>JASWHV010000008.1:56578455-58978455 GCA_030760725.1 Neostapfia colusana | reverse complement strand
CCTTTGGTTCTGAAATTTTTATGGTGGATTGGTAGGGTCCTAACCAGAGTTGTGACCAAGTTTTATTTGAAACAAAGTTCAATTGAACCTAGTACAAATAAAAGCCTCTTTGGTCAACAATTGAGCCTCTAAGTAATTCCAGGGTTTTTCATGGCTCCCACCATTACTTTCTGGAAACTAGAATTTAGGATGGTTCTAATGGAGTTGGTTTCATGTCATTTGAAGAATTCTACAGAAAGTTATGTCCTAATTAAGATTGGAGAAAATCTGAAAAATGTTTATGTACATTTTTTCTATTTTCTCTGGGCAGTTCCATTAATCACCCAATTAGGGTAACTAAATTAACTTGGATGAGTCTGAAAATTTTACTGGGATTCAGGGATTTTCGGATGAACCTTTCAGCAAAATTTCAGAATTTTTCATAAAGTAGTTCTCCAGATAAAATTCCCAACAGTTTAAAATTTAGGGATTTAATTCTGGAAAACTATTCACTTTCATGAGCTGAATTTGGTATTGCTGGAAAGTGATCAGAGAGCTGAATCCAACAAAATTTGGTTCACCCGATTTGGAGCTTTCTAGCCAAAGTTATGAGGATTTGAAGTTTGGAAGAATTCTGAAAATCGGGGGAAAAGTTTAAACTCTCGGGGCCCGCGGGGACACGTGTCGAGCGCGGAGGTGTCCGGCACACCGTGGATACCACACGTGTCGAGCGCGGAGGTGTCCAGCACACCGGAGATACCACACGTGTTGAGTGCGGAGGTGTCCGGCACACCGGAGCTCACAGGTTATATGCGCGCCAGCGCAGCCGATCCCTGGCCACAACCGATCCCGATTTAAATTCTTCAGCCGCTGACACGTGGGCCAGCCGGCTTCGTCTTCCTCCCGCCGTTCTCTTGCGCCCGTGCCGCTGACCTCGCCGGAGCAGACTCGGGGCTCGCCGGCTCGCCGCTGCCGGACCTCCCATGGTCTGAAACTCGCCGCCAGGGGGTTGTCGACGTCGAGGAACACGTCGGGGGTGACAGGTCGGGCTGGGGGTGACCGGAAATAGCTCGGCGACGTGCCGCTGCCTCGGTTGAGGTTCGACACCGTCGACCGTGGTTTCTAAACCCGCCAACACCTCGAACAAACGGCCCTACAGCATCAGTGTACCTCTAGGAAGCTCGACAAGGTGTCAAAAGGGTTCAGGGATGGCGGCAAGTCGGTCGGCACCGTGTGACCGACCGTGCCAGCCATGACCGCCCTCGATCGAGCTCGAAATTCGTCACTCCTAGACAGTTTCACGCTACGGATGCAGAAAAGAACTTGATCGCCGGCTAGTCCAGCGTCTATGTGCAAGATTTGATGACCTCCGAAAGATCATAGAGCGAGAATTTAAAGAAGCCGTACCGGAAGCTCGGTTTACGGTTGCTGGAGCAAAAACTGGAAATTCTCTGCGGATTCTTCACGGTTGGCTTCCAAACTTGGAGGAGAGCAGCACGGTGGTCGCGCGCTCCTGTTGCCTCTCTCGCTGGACCGTGAAGACGCCTGTGGAACGCTGCCCACGGGCGCCTGACTCTTGGCTGAGGCTAGGTCGCCGCGGTGGCGATCGTCTTTGGGCAAAGGAGGTCGGAGCTCGAGGTTTCTGGCGTTGGAGAGGTGGAGTGCGAGCTCAGGTGGCTGTCTAGCAGCTCAGGGACGGAGGAGGAGATGGTTTTGCTGGTTTTCCTGATTGAGCAGAGAGCTGCGGCGAGAAACAATGCCGCTGCTCGGGTTTGCCCGCGAGAAGATAAAGCCGGCCGACTCCTGCTCTTCTGAGGCGGTGCCGGTCGCGTGGGGGCGCGAGCCAGCCGCCCTGGGCGCCAGCGCGTGGAGAGGGAAGCAGCTGGTGGCGCCGGTAGCTGCTCGGTGGCACAACCGACAGCTGCTCGGTGGAATTTCCCACCGAGACTCTGACTTTGGGTGCAAGTTTCTCCTTCTCCCCTCTATGACATGTGGGTCCCACCCGGGGTTTTAACCTCTGAAATTTACTCCTAATCACTGTTGTAAACAGTGAGCCCCATAATACCCCTGGTGATTCAAATTATTCACCCCTGAGCCATTTGAATTGAATAGAATTCAAATTGGGTTCGGTTTGAGTGAATTTCAGCACAAGTTCAGTGTTGAATCCAAATAAAGTTCGAATTCGTCCCACTTAGCTCATGTCAAGATCAACTCCAAATGGAGTGAAAATTGGTGTGTGAGCTCACAAAAATGTGCTGAATAAGAATATGCCTCCCATTTTTAAATTCATGGGATAAAAACAGTTTGAATTTGAATGTGGTTTCAAACTGTCCTCTTTCTATCTATACCCAAAATGACCTCAAAAAGGTTTTGAATTTGGGTGAAACTTGGTATGGACATCCTTAACAATGTGTAGGAGTTTTCATAAGTCCAGCCCACCTATCTCACATGTGGGAAATACCACTTTTGTAATATGTGAGTTTGTTCTCTAATGAGCATGTTGATGGTGGTTACATGCTCTCCATTTATGTTCATCATCTTTCCTCAAATGAGGTGTGTGGCGTGGTGATGAACACTTCAAATGTGTGCCAAAACTGAGGCCCTTACATGCAACACGTCCAAAAATTTTTAAATTCCCCTCTTAGCATGATTTAGGTTCTTAACAAGATTTTTGGGGTGTTACAGCTCTACCCCCCTTAAAAGAAATCTCGTCCTCGAGATTGGTGGTTCTAAGAAAACAATTCCGTAAATTGTGCCTTGAGCTCATCTTCCCGTTCCCAGGTGGCTTCCTCTTCTGAGTGATGCTTCCGCTGCACCTTGCACATCCGGATTCTTTTATTTCTGGTGAGGCGTTCCATTGTCTCCAAAATCTTGTATGGTTGCTCGGCATAAGACAAATCCTCAGCTACGTCCACTTCATTCATGGGTAACACCTCTTCAGGCGTCCTCAGGCATTTCTTGAGTTGTGACACATGGAATACATCGTGCACATCCGATAGACGAGCCGGTAACTCTAGCTGATACGCCACTTCGCCTTTCCTTTCCAGAACTTGAAAGGGTCCGATGTATCGAGGTGACAACTTCCCTTTCACCTTGAACCAACAAAGTCCTCTGATAGGGGACACCTTGAGATAGACATAGTCTCCCACGTTGAAAACGAGCTCTCTTCTTCGTACATCGGCATAACTCTTTTGGCGTGTCTGTGCTATCCTCAAATTGTTGCGAATTTCCCTCACCTTCGCCTCGGCTTCTTGTAGTACTTCTGGACCAAACACTTTACTTTCCCCCGTTTGGTTCCAAAATAGGGGAGTTCTGCACTTCCTCCCGTACAAGGCTTCAAACGGTGACATCTTCATACTAACTTGATAGCTGTTGTTATAGGAAAACTCCGCATACGGTAAGTTCTTATCCAGACTCCGATTGTTTTTGAGTGCACAAGCTCTCAGCATATCCTCAAGAATATGATTGGTCCTCTCCGTCTGCCCGTCAGTTTGGGGATGATAGGCAGAGCTGAAATTCAGATGGGTTCCCATGGTTTCATGCAACTTCTGCCAGAACCTTGAGGTGAACTGTGTCCCTCGATCCTACAGAATCTTCTTTGCCACTCCATGGTAACACACGATCCTTGACATGTACAACTCTGCCAATTTGGATCCGCTGTAGCTTTCCTTCACGGGGATGAAGTGAGCTACCTTGGTGAGCCTATCAATGATGACCCATATCGAATCATATCCTGATTGGGTCCTAGGCAATCCCACGATGAAATCCATGCTGATTTCTTCCCATTTCCATTCAAGCACTTTGAGTGTTGCAATAATCCCGCGGGTCGTTGATGTTCTGCTTTCACCAGCTGACATGTGTCACATAGGGCAACATGTTCCGCGACATCGCGCTTCATGCCATACCACCAATACCTGCTCTTGAGGTCCTGGTACATCTTTGTACTCCCAGGATGAATGGAATAGTCAGAATCATGAGCCTCCTTCAAAATCAATTCACGGATCTCCTTTACTTCTGGCACACAGATTCTTTTCCCGTGCCACACCGTTCCTTGTTCATCCTCTAAAACCAGGAGCTTTATTTTCCTTAATGAGTTGTCTGATCTCTCGTATCTTCTCGTCATTCTTTTGACCCTCGCGTATGTCTCGCTCTAGTGTGGAGTCCACTTCCATGGCGATGGCTTCACCACTATTTACTAGACATAGATTGAGCCTTATAACCTCGTCCTTCAATTCTGCAGGCATGTCCTTCAAGCTCAACTTATTGACTTGCACTTTCCGACTCAAAGCATCGGCCATGACGTTTGCTTTCCCGGGATGATAGTTGATGCCCACATCAAAGTCATTGATTAGCTCTAACCATCTCCTTTGTCTGAGGTTGAGGTCTGGCTGTGTGAAAATGTACTTCAAACTCTTATGATCCGTATATATCTCGGTCCTCTTCCCCATTAAATAGTGCCGCCAAATTTTCAACGCGTGTACCACTGCGGCTAGTTCTAAGTCATGTGTAGGATAGTTTTTCTCGTGCTTCCAAAGCTGCCGGGATGCATATGCCACGACATGCCATTCTTGCATGAGAACACATCCCAACCCGCTTCCAGAGGCATCGCAATACACTGTGAAATTCTTCTGCATGTCTGGCATAACCAACACTGGGGCTGTGGTCAATCTTTTCTTTAGCTCCTGAAAACTCGTCTCGCACTGCGACGTCCATGTGAATGTGATTCCCTTCTCCAACAGTTTGGTGACAGGTCTCGAGATCTTGGAGAATCCCTCAATAAACCGTCGATAGTATCCAGCCAATCCCAAGAAGCTTCGAACTTCCCTGACATTTTCAGGGGTCTTCCACTTCTGTATATCCTCGATTTTGGCAGGATCCACGGAGATTCCTCCCTCCGAGATTATATGTCCTAAGAAGGGAACTCTCTTCAGCCAAAACTCACACTTGCTCAACTTGGCATATAGTTGGTGTTCTCTTAGCCTCTGCAACACCAACCTTAGATGTTTCTCATGTTCTTCTTCATCTTTGGAGAAGATGAGAATGTCATCTATGAAAACCACCACAAATTTGTCCAGATATTCCATGAATACCTTGTTCATGAGATACATGAAGTATGCCGGGGCATTAGTTAGCCCGAAAGGCATGACGGTGTATTCATACAGTCCGTACCGAGATACGAAAGTTGTCTTGGGAATATCAGTTTGCCTTATCTTGAGTTGGTGGTATCCCGACCTGAGATCAATTTTCGAGAACACACAAGCTCCCCTCAACTGATCAAACAAGTCTTCAATGCGGGGTAATGGGTACTTGTTCTTGATGGTTACCTCATTCAAGGCACGGTAATCCACGCATAACCTTTGGGTTCCGTCCTTCTTGGGCACAAATATCACCGGAGCTCCCCATGGTGAGAAACTAGGACGAATATACCCCTTCTCCATCAATTCTCTTAAATGATCCTTGAGTTTTTCTAGCTGCTTGGAGTCCATCCGATAAGGTCTCTTGTATATCGGGGCTGTTCCAGGTACTAGCTCAATTGCGAATTCCACTTCACGATCTTGGAGGCATACCTGGCAACTCCTCCGGAAAAACATCTGGATATTCCCTGATGGTCCTGATTTCCTCAACTTTCACCTCAACTTGATTTAATATAATGTCCCTCCTAGGCTGAGTTAGTTCCACCGTTCTGGTCGAACAATAGAAGATTCCTTTATGTTTTGTCAACCAATCCATACCCAAGATAATATCTATCCCTTGTGAATCTATCACTATGAGGTTAGCAGTAAATACTACCCCATTAATGTCTAGATTCACCTTGGGACACACTTGACTTGTCCTTATTTCTCCACCTGGAGAGTTTACTGCTAGCATATAGTTCATTTGTGTTGTTGCTAGATCATGCTTCTTAACAAACCCTTGAGCAATGAACGAGTGGGTAGCACCAGAATCAAACAGCAGGTTTGCAAGGTGTAAATTGGCAGGAAACTTACCAACTACCACGTCTGGTGCCTCTTGTGCTTCCTCCATAGTGACGTGGTTCACCCGTCCTCGCATCACATTCTGCTGTTGTGGCTGTGCGGGCTTCTTCTTTGGCATTTATGGGTGTAGTGCCCCACTTCACCGCAGCTAAAACATTGCACCCCAACCTTAGGTGCCTGGCCTTTGTTGTCTTGGGGTTGGTTTGGAGGTCCCTATATTGCTGGTCGAGGTGGATATGCAGGGCGAGGCTGCGGTACAAACTGACGTTGTGGCTATGCTGGTGCTGCCGGAGGCCTGTAGTTCGGGTTGTACACTCTTGGTGCTGAGTAGGGTACCGCAGCACGGTTCGTCTGCCCTGTAGGTTGCTGCATTAGACGTGGGCGGGTGTTGCTCCCTGAGGCTTGATGTGACCACCCGGCCTTCCTCTTATTCTCATTTTCCAAGGCCTTCAGTTTCCTTTCCACCACAAACGCTCTGTCCACCATCTTTTGGAAGCTTTCATACTCATTTGAGGACATTGCACACTGCATCTCCGTGGTAAGTCCCTCCACGAAACAATCTTGTTTCTGCTCATCAGTCTCTATGTCCCGTAGGGCATAACGGGATAGTTGAGTAAATTTAGTGAGGTATTCCCTCACCGTCATGTTCCCCTGCTGCAGTCCCAAAAACTCCTTCCTCTTGTTTTTGAGTTCACCTCTTGGGATGTAATGGTTGCGGAAGCTACGTTTGAACTCTTCCCAAGTGATGTTCTCAGGGTCATGATGCGCAGCCTTGTAGGCGGTCCACCAATCAGCAGCAGGTCCATGCAATTGATGAGAGGCAAACAGCACCCTCTCATAGCCTTGGCACTGGATGATCCTCATCTTGCTTTCAATGGTCTTTAGCCAATCATCTGCCTCCAGAGGTTCAGCAGCACTTGCAAACTTTGGAGGTTGAGTTCCTAGAAACTCACTCAACCTTGGTTGGCGTGGTGCAGCTTGTGGAGGTGGAACTTGATGCAAGTTGGCCACCACTTGAGTCAAGTTCTGGATGAGCTGATTCTGATTCTCCAGCATTTGGTGGAGGGGATCAACTCCTTCACGGCGACCACCCCGGTCCTGGCCTCCAGAAAGATGAGGGTTGCATGCCTCATCGTTGTTGTTGGCGGGGTTGGCAGCACGTCCTTTTCCTCTTCCGGCCATCTGGCAGAATCAACCAATGTTAATTTCAAAGCATTTAGTATCATCTTACTACTTTCATTTGTTTGTACTTCGAAGTGTTGAGGCTTTGTTATACTTTTCTGAGGGTTCATTTCTTACACCAAAAATAAATGCAATATTATTTCATGTGGGTTCACACACCAAAGCAAAACAATCTAAAGACGAGGCTGTGGACAATTGCTCGTGGCTTCCACGACTCACGTCACACACCAAGCATTAACACACCATTAACTTAACGTAACGATTCGACTATTTGACATCTTTCTAACTAAGGGAAAGACTCTACACTACTCGTTTTCTTGAGCTGGCTCCTCGGGATCTTGCTCATCATTTCAGCTGCCTTCTGACTCTGCTTTGGGTGGGGAGGCTGCTGGTGGAGAAGTGCGACGACGCTTGATCGCTCGGCGATCTGGGGAGTCAGGAGTCCATGTATCATTCACGGTGACACACAGTTCATTCTCATCTCCTCTTTCTCTCGCCCTTAAGAAGGCTCGCAGCAATGCCTCCGTTTCCTTCAGGGTGTCCCGAACATCCTGAAGTTCTTGCTGACACTCCTGCAGTCGAGTGCTGAGCATAGCAGCATCCTCTAAGCACAAGTCCATGTGCTCATGGGAAGTCCTTTGCTGCACCGGCGGGTACTTGTACTCCGTGGTACCACTCTCACGCTCGAGGACATACATGTACTCGGTCCTGTCCAGGTGGCGACGATAGATGTGACTCTGGCAGGTGATGGCCTCCCAGGTGACATCCTTCTCCGCATCGACCTGTGTCGCTCTACAAGCTGGAGAGCGGTGGATCTTCAGCAGCCGATTTTCGTGTATAATCCTCATCTCTGAACTCCATTCTTCCCTCTTCTTACGGATGGTCCTGGTGGAGTTATAGTGGATGATTAACTTGCCCGTATTGCCGGCGGCTTCGAGCATACGTCGAAGACGGCGCGACAAGCCTCCTACTGCCAATCCGTAGGAAAGGTACGTCACTGGACGGCTCTCCTCTCTTTCGGCAAGGGCAACTACAGGAACTCTCCCTCCTGTGGACTTGCGAGCGGTGCAAATCATGCGAACCATCTAAAACAAAAAGCATTTAAACTTAGGTTAGATAAACTTTTAAACAAAAATCCTATTTTGAATGAAAATTGGGGTAAGGTGAGGAAAGTGACTCATTAAATAACACTTTTCAACACACACCTTGTAAAAATAGTTTTTAAGAAAATAGGACCCTTAAATACGTCCATTTCTACCTAGGTCCACGTTCCTACGGGCAACCTTGGCTCTGATACCACTTCTGTCACACCCGGTTTCTCCGAAGAACAACCGAGTGAATATCACATGTATGCCAGGATCATTTTCTCATACATGTGATGGCAAATAGTGAAGCATCATTTATTACAAGCCAGGTGTCGAATATAAATAAGTCTTACAAAGCATATGTCTTGATGGACGATAAATAGTTCATCACAAATAAATAAACTAGCAGCGGAATATTATTCTTGTGGGCTCCATTGCAGGCGTTGCCCGGGGGTCTCCATGAACCTAGAAACCTTCTTCGGGTCCAAAGTCTTGGTCATTATACACCACCTCATTATCTTGACCTGAGCAGCAATATAAACCAACAAATATGCAAGGTTGAGTACCAATGGTACTCAGCAAGTGTGGGAAAGTTATGTCATGCATGGCTATAACAAGGGGAGCTCCCACACTTGCTATAGCCATGCATGACATAACTTTCCCACTTTTGCTGAGTACCATCGGTACTCAACCTTGCATATTTGTTGGTTTATATTGCTGCTCAGGTCAAGAAAATGATGTGGTGTTTAATGATCAAGACTTCGGACCCGAAGAAGGATTCTAGGATTATGGAGTCCCCCGGGCAACTCCTATGACGGAGCCCACAAGAATAATATTCCGCTGCTATTTTATTTACTTGTTATGAACTTATTGTCGTTCATCGAGACATATGCTATGTAAGACTTATTTATACTCGACACCTGGCTTGTAATAAATGATGCTTCACTATTTGTCATCACATGTATGAGAAAATGATCCTGGCATACATGTGATATTCACTCGGTTGTTCTTCAGAGAAACCGGGTGTGACAGAAGTGGTATCATAGCCAAGGTTGCCCGTAGGAACGTGAACCTAGGTAGAAATGGACGTATTTAAGGGCCCTATTTTCTTAAAAACTATTTTACGAGGTGTGGGTTGAAAAGTGTTATTTAATGGGGTCACTTTCTTCATCTTACCCCAACTTTTATTCAAAATAGGATTTTTTGTTTAAAATTTTTTCTAACTTATGTTTAAATGCTTTATGTTTTAGATGGTTCGCATGATTCGCACCGCTCGCAAGTCCACAGGAGGGAGAGTTCCCGTAGTTGCCATTGCCCAAAGAGGCAGTAGGAGGCTTGTTGCGCCGTCTTCGACGCATGCTCCAAGCCGCCGGCAATACGGGCAAGCTAATCATACACTATAGCTCCACCAGAACCATCCGAGAGAAGAGGGAAGAATGGAGTTCAGAGATGAGGATTATCCATGAAAATCAGCTGCTCAAGATCCAGCGCTCTCCAGCTTGTCGAGCGACACAGGTTGATGCGGAGAAGGATGTCACCTGGGAGGCAATCACCTGTCAGAGTCACATCTATCGTCGTCACCTGGACAGGACTGAGTACATGTATGTCCTCCAGCGCGAGAGTGGTACCACGGAGTACAAGTACCCGCCAGTACAGCAGGGGACTTCCCATGAGCACATGGACCTGTGCTTGGAGGATGCTGCTATGCTCAGCACTCGATTGCAGGAGTGTCAGCAGGAGCTTCAGGATGTTCGTGACACCCTGAAGGAAACCGAGGCGTTGCTTCGAGCCTGCTTGAGGGCGAGAGAAAGAGGAGATGGGAATGAACTGTGTGTCACCGTGAATGACACATAGACTCCTGACTCCCCAGATCGCCGGGCGATCAGGCGTCGTCGCACTTCTCCACCAGCAGCCTCCCCACCCAAAGCGGAGTCAGAAGGCAGCCGCAATAATGAGGAAGATCCCGAGGAGCCAGCTCAGTGATACGAGTCGTGTAGAGTCCTTCCCCATAGTTCAGCAGGTTATCGAGTAGGCGAGTCAATACCCTAGATTATAGTGTGTTAATGTGTGGTGTGTGACATGAGTTGTGGAAGCCATGGGCAATTGTCCACAACCTCGTCTTCAGGTTGCTTTGCTTTGATGTGTGAACCCCTATGAAATTAATAGTGCATTTATTTTTGCGTGAGACATGAACCCTCAGAAAAATATAAATACAACAAGGCCTCAACATTACAAAGTGGAAACAAGTAAAATTGGTAAGATAATACGTAATGCTTTAAATTGACATTTGGTTGATCATGATAGATGGCCGGAAGAGGAAATGGTCGTGGTACCAACCCCGCCAACAACAACGATGAGGCCGGCAACCCTCATCTTTCTAGAGGCCAAGACAGGGGTGGTCGCCGTGAAGGAGATGATCCCATCCACCAAATGCTTGAGAATCAAAATCAGCTAATCCAGAACCTGACTCAAGTGGTGGCTAACTTGCACCAAGCTCCACCTCCACAAGCTGCACCACGCCAACCAAGGTTGAGTGAGTTTCTAGGAACTCAACCTCCAAAGTTTGCAAGTGCTGCTGAACCCCTAGAGGCAGATGATTGGCTAAAGACCATTGAGAGGAAGATGAGGATTATACAATGCCAAGGGTATGAGAGGGTGCTGTTTGCCTCTCACCAATTGCATGGACCTGCTGCTGATTGGTGGACCGCTTACGTGGCCGCCCATCATGACCCTGAGAATATCACTTGGGAAGAGTTCAAGCATAGCTTCCGCAACCATTACATACCCAGGGGTGAACTCAAAAACAAGAGGAAGGAGTTCTTGGGATTGCAGCAAGGAAACATGACCGTGAGGGAATACCTCACTAAATTCACTCAACTCTCCCGTTATGCCCCACGGGACATAGAGACTGATGAGCAGAAACAGGATTGTTTCGTGGAAGGACTTACCGCAGAAATGCAGTGTGCAATGTCCTCCAACGAGTATGAAAGCTTCCAAAAGATGGTGGACAGAGCATTTGTTGTAGAAAGTAAGCTGAAGGCCTTGGAAAATAAAAACAAGAGGAAGGCCGGGTGGTCGCACCAAGCCTCGGGTAGCAACACCTGCCCACGTCTGATGCAGCAACCCGCAGGGCAGACGAGTCGTGCTGCGGTACCCTACTCAGCACCGAGAGGGTACAACATGAACTTCAGGCCTCCGGCAGCACCAGCACCACCACAACGTCAGTTTGTGCAGCAGCCTCGCCCTACATATCAACCTCGACCAGCAGTACAAGGACCCCCAAACCAACCCCAAGACAACAAAGGCCAGGCACCTAAGGTTGGGGTGCAATGCTTTAACTGTGGTGAAGTGGGGCACTACGCCCATAAGTGCCCAAAGAAGAAGCCCGTGCAGCCGAAACAGCAGAATGTGATGCGAGGACGGGTGAACCACGTGATCATGGAGGAAGCGCAAGAGGCACCCGACGTGGTAGTTGGTAAGTTTCCTGCCAATTTGCACACTGCAACACTGTTGTTTGATTCTGGTGCTACCCACTCATTCATTGCTCAAGGATTTGTTAAGAAGCATGATTTAGCAACAACACAAATGAACCATATGCTAGCAGTAAACTCTCCAGGTGGAGAAATAAGGACAAGATAAGTGTGTCCCAAGGTGAATCTAGACATTAAAGGGGTAGTATTTTTTGCCAACCTCATAGTGATAGATTCACAAGGGATAGATATTATTTTGGGCATGGATTGGTTGACCAAACATAAGGGAATCATCCATTGTTCGACCAGAACGGTGGAACTAACTCACCCTAGTGGCACAAGAGTAAAGTTCATAACAATACAAGAGCCTAGGAGGGACATTAAATTAAATCAAGTTGAGGTGAAAGTGGAGGAAATCAAGATCATCAGGGAATATCCAGATGTTTTTCCGGAGGAGTTGCCAGGAATGCCTCCTGATCGTGAAGTGGAATTCGCAATTGAGCTAGTGCCTGGAACAACCCCGATATACAAGAGACCTTATCGGATGGACTCCAAGCAGCTGGGAGAACTCAAGGATCATTTTAGAGAATTGACGGAGAAGGGATATATTCGTCCTAGTTCCTCACCATGGGGAGCTCCAGTGATATTTGTGCCCAAGAAGGATGGAACCCAAAGGTTATGCGTAGACTACCGTGCATTGAATGAAGTAACCATCAAGAACAAGTACCCATTACCCCGCATTGAAGACTTGTTTGATCAGTTGAGGGGAGCTTGCGTGTTCTCGAAAATTGATCTCAGGTCGGAATACCACCAACTTAAGATAAGGCAAACTGATATTCCAAAGACAGCTTTCGTATCTCGGTACGGACTGTATGAATACACCGTCATGCCTTTCGGGCTAACTAATGCCCTGGCATACTTCATGTATCTCATGAACAAGGTATTCATGGAATATCTGGACAAATTTGTGGTGGTTTTCATAGATGACATTCTCGTCTTCTCCAAAGATGAAGAGGAACATGAGAAACATCTAAGGTTGGTGTTGCAGAAGCTGAGGGAACACCAACTATATGCCAAGTTGAGCAAGTGTGAGTTTTGGCTGAAGAGAGTTCCCTTCTTAGGACATATAATCTCGGAGGGAGGAATCTCCGTAGATCCCGCCAAGATCGAGGATATACAGAAGTGGAAGATCCCTGAGAATGTCGGGGACGTTCGTAGCTTCTTGGGATTGGCTGGATACTATCGACGGTTTATTGAGGGATTCTCCAAGATCTCGAGACCCCTTACCAATCTGTTGGAGAAGGGAATCACATTCACATGGACGCCACAGTGCGAAACGAGTTTTCGGGAGCTAAAGAAAAGATTGACAACAGCCCCAGTGCTAGTTATGCCAGATATGCCGAAGAACTTTTTGGTGTACTGCGATGCCTCTGGAAACGGGTTGGGATGTGTCCTCATGCAAGAAGGGCATGTCGTGGCTTATGCATCCCGGCAGCTCCAGAAGCACTAGAAGAACTATCCTACACATGACCTAGAACTAGCCGCAGTGGTACACGCGTTGAAAATTTGGCGGCACTACTTGATGGGGAAGAGGACGGATATATATACGGATCATAAGAGTTTAAAGTACATTTTCACACAGCCAGATCTCAACCTCAGACAAAGGAGATGGTTAGAGCTAATCAATGACTTTGATGTGGGCATCAACTATCATCCTGGGAAAGCAAACGTTGTGGCAGATGCTTTAAGCCGGAAAGTGCAGGTCAATAGGTTGAGCTTGAAGGACATGCCTGCAAAATTGAGGGACGATGTTATAAGACTCAATCTATGCCTGGTGAATAGTGGTGAAGCCATCCCCATGGAAGTGGACTCCACACTAGAGCAAGACATACGCGATGGTCAAAAGAATGACGAGAAGGTACAAGAAATCAGACAACTCATCAAGGAAAATAAAGCCCCTGGCTTCAGAGAGGATGAACAAGGTACGGTGTGGCACGGGAAAAGGATCTGTGTGCCTGAAGTAAAGGAGATCCGTGAATTGATTTTGAAGGAGGCTCACGATTCCGACTATTCCATTCATCCTGGGAGTACGAAGATGTACCAGGACCTCAAGAGCAGGTATTGGTGGTATGGCATGAAGCGAGATGTCATGGAACATGTTGCCCTATGTGACACATGTCAGTTGGTGAAAGCAGAACATCAACGACCCGCAGGATTATTGCAACCACTCAAAGTGCCTGAATGGAAATGGGAAGAAATCGGTATGGATTTCATAGTGGGATTGCCTAGGACCCAATCAGGATATGATTCGATATGGGTCATCATCGATAGGCTAACCAAGGTAGCTCATTTCATTCCCGTGAAAGAAAGCTACAGCGGATCAAAATTGGCGGAGTTGTACATGTCAAGGATCGTGTGTTACCATGGAGTGCCCAAGAAGATAGTGTCGGATCGAGGGACACAGTTCACCTCAAGGTTCTAGCAAAAGTTGGATGAAACCATGGGAACCCATCTGAATTTTAGCTCTGCCTATCATCCCCAAACTGACGGGCAGACGGAAAGAACCAATCAGATTCTTCAGGATATGCTGAGAGCGTGTGCACTCAAAAATAATCGAAGTTGGGACAAGAACTTACCGTATGCAGAGTTCTCCTATAACAACAGCTATCAGGCTAGTATGAAGATGTCGCAGTTTGAAGCTTTGTATGGAAGGAAGTGTAGAACTCCACTATTTTGGAACCAAACGGGGGAAAGCAAAGTGTTTGGACCCGAAGTACTACAAGAAGCCGATGCGAAAGTGAGGGAAATCCGCAACAACTTGAGGATAGCATAGACACGACAAAAGAGCTATGCCGATGTGCGAAGAAGAGAGCTCGTTTTCAACGTGGGGACTATGTCTATCTCAAGGTGTCCCCTATCCGAGGACTTTGTCGGTTCAAGGTGAAAGGGAAGTTGTCACCTCGATACATCGGACCCTTTCAAGTTCTGGAGAGGAAAGGCGAAGTGGCGTATCAACTAGAATTACCGGCTCGCCTATCGGATGTGCACGATGTATTCCATGTGTCACAGCTCAAGAAATGTCTGAGAACACCTGAAGAGATGTTACCCATGAATAAGGTTGACGTAGCTGAGGATCTGTCTTATGCCGAGCAACCATCCAAGATTTTGGAGACAATGGAACGCCTCACAAGAAATAAAAGAATCCGGATGTAGAAGGTGCAGTGGAAGCATCACTCGGAAGAGGAAGCCACATGGGAGCGAGAAGACGAACTTAAGGCACAATTTCCAGAATTGTTTTCTTAGAACCACCAATCTCGAGGACAAGATTTCTTTTAAGGGGGGTAGAGCTGTAACACCCCAAAACCTGTTAAGATGGGAATTTAAAAATTTTTGGACGTATTGCATGTGGTGCAAAAATTCAAATTCAAACTGGAATCCAAATTAAACTCAAAACAGAAAGGAGAAAGAAAAAGAAAAAGAAAAAATAAACCTCCCCGGCCAGTGGGCCGAAACCCACTAGCCGGCCCACTCACCCCCGCGCCAGCCCGCAGCCGCGCCCCACCTCTTTCTCGCTGACGTGTGGGGTCCGCCATCCTTCTTCCTCCTCGCGCCCGCGCTCGGCCGGCCGGGACTCTTCTCACCTCCGAATCAAAACCGCCCCGGATACTCGCGTATCCCAGCCGAATTTCGGTTCTGGACGACGCAAACTCGATCACAACCGAACGCCGCCCCTCCCTGGCTATATAAACACCGGCATCTTCCCGGTTTTCACCCACGATCAGCCGCTTTTCTTTCCGGTGAGAACCCGAGTTTCTCCGGCCAATTTAGCTTGATCTTCGCTCGGGATTTCTGATCTAACGCGCTGATCTTGATCCACCGCCTCCGGGGAACCACGCAGGTGCAGAAAACTCGTTGGTTTGCGCTTGAAACACAGCGCCGACGAGCCTCACCGTGAATTCACCTCGGACCTCATCGCCGATCGCTTTCCAGGACCTCCGAGCTCAAGAAAACCCCCGAGGTGAGATCCCCGACCTCCCCTCTACCGATCTATGCCATAAAATCCCAGTTTTAGGAAGAAATTACGAAGATCCGAAGCTCTCCGGCGAGATCGCCGCCCGCGCTCGATCAGAGCGACGTGGCCGCTTGTGCGCCGTCTATTTTAAATCGCACGGTAGAATTTAAATCCCCGCGTACCGGTTCAACGTTATAATCTCAGCCATCAGTTTTAAATCGGACGGTCCACATCAGCCCCACGTTATAAAGGCCAGGAATCTTACGCGCTACCCCCTGGGGTTCTCGGAAAATACGAGCTAGCCCCGGAAACTTCTGATCTAGCCCCCGGAGCTTCAGAAATTCATGTAAATTCAATTAAAAATCAGTTTTAGCCCCTGGACTTAATAAAAATTAGCAAAACCCCTCTGTTATGCATAGTTAGGCCCCTGGAAATTCTTAAAATAATATAATAGACCCTGTAGTGGGGTGAGTTTACCTTTTTAACCCTATATGATATTAAATCTAGTAATTTGAATATGTGATTAGTATTTGAAATTCAAAAGATAGGACAAACACATTGTAAATTCAAATTTGAACTCTCTTAGCACTTGGAAAACTTTGGAGTGAGTTAAAAATAAATTTTAAGTTGAAATGAATCTGTCTAATTGATTATTCACATTTATTAGTTATAGGGACACATTTTTAGGTTAGAAAATAATTCTGAAAATTGGTAAAATAAATGTAAATTAGTTCACATCAGAGGAGAAGTTCAAAAATATGTTATTTAATATTTTAGGTCAGAACCTATTCTGTTTAGATGATGTGTCTTATTATTTTCATAATAAACTTCACAATTAGGTATAGAAAATAAATCTTAAAATATAGGAAAGTAGGTATGCATAACTATAAAAGGATAAATGAAGTCTCCAAATCCAAAGATTTCAGTTTAGGGTTTGGTAGAAGGTTTGAAAACCCATTTGCAGTAGGAAAATGCCTTCCATGCATACTTGGTAGCTAAGATATGTATCAATTGAATATAAAGAATTTGTTCAAATGGGAAACTCATATATAGTGTGCAAACATAAATCTGAATACAAAAGTTAGAAAACATATGAACATGTTTAAAAGTGCATGTAAGCCAAAAATCAACACACATAGAGTAACCACAACACATAGAAATATGAATGACTTTCATAAATGAATGTGTGGTTTGTATGAAGTGAAAGTGTGAACTATGTCTTATGGATTGTATTTTCTTTTGCTATGTGTATTGGCATGAGTAGAACCTGCCCCAGAGCAAGTTCTCCCCTTCCAAGACCAAGACTTTCAATTCTCAGAGCAGCAAGAAGAAGGCAAGTGTCCTTGACCACTTTGTTCCTATACTAGGATGTGTAGATAGAATTATTTGCATTGTCACTTGAAATATGAAACCCATGCTAGGATGTTTCCCTAGAATTGCATTACCTTGTTTTCCTTGTAGCTTGGGTTGGGATTTATTTTATCATGTCAATTATTCATATGCTTATACTTAGCCATGCTTAGAATGGGATAATTGGGATATGAGATCATCAGTTTATTTGCCACACTCTTGAATGAGATATTATGAGTTATGTAGAGGTAGGGATCAAGGCAAGTTGGATGATTTGGTTGGTGCTGGGTGCACGAGACTCGGGTTTGTGTTTAGTACTTGCCTGCATCCTAAGGACCGGTTCATGGAGCATGTAACCTGGCTTTACCGTGCCAACCACATGCTGAGATGGGGCAGCTTGGCCAATTAATTAGGTGTATCCCCGGCGTAGTATGGGTGTGTTGGATAGTGCGGGGAATAGGTGTCAGCTGGACTACCATATGAACCGCAAGGCTCAAGAGGGGGCCACTGCAGCGGGGTTGGAGCCTCTTGTATGCTGTTAGGGGTGAAATCTCAGTGGGCCCACGCTCGTCGGGAATCCCTTTGTAAAGGCTTCGTAGTGATCTCTTGGGTACACACCTGGAAAGTGTGAATGTGGTCCGTAGCCACTGGCATAATGGAGGTTCTTTTAGTCCACCCGGCAACGGGGGATGAAATCACTACATGTGGGTACAGTGGTGCAAACTCTGCGGAGTCAAAACTGTCATGACAGCTGTGCTCACGGTCAAGAGCAGCTTGGACTTATTCATGATTAGAGGATGATGGCTTGGAAGTTGTGGATGTTAAGCGGGGAGCTTAACATTAGAGATGATGTTATGGTTATTTGATTATAATGATGGGTTGGGAGTTTGGGACCATTTCATCTATGTAGTAATGTAGGTGCTTAATAAGCTAAGGTGATAGGTATTAAATGCGTAGTGCTTTAACCATGAGTTCAACCTCTCCTTGTTCTAGCCATGCATGACATAACTTTCCCACACTTGGTGAGTACCATCGATACTCAACCTTGCATATTTGTTGGTTTATATTGCTGCTCAGGTCAAGAAAATGATGTGGTGTTTAATGATCAAGACTTCGGACCCGAAGAAGGATTCTAGGTTCATGGAGTCCCCCGGGCAACTCCTGTGACGGAGCCCACAAGAATAATACTCCGCTGCTATTTTATTTACTTGTTATGAACTTATTGTCGTTCATCGAGACATATGCTATGCAAGACTTATTTTTACTCGACACCTGGCTTGTCATAAATGATGCTTCACTATTTGTCATCACATGTATGAGAAAATGATCTTGGCTTACATGTGATATTCACTCGGTTGTTCTTCGGAGAAACCGGGTGTGACAATAGTCCAACTCACCTTGATGCATATAGTTGAAGGGACCTACCTAACCTTCTAAACTTCTATTCTATTTCGTTCTCTCTCACAGATGGTGAGAGGAAACGCCAGCCGAAGGAACGTCCAGGAGGATGACCACGAGGAAGTTCCTGCTAACCCCGGAGCTGGTGAAAACCATCTGGAAAGGTTGATGGCCATGCAAAACCAGCTTATGCAAACCATGATCCAAACTTTGGGTCAGTTGCAGGCCAACCAAAACCCCGTTCCGGCACCACCGCCACCACCACCGCCGGCTCATAACAGGTTGGGAGAGTTCATGAGGACTCGACCACCCACCTTTGGTCAAGCAAGCGATCCCATGGAGGCCGATGATTGGTTGAAATCCATGGAGAAGAAGCTCGCCATTGTTCAGTGCGACGACTGAGAGAAGGTTCTCTTCGCATCGCACCAACTTACGGGAGTCGCTGCTGACTGGTGGGATGCCTTGAGCAACGCCCATGCCAACCCGGAGACAATCACTTGGACTGAGTTCAAGGAAAGTTTCCGCTCTCACTACATCCCTGCTGGTGTAATGATGCTCAAGAGGCAGGAGTTTGAAGGTCTCCGCCAAGGACAGAAGAGTGTGAACGAGTATCTCAACAAGTTCATACAACTGTCCTGGTACGCCCCCGAAGATGTCAACTCAGACCAGAGGAAGCAGTACCTGTTCATGAGAGGGTTGAACAATGAGATCCAGGTTCAGCTCCTCAACAATGACTACGTAAGCTTCCAGAAGCTGGTTGACAAGGCTATTGTGGTTGAAAACAAGATCCGAGAGATCGAGCGAGAGTGCAAGAGGAAGATGCCATACCAGCCCCAAGGGAGCAACGTACGACCTAGGTACATGCCCCCTGCCCTGCAGTATGGATCGACCACTCCTGCGTACCGCCCTGGTCAGCCACCACAGCAACAATTTGTTGCACCGGCACCTCGTGTGCCCATGCCTCCTGCGCCCCGACCTAACAATGGTGCTCCTGTTCAAAACCCCCGCCCCAACGTACCTGCTGCCGTAGGCAACAGGGCATGCTTTGCATGTGGGGAAGTAGGCCACTTCGCTAACCAGTGCCCGAGGAGAGGCCCTGGACAGCAAGGTAACGTGCCTAAGCAGAACCAGCGACCAAACGGAGGGGACAACCAAGGGAACCGTGGACCGTAGAACTATGCTCGTGGCCACGTAAACCATGTCACTACTGAGGAAGCACAACAGGCTGAGGACGTCGCAATTGGTATGTTCCTTGCCAACTCCAACCCAGCCACCATTTTATTTGATTCCGGAGCATCGCATTCCTTCATATCATCCAAATATGTTGCCAAACATCATCTACCCGTATCCCACTTAGAATGTGCTATGTTAGTTAATTCTCCCAGAGGAGAAATGAGGACTAATATAGTATGTCCTAAAGTAAGCCTTAAAATAAGGGGGGTAGACTTCCTTGCCAACCTTATTGCCTTGGACTCCCACGGGATTGACATCATACTCGGAATGGATTGGTTAAGCAAGCACAATGGAGTAATCCAATGTGCTGAAAGGAGCGTGCAGTTGACAAACGAACACGGTATTCATGTTGAGTTTGAGTCAGCCCAGCAAACAACCGAACGGGCAAATTTGAACCACGTCGAAGGAACAACATTGGACAGCATTCCAGTGGTTCAGGAATTTTCGGACGTGTTCCAGAAAGAGCTTCCAGGAATGCCACCTGACCGGGACATCGAGTTTGCCATAGATTTGGTACCCGGAACTGCACCTATAGCTAAGAGACCATATAGGATGCCCGTCAACGAGCTAGTTGAACTCAAGAAACAAATTCAAGAACAGTTGGAGAAGGGTTTTATCTGTCCAAGCTCGTCACCATGCGGAGCTCCGGTACTCTTCGTGGACAAGAAGGATGGAACCCAAAGAATGTGCGTGGACTACAGGTCTCTCAACGAGGTGACAATCAAGAATAAATACCCTCTGCCCCGTATAGAGGACCTGTTTGATCAAATGAAAGGAGCCCTAGTATTCTCCAAGATTGATCTTCGGTCGGGATATTTCCAGCTGAAGATTAAGCCCTCCGATATACCTAAGACAGCCTTTCGGACACGGTATGGTTCGTATGAATATAGCGTCATGTCTTTTGGGTTAAAAAATGCACCCGCATACTTCATGTACCTTATGAACAAGGTTTTCATGGAATACTTGGACAAGTTCATCGTGGTTTTCATCGATGACATTATGGTGTATTCAAAAAGTAATGAGGAGCATGAAGAACATCTGAAATTGACCTTGCAAAAGTTGCGTGAGCATCAATTGTATGCCAAGCTCAACAAGTGTCAATTTTGGCTAAAGGAAATATCTTTCCTAGGCCATATTATCTCCAAGGAAGGGGTATCGGTTGATCTGGGAAAGGTGAGAGATGTTCTGAAGTGGGACCAACCGAAGAGCATGAGGGATATTCAGAGTTTCCTTGGGATGGCAGGATACTATCGGCGCTTCATTTAAGACTTCTCTAAGATAGCAAAACCTATGACGGAATTGCTAATGAAGGGAAAAGTCTTTCAATGGACACAAGTCTGCCAAGAAAGTTTTGAGGAACTCAAGAAAAGGCTAACCACAGCACCAGTTCTGGTATTGCCAGACGTAAGCAAGAGCTTTGACATATATTGTGACGCATCCAGACAAGGGCTCGGATGTGTACTCATGCAGGAAGGACAAGTGGTAGCCTATGCCTCACGACAATTGAAGAAGCACGAGCTTAACTATCCTACGCATGACTTGGAGCTAGCAGCAGTGGTGCATGCATTGAAGATTTGGAGACATTATATCCTTGGACATCGATGTGAGATCTATACGGATCATAAAAGCCTCAAGTACATATTTACACAAACGGACTTGAATTTGAGGCAACGTCGATGGTTAGAACTCATCAAGGATTATGATGTGGGAATCAACTACCACCCCGGGAGGGCCAATGTAGTAGCGGACGCATTGAGCAGAAAGGGAGCATGTCACCAACTCACGGTTCGGGAGCTACCACCCAAACTATGAAAGGAGTTCGAACGGTTACACCTCAGATTCTTGAATAACGTGGAGATAATGGAGATCCACTCCCCATTAGAGAATGAAATAAGAGAGGGTCAAACAACGGACGAGGAGATCAAGGAGATCAAGGAAAGAATCCGACAAGGAATAGAGAAGGATTTCAAGGAGGTTGAAAAGGGTACGCTTTGGCTAGGAAAAAGGATTTGTGTGCCGAACATAAGACACCTCCACGACATGATATTGAAGGAGGCACATGATTCACCCTATTCCATACATCCAGGAAGCACCAAAATGTACAAGGACTTGAAAACTTGTTATTGGTGGGATGGTATGAAGAGGGATATAGCCGAATACGTTGCCCTATGCGACACATGCCAACGGGTAAAGGCCGAACATCAAAAACCCGCTGGATTGTTGCAACCTTTGAGAATACCCGAATGGAAATGGGAGGAAATCAGTATGGACTTCATCATTGGATTACCACGTACTCAGTCGGGATACAACTCCATCAGGGTCATTGTGGACCGATTGACGAAAACTGCCCATTCTCTTCCGGTAAAGACCAGTTACAACGTTGCACAATTGGCAGAGTTGTACATGGAGCAGATCGTGTGCCGTCACGGAGTTCCGAAGAGGATAGTCTCAGATCGAGGTTCTCAGTTTACCTCTAGATTCTGGAGGAAGCTGCAGAAAGCCATGGGTACACGACTAGATTTTAGCTCCGCCTACCACCCACAAACAGATGGACAAACCGAAAGGACAAACCAAATTTTGGAGGACATGTTGAGAGCATGCGCCTTGAAACGTGAGTGTAGTTGTGATAGGAGTTTACCTTATGCTGAATTCTCCTATAACAACAGCTATCAAGCTAGCTTAAAGATGTCGCCTTTCGAAGCCTTATATGGTAGACGGTGTAGAACACCACTGTTCTGGAACGAGACTGGAGAGAACCAGGTGTTTGGACCCGAAGTACTACAAGAAGCTGAAAAGCAGGTCCAAACAATACGGGAGAACTTAAAGGCTGCTCAGTCACGACAGAAAGGCTATGCGGACAATAGGCGTAGGAAGTTGACCTTTGAAGTAGGAGACTTCGTATACCTTAAGGTATCGCCTATCCGAGGCCAACGACGCTTCAACATCAAAGGCAAGCTAGCACCTCGCTACATCGGACCATTTAAGATTTTGGACAAGCGAGGAGAAGTAGCCTATCAACTAGAGCTCCCAAACCACCTCTCTGACGTACATGACGTGTTTCATGTATCCCAGCTCAAAGAAGTGCTTGAAAGTACCAGAGGAACAAGGGTCAATGGGAGAGCTTGAACTTCAAGAGGACCTGACTTACGCAGAACACCCTGTCCGAATCTTGGATGTAAAGGAAAGGGTCACCCGAAACAAGGTGATTCGATGGTGCAAGGTACAATGGAGCCATCACACCGAAGCTGAGGCCACATGTGAGCGTGAAGAGGATATCAAGGTAGAATTCCCCCATCTATTTCCTACTAACGAATCTCGAGGGCGAGATTCAATTTAAGGGGTAGATTTGTGACACCCTCGCCTCGGGTGTCAGCATATGTTCATGTTCTATGAAGAGGAAACATTTTAATGAAAAATAGGAACAGAGAGAGTTATCAAAAGAATAGCCAATAAAGCCCTCAGAGAGCACCGAAGGCAACTTCCGCGGCCAGCAGGCCACGTGGCGTGTTCGGAGCTCATCCCTGCAAAGCAGGGAGAGGCCGTCGCCAAGCTGACTACGTAGCAGGGGCTCGTCTCCGCAAAGGGGAGAGGTCCGATCCTATGGGACACGTGTTGCCCACAGAGCTAGCCTCTGCAGAAGAAGCAAAGGCATTTCCGCAAGACACGTGTCATCCTCGGAGCTAGTCCTCGCGGAAATCAGAGGACCAGTCGCGCGGGATACGTGTCGATCTCGGAGCTCATCTCCGAGAAGTCCAGATCTATCGAACACGTGTCACCACCGGAGCTTATCTCCGGGAGGTCCGTCGCAGCTAAACACGTGTCGACCTCGGAGCCGTCCCTGAGGAAAGAAGAGAGGGAAGACCAGCGCCAACGCGTGGCGTGTGCGGAACTCACCTCCGAAGAAGAGGGAGGTCTCGCTCGTTTGACATGCGGCACAACCGGAGCTCATCCCTGAAGGAAAGGAGACACCAGGCCCCGGAGGACACGTGGAGCTTCCGGAGCTCATCATCGCGGAGGTAACGAGTTCTAGAGCGGTTTTTACGCGTAAAGATACCGGTACACAACAGAAACCGATCTAAATTCCACGATTTTACTAAAGATAAGACGTTAGGATCCAACAAAGATCTGAATAAGACTCTTATTCGGGATACAATCAGATTAGGACTCTTCTCTTCTCGATTATAAATAGAACCCAAAACCTCTGGCTGAAACCACAAACTTCTCTTTCAACTCCTGAGCCAACGACATAGAGCCCTAGCCCTAACTCGCCGAGCAAACCATCGCCGAAACGCAACAAGGGAGATCATCGGAGAAGAACCGAGCGGTCTGAGGAGGAACTCGAAGTCAAGAAGAACGTGAGGTAGGACTTCAATATCATTATGTTCATCTCTTTGCATCTGTTCTTCAATTCCTTTCGAACAGAAGCCTTCTCGTGGGCAGATTACTTGATGATCAGTTTGATCTAAAGACAAGATCATCGCCACGTCCACCTTTGATCCGAACACCTCTGTACATACAAGGCCATGCAAGAACACGTACAGATCAATCTAATAAAACTAATCATGAGATAGCATGCATATGCATCATCGCATCTAGTTTAAGGTTTGTGCATAAATATTGATTGTCGTGAATCTTGTATGCACGTGATCCTACCTAGCAGGACAAGCTCAGGGAGCTGTCTACGATGAACTGCAGCAACCAGGTTTTGAGAATCAAGAACAACCGGAACCGCAAGAACAAGGCAAGTGCTCCTTGACCATATTGATCCTATGTTTTGGGTAAAACTGTTTTGTTTTGCGAAAAGGTGTGTGTACTGAGTCAAACGTAATGGGAAGCCCTTTTATAGGAGTTTACTAGTTTTGATTAAACCACCCTTGTCGCCTGGGAAGTTTATGAGTCGGGTATGGTTTTTGCTTTATGCTTCGCTGAGTCTATGGGATTGGGAAGCGAGATAGATGTGTCTAGCTAACTGCACTCGTACTGATAATAAGTAACTGATGAGGTTAATGAATATGGATCGGAGGGAGATCTAGGCAAGACTGGGTTTGTGAATGAGGTAGCATGAGATGGTGGTTTTACTTGCCGTAGATCTAAGGACCGGTTCATGCATGCACATGCCAGGATTACAGTGCCACCACAAGGCCAAGTATGGTGCGGCTTAGCTGAGTAATTAGGTAAGTTGCTAGAGTGTTATGGACTATGGAAGGCGCGGGGAATGGGGGTCGAGTGAGGACTGCCCTGGGAACTGCATGGCACAAGAGGGGGCCCGTGGGTGGGAGAATTGGAGATTCTAGCCTGCCGGTGAAACCTTAGTGAGTCCATACATCTAGTAACCCCTTTGTAAAGGCTATTTTGTGATCTCTTGACCATACACCGACGGTTGTGTACTGGTAAAATGGAGGTTCTGCAGTCGCCGACGGGTGACGAAATCACAAACTTGTGGGTAAAGAGGTGCAAACTCTGCAGAGTCTAAAACTATCATGATAGCCGAGCTTACGGTCACGAGCACCTGGCTAAACTGCCATGATTAGTTGGGATGGTTATTGGGAAGGTTATTGATTTGGTTATGGTTTGGTTGTTGGGACTGTTGAGTCTGGGTGATGAGATGGTTGCATGATTGTTGGGTCATGACATGAGATTGGTCTAGGTGTGAGACGAGGTTGTTTTACGAGGTGAGATGGTAGCGAATACGAGGAGGTATTCATGAGTATGAATAAAGGATTGGTTAATGTTCGGATGGAACACGGGAAGTGATGGAGGTATGTTGGTAATTTAATATATGTTGGGATTACATCTAAAGTTAAGTTGCTGTTTTATCATGGTTTTACAAATCTGCTTTTCTGCAAATAAGCCTTTTATACCTACCTTGTTTATGAGCTGCATGTCATGTGTTTTCCCGCACTTGCTGAGTACATCATTGTACTCAAACTTGCATTATTACTTCATCATCAGCAGCAGGGGAAGCCTACTATGAAGATCAAGTGGAGCATTATGGCGTGTGATCTGTTCTCAACCTTGCCTGTGGAGGGAGTAGAGATGGAGCCACTACTGCTTAGATTCGCTTTCGCATTAGTTTTTTGCTTCCGCATTAAAATAAAGACTTCCGCTGCATAGAAATAAGACTTCCGCTGTGAGCATGAGTCCAAGACTCATGAGATATTGTAATAAACCCTGTTATTCGTGGTAATATATGATCTGAATTCAGTTTGTGGAACGTATGTGTATGTGTGATGAACATTCTGGGCACACATATGCATTAGTTCTTGGTTCCGTGGTTTTTCCACAGAACTGAGGGTGTCACAAGCGGCTCCATCTCCAACTTCACAGGCAAGTTGACGGTAGATCGCACGCCTAATATTCCACATGGTCTTCGAAGTACTCCTCTCCTGTTGTTGATGTTTGTATGATAATGCAAGGGTGAGTACATGTCGTACTCAGCAAGTGCAGGAAAAGTATGACATGTAGCTTACAACAAGGTAGGAATAAAAAGGCTCATTGCAGAAAGCAAAGTTTATTTCACAAACATGATAAAAATAGCAACTATCTTCACAACAACAACAACCAAGCCTTTATCCCATGCATGTTGGGGTCGGCTAGACATGAAACCCAATATCAATGAAGTAAAAGAGAGGAAGAGATATAAGAACAAGAAAAAAAGAGAAAAAAGAAAAAATAAAGAAAAAAAGAGAAAAAAAAAAGAAAAAGAAAAGGAAACAAGACTAAGGTTCTGTCACATGAATTGCTACTTTCCATGCGGTCCTATCATGAGCTAAGTCTCTGGATACATTCCAATCTCTCAAATCTCATTTTACCGCCTCCTCCCAGGTCAACCTTGGTCGTCCTCTACCCCTCCTAATATTTTCTCTACCTATTAAAATCTCACTGTTAACCGGTGCTTCTGGAGGCCTCCGCTGGATATGTCCAAACCACCTAAGTCGATGTTGGACTAACTTCTCTTCAATCGGCGCCACCCCTACCTTATCACGAATCGCCTCATTCCTTATTTGGTCTCTTCTCATGTGCCCGCACATCCACTGTAGCATGCGCATCTCTGCGACACTCATTTGTTGGACATGTTGCCGTTTAGTTGGCCAACATTCCGCTCCATAAAGCATCGCAGGTCTGATCACCGTCCTATAGAACTTTCCTTTTAGCTTTTGTGGGACATTCCTATCACATAGGATTCCAGAGGCTTGTCGCTATTTCATCCACCCTACCTTGATCCTGTGGCAAACATCCTCATCAATATCGCCATTGCTTTGTAACATTGATCCTAAGTATCGGAAAGAGTCCCTTCTAGGTACTATTTGTCCTTGTAGACTAGCATTTCCCTCTTCACAAGCAACACCACTAAAGTCACACCTCATATACTCGGTCTTGGTCCTACTAAGTCTAAACCCCTTGGACTCTAAGGTTTGTCTCCATAACTCTAATTTCTTATCAACACCAGCCCTAGTTTCATCTACCAGCACTACATCATCGGCAAAGAGCATGCACCAAGGGATATCCCCTTGTATATCCTTCAACACCTCATCTATAACCAAGGAAAAGATGTATGGGCTCAAAGCTGATCCTTGATGTAGTCCTACCGTGATAGGAAATGCATTAGTCTCACTATCACTTACGCGCACACTTGTCCTAACATTATTGTACATATCCTTGATAAGGGTAATGTACTTTGTTGGCACTTTATGTTTCTCTAGTGCCCACCACATGACTGACCTTGGTATCTTGTCGTACGCCTTCTCCAAGTCAATGAACACCATATGCAAGTCCTTCTTCTGCTCCCTATATCTCTCCATAAGGTGACGAAGCAAGAAAATCGCCTCTATTGTAGACCTCCCAGGCATAAAACCAAACTGGTTTTTAGTGACATTGGTCACTTTCCTCAGGTGGTGTTCAATCACTCTCTCCCAAAGCTTCATAGTATGACTCATAAGCTTAATCCCTCGATAATTAGTACAACTTTGAATATCTCCTTTATTTTTGAAGATAGGTACTAATATAGTTTTCCTCCATTCTTCAGGCATCTTGTTTGACTGAAAAATGTGGTTGAATAGCTTTGTGAGCCATACTATTGCCACGTCCCCAAGGCATCTCCACACCTCAATAGGGACATCATCAGGGCCGAGAGCCTTTCATCCTTTTTAAGGCATCCTTAACCTCAAACTCTTGTATCCTCCGCACGAACCGCCTGTTGGAGTCATCAAAGGAGTCATCCAACTCAACCATAGTGCTCCCATTCCCATCATTGAGTGAATTTAAGTGAATTTAATCCCAACATATATCCAATTGAAACAGTAACATACCTCCATCATAATTTACCACTTATCACGTCTCATCCAGCCATTAATCCTTCTCAACATCATCTCATGCTCATAATATCTCATATTTATATCCATCTCATACTCATATCCATCTCATATTCATCTCATTTTCATTTGATCCGAAACCAAACTCATGGTCATGACTTAACAGTCCCGAAAACAATCCCAAAGACAAAACCATAACCATACCAATAACCAAACCAAACATCCATCCCTCCCTCTAATCATGTGAGTTGGCCAGGCGCTTGTGATCGTAAGCATGGCTATCATGATAGTTTTACACTCTGCAGAGGTGGCACCACTTTACCCACAAGTTTGTGATTTCTTCACCCGTCGCCGACTGCAGAACCTCCATTATACCAGTACACAACCGTCGGTGTATGGCCAAGAGATCACAAAATAGCCTTTACAAAGGGGCTACTAGATGTATGGACTCACTAAGGTTTCACCAGCAGGCTCGAATCACCATTCTCCCACCTACGGGCCCCCTCTTGTGCCATGCAGTTCCTAGGGCAGTCCTCTCTCGACTCCTATTCCCCGCGCCTTCCACGGTCCATAACAATCTAGAAACTTACCTAATTAGTCAGCTAAGCCGCACCCATATTTGGCCTTGTGGTGGCACTGTATTCCTGGCATGTGCTGGCATGAAGCGGTCCTTAGATCTACGACAAGTAAACCACCATCTCATTCTACCACATCCACAAACCACGCTTGCCTAGATCTCCCCCGATTCATGTTCATTATCAATATCAAGTTCTTATTATCATTATTCATATGAGTGCAGTAGCTATACATGTTCTATGTCGCTTCCCAAATCCCGTAGATTAGCGAAGCAAAAAGCAAAAACGACCATACCCGACTCATCAACTTCCCTAGCGACAAGGGTGGTTAACAAAACTAGTAAACTCCTATAAAAGGGTGTCCCGTCAAGTTGACTCAAGAAAATACATTTTTGCAAACAAAACAGTTTTAAAACATGGGATCAATATGGTCAAGGGGCAGTTGCCTTGTTCCTGTGGCTTTTGTTGCTCACGGATCTTGAAGTCTTGGTGCTGTAGTCCTTCGTAGATAGCTCCCTGAGCTTGTCCTTCTACTCACGACCACGCACAATCAAGATTTACAGCAATCAAACATCATGCACAATCCTTACTCAAGATGCAATGGTGAATATGCATGCTAATCCTATGGTGCTGTTTTTATTAAACCAGTTTGTACGTGTTCTTGCATGTTTTACTTGGTTTGCATGGGGTTTTATGGTGAACAAGGGTGTATGGATCAAGTGTGGACGTGGTGATTATCTTAACTCAAGATCTAGATCAATTCCACCGTTAAAAACCGATCAACATGTGATCTGTGCACACAAAAAAGCTTCTATTCGAAGAAAAACAGATGCGAAGAAAACCGCAATGATGTCGTAAGGTGGTAACGAAGACCTACCTCACTTCTCCTTAGTGTCAGGGCCCTCCTCCTAGCAATGGCAGAAGGACAGATCGTCGGCTCTCTTCCGAGTGTGTCGGGGCTCGTCGGCGGCTCTCCGGCGACTGAACTCCGACGAAGGGGTAACTCGGTGAGTTGGGGGCTAAGGCCTCTAAGGTTTCTACTTGGGAAGGTGTTACGGCCAAGGGGTTTTTCGGGTTCTATTTATAAGAGAAAAAAGAAGAGTCCTACTCAGATTGGATTTCAAATAAGAGTACTATTCGATTTGTTTTGGATCTTAACAACTCATCTATAATTGATTTGGTTGCATTATCAACGTAGAAGAAATCTTGTCGGTTTCCTCAGTACCGGGTACTCGTGCACAGGGGAAAAACCGCTTAAGGATCTCGTCCTTCCGTAGAGATAAGCTCCAGAGGCGCCACGCATCCAGCGGGGGCCGGGCCTCCCTTTTCCTCAGGGGTGAGCTCCGGGTGTGCCACGTGTCTGGCGGGTGGGACCTCCCTCTCCTTATAGGCGAGCTCCGCGTGCGCCACGTGTCCGGCGGCGTCGGGCCTCCCCTCTCTATAGAGGCGAGCTCCGGAAATGCCACGTGTCAATGCCGGACCTCCCCGCTCTACAGAGGCAAGCTCCGAGAGTGTCACGTGTCTAGCAGCGCCGGACTTCCTTTCTTCTCAGAGACGAGCTCCAAGGTCGACACGTGTCCAACAGTGTCGGACCTACCTTCTTCTTGGAGGTGAGCTCCGAGGACGACATGTGTCAAGCATTGTCTTCTACTCGGAGGTGAGCTCCGAGGACGACATGTGTCCATCGGGGTTGGGACTCGTTTCCCTGCCGCAGAGGAGAGGTCCGATCCTGCCATGTGGCCAGTCAGCGGCGGACCTCACCCCCTCCGCAGGGATGAGCTCCGAAGGCGCCACGTGGCCAGCGGGCCGCGGGAAGTGTCTATAGCGCTCCTCGACGAACTGGAATTGGCTTTTTTCGGCTATCTTTCTGATTCTTTCTCCGTTTCTACTTCTTTTAAAATGTTTCTCTATATGAAATATGTATGCATGCATGGATACGAAATTGAGGGTGTTACAAACCTACCCCCTTAAACTGAATCTCGCTCTCGAGATTTGATAGAGTGGAGAATAGATGAGGGGATTCTGCCTTGAGGTCTTCCTCACGCTCCCATGTAGCTTCGGCTTCCGTGTGATGGCTCCATTGTACCTTGCACCAACGGATCACTTTGTTCCTCGTGACCCTTTCCTTCATGTCCAAAATTCAGACAGGGTGCTCTACATAGGTCAGATCCTCTTGAAGCTCGAGCTCATCCATCGGTACTTGTTCTTCCGGTTCTCTTAAGCACTTCTTGAGCTGGGATACGTGAAACACGTCATGCACATCGGAGAGGTGCGTTGGGAGCTCTAGTTGATAGGCTACTTCTCCTCGCTTGTCCAAAATCTTAAATGGCCCGATGTAGCGAGGTGCTAACTTGCCTTTGACGTTGAAACATCATTGGCCTCGGATAGGTGATACCTTAAGGTACACGAAGTCTCCTACTTCGAAGGTCAACTTTATTCGCCTATTGTTTGCATAACCTTTTTGTCGCTACTGAGCAGCCTTCAAGTTCTCCCGTATCTTTTGTACTTGCTTCTCAGCTTCTTGCAGCACTTCGGGTCCAAACACTTGGTTCTCTCCGGGCTCATTCCAGAGCAACGGCGTTCTACACCGTCTACCATACAATGCTTCGAAAGGTGACATCTTCAAGCTGGCTTGATAGCTGTTGTTGTATGAGAACTCGGCATATGGCAAGCTCCTATCCCAACTACACCCATGTTTCAAGGCGCAGGCTCTCAACATGTCCTCCGAAATTTGATTTGTCTTCTCAGTCTGCCCGTCGGTTTGCGGGTGGTAAGCGGAGCTAAAATCCAGTCGTGTACCCATAGCTTCATGCAGCTTCTTCCAGAACCTAGAGGTAAATTGGGTACCCCGATCTGAAACTATCCTCTTCGGGACTCCATGACAGCACACGATTTGCTCCATGTACAGCTCGGCTAGTTCGGCGATGCGGTACGTGGTTCTAACCAGAAGAAAATGGGCTGTTTATGTCAATTAGTCCACAATAACCCAAATGGAGTCGTAACCCGACCGAGTACGTGGTAATCCGATGATGAAATCCATGCTGATGTCTTCCCACTTCCACTCGGGTACCTTCAATGGTTGCAACAGTCCAGCGGGTCTTTGATGTTCGGCCTTCACCCGTTGGCATGTGTCGCATAAGGCAACATACTCAGCTATGTCCCTTTTCATACCATCCCACCAATAACAAGTTTTCAGATCCTTGTACATCTTTGTACTGCCGGGATGCATGGAATAAGGTGAGTCATGTGCCTCCTTTAATATCGTGTCGCGGATATGCTTCACGTTAGGCACACAAATCCTTTTCCCTAACCAAAGTGTGCCCTTCTCGTCTTCCTTGAAGTCCTTTTCTACGCCTTGTTGGATTCTCTCCTTGATTTCCTTGACTTCCTCATCCGTTGCTTGGCCATCTCTTATCTCTTGTTCCAATGAAGAGTTGAGTTCTATCACTTCCATCTCGTTCAAGAACCCAAGATGTAACCGTTCGAACTCCTTGCGCAGCTCGGGCGGTAGATCCCGAACTGTGAGTTGGTGACATGCTCCCTTTCGGCTCAACATCGGCTACTACATTGGCCTTTCCGAGGTGATAATTGATTCTAACGTCATAATCCTTGATGAGTTCCAACCATCGACGTTACCTCTAATTCAAATACAATTGGGTGAATATGTACTTGAGGATTTTGTGATCCATATAGATCTCACATCGGTGGACAAGGATATAATGTCTCCAAATCTTCAAGGCATGTACCACGGCTGCAAGTTCCAAGTCATGTGTGGGGTAATTCAGCTCGTGTTTCTTTAGTTTCCTCGACGCATAGGCTACCACTTGTCCTCCTTGCATGAGCACACATCCAAGCCCTTGTCTTGATGCGTCACAGTATATGTTGAAACTCTTGCTCACGTCCGGAAATACCAAAACCGGCGCTGTGGTTAGCCTTTTCTTGAGATCCTCAAAGCTTTCTTGGCACGCGGGTGTCCATTGGAATGCTTTTCACTTCATTAGTAACTCCGTCATAGGCTTCACTATTTTGGAGAAATCCTTGATGAACCATCGGTAGTATCCAGCCATCCCAAGGAAACTCCGAATATCTCTCACGCTCTGCGGTTGGTTCCACTTCAGAACATCTCCCACTTTTCCCGGATCAACCGATACTCCTCTCTTGGAGATGATGTGGCCTAGGAACGATATCTCCTTTAGCCAAAATTGACATTTGCTGAGTTTGACATACAATTGATTCTCTCGCAGTTTCTGCAATGTCAATCTCAAATGTTCTTCATGTTCTTCCTCACTTTTTGAATACACCATGATATCATCGATGAAGACCACGACGAACTTGTCCAAGTACTCCATGAAGACCTTGTTCATGAGGTACATAAAGTATGCGGGTGCATTCGTTAACCCAAAAGACATAACGGTATATTCATACGAACCATACCGTGTTCGAAAGGCAGTCTTGGGTATGTCGGAGGGCTTAATCATCAGCTGGAAGTATCCCGACCAAAGATCAATCGTGGAGAAAACTCGGGCACCTTTCATTTGGTCGAACAGGTCCTCTATACGGGGCAATGGGTATTTATTCTTGATCGTCACCTCATTGAGAGACCTATAATCCACACACATCCTTTGGGTCCCATCCTTCTTGTCTACGAAGAGCACGGGGGCTCCCACGGTGACGAGCTTGGGCGTATAAAACCCTTTTCTAGCTGCTCCTGAGTTTGCTTCTTAAGTTCCACTAGTTCATTAACGGGCATCCTATATGGCCTCTTTGCTATAGGTACAGTTCCAGGTACTAAATCAATGGCAAACTCAATGTCCCGGTCAGGCGGCATACCTCGAAGTTCTTCCGGGAACACGTACGAAAACTCTAGAACCACCGGAATGCTTTCCAATGTTGCTTCTTTGACGTGGTTCAACGTTGCCTTCTCGGTTGCCGGTTGGGCTGACTTGAACTCAATACGAGTTCCGTGCTCATTTGTCAACAGCACGCTCCTCTCAGCACATTGGATTACTCTGTTGTGCTTGCTTAACCAATCCATTCCGAGTATTATGTCAATCCCTTGGGAATCCAAGACAATAAGGTTGGCAAGAAAGTCTACCCCCTTATTTTAAGGTTTACCTTCCGACATACTGTGACGCCCTCAATTCTGTGGAAAACCACAGAACTAAGAACTAATGCATATGTGTGCCCAGGATGTTCATCACACATATACATATATTTCACAAACTGAATTCAGAATATATATATAACCACGAATAACAGAGTTTATTACAACGTCTCATGAGTCTTGGACTCATGCTTACAGCGGAAGTCTTATTTCTATGCAGCGGAAGTCTTATTTTAATGCGGAAGCAAAAACTAATGTGGAAGCAAAACTAAGCAGAAGTGGCTCCATCTCTACTCCTTCCACAGGCAAGGTTGAGAACAGATCACACGCCATAATGCTCCACTTGGTCTTCATAATAGCCTTCTCTTGCTGTTGATGACGAAATAATAATGCAAGTTTGAGTACAATGATGTACTCAGCAAGTGCGGGAAAACACATGATATGCAGCTCATAAACAAGGTAGGTATAAAAGCCTTATTTGCAGAAAAGCAGATTTGGAAAACCATGATAAAACAGCAACTTAACTTTAGATGTAATCCCAACATGTATTAAATTACCAACATACCTCCATCACTTCCCGTGTTCCATCCGAACATTAACCAATCATTTATTCATACTCACGAATACCTCCTCGTATTCGCTACCATCTCACCTCGTAAATCAACCTCATCTCACACCGAGACCAATCTCATGTCATGTCCCAACAGTCATCACCCAGACTCATCACCCAGACTCAACAGTCCCAACAACTAAACCATAACCAAATCCATAACCAAGAACCTTCCCTATAACCATCCCAACTAATCATGGCAGTTTAGCCAGGTGCTCGTGACCGTAAGCTCGGCTATCATGATAGTTTTAGACTCTGCAGAGTGTGCACCTCTTTACCCACAAGTTTGTGATTTCGTCACCTGTCGGTGACTGCAGAACCTCCATTATACCAGTACACATCCGTCGGTGTATGGTCAAGAGATCACAAAATAGCCTTTACAAAGGGGTTACTAGATGTATGGACTCACTAAGGTTTCACCGGCAGGCTAGAATCTCCAATTCTCCCACCCACGGGCCCCCTCTTGTGCCATGCAGTTCCCAGGGCAGTCCTCACTCGACTCCCATTCCCTGCGCCTTCCACAGTCCATAACACTCTAGCAACTTACCTAATTACTCAGCTAAGCCGCACCCATACTTGGCCTTGTGGTGGCACTGTTATCCTGGCATGTGCATGCATGAACCGGTCCTTAGATCTACGGCAAGTAAAACCATCATGTCATGCTACCTCATTCACAAACCCAGGCTTGCCTAGATCTCCCTCCGATCCATGTTCATTAACATCATCAGTTTCTCATTATCATTACGAGTGCAGTTAGCTAGACACATCTATCTCGCTCCCCAATCCCATAGACTCAGCGAAGCATAAAGCAAAAACCATACCCGACTCATAAACTTCCCAGGCGACAAGGGTGGTTTAACCAATACTAGTAAACTCCTATAAAAAGGGTTTCCCATCATGTTTGACTCATCACACACACCTTTTTGCAAAACAAAATAGTTTTATCCAAAAATAGGATCAATATGATAAAAGAGCACCTGCCTTGTTCTTGCGGTTCCGGTTGTCCTTGGATCTCAAAACCTGGTTGCTGCAGTTCGTCGTAGACAGCTCCCTGAGCTTGTCCTGCTAGGTAGGATCATGTGCATACAGGATTCACAGCAATCAATATTTATGCACAAACCTTAAACTAGATGTGATGATGCATATGCATGCTATCTGATGATTAGTTTTATTAGATTGATCTGTACGTGTTCTTGCATGGCCTTGTAGGGACAGGGGTGTTCGGATCAAAGGTGGATGTGGCGATGATCTTGTCTTTAGATCAAACTGATCATCAAGTGATCTACCCACGAGAAGGCTTCTGTTCGAAAGGAATTGAAGAACAGATGCAAAGAGATGAGCACAATGATATTGAAGTCCTACCTCACGTTCTTTGAGGTCCTCCTCAGACCGCTCGGTTCTTCTTCGATGATCTCCCTTGTTGCGCTTCAGCGATGGTTTGCTCGGCGAGTTAGGGCTAGGGCTCTAAGTCGTCGGCTCAGGAGTCAAAAGAGAAGTTTGTGGTTTCGGCCAGAGGTTTTGGGTTCTATTTATAATCGGGAAGAGAAGAATCCTAATCTGATTGTATCTCGAATAAGAGTCTTATTCAGATCTTTGTTGGATTCTAACATCTTATCTTTAGTAACATCGTGGAATTTAGATCAGTTTCTGTTGCGTACCGGTATCTTTTACGTGTAAAACCCGCTCCAGAACTCGTTACCTCTGTGATGATGAGGTCCAGAAGCTCCACGTGTCCTCCGGGGCCTGGTATCTCCTCGTCCGCAGAGACGAGCTCCGGTTGTGCCGTATGTCACGAGCGAGACCTCCCCCTTCTTTGGAGGTGAGCTCCGCGCACGCCACGTGTTGGCGCCGGTCTTTCCTCTCTTCCTTCCTCAGGAACATGCCCCGAGGTCGACACGTGTCCGGCAACGATAGACCTCTCGGAGATAAGCTCCGGTGGCGACACGTGTTCGATAGATCCGGACTTCTCTGAGATGGGCTCCGAGATCGACACGTACCCCGCGTGACTGGTCCTCTGATTTCCGTGAGGACTAGCTCCGAGGATGACACGTGTCTTGCGGAAATGCCTTTGCTTCCTCTGCAGAGGCTAGCTCCGTGGGCAACACGTGTCCCACAGGATCGGACCTCTCCCCTTTGTGGCGACGAGCCCCAAACCTGCCACGTAGCTCTTTTAGCGGCGGACCTCTCTTCACTTCGCAGGGACGAGCTCCGATCACGCCACGTGGCCAGCGGCCGCGGTAAGTTGTCTTCGGCGCTCTCGGAGGGCTTTATTGGCTATTCTTTTGATAATTCTCTCTGTTCCTATTTTTCATTAAAATGTTTCCTCTTCATAGAACATGAACATATGCTGACACCCGAGGCGAGGGTGTCACAAATCTACCCCCCTTAAATTGAATCTTGCCCTCGAGATTCGTTAGTAGGAAATAGATGGGGGAATTCCGCCTCGATATCCTCTTCACGCTCCCATGTGGCCTCAGCTTCGGTGTGATGGCTCCATTGTACCTTGCACCATTGAATCACCTTGTTTCGGGTGACCCTTTCCTTTACGTCCAAGATTCGGACAGGGTGTTCTGCGTAAGTCAGATCCTCTTGAAGTTCAAGCTCTCCCATTGACACCTGTTCCTCTGGTATTCTCAAGCACTTCTTGAGCTGGGATACATGAAACACGTCATGCACGTCGGAGAGGTGGTTTGGGAGCTCTAGTCGGTATGCTACTTCTCCTCGCTTGTCCAAAATCTTAAATGGTCCGATGTAGCGAGGTGCTAGCTTGCCTTTGATGTTGAAACGTCGTTGGCCTTGGATAGGCGATACCTTAAGGTATACGAAGTCTCCCACTTCAAAGGTCAACTTCCTACGCCTATTGTCCGCATAGCCTTTCTGTCGTGACTGGGCAGCCTTTAAATTCTCCTGTATCGTTTGGACCTGCTTTTCGGCTTCTTGTAGTACTTTGGGTCCAAACACCTGGTTCTCTCCAGTCTCGTTCCAGAATAGTGGCGTTCTACACCGTCTACCATATAAGGCTTCGAAAGGCGACATCTTTAAGCTAGCTTGATAGCTGTTGTTATAGGAAAACTCGGCATACGGTAAACTCGTATCCCAACTACGCCCACATTTCAAGGCGCTAGCTCTCAACATGTCCTCCAAAATTTGGTTCGTCCTTTCGGTTTGTCCATCTGTTTGTGGGTGGTAGGCGGAGCTGAAATCCAGTCGTGTACCCATGGTTTTCTGCAGCTTCCTCCAGAATCTAGAGGTAAACTGAGAACCTCGATCTGAGACTATCCTCTTCGGAACTCCATGTCGGCACATGATCTGCTCCATGTACAACTCTGCCAATTGTGCAACGTTGTAACTGGTCTTTACCGGAAGAAAATGGGCAGTTTTCGTCAATCGGTCCACAATGACCCAGATGGAGTTGCATCCCGACTGAGTACGTGGTAATCCAACGATGAAGTCCATACTGATGTCCTCCCATTTCCATTCAGGTATTCTCAAAGGTTGCAACAATCCAGCGGGTTTTTGATGTTCGGCCTTTACCCGTTGGCATGTGTCGCATAGGGCAACGTATTCGGCTATATCCCTCTACATACCATCCCACCAATAACAAGTTTTCAAGTCCTTGTACATTTTGGTGCTTCCTGGATGTATGGAAAGGGTGAATCATGTGCCTCCTTCAATATCATGTCGCGGAGGTGTCTTATGTTCGGCACACAAATCCTTTTTCCTAGCCAAAGCGTACCCTATTCATCCTCCTTGAAATCCTTCTCTATTCCTTGTCGGATTCTTTCCTTGATCTCCTTGATTTCCTCGTCCGTTGATTGGCCCTCTCTTATTTCTTTCTCCAATGGGGAGTGGATCTCCATTATCTCCATGTTATTCAAGAATCCGAGGTGTAACCATTCGAACTCCTTCTGTAGTTCGGGTGGTAGCTCCCGAACCGTGAGTTGGTGACAGGCTCCCTTTCTGCTCAATGCGTCCGCTACTACATTGGCCCTCTCGGGGTGGTAGTTGATTCCCACATCATAATCCTTGATGAGTTCTAACCATCGACGTTGCCTCAAATTCAAGTCCGTTTGTGTAAATATGTACTTGAGGCTTTTATGATCCGTATAGATCTCACATTGATGTCCAAGGATATAATGTCTCCAAATCTTCAATGCATGCACCACTGTTGCTAGCTCCAAGTCATGCGTAGGATAGTTAAGCTCGTGCTTCTTTAATTGTCGTGAGGCATAGGCTACCACTTGTCCTTCCTGCATGAGTACACATCCGAGCCCTTGTCTAGATGCGTCACAATATATGTCAAAGCTCTTGCTTACGTTTGGCAATACCAGAACTGGTGCTGTGGTTAGCCTTTTCTTGAGTTCCTCAAAACTTTCTTGGCAGGCTTGGGTCCATTGAAAGACTTTTCCTTTCATTAGCAACTCCGTCATTGGTTTTGCTATCTTAGAGAAGTCTTTAATGAAGCGCCGGTAGTATCCTGCCATCGCAAGGAAACTCCAAATATCCCTCACGCTCTTCGGTTGGTCCCACTTCAGAACATCTCTCACCTTTCCAGGATCAACCGATACCCCTTCCTTGGAGATAATATGGCCTAGGAAAGATATTTCCTTTAGCCAAAACTGACACTTGTTGAGCTTGGCATACAATTGATGCTCACGCAACTTCTGCAAGGTCAATCTCAGATGTTCTCCATGCTCCTCCTCACTTTTTGAATACACCATAATGTCATCGATGAAAACCATGACGAACTTGTCCAAGTATTCCATGAAAACCTTGTTCATGAGGTACATGAAGTATGCGGGTGCATTTGTTAACCCAAAAGACATAACGGTATATTCATACGAACCATACCATGTCTGAAAGGCTATCTTAGGTACATCGGAGGGCTTAATCTTCAGCTGGAAATATCCCGACCGAAGATCAATCTTGGAGAATACTTGGGCTCCTTTCATTTGATCGAACAGGTCCTCTATACGGGGAAGAGGGTATTTATTCTTGATTGTCACCTCGTTGAGAGACCTGTAGTCCATGCACATTCTTTGGGTTCCACCCTTCTTGTCCACGAAGAGTACCGGAGCTCCCCATGGTGACGAGCTTGGACGGATAAAACCCTTCTCCAACTGTTCTTGAATTTGCCTTTTGAGTTCAACTAGCTCGTTGACGGGCATCCTATATGGTCTCTTAGCTATAGGTGCACTTCCGGGTACCAAATCTATGGCAAACTCGATGTCCCGGTCAGGTGGCATTCCTGGAAGCTCTTAAGGGAACACGTCCGAAAATTCCTGAACCACTGGAATGCTGTCCAATGTTGTTCCTTCGACGTGGTTCAAATTTGCCCGTTCGGTTGTTTGCTGGGCTGACTCAAACTCGACACGAATACCGTGGTCGTTTGTCAATTGCACGCTCCTTTCAGCACATTGGATTACTCCATTGTGCTTGCTTAACCAATCCATTCCGAGTATGATGTCAATCCCGTGGGAGTCCAAGACAATAAGGTTGGCAAGGAAGTCTACCCCCTTATTTTAAGGCTTACTCTAGGACATACTATATTAGTCCTCATTTCTCCTCCGGGAGAATTAACTAACATAGTACATTCTAAGTGGGATACGGGTAGATGATGTTTGGCAACATATTTGGATGATATGAAGGAATGCGATGCTCCGGAATCAAATCAGATGGTGGCTGGGTTGGAGTTGGCAAGGAACATACCAATTGCGACGTCCTCAGCCTGTTGTGCTTCCTCAGCAGTGACATGGTTTACGTGGCCACGAGCATAGTTCTGTGGTCCACGTTTCCCTTGCTTGTCCCCTCCGTTTGGTTGCTGGTTCTGCTTGGGCACGTTACCTTGCTGTCCAGGGCCTCTCCTTGGGCACTAGTTAGCGAAGTGGCCTACTTCCCCGCATGCAAAGCATGCCTTGTTGCCTACGGCAGCAGGTACGTTGGGGCGGGGGTTTTGAACAGGAGCATCATTGTTAGGTCGGGGCGCTGGAGGCATGGGCACATGAGGTGCCGGTGCAACGAATTGTTGCTGTGGTGGCTGATCAGGGCGGTACGCAGGAGTGGTCGGTCCATACTGCAGTGCAGGGGGCATGTACCTAGGTCGTACGTTGCTCCCTTGGGGCTGGTATGGCATCTTCCTCTTGCACTCTCGCTCGATCTCTCGGAACTTGTTTTCAACCACAATAGCCTTATCAACTAGCTTCTGGAAGCTTACGTAGTCATTGTTGAGGAGCTGAACCTGGATCTCATTGTTCAACCCTCTCATGAACAGGTATTGCTTCCTCTGGTCTGAGTTGACATCTTCGGGGGCGTACCGGGATAGTTGTATGAACTTGTTGAGATACTCGTTCACACTCTTCTGTCCTTGGCGGAGACCTTCAAACTCCTGCCTCTTGAGCATCATTACACCAGCAGGGATGTAGTGAGAGCGGAAACTTTCCTTGAACTCAGTTCAAGTGATTGTCTCCGGGTTGGCATGGGCGTTGCTCAAGGCATCCCACCAGTCAGCAGCGGCTCCCGTAAGTTGGTGCGATGTGAAGAGAACCTTCTCTCGGTCATTGCACTGAACAATGGCGAGCTTCTTCTCCATGGATTTCAACCAATCATCGGCCTCCATTGGATCGCTTGCTTGAGCAAAGGTGGGTGGTCAAGTCCTCATGAACTCTCCCAACCTGTTATGAGCCGGCGGTGGTGGTGGCGGTGGTGCTGGAACGGGGTTTTGGTTGGCCTGCAACTGACCCAAAGTTTGGATCATGGTTTGCATAAGCCGGTTTTGCATGGCCATCAACCTTTCCAGATGGTTTTCACCAGCTCCGGGGTTAGTAGGAACTCCCTCGTGGTCATCCTCCTAGGCATTCCTTCGGCTGGCGTTTCCTCTCACCATCTGTGAGAGAGAACGAAATAGAATAGAAGGTTAGAAGGTTAGGTAGGTCCCTTCAACTATATGCATCAAGGTGAGTTAGACTATATATATTAGCCCATATGAGGATGTGATCAAGTGCTGAAGCATTTCACACCTCTTTCTTCTTACGTATGGATATGGACAACGTTTTTGAGACGTCCCACAACTTACATTAAGCACATAATCACACACAATCATTGCAAGGGCTCATACAGCTCCTATTCAAGGATGGTTTCCTATACCAAGGTGGTTTCAAGACCAATCTAAGCTATTCACCCTAGGATGCTTCCTTTGGTCAGCGTGGCTTAGCTACCTGTGACTTCTATTTAGGGGTGTAACTTGTTGTTAACCCGTGGCTCTAATATCAATCTAAGGTTTCTATCTAGACGTGTAACCTACTGTCAACCCGTGGCTCTGATACCAATCTGTGATGTCCTCAATTCTGTGGAAAACCACGGAACCAAGAACTAATGCATATGTGTGCCCAGGATGTTCATCACACATATACATATATTTCACAAACTGAACTCAGAATATATATAACCATGAATAACATAGTTTATTACAACGTCTCATGAGTCTTGGACTCATGCTTACAGCAGAAGTCTTATTTCTATGCAGCGGAAGTCTTATTTTAATGCGGAAGCAAAAACTAATGTGGAAGCAAAACTAAGCAGAAGTGGCTCCATCTCTACTCCTTCCACAGGCAAGGTTGAGAACAGATCACACGCCATAATGCTCCACTTGGTCTTCATAATAGCCTTCTCTTGCTGTTGATGATGAAACAATAATGCAAGTTTGAATACAATGATGTACTCAGCAAGTGCGGGAAAACACATGATATGCAGCTCATAAACAAGGTAGGTATAAAAGGCTTATTTGCAGAAAAGCAGATTTGGAAAACCATGATAAAACAGCAACTTAACTTTAGATGTAATCCCAACATGTATTAAATTACCAACATACCTCCATCACTTCCCGTGTTCCATCCGAACATTAACCAATCCTTTATTCATACTCACGAATACCTCCTCGTATTCGCTACCATCTCACCTCGTAAATCAACCTCGTCTCACACCGAGACCAATCTCATGTCATGTCCCAACAGTCATGCAACCATCTCATCACCCAGACTCAACAGCCCCAACAACTAAACCATAACCAAATCCATAACCAAGAACCTTCCCTATAACCATCCCAACTAATCATGGCAGTTTAGCCAGGTGCTCGTGACCGTAAGCTCGGCTATCATGATAGTTTTAGACTCTGCAGAGTGTGCACCTCTTTACCCACAAGTTTGTGATTTCGTCACCCGTTGGTGACTGCAGAACCTCCATTATACCAGTACACATCCGTCGGTGTATGGTCAAGAGATCACAAAATAGCCTTTACAAAGGGGTTACTAGATGTATGGACTCATTAAGGTTTCACCGGCAGGCTAGAATATCCAATTCTCCCACCCACGGGCCCCCTCTTGTGCCATGCAGTTCCCAGGACAGTCCTCACTCGACTCCCATTCCCCGCGCCTTCCACAGTCCATAACACTCTAGCAACTTACCTAATTACTCAGCTAAGCCGCACCCATACTTGGCCTTGTGGTGGCACTGTTATCCTCGCATGTGCATGCATGAACCGGTCCTTAGATCTACGGCAAGTAAAACCACCATCTCATGCTACCTCATTCACAAACCCAGGCTTGCCTAGATCTCCCTCCGATCCATGTTCATTAACATCATCAGTTTCTCATTATCATTACGAGTGCAGTTAGCTAGACACATCTATCTCGCTCCCCAATCCCATAGACTCAGCGAAGCATAAAGCAAAAACCATACCCGACTCATAAACTTCCCAGGCGACAATGGTGGTTTAACCAATACTAGTAAACTCCTATAAAAAGGGTTTCCCATCATGTTTGACTCATCACACACCTTTTTGCAAAACAAAATAGTTTTATCCAAACATAGGATCAATATGATCAAAGAGCACTTGCCTTGTTCTTGCGGTTCCGGTTGTTCTTGGATCTCAAAACCTGGTTGCTGCAGTTCGTCGTAGACAGCTCCCTGAGCTTGTCCTGCTAGGTAGGATCACGTGCATATAGGATTCACATCAATCAATATTTATGCACAAACCTTAAACTAGATATGATGATGCATATGCATGCTATCTCATGATTAGTTTTATTAGATTGATCTGTACATGTTCTTGCATGGCCTTGTAGGGACAGGGGTGTTCAGATCAAAGGTGGGCGTGGCGATGATCTTGTCTTTAGATCAAACTGATCATCAAGTGATCTACCCACGAGAAGGCTTCTGTTCGAAAGGAATTGAAGAACAGATGCAAAGAGATGAACACAATGATATTGAAGTCCTACCTCACGTTCTTCGAGGTCCTCCTCAGACCGCTCGGTTCTTCTTCGATGATCTCCCTTGTTGCGCTTCAGCGATGGTTTGCTCGGCGAGTTAGGGCTAGGGCTCTAAGTCGTCGGATCAGGAGTCGAAAGAGAAGTTTTTGGTTTCGGCCAGAGGTTTTGGATTCTATTTATAATAGGGAAGAGAAGAGTCCTAATCTGATTGTATCTCGAATAAGAGTCTTATTCAGATCTTTGTTGGATCCTAACATCTTATCTTTAGTAACATCGTGGAATTTAGATCGGTTTCTGTTGCGTACCGGTATCTTTTACGCGTAAAACCCGCTCCAGAACTCGTTACCTCCGTGATGATGAGCTCCGGAAGCTCCACGTGTCCTCCGGGGCCTGGTATCTCCTCGTCCGTAGAGATGAGCTCTGGTTGTGCCACGTGTCACGAGCGAGACCTCCCCCTTCTTTGGAGGTGAGCTCCGCGCACGCCACGTGTTGGCACTGGTCTTCCCTCTCTTCCTTCCTCAGGAACATGCCCCGAGGTCGACACGTGTCCGGCAACGACAGACCTCCCAGAGATAAGCTCCGGTGGCGACACGTGTTCGATAGATCCGGACTTCTCTGAGATGGGCTCCGAGATCGACACGTACCCCGCGCAACTGGTCCTTTAATTTCCGCGAGGACTAGCTCCGAGGATGACACGTGTCTTCCGGAAATGCCTTTGCTTCCTCTGCAGAGGCTAGCTCCGTGGGCAACACGTGTCCCACAGGATCGGACCTCTCCCCTTTGTGTCGACGAGCCCCGAACCTGCCACGTAGCTCTTTTAGCGGCGGACCTCTCTTCACTTTGCAGGGACGAGCTCCGATCACGCCACGTGGCCAGCGGCCGCGGTAAGTTGTCTTCGGCGCTCTCGGAGGGCTTCATTGGCTATTCTTTTGATAATTCTCTCTGTTCCTATTTTTCATTAAAATGTTTCCTCTTCATAGAACATGAACATATGCTGACACCCGAGGCGAGGGTGTCACACATACTATATTAGTCCTCATCTCTCCACCAGGAGAATTAACCAACATAGTATATTTCATGTGTGATATGGGTAGATTGTACTTGGAGACATACTTGGATGATATGAATGAATGCGATGCTCCGGAATCAAATAAAATAGTGGCTGGGTTGGAGTTGGCAAGGAACATACCAATCACGACGTCCTCAGTCTGTTGCGCTTCCTCAGCGGAGACATGATTCACGTTGCCACGAGCGTAGCTCTGCTGTCCCCGGTTACCTTGATTAGCTCCTCCGTTCGGCCGTGGGTTCTGCTTGGGCGCGTTGCTTGGCTGTCCAAGGCCTTTCCTTGGGCACTGACTAGCAAAGTGTCCCGTCTCTCCACATGAAAAGCATGCGTTGTTGCCCAAGACAGCAGGAACGTTGGGGCGAGGGTGGTTTTGAGCATAGGCGCCCATGTTGGGACGGGGCGCAGGAGGCAAAGGCATACGGGGTGATTGCATAACAGGACGTTGCTGTGGTGGTTGAGTAGGGCGGAAAGTAGAAGTGGACGAGCCATACTGTGGTGTAGCTGGGGCATGGAACGGGGACGTACATTGCTCCCTTGCGGCTGGTATGGCATCTTTCTCTTGCCCTCTTGCTCGATCTCATGGATCTTGCTCTCAACCACTATAGCTTTATCAACTAGCTTCTGGAAGTTTGCATAGTTGTTGTTGAGAAGCTGAACTTGGATCTCATTGCTCAACCCTCTCATGAACAAGTATTGCTTCCTTTGATCCGAGTTGACATCTTGGGGGCATATCTTGACAGCTACATGAATTTGTTGAGGTACTCATTCACACTCTTCCTGCCTTGGTAGAGACCTTCGAACTCTTGTCTTTTAAGCATCATGACTCCAGCAGGGACGTAATGAGAGCAGAAACTCTCCTTGAACTCAGCCCAAGTGATAGTTTCCTGGTCGACATGAGCATTGCAAAGAGCATCCCACCAGTCAGCGGCTGCTCCCATGAGTTGGTGCGATGCGAAGAGAACTTTCTCCCGATCATTGCACTGAACAGTAGCAAGCTTCTTCTCCATGGATTTCAACCAGTCATCAGCCTCCATGGGATCATTAGCTTGTGCAAAAGTAGGCAGTCGAGTCCTAATGAACTCTCCCAATCTGTTGTGAGTCGGCGGTGGTGGTGGTGGTGGTGGTGGTGGTGCAGGAACAGGATTGTTGTTGTTGGCTTGCAGTTGACCCAAAGTTTGGATCATTGTTTGCATGAGCTGGTTCTGCATAGCCATCAACCGTTGAAGGTTGTTTGCGCCAGCCCCGGGGTTAGCATTCTCAGGAACTTCATCATGGCCATCATCTTGTGGTTCATGTTTGCCACGGATGTTCCTCCTTTGACGGCCGGCATTTTCTCTCACCATCTGTGAGAGAAAGTTGAGTGGAATAGAAGTTAGAAGTTTAGATTGATCCCCTCAACTATATGCATCAAGGTGGATGAACTAATTAATTCCAGCCTATTGTGGATGTAAACAAGTGCCGAAGCATCTCACATCTCTCTACTATGTGTGGTTATGGACAACGCTGAAGCGTCCCATGGCTCACACTAAGCACTCAAACACAAGCAATCATCACAAAAGTTCACACCACTCCTATTCAAGCTTATTCAATGGGAGTCCTATGTGTTTTAGGGTGTCCATTCTACCTAGCTTGCATCCTACGGTCAATGTGGTTCTAATGCCAATATGTGACTTCTACCTAGGCTTGTGTCCTACAATCAACATGTCTTCTAATGCCAATCTGTGACTTCTACCTAGGCTTGTGTCCTACAGTCAACGTGGCTCTGATACCAATCTGTGACGCCCGGTCCCGTGAAAACGGAACCCAGCTAATGCATATGTATGCCCAGGATGTTCATCACACATACACATGTAATCCACAAACTGAATTCAGAATGTAACCACGAATAATAGAGTTTAAGTACTTTGTTACATCAATCTCTAACTTATTCTTGCAGCGGAAGTCTCTAAACGATAGGGGAAACAAACTAAGCACGGAAGTGGCTCCATCTCCAACTCCACAGTCAAGTTGACAGTAGATCGCACGCCTAATATTCCACATGGTCTTCGAAGTACTCCTCTCCTGTTGCTAATGTTTGTAAGATAGTGCAAGGGTGAGTACATGTCTTACTCAGCAAGTGCAGGAAAAGTATGACATGTAGATTACAACAAGTAGGAATAAAAAGGCTCATTGCAGAAAGCAAAGTTTATTTCACCAACATGATAAAAACAGAAACTATCTTTAAATGAATTTAATCCCAAGATATATCCAATTAAAACAGTAACATACCTCCATCATAATTTACCACTTATCACGTCTCATCCAGCCATTAATCCATCTCAACGTCATCTCGTGCTCATAATATCTCATATTCATATGCATCTCATACTCATATCCATCTCATATTCATCTCATTTTCATTTGATCCGAAACCAAACTCATGGTCATGACTCAACAGTCCCAAAACCAATCCCAAAGACCAAACCATAACCGTACCAATAACCAAACCAAAAACCAAACCAAACATCCATCCCTCCCTCTAATCATGTGAGTTGGTCAGGCGTTGTGACCGTAAGCACGGCTATCATGATAGTTTTACACTATGCAGAGGTGGCACCACTTTACCCACAAGTTTGTGATTTCGTCACCGTCGGCCACTACAGAACCTCCATTATACCAGTACACAACTGTCGGTGTACGGCCAAGAGATCACAAAATAGCCTTTACAAAGGGGCTACTAGATGTATGGACTCACTAAGGTTTCACCAGCAGGCTCGAATCACCATTCTCCCACCTACGGGCACCCTCTTGTGCCATGTAGTTCCCAGGGCAGTGCTCTCTCGACTCCCATTCCCCGCGCCTTCCACGGTCCATAGCAATCTAGCAACTTACATAATTAGTCAGCTAAGCCGCACCCATATTTGGCCTTGTTGTGGCATTGTATTCCTGGCATGTGCTGGCATGAACCGGTCCTTAGATCTACGGCAAGTCAACCACCATCTCATTCTACCACATCCACAAACCAAGCTTGCCTAGATCTCCCCCGATTCATGTTCATTATCAATATCAAGTTCTTATCATCATTATTCATATGAGTGCAGTGGCTAGACATGTTCTATCTCGCTTCCCATATCCCGTAGATTAGCGAAGCAAAAAGCAAAAATGACCATGCCCGACTCATTAACTTCCCTGGTGACAAGGGTGGTTAACAAAACTAGTAAACTCCTATAAAAGGGTGTCCCATCAAGTTGACTCAATGTGACGCCCTCAATTCTGTGGAAAACCACGGAACTGAGAACTAATGCATATGTGTGCCCAGGATGTTCATCACACATACACATACGTTCCACAAACTGAATTCAGATTATATATTACCATGAATAACAGAGTTTATTACAATATCTCATGAGTCTTGGACTCATGCTCACAGCGGAAGTCTTTATTTCTACGCAGCGGAAGTATTTATTCTAATGCGGAAGCAAAAACTAATACGGAAGCAAATCTAAGCAGAAGTGGCTCCATCTCTACTCCCTCCACAGGCAAGGTTGAGATTAGATCACACGCCATAATGCTCCACTTGGTCTTCATAGTAGGCTTCTCTTGCTGCTGATGATGAAGTAATAATGCAAGTTTGAGTACAATGATGTACTCTGCAAGTGCGGGAATAACACATGATATGCAGCTTATAACAAGGTAGGTATATAAAAAGGCCTATTTGCAGAAAAGCAGATTTGTAAAACCATGATAAAACATCAACTTAACTTTAGATGAATGTAATCCCAGCATGAATTAAATTACCAACATACCTCCATCCCTTTCCGTGTTCCATCTGAACATTAACCAACCATTATTCACACTCACGAATACCTCCTCGTATTCGCTACCATCTCACGAATACCTTTCCGTATTCGCTACCATCTCATTTCATAAAACATCCTCGTCTCACACCGAGACCAAACTCGTTGCCATGACTCAACAATCATGCAACCATCATATCACCCGGACTCAATAGTCCCAAACCATAACCATGACCAAATCAATAACCATAACCAAAAACCTTCCCTTTAACCATCCCAACTAATCATGGCAGTTTAGCCAGGTGCTCGTGACCGTAAGCTCGGCTATCATGATAGTTTTAGACTCTGCAGAGTGTGCACCTCTTTACCCACAAGTTTGTGATTTCGTCACCCGTTGGTGACTGCAGAACCTCCATTATACCAGTACACATCCGTCGGTGTATGGTCAAGAGATCACAAAATAGCCTTTACAAAGGGGTTACTAGATGTATGGACTCACTAAGGTTTCACCGGCAGGCTAGAATCTCCAATTTTCTGCCCCACGGGCCCCCTCTTGTGCCATGCAGTTCCAAGGGCAGTCCTCACTCGACTCCCATTCCCCGTGCCTTCCACAGTACATAACACACTAGTAACTTACCTAATTACTCAGCTAAGCCGCACCCATACTTGGCCTTGTGGTGGCACTGTTATCCTGGCATGTGCATGCATGAACCGGTCCTTAGATCTACGGCAAGTAAACCACCATCTCATGCTACCTCATTCACAAACCCAATCTTGCCTAGATCTCCCTCCGATCCATATCCCTTATTAACATCAGTTTCTCATTATCAGTATGAGTGCAGTTAGCTAGACACATCTATCTCGCTTCCCAATCCCATAGACTCAGCGAAGCATAAAACAAAAACCATACCCGACTCATAACTTCCCAGGCGACAAGGGTGGTTTAACCAAAACTAATAAACTCCTATAAAGAGGGTTTCCCATCATGTTTGATTCAGCACACACACCTTTTCGCAAAACAAAAATAGTTTTACCCAAAACATAGGATCAACATGGTCAAGGAGCACTTGCCTTGTTCTTGCGGTTCCGGGGGTTCTTGATTCTCAAAACCTTGTTGCTGCAGCTCATCATAGACAGCTCCCCGCGCTTGTCCTGCTATGTAGGATTCACGTGTATACAAGATTCACAGCAATCAATATTATGCACAAACCGTAAACTAAATGCGATGATGCATATGCATGCTATCTCATGATTAGTTTTATTAGATTGATCTGTACGTGTTCTTGCATGGCCTTGTATGGACAGAGGTGTTCGGATCAAAGGTGGACGTGGCAATGATCTGGTCTTTAGACCAATCTGATCATCAAGTGATCTGTCCACGAGAAGGCTTCAGTTCGAAAGGAATCAAAGAAGAGATGCAAGGGAAATACAACAATGCCGTAAGGTGGTGTCGGAGTCCTACCTTACGCCCTTCTGGGTTTTCGAGGTCCTCCTCAGACCGCTCGGTTCTCCTACGATGATCTCCCTTGTTGCGCTTCGTCGATGGCTTTCTCGGCGAGTTAGGGCTAGGGCTCTAAGTCGTCGGCTCAGGAGTTGAAAGAGAAGTTTGTGGTTTCGGCCAGAGGTTTTGGGTTCTATTTATAATTGGGAAGAGAAGAGTCCTAATCTAATTGTATCCTGAATAAGAGTCTTATTCAGATCTTTGTTGGATCCTAACGTCTTATCTTTAGTAACATTGTGGTTAGATCGGTTTCTGTTGCGTACCGGTATCTTTACGCGTAAAAACCGCTCCAGAAGTCGTTACCTCCGCGATGATGAGCTCCGGAGGCTCCACGTGTCCTACCGGGGCCTGGTATCTCCTTCTCCACAGAGACGAGCTCCGGTTGTGCCGCGTGTCACGAGCGAGACCTCCCCCTTTTTTGGAGGTGAGCTCCGCGCACGCCACGTGTTGGCGCCGGTCCTTCCTTTCTTCTTTCTTCAGGGACATGCCCTGAGGTCGTCACGTGTCCAATAGCGACAGACCTCCCGGAGATAAGCTCCGGTGGCGACGCGTGTCCAATAGGACAGAACCTCTCGGAGATGGGCTCCGAGATTGACACGTATCCCGCACGACTGGTCCTCTGACTTCTGCGAGGACTAACTCCGAGGATGACATGTGTCCTACGAAAAACGCCTTTGCTTCTTCCGCAGAGGCTAGCTCCGTGGGCAACACATGTCCCACAGGATCGGACCTCTCCCCTTTGTGGAGACGAGCTCCGAGCCTGCCACGTAGCCAGCTTGGCGGCGGCCTCTCCCCACTTCGCGGGGATGAGCTCCGAACACGCCACGCGGCCAGCGGCCGTGGTGAGTTGTCTTCGGCGCTTTCTGAGAGCTGGATTCGGCTCTCATCAGCTATTCCTTTTGATATTTTTCTCTGTTCCTTCTTCTCTTAAAATGTTTTCTCTTCATAAATCATGAACATATGCTGACACCCGAGATGAGGGTGTCACACTCAAGCACACACGTTTTTGCAAACAAAACAGTTTTAAAACATGGGATCAATATGGTCAACGGGCACTTGCCTTGTTCCTGTGGCTTTTGTTGCTCACGGATCTTGAAGTCTTGGTTCTGTAGTCCTTCATAGATAGCTTCCTGAGCTTGTCCTTCTACTCACGACCACGCACATACAAGATTTACAGCAATCAAACATCATGCACAATCCTTACTCAAGATGCAATGGTGCATATGCATGCTAATCATATGGTGCTGTTTCTATTAAACCAGTTTGTACGTGTTCTTGCATGTTTTACTTGGCTTGCATGGGGTTTTATGGTGAACAAGGGTGTATGGATCAAGTGTGGACGTGGTGATGATCTTAACTCAAGATCTAGATCAATTCCACGTCAAAAACCAATCCACATGTGATCTGTACACACGAAAAAGCTTTTGTTCGAAGAAAAACAGATGCGAAGAAAACGCGAGGATGTCGTAAGGTGGTAACGAAGACCTACCTTACTTCTCCTTAGTGTCAGGGCCCTCCTCCTAGCAATGGCAGCAGAACAGATCGTCGGCTCTCTTCCGAGCGTGTCGGGGCTCGTCGGCGGCTCTCCGGCGACTAAACTCCGACGAAGGGGTAACTCAGCAAGTTGGGGGCTAGGGCCTCTAAGTTGTCAACTTGGGAAGGTGTTACGGCCAAGGGGTTTTTCGGGTTCTATTTATAAGAGAAAAAAGAAGAGTCCTACTCTGATTGGATTTCAAATAAGAGTCCTATTCAATTTGTTTTGGATCTTAACAACTCATCTATAATTGATTTGATTGCATTATCAACGTAGAAGAAATCGTGTCAGTTTCCTCAGTACCGGGTACTCACGCACAGGGGAAAACCACTTAAGGATCTCGTCCTTCCGCAGAGATAAGCTCCGGAGGCGCCACGCGTCCAGCGGGGACCGGGCCTCCCTTTTCCTCAGGGGCGAGCTCCGGGTGTGCCACGTGTCTAGCGGGCGGGACCTCACTCTCCTAAGAGGCAAGCTCCGCGTGCGCCACGTGTCTGGTGGCGTCGGGCCTCCCCTCTCTACAGAGGCGAGCTCCGGGAATGCCACGTGTCAATGTCGGACCTCCCCTCTCTATAGAGGCGAGCTCCGAGAGTGCCACGTGTCTAGCAGCACCGGACTTCCTTTCTTCTCAGAGACGAGCTCCGAGGTCGACACGTGTCCAACAGTGTCGGACCTACCTTCTTCTCGGAGGTGAGCTCCGAGGACGACATGTGTCAAGCAGTGTCTTCTCCTCGGAGGTGAGCTCCAAGGACGACACGTGTCCATCGGGGTTGGGCCTCGTTTCCCTGCCGCAGAGGCGAGCTCCGAGCCTGCCACGTGGCCAGTCAGCGGCGGACCTCACCCCCTCCGCAAGGATGAGCTCCAAAGGCGCCACGTGGCCAGCGGGCCATGGGAAGTGTCTACAGCGCTCCTCGGCGAACTGGAATTGGCTTTTTTCGGCTATCTTTCTGATTCTTTCTCCGTTTCTACTTCTTTTTTAAATGTTTCTCTATATGAAATATGTATGCATGCATATATACGAAATTGAGGGTGTTACAAGCGGCGACGTCGTAAGATGGGTAATGGAGACCTACCTCACTTCCTTTTGGTGGCAAGGCCTTCCTCCTAGCAACGGCAGTAGTGGGGAACTTTTCTATGGAAGATTAGGGCAGGACAGATCGTCAGGCTTCTTCTCTGGTGACGGCTTAGCGTGACGGGGCTCGACGGTGGCCAAATTGCGGCAAGGGGGGAACTTGGCGACTTGGCAGCAAGGAAGGGGGCTTGGCAGCAGGGGGGGACGTCCAAAATAGAGAGGGATGCGGCCAGAGGGTGGGGGTTAAATTTATAAGGGGGAAAAGAGGAGTCCTACTCCAATTGGAACTCAAATAAGAGTCCTAGTCAATTTGGAGCTCAACCAACTTATCCCCTTAGTTAGGTGCGGCAGCCTTGGGGATTTTATCCCCCCAAATGTGGGGAAAATTCCCCTTTTGTGGAATTGGGGAATTTGGAAATTTTGTTGAAAATTTGGGGAAATTTGGGAATGGCTAATTTCAGCTATCTTTTTCCCATTCCTCACCATTTCTATGTCACTTGTTCCATTTCTACATTCCCCTCTCCATTTCAATGTCCCATTCTCCATTTCTACATTTCCCTCTCCATTTCTATGTCCCATTCTCCATTTCTACATTCCCCTCTCCATTTCTATGCCCCATTCTCCATTTCTATATTCCCTTCTCCATTTCTGTGGTTTTCCTCCATTTCTATGGTTCCTTCCTCCATTTCTATGGTTCTTTCTCCATTTCTATGGTTCTTTCTCCATTTCTATAGTTCTTTCTCCATTTCTAGGGTTCTTTCTGCTTTTCTACTTCTTTTATAATGCTTATCTACATGAAAAATGTATGCAATGCATGGAAATGAATTTGAGGGTGTTACAAACCTACCCCCCTTAAACTGAATCTCGCTCTCGAGATTCGATACAGTGGAGAATAGATGAGGGAATTCTGCCTTGAGATCTTCCTCATGCTCCCATGTGGTTTCGGCTTCCGTGTGATGGCTCCATTGTACCTTGCACCAAAGAATCACTTTGTTCCTCGTGACCCTTTTCTTCACGTCCAAAATTTTGACGGGTGGTCCGCGTAGGTCAGATCCTCTTGAAGTTTGAGCTCAGCCATCGGTACTTGTTCTTCTGGTACTCTCAAGCACTTCTTGAGTTGGGATACGTGAAACAAATCGTGCACGTTGGGGAGATGCATTGGCAGCTCTAGTTGATAGGCTACCTCTCCACGCTTGCCCAAGATCTTAAATGGCCCAATATAGCGAGGTGCTAACTTGCCTTTGACGTTGAACCGTCGTTGGCCTTGGATAGGCGATACCTTAAGATACAAGAAGTCTCCCACTTCGGAGGTCAATCTCCTTCGCCTATTGTCCGCATAACCTTTTTTGTCATGACTGAGCAGCCTTCAAGTTTTCACGTATCGTTTGGACTTGCTTTTCAGCGTCTAGCAGCACTTTGGGTCCGAATACTTGGCTTTCTCCGGTCTCATTCCAGAATACCGGCGTTCTACACCATCTACCATACAATGCTTCGAAAGGTGACATCTTCAAGCTGGCTTGATAGCTGTTGTTGTAAGAGAATTCAGCATACGGCAAGCTCCTATCCCAACTACGCCCATGTTTCAAGGCGCAAGCTCTCAACATGTCTTCCAAAATTTGGTTTGTCCTCTCAGTTTGCCCATGGATTTGCGGGTGATAAACGGAGCTGAAATTCAGTCGTGTACCCATGGCTTCATGCAGCTTCTTCCAAAACCTAGAGGTAAATTGAGAACCTCGATCTGAAACTATCCTCTTCGGAACTCCATGACGACACACGATTTGCTCCATATATAGCTCGGCTAGTTCTGCGACGCGGTACGTGGTTCTAACAGGAAGGAAATGGGCTGTTTACGTCAACCGGTCCACAATAACCCAAATGGAGTCGTAGCCAGACCGAGTACGTGACAATCCGACAATGAAGTCCATGCTGATGTCTTCCCACTTCCACTCGGGTACTTTTAATGGTTGTAACAATCCAGCGGGTCTTTGATGTTCAGCCTTCACTCGTTGGCACAGGTTGCATAAGGCAACATATTCAGCTATGTCCCTTTTCATACCATCCCACCAATAGCAAGTTTTCATGTCCTTGTACATCTTTGTACAACTGGGATGTATGGAATAAGGTGATACATGTGCCTCCTTTAATATCATTCTCGTCTTCTTTGAAATCCTTTTCTATGCCTTGTCGGATTCTTTCCTTGATTTCCTTAATTTCCTCATTCATTGCTTGGCCATCTCGTATCTCTTGTTCCAGCGAGGAGTTCAGTTCAATCACCTCCATCACGTTCAAGAACCCGAGATGTAACCGTTCGAACTCCTTGCGCAGCTCGGGTGGCAGCTCCCGAACCGTGAGTTGGTGACATGTTCCCTTTTGGCTCAACGCATCAGCTACTACATCAGCCTTTCCAGGGTGATAGTTGATTCCAACATCATAATCCTTGATGAGTTCCAACCATCGACGTTGCCTCAAATTCAGATCCATCTGTGTGAACATATACTTGAGGTTTTTGTGATCCGTATAGATCTCACATCGGTGGCCAAGGATATAATGCCTCCAAATCTTCAAGGCATGTACCATGGCTGGAAGTTCCAAGTCATGTGTGGGGTAATTCAGCTCATGTTTCTTTAGTTGTCTCGACGCATAGGCTACCACTTGTGCTTCTTGCATGAGCACAAATCCAAGCCCTTGTCTTGATGCGTCACAATATATGTCGAAGCTCTTGCTCACGTCCGGCAATACCAAAACCGGCGCTGCTGTTAATCTCTTCTTGAGCTCCTCAAAGCTTTTTTGGCACGCTGGTGTCCACTGAAATGCTTTCCTCTTCATTAGCAATTCAGTCATAGGCTTCGCTATTTTGGAGAAATCCTTGATGAACCGGCGGTAGTATCCAGCCATCCCAAGGAAACTCCGAATATCTCTCACATTCTGCGGTTGGTTCCACTTCAAAACATCTCCCACTTTTCCGGGATCAACCGATACTCCTCCCTCGCAGATGATGTGGCCTAGGAACGATATCTCCTTTAGCCAGAATTGACACTTGCTGAACTTGGCGTACAATTGATGCTCTTGCAGTTTCTGCAACGTCAACCTCAAGTGTTCTTCGTGTTCTTTCTCTCTTTTTGAATACACCATGATATCATCGATGAAAACCACGACGAACTTGTCCAAGTACTCCATGAAGACCTTATTCATGAGGTACATAAAGTATGCGGGTGCATTCGTTAGCCCAAAAGACAAAACGGTATATTCATACGAACCATATCATGTTCGAAATGCAGTCTTGGGTATGTCGGAGGGCTTAATCTTCAGCTGGAAATATCCCGACCGAAGATCAATCTTGGAGAAAATTTGGGCACCTTTCATTTGGTCGAACAGATCTTCTATACGGGGCAGTGGGTATTTATTCTTGATCGTCACCTCATTGAGAGACCTATAATCCACACACATCCTTTGGGTCCCATCCTTCTTGTCTACGAAGAGCACGGGGGCTCCCCACAGTGACGAGATTGGGTGTATAAAACCCTTTTCTAGCTGCTCCTGAATTTGCTTCTTGAGCTCCACTAGTTCATTAGCGGGCATCCTATACGGCCTCTTCGCTATAGGTGCAGTTATGGGTACTAAATCAATGGCAAATTCAATGTCCCTGTTAGGTGGCATACCTGGAAGTTCTTCCAGGAACACATCTGAATATTCTTGAACCACCGGAATGCTTTCCAATGTTGCTTCTTTGACGTGGTTCAGCGCTGCCCTCTCGGTTGCCGGTTGGGCTGAATCGAACTCAATACGAGTACCGTGCTCATTTGTCAACTGCATTCTCCTCTCAGCACATTGAATCACTCCGTAGTGCTTTCTTAACCAATCCATTCCAAGTATTATGTCAATCACTTGGGAATCCAAGACGATAAGGTTGGCAAGAAAGTCTACCCCCTTATTTTAAGGCTTACTTTCGGACATACTATATTAGTCCTCATCTCGCCACCGGGAGAATTAACCAACATAGTTCGTTTCATGTGTGATATGGGTAGATTATACTTGGCGACATACTTGGATGATATGAATGAATGCGATGCTCCGGAATCAAATAAAACAGTGGCTGGGTTGGAGTTTGCAAGAAACATACCAATCACGATGTCTTCAGCTTGTTGTGCTTCCTCAGCGGAGACATGATTCACATTGCCATGAGCATAGTTCTGCTGTCCACGGTTACCTTGATTAGCTCCTCCGTTCGGCCGTGGATTCTGCTTGGGTGCGTTGCTCGGCTGTCCAAGGCCTTTCTTCGGGCATTGACTTGCAAAGTGTCCCGCCTGTCCGCATGAAAAGCATGCTTTGTTGCCCAAAACAGCAGGAATGTTGGGGCGAGTCTGGTTTTGAGCATAGGCGCCCATGTTGGGATGGGGCGCGGGAGGCAAAGGTATACGAGGTGCTTGCATAGCAGGGCGTTGCTGCGGTGGCTGATTAGGGTGAGGTGGATTTTCTGGGGCGAAAAGTAGAAGCGGACGAGCCATAATGTGGTGCAGCTGGTGACATGAAATGGGGACGTACATTGCTCCCTTGTGGCTGTCCTTGGTATGGCATATTCTTCTTGCCCTCTTGCTCGATCTCACGGATCTTGCTCTCAACCACTATAGCTTTCTCAACGAGCTTCTAGAAGTTTGTGTAATCATTGTTGAGCAGCTGAACTTGGATCTCATTGTTCAATCCTCTCATGAACAAGTATTGCTTTCTTTGATCCGAGTTGACATCTCTAGAGCATACCTTGACAGCTGCAACTTGTTGAGGTACTCATTCACGCTCTTCCTTCCTTGGCGGAGACCTTCAAACTCTTGCCTTTTAAGCATCATGACTCCAGCAGGGACGTAATGAGAGCGGAAACTCTCCTTGAATTCAGCCCAAGTGATAGTCTCCTGGTTGACATGAGCATTGCAAAGAGCGTCCCACCAGTCAGCGGCTGCTCCCATAAGTTGGTGCGATGCAATGGAACTTTCTCCCGATCATGCACTGAACAATAGCAAGCTTCTTTTCCATGGACTTCAACCAATCATCAGCCTCCATGGGGTCATTAGCTTGTGCAAAAGTAGGCGGCCGAGTCCTCATGAACTCTCCCAACTGGTTGTGAGCCGGCGATGGTGGCGGTGGCGGCGGTGGGGGTGTAGGAACGGGGTTAGGATTGTTGTTGTTGTTGGCCTGCAGCTGACCCAACGTTTGTATCATAGTTTGCATGAGCTGGTTCTGCATATCCATCAACCGTTCAAGGTTGCTTGCATCAGCCCCGGGGTTAGCATTTTCAGAAACTTCAACGTTGCCATCCTCTTGTGGTTCATTGTTTCCACGAGTGTTACTCCTTTGACGGTTGGCATTTTCCCTCACCATCTGTGAGAGAGAGTAGAGTAGAATAGAAAATAGAAGTTTAGATTGATCCCCCCAAATTATATGCATCAAGGTGTACGAACTAAGTATCTTCTTTTATTAATTTCAGCCTATATGAGGATGTGAACACGTGCCGAAGCATCTCATATCTCTCCACTATGTGTGGATGTGGACATTCGCTGAAGCGTCCCACAACTCACATCAGCACATAAACACAAGCAATCCTCACAAAATTTCAACACACCACTCTTATTCAAGCTACTATGATCTAAGCGTTCCTATTACAGCTTATTCAATGGGATCCTAAACTTAATCATGTGAACCGGTGCTGTTCTCGCCGTGTGACGGGGGTGGTACATACATGGGCGCACGCCATGGTGAGTCGGCAGTCCATGTAGGGTTAGATGACGCTGATGCTCCATTTGCTCCCACATTGGCACTAGTCTCCTCTTGTTTCTCCAGCAAATACAGCTTCTTGTGGAGGTAACGGATCTCTTTTTGTGCGCTTGCGTAGCAGTTTCCTAACTCCACGAGCAACCTCTGAGACTTGTAAGCAGCTTGTGGGTTGGAAAGAACTCCTTCATGGGGTCCAATGATCTCCCTTCTACCACTCTTCCGATACGGGTGCAGTCCAAAAGTAGTGTTCTCAAGCTGCTCACGGAAGGCGTAGCACAGTCCGGTGAGTGCATCCCATGCGGCATCATCGATAGCTTCTGCCCTTGTAGCTCTCCATGTGGGTGCGAAGTGACGGGTGACAACCCTACCGTTAGACAGGATGGTTACTTCAGCCTTCCACCCTTCATTTCCGAGACGAGGGACTCTCTTGAGAAGATACTTCGGGTATAAGCTGCGGCAATCCAGAAATTCTTTGAGCTCCCTGGATATGTGTCCTCCTTCCGTTCCGTCGTACCAAAATTCTTGAACTGAATGGTTGGCCCATTCATCACCTTCATTCTCGGCCTCAGCAAGGGGTGGCTCCTCCTCGGGTTCATCTCCTCCCGTCATAGCTTCGTGAGGCTCCACATGGTGTCAGCCCACGTGAAACTCCTTCTGAGGTGCGTACCAATGTCATTCTTGTGGATCATCCTCCATATCATCTTTGAATTGTTCCACCTCTTCCGGGTCCTCTTCCTCATGCATAGAGCTATTGACTTCTTCTTCAACATGAGGTTCCGTCTTCACTTCCTCCCAATATGGTCCATTGGACACCTCAATGGGGTTAAGAGCACTCCCACGTGGTGGTGGACGAGTTCTTATGCGTGCTGTGCTCCTAATCACCGGCATATATAAATAATACATGAGAACTTTAGAGAAGAAGAAAGTAACTCCAAAACTTCAGAAGCTATGGAGCAAGAAAGCAAAAGTGTTGCTGTCCAAAAGAAGAGAAAAAGAGGGGCTGAAAATAGCACTTTGCGGTGGCTGAATTGACAAATAAAGTGCAGCAGAAAGCAGTTTTAAAAAATAATAGTTTAGAGGGGTGTTCCTATGTTTTTTGGAGTGTCCATTCTACCTAGACTTGCGTCCTACGGTCAACGTGGCTCTGATGCCAATCTGTGACAAACGGTTCCGAAAATAGAACCAAGTGAATGCATATGTGTGCCCAGGATGTTCATCACACGTACACATGTAATCCACAAACTGAATTAAGAATATAACCACGAATAAATAGTGTTGAAGTACTTTATTACAATGACTCAAAGTCTCACTCATGAGTCTCTAACTTATTCTTGCAGCGGAAGGCTCTAAACGACAGCGGAAATAACTAAAAAGCAGGCTCCAACATCAACTCCATAGGCATGTTGACGGTAGTGTGCATGCCTAGTACTCCACATGATCCTCGAAGTACTCATCTCCTGTAGCTGATGTTTATGTGGTAATGCAAGGGTGAGTACATGTCGTACTCAGCAAGTGCGAAAAATGTATGACATGTAGCTTACAACAAGGTGTGGAATAAAAAGGCTCATTGCAGCAAGCAAATTTTATTTTACAAACATGGTAAAAACAATAACTATCTCTAGATGAGTTAAATTCCAATATAACCAAGTAAAACAGCAACATTCTTTCATCAATATTCACCATTTATCAAGTCTCAACCAGCCATTAATCTTTCTCAAGTTCATCTCATACTCATAAATATTCATAGCCATCTCCTTTTCAAATAACCGAAACCAAACTCAATGTCATGACTCAAAACAGTCCCAAAACCAATCCCAATGACCATACCATAACCAAACCGAATAACCATCCCAAGTTTTCCCTCTAATCATGTGAGTTGGCCAGGTGCTTGTGACCGGAAGCACGGATATCATGATAGTTTTACCCTCTGCAGAGGTGGCACCACTTTACCCACAAGTTCGTGATTTCGTTACCGGTCGGCGACTGCAAAACCTCCATTATACCAGTACACAACCGTCGATGTATGGCCAATAGATCACAAAATAGCCTTTACAAAGGGGCTACTAGATGTACGGACCCACTGAGATTTCACCGGCAGGCTCGAATCACCATTCTCCCATCCACGGGCCTCCTCTTGTGCCATGCAGTTCCCAGGGCAGTCCTCCTCGACTCCCATTCCCTGTGCCATCCACGGTCCATAACAAGCTAGCAACACACCTAATTAGTCAGCTAAGCCGCACCCATATTTGGCCTTGTGGTGGCACTGTTTTCCTGGCATGTGCTGGCATGAACCGGTCCTTAGATCTACGGCAAGTAAACCACCATCTCATTCAGCAACATCCACGAACCAAGCTTGCCTAGATCTCCCCGATTCCATGCTCATTAACATCATCAAGTTCTCATCATCATTCTTCATATGAGTGCAGTAGCTAACCGTGTTTGAATTCAGCTTCCCGTATCCCGTAAGTTAAGCGAAGCAAAAAGGAAAAACGGCCATACCCGACTCATCAACTTTCCCGGTGACAAGGATGGTTAACAAAACTAGTAAACTCTTATAAAAGGGTGTCCCATCATGTTGACTCAAGCATACGAGTTTTCGCAAACAAAATAGTTTCGAAAACATAGGATCAATATGGTCAAGGGGCACTTGCCTTGCTCCCGTGGTTCTTGTTGTTCAAGCGTCTCAAAGTCTTGGTGCTGTAGATCCTCGTAGATGGCCTCTTGAGCTTGTCCTTCTACTCACGACCACGCACATACAAAATTTACAGCAATCAATCATCATGCACAAACTTTACTCAAGATGCAATGGGGTAGATGAATGCAAATCCTATGGTGCTGTTTTATTAAACCAGTTTGTATGTGTTCTTGCATGTTTTAATGGGCTTTCATGGGGTTTTATGATGAACAAGGGTGTAGGGATCAAGTGTGGACGTGGTGATGATCTTGACACAAGATCTAGATCAATTCCACCATCAAAAATCGACCAAAACACGATCTGTCTACACGTAAAAGTTTCTGTTCGAAGGGGGTCAAGAAAACAGATGCGTAGAAACAGAGGCGACATCGTAAGATGGGTAATGGAAACCTACCTCACTTCCTTTTGGTGGCAGGGCCTTCCTCCTAGCAACGGCAGCAGCGGGGAATTTTTCTATGGAAGATTAGGGCAGGACAGATCGCCAGGCTTCTTCTCCGGCAACGGCAGGGCGTGACGGGGCTCAACGGAGGCCAAATTCTGGCAGGGGGGGGGAATTTGCGACTTGGCAGCAAGGAAGGGGCTTGGCAGAAGGGTGGACGTCCAAAATAGAGAGGGGTGCGGCCAGGGTGTGAGGGTTATATTTATAGGGGGGGGAGGAGTCCTACTCCAATTGGAACTCAAATAAGAGTCCTAGTCAATTTGGAGCTCAACCAATTTATCCCCTTAGTTAGGTGCGGCAGCCTTGGGGATTTTCTCACCCCAAATGAGGAGAAAATTACCCTTTTGTGGAATTGGGGAATTTGGAAATTTTGGGTAAAATTTGGGGAAATTTGGGAATGGCTCATTTCAGCTATCTTTTTCCCATTCCTCACCATTTCTATGTCACTTGTTTCATTTCTACATTCCCCTCTCCATTTCTATGTCCCATTCTCCATTTCTACATTACCCTCTCCATTTCTATGCCCCATTCTCCATTTCTATATTTCCCTTCTCCATTTCTATACCCCATTCTCCATTTCTATATTCCCTTCTCCATTTCTGTTGTTTTTCCTCCATTTCTATAGTTATTTCTCCATTTCTATGGTTCTTTCTCCATTTATATGGTTGTTTCTCCATTTCTACTTCTTTTATAATGCTTCTCTACATGAAAAATGTATGCAATGCATGGAAATGAATTTGAGGGTGTTACAGCAGCCTTGGGGATTTAATCCCCCAAATGTGGGGAAAATTCCCCTTTTGGGGGGAATCGGTGAATTTGGAGATTTTGGGGAAATTTTGGGGAAATTTGGGAATGGCTCATTTCAGCTATCTTTTTCCCATTCCTCACCATTTCTATGTCACTTGTTCCATTTCTCCGTTCCCTTCTCCATTTCTATGTCCCATTCTCCATTTCTACATTCCCCTCTCCATTTTTATGTCCCATTCTCCATTTCTACATTTCCCTTCTCCATTTCTATGCCCCATTCTCCATTTCTATATTCTCTTCTCCATTTATGTGGTTTTTCCTCCATTTCTATGGTTCCTTCCTCCCTTTCTATGGTTCTTTCTCCATTTCTATGGTTCTTTTCTCCATTTCCATGGTTCTTTCTCCTTTTCTATGATTCTTTCTCCATTTCTAGTTCTTTTACAATGCTTTTCTACATGAAAAATGTATGCAATGCATGGTAATGAATTTGAGGGTGTTACAAACTTACCCCCCTTAAACTGAATCTCGCCCTCGATATTCGATAGAGGGGAGAATAGATGAGGGAATTCTGCCTTGAGATATTCCTCACGCTCCCATGTAGTTTCGGCTTCCGTGTGATGGCTCCACTGTACCTTGCACCAACGGATCACTTTGTTCCTCGTGACCCTTTCCTTCACATCCAAAATTTTGACGGGGTGCTCTGCGTAGGTAAGATCCTCTTGAAGCTCGAGCTCATCCATCGGTACTTGCTCTTCTAGTACTCTTAAGCACTTCTTGAGTTGGGATACGTGGAACACGTCATGCACGTTAGAGAGGTGTGTTGGCAGCTCTAGTTGGTACACTACTTCTCCTCGCTTGCCCAAAATCTTGAATGGCCCAATGTAGCGAGGTGCTAACTTGCTTTTAACGTTGAACCGTTGTTGGCCTCGGATAGGAGATACCTTAAGAGACACGAAGTCTCCCACTTCGAAGGTCAATCTTCTTCGCCTATTGTCCTCATATCCTTTTTGGAGCTGACTGAGCGGCCTTCAAGTTTTCTCGTATCGTTTGGACTTGCTTCTCGGCGTTTTGCAATACTTCAGGTCCAAACACTTGGCTCTCTCCGGTCTCATTCCAGAACAGCGGCGTTCTACACCGTCTACCATACAATGCTTTGAAAGGTGACATCTTCAAACTGGCTCGATAGCTGTTGTTGTATGAGAATTCAGCATACGGCAAGCTCCTATCCCAACTACGCCTATGTTTCAAGACGCAAGCTCTCAGCATGTCTTCCAAAATTCGATTTGTCCTATCAGTTTGCCCGTCAGTTTGCGGGTGATAAGCGGACCTGAAATTCAGTCGTGTACCATGGCTTCATGCAGCTTCTTCCAGAATCTAGAGGTAAATTGAGAACCCCGATTTGAGACTATCCTCTTCGGAACTCCATTGCGACACATGATTTGCTCCATATACAGCTCGGCTAGTTGCGCAACGCTGTACTTGGTTCTAACAAGAAGGAAATGGGCTGTTTTCGTCAATCAGTCCATGAGAACCCAAATAGAGTTGTAACCCAATTGAGTATGTGGCAATCCGACGATAAATCCATGCTGATGTCTTCCCACTTCCACTCGGGTACTTTCAATGGCTGCAACAGTCCAGCGGGTCTTTGATGTTCGGACTTCACCTGTTGGCACGTCTCACATAAGGCAACACATTCAGCTATGTCCCTTTTCATACCATCCCACCAATAGCAAGTTTTCAGGTCCTTGTACATCTTTGTACAGCCAGGATGTATGGAATAAGGTGAGTCATGTGCCTCCTTTAATATCGTGTCGCGGATGTGCTTCACGTTAGGCACACAAATCCTTTTCCTAACCAAAGCATGCCTTTCTCGTCTTCCTTAAAGTCCTTTTCTATGCCTTGTTGGATTCTTTCCTTGATTTTCTTGATTTCCTCATCCGTTGCTTGGCCATCTCGTATCTCTTGTTCCAGCGATGAGTTCAGTTCTATCACCTCCATCTCGTTCAAGAACCCGAGATGCAACCATTCGAACTCCTTACGCAGTTCGGGTGGCAGCTCCCGAACCGTGAGTTGGTGACATGCTCCCTTTCGACTCAACGCATCAGCTACTACATTGGCCTTTCCGGGGTGATAGTTGATTCCAACATCATAATCCTTGATGAGTTTAAACCATCGACGTTGCCTCGAATTCAGATCCATCTGCCTGAATATATACTTGAGGCTTTTGTGATCCGTATAGATCTCACATCGGTGACCAAGGATATAATGTCTCCAAATCTTCAAGGCATGTACCACGGTCGCAAGTTCCAAGTCATGTGTGGGGTAATTCAGCTCATGTTTCTTTAGATGTCTTGATGCATAGGATACCACTTGTCCTTCTTGCATGAGCACACATCCAAGTCCTTGTCTTGATGTGTCACAATATATGTCGAAACTCTTGCTCACGTCCGGTAATACCAAAACCTGCGCTGTGGTTAATCTCTTCTTTAGCTCCTCAAAGCTTTCTTGACACGCTGGTGTCCAGTGAAATGCTTTCCCTTTCGTTATCAATTCAGTCATAGGCTTCACTATTTTGGAGAAATCCTTGATGAACCAGCGGTAGTATCCAGCCATACCAAGGAAACTCCGAATATCTCTTGCATTCTGCGGTTGATTCCACTTCAAAACATCTCCCACTTTTCCGGGATCAACCGATACTCCTCCTTCGGATATGATGTGGCCTAGGAATGATATCTCCTTTAGCCAAAATTGACACTTGCTGAACTTGGCATACAATTGATGCTCTCGCAGTTTCTGCAATGTCAATCTCAAGTGTTCTTCATGTTCTTCCTCGCTTTTCGAATACACCATGATGTCGTCGATGAAAACCAGAACGAACTTGTCCAAGTACTCCATGAAGACCTTATTCATGAGGTACATAAAGTATGCGGGTGCATTCGTTAACCCAAAACACATAACGGTATACTCATATGAACCATACCGTGTTCGAAATGCAGTCTTGGGTATGTCGGAGGGCTTAATCTTCAGCTGGAAATATCCCGACCGAAGATCGATCTTAGAGAAAATTCGGGCACCTTTCATTTGGTCAAACAGGTCCTCTATACGGGGTAGCGGGTATTAATTCTTGATCGTCACCTCATTGAGAGACCTATAATCCACACACATCCTTTGGGTCCCATCCTTCTTGTCTGCGAAGAGCACAGGGGCTCCCCATGGTGACGAGCTTGGGCGTATAAAACCCTTTTCTAGCTGCCCCTGAATTTGCTTCTTGAGCTTCACTAGTTCATTAGCGGGCATCCTATACGGCCTCTTCACTATAGTTGCAGTTCCGGGTACTAAATCAATGGCAAATTCAATGTCCCGGTTAGGTGGCATACCTGGAAGTTTTTCCGGGAACACATCTGAATATTCTTGAACCACCGGAATGCTTTCCAATGTCACTTCTTCCACGTGGTTCAGCACTGCCTTCTTGGTTGCAGATTGGTCTGCCTCAAACTCAGTACGAGTACCGCGTTCACTCGTCAACTGCACGATCCTCTGAGCATATTGAATCACTCTGTTGTGCTTGCTTAACCAGTCCATTCCAAGTATTATGTCAATCCCTTGGGAATCCAAGACAATAAGGTTGGCAAGAAAGTCTACCCCCCTTATTTTAAGGCTTACTTTCAGATAGAATTCAGAATTGAAAGAAGTGATTTCCCAACTATATGCATCAAGCTGTATGAACTAAGACACTACTTTCATTAATTTCAGCCTATATGAGGATGAGAACAAGTGCCGAAGCATCTCACATCTCTCTACTATGTGTGGATGTGGACATTCGCTGAAGCGTTCCACAACTAAAACCAGCACACAAACACAAGCAATCATAAATAAATTCTGCACACCACTCTTATTTCATCCTACTACGATTAAATGTTCCTATCACAGCTTTATTCAATGGAAACCTAAACTTAATCATGAAAACCGGTGCTGTTCTCGCCGTTTGATGGGGGTGGTCCATACATGGGCGCACGCCATGGTGAATCGACAGTCTATGTAGGGATAAATGACGCTGGTGCTCCATTTTCTCCCGCGTTGGCACGAGTCTCCTCTTTTTTCAGCAAATACAGCTTCTTGCGGAGGTAACAGATCTCTTCTTGTGCCCTTGCATAGCGGTTTCCTAACTCCACGAGCAACATCTGAGACTTGTCAGCAGCTTGTGGGTTGGAAAGAGATCCTCCATGGGGTCCAATGATCTCCCTTGTACCACTCTTATAATACAGGTGCAGCTCAAAAGTAGTGTTCTCAAGCTGCTCACGGAAGGCATAGCACAGTCCGGTGAGTGCATCCCATGCGACATCATCAATAGCTTCTGCCCTTGTAGCTCTCCATGTGGATGCAAAGTGCCGAGTGACAACCCTACCGTTAGATAGGATGGTTTCTTCAGCCTTCCACTCCTCATGTCCGAGACGAGGGACTTTCTTGAGAAGATACTCCGGGTATAAGCTGCAGCAATCCAGAAATTTTTTGAGCTCCTTGGATATGTGTCCTCCTTCCATTCCGTCGGACCGGAATTCTTGAACTGAACGGTTGGCCCGTTCATCACCTTCATTCATCATTCTTGGCCTCAGCAAGAGGTGGCTGCTCTTCGGATTCATCTCCTCCCGACATAGCTTCATGAGGCTCCACAGGGTGTAAGCCCGTGGAAGTCCTCCTGAGGTGTGTACTAATGCTGTTCTTGTGGATCGTCTTCCATTTCATCTTCGATTGGTTCCACCTATTCTGGGTCCTCTTCCTCATGCATAGATCTACACACTTCATCTTCATCATGAGGTTCCATCTTCACCTCCTCCCAATATGGTCCATCGGACACCTCAATAGGGTTAAGTGCACTCCCACATGGTGGTGGACGAGTCCTTATGCGTGATGTGCCCCTAATCACCGGCATCTATAAATAAGACATGAGAAACTTTAGAGAAGAAGAAAATAACTCCAAAACTTCAGAAGCTATGAAGCAAGAAAGCAAAAATGTTGCTATCCAAAAGAAGAGAAAAAGAGGGGCTGAAAATAGCACTTTGCGGTGGCTGAATTGACAAGTAAAGTGCAGCAGCAAGAAATTTTTGAAAATAACAGTTTAGAGGGGTGTTCCTATGTGTTTTAGAGTGTCCATTCTACCTAGGCTTGCGTCCTACGGTCAACGTGGCTCTGATACCAATCTGTGATATCCGGTTCTGAAAATAGAACCAAGTGAATGCATATGTGTGCCCAGGATGTTCATCACACATACACATGCATTCCACAAACTGAATTCAGAATATAACCACGTATGAATAATGTTTAAGTACTTTATTACATCGACTCATTGTCTCACTAATAAATATCTATCTTATTCTTGCAGCGGAAGTCTCTAAACGACAGCGGAAAGTGAATAAAACAGCAGGCTCCAATCTTCAACTCCGCAGGCATGTTGACGGTAGTTCGCACACCTAGTACTCCACATGGTCCTCGAAGTACTCATATCCTGTAGCTGATGATTATGTGATAATGCAAGGGTGAGTACATGTCGTACTCAGCAAGTGCAAGAAAAATATGACATGTAGCTTACAACAAGGTAGGGAATAAAAAGGCTCATTGCAGCAAGCAAATTTTATTTCACAAACATGATATAAACATCAACTAAGTCTAGATGAATTTAATCCCAATATAACCAAGTAAAACAGCAACATTCTTTCATCATAATTCACCATTTATCAAGTCTCAACCAGCCAATTATCTTTCTCAAGTTCATCTCATACTCATAAATATTCATATCCATCTCATTTTCATATAACAAAAACCGAACTCATTGTCATGACTCAAAACAGTCCCACAACCAATTCCAATGACCATACCATTACCATACCGAATAACCATCCCAAGTTTTCCCTCTAATCATGGAAGTTGGCCAGGTGCTTGTGATCGGAAGCACGTCTATCATGATAGTTTTACACTCTGCAGAGGTGGCGCCACTTTACCCACAAGTTCGTAATTTCGTCACCCGTCGGCGACAGCAGAACCTCCATTATACCAGTACACAACTGTCAGCGTATGGCCAAGAGATCGCAAAATAGCCTTTACAAAGGGGCTACTAGATGTATGGACTCACTGAGGTTTCACCGGCAGGCTCAAATCACCATTCTCCCACCCACGGGACCCCTCTTGTGCCATGCAATTCCCAGGTCAGTCCTCCTCGACTCCCATTCCCCGCGCCATCCACGGTCCATATCAAGCTAGCAACACACCTAATTAATCAGATAAGCCACACCCATAGTTGGCCTTGTGGTGGCACTGTTTTCCTGGCATATTCTCGCATGAACCGATCCTTAGATCTACGGCAAGTACCACCATCTCATCCAACAACATTCACGAACCAAGCTTGCCTAGATCTCCCCGATTCCATTCCCATTAACATCATAAAGATCTCTCCATCATTATTCATATGAGTGCGGTAGCTAGACAAGTTTTTTTCAGCTTCCCGTATCTCGTGAATTAAGCGAAGCAAAAAGGAAAAACGACCATACCCGACTCATCAACTCTCCCGGCGACAAGGATGGTTAACAAAACTAGTAAACTCCTATAAAAGGTGTCCCATCAAGTTGACTCAAGCGTACGAGTTTTTGCAAACAAAACAGTTTCAAAACATGGGATCAATATGGTCAAGGGGCACTTGCCTTGCTCCCGTGGTTCTTGCTGTTCGAGCGTCTCGAAGTCTTCGTGCTGTAGTTCTTTGTAGATGGCCTCTTGAGCTTGTCCTTCTACTCACGACCATGCACATACGAAATTTACAGCAATCAAACATCATGCACAAACTTTACTCAAGATGCAATGGGGTAGATGAATGCAAATCCTATGGTGCTGTTTTATTAAACCAGTTTGTACGTGTTCTTGCATGTTTTAATGGGCTTTCATGGGGTTTTAAGATGAACAAGGATGTAGGGATCAAGTGTGGACGTGGTGATGATCTTGACTCAAGATCTAGATCAATTCCACCGTCAAAAACCGATCAAAACGCGATCTGTCCACACAAAAAAGTTTCTGTTTGAAAGGGGCGAAGAAAACGGATGCGTAGAAACTGCCGCGACGTCGTAAGATGGGTAACGGAGACCTACCTCACTTCCTTTTGGTGGCAGGGCCTTCCTCCTAGCAATGGCAGCAGCGGGGAATTTTTCTATGGAATATTAGGGCAGGACAGATCGTCGGCTTCTTTTCCGGCGACGGCGAGGCGTGACGGGGCTCGTTGGCGAGTCTCGACGACGGGTCTTGACGGCGGAGCTCGACGACGGGGCTTGATGGTGGGGCTCGATGGTGGGGCTCGACGGCAGGGCTCGTCGGCGGGGCTCACCGGTGACCAAACTCTGGCGAGGGGGTACCAACTTGGCGAGTTGGGGGGGGGGGGGGGCAGGGGCTCTAAGTCACCGACTTGGGAGGGGGATAGGAGGGGGAGGCTGCGGCCAAAGAGGGGGGCTGGATTGTATTTATAAGGGGGGGAGGGAGGAGTCCTACTCCAATTGGAGCTCAAATAAAAGTCCTACTCAATTTTGGATCTTAACAAACTTATCTTTTTGTTGGCTGCGGCAGCCTTGGGGATTTAATCCCCCAAATATGGGGAACATTCCCCTTTTTGGGGGAATTAGGGAATTTGGAGATTTTGTGGAAAATTTGGTGAAATTTGGGAATGGCTCATTTCAGCTATCTTTTTCCCATTCCTCACCATTTCTATGTCACTTGTTCCATTTATCCATTCCCCTTTCCATTTCTATGTCCCATTCTCCATTTCTACATTCCCCTCTCCATTTCTATGTCCCATTCTCCATTTCTACATTCCCCTCTCCATTTCTATGTCCCATTCTCCATTTCTACATTTCCCTTCTCCATTTCTATGCCCCATTCTCCATTTATATATTCCCTTCTCCATTTCTTTGGTTGTTCCTCCATTTCTGTGGTTCCTTGCTCCCTTTCTATGGTTCTTTCTCCATTTCTATGGTTCTTTTCTCCATTTCTATGGTTCTTTCTCCATTTCTAGTTTGTTTATAATGCTTTTCTCATGAAAAATGTATGCAATGCATTGTAATGAATTTGAGGGTGTTACATAGATGTTGCCGCGAGAGGACGAAGAGATTCAAATCGACGGAACCGGAAGCCATTGATGTCATATCGACCGTAGCTTCTAACTTTAACCAATCCGTAGGATAGTTGTCGCAAGTCTTCATGGATGTTGGCATCTTTCATGCACTGTCTAAAATATGAAGTTATAAGAAAACTTTATAAATACTCAAAGTTATAAGAATATTTTGAAAATACGGATAAGTTAACGAGAAAACTTTACATGATCTCGAAACCAGGATAGGAAGTTAGGTCTTCCATTTATTCCATCTCGTCACATCGCTTCTACTGGTTTGCTTGTAGGTTGTAACACCCCAAAATCTGTTAAGAGGTGAATTTCAAAATTTTTGGACGTACTGCATGTGGTGCAGAAATTCAAATTCAAATTGGAATTCAAATTCAAATCAAAACAGAAAAGAAAAGGAAAAAGAAAAAGAAAAAACCCCACCGGCCAGTGGGCCGAAACCCGCTAGCCGGCCCACTATTCCCCCGCGCCAGCCCACAACCGCGCGCCCTCTCTTCCTCTCGCTGACACGCGGGGCCTGCGTGTCATCTCCTATCTCCGGCGCGCGCCAACCGACCGGACTCTTCCCCGCGCCCGATCGCAACCGAACTCCGGAAACCCGCGCCCCTGGCCCGAATTCTGGTCCCGGACGTCTCCAACTCAATCCCAACTGACCGCCGCCCTCCCTCGCCTATATAAACATCGACATCGCCCTGTTTTTCCCCCGATCGGCCGTTCTTCTCTCCGGTGAGAACCGAAGATTCAATCCCCGTTTTCTTTCGATCATTGCACGGATTATCTGATCTAACGCGCTGATCGTGCTCCACCGCCCCCAGGGAGCCCTGCATGTGAAGGAAACGACAAGTTTTGCGCCCTAGCAGCTGTTCCGACGTGCACCGAAGATCGTCGCCGTTGAAGCTCGCCGCCGACCCACTTCCAGGACCTCCGAGTGCTGGAAAACCTCTCGGTGAGCCTCCCCTACCCCTCAGCAGCCGATCCATGCAAAAAGATGGAAGTTCTAACGAGTAGCGGCAAAAGCCGAGGCTGCGCCGGCGAGATCGCCACCCCCGCCGCCGCGCGCGTGGGCTGCCTCCGGCCAGGGCGACGTGGCCACTTGAGGGTCGTCTATTTTAAATCGCACGGTAGAATCAAAACCCGCGCGTACCGGTTCGACGATCTAATCTGAGCCGTCTGTTTTAAATCGGACGGTCCACGTTAGCCCTGCGTTATAAAGGTCGGGATTCTTACGCGCTACCCCCTGGGGATCTCAGAAAACACGAGCTAGCCCTGGAAACTTCTAATCTAGCCCCTGAAACTTCATAAATTCATGTAAATTCAATTAAAAATCAGTTTTAGCCCCTGGACTCAATAAAAATTAGGAAAACCCCTCTGTTATGTGTAGTTAGACCCCTGGAAATTTATGAAATAATAAACTAGACCCTGTAGTAGGGTGGATTTACCTTTTTGACCCTATATGATATTAAATTCAGAAATTTGAATATGTGATTAGGATTTAATTTAAAAGGTGAGGCAAACACATTGTAAATTCAAATTTAAACTCTACTAGCACTTGGAAAACTTTAGAATGAGTTAAAAATAGATTTTAGGCTGAAATGAATTCTGTCTAAATGATATTCATATTTATTAGTTCTAGAAACATATTTTAGGCTAGGAAATAATTCTAAAAAGTAGTAAAATAAATTTAATTTGTTCCACATCAGAGAGGAAGTTCAAAGATATATTATTGAACATTTTAGATCAGAACCTATTCTGTTTAGTTGATGTGTCTTACTATTTTCATAATAAAACTCACTTTTAGGCATAGAAAATAAATCTGAAAAATATAGGAAAATAGGTATGCATAATTAGAAAATGATAAATGAAGTCTCCAAATCCAAAAAACTTCAGTTTAGGATTTGGTAGAAGATCTGAAAACCTAATTGGAGTAGGAAAATACCTTCTATACAAACTTTGTGGCTAAGAAATGTAATAACTAAATATAAAGAATTTGTTCAAATTGGAACTTCATATATAGTGTGCAAATAGAAATCTGAACATAGAAGTTAGAAATAATATACATATGTTTAAAGGTGAATGTAGGCCAAAAATCAACACATGTAGATAACCACAACACTTAGAAAGGTGAATGACTTTCATAGGTATGTATGTGTGGTTTGTATGAAGTGAAAGTGTGAACTATGTCTTATGGATTGTTGTTTTCTTTTGCTATGTGTATTGGCATGAATAGAACCTGCCCCAGAGCAAGTTCTCCCCTTCCAAGACCAGGACTTTCCATTCCCAGAGCAGCAGGAAGAAGGCAAGTGTCCTTGACCACTTTGATCCTATACTAGCATATGTAGATAGAATTATTTGCATTGTCAATTGAAATATGAAACCCATGTTAGGAAGTTTCCCTAGAATTGCATTACCTTGTTCCCTTGTAGCTTGGGTGTGACACCCTCGCCTCGGGTGTCAGCATATGTTCATGTTCTATGAAAAGGAAACATCTTAATGAGAAATAGGAACAGAGAGAATTATCAAAAGAATAGCCAATAAAGCCCTCCGAGAGCGCCGAAGACAACTTACCGCGGCCGCGGGCCACATGGCGTGATCGGAGCTCGTCCCGGCGAAGTGAAGAGAAGTCCGCCGCAGAAAGAGCTACGTGGCAGGTTCAGGGCTCGTCGCCACAAAGGGGAGAGGACCGATCCTGTGGGACACGTGTTGCCCACGGAGCTAGCCTCTGCAGAGGAAGCAAAGGCATTCTGCATGACACGTGTCTTCCTCGGAGCTAGTCCTCGCAGAAATCAGAGGACCAGTCGCGCGGGGTACGTGTCGATCTCGGAGCCCATCTAAGAGAAGTCCGGATCTATCGAACACGTGTCGCCACCGGAGCTTATCTCCGGGAGGTCTGTCGTTGCTGGACACGTGTCGACCTTGGGGCATGTTCCTGAGGAAGGAAGAGAGGGAAGATCGGCGCCAACACGTGGCGTGCGCGGAGCTCACCTCCAAAGGAGGGGGAGGTCTCACTCGTGACACGCGGCACAACCGGAGCTCGTCTCTGCGGACGAGGAGATACCAGGCCCCGGAAGACACGTGGAGCGTCCGGAGCTCATCATCACGGAGGTAACGAGTTCTGGAGCAGGTTTTACGCGTAAAGATACCGGTACGCAACATAAATCGATCTAAATTCCACGATGATAAGATGTTAGGATCCAACAAATATCTGAATAAGACTCTTATTCGGGATACAATCAGATTAGGACTCTTCTCTTCCCGATTATAAGTAGAACCCAAAACCTCTGGCCGAAACCACAAACTTCTCTTTCGACTCCTGAGCCGACGACTTAGAGCCCTAGCCCTAACTCGCCGAGCAAACCATCGCTGAAGCGCAACAAGGGAGATCATCGGAGGAGAACCGAGCGGTCTAGGGAGGACCTCGAAGTTAAGAAGAACGAGAGGTAGGACTTCAATATCATTGTGTTCATCTCTTTGCATCTGTTCTTCAATTCCTTTCGAACAGAAGCCTTCTCGTGGGCAGATCACTTGATGATCAGTTTGATCTAAAGACAAGATCATCGCCACATCCACCTTTGATCCAACACCCTTGTCCATACGAGGCCATGCAAAAGCACGTACAGATCCATCTAATAAAACTAATCATGAGATAGCATGCATATGCATCATCGCATCTAGTTTAAGGTTTGTATATTGATTGCTGTGAATCCTGTATGCACGTGATCCTACCTAGCAGGACAAGCTCAGGGAGCTGTCTACGACGAACTGCAGCAACCAGGTTTTGAGAATCAAGAACAACCGGAACCGCAAGAAGAAGGCAAGTGCTCCTTGACCACATTGATCCTATGTTTTGGATAAAACTGTTTTTTTTTGCAAAAAGGTATGTGTGCTGAGTCAAACATGATGGGAAACCCTTTTTATAGGAGTTTACTAGTATTGGTTAAACCACCCTTGTCGCCTGGGAAGTTTATGAGTCGGGTATGATTTTTGCTTTATGCTTCGCTGAATCTATGGGATTGGGAAGCGAGATAGATGTGTCTAGCTAACTGCACTCGTAATGATAATGAGAAACTGATGATGTTAATGAACATGGATCGGAGGGAGATCTAGGCAAGCCTGGGTTTGTGAATGAGGTAGCATGAGATGGTGGTTTTACTTGCCGTAGATCTAAGGACCGGTTCATGCATGCACATGCCAGGATAACAGTGCCACCACAAGGCCAAGTATGGGTGTGGCTTAGCTGAGTAAATAGGTAAGTTGCTAGAGTGTTATGGACTGTGGAAGGCGCGCGGAATGGGAGTCGAGTGAGGACTGCCCTAGGAACTGCATGGCACAAGAAGGGGCCCGTGGGTGGGAGAATTGGAGATTCTAGCCTGCCGGTGAAACCTTAGTGAGTCCATACATCTAGTAACCCCTTTGTAAAGGCTATTTTGTGATCTCTTGACCATACACCGACGGTTGTGTACTGGTATAATGGAGGTTCTGCAGTCGCCGACGGGTGACGAAATCACAAACTTGTGGGTAAAGAGGTGCACACTCTGCAGAGTCTAAAACTATCATGATAGCCGAGCTTACGGTCACGAGCACCTGGCTAAACTGCCATGATTAGTTGGGATGGTTATAGGGAAGGTTCATGGTTATGGATTTGGTTATGGTTTAGTTGTTGGGACTGTTGAGTCTGGGTGTTGAGATGGTTGCATGACTATTGGGACATGGCATGAGATTGGTCTCGGTGTGAGACGAGGTTGTTTTACGAGGAGAGATGGTAGCGAATACGAGGAGGTATTCGTGAGTATGAATAAAGGATTGGTTAATGTTCGTATGGAACCCGGGAAGTGATGAAGGTATGTTGGTAATTTAATACATGTTGGGATTACATCTAAAGTTAAGTTGCTGTTTTATCATGGTTTTAGAAATCTGCTTTTCTGCAAATAAGCCTTTTATACCTACCTTGTTTATGAGCTGCATATCATGTGTTTTCCCGCACTTGCTGAGTACATCATTGTACTCAAACTTGCATTATTATTTTCATCATCAGCAACGGGAGAAGCCTTCTATGAAGACCGAGTGGAGCATTATAGTGTGTGATCTGTTCTCAACCTTGCCTGTGGAAGGAGTAGAGATGGAGCCACTTCTGCTTAGTTTTGCTTCCGCATTAGTTTTTGCTTCCGCATTAGAATAAAGATTTCCGCTGCATAGAAATAAGACTTCCGCTGTAAGCATGAGTCCAAGACTCATGAGACGTTGTAATAAACTCTATTATTCGTGGTTATATATATCTTGAATTCAGTTTGTGAAATATATGTATATGTGTGATGAACATCCTGGGCACACATATGCATTAGTTCTTGGTTCGTGGTTTTCCACAGAATTGAGGGCGTCACAGATTGGTATCAGAGCAACGGGTTAACAGCAAGTTACACCCGTAAATAGAAGTCACAGGTAGCTAAGCCACGCTGATAAAAGGAAGCATCCTAGGGTGAATAGCTTAGACTGGCCTTGAAACCACCTTGGTATAGGAAACCATCCTTGAATAGGAGCTGTATGAGCCCTTGCAATGATTGTGTGTGATTATGTGCTTAATGTGAGTTGTGGGACGTCTCAAAAAAGTTGTCCATACGTAAGAAGAAAGAGGTGTGAAATGCTTCGGCACTTGATCACATCCTCATATGGGCTAATATATATAGTCTAAGTCACCTTGATGCATATAGTTGAAGGGACCTACCTAACCTTCTAACCTTCTATTCTATTCCGTTCTCTCTCACAGATGGTGAGAGGAAACGCCAGCCGAAGGAACGTCCAAGAAGATGACCACGAGGAAGTTCCTGCTAACCCCGGAGCTGGTGAAAACCATCTGGAAAGGTTGATGGCCATGCAAAACCAGCTTATGCAAACCATGATCCAAACTTTGGGTCAGTTGCAGGCCAACCAAAATCCCGTTCCGGCACCACCGACACCACCACCGCCGGCTCATAACAGGTTGGGAGAATTCATGAGGACTCGACCACCCACCTTTGCTCAAGCAAGCGATCCCATGGAGGCCGATGATTGGTTGAAATCCATGGAGAAGAAGCTCGCCATTGTTCAGTGCAACGACCGAGGGAAGGTTCTCTTCACATCGCACCAACTTACGGGAGCCGCTGCTGACTAGTGGGATGCCTTGAGCAACGCCCATGCCAACCCGGAGACAATCACTTAGAATGAGTTCAAGGAAAGTTTCCGCTCTCACTACATCCCTGCTGGTGTGATGATGCTCAAAAGGCAGGAGTTTGAAGGTCTCCGCCAAGGACAGAAAAGTATGAATGAATATCTCAATAAGTTCATACAACTGTCCTGGTACGCCCTTGAAGATGTCAACTCAGACCAGAGGAAGCAGTACCTGTTCATGAGAGGGTTGAACAATGAGATCCAGGTTCAGCTCCTCAACAATGACTACGTAAGCTTCCAGAAGCTGGTTGACAAGGCCATAGTAGTTGAAAACAAGATCCGAGAGATCGAGCGAGAGTGCAAGAGGAAGATGCCATACCAGCCCCAAGGGAGCAACGTACGACCTAGGTACATGCCCCCTGCCCCGTAGTATGGATCGACCACTCCTGCGTACCGCCCTGGTCAGCCACCACAGCAACAATTCGTTGCACCGGCACCTCGTGTGCCCATGCCTCCAGCGCCCCGACCTAACAGTGGTGCTCCTGTTCAAAACCCCCGCCCCAACATACCTGCTGCCGTAGGCAACAGTGCATGCTTTGCATGCGGGGAAGTAGGCCACTTCGCTAACCAGTGCCCGAGGAGAGGCCCTGGACAGCAAGGTAACGTGCCCAAACAGAACCAGCAACCAAACGGAGGGGACAACCAAGGGAAACGTGGACCGCAGAACTATGCTCGTGGCCATGTAAACCATGTCACTGCTGAGGAAGCACAACAGGCTGAGGACGTCGCAATTGGTATGTTCCTTGCCAACTCCAACCCAGCCACCATCTTATTTGATTCCGGAGCATCGCATTCATTCATATCATCCAAATATGTTGCCAAACATCATCTACCCGTATCCCACTTAGAATGTGCTATGTTAGTTAATTCTCCTGGAGGAGAAATGAGGACTAATATAGTATGTCCTAGAGTAAGCCTTAAAATATGGGGGGTAGACTTCCTTGCCAACCTTATTGTCTTGGACTCCCACGGGATTGACATCATACTCAGAATGAATTGGTTAAGCAAGCACAATGGAGTAATCCAATGTGCTGAAAAGAGCGTGCAGTTGACAAACGAACACTGTATTCGTGTCGAGTTTGAGCCAGCCCAGCAAACGACCGAACGGGGAAATTTGAACCACGTCGAAGGAACAACATTGGACAGCATTCCAGTGGTTCAAGAATTTTTGGACGTGTTCCTGAAAGAGCTTCCAGGAATGCCACCTGATCGGGACATCGAGTTTGCCATAGATTTGGTACCCGGAACTGCACCTATAGCTAAGAGACCATATAGGATGCCCGTCATCGAGCTAGTTGAATTCAAAAAGCAAATTCAAGAACAGTTGGAGAAGGGTTTTATCCGTCCAAGCTCGTCACCATGGGGAGCTCCGGTACTCTTCGTGGACAAGAAGGATGGAACCCAAAGAATGTGCGTGGACTACAGGTCTCTCAACGAGGTAACAATCAAGAATAAATACCCTCTGCCCCATATAGAGGACCTGTTCGATCAAATGAAAGGAGCTCGAGTATTCTCCAAGATTGATCTTCGGTCGTGATATTTCCAGCTGAAGATTAAGCCCTCCGATGTACCTAAGACAGTCTTTCGGACACGGTATGGTTCGTATGAATATACTGTTATGTCTTTTGGGTTAACAAATGCACCCGCTTACTTCATGTACCTCATGAACAAGGTTTTCATGGAATACTTGGACAAGTTCGTCGTGGTTTTCATCGATGACATTATGGTGTATTCAAAAAGTGAGGAGCATGGAGAACATCTGAGGTTGACCTTGCAGAAGTTGCGTGAGCATCAATTGTATGCCAAGCTCAACAAGTGTCAATTTTGGCTAAACGAAATATCTTTCCTAGGCCACATTATCTCCAAGGAAGGGGTATCGGTTGATCCTGGAAAGGTGAGAGATGTTCTGAAGTGGGACCAACCGAAGAGCGTGAGGGATATTCGGAGTTTCCTTGGGATGGCAGGATACTATCGGCACTTCATTAAAGACTTCTCTAAGATAGCAAAACCTATAACGGAGTTGCTAATGAAGGGAAAAATCTTTCAACGGACACAAGCCTGCCAAGAAAGTTTTAAGGAACTCAAGAAAAGGCTAACCACAGCACCAGTTCTGGTATTGCCAGATGTAAGCAAGAGCTTTGACATATATTGTGACGCATCCAGACAAGGGATCGGGTGTGTACTCATGCAGGAAGGACAAGTGGTAGCCTATGCCTCACAACAATTAAAGAAGCACGAGCTTAACTATCCTACGCACGACTTGGAGCTAGCAGCAGTGGTGCATGCATTGAAGATTTGGAGACATTATATCCTCGGACATCGATGTGAGATCTATACGGATCATAAAAGCCTCAAGTACATATTTACACAAACGGATTTGAATTTGAGGCAGCGTCGATGGTTAGAACTCATCAAGGATTATGATGTGGGAATCAACTACCACCCCGGGAGGGCCAATGTAGTAGCGGACGCATTGAGCCGAAAGGGAGCATGTCACCAACTCACGGTTCGGGAGCTACCACCCGAACTACGGAAGGAGTTCGAACGGTTACACCTCGGATTCTTGAATAACGTGGAGATAATGGAGATCCACTCCCCATTGGAGCAAGAAATAAGAGAGGGCCAAGCAACGGACGAGGAGATCAAGAAGATCAAGGATAGAATCCGACAAGGAATAGAGAAGGATTTCAAGGAGGATGAAAAGGGTACGCTTTGGCTAGGAAAAAGGATTTGTGTGCCAAACATAAGACACCTCCGCGACATGATATTGAAGGAGGCACATGATTCACCCTATTCCATACATCCAGGAAGCACCAAAATGTACAGGGACTTGAAAACTTGTTATTGGTGGGATGGTATGAAGAGGGATATAGCCGAATACATTGCCCTATGCGACACATGCCAACGGGTAAAGGCCGAACATCAAAAACCCGCTGGATTATTGCAACCTTTGAAGATACCCGAATGGAAATGGGAGGACATCAGTATGGACTTCATCGTCGGATTACCACGTACTCAGTCAGGATACGACTCCATCTGGGTCATTGTGGACCGATTGACGAAAACTGCCCATTTTCTTCCGGTAAAGACCAGTTATAACGTTGCACAATTGGCAGAGTTGTACATGGAGCAGATCGTGTGCCGTCACGGAGTTCCGAAGAGGATAGTCTCAGATCGAGGTTCTCAGTTTACCTCTAGATTCTGGAGGAATCTGCAGAAAACCATGGGTACACGACTGGATTTTTGCTCCGCCTACCACCCACAAACAGATGGACAAACCGAAAGTACGAACCAAATTTTGGAGGACATGTTGAGAGCTTGCGCCTTAAAACGTGGGCGTAGTTGGGATAGGAGTTTACCGTATGCCGAGTTCTCCTATAACAACAGCTATCAAGCTAGCTTAAAGATGTCGCCTTTCGAAGCCTTATATGGTAGACGGTGTAGAACGCTACTATTCTGGAACGAGACTGGAGAGAACCAGGTGTTTGGACCCGAAGTACTACAAGAAGCTGAAAAGCAGGTCCAAACGATACGGGAGAACTTAAAGGCTGCCCAGTCACGACAGAAAGGCTATGCGGACAATAGGCGTAGGAAGTTGACCTTTGAAGTCGGATACTTCGTATACCTTAAGGTATCGCCTATCCGAGGCCAACGACGTTTCAACATCAAAGGCAAGCTAGCACCTCGCTACATCGGACCATTTAAGATTTTGGACAAACGAGGAGAAGTAGCCTACCGACTAGAACTCCCAAACCACCTCTCCGATGTACATGACGTGTTTCATGTATCCCAGCTCAAGAAGTGCTTGAGAGCGCCAGAGGAACGAGTGTCAATGGAGGAACTTGAACTTCAAGAGGACTTGTCTTACGTAGAACACCCTGTCCGAATCTTGGACGTAAAGGAAAGGGTCACCCGAAACAAGTTGATTCGATGGTGTAAGGTATAATGGAGCCATCACACCGAAGCTGAGGCCACATGGGAACGTGAAGAGGATATCAAGGCGGAATTTCCCCATCTATTTCCTACTAACTAATCTCGAGGGCGAGATTCAATTTAAGGGGGGTAGATTTGTGACACCCTCGCCTCGGGTGTCAGCATATGTTCATGTTCTATGAAAAGGAAACATCTTAATGAGAAATAGGAACAGAGAGAATTATCAAAAGAATAGCCAATAAAGCCCTTCGAGAGCGCCGAGGACAACTTACCACGGCCGCGGGCCGCGTGGCGTGATCGGAGCTCGTCCCGGAGAAGTGAAGAGAAGTCCGCCGCAGAAAGAGCTACGTGGCAGGTTCAGGGCTCGTCGCCGCAAAGGGGAGAGGTCCGATCCTGTGGGACACGTGTTGCCCACGGAGCTAGCCTCTGCAGAGGAAGCAAAGGCATTCTGCAAGACACGTGTCATCCTCGGAGCTAGTCCTTGCGGAAATCAGAGGACCAGTCGCGCGGGGTACGTGTCAATCTCGGAGCCCATCTCAGAGAAGTCCGGATCTATCGAACACGTGTCGCCACCGGAGCTTATCTCCGGGAGGTCTGTCGTTGCTGGACACGTGTCGACCTTGGGGCATGTTCCTGAGGAAGGAAGAGAGGGAAGATCGGCTCCAACACGTGGCGTGCGCGGAGCTCACCTCCAAAGGAGGGGGAGGTCTCGCTCGTGACACGCGGCACAACCGGAGCTCGTCTCTGCGGACGAGGAGATACCAGGCCCCGGAAGACACGTGGAGCTTCCGGAGCCCATCATCACGGAGGTAACGAGTTCTGGAGCAGGTTTTACGCGTAAAGATACCGGTACGCAACAGAAACCGATCTAAATTCCATGATGATAAGATGTTAGGATCCAACAAATATCTGAATAAGACTCTTATTCGGGATACAATCAGATTAGGACTCTTCTCTTCCCGATTATAAATAGAACCCAAAACCTTTGGCCGAAACCACAAACTTCTCTTTCGACTCCTGAGCCGACGACTTAGAGCCCTAGCCCTAACTCGCCGAGCAAACCATCGCTGAAGCGCAACAAGGGAGATCATCGGAGGAGAACCGAGCGGTCTGGGGAGGATCTCAAAGTTAAGAAGAACGAGAGGTAGGACTTCAATATCATTGTGTTCATCTCTTTGCATATGTTCTTCAATTCCTTTCGAACAGAAGCCTTCTCGTGGGCAGATCACTTGATGATCAGTTTGATCTAAAGACAAGATCATCGCCACATCCACCTTTGATCCGAACACCCCTGTCCATACCAGGCCATGCAAAAGCACGTACAGATCCATCTAATAAAACTAATCATGAGATAGCATGCATATGCATCATCGCATCTAGTTTAAGGTTTGTATATTGACTGATGTGAATCCTGTATGCACGTGATCCTACCTAGCAGGACAAGCTCAGGGAGCTGTCTACGACGAACTGCAGCAACCAGGTTTTGAGAATCAAGAACAACCGGAACCACAAGAACAAGGCAAGTGCTCCTTGACCATATTGATCCTATGTTTTGGATAAAACTGTTTTGTTTTGCAAAAAGGTATGTGTGCTGAGTCAAACATGATGGGAAACCCTTTTTATAGGAGTTTACTAGTATTGGTTAAACCACCCTTGTCGCCTGGGAAGTTTATGTGTCGGGTATGGTTTTTGCTTTATGCTTCGCTGAGTCTATGGGATTGGGAAGCGAGATAGATGTGTCTAGCTAACTGCACTCGTAATGATAATGAGAAACTGATGATGTTAATGAACATGGATCGGAGGGAGATCTAGGCAAGCCTGGGTTTGTGAATGAGGTAGCATGATATGGTGGTTTTACTTGCCGTAGATCTAAGGACCGGTTCATGCATGCACATGCCAGGATAACAGTGCCACCACAAGGCCAAGTATGGGTGCGGCTTAGCTGAGTAATTAGGTAAGTTGCTAGAGTGTTATGGACTGTGGAAGGCGCGGGGAATGGAAGTCGAGTGAGAACTGCCCTGGGAACTGCATGGCACAAGAGGGGGCCCGTGGATGGGAGAATTGGAGATTCTAGCCTGCCGGTGAAACCTTAGTGAGTCCATACATCTAGTAACCCCTTTGTAAAGGCTATTTTGTGATCTCTTGACCATACACCGACGGTTGTGTACTGGTATAATGGAGGTTCTGCAGTCGCCGACGGGTGACGAAATCACAAACTTGTGGGTAAAGAGGTGCACACTCTGCAGAGTCTAAAACTATCATGATAGCCGAGCTTACGGTCACGAGCACCTGGCTAAACTGCCATGATTAGTTGGGATGGTTATAGGGAAGGTTCATGGTTATGGATTTGGTTATGGTTTAGTTGTTGGGACTATTGAGTCTGGGTGTTGAGATGGTTGCATAACTATTGGGACATGGCATGAGATTGGTCTCGGTGTGAGACGAGGTTGTTTTACGAGGAGAGATGGTAGCGAATACGAGGAGGTATTCGTGAGTATGAATAAAGGATTGGTTAATGTTCGTATGGAACCCGGGAAGTGATGAAGGTATGTTGGTAATTTAATACATATTGGGATTACATCTAAAGTTAAGTTGCTGTTTTATCATGGTTTTACAAATCTGTTTTTCTACAAATAAGCCTTTTATACCTACCTTGTTTATGAGCTGCATATCATGTGTTTTCCCGCACTTGCTGAGTACATCATTGTACTCAAACTTGCATTATTATTTTCATCATCAGCAACGGGAGAAGCCTACTATGAAGACCGAGTGGAGCATTATGGTGTGTGATCTGTTCTCAACCTTGCCTGTGGAAGGAGTAGAGATGGAGCCACTTCTGCTTAGTTTTGCTTCCGCATTAGTTTTTGCTTCCGCATTAGAATAAAGACTTCCGCTGCATAGAAATAAGACTTCCGCTGTAAGCATGAGTCCAAGACTCATGAGACATTGTAATAAACTCTGTTATTCTTGGTTATATATATCCTGAATTCAGTTTGTGAAATATATGTATATGTGTGATGAACATCCTGGGCACACATATGCATTAGTTCTTGGTTCCGTGGTTTTCCACAGAATTGAGGGCGTCACATTGGGTTGGGATTTATTTTATCATGTCACTTATTTATATGCTTATGCTTAGCCATGCTTAGAATGGGATATGAGATCATCAATTTATTTAACTTACTCTTGAATTGAGATATCATGAGTTATGTAGAGGTAGGGATCGAGGCAAGTTGGATGATTTGGTTGGTGCTGGGTGCACGAGACTCGGGTTTGTGTTTAGTACTTGCCTGGATCCTAAGGACCGGTTCATGGAGCATGTAACCTGGCTTTACCGTACCAACCACATGCTGAGATGGGGCAGCTTGGCCAATTAATTAGGTGTATCCCCGGCGTAGTATGGGTGTGTTGGATGGTGTGGGGAGTAGGTTTCAGCTGGACTACCATATGAACCGCAAGGCTCAAGAGGGGGCCACTGCAGCGGGGTTGGAGCCTCTTGTATGCTGTTAGGGGTGAAACCTCAGTGGGCCCACGCTCGTCGGGAATCCCTTTGTAAAGGCTTCGTAGTGATCTCCTGGCTACACACCTGGGAAGTGTGAATGTGGTTCGTGGCCACTGGCATAATAGAGGTTCTTTTAGTCCACCTGGCAACGGGGGATGAAATCACTACATATGGGTACAGTGGTGCAAACTCCGTAGAGTCAAAACTGTCATGACAGCCGTGCTCACGGTCAAGAGCGGCTTAGACTTATTCATGATTAGAGGATGATTGCTTTGGAAGTTGAGGATGTTAAGCGGGGAGCTTAACATTGGGACTGATGATATGGTTATTTGATTCTGATGATGGGTTGGGAGATCGGGACCATTTCACATATGTAGTAATGTAGGTGCTTAATAAGCTAAGGTGATAGGTATTAATTGCGTAGTGCTTTAACCATGAGTTCAACCCCTCCTTGCTCCGGCCATGCATGACATAACTTTCCCACACTTGCTGAGTACCAACGGTACTCAAACTTGCATATTTGTTGGTTTAAATTGCAGTTCAGGTCAAGGGGATGATGTGGTGTTCAATGACCAAGACTTCGGACCCGAAGAAGGATTCTAGGTTCATGGAGTACCCCGGGCAACGCCTGTGACGGAGCCCACAAGAATAATATTCCGCTGCTGTTTTATTTATATGTCATGAATTATTATCGTCCATCGAGACGTATGCTATGTAAGACTTATTTATATTCGACACCTGGCTTGTAATAAATGATGATTCACTATTTGTCATTACATGTATGAGAAAATAATCTTGGCATACATGTGATATTCACTCGGTTGTTCTTCGGAGAAACCGGGTGTGACAGAAGTGGTATCAGAGCCAAGGTTGCCCGTAGGAACGTGGACCTAGCTAGAAATGGACGTATTTAAGGACCCTATTTTCCTAAAAACTATTTTACAAAGATGTGGGTTGAAGGTGTTATTTAATGGGGTCACTTTATTCATCTTACCCCAACTTTTATTCAAAATACAATTTTTATTTAAACCCTTATCTAACTTAATTTTAAATGCTTTATGTTTTAGATGGTTCACATGATCCGCACCGCTCGCAAGTCCACCGGAGGGAGAGTTCCTGTAGTTGCCCTTGCCCTGAGAGAGGAGAACCGTCCAGTGACGTACCACTCCTACGGGTTGGCAGTAGGAGGCTTGTTGCACCGCCTTCGGCGTATGCTCCACGCCGCCGGCAATACGGGCAAGCTAATCATACACTACAGATCCACCCGGACCATCCGTGAGAAGCGGGAAGAATGGAGTTCAGAAATGAGGATTATCCATGAAAATCAGCTTCTCAAGATCCACCGCTCTCCATCTTGTCGGGCGACACAGGTCGATGCTGAGAAGGATGTCACCTGGGAGGCCATCACCTGCCAGAGTCACATAAACCGTCGCCACCTGGACAGGACTGAGTACATGTATGTCCTCCAGCGTGAGAGTGGTACCGCGGAGTACAAGTATCCGCCAGTGCAGCAGGGGACTTCCCATGAGCACATGGACCTGTGCTTGGAGGATGCTGCTATGCTCAGCACTCGACTGTAGGAGTGTCAGCAGGAGCTTCAGGATGTTCGTGACACCCTGAAGGAGACTGAGGCATTGCTTCGCGCTAGCTTAAGGGTGAGAGAAAGAGGAGATGGGAATGAACTGTGTGTCACTATGAATGACACATGGACTCCTGACTCCCCAGACCGCCGGGCGAGCAGGCGTCGCCGCACTTCTCCACCAGCAGCTTCCCCACCCAAAGCGGAGTCAGAGGGCAGCCGCAATAATGAGGAAGATCCCGAGGAGCCAGCTCAGTGATACGAGTCGTGTAGAGTCCTTTCCCTTAGTTCAGCAGGTTATCGAGTAGTCGAGTCAATACCTTAGTTAATGGTGTGCTAATGTTTGGTGTGGGACGTGAGTTGTGGAAGCCATGGGCATTTGTCCGCAACCTCGTCTTTAGGTTGCTTTGCTTTGATGTGTGAACCCCTATGAATTAAGAGTGCATTTATTTTTGCGTGAGACGTGAAACCCTCATAAAATGTTAACATAATAAGGCCTCAAAAGTTTAAGTTTAAAACAAGCAAATTGGGAAGTTAATACGTAATTCTTTAAATTAACATTGGGTTGATCATTATAGATGGCCGGAAGAGGAAAGGGTCGTGGTGCCAATCCTGCCAACAACAACGATGAGGCCGGCAACCCTCATCTTTCAGGAGGACAAGATAGGGGTGGTCGCCGTGAAGGAGCTGATCCTATCCACCAGATGCTTGAAAATCAGAATCAGCTCATCCAGAGTTTAACTCAAGTGGTGGCCAACTTGCACCAAGTTCCACCTCCACAAGCTGCACCACGCCAACCAAGGTTGAGTGAGTTTCTAGGGACTCAACCTCCAAAGTTTGCAAGTGCTGCTGAACCTCTGGAGGCAGATGACTGGCTAAAGACCATTGAGAGCAAGATGAGGATCATACAATGCCAAGGGTATGAGAGGGTGCTGTTTGCCTCTCACCAATTGCATGGACCTGCTGCTGATTGGTGGACCGCTTACGTAGCAGCCCATCATGACCCCGAGAACATCACTTGGGAAGAGTTCAAGCGCAGTTTCCGCAACCATTACATACCAAGGGGTGAACTCAAAAACAAGAGGAAGGAGTTCTTGGGACTGCAGCAAGGAAACATGACTGTGAGGGAATACCTCACTAAGTTCACCCAACTATCCCGTTATGCACCTCGGGACATCGAAACTGATGAGCAGAAACAGGACTGCTTTGTGGAAGGGCTTACTGCAGAGATGCAATGTGCAATGTCCTCCAACGAGTATGAAAGCTTCCAAAAGATGGTGGACAGAGCATTTGTTGTGGAGAGGAAGCTGAAGGCCTTGGAAAATGAAAACAAGAGGAAGGCGGGATGGTCACACCAAGCCTCGGGTAGCAACACATGCCCACGACTGATGCAACCACCCGCAGGGCAGACGAGCCGCGCTGTGGTACCCTACTCAGCACCCAGAGGGTACAACCCAAATTTCAGGCCTCCATCAGCACCGGCACAGCCGCAGCGTCAATTTGTACAGCAGCCTCGTCCCACATATCAACCTCGACCAGCAGTGCAAGGACCACAGAACCAACCCCAAGACAACAAAGGCCAGGCACCTAAGGTTGGGGTGCAATGCTTCAACTGTGGTGAAGTGGGGCAATATGCCCATAAGTGCCCAAAGAAGACGCCCATGCAGCCACAACAGCAGAATGTGATGCGAGGACGGGTGAACCACGTGACCATGGAGGAGGCGCAAGAGGCACCTGACGTGGTAGTTGGTAAGTTTCCTGCCAATTTACACATTGCAACCCTGTTGTTCGATTCTGGTGCTACCCACTCTTTCATTGCCCAAGGGTTTGTTAAGAAGCATGATCTAGTAACAACACAAATGAACCATATGCTAGCAGTAAACTCTCCAGGGGGAGAAATAAGGACAAGACAAGTGTGTCCCAAGGTGAATCTAGACATTAATGGGGTGATATTTACTGCAAACCTCATAGTAATTGATTCACCAGGGATAGATATTATTTTGGGTATGGATTGGTTGACCAAACATAAAGGAATCATCCATTGTTCGAAAAGAACGGTGGAACTAACTCACCCTAGTGGCACCAGAGTAAAGTTCATAACCATACAAGAGCCTAGGAGGGACATTAAACTCAATCAAGTTGAGGTGGAAGTGGAGGAGATCAGGATCATCAGGGAATATCTAGACGTTTTTCCGGAGGAGTTGCCAGGTATGCCTCTTGATCGTGAAGTGGAATTCGCGATTGAGCTAGTGCCTGGAACAGCTCCGATATACAAGAGACCCTATCGGATGGACTCCAAACAGCTGGAAGAACTCAAGGAACATTTAAGAGAATTGACAGAGAAGGGGTACATTCGTCCTAGTTCCTCACCATGGGGAGCTCCAGTGATATTTATGCCCAAGAAGGACAGAACCCAAAGGTTGTGCGTAGACTACCGTGCGTTGAATGAAGTAACCATCAAGAACAAGTACCCATTACCCTGCATTGAAGACTTGTTTGATCAGTTGAGGGGAGCTTGTGTGTTCTCGAAAATTGATCTCAGGTCGGGATACCACCAACTTAAGATAAGGCAAACAGATATTCCAAAGACAGCTTTTGTATCTCGGTATGGACTGTATGAATACACCGTCGTGCCTTTCGGGCTAACTAATGCCCCGGCATACTTCATGTATCTCATGAACAAGGTATTCATGGAATATCTGGACAAATTTGTGGTGGTTTTCATTGATGACATTCTCGTCTTCTCCAAAGATGAAGAAGAACATGAGGAACATCTAAGGTTGGTGTTGCAAAAGCTGAGAGAACACCAACTATATGCCAAGTTGAGCAAGTGTGAGTTTTGGCTGAAGAGAGTTTCCTTCTTAGGACATATAATTTCAGAGGGAGGAATCTCCGTAGATCCCGCCAAGATCGAGGATGTACAGAAGTGGAAGACCCCTGAGAATGTCGGGGAAGTTCGAAGCTTCTTAGGATTGGCTGGGTATTATCGACGGTTTATCGAGGGTTTCTCCAAGATTTCGAGATCCCTCACCAAATTGTTAGAGAAGGGAATCACATTCACATGGACACCGCAGTGTGAGACGAGTTTTCAAGAGCTGAAGAAAAGATTGACAACAGCCCCAGTGCTAGTTATGCCAGATATGCAGAAGAACTTTTCGGTGTACTGCGATGCCTCTGGAAACGGGTTGGGATGTGTTCTCATGCAAGAGGGGCATGTCGTAGCTTATGCGTTCCGGCAGCTCCGGAAACACGAGAAGAACTATCCTACGCATGACCTAGAGCTAGCCGCAGTGGTGCACGGCGTTGAAGATTTAGCGGCATTACTTGATGGGGAAGAGGATAGAGATATATACGGATCATAAGAGCTTAAAGTATATTTTTCACACAGCCAGATTTCAACCTCAGACAAAGGAGATGGTTAGAGCTAATCAATGACTTTGATGTGGGCATCAACTATCATCCTGGGAAAGCGAACGTCATAGCAGATGCTTTAAGCCGGAAGCTGCAGGTCAATAGGTTGAGCTTAAAGGACATACCTACAGAACTGAAGGAAGAGGTTGTAAAACTCAATCTATGATTGGTGAATAGTGGTGAAGCCATCGCCATGGAAGTGGAGTCCACATTAGAGCAAGATATACGTGATGGTCAAAAGACTGATGAGAAGATACTAGAAATCAGAGAACTCATCAAGGATAATAAAGCCCCTGGTTTCAGAGAGGATGAACAAGGTACGGTGTGGCACGGGAAAAGAATCTGTGTGCCTAAAGTGAAGGAGATCCGTGAATTGATTTTGAAGGAGGCTCATGATTCCGACTATTCCATTCATCCTGGAAGTACGAAGATGTATCATGACCTCAAGAGCAGATATTGGTGGTATGGAATGAAGCGAGATGTCGCGGAACATGTTGCCCTGTGTGACACATGTCAGTTGGTGAAAGCAGAACATCAACGACCCGCGGGATTATTGCAACCACTCAAAGTGCCTGAATGGAAATGGAAAGAAATCGGTATGGATTTCATAGTGGGAATGCCTAGGACCCAATCAGGATATGATTCGATATGGGTCATCATCGACAGGCTAACCAAGGTAGCTCATTTCATCCCCGTGAAAGAAAGCTACAGCGGATCCAAATTGGCAGAATTATACATGTCAAGGATCGTATGTTTCCATGGAGTGCCAAAGAAGATAGTGTCAGATCGAGGGACACAGTTCACCTCAAGGGTCTGACAGAAGTTACATGAAACCATGGGAACTCATCTGAATTTTAGTTCTGCCTATCATCCCCAGACTGACGGACAGATGGAAAGAACCAATCAGATCCTTGAGGATATGTTGAGAGCGTGTGCGCTCAAGAACAATAGGAGTTGGGATAAGAACTTACCGTATGCAGAGTTCTCCTATAACAACAGCTATCAGGCTAGTATGAAGATGTCACCATTTGAGGCTTTGTATGGGAGGAAGTGCAGAACTCCACTATTTTGGAACCAAACAGGGGAAAGTAAAGTGTTTGGGCCCGAGGTACTACAAGAAGCCGAGGCGAAAGTGAGGGAAATCCGCAACAACTTGAGGATAGCACAAACACGACAAAAGAGCTATGCCGATGTACAGAGAAGAGAGCTCGTTTTCAACGTGGGGGACTATGTTTATCTCAAGGTGTCCCCTATCCGAGGACTTCGTCGGTTCAAGGTGAAAGGGAAGTTATCACCTCGATACATCGGACCCTTTCAGGTTCTGGAGAGGAAAGGCGAAGTGGCATATCAACTAGAACTACCGGCTCGCCTATCGGATGTGCACGATGTATTCCATGTGTCACAGCTCAAGAAATGTCTGAGGACGCCTGAAGAGATGTTACCAATGAATCAGATTGATGTAGGAGAAGATCTGTCTTATGCCGAGCAACCGGTCAAGGTTTTGGAGACAATGGAATGCCTCACGAGAAATAAAAGAATCCGGATGTGCAAGGTGCAGTGGAAGCATCACTCGGAAGAGGAAGCCACATGGGAGCGAGAAGACGAGCTTAATGCACAGTTTCCGGAATTGTTTTCCTAGAACCACCAATCTCGAGGACGAGATTTCTTTTAAGGGGGTAGAGCTGTAACACCCCAAAATCTGTTAAGAGGGGAATTTAAAATTTTTTGGACGTACTGCATGTGGTGCAGAAATTCAAATTCAAATTGGAATTCAAATTCAAATCAAAACAGAAAAGAAAAGGAAAAAAGAAAAAGAAAAAGAAAAAAACCCCACCGGCCAGTGGGCCGAAACCCGCCAGCCGGCCCACTATTCCCCCGCGCCAGCCCACAACCGCGTGCCCTCTCTTCCTCTCACTGACACACGGGGCCCGCGTGTCATCTCCTACCTTCGGCGCGCGCCAACCAACTGGACTCTTCCCCGCGCCCGATCGCAACCGAACTCCGGAAACCCGCACCCTTGGCCCGAATTCTGGTCCCGGACGTCTCCAACTTGATCCCAACCGGCCGCCGCCCTCCCTCGCCTATATAAACGTCGACATCGCCCTGTTTTTTTTTCCGATCGGCCGTTCTTCTCTCCGGTGAGAACCGAAGATTCAATCCCCGTTTTCTTTCGATCATTGCACGGATTATATGATCTAACGCGCTGATCGTGCTCCACCACCCCCAGGGAGCCCTGCACGTGAAGGAAACGACAAGTTTCATGCCCTAGCATCTGTTCCGACATGCACCGAAGATCGTCGCCGTTGAAGCTCACCGCCGACCCACTTCCAGGACCTTCGAGTGCTGGAAAACCTCTCGGTGAGCCTCCCCTACCCCTCCGCAGCCAATCCATGCAAAAAGATGCAAGTTCTAACGAGTAGCGGCAAAAGCCAAGGCTGCGCCGGCGAGATCGCCACCCCCGCCGCCGCGCGCCGCCGCGCGCGTGGGCTGGCTCCGGCCAGGGCGACGTGGCCACTTGAGGGCCATCTATTTTAAATCGCACGGTAGAATCAAAACCCGCGCGTACCGGTTCGGCGATCTAATCTGAGCCGTCTGTTTTAAATCGGACGGTTCACGTTAGCCCCACGTTATAAAGGCTGGGATTCTTACGCGCTACCCCCTGGGGATCTCGGAAAACACGAGCTAGCCCCGAAAACTTCTGATCTAGCCCCTGGAACTTCAGAAATTCGTGTAAATTCAATTAAAAATCAGTTTTAGCCCCTGGACTTAATAAAAATTAGGAAAACCCCTCTGTTATGTGTAGTTAGACCCCTGGAAATTTATGAAATAATAAATTAGACCCTGTAGTAGGGTGGATTTACCTTTTTGACCCTATATGATATTAAATTGAGAAATTTGAATATGTGATTAGGATATAAATTTAAAAGGTGAGGCAAACACATTGTAAATTGAAATTTAAACTCTACTAGCACTTGGAAAACTTTAGAATGAGTTAAAAATAGATTTTAGGCTGAAATGAATTCTGTCTAAATGATATTCATATTTATTAGTTCTAGAAACATATTTTAGGCTAGGAAATAATTCTAAAAAGTAGTAAAATAAATTTAATTTGTTCCACATCAGAGAGGAAGTTCAAAGATATATTATTGAACATTTTAGATCAGAACCTATTCTGTTTAGATGATGTGACTTACTATTTTCATAATAAAACTCACTTTTAGGCATAGAAAATAAATCTGAAAAATATAGGAAAATAGGTATGTATAATTAGAAAATGATAAATGAAGTCTCCAAATCCAACTGTCGGAAAATAGGAAAATGTAGGAAAATAGGCATGCACGTCTATCATGATAGTTTTACACTCTGCAGAGGTGGCACCACTTTACCCACAAGTTCGTAATTTCGTCACCCGTCGGCGACAGCAGAACCTCCATTATACCAGTACACAACTGTCGGCGTATGGCTAAGAGATCGCAAAATATCCTTTACAAAGGGGCTACTAGATGTATGGACTCACTGAGGTTTCACCGGCAGGCTCGAATCACCGTTCTCCCACCCACGGGCCCCATCTTGTGCCATGCAATTCCCAGGTCAGTCCTCCTCGACTCCCATTCCCCGCGCCATCCACGGTCCATATCAATCTAGCAACACACCTAATTAATCAGATAAGCCACACCCATACTTGGCCTTGTGGTGGCACTGTTTTCCTGGCATATTCTCGCATGAACCGATCCTTAGATGTACGGCAAGTACCACCATCTCATCCAACAACATTCACAAACCAAGCTTGCCTAGATCTCTCCGATTCCATTCCCATTAACATCATAAAGATCTCTCCATCATTATTCATATGAGTGTGGTAGCTAGACATGTTTTTTCAGCTTCCCGTATCTCGTGAATTAAGCGAAGCAAAAAGGAAAAACGACCATACCCGACTCATCAACTCTCCCGGCGACAAGGATGGTTAACAAAACTAGTAAACTCCTATAAAAGGTGTCCCATCAAGTTTACTCAAGCGTACAAGTTTTTGCAAACAAAACAGTTTCAAAACATGGGATCAATATGGTCAAGGGGCACTTGCCTTGCTCCCGTGGTTCTTGCTGTTCGAGCGTCTCGAAGTCTTCGTGCTGTAGTTCTTTGTAGACGGCCTCTTGAGCTTGTCCTTCTACTCACGACCACGCACATACGAAATTTACAGCAATCAAACATCATGCACAAACTTTACTCAAGATGCAATGGGGTAGATGAATGCAAATCCTATGGTGCTGTTTTATTAAACCAGTTTGTACATGTTCTTGCATGTTTTAATGGGCTTTCATGGGGTTTTAAGATGAACAAGGATGTAGGGATCAAGTGTGGACGTGGTGATGATCTTGACTCAAGATCTAGATCAATTCCACCGTCAAAAACCGATCAAAACGCGATCTGTCCACACAAAAAAGTTTCTGTTTGAAAGGGGCGAAGAAAACGGATGCATAGAAACTGCAGCGACGTCGTAAGATGGGTAACGGAGACCTACCTCACATCCTTTTGGTGGCAGGGCCTTCCTCCTAGCAATGGCAGCAGCGGGGAATTTTTCTATGGAATATTAGGGCAGGACAGATCGTCGGCTTCTTTTCCGGCGACGGCGAGGCGTGACGGGGCTCGTTGGCGGGTCTCGACGACGGGTCTTGACGGCGGAGCTTGATGACGGGGCTTTATGGTGGGGCTCGACGGCAGGGCTCGTCGGCGGGGCTCACCGGTGACCAAACTCTGGCGAGGGGGTGCCAACTTGGCGAGTTAGGGGGGGGGGGGGCAGGGGCTCCAAGTCACCGACTTGGGAGGGGGATAGGAGCGGGAGTGTAACACCCCAAATTTTGATTCAAAACTCTAAACCAAGTTCAGAGGCGAATTTAAAAATTTTTGGACGTGTTGCATGTTTTGCAAAAATTCAAATTCAAACTGGAATTCAAATTAGACTCAAAACAGAAAAGAAATGGAAAAAGAAAAAGAGAAACGGGAAAAAACCGGCCAGTGGGCCGAAACCCGCCAGCCGGCCCAGTTTCCCCCGCGCCAGCCCGCCCCCGCGCGCGCCGCGCTGTCTCTCACAGACGGGTGGGACCCACCTGTCATCCCTAACCCCGCGACCCCGGACTCTCCCGCGCGTGCGCGATCTTAACCGATCGAATTACCGCGTCCCTCAGCCCGAATTCCGGTCCCAGAAGAATCAAACTCGATCACAACTGACCCACCGCCCTTCCCCGGCTATAAAAACCCCAGCCCCGATCGGTTTTTCCCACACGATCGCCGATTTTCACTCCGGTGAGCACCGAGACTTCGCCGGTGAATTCTGGCCGATCTAAGCTCGGAAACTCTGATCTAACTCGCTGGTCTTGATCCACCACCTCCGGGGAACCTTGCAGGTGCAGAAAACTCGGAGAAATACGGTGTAAACACAGCGCCGACGAGCTTCGCCGTGGTATTGCCTCGGACCTCGCCGCCGATCACTTTCCAGGACCCCCGAGCTCAAGAAAACCCCCGAGGTGAGATCCCTGACCTCCCCTCTACCGATCTATGCCATAAGATCACAGTTCTAGGCAGAATTCTCGAGGATCCAAAACTTTCCGGCGAGATCGCCGCTTCCCGCCGCCGTGCGCCGCCGGCAGCGCCGCCCGCGCTCGATCAGAGCGACGTGGCCGCATGTGCGCCGTTTATTTTAAATCGCACGGTAGACTTTAAAACCCCGCGTACCGGTTCGATGTTATAATCTCAGCCGTCGGTTTAAAATCGGACGGTCCACATCAGCCCCGTGTTATAAAGACTGGAATTCTTACGTGCTACCCCCTGGGGTTCTCGGGAATTAAGAGCTAGCCCCGGAAACTTTAGATCTAGCCCCTGGAACTCCAGAAAATCAAGTAAATTCATTTAAAAATCAGTTTTAGCCCCTGGACTTAATAAAAATTAGGAAAAACACCTCTGATAAGTGTAGCTAGACCCCTGGAAATTATGAAAATAATATTATAGACCCTGTAATGAGGTGAGTTCATTATTTTTGCCCTGTTTAGTATTTAATTTAGAAAATTGAATATGTAACTAGTGTTTAAAAATTAAAAGGTGGGACAAACATAATTGTCAAAATTAATTATAAACTTTCTCAGTATTTAGAAAACTTTGGAGTGAGATAAAAATATATTTTTGGGTTAAAATGAATCTGTTTCATTGAATATTCACATTTATTAGTATAGGGACACATTTTTAAGTAAAGAATAGTTATAGAAAAATAGGGAAAATAATTATGAAATAGTTTACATCAGAGGCCAAGGTCAAAATATGTTATTAAATTATTTAGGACCAGAACCTATACTGTTTAGATGATGTGTATTACTAATTTCATAATAAAATACACAATTATGCATAGGAATATAAATCTGAAAATATAGCAATTAGTAAATGATAAATGGAGTTTTAATCCAAAGAGTTCAGTTTAGGGTTGATAGAAATTATGAAGGCACATATGGAGAAGAAAAATACTTTTCATACATACTTGGTAGTTAAATATAAGAAATTTATTGGAAACCCATATAAATAGTATGTAAGTATATATGTGGACACAAAAGTAGGAATCATATACACATGGTTAAAAGTGCATGCAAGCCACAACCCAACACACATAAAGTAACCACAACACATATAATGGTAAAGAACTTTTATAAATGTGAATGTGTGGTTTGTATGAAGTAGAAGTGTGAACTATGTCTTATGATTGTTGTTTTTCTTTTGCTATGTGTGATGGTATGAAGTAGAACCTGTTCAAGAGCAAGTTATTCCTTTCCAAGATCAGGTCTACCCATTTCAAGAGCAGCAAGAAGGAGGCAAGTGTCCTTGACCACTTTGATCCTATGCTAGGATGTGTAGATAGAATTATTTGCATTGTCAAATGAAATATGAAACCCATGCTAGGAAGTTTCCCTAGAATTGCATTACCTTGTTTCCTTGTAGCTTGGGATGGGATTTATTTTGTCATGTCATTTATTTACATGCATATGCTTAGCCATGCTTAGAATGGGACATTTGGGATATGAGATCATCAGTTTATTTTACCATACTCTTGAATGAGATATTGTGAGTTATGTAGAGGTAGGGATCAAGGCAAGTTGGATGTTTTAGTTGTGTGCTGGGTGCACGAGACTTGGGTTTGTGTTTAGTACTTGCCTGGATCCTAAGGACCGGTTCATGGAGCATGTAACCTGGCTTTACCGTGCCAACCACATGCTGAGATGGGGCAGCTTGGCCAATTAATTAGGTGTATCCCCGGCGTAGTATGGGTGTGTTGGATGGTGCGGGAAGTAGGTGTCAGCTGGACTACCATATGAACCGCAAGGCTCAAGAGGGGGCCACTGCAGCGGGGTTGGAGCCTCTTGTATGCTGTTAGGGGTGAAACCTCAGTGGGCCCACGCTCGTCGGGAATCCCTTTGTAAAGGCTTCGTAGTGATCTCCTGGCTGCACACCTGGGAAGTGTGAATGTGGATCGTAGCCACTGGCATAATGGAGGTTCTTTTAGTCCACCCGGCAACGGGGGATGAAATCACTACATGTGGGTACAGTGGTACAAACTCTGCAGAGTCAAAACTGTCTTGACAGCCGTGCTCACGGTCAAGAGCGGCCTGGACTTATTCATGATTAGAGGATTGATGGTTCTGGAAGTTAAGCGGGGAGCTTAACATTGGTAATGATGTTATGGTTATTGGATTATGATGATGGGATGGGAGATTGGGACCATTTCACCTGTGTAGTAATGTAGGTGCTTAATAAGCTAAGGTGATAGGTATTAATTGCGTAGTGCTTTAACCATGAGTTCAACCTCTCCTTGTTCTAGCCATGCATGATATAATTTCCCACACTTGCTGAGTACCATTGGTACTCAACCTTGCATATTTGTTGGTTTATATTGCTGTTCAGGTCAAGATAATGAGGTGGTGTATAATGACCAAGATTTTGGACCTGAGGAAGGTTTTTAGGTTCATGAAGACCCCCGGGCAACGCCTGTGATGGAGCCCTAAAGAATAATATTCCGCTGCTAGTTTATTTACTTGTGATGAAGCATTAGTGTCCATTGAGACATTTGCGATGTAAGACTTATTTATATTCGACACCTGGCTTGTAATAAATGATGCTTCACTATTTGTCATCACATGTATGAGAAAAGGATCCTGGCATACATGTGATATTCACTTGGTTGTTCTTCGGAAAAAACCGGGTGTGACAGGGAGGCTGCGGCCAAAGAGGGGGGCTGGGTTGTATTTATAAGGGGGGAGGAGTCCTACTCCAATTGGAGCTCAAATAAGAGTCCTACTAAATTTTGGATCTTAACAAACTTATCTTTTTGTTGGCTGCGGCAGCCTTGGGGATTTAATCCCCCAAATATGGGGAACATTCCCCTTTTTGGGGGAATTAGGGAATTTGGAGATTTTGTGGAAAATTTGGTGAAATTTGGGAATGGCTCATTTCAGCTATCTTTTTCCCATTCCTCACCATTTCTATGTCACTTGTTCCATTTATCCATTCCCCTTTCCATTTCTATGTCCCATTCTCCATTTCTACATTCCCCTCTCCATTTCTATGTCCCATTCTCCATTTCTACATTCCCCTCTCCATTTCTATGTCCCATTCTCCATTTCTACATTTCCCTTCTCCATTTCTATGCCCCATTCTCCATTTATATATTCCCTTCTCCATTTCTTTGGTTGTTCCTCCATTTCTGTGGTTCCTTGCTCCCTTTCTATGGTTCTTTCTCCATTTCTATGGTTCTTTTCTCCATTTCTATGGTTCTTTCACCATTTCTAGTTTGTTTATAATGCTTTTCTACATGAAAAATGTATGCAATGCATGGTAATGAATTTGAGGGTGTTAGATAGATGTTGCCGCGAGAGGACGAAGAGATTCAAATTGATGGAACCGGAAGCCATTGACGTCATATCGACCGTAGCTTCTAACTTTAACCAATCCGTAGGATAGTTGTCGCAAGTCTTCATGGATGTTGGCATCTTTCATGCACTGTCTAAAATATGAAGTTATAAGAAAACTTTATAAATACTCGAAGTTATAAGAATATTTTGAAAATACGGATAAGTTAACGAGAAAACTTTACATGATCTCGAAACCAGGATAGGAAGTTAGGTCTTCCATTTATTCCATCTCGTCACATCGCTTCTACTGGTTTGCTTGTAGGTTGTAACACCCCAAAATCTGTTAAGAGGTGAATTTAAAATTTTTTGGACGTACTGCATGTGGTGCAGAAATTCAAATTCAAATTGGAATTCAAATTCAAATTCAAACAGAAAAGAAAAATAAAAAACCCCACCAGCCAGTGGGCCGAAACCCGCCAGCCGGCCCACTATTCCCCCGCGCCAGCCCACAACCGCGCGCCCTCTCTTCCTCTCGCTGACACGCGGGGCCTGCGTGTCATCTCCTACCTCCGGCGCGCGCCAACCGACCGGACTCTTCCCCGCGCCCGATCGCAACCGAACTTCGGAAACCCGCGCCCCTGGCCCGAATTCTGGTCCCGGACGTCTCCAACTCAATCCCAACCGACCGCCGCCCTCCCTCACCTATATAAACATCGACATCGCCCTGTTTTTCCCCCGATCGGCCGTTCTTCTCTCCATTGAGAACCGAAGATTCAATCCCTGTTTCCTTTCGATCATTGCACAGATTATCTGATCTAACGGGCTGATCGTGCTCCACCGCCCCCAGGGAGCCCTGCACGTGAAGGAAACGACAAGTTTCGCGCCCTAGCAGCTGTTCCGACGTGCACCGAAGATCGTCGCCGTTGAAGCTCACCGCCGACCCACTTCCAGGACCTCCGAGTGCTGGAAAACCTCTCGGTGAGCCTCCCCTACCCCTCCGCAGCCGATCCATGCAAAAAGATGCAAGTTCTAACGAGTAGCGGCAAAAGCCGAGGCTGCGCCGGCGAGATCGCCACCCCCGCCGCCGCGCGCGCGGGCTGGCTCCGGCCAGGGCGACGTGGCCACTTGAGGGCCGTCTATTTTAAATTGCACGGTAGAATCAAAACCCGCGCGTACCGGTTCGGCAATCTAATCTGAGCCATCTGTTTTAAATCGGACGGTCCACGTTAGCCCTGCGTTATAAAGGCCGGGATTCTTATGTGCTACCCCCTGGGGATCTCGGAAAACACGAGCTAGCCCTGGAAACTTCTGATCTAGCCCCTGGAACTTCAGAAATTCATGTAAATTCAATTAAAAATCAGTTTTAGCCCCTGGACTCAATAAAAATTAGGAAAACCCCTCTGTTATGTGTAGTTAGACCCCTGGAAATTTATGAAATAATAAATTAGACCCTGTAGTAGGGTGGATTTACCTTTTTGACCCTATATGATATTAAATTCAGAAATTTGAATATGTGATTAGGATTTAAATTTAAAAGGTGAGGCAAACACATTGTAAATTCAAATTTAAACTCTACTAGCACTTGGAAAACTTTAGAATGAGTTAAAAATAGATTTTAGGCTGAAATGAATTCTGTCTAATGATATTCATATTTATTAGTTCTAGAAAGGCTAGGAAATAATTCTAAAAAGTAGTAAAATAAATTTAATTTTTTCCACATCAGAGAGGAAGTTCAAAGATATATTATTGAATATTTTAGATCAGAATCTATTCTGTTTAGATGATGTGTCTTACTATTTTCATAATAAAACTCACTTTTAGGCATAGAAAATAAATCTGAAAAATATAGGAAAATAGGTATGCATAATTAGAAAATGATAAATGAAGTCTCCAAATCCAAAAAACTTCAGTTTAGGATTTGGTAGAAGATCTAAAAACCTAATTGGAGTAGGAAAATACCTTTTATACAAACTTTGTGGCTAAGAAATGTAATAACTAAATATAAAGAATTTGTTCAAATTGGAACTTCATATATAGTGTGCAAATAGAAATCTGAAAATAGAAGTTAGAAATAATATACATATGTTTAAAGGTGAATGTAGGCCAAAAATCAACACATGTAGATAACCACAACACTTAGAAAGGTGAATGAATTTCATAGGTATGTATGTGTGGTTTGTATGAAGTGAAAGTGTGAACTATGTCTTATGGATTGTTGTTTTCTTTTGCTATGTGTATTGGCATGAATAGAACCTGCCCCAGAGCAAGTTCTCCCCTTCCAAGACCAGGACTTTCCATTCCCAGAGCAGCAGGAAGAAGGCAAGTGTCCTTGACCACTTTGATCCTATACTAGGATATGTAGATAGAATTATTTGCATTGTCAATTGAAATATGAAACCCATGTTAGGAAGTTTCCCTAGAATTGCATTACCTTGTTTCCTTGTAGCTTGGGTTGGGATTTATTTTATCATGTCACTTATTTATATGCTTATGCTTAGCCATGCTTAGAATGGGATATGAGATCATCAATTTATTTACCTTACTCTTGAATTGAGATATCATGAGTTATGTAGAGGTAGGGATCGAGGCAAGTTGGATGATTTGGTTGGTGCTGGGTGCACGAGACTCGGGTTTGTGTTTAGTACTTGCCTAGATCCTAAGGACCGGTTCATGGAGCATGTAACCTGGCTTTACCGTGCCAATCACATGCTGAGATGGGGCAGCTTGGCCAATTAATTAGGTGTGTCCCCGGCGTAGTATGGGTGTGTTGGATGGTGCGGGGAGTAGGTGTCAGCTGGACTACCATATGAACCGCAAGGCTCAAGAGGGGGCCACTGCAGCGGGATTGGAGCCTCTTGTATGCTATTAGGGGTGAAACCTCAGTGGGCCCACGCTCGTCGGGAATCCCTTTGTAAAGGCTTCGTAGTGATCTCCTGGCTACACACCTGGGAAGTGTGAATGTGGTTTGTAGCCACTGGCATAATGGAGGTTCTTTTACTCCACCCGGCAACGGGGGATGAAATCACTACATGTGGGTACAGTGGTGCAAACTCTGCAGAGTCAAAACTGTCATGACAGTCGTGCCCATGGTCAAGAGCGGCTTGGACTTATTCATGATTAGAGGATGATGGCTTTGGAAGTTGAGGATGTTAAGCGGGGAGCTTAACATTGGGACTGATGATATGGTTATTTGATTCTGATGATGGGTTGGGAGATCGGGACCATTTCACATATGTAGTAATGTAGGTGCTTAATAAGCTAAGGTGATAGGTATTAATTGCGTAGTGCTTTAACCATGAGTTCAACCCCTCCTTGCTCTGGTCATGCATGACATAACTTTCCCACACTTGCTGAGTACCAATGGTACTCAAACTTGCATATTTGTTGGTTTAAATTGCTTCTCAGGTCAAGGGGATGATGTGGTGTTCAATGACCAAGACTTCGGACCCGAAGAAGGATTCTAGGTTCATGGAGTCCCCCGGGCAACGCCTGTAACGGAGCCCACTAGAATAATATTCCGCTGCTGTTTTATTTATATGTCATGAACTTATTATCGTCCATCGAGACGTATGCTATGTAAGACTTATTTATATTCGACACCTGGCTTGTAATAAATGATGCTTCACTATTTGTCATCACATGTATGAGAAAATGATCCTGGCATACATGTGATATTCACTCGGTTGTTCTTCGGAGAAACCGAGTGTGACATAGGTTGATGTTTATGTACAAAAAGAGAACTTTTAGAATAGACGTGTTGTAAAATATACTGAGTAGAATAAATGTAGGACAAACACTTACTCGAAATATTTTTCCATCTCATCTATATTAGCGTACGTGTAGAGGAAAGCAATATTCCTTTCTTTCGCGGTAGAGTAAGAAGTGCAACTACCAACAGTAGTGCCTCTTGTTGCAAAAATAGAGAGATCACTACAAGGAGGTTCATCATCCATATTGTACCGCATTGCCGAAGTATTGATATTGTGCCCTCTGCAAAGTAAACACTTGAAAAAATCCTACTTCCTTAAGAGTAAATGCTTCAGCGGTGCACCATTCTACCCTTGCCCTGTTACCAACCATTGGTTTCAGATATCTTAGTGTTCTTTCAATATGATACATCCACCTATATTGCATGGACCGCCCACTTTAGCTTCATATGGAAGATGGATAAGGAGATGTTGCATTGGATTGAAGAAGCCTGGAGGAAAAAATTTCTATCTTACATAATAATACCAATATCTCCTCTAACTTACTCATCATCTTTATCGTGATTTCTTTAGCACAGAGCTGTCTATAGAAGTGGCTAAGCTCGGCTAGCACCTACCACACCGCATCATCATAATAACCCCGAAACATAACAGGTAGAAGTCTTTCCATGATTATGTGATAATCATGACTCTTCAACCAAGTGAGTTTTCCCGTTTTCACATTCATAGCTCGTTTCAGACTAGCTGCGTAACCATCTGGGAATTTCAAACTTTTCAACCATTCGAGGACTTCTTTCTTTTCTTTGGGTCAAAGATAGAAGGAAGCACGTGGTTTACCACCACTTTCAGAGAGCTCAAGAGTTGGACAGTTTCAAAGCTCAACCTGATCCTTTCGAGCATTTATATTGTCTTTCGTTTTGCCCGTCATGTTCATGCATGTGCTTATGATACATTCGCCCATGTTACGCTCTTGATGCATGCCATCAATGTTGTTCATTAGTATCAATGACTTCACATAGGGTACCTCCCGTAGTCCACATATATGAGTCTAATTGTGACCATCTTTGAAACCGAGAAAATATCTACGACGATATTTATCTGGCAACAGTTTGTCCAACATATCAGATATTTCTGACCCGTTAAGACGTTTTGGTGGTCCTTTAGTGACAACGGTGTTCTTCCTGAAGACATTCCTCTGTTGACTAAACATGTTATTTAAAGAAAGCCAATGTCTATGACAATCGAAGTAGCACATCTTGCCTCCATGAGTAAGTCGAAAACAATCAGTGTCAGAAGCACATATCGGAGACCGTGACTCCTTCATCCAGAAAACATGTCGTACGCCATAAAATCATGGACAGACCACAAATAAGAAGCTCAAAGGTTGAATCGCTGCTTCTTGTAACAGTCGTACGCTTCGACTCCTGTCCACAACATTTTCAATTTTTTGTTCAGCGGTTTCAACATCACGTTGGGATGTGACCTAGGATGATCCGGCCCAGGTACCATGAGGCTAAGGAACATGAACTCATACTTCATAAGCAGCTGGTGGTAGATTGTACGGAATGACACAAACAGGCCAACATGAGTATGGTGAAGCATTTGTACTGAACGGCGAGAATCTATCTGTTGCCATCCCGATCCAAACATTTCTTGCATCACGGCCCAAATCTGGATCGAACCGGTCCAGCGCCTTCCATGCCTCACCGTCGGGCATGTGCGTCATGACTTCATTGTTCTGATGTACACCTTCTCTATGCCACCTCATATGTTTGGCAGTTTTTTTTGAAAAAAACAGCCGCATCAACCGAGGGGTCATGGGTAAGTATCGAAGCTTCTTACGTGCCACTTCTATTGTCACATTTTTACCATCTTCATTAACAACTTCGACATACCTTGATTCACCATATTTTCAAATTTTGTTCTATTTGGCATGCTCCTTCCAGAAAAACATGCAGTTGTCTAGACACTCATCAATCTTCTCATATTTTATACCGAGATCCGAAAGCAATTTCTTCGCGTAATACCTATCTTTAGGCACTTTATGGGGACGTGGAAGGATATCGCTGATCAATTTGATGAGGTCGTTCTAACAGTTATTAGAAAAGAAGTACTTAGACATAATTGTCATAAGTCTAGTCACGAAAGCGAGGAGGGTCACTTCAGTGTGTTCATGCAACAGCTATTCTGAAGCTTTGAGAAGCTCGAAGAATGCTTCAACCTCCGTTGTAGGAGCATCCTCAGTAAGGTCTGGTTGTATAGCTTCTAGCATCTCATCCATGCTATCATCCCCAATGTTATCATCATCGTCATCTTCCACTTCTTGTACAGCTTGAAAAGTTGTCTTGCTGTGAAAGGTCCACACCTCATAACATGGCATGTAACCGTTTTGAAACAAATGTATCGAAACTTCCACTCTGTACAAAAACATGGTATTCCAATATTTCGTACATGGGCACTGCACCTTATCGGTATTTGACAACAAAAATGCTCGATCTACAAAATCATCTGTCTTGGTGAACCACTCATCTGAGTGACCACCAGATCTGCTCTTCCAACCAGTATACCTCCAGCTGCGGTCTTCATCCATATTTTACTAGGCAGTATAAAGCCAGAGAAATTACGTTCACTTTACATCTATTGGAAAGTATAAGTCCTAAACCCATCCAAGAGTGACTGAGAGAAGCGTGCTTATGACGAGACGCGAGGTCCCGATCCAGATAAAATTTCTGCAGCATAACCCCACTGTTCTCCAAATGGACGCTCGATAATGGTGCAGCAGAGAACATTAGGGTTATACCGTCAAAATCTCGTCCGAATCAAGACCCCGTGTCTCGTCATAAGCACACCCCCTCGATCACTCCCAAGATGTCCAAAAAGTGACAATTCCGAACCTACACGCCTCATATGCGTAACGCATGTGAGACGGGTCGGTCCGAAATGAGTGACGCATATTGTATAGGTTACGTTAATCTTACATTTTGGAGTGATTTACGAGAGAGAGGTAAGAACGGGAGAGAGGAGGAAAGAACGAGAGAGAGACAGGGAAGTGGGCTAGCCGTCCTAAGTTATGCTCCATCGGGTCCCGCTGGTGATGGCGTATGAGCCAAGGTTCGCTGCTATGAGGTATTGGACCATGAGGAACTCCGACTATGGCTAAAAATCGTCGGGGAGTACTCGGCAATGGCAGCGGGCCGCGGAAGAACTCTGATGAGCTTGTTCTCCAACACGGATGGACAAAAATGCTTGGGACACGATCGGTTGGCTTCACAGAAACCTAAGGAGCGCTAAACTGCATCACAGAGTTGGCGACGGCGGCGACGGCCATGGCGCCGATGACGCTTCTGGATCGAAACCCTGAAGAAAATGGTTCCACAGTTCTTGACGGTACTCTACTCTCTTTAAGCGCGGCAATGGGGCAAATTGACTTTTAAATGGGCCGTGTCAGGCCATAAATAGGTTGTGTCGGGCTGAGCCGACCCGAAGCCCGTTTATTTACATATCGATATTATACACTCAAGCAATCAAATTACAGTCAAATTTTTAACAATCAACTAAATAATAATAAAAAATAATTAACAAATAAACACACTAAATAATAAACAAATACAATTTACACATAAATAATCAAATAACAAAACTAATTAATTAACAAATTAACATGACTAACTAATTAAATAACTAACAATCTCGAAGATTAATCAAGTAACCAAATTAAAAAATTAATACTTAACTAACTTAATAATCAACTAAACCAAAATTAAGTAACCTAATTAACTAACAAATTAACTCATTAACTAAACTAATTAATAAAGTAACTAAAATATTTAATAAATGAACTAATTAATATAATTAATAAAACTTACCTCAAAGTAGCAGCGAGCGCGGGGCGTGCTCGGGGTCGAGCGGCGGAGGCGGGGCTGGGCGATGGTGGGGCCGGGTGGCGGCGGCCGCGCGGGGCCGGCCTGCGGTGGCAGGCAGAGGCGACGGTCGCGAGCTCGGGCGGGCTCGTGTGGCGGCGGCGGCGGGGCCGCTCGGGCTATTCCGCCCGAGCCCCCGCCGCCGCCACTCAAGCTCGCGCCCGCCGCCACCGCCCAGCCCCATGCCGCCCTCGCTCGGCCCCGACGCCGCCCGGGGCCGGGGCGGCGAATATAATCCATAATTTACGATGGCCTTATAACTTACGATGGCCCAACTATTCGGCCGTCGTAAGTTATGTTTAATTTATGACGGGGCCCAAACTTACGACGGCTTAGGGTTCTGGCTGTTGTAAGTTATATGTAGTTTACGACAGACCTCTAACTTACAACGGCCATGGGCCCATGGCCGTCGTAAGTTAGTTAATTACGACGGTCGCCCAGGACCGTCGTAAGGTGTCGTATTTTCTGTAGTGATTGTGGAGGTCAAATAATATTATTAGAAAATTTCCTGGTATTTTTTCTGTACATACAACTGTGTCTGGTAATATTTTGTGAGTAATTATTGTGGCTCTAAAAATTCAGTTGTGCTTAAAGGATGCCAAGTGGGCCCAAGATGGCAGCGACTCTAGGTGCGTTGTGTTGTGAACCGTGGGCCTAATTTACAGGCTGTTGGGACTCTTGCTCACAACCACCGAGCCCACCAAAGGCATGCGCGCTCGGGCTTGCTGGGGTAGCTCGGCCACGCTGGTGTAGCTGCTGTTGGTACACGCTAACATACATTAATAAAACATCCATGGCAATGGAGGAAGAAGGGCCAAGGAACATTTTACTAATGGACATTAAAGTATGTTGCTATTCTTATTACTACAGAAGGAATCCGAAAGCGCATTAAAAATACCGTTGTAAGATTCCCGAGGGTATTCAGTATAGCATAACTCCGTGTATGGTTACTAAAGGACTTTTCTAATGAGCTGTTCAAATAGGAGGGTAAATGATGATAATGAGATAGTGCAACACACACTTAACCACATACTCTAATTAAGATGGTTTAGTCTAGTGAGAGTTAGACTAAAGGGGAGCCGTTCCTATTGTACTTCTAATATACATATGCATAGCCTAATAGTGTATATGTGAACATGCTAGCAATGAGGCCTAGTGTTTGGTGATCCAATCATAATGGGCACAAACTTACACCCGGTCTGTCCGGTGACTTCCGTTAAGAGCCTTGTGGCATAGCCAAATGTGGAGTATTACTAGGACAGACAGGGTTGTCACCACCTGTCGCTTAACCTTATAATCCATATGTCTACAAGACAACCAACACTAATTAATAAGTATCCAAACACCACATCTGCACACTAAGTAGAGACCTTAGAAGCCATGGTACCAACATCGTTGAACCAAATGATGGATCTAAGCACTAAGTTATTACTAACATATTCATATTTTATAAATTAGACTATAATAGAGGCCTATGGTATTTATGATAATATAATAATAGCATTACTACATTATCATAATAAAATTAGTCCTACCACATGTATGGAATCCAAAATCAATCAAGAAACGATTCATTCAATCCACTACAGCAATCTTCCACATGTACGACGGACTAAACTGTCGTAATTAAGCCCATAACCATCGTAATTAACTTATTTACGACGACAACAACCATCACAAGTAATTGATCGTAAATAAGATTATTTATGATGGTTATGACGGCGTAAACTGGTCATTGTAACTTGCTGAGAGAGTGTCACCTGACACCCTCTCGAAGATTATTTACGACGGCCTGGAGTGGTCGTCGTAAATAACAGAGGCTTATTTACGACGGCCACCTCCATGACGTCGTAAATAAGGAATGTAATTTAAAAAAAACAGAAAAATGCTAACCTGGCATGATGGCCAGCTCATAGGCAGATACAAAACAATATATATAAGATAACATACAGTTTAGATTACAATATTATCAAATATAAAATATGACACTACACTCCCCCGCCCGCTACCTCTGGAGCCTGGAATGTCATCCTCGCGTCGTGCTCCAGGTCCCAGTAGCACAGGCGATGGAGTTTGTGTGACGCCCTCAATTCTGTGGAAGACCACGGAACCGAGAACTAATGCATATGTGTGCCCAGGATGTTCATCACACATACACATATGTTCCACAAACTGAATTCAGATTATATATTACCACGAATAACAGAGTTTGTTACAATATCTCATGAGTCTTGGACTCATGCTCACAGCGGGAGTCTTTATTTTTATGCAGCGGAAGTCTTTATTCTAGTGCGGAAGCAATTTAACTAATGCGGAAGCAAATCTAAGCAGAAGTGGCTCCATCCCTACTCCCTCCACAAGCAAGGTTGAGAATAGATCACACGCCTTAATGCTCCACTTGGTCTTCATAGTAGGCTTCTCCTGCTGCTGATGATGAAATAATAATGCAAGTTTGAGTACAATGATGTACTCAGCAAGTGCGGAAAACATATGATATGTAGCTCATAACAAGGTAGGTATAAAAAGGCTCATTTGCAGAAAAGCAGATTTATAAAACCATGATAAAACAGCAACTTAACTTTAGGTGAATGTAATCCCAGCATGTATTAAATTACCAACATACCTCCATCACTTTCCATGTTCCACCCGAACATTAACCACTTCATTCTTACTCACGAATACCTCCTCGTATTTGCTACCATCTCACGAATGCCTTCCCATATTCGCTACCATCTTATCTCATAAACAACTTTGTCTCACACTGAGACTAATCTCGTTGCCATGACTCAACAGTCATGCAACCATCTTGTCACCCGGACTCAACAGTCCCAAAACCAAACCATAACCATAATCAATAACCATAACCAAGAACCTTCCCAATAACCATCCCATCTAATCATGGCAGTTGGCCAGGCGCTCATAACCGTAAGCTCGGTTATCATGATAGTTTTAGACTCTGCAGAGTTTGCACCTCTTTACCCACAAGTTTGTGATTTCGTCACCCGTCGGCAACTGTAGAACCTCCATTATACCAGTACACAACCGACGGTGTATGGCCAAGAGATCACAAAATAGCCTTTACAAAGGGGCTACTAGTTGTATGGACTCACTAAGGTTTCACCGGCAGGCTAGAATCTCCAATTCTCCCACCCACGGGCCCCCTATTGTGCCATGCAGTTCCCAGGGCAGTCCTCACTCGACTCCCATTCCCCGCGCCTTCCACAGTCATAACAGTCTAGCAACTTACCTAATTACTCAGCTAAGTCGCACCCATGATTGGCCTTGTGGTGGCACTGTTATCCTGGCATGTGCATGCATGAACCGGTCCTTAGATCTACGGCAAGTAAACCACCATCTCATGCTACCTCATTCACAAACCCAGGCTTGCCTAGATCTCCCTCCAATCCATGTTCATTAACATCATCAGTTTCTCATATCATTACGAGTGCAGTTAGCTAGACACATCTATCTCGCTTCCCAATCCCATGGACTCAGCGAAGTATAAAGCAAAAACCATACCCGACTCATAAACTTCCTTGGCGACAAGGGTGGTTTAACCAAAACTAGTAAACTCCTATAAAAAGGGTTTCCCATCATGTTTGACTCAGCACACACACCTTTTCGCAAAACAAAATAGTTTTACCCAAAACATAGGATCAATATGGTCAAGGAGCACTTGCCTTGTTCTTGTGCTTCCGGTTGTTCCTGGATCTCAAAACCTTGTTGCTGCAGCTCGTCGTAGACAGCTCCCTGAGCTTGTCCTACTAGGTAGGATCACGTGCATACAAGATTCACAGCAATCAATATCATGCACAAACCTTAAACTAGATGCAATGATGCACATGCATGCTATCCTATGATTAGTTTTATTAGATTGGTTTGTACGTGTTCTTGCATGGCTTGCATGGACAAAGGTGTTCGGATCAAAGGTGGACGTGGCGATGATCTTGTCTTTAGATCAACCTGATCATCAAGTGATCTGTCCACGAGAAGGCTTCTGTTCGAAAGGAATCAAGGAACGTATGCAAAGAAAACACAACGATGTCGTAAGGTGGTATTGGAGACCTACCTTACGTTCTTCTCGGTCTCGAGGTCCTCCTCAGATCGTCGAGCTTTTCTCCGGCGATCTTCCTTGCCGCGCTTCGGCAATGGTTTACTCGGCGGGTTGGGACTAGGGCTCTAAGTCGTCGGCTTCAGGAGTTGGAAAAGAAGTTTGTGGTTTCGGCCAGAGATTCTAGGTTCTATTTATAATCGGGAAGAGAAGAGTCCTAATCTGATTTTATCCCGAATAAGAGTCTTGTTCAAATTTGTTGTCGTATCCTACAACTTATCTTTAGTTGATTTGGTGCGGTATCATTGTGAAATCCAGGTCGGTTTCTGTTCCGGTATTTCTACGCGTACAGAATCCAAAACCGCTCCAGAACTCGTTACCTCCTCGGTGATGATATCCGGAGGCTCCACGTGTCCACCGGGTCCTGGTCTCTCCCTCTCTGCAGGGACGAGCTCCGGTTGTGCCGCGTGTCAAGTGAGCAAGACTTCCCTCTCCTTCGTAGGTGATCTCCGCGTGCCCCACGTATCCTGGCGGTCGGGACCTCCTCTCTTATTCGGAGGTGGCTCCGCACACGCCACGTGTCAGTGTCGGACCTTTCTTTTCTTCTTTCCTCAGAGACGTGCTCCGAGGTTAACACGTGTCCAGCAGCGACGGACCTCCCGGAGATAACCTCCGGTGGCGATACGTGTTCAATAGAACCGGACCTCTCGGAGGTAAGCTTCGAGACCGACACGTATACGGTGCGACTGGTCCTCTAAATTCCGTGGTGACTAGCTCCGAAGGTGACATGTGTCCTGTGGAAAATGCCTTTGCTTCTTCTGCAGAGGCTAGCTCAGGGCAACACGTGTCCCACAGGGTCGGACCTCTCCCCTTTTACGGAGATGAGCCCCGAGCCTGCCACGTAGCCAGCTTAGCGGCGGACCTCTCCCCACTTCGCAGGGATGAGCTCCGAACATGCCACGTGGCCAGCGGGCCGCAGAAGTTGTCTTCGGCGCTCTCTATGAACTGGATTCGGCTCTTACTGGCTATCTATTTGATGATTTCTCTGTCCCCACTTCTTTTAAAATATTTTTCTCTACATGAAATATGAATACATGCAGAAACCAGAGATGAGGGTGTCACAAATCTACCCCCCTTAAATTGAATCTCGCCCTCGAGATTCGTTAGTAGAGCATAGATGGGGAAATTCTGCCTTGATATCCTCTTCACGCTCCCAAGTGGCTTCAGCTTCGGTGTGATGGCTCCATTGTACCTTGCACCATCGAATCACCTTGTTCCGGGTGACCCTTTCCTTTACGTCCGAAATTCGGACAGGGTGCTCCGTATAGGTCAGGTCCTCTTGAAGTTCAAGCTCTTCCATTGGTATTTGCTCCTATGGTACTCTAAAGCACTTCTTGAGCTGGGATACATGAAACACGTCATGTACGTCGGAGAGGTGGGTTGGGAGCTCTAGTTGATAGGCTACTTCTCCTTGCTTCTCCAAAATCTTAAATGGTCCGATGTAGCGAGGGGCTAGCTTGCCTTTGACGTTGAAACGTCGTTGGCCTCGGATAGGCGATATCTTAAGGTATACGAAGTCTCCTACTTCAAAGGTCAACTTCCTTCGCCTATTGTCCGCATAGCCTTTCTGTCGCGACTGAGCAGCCTTTAAGTTCTCCCGTACCGTTTGGACTTGCTTTTCAGATTTTTGTAGTACTTCGGGTCCAAACACCTGGTTCTCTCCGGTCTCGTTCCAAAACAGCGGCGTTCTACACCTTCTACCATATAATGCTTCGAAAGGCGACATCTTCAAGCTAGCTTGATAGCTGTTGTTATAGGAGAATTCGGCATACGGTAAACTCCTATCCCAACTACGCCCATGTTTCAAGGTGCAAGCTCTCAACATGTCCTCCAAAATTTGGTTTGTCCTTTCGGTTTGTCCATCAGTTTGTGGGTGATAGGCGGAGCAAAAATCCAGTTGGGTACCCATGGCTTTCTGCAGCTTCCTCTAGAATCTAGAGGTAAACTGAGAACCTCGATAATGAGACTATCCTCCTCGGGACTCCATGACGGTATACGATCTGCTCCATGTGCAACTCAGCTAATTGTGCAACGTTGTACTTGGCCCTTACGGGAAAAAATGGGCGGTTTTCGTCAATCGGTCCACGATAGCCCAGATGGAGTCGTAACCCGACTGAGTACGTGGCAATCCGATGATGAAATCGAAACTAATGTCTTCCCACTTCCACTCTGGTACCTTCAAAGGTTGCAACAATCCAGCGGGTTTTTGATGTTCGGCCTTCACCCGTTGGCATGTGTCGCATAGGGCAACGTATTCGGCTATATCCCTTTTCATACCATCCCACCAATAACAAGTCTTCAAGTCCTTGTACATTTTGGTACTTTCGGGATGTATAGAAAAGGGTGAATCATGTGCCTCCTTCAATATCATGTCGCGGAGGTGTTTTATGTTAGGCACACAAATCCTTTTTCCTAGCCAAAGCGTACCCTTCTCATCTTCTTTGAAATCCTTCTCTATTCCTTGTCGGATTCTTTCCTTGATCTCCTTGATCTCCTCATCCATTGCTTGGCCATCTCTTATCTCTTGCTCCAATGAGGAGTGGATCTCCATTATTTCCATGTTGTTCAAGAATCCAAGGTGCAACCGTTCAAACTCCTTACGTAGTTCGGGTGGTAGCTCCCGAACCGTGAGTTGGTGACATGCTCCCTTTCGGCTCAATGCATCAGCTACTACATTGGCCTTACCGGGGTGGTAGTTGATTCCAACATCGTAATCCTTGATGAGTTCCAACCATCGACGTTGCCTCAAATTCAAGTCCGTTTGTGTAAATATGTACTTGAGGCTTATATGATCCGTATAGATCTCACATCGATGACCAAAGATATAATGTCTCCAAATCTTCAATGCATGCACTACTGCTGCTAGCTCCAAGTCATGTGTAGAATAATTAAGCTCGTGCTTCTTTAATTGTCGTGAGGCATAGGCTAGCACTTGTCCTTCTTGCATGAGCACACATCCGAGCCCCTGTCTGGATGCGTCGCAATATATGTCAAAGCTCTTGCTTACGTCTGGCAATACCAGAACCGGTGCTGTGGTTAGCCTTTTATTGAGTTCCTCAAAACTTCCTTGGCAGGCTGGTGTCCATTGGAAGACCTTTCCCTTCATTAGCAACTCCGTTATAGGCTTTGCTATCTTAGAGAAGTCTTTAATGAAGCATCGATAGTATCCAGCCATCCCAAGAAAACTCTGAATATCCCTCACGCTCTGTGGTTGGTCCCACTTCAGGACATCTCTCACTTTTCTGGGATCAACCGATACCCCTTCCTTGGAGATAATGTGGCCTAGGAAAGATATTTCCTTTAGCCAAAATTGACACTTGTTAAGCTTGGCATACAATTGATGCTCACGCAATTTCTGCAAGGTCAATTTCAAATGTTCTTCATGCTCCTCCTCACTTTTTGAATACACCATAATGTCGTCGATGAAAACCACGACGAACTTGTCCAAGTACTCCATGAAAACCTTGTTCATAAGGTACATGAAGTATGCGGGTGCATTTGTCAACCCAAAAGACATGACGGTATATTCATACGAACCATACCGTGTGCGAAAGGCTGTCTTGGGTATATCGGAGGGCTTAATCTTCAGCTGGAAGTATCCCGACCGAAGATCAATCTTGGAGAACACTCGGGCTCCTTTCATTTGGTCGAATAGGTCCTCTATACGGGGCAGAGGGTATTTGTTCTTGATTGTTACCTCGTTGAGAGACCTATAGTCCACGCACATCCTTTGGGTTCCATCCTTCTTGTCTACGAAGAGCACCGGAGCTCCCCATGGTGACGAGCTTGGACGTATAAAGCCCTTCTCCAACTGCTCTTGAATTTGCTTCTTGAGTTCTACTAGTTCATTGACGGGCATCCTATAGGATCTCTTGGCTATGGGTGCAGTTCCGGGTACCAAATCTATGGAAAACTCAATGTCCCGGTCAGGTGGCATACCTGGAAGCTCTTCCGGGAACACGTACGAAAATTCATGAACCACTGGAATGCTGTCCAACGTTGTTCCTTCGATGTGGTTCAAATTTGCCTTTTCAGTGGTTTGTTGGCCTGACTCAAACTCGACATGGATGTCGTGCTCACTTGTCAACTGCACGCTTCTTTCAGCACATTGGATTACTCCGTTGTGCTTGCTTAACCAATCCATCCCGAGTATTATGTCAATCCCTTGGGAGTCCAAGACAATAAGGTTGGCAAGGAAGTCTACCCTCCTTATTTTAAGGCTTACTTTCAGACATACTATATTAGTCCTCATTTCTCCTCTGGGAGAATTTACTAACATAGCACATTCTAAGTGGGATAGGGGTAGATGATGTTTGGCAACATATTTGGATGGTATGAAGGAATGCGATGCTCCAGAATCAAATAAGATGGTGATTGGGTTGGAGTTGGCAAGGAACATACCAATTACGACGTCCTCAGCCTGTTGCGCTTCCTCAGCAGAGACATGGTTCACGTTGCCGCGAGCATAGTTCTGCTGTCCCCGATTTCCTTTATTGTCCTCTCCGTTCGGTCGCGGGTTCTGCTTGGGCACGTTGCCTTGCTGTCTAGGGCCTCTCCTCGGGCACTGGTTCGCGAAGTGTCCTATTTCCCCGCATGCAAAGCATGCCCTGTTCCCTATGGCAGCAGGTACGTTGGGGCGGGGGTTTTGAACAGGAGCGCCATTGTTAGGTCGGGGCGCGGGAGGCATGGGCGCGAGAGGTGCTGGTGCAATGAATTGTTGCTGTGGTGGCTGACCAGGGCGGTACGCAGGAGTGGTCGATCCACACTGCGGTGCAGCTGGGGGCATGTACCGAGGTCGTACGTTGCTCTCTTGGGGCTGGTATGGCATCTTCCTCTTGCACTCTCGCTCGATCTCTCGGATCTTGTTTTCAACCACTATGGCCTTGTCAACCAGCTTCTGAAAGCTTGCGTAGTCATTGTTGAGGAGCCGAACCTGAATCTCGTTGTTCAACCCTCTCAAGAACAGGTACTGCTTCCTTGGGTCAGCGTGGCTTTGCTACCAATCTGTGTCCAATACCAATCTGTGACTCCTATTTAGGGGTGTAACCTACTGTCAACCCGTGGCTCTAATATCAATCTGAGGTTTCTATCTAGGCATGTAACCTACTGTCAACCCGTGGCTCTGATACCAATCTGTGACGCCCTCAATTCTGTGGAAAACCACGGAACCGAGAACTAATGCATATGTGTGCCCAGGATGTTCATCACACATATACATATGTTCCACAAACTGAATTCAGATTATATTTTATCACGAATAACAGAGTTTGTTACAATATCTCATGAGTCTTGGACTCATGCTCACAGCGGAAGTCTTTATTTTTATGCAGCGGAAGTCTTTATTCTAGTGCAGAAGCAATTTAACTAATGCAGAAGCAAATCTAAGCAAAAGTGGCTCCATCCCTACTCCCTCCACAGGCAAGGTTGAGAATAGATAACATGCCTTAATGCTCCACTTGGTCTTCATAGTAGGCTTCTCCTGCTGCTGATGATGAAATAATAATGCAAGTTTGAGTACAATGATGTACTCAGCAAGTGCGGAAAAAACATGATATGTAGCTCATAACAAGGTAGTTATAAAAAGGCTCATTTGCAGAAAAGCAGATTTATAAAACCATGATAAAACAACAACTTAACTTTAGGTGAATGTAATCCCAGCATGTATTAAATTACCAACATACCTCCATCACTTTCCATGTTCCACCCGAACATTAACACTTCATTCTTACTCACGAATACCTCCTTGTATTTGCTACCATCTCACGAATACCTTCCCGTATTCGCTACCATCTTATCTCATAAACAACTTCGTCTCACACTGAGACTAATCTCGTTGCCATGACTCAACAGTCATGCAACCATCTTGTCACCCGGACTCAACAGTCCCAAAACCAAACCATAACCATAATCAATAACCATAACCAATAACCTTCCAAATAACCATCCCAACTAATCATGGCAGTTGGCCAGGCGCTCGTAACCGTAAGCTTGGCTATCATGATAGTTTTAGACTCTGCAGAGTTTGCACCTCTTTATCCATAAGTTTGTGATTTCGTCACCCGTCGGCGACTGCAGAACCTCCATTATACCAGTACACAACCGTCGGTGTATGGCCAAGAGATCAGAAAATAGCCTTTACAAGGGGCTACTAGTTGTATGGACTCACTAAGGTTTCACCGGCAGGCTAGAATCTCCAATTCTCCCACCCACAGGCCCCCTCTTGTGCCATGCAGTTCCCAGGGCAGTCCTCACTCGACTCCCATTCCCCGCGCCTTCCACAGTCCATAACACTCTAGCAACTTACCTAATTACTCAGCTAAGTCGCACCCATACTTGGCCTTGTGGTGGCACTGTTATCCTGGCATGTGCATGCATGAACCGGTCCTTAGATCTACGGCAAGTAAACCACCATCTCATGCTACCTCATTCACAAACCCAGGCTTGCCTAGATCTCCCTCTGATCCATGTTCATTAACATCATCAGTTTCTCATATCATTATGAGTGCAGTTAGCTAGACACATCTATCTCGCTTCCCAATCCCATGGACTCAGCGAAGCATAAAGCAAAAACCATACCCGACTCATAAAGTTCCGTGGCGACAAGGGTGGTTTAACCAAAACTAGTAAACTCCTATAAAAAGGGTTTCCCATCATGTTTGACTCAGCACACACACCTTTTCGCAAAACAAAACAGTTTTACCCAAAACATAGGATCAATATGGTCAAGGAGCACTTGCCGTGTTCTTGCGGTTCCGGTTGTTCCTGGATTTCAAAACCTTGTTGCTGCAGCTTGTCGTAGACAGCTCCCTGAGCTTGTCCTGCTAGGTAGGATCACGTGCATACAAGATTCACAGCAATCAATATCATGCACAAACCTTAAACTAGATGTGATGATGCACATGCATGCTATCCTATGATTAGTTTTATTAGATTGGTTTGTACGTGTTCTTGCATGGCTTGCATGGACAAAGGTGTTCGGATCAAAGGTGGGCGTGGCGATGATCTTGTCTTTAGATCAACCTGATCATCAAGTGATCTGTCCACCAGAAAGCTTTTGTTCGAAAGGAATCAAAGAACAGATGCAAAGAAAACACAACAATGTCGTAAGGTGGTATTGGAGACCTACCTTACGTTCTTCTCGGTCTCGAGGTCCTCCTCAGATCGTCAAGCTTTCCTCCGGCGATCTTCCTTGCCGCGCTTCGGCGATGGTTTACTCGGCGGGTTGGGACTAGGGCTCTAAGTCGTCGGCTTCAGGAGTTGGAAAAGAAGTTTGTGGTTTCGGCCAGATGTTCTGGGTTCTATTTATAATCGGGAAGAGAAGAGTCCTAATCTGATTTTATCCCAAATAAGAGTCCTGTTCAAATTTGTTGCCGAATCCTACAACTTATCTTTAGTTGATTTGGTGCGGTATCATTGTGGAATCCGGGTCGGTTTCTATTCCGGTATTTCTACGCATACAGAATCCAAAACCGCTCCAGAACTCGTTACCTCCTCGGTGATGAGCTCCGGAGGCTCCACGTGTCCACCGGGTCCTGGTCTCTCCCTCTCCGCAGGGACGAGCTCCGGTTGTGCCGCGTGTCAAGTGAGCAAGACTTCCCTCTCCTTCGGAGGTGAGCTCCGCATGCGCCACGTATCCTTGCGGTCAGGACCTCCTCTCTTATTCGGAGGTGGCTCCGCACACGCCACGTGTCAGTGTCGGACCTTTCCTTTCTTCTTTCCTCAGAGACGTGCTCCGAGGTTAACACGTGTCCAACAGCGACGGATCTCCCGGAGATAAGCTCCGGTGGCGATACGTGTTCAATAGAACCGGACCTCTCGGAGGTAAGCTCCGAGACCGACACGTATCCCGTGCGACTGGTCCTCTCATTTCCGTGGTGACTAGCTCCGAAGGTGACATGTGTCCTACGGAAAATTCCTTTGCTTCTTCCGCAGAGGCTAGCTCAGGGCAACACGTGTCCCACAGGTTCGGACCTCTCCCCTTTTGCGGAGATGAGCCCCGAGCCTGCCATGTAGCCAGCTTAGCGGCGGACCTGTCCCCACTTCGTAGGGATGAGCTCCGAACACGCCACGTGGCCAGCGGGGCGCGGAAGTTGTCTTCGGCGCTCTCTATGAACTGGATTTGGCTCTTACTTGCTATCTATTTGATGATTTCTGTGTCCCCACTTCTTTTAAAATGTTTTTCTCTACATGAAATATGAATACATGCAGAAACCAAAGATGAGGGTGTCACAGTCTGAGCCTCCGCTGCCGGTCTCTGTAAAATGAAAGAGCAATTATGGCTATGTTTAAGCAATTATGGCTAAGTTTGACTAAGTTTTGCTATGTTTTAGCAATTATAACTAAGTTTGGCTATATTTCAGCAATTATATCTAAATTTTGCTATGTTTGAGCAATTATGGCTATATTTGGCCACGTTTCGCCAATTATGGCTATGTTTTGCTATGTCTGTGTGACACCCTCATTTTTAGTTTCTGCATGTTTCATTTAGAGAAAAAATTTTAAGAGAAGTGGGAACAAAGAAAGAATCAAAGAAGTTTGCCAAAAGAAGCAAATTTTCAGTGTACAGAGACCGCCGAAGACAACTCTCGCGGCTCGCTGGCCACGTGGCGTGTTCGGAGCTCATCTCCCCAAATGGGGAGGGTCCGCCGCTAAACAGGCTACGTGGCAGGCTCGGGGCTCATCTCCGCAAAGGGGGAGAGCTCCGACCCTGTGGGACACGTGTTGCCCCCAGAGCTAGCTTCTGCGAAGAAGCAAGACCAGCCGCAGGACACGTGTCACCTTCGGAGCTAGTCACCATGGAAATCAGAGGACCAGTCGCGCGAGATACGTGTCAACCTCGGAGCTCACCTCCGAGAGGTCCATTCCTATTGGACACGTGTCACCACCGAAGCCTATCTCCGGGAGGTCCGACACTGTTGGACACGTGTCGACCTCGAAGCTCGTCTCTGAGGAAAAATGGAGTCCGGCGCTACTTGACGTGTGGCATTCACGGAGCTCACCTCCGAAGAGAGGGAGGTACGAAAAGGATACGTGGCGCACGTGGAGCTCACCAACGAAGGAGAGGGAGGTCTCACTCGCTTGACACGCGGCACAACTGGAGCTCGTCCTTGCAGAAAGGGGGAGACCAGGCCCCGGTGGACACGTGGAGCTTCTGGAGCTCATCACCGCGGAGGTAACGAGTTATGGAGCGGTTTTGGATTTTGTACGCGTAGAAATATCGGTACGGAGAGGAAATCGACCTAAATTCCACAATGTTACCGCACCAAATCAACTAAAGATAAGTTGTTAAGATTCAACGATAATCTGAATAGGACTCTTATTTGAAATACAATCAGATTAGGACTCTTCTTCTCCAGAACTCGCCGAAGTAAACCCATCGCCGGAGTTCAGTCGAGGAAGATCGCCGGAAGAGAGTCCCAACGATCTGTCTTGCTAAGAGAAGAACCTCGAGACTAAGAAGAACATAAGGTAGGTCTCCAATACCACCTTACGACATCGTCGCGTTTTCTTTGCATCTATTCTTCAATTCCTCTCGAACAGAAGTTTTCTCGTGGACAGATCATTTGTTGATCGGGTTGATCTAAAGACAAGATCATCGTCACGTCCACATTTGATCCGAACACCTCTGTTCATCGTAAAACCATGCAAGCCATGCAAGAACACATACAAATTGATCTAATAAAAACTGCATCATAGAACTAACATGCATATGCATCATCGCATCTGGTTAAAGTTTGTGCATGGTATTGATTGTTATGAATCTTGTATGTGCGTGATCCTGTATAGAAGGACAAGCTCAGGGAGCTGTCTATGATGAACTGCAACAACAAGGTTTCGAGATCCAAGAGCAACCGGAACCGCAAGAACAAGGCAAGTGCCCCTTGACCTTATTGATCCTATGTTTTGGGAAACTATTTTGTTTTGTGAAAAGGTGTGTGTGCTGAGTCAAACATGATGGGAAACCCTTTTATAGGAGTTTCTAGTTTTTGTTAAACCACCCTTGTCGCCAGGGAAGTTTATGAGTCAGGTATGGTTTTTGCTTTTATGCTTCGCTGAGTCCATGGGATTGGGAGGCGAGATAGATGTGTCTAGCTAACTGCACTCGTAATGATAATGAGAAACTGATGTTGTTAATGAACATGGATCGGAGGGAGATCTAGGCAAGACTGGGTTTGTGAATGAGGTAGCATGATATGGTGGTTGACTTGTCGTAGATCTAAGGACCGGTTCATGTGAGCACATGCCAGGATAACAGTGCCACCACAAGGCCAAGTATGGGTGCGGCTTAGCTGAGTAATTAGGTAAGTTGCTAGATTGTTATGGACCGTGGAAGGCGCGGGGAATGGGAGTCGAGTGAGGACTGCCCTGGGAACTGCATGGCACAAGAGGGGGCCTGTGGGTGGGAGAATTGGAGATTCTAGCCTGCCGGTGAAACCTTAGTGAGTCCATTCATCTAGTAGCCCCTTTGTAAAGGCTATTTTGTGATCTCTTGGCCATACACCGACGGTTGTGTACTTGTATAATGGAGGTTCTACAGTCGCCGATGGGTAAAGAAATCACAAACTTGTGGGTAAAGAGGTGCAAACTCTGCAGAGTCTAAAACTATCATGATAGCCGAGCTTACGGTCACGAGCGCCTAGCCAACTTCCATGATTAGTTGGGATGGTTATTGGCTATGGTTATTGGGTATGGTTTGGTTTTGGTTTTGTTTTTGGGGCTGTTGAGTCCGGGTGATAAGATGGGTTGCATGATTGTTGAGTCATGGCAACGAAATTGAACGGTGTGAGATGGAAATTGTTTATGAGATGAAATGGTAGCGAATACGAGATGGTATTTGTGAGATGGTAGCGAATACGAGGAGGTATTCATGAGCAAGAATGAGGTTGATTAATGTCTGGTTGGGACATGGAAAGTAATGAACATAATGGAGGTATGATTGGTATTTTAATACATATTGCCATTACATTCGCTTAAAGATAAGTTGATGTTTTATCATGGTTTGATAAATAACTTTGCTTTCTGCAATGAGCCTTTTTATACCTACCTTGTTGTGAGCTACATATCATATTTTCCCTCACTTGCTGAGTACATCATTGTACTCAAACTTGCATTATTATTTCATCATCAGCAACAGGATAAGATTACTATGAAGATCAAGTGGAGCATTAGGCGTGTAATCTGTCCTTAACCTTGCCTGTGGGGATGGAGTAGAGATGGAGCCACTGCTGCTTAAAATTTCTTCCGCTACTAGAATAAAGACTTCCGCTGTTAGATTAAGACTTCCGTTGTGAGCATGAGTCCAAGACTCATGAGACATTGTAATAAACTCTATTATTCGTGGTCATATATATTCTGAAATTCAGTTTGTGGATGATGTGTATATGTGTGATGAACATCCTGGGCACACATATGCATTAGTTCTCGGTTCCGTGGTTTTCCACAGAATTGAGGGCCTCACAGTCTGACTAATTTTGTCCCAGTTCGCTATAGTAATCTATTTTACAATATTTTGAAAAATGGTGGTTACCTGTGCCGCAGAAGAAAGCACCTGTGGCTCCGACATCGGTGGCGGCCATGTGGGAATGACAATCCGTTGTCCGTGCTGCTATGCTAAAGCCTATGATATAAAAGCATTAGCACATGAGTAGTAATGAAATGATATAATTGCTTTGTATTTTAAACTATTATCTGTATCGCCGCTTCTATTTGTGCGTTGTATGTGGTTTGAGGGTCTTGAGTGGCCTTCAATAAGGTTGATTGTTCCTAGAGCTCCTTTTGTGTGCGGCGTAGCTCCTCCTGGACACTTGGAAGCACCAGCTCCCCCGCTGACATCCGCTGACTGCGTCCAGCGGACAAAGACTGTGAGGAGAATCCCCTCGAATGTCTTGCCTCCCTCGAGTCAACCACTCCATCTAAAATAGCAAAACTATGTAAAAAAGAGATTAAGAGTAAGATAATGTAAGTCGAATTGACAGAAAGAAAAACATGTAGCATCTCACCGTTTATGCGCTTTACAGCCACCACTCGCATAAAGGGCGTTCGCCTCGATTGGTGCGTTCTGCCAATCGTAATCTTGGTCGTGAATCTTCGCTGCCTCCTCCCCATACTTCTCCTACAAATACAAGCAATACATAAAAATGCGTCAGAAGCAATGTTAGTTACATGTAAAGCAACATGTTAGTTCGAGGACTCACCCGTCTTGCTGTGGGCACCGGAGTGCACAACTGGTCGGGCTGTGAAGGGTCACTTGCCCATTGACATCTTTTATACACCTGAACGTCGCTCAATCGTTCACCGAGCTCGTTTTCCTGTAAGTACGAGTCAGTATCATAAATATACTATAAATATAGTTTTATATTTATTTTCCTTACCATTCATCTAGCTAGACGTAGATGGTCATCCGGACCATATGTATGGCCTCCGGTAGATCCTCTGCACTGTCAGGCCCTCTTGGATATGGCGACGAAGTTCTAGCTAAACCACAGCCGACAGAGGGCCCGATAAGCCTCCGGACGGTCCTCCAACCAAGAAATCCCCACATTTATGCATTTAGTAACTGATTAAAATAACGTTGACATTACAAAATCAGAGTCCTAATTAAAACACTACTAGTTTACATCAGCGCACTGCTCCTCCGTCAAGTACGTGTTGGAGCTGTCTCTGAACCCCACAAGCTCCTGCCCTTGATGCCTCTTCAAGTAATCATTTGTTGCATGAACACGGGCATAGGAGATTGCCCGCGTAACAAGCTTCCTGACGTTCTTGTTGAAGACGGCTCTCACATGGTCGGCATCTGCTGGATCCGGCAAACGGTACCATCTCTACAAGAAGACAGAAACATAAGTGTGAAACATTGTCGCTATTGACGAACTAAATTTAAAACACGTATTAAACGTACTTACTGTAACACCCTCAATTTTGCTACCATGCATTGCATGGATTTTTCATGTAGAGAAGCATCTTAAAAAGAAGAAGAAATAAAGAGAGCAATATAGAAGCAAATAAAATAATAAAAGGGAATGAAAAAAAAGAAAATAATGGAAATAAATAGAAAAGAAAAATAAATAAACATAAAAAGAAAAAATAAATAAAATAGCAACACCTGGTCGCACCTAATTTTCCCCAAATTTCCCCCGAATTCCCCTCTCCCCTAATTTTCCCTAATTTTTCTGATTTTCCCCAATTTCCCCAAAAGCCCCCTAGGGAATTTTCCCCCCAAATTGGCTGCACCATCTGGGGGGACCCTAGCCGGCCCCTTCCCCCTTGGCTGCAACACATAAGGGGGATAGCCTAGCCGCCCCCCCCTTCTCCTTTTTGTGGGATTTTATTATCCCCAAATAATGTCAGCTCTTGGTGGGAAATAAATAATTAAATCACAGCCCCTAGCTCCCACCTCTTTTAAAATTAAATCTCAGCCATTGGATAAATGAATTGCTAAAATCCTAGCCACCCTAGCTGTTTTCTTCCCCTTATAAATAAAACTCCCCCTAGCCCTATTTTCTGCTCGCTGCCCTCTCTCTCTCTCTCTTCTGCCAAGGTTTGGTCGCCGCCCCTGCTGATTTTGGCCGCTGTCAAAGCTCCGTCACGCCTCGCTGCCGCTGGAGAAAAAGCCTCGACGTTCTGCCCGAGCCACAGCCTCACCAATCTCCATAGAAAATCTCCAGCTGCTGCCATTGCAAGGAAGGAGGTCCTGCCGCTAGGAAGAGAGGAGAAAGAAGTGAGGTAGGTTGTCTTTACCCCTCTTACCATGTCGCCGCTGTTTCTACGCACCCGTTTTCTCCACCCCCTGTGAACAGAAATTTTTGCGTGTGGACAAACCATGTTTTGGTCAAGTTTTGACGGTGGGATTGATCTACAAATTGTGTCAAGATCATAACCATGTCCACACTTGATCCCAGCAGCCTTGTTCATCATAAAACCGCATGCAAGCCTACTAAAACTTGAAAAACACGTGCAAATTGATTTTTATAAACTGTACCATAGGAATTGCATTCATCCACCTCATTGCATCTTGAGTAAAGTCCGTGCATAGTATGTGCATGGTCGTGAGTAGAAGGACACGCTCAAGAGGCCTTCTATGAGGAACTACAGCACCAAGACTTCAAGACGCTTGAGCAACATGAACCGCGGGAGCAAGGCAAGTGCCCCCTTGACCATATTGAACCTGAGTTTTCGAACTGTTTCATTGAAAAACTTGCATGCTCGTGTAAACTTGATGGAAAACCCTTTTATAGGAGTTTACTAGATTTGTTAGCCATCCTTGTTGCCGGGAAAATTGATGAGTAGGCTATGGTCGTTTTTCCCTTTTGCTTCGCTCAATTTACGGGGCACAGAAAGCTGAAATAAAACATGTTTAGCTATTGCACTCATGAGATTAAATATTATGGGAACTTGATTATGTTAATGAGCATGGAACTTGGGAGATCTAGGCGAGCTTTGATCATGGATGTTTTTGAATGAGATGGTGGGTTGCTTGCCGTAGATCTAAGGACCGGTTCATGCGAGCACATGCCAGTAAAACAGTGCCACCACAAGGCCAAATATGGGTGCGTCTTAGCTGAGTAATTAGGTATGTTGCTAGCTTGTTATGGACCATTGGATGGCACGGGGAATGGGAGTCGAGGAGGACTGCCCTGGGAACTGCATGGCACACGAGGGGGCCCGTGGGTGTGAGAATGGAGATTCGAGCCTGCCGGCGGAACCTCAGTGGGTCCGTACATTCTAGTAGCCTCTTTGTAAAGGCTGTTTTGTGATCTGTTTGTCATACGCCGACGGTTTTGTAGTGGCATAATGGAGGTTTCTATAGTCACTGATGGGTGACGAAATCACGAACTTGTGGGTAAAGTGGTGCCACCTCTGTAGAGCATTAAACTATCATGATAGATGTGCTTCCGGTTACAAGCACCTGGCCAACTTCCATAACTAGAGGCAAAACTTGGGATGGTTATTTGGGTATGGTTTTTTGGACTGGTTTTGAGACTGTTTTGGGTCATGACAATGAGTTTGGTTTCGGTTCTCTGAAAATGAGATGGTTATGAGTATTTATGAGTATGAGATGAAATTGAGAAAGAGTATTGGCTAGTTGAGGCTTGATAAATGTTGAACTATGATGAAGGAATGATGATGAATTACTTGGTTATGACGGGATTTAACTCACCTAGAGATAGTTGCTGTTTTTATCATGATTGTGAAACAAAATTTGCTTGCTGCAATGAACCTTTTTATTTCCTACCTTGTTGTAAGCTATATGTCATACTTTTCCCGCACTTGCTGAGTACGACATGTACTCACCCTTGAATTCCCACATATATATCAGCTACAGGAGAAGAATACTTCAAGGAACAGGTGGAGTACTAGGCGTGCGCACTACCGTCAACATGTCTGTGGAGTTGAAGTTGGAGCCCGCTGTTTGTCATTTTCCGCTGTCGTTTAGAGTCTTCCGCTACAAGAATAAGTTAGATATTCATGAGTGAGACAATGAGTCAATGTAATAAAGTACTTAAACATTATTTGTATATGGTTATATTCTAAATTCAGTTTGTGATAAAGTTTTGTATGTGTGATGAACATCCTGGGCACACATATGCATTCACTTGGTGCAATTTTGGAACCGGGTGTCACAAATTGGCATCAGAGCCACGTTGACCGTAGGACGCAAGCCTAGGTAGAATGGGCACTCTAAAACACATAGGAACACCCCTCTAAACTGCTAGTTTTGAAATTGCTTTCTGCTGCACTTTATTTGTCAACTCAGCCACTGTAAAGTGTTATTTTCAGCCCCTTTTTTCTTCTTTTCTTTTGGACAGCCACACCTCCTGTTTTCTTGCTTCATAGCTGCTGGAGTTTTGGAGTTGTTTCCTTCTTCTCTAAAGTTTCTCACGTCTTATTTATAAATGTCGGTGACTAGGAGCACAACACACATGAGAACTCATCCACCACCACTTGGGAGTTCACTTGATCCCATTGAGGTGTCCGATGGACCGTATTGGGAGGAGGTGAAGATGGAACCTAATGAGGAAGATGAAGTCAGTAGCTCCATGCATGAGGAAGATGATCTGGAAGAGGTGGAACTGATCGAAGAAGACATGGAAGATGATCCATAAGAACCACATCATTGGTATGCACCTCGGGAGGAATTTCACGTGGGCTTACACCCAGCGGAGCCTCATGAAGCTATGCCGGAAGGAGATGAATCCGAAGAGGAGCCACCCCTGCTGAGGCTGAGAATGAAGGTGAAGAATGGGCCAACCTTTCAGTTCAAGAATTCCGGTCTGACGGGATGGAGGGAGGACACATATCCAGGGAGCTTAGAGAGTTCCTTGATTACTGCAGCTTATACCCGGAGTACCTCCTCAAGAAAATCCCTCGTCTCGGACATGAAGAGTGTAAGGCTGAGGTAACCATACTATCTAACGGTAGGGTTGTCACACGGCACTTCACACCCACATGGAGAGCTACAAGGGCAGAAGCTATTGATGATGCTGCATGGGATGCACTCACCGGACTATGCTACGCTTTCCGTGGACGGCTTGAGAAGACTACCTTTGAGCTGCACCCGCATCGGAAGAGTGGTACAAGGGAGATCATTGGACCCCAAGGAGGAGCTCTTTCCAAACCAAAAGCTGCTGACAAGTCTCAGAGGTTGCTCGTGGAGTTACGAAACTGCTACGCAAGCGCAGAAGAAGAGATCCGCTACCTCAAGCTGTATTTGCTGGAGAAACAAGAGGAAACTCGTGCCAACACGGGAACAAATGGAGCACCAGAGTCATCTACCCCTACATTGACTGCCGACTCACCATGGCGTGCGCCCATCTATGGACCACCCCCGTCACACGGCGAGAACAGCACCGGTTCTCACGATTAAGTTTAGGTTTCCCCATGAATAAAGTTGTAATAAGAACGCTTATATCGCAGTAGCTTGAATAAGGGTGGTGTGCTGGATTTTTATGATAATTGCTTGTGTTTGTGTGCTTGGATGTGAGTTGTGGTACGCTTTGGTGAATGTCCACATTCACACATAGTGGAGAGATGTGAGATGATTCAACACTTGTTCACATCCTCATATAGGCTGAAATTAATAAAAGAAGTTGCTTAGTTCATATACCTTGATGCATATAGTTGAGAGATCAATATAAATTTCTATTTCCTACTCTACTCTCTCACAGATGGCGAGGGAAATTCCAATCGCCACCAAAGGAATGCTCGTGGTAACAACAAACCACATGAAGATGGCAATGTGGAAGTTCCTGAAGATGCCAACCCCGGGGTGATGCAAGCAACCTTGAACGTTTGATGGCTATGCAGAACCAGCTCATGCAAACTATGATACAAACGTTGGGTCAGCTGCAGGCCAACAACAACAACCCTAACCCCATTCCTGCACCCCCACTGCCGCCACTGCCGGCTCACAACAGATTGGGAGAGTTCACGAGGACTAGGCCGCCTACTTTTGCACAAGCCAATGATCCTATGGAGGCTGATGGTTGGCTGAAGTCTATGGAAAAGAAGCTTGCTATTGTTCAATGCAATGATCGGGAGAAAGTTCTTTTCGCATCACACCAGGTAATGGGAGCAGCCGCTGATTGGTGGGATGCTCTTTGCAATGCTCATGTTAATCAGGAGACAATCACTTGGGCTGAATTCAAGGAGAGTTTCCGCTCTCACTATGTCCCTGAAGGAGTCATGATGCTTAAAAGGCAGGAGTTTGAAGGTCTCCGGCAAGGAAGGAAGAGCGTAAATGAGTACCTCAACAAGTTCATGCAGCTGTCAAGGCATGCTCCAGAAGATGTCAATTCGGATTACAAAAAGCAGTACTTGTTCATGAGAGGATTGAACACTAAAATTCAAGTCTGGCTGCTCAACAATGATTGTGCAAACTTCCAAAAGCTTGTTGACAAAGCTATAGTGGTGGAGAGCAAGGTCCGTGAGATTGAACAAGAGGGCAAGAGAAAGATGACATACCATGGACAGCGACAAGGAAGCAATGTACGCCCCGCTTCATGCACCAGCTGCACCACACTATGGCTCGTCCGCTTCTACTTTCTGCTCTGCAAATCCACCTCGTTCTAATCAATCACCGCAGCAACACCCTGTTATGCAAGCACCCCGTTTGCCTATGCCTCCTGTGCCCCATCCCAACATGGGCGCCTATGCTCAAACCCAGCCTCGCCCTAACTTTCCTGCTGTTATGGGCAACAAGGCATGCTTTCATGCGGAGAGGTGGGACACTTTGCAAATCAGTGCCCGAAAAAAGGCCTTGGACAGTCGAGCAATGCACCTAAGCAGAACCCGCGGCTGAATGGAGGAGCAACGCAAGGTAACCATGGATAGCAGAACTATGGTCATGGCAATGTGAATCACGTCTCCGCTTAGGAAGCACAACAAGCTGAGGACGTCGTGATTGGTATGTTTCTCGCCAACTCCAACCCAGCCACTGTTTTATTTGATTCCGGAGCATCACATTCATTCATCTCATCCAAGTATGTTGCCAAGTATAACCTGCCCATATCTCATATGAAACAAACTATGTTGGTTAATTCTCCAGGTGGAGATATGAAGACTAATATAATATGTCTGAAAGTAAGCCTTAAAATAAGGGGAGTCGACTTTCTTGTTAACCTTATTGTCTTGGATTCCCAAGGGAATGATATAATACTTGGAATGAATTGGTTAAGCAACAACAACGGAGTAATTCAATGCGCCCAGAGGATCGTGCAGTTGACGAGTGAGCACGGTACTCGTATCGAGTTCGAGGCAGCCCAACCTGACACCGAGAAGGTAGTGCTGAACCACATCGAAGAAGTGACATTGGAAAGCATTCCGGTGGTTCAAGAATATTCAAATGTATTCCCGGGAGAACTGCCACGTATGCCACCCGACCGGGACATTGAATTTGCCATTGATTTAGTACCCGGAACTGCACCTATAGCTAAGAGGCCATATAGGATGCCTGCTAATGAATTAGTGGAGCTCAAGAAGCAAATTTAGGAGCAGCTAGATAAGGGTTTTATCCGCCCAAGCTCGTCACCTTGGGGAGCCCCCGTGCTCTTCGTAGACAAGAAGGATGGAACACAAAGGATGTGTGTGGGATATAGGTCTCTTAACAAAGTGATGATCAAGAATAAGTACCCGCTGCCCCGCATAGAACACTTATTCAAGCAAATGAAAGGCGCCTAGATTTTCTATAAAATTGATATTTGGTCGGGATACTTCCAGCTGAAGATTAAGCCCTCCGACATACCCAAGACTGCATTTCGAACACGGTATGGTTCGTATGAATATACTGTTATGTTATTCGGGTTGACGAATGCACCTGCATACTTTATGTACCTCATGAATAAGGTGTTCATGGAGTACTTGGACAAGTTCATCGTGGTTTTCATCGACGACATCATGGTGTATTCAAAAAGCAAGATAGAACATGAGGAACACTTGAGATTGACGTTGCAGAAACTGCGAGAGCATCAATTGTATGCTAAATTCAGCAAGTGTCAGTTTTAGCTAAAGTAGATATCATTCTTAGGCCACATCATCACCGAGGGAGGAGTATTGGTTAATCTCGGGAAAGTGAGGGATGTTTTGAAGTGGAACCAACCGCAGAATGTGAGGGATATTCGGAGTTTCCTTGGGATGGCTGGATACTACCGCTGGTTCATCAAGGATTTCTCCATATCAGCAAAGCCGATGACTGAATTGCTGATGAAAGGGAAAGCATTTCAGTGGACACAAGTGTGTCAAGACAGCTTTGAGGAGTTAAAAAAGAGATTGACAACATCACCTGTTTTAGTATTGCCATATGTAAGCAAGAGCTTCGATATATATTGTGACGCATCAAGACAAGGGCTTGGATGTGTCCTTATGCAAGAAGGCCAAGTGGTAGCCTATGCATCGAGGCAATTAAATAAACATGAGCTGAACCACCCTACACACGATCTGGAACTTGCAGCAGTAGTACATGCCTTCAAGATTTGGAGGCATTCCATCCTTGGTCACCGATGTGAGATCTATACAGATCACAAAAGCCTCAAATATATATTCACGCAAACGGATCTGAATTTGAGGCAACATCGATGGTTGGAACTCATCAAGGATTATGATGTAGGAATCAACTATCACCCCGGTAAGGCCAATGTAGTAACGGATGCATTGAGCCGAAAGGTAGCATGTCACCAACTCACGGTTTGGGAGCTGTCACCCGAGCTACGTAAGGAGTTTGAACGATTACATCTCGGGTTCTTGAACGAGATGGAGGTGATATAACTGAACTCAACGCTGGAACAAGGGATACGAGATGGCCAAAAACAACGGATGAGGAAATAAAGGAAATCAAGAAAAGAATCCGACAAGGGGTAGAGAAGGATTTCAAGGAAGACGAGAATGGCACGCTTTGGTTAGGGAAAAGGATTTGTGTGCCTAACGTGAAGCACATCAGCGACACGGTACTAAAGGAGGCACATGACTCGCCTTATTCCATACACCCCGGTTGTACAAAGATGTACAAGGACCTGAAAACTTGCTATTGGTGGGATGGCATGAAAAGGGACATAGCTGAATATGTTGCCCTATGCGACACGTGCCAATGAGTTAAGGACGAACATCAAAGAGCCACTGGATTATTGCAGCCATAAAAAGTACCCGAGTGGAAGTGGGAAAAATCGGTATGGACTTCATACTCGGATTGCCATGAACTCAGTCCAGCTACGACTCTATTTGGGTTATCATGGACCGATTGACAAAATCAGCCCACTTCATTCCTGTTAGGACCAAGTACACCGTGGCGCAATTATCCAGCTGTATATGGAGCAAATTGTGTGTTGTCACGGGGTTCCGAAGAGGATAGTTTCAGATCGAGGTTCTCAATTTACCTCTAGGTTCTGGAAGAAGTTGCATGAAGATATGGGTACACGGTTGAATTTCAGTTCCACATATCACCCACAAACCGACGGGCAAACTGAGAGGATAAATCAGATTTTGGAAGACATGTTGATAGCTTGCGCCTTGAAACATGGGCGTAGTTGGGACAAGAGCTTGTCGTATTCTGAATTCTCATACAACAACGGTTACCAAGCTAGCTTGAAGATGTCACCTTTTGAAGCATTGTATGATAGACGGTGTAGAACACCCCTGTTCTGGAATGAGACCGAAGAAATCCAAGTATTTAGACCCGAAGTGCTGCAAGACGTAGAAAAGCAAGTCCAAACAATACGTGAAAACTTGAAAGCCGCTCAATCGCAACAAAAAGGCTATGCGGACAATAGGCGGAGGAGTTTGACCTTCGAAGGGAGACTTCGTGTATCTCAAGGTGTCGCCAATCCGAGGCCAACGACGGTTCAACGTCAAAGGCAAGTTAGCACCTTGCTACATCGGGTCATTCAAGATTTTGGGCAAGCGAGGAGAGGTAGCCTATCAAGAGCTGCTAATGCACCTCTCCGTCGTGCACGACGTATTTCACGTATCCTAGCTCAAGAAGTGCCTAAGAGTGCCGGAAGAACAAGTACCAATAGATGAGTTAAAACTTCAGGAGGATCTGACCTACGCGGAACACCCCATCAAAACATTATACATAAAGGAAAGGGTCACAAGGAACAAGGTGATCCATTGGTGCAAAGTGCAATGGAGTCATCAAACAAAAGACGAAACTACATGGGAACATGAGGAAGATCTCAAGACAGAATTCCCTCATCTTTTATCCACTCTATTGAATCTCGAGGGCGAGATTCATTTTAAGGGGGTAGGTTTGTAACACCCTCAATTTACTACCATGCATTGCATGAATTTTTCATATAGAGAATCATTTTAAAAAGAAGAAGAAATAAAGAGAGGAGTATAGAAGCAAATAAAATAATAAAAGGGAATAAAAATATAAAATAATGGAAATAAAAAGAAAATAAAAAATAAACATAAATAGAAAAATAAAATAAATAAATAAAATATCCAAACCTGGCCGCACCTATTTTTTCCCCAAAATTCCGCGAATTCCCCTCTCCCCTAATTTTTCTGATTTCCCCCAAATTCCCCAAAATTCCCCTAGGGAATTTCCCCCCAAATTGGGCGCATCACCTGGGGGGAACCCTAGCCAGCCCCTTCCCCCTTGGCTGCAACACATAAGGGGGGAAGCCTAGCCGCCCCCCTTCTCCTTTTTGTCAGATTTTATTTTCCCCAAATAATCTTAGCCCTTGGTGGGAAATAAATAATTAAATCACAGCCCATAGCTCCCACCTCTTTTATAATTAAATCTCAGCCATTGGATAAATAAATTGCTAAAATCCTAGCCACCCTAGCTGTTTTCTCCCCCTTATAAATAAAACTCCCCCTAGCCGCCACCCCCTAGCCCTATTTTCTGGCCACCGCCTTCTCTCTCTCTCTCTGCTGCCAAGGTTTGGTCGCCGCCCCTGCTGATTTTGGCTGCCGTCGAAGCTCCGTCACGCCTCGCCGCCGCCGGAGAAGAAGCCTCGACGTTTTGCCCCAGCCGCAGCCTCGGCAATCTCCATAGAAAATCTCCAGCTGCTGCCATTGCAAGGAAGGAGGTCGTGCCGCAAGGAAGAGAGGAGAAAGAAGTGAGGTAGGTTGTCGTTACCCCTCTTACCACGTCGCCGCTGTTTCTACGCACCCGTTTTCTCCACCCCCTGCGAGTAGAATTTTTTGCGTGTGGACAGATCATTTTTTGGTCAAGTTTTGACGGTGGAATTGATCTACTAATTGTGTCAAGATCATAACCACGTCCACACTTGATCCCAGCAGCCTTGTTCATCATAAAACCCCATGCAAGCCTACTAAAACTTGCAAGAACACGTGCACACTAATTTTTATAAACTGCTACATAGGAATTGCATTCATCCACATCATTGCATCTTGAGTAAAGTTTGTGCATGATAATTGATTGCTGTAATCTTTGTACGTGCGTGGTCGTGAGTAGAAGGGCACGCTCAAGAGGCCGTCTACGAGGAACTACAGCACCAGGACTTTAAGATACTTGAGCAACACGAACCGTGGGAGCAAGGCAAGTGCCCCTTGACCATATTGAACTTGAGTTTTCAAACTATTTTGATTGTAAAGCTTGCATGCTCGTGTCAACTTGATGGGAAACCCTTTTATAGGAGTTTACTAGATTTGTTAGCCATCCTTGTCGCTATGAAAATTGATGAGTCGGGTATGGTCGTTTTTCCCTTTTGCTTCGCTCAATTTACGGGACACGGGAAGCTGAAATAAAACATGTTTAGCTACTGCACTCATGAGATTAAAGATGTGGGAACTTGATTATGTTAATGAGCATGGAATCGGGGAGATCTAGGCGAACTTGGTTCGTGGATGTTGCTGAATGAGATGGTGGGTTGCTTGTCGTAGATCTAAGGAACGGTTCATGCGAGCACATGCCAGAAAAACAGTGCCACCACAAGGCCAAATATGGGTGCCTCTTAGCTGACTAATTAGGTGTGTTGCTAGCTTGTTATGGACCATTGGATGGCGCGGGGAATGTGAGTCGAGGAGGACTGCCCTGGGAACTGCATGGCACACAAGGGGACCCGTGGTTGGGAGAATGGAGATTCGATCCTGCCGGTGAAACCTCAGTGGGTCTGTACATTCTAGTAGCCTCTTTGTGAAGGCTATTTTGTGATCTCTTGGCCATACACCGACGGTTGTGTAGTGGCATAATAGAGGTTTCTCCAATCGCCGACGGGTGACGAAATCACGAACTTGTGGGTAAAGTGGTGCCACCTGTGCAGAGTGTAAAACTATAATGATAGCCGTGCTTCCGTTGCCAACTTCCATGATTAGAGGCAAAACTTGGGATAGTTATTCGGGTATGGTTTTTGGGACTGGTTTTGGGACTGTTTGGGTCATGACAATGAGTTTGGTTTCGGTTCTATGAAATGATATGGTTATGAGTATTTATGAGTATGAGATGTAATTGAGAAAGAACATTGGCTGGTTGAGGCTTGATAAATGATGAACTATGATGAAAGAGTGATGATGAATTATTTGCTTATGATGGAATTTAACTCACCTAGAGATAGTTGTTGTTTTTATCATGATTGTGAAACAAAATTTGCTTGCTGCAATGAACCTTTTTATTCCCTACCTTGTTGTAAGCTACATGTCATACTTTTCCCGCACTTGCTGAGTGCGACATGTACTCACCCTTGCATTCCCACATATATATCAGCTAGAGGAGAAGAATACTTCGAGGAACAGGTGGAGTACTAGGCGTGCGCACTACCGTCAATAAGCCTGTGGATTTGAAGTTGGAGCCTGTTGTTTTAGTCATTTTCCGCTGTCGTTTAGAGTATGCTGCTGCAATAATAAGTTAGATATTCATGAGTGAGACAATGAGTCAATGTAATAAGTACTTCACCATTATTTGTACGTGGTTGTATGCTGAATTCAGTTTGTGATAAAGATGTGTATGTGTGATGAACATCCTGGGCACACGTATGCATTCACTTGGTTTATTTTCAGAACTGGGTGTCACATCAGCCCACACTGCACCCTGAGCAGTCACGTACGTCGGGTCAGTAGCACGAGCGTAATCATCCCATGACTTGGTAGGGATACACTCGTCACTGCTGCCAGGGACCTCACCAGTGTAGTGCAAACGCATGAGGTTCCCTAAGATATTGTTTTGACCTGTTTCTAACGTCATCTATCCTCGAAGGTAGTGTCCTCCCATCCGCTGCAAGAACTATTGTGCATCAAAGAGTTTTAGCACTACGTAATTTTCTAAAGCTAGAACGTAAAGGATTCTTACCTATCGCCAACAGGACAAATAGCCGACAACATTGCTTCTTCTCTAGGAAATGGAGGAAGAGCCACATAATGGCTCCTCTTGGTCCATCGCTTTCTCTGCGCCTTTGTGTCCTCCGACGACCCAAAAGGGTGGTTAGCTGACCTGGATGAGTGGTCAGCCGACTGTGGCATAGGAGGAGCCTCGGCCTCAGCCTCCGACTCTAACTCTGAGTCATCCTACAATATTATAATAGTGTTAAGAAATATAAATAGATTAATTAATAATGTAATAGAATACAATTGTTAAATCAAATTACCTCAATCCGCTGATAGGCAACAGGTCTGTCTAACAGCTCTGAGTGCACGTGTCTCAACAACTAAGACCGTCCGCTCTCTCCAGAGCTACTACCCTGAAAAAGGGTGTCCGCCACGTCTCGTGTGCGAGCCATCATGCTCGCACTGCTGAGAAACCTCCTCACGGTCATCTTTATCCCTTTGCCCTTGTCCGATGACACCCTATTACAACGATGCTTTGAAAAGTATAGTTATTATAAAATATACAACATGAAACAATAAAATGAAGAAAGCATTACTTGTATTCATTTCTAAAAGTCATCAGAACCTTGCTTATTTACGCTACTCCTCAAACTAGACCATCGATCTGTCTTAGTGACTGGTTTCCGTTTGCGCTTCTCATGAGTCTGCACATCATCGACGTCTCCAACTAAGTCATCGAGCTCTTGACCAGACTCAACAACAAATGAGGCTAGGAGATCTTCTTCTTGGTAAATATTTGAACTCACCAACACACGTCGGAGTATCATGGTACCCAACATCGCTTGGGGTATATAACCGTTCATGAGGATTGACCTTGTGTACGACCCACCAAGCACTCATCTTCTTGCATGGATAAGGTAGATAATACACTTGCTCAACTTGGTCTGCAAGGACAAAAGAGTCGTGCCCTAGTAGACTTTGGTTGTGTTTCACTTCAACCATGTCAAATTGGTTTTCATGGGTTCCATTATGGTTATTAAACCAGTCACAATCAAAGAAAACTACTTTAAGTTCCTTATTGCCGACAAAATTGAATTCGAGGATTTTGTTAATGATCCCATACTAATTTGCTTCCCGTACTTTAACATCGATTGCTCTCATCACAACTTTGGTATTAGTCGTTGCCGCAAGAGGACGAAGAGCTTCAAATTGAGTTGAATGGAATCGGAACCCGTTGACGTCGTACCGACCATAGATTCTAACTTTGAATATTCAGTAAGATAATTGTCGCAAGTCTTGATGGACGTCGGCATATTTTACACACTGTCCATAATATGAACTTATAAGAATATTTTTTACATGCTACTATATAATTAAGGATATAGAACTGACAAAAAAATGTTACTTGATCTCAAAACCAAGATAGAAAATTAGGCCCTCCATTAATTCTATCTCGTCGCATCGTTTCTACCTGCTTGCTTGTCGATTGATGTCTAAGTGTCCAATTTTGCTTATGAAACTCGTTGTCCGAAAAACATGAATATTAGCATTAATTTATAGTAAAGAATGCAACGTAGCATAGATGTAGAACAAATACTTACTCGAAATATTTATACATCCCATCTATATTAGCATACATGTACAACAAATCATGCTTCCTTTCTTCCGCGGTACAATTGTAGCTCGTGCTACTACCGACACGGGTGCCTCTCGTCGCAAAAATGGATAGGTCACTATAAGGAGGATCTTCATCCACGTTGTAACGTATCGTAGAAGCATTGACATTATTTTCCTCTGCAAATTAAACACTTGAAAAGTATCATACCTCCTTAAGAGTAAATGCTTCACCGATGCACCCTACAACTCTAGCCCTATTGCCAACCATTGGTTTAAGATATCTTAGAGCTCTTTTAATATGATACATCCATCTATATTGCACAGGTCCGCTCACTTTAGCATCATACGGCAGATGAATAGGGAGATGCTGCATTGAATTTAAAACCCTGGAGGAAATATTTTTTTCATCTTACATAAAAGTACTGACATCTTATTCTCCAACTTCTCCATCATCTGTATCGTGATTTCATAGCACATAGGTGCCTATAAAATAGCTAAGCTTGGCTAACACTTTCTAAACTGCATCAACAAGGTAGCCCCGAAACATAACAGGCAGAAGTCTTTCCATGATTTGATAATCATGATTCTTTAACCCAGTTAGTTTTCCCGTCCTGACATTAATGGCTTGTCTCAAGCTAGTAGTGTAGCCATCAGGGAATTTTAACCCTTTCAACCAATTCAGAACTTCTTCCTTCTAGTTAGGTTAAAGAATGAAAGAAGCACGTGGCTTACCACCACTTTCAGAGAGATTAAACGTTGGACGATTACAAAGCTCTGCCAAATCCTTTTGAGCCTTTATATTGTCTTTTTATTTACCATGCATATTCGTGCACGTGTTTATGATGCATTCGCCCATGTTACGATCCTGGTGCATGACATCAATATTGTGGATTAAAATCAACGACTTGACGTACGGTAGGTCCCATAGTCCACATCTGTGAGTCCAATTATGTACCTCTCCATAACCGACAAAAAATCTCGGACGATCATTATCTACCACAAGTTTCTCCAACATATTAGCAATTTCTGACCCACTTAAACGCTTTGGCGGTCTCTTCGCCACAATAGTGTTCTTTTTTAAAGCATTCTTCTGTTGCCTAAACACATGATTCTGGGACCACCAACTTCTATGACAATCAAAGTAGCAGATCTTGCCACCATGAGTAAGACAAAAAAAGTCTGTGTCTGAAGCACATATTGGACATGTCAAACGTCTATGGACGCTCCAGCCAGCAAACATGTCGTATGCCGGGAAATCATAGACGGACCACAAGTACGCAACTCGAAGGTTGAATTTCTGCTTTTTGTAACAGTCGCACGCTTCAACTACTGTCCACTACCGTTTCAACTCTTCGATTAGGGGTTGCAACATCACGTTCAGACGTGGACCAGGATGATCCGGTCTAGGTGGAATGAGACGAAGGAATATGAACACATATTTCATACAAAGAGCAGGTGGTAGGTTGTACGAAATAGCAAAAACTAGCCAACATGAGTAAGGTGTGGCATTTGTACTGAAAGGTGAGAAGCCATCTATCGCTAACCCGATGCAAATATTTCTTGCATCACTAGCGAAGTCCATATCGAAGCTGTCTAATGGCTTCCATGCATCACCGGCGGACAGGTGCACCATTACTCGATCGTTATCACACATCTTCTTTGTGCCATATTCACAAACAACAACAGCAACCCTTCTATCCTCAGGATATTGTAAGCATGTAAAACGTTGTTCAGTTTCTAACTCCCAAGATATACATCAGAAATGTATCTACCCTCAAATGATGGAATATTCAATTTCAGTTTAGGGACATGATCATTATCTCGTACCGGAGGGGCTGGTGCAGCCTTACCGTTTTGATTGTAGGTGTGTGGACGACCAGGATGTTGTATGTAGTTCTGATGTGGAGCAATCTCATCCTCGTACTCGCCCTCGTAATCATCGTACTGATCAACAGTAGTAGCAACGTCATCAGAATTGATGAGGACATCTCTCCTTTGCATACAATGCAAAGACCGATCACTAGAGCACGTGCACGACAATTGGATCTCCAGGTATGTTCTAACCTTGTCAATTGTTTTTCAGAACTTACGCTTGTTTCCATGCATGTTTTATTGATTAGGAACAATGGAGAGGACCAGCAAGGGCTGGAAGGAGTCCAAGGAGTCAAGGAGGAGGAGATAGGGCGTGCACACCAAGGATGAGCCCAAGTACAACTCGACTTCGACTCCACCTCGGGTTCCAGGAGTTGCCTTCACCAAAACTGACGTCTCGGACACATACGGAGTCGGATTTGGACGTTCTATATATGGTTGGAACCGTGATTTCATAAAGCTTCCAATGGAACCAGCCCCACCTCAAAATTCCTTCTAAGTTGACGGGAATCAGCGAAACAAGTGGGTTTCCAGAATCTGTCCGGTGTTGCGCCACCGCCTTTTGGGCTGCTGGCCTGTGTATCGTGTGGAAGCCCATTAGGGTTGCGTCCAGTGGTCTTGCACGTCCCTAAACTCCTTTTCATACAGCAACCGTCACCACATTAGGGTCGGGTTTTTCTTAGTTACAATCTGTCATTGAATAGTGTCGCCGATCATCGGTTGTGAGACTCCAAATTCGTGATCAATTCAGTTTTGATTACAACTTCTCTGTTCTTGCTTGTGTTCTTGATTGCGCTTGCAGGGATAAGCCTTCGTGGCGAGGTCATTCGTGTGACACGGGTGATAACCAACGGAGCAGTGGTGTAGTGATTGCGGGGTTTCGTTCATTTGGAGACTTGGATCATCAACGTCGAGATCTCCACCCAATCAAGTTTACCCTACCTCTCGGAAGATCGGGACTCATCTTCTTATCAATTAATATCAGATTTCCAGTTTCACCGTGAGGTATACTTGTGTGCCATTTAGATTTATTTTATTTTAGTTTTATCGTCCAAAAAACAAAAAAAAAATTTAGTTTTGCTGACCTACGACACCACTCAACATTATGCACAATTTAGTTTCTGAGTTCGGTGCTCGCGCGATTCCATTCGGTTCAATCTGGTGGGGAGCTGTGCCGGTAGAATCTCGCTCATTCGTCCGCTGTTCGACCTGGTCCGGCGCCCGATTCCCCGCCGCCGCCGGCGCTTGCTGGTCCCGGCGCCATTTCGACCCGCACGGCCGGATCCTTGGATGATTCCGATCGATCCGGGGCCAAGGCGCGCCGGATTTCACCGCCACATCTGGGCTCGAAAGGACCTGCTCGTGCCGCCGGATCCATGGCGGGGGAGAAGGCACCGCGCGCGTTCTCCATCGAGGAGCTCCCGGGCCACCTCGTCGGCGAGGTGCTGACTTCGGGGAGGCTCTCCGCGGCCGACCTCGCCAGGCTCGAGGCCACCTGCCGCGTCCTCAGGCCGCTCGCCGAGTTCGCTGCCTCCAAGCTGTGCGCCGCGCGGGCCGCGTTCGCGGCCATGGGGCCTGCCGCGAGGGCCGACCTCTTCCAGAGGTGCGGAGGCAGCTGGAAGAAGGTGCTCAGGTTCCTGCAGTCAGTCGAGCAGTCGTCCGGTATAGTCCACACCTCGTCTGGCAACGTGAGGTTCTTTTCCTTGCCTGTAAGATATATATCATGATCTTCATAGCTTTTGAGCGGCCAAGAGACTGCTCTACCATGTACAAATCTTAGTGAAATCATGTGGGTTCGGCTCACACTTATACTTTTGGGAGAAATAAGTATACTGATTTCGCCATGCATGGTTTATGCTCTAAAGCTTCAATGTGCATAATACTAGGCTAATATGAACAGCCACATTTTTCCAAGCTGGACACTGAACATATGCGTTTTCTTGGCTGATACTGTTGCAATTCCGGTGTTTGATCACACCAAAAACCTGCCTGTGTTCCACCTTGCTGGTGATATCCAGCAGCAGTTTAGCACCCTACCTGGGTGCTGTTCTTGCTGTCCTGGGAACAGGGACTAGTAGCAGCAAGTAGAACAGAACAGAGAGGAGATCAGCAGCCGCAGATCTGTTCTGCTGTTGAGGGAGGCGCGGAACAGAGGAGATCGGGGGGGGGGGGGGGGGGGGGCTGGTTCTAGCCTGGTGGTGGCTAGGGCAGAGGGAGGCAGCGGCTCCAAGGGGAGAGAGAGAGGCGGCTAGGGTTTGAGGCTAGGCGGCGGCTAGGGCAGGAGGGAGGTGGAGGAATTTTTTCTTTTTATTGATCTCATCTAAAACTGGGGTGTTTGGCTTCTTTATATAACCCCCCTTACAAGAGTACTGATCTATTACAACTCAATCTTTTAGTCTATCTCTAATTCTATCTCTAAGAAGACTAAACTCTAATTTCTTCTAGGAGGATCCGGCCTGGGCCAGGGCAGATCAGCCCACACGGCCCAGTTCTGGCCGCCCTGGGCCAGGGGCAGATCAGCCCACAGATACATATAGTTTTTTTCTTGTTTTGGTTCAAGGGGAGTTAGCAACTGATCTTGATACACAAACATGGTTCTAACATGAACATGCTGCCTTGTGAGATCATGAAACCTTTTGGAATTGATGAATGAGGTTGAAATAACTCTTGCTAAATTATGTAGCTACTGTGCTACAAAAAATGTTCTAGTTATTCCTTGCATATGAAAAATTTGAACTTTTTGTATTAATTATAATTTGCGGCTTGGTGTGTGCTTCCTTTTCATTACATATTCGCTCTGGAGGTTCCATACTAGTGCTTTAGTTTCTCGGTTTCCTCTAAACATGTTGAGTCATTTGCCATTTTCAACACAACTACTAGTTTAGCAGATGTTAAATTTGTTGCCAAATGGAAAGATTTGGTTGATTTGCTGCATTTGGAATGGTGGATGACATTGGAATAGCTAGAAGTTTGATGTATATAAATTGTTTTCTTATACATGTTATCATGCTTGATGTTTCCAGATGCAAGTAGCCACAGGAAGATATCACACACTTTTGGTCCATGACTCTTCTATCTATTCTTGTGGGTCCAGCTTGTGTGGTGTGCTAGGTCATGGCCCAGATACTACACAGTGTGCGGCATTCAGTCGGGTTTCCTTCCCGTCACTTTCCCGTGTTATCAACATATCTGCCTCACACAACCATGCTGCTTTTATTACGGAGTGTGGGGAGGTAATTGATGCTCTTCGATGGAAGCTAGTTATGCCTATTACTGTATTACTATTCTCCCTATGCCTGCTCCTCTAACAAATCTCGTCTACATAGGTGTTCACTTGTGGTGATAATTCATCATTCTGCTGTGGTCATGGTGAAGTGGGGAGAACTATATTTCGACCAACTCAAGTGGAAGCACTTAAAGGGATCCCTTGCAAGCAGGTGGGACTACTATTATTTTTTATCCCTATATCTATATGTTGTGTGTACAATGATACTTCATACATAATCAGACCTGTAGGTTATTTGACTTTGCGGGAATATTTTTCGCCTTGTTTGTGATTTTTTTCTATATTCCCTCTGCTGATCTCTCAACTTAGCATAATTGTATTACGTACTGTCATTCTTTGTTTGCTTGTTCCCATTCTTGTATTTTTTGAGAAGTTCCCTCTTTGTTGCTCAAGACTTGCATTGGTTAGGAATTAAATGCCGAATAAACATCTCGAGATAATAGGAATTGCACATGTGCCTGTCATTGTTCTGTTTCTATTTATTTTTAGAAGACATTCTTTAGCTGATTAGTATGATTCATGTTAAATAATCTATTAATAAACCCCCTTATTATTATTTATAAATACTAAAAGATTAATTAGATTAAAATTTGATCTTCCTCACAGCTCCCTTCCACAGGGTAAACCACCTATTACTCTTGTTTATTTTTTTATATCCTTTCCATATTATCATACTGATGGCCATGTTGATGTCCTGGTGGACCTATATTTGGGATCAGAACTATCATTTTGTATGCATTTTTTTATATGGTTGTTTAAAAATGGTTCCTGAGGCACTCAATTTCGGCTTTACCCAGGTTGTATCATTGTAGAAGTTTTTTCTATTATCGCTGATCTCTAGACTTCGTTCCAAATTGACAAAATATTCTCCCCTTGTTTTTGCAGTTCTCTTCTTATTCTAATGATTTTATATTACTCTTCACAGGTTGCTACTGGTCTAAGTTTTACTGTGATTCTTACCAGGGATGGACAAGTATATACGTGTGGAAGTAATACACATGGCCAACTTGGTCATGGTGACACTATAGACAGTGCCACTCCAAAGATGGTTGAATTATTTGAAGGTTTCGGTCAGGTGGTGCAGGTTGCAGCTGGTGCCAGCTCCACATTTGCTGTAACCGATGATGGAACTGTTCATTCCTTTGGGTGTTGCACTAATTTCTGCCTTGGACATGGGAATCAACATGATGAACTTCGTCCACGTGCCATACAATCATTTAAGAGGCGGAACATTCATGTAATTCGTGTCTCTGCTGGAGATGAGCATGCTGTGGCTCTTGATGCACTGGGGCACGTGAGTCTATATTGTCCGGTTTGCATCCAGTTACATCTTATCACTGTTAATTGCTCTCCAGAGAAAAGTAAAAAGTCTGCATTTTGCAGGTTTATACTTGGGGCAGAGGATACTGTGGAGCCTTGGGTCATGGTGATGAGAACGATAAAACTAGTCCAGAATTGATCGGCAGTCTGAAGGGCCAAGTTGCTGTGCAGGTCTGCTTCACATCTTTGTATCAGCTAGGGAAATAGGTTCAGCATACAAGCCACAATAGCTAAAGTAAAACGGGATTGCAAGTCTTTTGTTCTAGCAAACATTTCTGCTTCACAGTAGCAGCAGATTAAACTGCTAGTTTTAATTAAAATTCCATTATATGTGCTCTGCATCATACTATTGGTTTCATCTATAAATATATTAGGTATGTGCAAGGAAGAGGAAGACATTCGTTCTTACTGATGAAGGCTCAGTTTTTGCATTTGGATGGATGGGCTTCGGGAGTTTAGGTTTTCATGACCGTGGATCGTCGGACAAAGTAATGAGACCTCGTGTTCTGGAGAGTCTGCGGGATCACTATGTCTCCCAAATAAGCACTGGACTATACCATACTGTAGCTGTGACAAATAAAGGCATCGTGTTTGGATTTGGGGACAATGAGCGAGCACAACTTGGGCAGGAGTGCATTCGAGGGTGCTTAAAACCTACTGAGATAGTGTTCCTGAAGAGCATGGAAGACATAGCAATTGCAGCGCCCAGCAGTTAAGCTAAAGCACAGAAACCTGCACTTATTATTTTTGTGTTGAGATTCTTCTTGGCGAATGTATTCTATACATAGTTCTCCAGTGGTTTGAGTATTTGGGTGTGGGGGGAGAACAAAGCTGGAGTACAGTAAAGTAGCTAAGGGAACATTTAGTGTAGTAACGCGTGATGTATTGAATAAGTTAACCCACCATTTTCCTTTGTACAAAATTGTTGGTGTGTTTATATTTTTCTTGACTGTCTCGTATCAAGAGTTGAGTATAACATTTGTTCTCTGTATCAACATCGTCATCACTTGTGTGGGCAGCAGTTGCCGGTTGGAAATGTGATAGAATTGGATGTGTAATGGGTTGATTGTTGATGTATTGTATTGTGTCCTCCGGTTAGTATATATAGAGTATAGGAGACTGGTATATATGTCAATACATGATATTAATATTTAGCCTATTAAATATACTTTCAATACATATGACAACCTTACCTATCAAATATATTTATAACATATATCTAGAAGCTTATCAAATATACTCTAACATTCCCTCATGAAAATAGCGGGAGCAATATAGACGGTGAGATTGGAGAAGAATCTGACAAGCTTATATCCCCCCACCTCACAGTTGTAGCATCTTGGTAGTGCCGGTACTGCGAGTGAAGAAGAAACCGACGAGTATCACATGCGTATGATAGCCTCTTGATAAGGTAGCCATGATAGCCTCTTGATACTGAGGTAGCCGATGTCAAAGTAGATATGGTCATAGATGTGGAGGAGGGTGTTGTTCTAAATGCATCTAGGCGAGCACACAGTTGCATAATTTAGTTGTATTCTGCCGAAGAACTCATTGACGTGTATATCAATAAGCTAGCCAACTTTAAATCATGGAGAAAGTGGCAGACGGTGAAGTCTTGGACCATTAGGAGTCAGAACGGGACCATTAGACGTCTACTATTTTTCCACTCATTCTTGAATTCTTCAGGATCAGGACGAAAACAAATCGGGAAGTGGATCGAAAATGGTTTAAGTGTTTTCTCTATCGTTTTTATAAATATTATTTTCTATTAAGACCAATCTCCTTTTCCCCCTTTTAGGTGTATTCGAGATTCAACCTATGGTGCAAGGCCCAACCTAACTGTCCACGTGCTCCAGCCGGGTATTTCAACTATGGGATTTCTCCCCATTCCACACGCGGGTTGTATTGCACCCACCTCGAGGAGCAGACCTGGGTTAACGCGATGTCTATTGTGTTACACGCCTCAACTGCTCGCACTTTAAAAGAATTTTTCTAACTTTTTACAGTACACTTTAAAAGATTTCTAATTTTACAGTTCAATTCTCTACACTCATTGACCTCTAAATCTAAACTCTTGATACTAACACATTTCTCCCCCTTTCTTTCCTTTCTTCTCCACTCTTCTTTCCTTTCCTCTCTCTTATTAACCTCTATTCAGGCGCCACAGTGGAACTGTGAATTTACCGATAACCTGTAGCTGTAGCGACCGCTTGTTTACAGGCGTCAGTACAGCTGCCGCTGCAGCTGGCCACTCTGGGTGCAGCCTGTAAATTAATAGTCCAGGCATCTATATGGTAAGCCAATGCGAACAGGCTCAGGGTAGTACCAGTCGTCCTCAAGAACCAGTACGATCAAGGTACCGATCAGCAAAATTCAAGAACCTTGGCTGCTGTCATGGTTGGTGACACTGAATACTAAAGAGTGGAAAGGCTGCATCCGGTATGCACCGAGAGGGTCATGCATCCCCACCCTTTTGCGTGTCACGTGGCCAGATCTAATTTTAAACCTTCGATTTCTAAATCTTCTCTATCTGTTAAATACTAAACCCTAACACTAAACCCTAAAAACTAGATCTTAAACGCTAAATCATAACTCGAAATACTAACCCTAGCTAACCCCTATATCCTAACCCTAACTCTAACCCCTAAACTCTGATGCTTTGAGATCCGTGATTTGGACACGTGGTAAACAACGACGTGGAATGCACAAGGTCTGTGATGCATATTGGATGCATAAAATTTATTTTCAGCATATTCTTTTAATAAGAAATTAGAACCTATTATAGTTATAGAGGAGCAACACTATAGAAAAATAATAAATCTACAAAGGCTCAAGTTATTTACGTCGGTAAAGGGCACGACTATAACATTGTTGTTTATGACGGCTACAACCGCCTGTCGTAGATAACACGATAATTTACGATGGCCAGGTCGAGACCGTCGTAAATATCATTAACTTACGACGGCCTGGCTTGACCTTGTAAATTAAGCTTATTTACGACAGTCATGATCTAGTCGTCATAAATAAGGAACCCTATATCCTCGCTCGCCTCTCCCTTTCACCATCGCCTCCCTCGCGCCGCCGCCCCACGCCTCACCCCGCCACCTCCCCATGTCGTCGCTGCCCTGCGCCGTCGACGCCCCGGGCTGCCACAACTAGGGTTGAAAACGGATCGGATATATTCCGATCCATCCGGTATCGTTTTCGAAAATATCCGATCCGTATCCATTTTTTTCGGATATTTTTCGGATTCAGATTCGGATATTTGACTTCGGATATCGGATCGGAAATAGTTTTATCACATATCCGTCCGTTTTGTCGGATATCGTACTTTCGTCGAGAGAGAAGAGCTAGAAGGCAGTTATACTTATTGATAGTTAGGCCTGGTAGCAGCCAAGTATGTGAACCATAATGAAATAGAACGCACTCACTGCGCCCAACCAAGCCCGAGCAACAGCACCATCAACATGAATTTTGACCACGCCCGGTGGAGGCGGCGTCCACCCCGAAGGACCAGTCACACAGCGACCCCCCACTGGCGTTTTTGATCGGATGTATCTGAATGTGTCTAAAACGGATATCCGACCCAACTAGTGTTTTGGGCCTTAGCCCGTTTTCTCCTTAACCCTAAGTCCTAACAGGGTCACCCTGTAGGCTGCAGCCTCACATCAGCCGCCGCCTAGCCCCCGCCCCCGTCCCAAATCCCGAATCCCCGCTGCCCGTCGGCCGCCACCGTTCTCCTCCGGCCAGCACCCGCCGCCCGCTGGGATTCCGGTCGACCGGCCCCGACCGGCCGACCCCAAGAGCCTCCGCCCTCCGGCCCCGACTGGCCTACTCCCCGAGGAGCGAGGACCCCGACGCGCCGGGCCCCCCGCCGCCGCCCCGAGGGCTGAGGCCCCGTCGCCGGCCGCCGCCCCTGAGACCCACCCTGTCGCCGACCACCGCCCCTGAGGCCCGCCCCGTCACCGACCGCCGCTCGGTGCCCCCAACTCCCGAGCGGCCGAGCCCCGACCGCCGCCCCCGTTTGGCCGAGGCCTGTCGTGACCGGTGACCGCCACGAGCCCACGACGCTGCCCCCGAGGCCCCGGCCGCCCCTGAGCCACCGAAGACCGAACCAAGGCCAAAGTCGTCAGCCGCCGCCCCTGAGCCACCGAACCGAGGCCCCGTCGCTTGCTGCCACTCGCCCACTCTTCATTCACGTGTGCAGGACTGCCGGTGAGAAGCCTCTCCATTCTCCTCTCTCTCTTGTTAAACAATTTGCAGTGATGTATATGCTTGAATGCATTGTTTGATATCAATTAGCAGTCGAAAGATTTATAATGGCCTCTAATGCACCCACTAAAGACAATGAGGTACCCAACAATACCTCGGCTCCAAAATCAGCTCCAACACCTCGTCTTTTTTAGAGCCTCCACCACCTCTACTGTCCGTGAATTGCTGAACAACAGGTAATAACTTAGATGTTTCATGTTTGATGAGTGACTTAATGAATAATTTGAAGATTAGCTATATGTTCACACGTTGCTATACTATTGCTTGGTCATGTGCAGGAATATCTATTGGAAATAGCAATGTAGCAGCATCTTCTTCAAGTATAAATGTAGCTGCAACGGCACCGACTAGCGGGAGCAATGATTAAGTTAACCTTAGTGATGATGATGATGAAAAAGATGCAAAGAGGCCTAAGAAGAGCACATCACAAGTGTGGCAATATTTTACCAAAGAGGATAAGACTATAATAATTGAGGGCAAGGAGTATAAAGAGAAATGGGCGTCTTGTAACTTTCTGAAGTGCAAGTCAAAGTATAGATGTGAGAGCACCATGGGAACATCTAGGTTTTGGACACATTTAAAGAATGCACATAGTGTTGTGAAAGGTCAACAACAGTTAGCAGCTAGAAAAGATTGTGAAAAGGACATGCATTATGTTGAACCATACATGTATGATCCAGAAGTGAGCATCAAGAAGTTTAATTTGGCAATTATCATGCATGAGTATCCATTTAATATAGTCGAGCATGAATATCTTGTGGACTTCCTCAAATCTTTGCGTCCTATCTTACCAATCAAATCTCGCATAACTGTTAGAAAGGAAATCATGGATATATACTTTGATGAAAAGAGTAAATTGTATGCACACCTTAAGACTTTTAAGTGTAGATTCAGTACAACAATGGATATGTGGACTTCAAACCAAAACAAAGGATACATGTGTGTCACGGCACATTGGATAGATGATGATTGGCATATTCAGAAGAGGATTATTGATTTCTTTCATGTAGAAGGATGACACACAGGACAAAAGTTACATGAATCTTTTACTGAATGCATGGTTAGGTGGAACCTTGAGAAGGAATTGCTTTCATTGACTCTAGACAATGCATTAGCAAATGAAGTAGCGGTGAAAGATATAATTACTGATTTGAAGACAAATGGAGGTGCTTCTTTAGTGTGTTATGGTGCTTTTTTTCATGTGAGATGTGCTAATCATATTCTGAACTTAGTTGCTAAAGATGGTCTAAATGTGATTTCTCGGACAATTGAAAATGTTAAGTCATTAGTCCTAGTTGTCAAGGGGTCTCCACAACAATGGGAGAAATTAATGAAGCATGCAATTGAGTGTGATTTGAAAACCGATAAGGGTATTTCACTTGATGTTTCAACAAGGTGGAATTCAACTTTTTTGATGTTGAGGGATACTTTATACTACAAGGTCAAATTCTTATACTCTTATACTCGTCAATTTACTTGAATTATTATATCATTATATTTCTTAATTGCATGTTGTCTCTTTTGTAGGATGCTTTTATGAGGCTCAAGACAGCTGATCGACGTAGGTATGAACACATATGTCCATCTAATGCTGAGTGGATCAAAGCCAATACATTGTGTCATGCCTTAAAGAAATTTTATGATTTAATTGAGCTTCTTTCTGGCACTTTATATCAAACTGCAAACTTGTTTTACAAAGGATTTTGTAAGATTAGAACTTGCCGAGTGGACTACACATGAAGATGTCACTATTCGTGAGATGGCCATTCCTATGAGTAAAAAGTTTGAGAAATATTGGCAGAAATCAAATGTGGCTCTTGCAGTGGCAAGTTTTCTTGATCCAAGGTATGTTAGAATTCATCTTTTATCGTAATATTAAATATTAGGAAGTAAACAACTAGCTGAAATGAGATATATCTTCTTCTTTCTAAGGTACAAAAGAAAACTAATAGAGTTTTACACGCGAAAGTTTTATGGTGATGTGCTATAGCATGTTAGGGTTGAGGAATTTGTTAATATATTGAGGCAAATGTATTAATTTTATGTTGCACACTCACCTGCAATTGCAAAGAAGACACCAGAAACTAAGACATCTGATTTGTTTGCGGACACTGAAGATGAAGAGTTAGCACAATTCCTATATGAGTCATATTCCGCTGATGTAGAATGCTCAAATGACATGGACAAATATATGGTTCAACCACTCTTGAAGCATAATGGATCTTTTGACATTTTAGCATGGTGGAAGAATTAGACAAAGGAATATCCAATTCTATCACAAATGGCCCGTGATGTGCTAGCCATACAAGTACCAACAGTTGCCTCAGAATCTGCCTTTAGTGCCGGTGGGTGTGTGGTCGATCCATACCGCAATCGTCTTGACCCTGAAATCGTACAAGCTTTGATTTGTACTAAAAACTGGGTTGCCGCAGCCAGAAAAGGTGATATGAGTTTATTACTTAGTCTTTTGCATTCTGCGGGTTTTTAACTGCTTAGTGCTTTGTTGTATGCATCTTTTTCAGATCATAAGAGTATTGCTTCTATTGTTGAAGATCTTGAAGTTGTTGAGACAATGTCTACTGTTACGGATCAGGTTTGTTTATTTGAATAGAATTTGAAACATCATTACCGTATATCAACTGACATAGTTATTTAATTGTTCTCTTCATTGTTTTATAGAATGAGGAAATAGAGAGCGATCCGTATGTGATGAATGAAGACGATGAGTTGGGTAAATTATGATTTGAACTATGTGTAATCATTTGAACTATGTACGAGTTATGAACTATGTGTGAACTTGATGTAAGACATATATATCATTTCTGGACTTATTATTTGAATTATGTGTTATTTTTTCCAAACTTCAATTATATGTGTTATGTGAGCATGTTCGTGTGATATGTGGATGTATTATTTAATGTGATGAATATTGATATTATGTCTTATATAACGTGGTATTACAAAAGTTGTTTCCAAAAAAATTCCGATTCCGTCCGATATTGATGTGTTTCCGATTCGATTGATCCGTTTCCGATATATCCGAACTATCCGATATCGAATCCGAATCTGATAATACCGTTTCCGATTCTGAAATAGAAAAATGGATATGAAAACGGTTTAGCCTTTTATCCGACCGTATCCGACCGTTTTCATCCCTAGCCACAGCGCCCTGTTGCCTCGTTGCCACTGCCCTATTGCCGCCGCGCCCTGCCGCTGCCCGAGGTAATCCCCCTCCCCCCTTAAATTAAATGTTGAAATTTAATCGAATATAAATTTGTGAATATTCAATTGAATGGTTTATATTTCAATTGGATGCTTAAATTGAGATCTGAATGTGGATATTGGATGTAAATTTGTGGATGTGGATGTAGCAATTTAAGCCCTAATGCAGGCTTAATTAAAGTTAATTGAATGTGCAAATCTTTAAATTGAAGTTGCATGCTTAGTCTTTAAATTATTAAATTTGTGAATATGGATATTTGTAAATGTACGTTCTAACCAGTTACCTAACCTATACGTCACCGTTTCGAACCAACATGTCTCACATCACTACGAATGTGAGCTAACCTATACGTAGGTTTAGAATTGTTTCTTTTTGGTGATTAGTACAACAACCATCAAGGAGGACATGGAGGTGAACGGTGCCGGTGCAGACGCCAAGCGCTCGTTGGAACACGAGGTTGTACACGATACGTTCACTAGCATGCGAGCAAGGCCATTTCCTAATCTTTCCCGTCTCTCTCTCTATTTTCTTTTCTCTCTCTCTTTCTCTCTCATTGGTGTGACGGACCGAAATCTGTACATTCCAGGATCACAGAGGGTGGTGCCGCACGATGCGACACCTGACAGCACACACGATAAGGAAAAATAGTATTACATTGAAACATACTAAATTTGTACAAAAGTAGTATAAACCTTCAGTTTACACCTATTTACAGAGTCTACTGCAGCGGAAAGTATTTGTACAACTCACGCCAACACCTAACTAGCAAAAGTTGGTTGTCTGGCCCTACGGACAACCCACACTAGCTCCACTCAGCCTCAACGTGGCGTGTACGGCTCCCACACAGCCGTAGTCCCCGACGGAGGGTAGCCCTCGCCAGTGGACTCGTACTCTGAGTCCGTGGGATACTCCTCACCTGCAAACACTCATAGCAGCAACCGTGAGCACGATGGCTCAGCAAGTCTTAAGTCACTCTCCTACACATGAAACACTACATGCAAGTCATACTCGAATATAGGATGAAAGTTTACAGTAAACGGACACGCCTTCAAGTTCATCCTTAGTTCATTTTTTAACCACATTGGTTCACAAATCTGAAATTTAGTGAGCAATATTTGGTGGCACACATGTAACAATACAAGTTATTCATATCAGCAGTATTGAATCACAACATTCCATATGTTAACCTACGTCACGAATCAGCGAACAAGCGGTGCTCATAACCGTGAGGGACGGCGAATCGACTCATTATACATCTGCAAGGATACCTGAATAGCACGTCACGTATGCCCATACTCGGAGCTGCACACAACACGCTCACGCAATGTCGTACGGGACAACCTTTCACCAAACAGCCCAAACGTCGAACCGGTCGCACCCAAACGGACAGGAGGTTCCCCTACACGGAGCACCTCTCTATGCCCATTAGTGGATTTACACCTTGCTGCCCTCAACCTACACCTATAAATCGGTGCGTTATGCCTCGACGCCCGGAGGTATAGGTTACATCAGTTTATCGGACCCCATATATCCGATATGCCTTCGGTACATTCAAACTTGTTCAGCAGGGACGCACACGGATCGGTTCTCAATCAACATGGGCAGGGACACGCACACAAGACTTTCTCTTGCTGCATCCTAGCCCCTGCCTAGTCTTATTTTTCTTAAGTTGTCTCACATCTCGAACCAATCCCGAATGTGGCCAACCCTATACTTGCGAGTAGACTCCAACTACTCGACTTGTACTGAAGCCTATTAACATTAAGCAAAGCATAATCTACTTGATGACTTAGACACTACCCTCACTCCCTTTGGAATAATCTGGTTATGCATTTGCGGTTTCAATCATCCAACACCTAATGCACATAGATAGTTCAAGCTAAATGAATATAAAGCAAAACTTCACAAAACATGTTAAATGCAAACCGGGGTTTGCCTTGTTGCTCCTGGTCAGGGGTTAATGTCTCCTCCGGAGGTATGAAGTCCAAAATCACCGGGGTCTCCTCGCGTTCAGCGACTACACGTAATCAATTTAACGATATGTCAATTTAAATGCAAATGTGTTGAATTTAGGATATAAAGACCATAATTCTAGCTATACATCCCATTTGGCTCTGAAATTTTTACTGTGGCTTGGTAAGAACCTAACCAGATACTTGACCAAATTTCATCTGAAACAAAGCTAATTTGAGCTCTGCACCAATAAAATTCTAAATGGTCATTACTAGAGCTTCTAAGGATTTCCAGGGATTTTCATGGATCAAACCATTACTTTCTGGAAACTAGAGTTTGATATGGTTCTAATGGAGTTGGTTTCATGTAATTTGAAGAATCCTAGAGAGAGTTATGCCCTAATCAAGATTTGAGAAAATTCTTAAAATGTTTCTGTATATTCTTCTATTTTCTCAGGGTAGTTCACTTAATCACACCATTAGGGGGACTTAATGAACCTGGATGGATCTGAAATTTTTCATGTGACTCAAAGATTTTCAAATGAACATCCTAGCCAAATTTCAAAATTGTTCATAAAGTAAATCTCCAGATAAAATTCCCATCAGTTTAAATTTTATGGAATTAATTCTAGAAAAATAATAAGTTTCATGAACTGAAACTTGTTTTCCTTGATAGTACTCGGAGAGACGAATCCAACAAAATTTGGTTCACTCCATTTGAACAATCCTAGCAAAAGTTATGAATTTCTAAAGATTGGGCTGATTCCTGAATTATTTTGCTAAAGAAAATCCTTTCCCGCGCCTAAACAGAGACTGACAGCGGGGCCCGCATATTTAATTTAAACTAACAAGCGCGCATATCTCTGTGGCTGGCATGTGGGACCCGGGCCTTCGTCTTCCTCGCGACGCTGCCGCCCGAGCTTCCGGAGCTCCGACGAGGTCGACGTTCTCGGCGACCTAGCTCGCCGGCGACGGTGAAACTCGGCGCCCCCACCTAATTTCAGATGCTGAACACGATGGACACCTTGATATCACCGGCTAACCGCCGTAGCTCGCCGGCGACGAGCGCTATGCCACTGTGCCTCATCGGCAACGTGTTCCCGTCACTCCGACCACCCCCTTCGCGCGCTAATCGCGTCACCACGTTCAGGGCAGCCTCGGAAAACTCGGCATAACCTTGGTTAGGACCCAAACTGCTGGCAAACCGGACCTCACCGGTGACCCCCTCTTCCGCTGAACTGTTACTCGGTGAAACTATGGTTCTGGTGGGTCTTTCTTGCTGGTTCTTGATCGAGGAGAAGCACAAGGACCTCTAGAACATTTGTGAACTGTAGCTTGAGCGGCGGTTGCCTCTGTGCAACGAATTTCGTCGTCGACCGATTCCTAACCCTAACACACACTGTGGAAAGAGACTAGAAATTCTCGTTCTACACCGCATGAAATGGAGCACGGCTTGCTCCTACAGCATCAGCACAAGCTAGCACACCTTTTCTTCTCTGGTGGCGGTGCGTGAATCGGCCGAGATCGCCCGGTCACCGGTGATCAGAGAGAGGCGAAAAGAAACTCGAAAGCGGAAGCAAGAAGCGACTCGGACACTAGCTGGTTTCTACTCGGGAACGAAAAGAACGGGCTGAGCAGCTCGTCTTTCTGGCCTTTGCGCCGAAAATTTCACCGTGAGGTGGACTTCACCGATGCGGTGGAATTCCTCGTGGAGCAGCCACGCTCTCCCGCGAGCCCGAGCTAATTTGGGGTCGGCTCAGTGATGCTGGAGTCTCTGCCATGTGGGTTCCCCCTCCCCTCTAAATCTTTTTCTTTTGTTTATGCTGCAAATATCTCAGCTACTCACAATTCAATTGTATACTTCACTCCCAAGTCATGAGTTGAATTTGATTTCCTCCAATTGAAGTTGGTTTGGCTAAATTTGATTCACATTTGAATTTGAATTTTAAATTCAGTTTTGAATTACTTCAAATGCAGCTCCCAACAAGATGAACTCCAGTGAGGATGAAAATTGGACTAACTCAGAAAAATGTTCTGAGTTTGAATATGAAGTCAACATTTGAATCCAAATGATGCAAGTAACTGAAATTTAGATTTTCATTCAAATTAGCCCTTTTTACAAGTGTATCCAAAAGTGCCTCAAAAGGATTTGAACTCGCATGAAACTTGGCATGAGCACTCCTAAGAATGTTTAGGGACTAATGGTGATCTCAGCCCCTCATGTTTACATGTGTGAAATCCTACTTTTGGATTTGTGAGTTTTCCTCTAATTATCCTCTTGATGGTGATTACTTGCTCTTCACAAATGTTCATGAGACTTCCACAAGATGAGCTGTGGTGTGGCGATGTTATGAACACCCTAGCAATTGAAATCTTGGGATTTTACAATCGGAACATAGGAAAACATCGTAAATAAGCTTTTTTATGATGGTATTTGACGGGGCTCTTGACTCCGACTGCCTGGGAGGAAGCGGGAAGATATTATACGTAGGACGACGAAGGAGTACACCCGAGCCCGAGCTTGGGAGAAGGCGGAAGGAAAAAGGACAAGAAGCCCGAGACCGACCCTTGGGCGAGTCGCGAGACTTGCCCTTAGGGTGCATACAAAGGGAAGACCTCGAAGGGAAGGCCCGAGCCTGACCTCGGGTAGGAGAGAAGCAGGTGGCCTTCAATGCAGAGCAGGCGCAGCCCCGACCAAGTGGGAGGGCACTCGAGTGCTTTCCCTGGCCTCGACATTGAATACCCGTCACCTCCGACGGAACCAAAGAGGAGTGGAACGCGTGGCGCGCGTGCGCCTCGGTATGATCTACCCCAACAATGAGACAGGAGCAGGCGTAGCGGCAGAATATAGTGGCTCCATCGAGTGCCCTGTCAAGCGTACGACAGACAAGCTATCCTTGTTCCCACGATTTACTTCCCCTCCATTACACGGAGGGAGACGAGAGAGAGAGAGGCGGGGGTGGGGGAGTATAAATAGAGGGGTCTGTCGACACCAAGAGGGCAGGTTCTCGCACTTGTAAGAACCACTCCTATTCTTGAGAAAGAACAGCGAGACAGTCCAGGCTGGACGTAGGGCATCTTGCCCAAACCAGGATAATTCCTTTGTGTTCTTAGCTAGGCCACCTTGAGATAGAACGCACGACACATTCAACTACTAGTCAGGAATCCGAATGCCAACAGTTGGCACACCAGGTAGGGGGACTACCGCACATTCCGTTTCTTCACCACCTCGATGGCTTCTCCGCGATCGACACTCGCACTCGGTGCGACAATGTCCTTTGGCGACTTCGAGTTCACCGCCACCATAGGTGATGAGGGGGGGGGGGGGTCTTGCTTCGCCCTCACGCACTAGACCCTCCACTTTGGAAGCCTGGACATCTTTACCAGCAGCTTCGGCACCCTCAAGATCTCCACCGACTTAGGTGCCGCGTAGGACGCCCTGGCATCAGTCTTTGCGGGGGTTATTGATCACGCCCCGATATCCCTTCACCACATCCTGGAGTATGACTGTGACGCCCTCAATTCTGTGGAAAACCATGGAACCGAGAACTAATGCATCTGTGTGCCCAGGATGTTCATCACACATACACATACGTTCCACAAACTGAATTCAGATTATATATTACCACGAATAACAGAGTTTATTACAATATCTCATGAGTCTTGGACTCATGCTCACAGCGGAAGTCTTTATTTCTATGCAGCGGAAGTCTTTATTCTAATGCGGAAGCAAATCTAAGCAGCGATGACTCTATCTCTATTCCATTCCCACAGGCAAGGTTGAGAACAGATTACGCGCCTAATGCTCCACTTGGTCTCCATAGAAATCTCCTTCTGCTGCTGCTGATGAAATAATAATGCAAGTTTGAGTACAATGATGTACTCAGCAAGTGCGGGAAAAAACATGATATGTAGCTCATAACAAGGTAGGTATAAAAAGGCTCATTTGCAGAAAAGCAGATTTATAAAACAATGATAAAACAGCAACTTAACTTTAGATGAATGTAATCCCAGCAGGTATTAAGTTACCAACATACCTCCATCACTTTCCATGTTCCACCCGAACATTAACCAACTTCATTCTTGCTCACGAATACCTCCTCGTATTCGCTACCATCTCACGAATATCTTCTCGTATTCGCTACCATCTTATCTCATAAACAACTTCGTCTCACACCGAGACCAATCTCGTTGCCATGACTCAACAGTCATGCAACCATCTTGTCACCCAGACTCAACAGTCCCAAAACCAAACCATAACCATTATCAATAACCATAACCAAGAACCATCCTAATAACCATAACAACTAATCATGGCAGTTGGCCAGGCGCTCGTGACCGTAAGCTCGGCTATCATGATAGTTTTAAGAACCCTGCAGAGTTTGCACCTCTTTACCCACAAGTTTGTGATTTCGTCACCCGTCGGCGACTGCAGAACCTCCATTATACCAGTACACAACCGTCGGTGTATGGTCAAGAGATCACAAAATAGCCTTTACAAAGGGGTTACTAGATGTATGGACTCACTAAGGTTAGCAGGCTAGAATCTCCGATTCTCCCACCCACGGGCCCCCTCTTGTGCCATGCAGTTCCCAGGGCAGTCCTCACTCGACTCCCATTCCCCGCGCCTTCCACAGTCCATAACATTCTAGCAACTTACCTAATTACTCAGCTAAGCCGCACCCATACTTGGCCTTGTGGTGGCACTGTTATCCTGACATGTGCATGCATGAACCGGTCCTTAGATCTTCGGCAAGTAAACCACCATCTCATGCTACCTCATTCACAAACCCAGGCTTGCCTAGATCTCCCTCCGATCCATGTTCATTAACATCATCAGTTTCTCATTATACTTACGAGTGCAGTTAGCTAGACACATCTATCTCGCTTCCAAATCCCATGGACTCAGCGAAGCATAAAAGTAAAAACCATATCTGACTCATAAACTTCCCTGGTGACAAGGGTGGTTTAACCAAAATTAGTAAACTCCTATAAAAAGGGTTTCTCATCATGTTTGACTCAGCACACACACCTTTTCGCAAAACAAAACATTTTCACACAAAACATAGGATCATTATGGTCAAGGAGCACTTGCCTTGTTTCTGCGGTTCTGGTGACTCTTGGATCTCGAAACCTTGTTGTTGCAGCTCGTTGTAGACAGCTCCCTGAGCTTGTCCTTCTATACAGGATCACGCACATACAAGATTCATAACAATCAATACCATGCACAAACTTTAAACAAGATGCGATGATGCATATGCATGCTATCCTATGATTAGATTTATTAGATTGGTTTGTACGTGTTCTTGCATGGCTTGCATGGACAGAGGTGTTCGGATCAAAGGTGGACGTGGCGATGATCTTGTCTTTAGATCAACCTGATCATCAAGTGATCTGTCCACAATGAAGCTTCTGTTCGAAAGGAATCAAAGAACAGATGCAAAGAAAATACAACGATGTCGTAAGGTGGTATTGGAGACCTACCTTACGTTCTTCTCGGTCTCGAGGTCCTCCTCAGATCGTTGGGCTTTCTTCCGGCGATCTTCCTTGCTGCACTCCGGCGATGATTTTCTCGGCGAGTTGAGGCTAGGGCTCTAAGTCGTCGGCTTAGGAGTTGGAAAAGAAGTTCGTGGTTTCGGCCGAAGGTTCTGGGTTCCATTTATAATCGGGAAGCGAAGAGTCCTAATATGATTAGATCCGAATAAGAGTCCTATTCAGATCGTCATTGAATCCTAACAACTTATCTCGAGTTGATTTGGTGCAGTAACATTGTGGAATTCAGGTTGGTTTCTTCTCCGTACCGGTATCTCTATGCGTACAGAATCCAAAACCGCTCCAGAACTCGTTACCTCTGTGGTGATGAGCTCCGGAAGCTCCACATGTCCATCGGGGCCTGGTCTCTCCTTTTCCGCAGAGACGAGCTCCGGTGGTGCCGTGTGTCAAGCGGGTGAGACCTCCCTTCTTCTTTGGAGGTGAGCTCCGCGTGCGCCACGTATCCTGGCGGTCGGGACCTCCTCTCTTATTCGGAGGTGGCTCCGCACATGCCACGTGTCAGTGCCGGACCTTTCCTCTCTTCTTTCCTCAGAGACGAGCTCCGAGGTAGACACGTGTCCAACAGTGATGGACCTCTCGGAGATAATCTCTGGTGGCGACACGTGTCCGATAGAACCGGACCTCTCGGCGGTGAGCTCCGAGATCCACACGTATCCCGCGTGACTGGTCCTCTGATTTCCATGGTGACTAGCTCCGAAGGTGACATGTGTCCTGTGGAAAATACCTTTGCTTCTTCAGCAGAGGCTAGCTCCGGGCAACACGTGTCCCACAGGGTCGGACCTCTCCCCTTTTGCGGAGATGAGCTCCGAGCCTGCCACATAGCCATTTTAGCGGCGTACCTCTCCCACTTCGCAGGGATGAGCTCCGAACACGCCACGTAGCCAGCGGGCCGCGGCAAGTTGTCTTCGGCGCTCTCGGTGAACTGGATTCGGCTCTTATTGGCTATCTTTTTGATAATTTTCTCTATTCCTATTTATTTTAAAATGTTCTCTCTTCATGAAACATGAATCTATGCAAAAACAAAAAATGAGGGTGTTACAATGACCCTAGCTCCAAAGATGACATCGAAGGTAGCGAGCACCCCTCTCGCGATTACCACGTCGCCAAAACGACAAATGCCTCCCAGCTGGCTACACCGACTAGCGCGAGTCCACGAGGCGGCCCCAAGCCATCGGAGTCACGACACCGCGAGCCGACCAACAAGATCACGGCGCGCCGCGCTGCCTCAAGGGCCCATCGGGCGCCGTCTTACCCCTGCTCAGGCTCAAACGCGGCAAGCCTGCGCATACGACAGGTCCAGGCCAACATCATCAACGACTGTCAGGCCCCGCACTCCCAAAGGGTTAGCCAAAACGTGGCGGTCGCTACCGCTATACTGCGAGGCATGCCGGAGCCTGTTGACCCCAAAGCTCGAAGGTCCTACCTAGACCTTCAGACACTCTTGGCTTGAGGTGCCGTCCAGCAGGCTGAAAGTTCCCTCGACCGAGCCTAGGGTTCGTCAGCCCCTACACTACAGGGATATGACTGACTTATGACGGCCGGAGCCGTCATAATTAAGTCATAAACTGTCGTATGTACCTAACTTAAGACGGTATTTCGTTACTTACGACGGTGACGAGCCGAGGTAATTATTTTGTCGTAAATAAGCTAACTTACGACAGCTACTGTCGCAAGTTAAGTAACTTACATCAACGTCGCGCATCCGTCATATGTAAAGGCCCAGGCCACGTGGTGGCCCAAGCCACTTTACTTACGACGGCTTGCTCAGTGTCGTCGTAAGTAACTGAGGCTAACCTACGACGGTTCTGGTGACCTTCATAAGTAGCAGAGGCTAACTTACGATGGCTTCTTGGCAATGACCGTCGTAAATTATGTTTGTAATTTTTTTTTTAAAAAAAACAAAAGCTGACTAACCTGGCTCGATGGCCAGCTCACAGAATAGACAATAGAGACAATATATACTCATAGCAGCAGTAAACAGTCTTAAACAGAGGTATACGCATCAAACAAAACACAAAACACAAAGGGCCACACACTATCCCCTCGACTACCTCCGGAGCCAAAGAAACCGTCTCCGCGCGTCCCTCCTGGAACCGTCGCCGAACCCTGCAAAGCATATGAGTAGTTAGACATATTTTGGATTCAGATATTCATGTCTTTCTCTTTTTTCTCACTCTCTTCGTCTCTCTCTACTTTTCATCCTCTCTCTCACTCTGTTCCTCTATCTCTGTACCATCCATCCTTTTTTTCTGTCACTCTCACTCTCACCCTCTCTCTCGCACTCTCTCTCCCTCTATTGTAAAACTCCATCTCTCCATCTCACTCTCACCCTCTCTCGCACTCCCTCTCTCTCCCTTCTGTAAATACTCGTAAGTTACAAGAATACTATGTAAATATTGCTAAGTTAACAAAAATGTTACATGATCTCAAAACCAGGATAGGAATTAGCTCCTCCGTTTATTCCTTCCCGTCGCATCACTTCTACTTGTTTGCTTGTAGGTTGATACCTATGTGTCCAATTTTGCTTGTGGAACTCACTGTACGAAAAGAAAACTTTTTAGAATAGATGTGTTACAAAATACGCCGATTAGCATAAATGTAATACAGACACTTACTCGAAATATTTGTCCATCTAATCTATATTCACGTACATGTGGAGGAAAGCGACACTCTTTCTTCTGCGGTAGAGTTGTAGGAAGTGGAACTAACCACAGTAGTGGCTCTTGTTGTGAAAATAGAGAGTTCGCTACAAGTAGGTTGCTCATCCACATTGTACCGCATTGTCGAAGTGTTGACATTGTTTTTCTCTGCAAAGTAACACTTGAAAAATATCCTACTTCTTTAAGAGTAAATGCTTCGGCGATGCATCCTTCTACCTTTGCCCTATTACGGATCATTGGTTTCAGATATCTTAGTGCTCTTTCAATATGATACATCCACCTATACTGCACGGGGCCTCCAACTGTAGCTTCAAATGGAAGATGGATGAGGAGATGTTGCATTGGATTGAAGAATCCTAGAGGAAAAAAATTTCCATCTTACATAATAGTACTGGTATCTTTTTCTCCAATTTACGCATCATCTCTATAGTGATTTCTTTTACACAGAGCTGTCTATACAAGTGACTAAGCTCGGCTAGCACCTTCCACACCGCATCATCAAAATAGCCCCAAAACATAACAGGTAGAAGTCTTTCCATAATTATGTGATAATCATGACTCTTCAACCTTGTCAGCTTTCCCGTTTTGATATTCATAGGTTTACGTCAATCTTTCATTTTTGAGTCATTTAAAAGAGAGAGAGAGAGAGAGAGAGGAAATAAAGAGACAGAGAAGGAAAGAACGAGATAGAGAAGGAAAGAATGAGAGAGAGAGACAGAGAAGTGGGTCAGCCGTCCTAAGTTATGCCCCAAGAGGCGGCGCGGCAGGGCGGAGGTGGCGGCGCGGCGGCAGGGCGGGGCGTGGCGGCGCGGCGGCAGGGCGAGGCGGACTAAGTTTTTCACCCCGTGCTTGTGTAGACGCATGCGTTACGACTAAATGGGTTGTGTCGGACCCTAAATGGGCTGTGTCGGGCCAAACCGGTCCAAAGCCCATTTATGTACATATAGTACTTAAACATCAAACAATAAAAATAATTATTAAACAATAATCAATTAAACTATTAACTCATTTGCATTAATCATCTAAGCAATTAACAATTAATCTAAACAAGCATAATTACCATAGTTAACAAGCTTATCAATTCGAAGCAGTTAAAAAAATTACACCTAGCTAGCAATTCTAATAAACCTATGCAATAATTAAACATAAGCATATCGATTCATCTAAATCTAAACAATTAGCCACTAAACAATCAAACCCAAATAAGCATAATCTAAACAATTAGCCACTAAACAATTGGTAATTAAAAAACCGAACTTCCTCGATTGCCTCCATGGCAGGTAATGGAGGCTCGCGTGGGGGGCGCCGGCGGCCGGCCATGGGGGTCGCCAGCCGAGGGGGGGAGGGAGGCAAGCGGCTTACCTCACGGTGGAGGCGGCGTGGCGAGCGGCACATGGCGAGGCGGGCGGCGCACAACGTGGAGGCGGACCGGCACGGCGCGGTGGCGCACAGCGTGACAGGCGGCAGGGCCGGGCGGTGCAGCAACGTGGGAGTGCGGTGGGGCTAGGCAGCGCGTGGGGTGGCGCTGCGGGATGGGGCGCGGGGCGGCGCTGCAGCAGGGGCGGCGCTGCGGCAGTTCGTGGGGCTGCGCTGCGGCGGCTGCGGCGGGGCGGGGCGCGGGACGGCAATGCGCGGCGGGGCGGCGGCGCGGCGGCAGGGCGGGGCGTGGCGGCGGAGGCGGAGCGGCTCGGTGAGGGCAAGGTGGAGTGGTGGCGGCAGCAGTCGGCGGGTCGCGAGCGTGAGTGGGCCACGCGCGCGGTCGGCGAGATGTAGGGTTATGTTCTTTATTTACGACGGCTTCTTAACTTACGACAGTTTAGGTTTTAGCTGTTGTAAATAGTGATTCAATTTCGACGGTTTACTTACTTACGATGGCCAAGGTTCCGACCGTCGTAAGTTATACATTAAATTTTGTCGGTCTTATTATTTACGACGGCTGAGAGCCAACGACCGTCGTAAGTTTTTGCTAACTTACGACGGCTACCACGGGCCGTCGTAAGTACGTTAATTTATGATGGCTGACCAACGTAAATAAATGCAGCCGTCGTAAAATGTTGATTTTCCTATAGTGCTAGTCAAAGTCGAAGGCCCGACAGGTGGGAAACAAACCGCACCAGAACCCACGCGCCAAGCTAGGCAACCCAGCCCAAAAGAGTTGGGTCATCAACCCCCTTGCGCAACTCGGTACACGAGGGCGTGGGAGCATGCGACCTCCGGTGACTCTTGAAGTCAGGCGGCGAACCCTAGAAGGCCCTACAAACTCACCTTCCACCTCTAGTACACAAAGGCCCCGCTGGTCTAGCTACTACAACTACGGAAGAGTATGAAGGCATGTCCTATGTAGGATGCAACCTTTGTCTTTTTGTCCCTCTTTTGGCTTGCGATTGATTTTTCAAATTGTTTTTTTGTCATCCGCTTGTACTGTTCTGAGTCCCGTTGCACCTGAAAGTCGAAATTCGACTTTGCAATCACTGTAGGGTCAAGGGCTTTTTGTTATCCATGTATTGCATCCTATTGAATAAGTACGGAATTGTTATAATCACATGACATGTGTATGCGTGTAGTAATAAAAGCAAATACGAAATATTAGAGGCACTTACAAGCACCAGATGAGTAGCAGGTTGATTTCGAGCATACCTCGATAGAAAAGGCTCCACGGATCTTCAAAGAGAAGGGCATGTTTATCTTATCCAATGCTCCAGAATGCTTCTTTTGACACACAAAATGTGACGTAACAAATGTCATATTTTATGCTGGCAGTGATGTACCACTCGTGCATTCTTCTGAGCGGGAAATGTTGTTTGTTAAGCTGTGCCGATGTCATGAACAGCTTCCCATTCTCATATTCAGGAGGAACATCCTGAATCTTGTATACCGAAACTCCTGGTTTAACTAAAGGCATCCCTCGAGTATATTTCACACCGTCTTATTCACACTCCTCAATATTTTATAATGCTGGCTCATGTGAAGCATGAGATGCATTAGATTTTGAAATATTTTTCTTTATTTTTTTCCAAATAGTCTGACACTTCTTTAGAAGGTTCCTTATTTTTGTATGAGCTAACTTTCATAGGCACTGACCGAGGAGTAGTCGTTGGAAGTTGAACATTGGCCTGTTGTTCAACTGATTGCTCTTTACTACCAGCAACTTGCTCTTGTACAGCTTCAAACTATTGTTCAACTGGTTCCTCTTGGTTATCTTTACTAGCAAGGTTACTATCATCATTGCTGGGACATAGCTGGAGTGGATCTTCCGGACTTTCAGCGAAGAAGACGGGGCTGCAGTCTTTCGAGATGTGACAGGGCTAGACCTCGGCTCATCGTCCAACAACACGATATCACGTTGGTGCTAAAGGATTAACTGGTTGACAGCCTACCCTATAGTCATGATCCTCTTAGATGTGATGTGGTCTATTTCATAATCTTCATAATCATTATCAATGATCTGAAGAACTTGCACCACGACATAATACAACAGAAGTGGATTGCCGTTGAAGACAAGGTTCGGCTTTGCCATAGAGAGGCAACCTGTTTTGTTTTTTTCTCTGCTCTGCCGATCGGGACAAGAAGATGACAAGATGTGTTCTTAACAATATCATCGATAGGGAACTTATGGGTTGACCTTGAGTCTGGCACAGAACCTACGCTACTAGGTTAGGAAGTTGGAGATATCAAATGCTCCATTGCCACGGGAACCATCGCTCTATTCTGTGGCGTTAATTGTCCCAATTTTATAAGTTCATCTATTCTTTCTTTCACAGATGTCTTGACCTTTTGATCAATAGTATCTTCAATTTTATTCTTGAACTTGTTACGTCTTCTATATAACTCTTTATCGTGCGGGAAACCATCTCTCCGGGACATCTGAGAAGAGATTGCTCGAATTCGTCCACCTTGTTCAGGGTTGTCTAAGATAGCGGTAAGTTGGTCATTCTCCCTCTTCGGTTTGAAGAGACCCTTATGTTGCTTTTCAATTACTTCTTTCATTTTTGCTCTACTTGGTTCACAGAGTCGGGCTTTTCAAGTTTACCCTCGCTGGTCAAACCTGACCGAGCTAAGACCCACCACTTAGTTATCTCATCGCAGCCTTGTAGCGGGTTAGGATTGCCCTTACTAACAGTTTCCTCTGATATTCTATTCCATTTCTCAACTTTGGGGGCATATCTGGCAGACCCCAAGCGATGATGATATTTGTTCTTTTGGCAAGCTCTGACCTAGATTCACTTCGGGCTTTAGCCTTAGGTGTGGTCTTTTGATGAACAGATTCTTGCCACAAAGCTTGTGTGATTTTTCCCATCTTCTTCGGGCTAGGCACCTTATTATTCTTAACATAAGCATTCATTTCACTCTTCCAACCAAGAAACTTCTTGCCACAAGAGACCAATGCTGCTTTCTTTACAGCTTCTTCCATGCCTTTTGGGCACTTGAATTGTTTCTTTAACTTCTCCCACAACTCATTCAGTTCTGCCTCAGAGAATTTTCTCCAATTCTCGGTTGTGATCGGCACGAGCTCACTAACAAGACAGCCGCATGCATTTTGGTACTTTATAACTGAATCCAGTGGTTCTTGGGGAAGCCCACCAGGACCGAACTTGTTATGTATATGATGCGGTTCAATGGACCCTTATTGGGACCTCGTTGCCCTTGTTTTCGCTTGACTAAATTTGAGGATTCAACCATTGGAGATCCTTCTGTGGTTTTAGGAGCCGAAGTCACCTCGTCGTTGTCTTGTCAATTAAGCTAGGTAGAAAAGAATTATAAGGCTTCATATACTTGACAACCAACATTAACTTAAACTGCTGGAGTTAAGATTCGTGAGGGTTTTGGCGGTGATGGTTTTGGCAGCAAAGGAAAATTTTTGCAGCTTGACGGCGTCTAAGAGAAATCTCCATGATTGGGTTTTTTTCGAGGAGATCGATCGGCCTTATATAGGCGTAGATTTTCACAAGCAGCTCATAGTTAAACACCGCCTATGAAGATGTACAGGCGATTTGTGAATTGTAATTTAGAACCGCCTGAGCGGCCTAATATAGGCGCGATTTCATAGGTGGCTCTTAGTTAAACACCGCCTGTGAAAAAATGTTTAGATTATGTTATTTCTATTGGATCTTATATTGGCGCATATTGCACAGGCGGCTCTTAGTTAAACACCGCCTCTGAAAATGTTTAAATTATATTTGTCCATTGCCACTTCGCACGCAGAGATAATAAATGTGCATCGTTGCCACAATGAACATATAGAACCGTAATCACATTGCAATTTAGAGATAAACATTAACATTTCTTAGTTTATACACATTGCGTGCCGTCTAAAATATACATTTCAGACTTGTATTCCTATGAAGCTCCCATCAATCAATCTGAACTGTACCGTCGAGCTTGCTCCCAAACACGTCTCTTATATTCCCCTAGATCCTGAAAATAACATTGACATTCTTTAAAATTGACAAATGTCGAATGAGCAAAGATATATAACCTAGGTTGCTCACTAACACAAAGTTACTAACCTTGATAAGTAGATTATAGCAATCATTTTCAACATCGGGCACATTTGGCTGATGAAGCAAACGTTGAACTTCAAGTAGTAAAATTCTGACATTAATACTAGGACACCACCCCTACAAAAAGTCAATTTAAGCAACATAAGAAACCACTTCAAATAAGTTTGGCAACAATTACTAAATACTCGAGCAAAACAAGTGTATCTTACAATCTCTTGATCAAGAACACCAAGGCGGAGAAATCCTGAGCGATGGACATTCGGGTGGAAGAAACCAGGTGGAAAGGCGCATCTCGGAGGTACCAAGGTATAGTAATCTGAGAAGGAGATTGTCAGTGGGTAGTAACCACCTTCCCAGTCAGTGTACAAAGGAAATTCATTAATAAGGGGACGATGGTTATACTGGATTGTGCTTATTCTTCATGACATACCCCTTCTTGACCGGGGACGATGCACTGCCACTTCATTAAATCTCCCGACTCAGGCTTCACAAAGAAACCCTACGCAGAGAAATTGGACAACAAGTGACGCAAATGGAGAGCCATGAAATTGAAAATACCAAAAACAAACAGGACGGAAAAGCAAAACTACAGAGCGACCGGTGTGCCATGTGTACATACATGGGGGTGGTTCTTGCGCCACGCCAAGCGCTCCTCCTTGAGTCGGCCATGCGCCAAGTCGTTAACAAAGGTCCCAGTCATGAACGATGACGACAATGTAGAATAGGAGGGAGTAGTGACGGCGACAACGACAGCAGCGATGGTGAACAGTGGACAGCAAGTGGCGGTCGCACTAGAGTTGGTCGATCGCTAAAGGGTTTGAAGAGAGACCGGCTGGAATTGGGCAGAAGGGAAACGCGTGACCCCAGGAGGAGGAGGTGCGGAGAATTTAATTGCAACTGGTGGTGAAGATACGGGCGAGATAAAAGTGCGTCTTCCATTGTTGACAAAGGGAGACGAGTGGCCCGAGGAGGAAGAGCTGCGGAGAACTTAATTTCGGCCGGTACAATGGTGCAGAGAAGTGCGACCGGCGTGCGAGTCCCTCCTCCCTCCTCGAAGATGAATTAAACACCACCTGTGAAGATTTTTATCATAGGCGGTTTTTAATATCGAACCGCTTGTGAAAAAAGAGAGAGCGGCTGGAGTTGGACGAAAGGGAAACGCGCGTCCCAAGGAGGAGGAGATGCGGAGAACTGAATTGCGGCCGGTGGTGAAGAGACGGGCGAGATAAAGGGCACTTCTAACCATTGTTGACATAGGGAGACGAGCGGCCCGAGGAGGAAGAGCTGCAAGGAACTTAATTTCCTCCCTCCTCGAAGGTGAATTAAACATCGCCTGCGAAGATGTATTATCGCAGGCGGTTTTTAATATAAAACCACCTGTGAAAAAGTTTACTAAGCTTACTACGTTTAGGATTAATGAGTTGGTGAAAAAAAGAGCATACACAGCACATGGCCTGTGGTATTAACGATGTACAACCTACCGACATGGTTGTGTCACAAAAGGAAATATATTTTGTTATATATTATTATACAAGGTCCGAAACAAGCCGGCATTGAAATTGATGTATTCTTGGAACCTCTAATAGAAGAAATGGCAGAACTGTGGAATGAAGGGGTACGTACATGGGATGAGTACAAGCGGGAGTATTTCACGCTAAGAGTAACGATATTCGTTACCGTGCATGATTATCCCGGACTGTTTACATTATCGGGACAAATGAAAGGGAAGAAAGGATGTGTAAGGTGCGTAGATGGAACTGGATTTTTGTAACTCACTTCCTCCAGAAAGATGGTGTATATGAGACACGGGCGGTTCTTGACAGATACACACAAGTACAAGAAGATGAAACAATAATTTGATAACACAATAAAAAAATATACTGCACCAAAATCTTACAGTAGAAAACTCGTGCTCAAAATGGTCAACAACATTCAGGTTGCTTTTGGTAAGGGTAAAAAATGTAAAGTAACAAAGAGAAAGAAAACTACATCTTCGGGTGATACAATTGACACGACTTTCAATAAACAATCGATTTTTTTCAAATATCTTCCGTACTGGAAGAACCTGGAAATTTGCCATAGTATTGATTTGATGCACGTTACAAAGAATGTATTTGACAGCATCATTGGAACCTTGCTGGACATGTCGAGGAAAATAAAGGACGGATTAAAATCACGTATAGACCTAGTAAATCTTGATATGAGACCAGAGCTTCACCTGGTAGAAAAGGCCAACGGGAAGCATTACCTCCCCCAGCCAGCTACAACTTGACACCACAGGAGAAAAAGGCTATTTGCGAATGCTTGCATGGGATCAGAGTGCCCACGAGTTTATCATCCAATATCCACAAACTAGCCTCGATGAAAGACTTGTCTTTATTTGCCTATAATTCTCACGACTGTCACATGATGATGACAGTGTTCCTTGTCATTGCAATAAGGGTCATCAAACCTGAGCATGTAAAAGTTGTCATCACACGTTTGTATTACTTCTTCAATGCAGTATCGCAAAAGGTGATAGCATGGGAAGACTTAGACTATTTAAAAACGTACATCGTCGAGACTATGTGCAAAGTTGAGATGTGTTCCCCCATCCTTTTTTGATATGCATGTACACCTAATCATACATCTTGTTGATCATATAAAAGCATTGGGGCCACTATATTTACATCATATGTTTCCGTTAGAGATATATTTAGGAGTATTAAAAGGTTATGTGCGGAACCGTGCTCACCCAGAGTGTGACACCCTCATTTTTGGTTTCTGCATGTATTCATGTTTCATGTAGAGAAAAACATTTTTAGAAGAAGTGGGAATAGAGAAAATATCAAAAAGATAGCCAAAAATAGACGAATCCAGTTCACAGAGAGCGCCGAAGATAACTCCTGCGGCTCGCTAGCCACGTGGCGTGTTCGGAGCTCATCTCCGCAAAAGGGGAGGGGTCCGCCACTAAACTGGCTACGTGGCAGGCTCGGGGCTCATTCCCGCAAGGGGGGGAGAGGTCCAACCCCGTGGGACACGTGTTACCCCTGGTACTCGCCTCTGCGGAGAAGCGAAGGCAGTCCCGCAGGACACATGTCACCTTCGGAGCTAGTCACCACGGAAATCAGAGGACCAGTCGCGTGGGATACGTGTCGATCTTGGAGCTCACCTCTGAGAGGTCCGGTTCTATTGGACACGTGTCACCACCGGAGCATATCTCCAGGATGTCTGACACTGTTGGACACGTGTTGACCTCGGAGCTCGTCTGTGAGGAAAAAGGGAGTCCGGCGCTACTTGACGCGTGGCATTCACGGAGCGCACCTCCGAAGAGAGGGAGGTCCGGAATGGATACGTGGCACACCCAGAGCTACCTCCGAATAGAGAGGAGGTCCCGACCGCCAGGATACGTGGCGCACGTGGAGCTCACCTCCGGAGAGAGGGAGGTCTCGCTCGCTTGACACACGGCACAACCGGAGCTCGTCTCTGCGGAAAAGGGGAGACCAAGCCCCGGTGGACACGTGGAGCTTCCGGAGCTCATCATCGCGGAGGTAACGAGTTCTGGAGCGGTTTTTGGATTCTGAACGCGTGGAAATACCGGTACGGAAGAGGAAACTGACATGAATTCCACAATGTTACCGCACTAAATCAACTAAAGATAAGTTGTTAAGATTCAACGATAATCTGAATAGGACTCTTATCAAAATACAATCAGATTAGGACTCTTCTTCTCCCAATTATAAATAGAACCAGAACCTTTGGCCGAAACCACGAACTTCTTTTCCACCTCCTGAGCCGACGACTTAGATCCCTAGCCCCAACTCGCCGAGTAAGCCCATCACCGGAGTTCAGTCGAGGAAGATCGCCGGAAGAGAGTCCCAACAATTTTTGTTGATCAGAGAAGAAACCCGAGACCAAGAAGAACGTAAGGTAGGTCTCCGATATCACCTTGCGACATCATCGTGTTTACTTTGCATCTGTTCTTCAATTCCTTTCGAGCAGAAGCTTTCTCGTGGACAGATCACTTGTTGATCGGGTTGATCTAAAGACAAGATCATCGCCACGTCCACATTTGATCCGAACACCTCTGTTCGTCATAAAACCATGCAAGCCATGCAAGAACACATACAAACTGATCTGATAAAAACTGATCATAGGACAGCATGCATATGCATCATCGCATCTAGTTAAAGTTTGTGCATGATATTGATTGTTATGAATCTTGTATGTGCGTGATCCTGTATAGAAGGACAAGCTCAGGGAGCTGTCTACGATGAGCTCCAACAACAAGGTTTCGAGATCCAAGAGCAACCGGAACCGCAAGAACAAGGCAAGTGCCCCTTGACCATATTGATCTTATGTTTTGGAAAACTGTTTTGTTTTGTGAAAAGGTATGTGTGTGTGCTAAGTCAAACATGATGGGAAACCCTTTTATAGGAGTTTACTAGTTTTGGTTAAACCACCCTTGTCACCGGGAAAGTTATTGAGTCTGGTATGGTTTTTACTTTTAAGCTTCGCTGAGTCCATGGGATTGGGAAGCGAGATAGATGTGTCTAGCTAACTGCGCTCGTAATAATAATGAGAAACTGATGTTGTTAATGAACATGGATCGGAGGGAGGGAGATCTAGGCAAGACTGGGTTTATGAATGAGGTAGCATGAGATGATGGTTTACTTGCCGTAGAGCTAAGGACCGGTTCATGCAAGCACATGCCAGGATAACAGTGCCACCACAAGGCCAAGTATGGGTGCGGCTTAGCTGACTAATTAGGTAAGTTGCTAGATTGTTATGGACCGTGGAAGGCGCGGGGAATGGGAGTCGAGTGAGGACTGCCCTGGGAACTGCATGGCACAAGAGGGGACTCGTGGGTGGGAGAATTAGAGATTCTAGCCTGCCGGTGAAATCTTAGTGAGTCCATACATCTAGTAACCCCTTTGTAAAGGCTATTTTGTGATCTCTTGGCCACACACCGACGGTTGTGTACTGTTATAATGGAGGTTCTGCAGTTGCTGACGGCTGACGAAATCACAAACTTGTGGTTAAATAGGTGCAAACTCTGCAGAGTCTAAAACTATCATGATAGCAGAGCTTACGGTCACGAGCGCCTGGCCAACTTCCATGATTAGTTGGGATGGTCATTGGATATGGTTATTGGTTATGGCTTGGTTTTGGTTTTGTTTTTGGGACTGTTGAGTCCGGGTGATAACTTGAGTTGCATGACTGTTGAGTCATGGCAACGAGATTGGTCGGTGGGAGACGAAGTTGTTTATGAGATAAAATGGTAGCGAATACGAGATGGTATTCGTGAGATGGTAGCGAATACGAGGAGGTATTCGTGAGCAAGAATGAGGTTGATTGATGACTGGTTGTGACATGGAAGGTAATGAACATAATGGAGGTATGATTGGTATTTTAATACATGTTGGAAATACATTCACTTAAAGATATGTTGCTGTTTTTATCATGGTTTTGATAAATAACTTTGCTTTCTGCAATGAGCCTTTTATACCTACCTTGTTATGAGCTACATATCATATTTTGCCGCACTTGCTGAGTACATCATTGTACTCAAACTTGCATTATTATGTCATCATCAGCAACAGGAGAAGATTACTATGAAGACCAAGTGGAGCATTAGGCATGTAATCTGTTCTCAACCTTGCTTGTGGTGATGAAGCAGAGATGGAGCTGCTGTTTAGATTGTTCCGCACTAGTTAGAAGACTTCCGCTGCATAGAAATAAGACTTCCGCTGTTAGATTAAGACTTCCGCTGTGAGCATGAGTCCAAGACTCATGGGACAATGTAATAAACTCTGTTATTCGTGGTTATATATATTCTGAATTCAGTTTGTGGAACATATGTGTATGTGTGATGAACATCCTGGGCACACATATGCAGGGGCACACATATGCATCAGTTCTCGGTTCCGTGGTTTTCCACAGAATTGAGGGCTTCACAGATTGGTATCAGAGCCACGGTTGACGGTGGGTTACACGCCTAAATAGGAATACATATTAGTACCAGAGCCACGGGTTGACGGTAGGTTACACGCTTAGATAGAGGTCACAGATTGGTATCAACCTGCCACGGATAGATCACATAACCTAGATAGACACAAATTGGTAGCTAAGCCACGCTGACCATAGGATGCAAGCCTAGGACGCATAGATTGGCCTTGAAACTGCCTTGACATAGGATAAAAGCCTAGGAAAGGCCATAGTTGGATCACAGATTGGCAACACCCTAAGCCATATAGGACCCCCATTGAACAAGCCTTGAATAGGAGTTGTGTGAGCCCTTGTGACAATTATTTGTGATTATGTGTTTAGTGTGAGTTGTGGGACGTCTCAAAAACGTTGTCCATATCCACACATAAGTAGAAAGAGGTGTGAGATGCCTCCGCACTTGTTCACATCCTCATATGGGCTAATATATATAGTCCAACCCACCTTTATGCATATAGTTAAGGGGATCTACCTAACCTTCTATTCTATTTCGTTCTCTCTCACAGATGGTGAGAGGAAACGCCGGCCGAAGGAACGCCCGTGACAACCAAGAGGATGGCCACGATGAAGTTCCTGTTAACTCCGGAACTGGTGAGAACAACCTGGAACGGTTGATGGCCATGCAGAATCAACTTACGCAAACCATGATCCAAACTTTGGGTCAGTTGCAGGCCAACAACAACAACCCCGTTCCGGCACCACCGCCACCACCACCGCCGGCTCATAACAGGCTGGGAGAGTTCATGAGGACTCGACCACCCACCTTTGCTCAAGCTAACGACCCCATGGAGGCCGACGACTGGTTGAAATCCTTGGAGAAGAAGCTTGCCATAGTGCAGTTCAATGACCGAGAGAAGGTTCTTTTTGCGTCACACCATCTTATGGGATCTGCCGCTGACTCATGGGATGCCCTATGTAATGCTCATGTCGACCTGGAGACGATCACTTGGACTGAGTTCAAGGAGAGTTTCCACTCTCATTACATCCCTGCTGGTGTAATGATGCTCAAGAGATAGGAGTTTGAAGGTCTCCGCCAAGGACAGAGAAGCGTGAATGAGTATCTCAACAAGTTCACACAACTGTCCCGGTATGCCTCCAAAGATGTCAACTCAGACCAGAGGAAGCAATACCTGTTCATGAGAGGGTTGAACAATGAGATTAAGCTTCAGCTCCTCAACAATGACTATGCAAGCTTTCAGAAGCTGGTTGACAAGGCTATAGTAGTCGAAAGCAAGATCCGAGAGATCGAGCGAGAGTGCAAGAGGAAGATGCCATACCAGCCCCAAGGGAGCAACGTACGACCTCGGTACATGACCCCGGCCGCACCGCAGTATGGATCAACCGCTCCTGCATACCGCCCTAGTCAGCCACCACAGCAACGACCCATTGCACAAGCACCTCGTGTGCCCTTGCCTCCTATGCCCCGACCGAACATGGGCGCTCCTGTTCAAAACCCCCGCCCCAACGTACCTGCTGCCGTAGGCAACAGAGCATGCTTTGCATGCGGGGAAACAGGACACTTCACGAACCAGTGCCCGAGGAGAGGTCCTGGACAGCAAGGCAACATGCCCAAGCAGAACCCGCGATCGAACGGAGGGGACAATCAAGGAAACCGTGGACAGCAGAACTATGCTCGCGGCAACGTGAACCATGTCTCTGCTGAGGAAGCACAACAGGCTGAGGACGCCATAATTGGTATGTTCCTTGCCAACTCCAACCCAGCCACCATCTTATTTGATTCTGGTGCATCACATTCCTTCATATTATCCAAATATGTTGCCAAGCATAATCTACCCATATCACACTTAAAATGTGCTACGTTAGTTAATTCTCCCGGTGGAGAGATGAGGACTAATATAGTATGTCCGAAAGTAAGCCTTAAAATAAGGGGGGTAGACTTCCTTGCCAACCTCATCGTCTTGGATTCCCAAGGGATTGACAAAATACTCGGGATGGATTGGTTAAGCAAGCACAACGGAGTAATCCAATGTGCTGAGAGGAGCGTGCAGTTGACAAATGAGCACGATATTCGTGTTGAGTTTGAGTCAACCCAATAAACGACCAAAAGGCAATCTTGAACCACGTCGAAGGAGCAACGTTGGACAGCATTCCAGTGGTTCAAGAATTCTCGGACGTATTTCTAGAGGAGCTTCCAGGTATGCCACCTGATCGGGACATTGAGTTTGCCATTGATTTGGTACCCGGAACTGCACCCATAGCAAAGAGACCCTATAGGATGCCCGTCAATGAACTGGTAGAACTCAAGAAGCAAATTCAGGAGCAGTTGGAGAAGGGTTTTATACATCCAAGCTTGTCACCATGGGGAGCTCCTGTGCTCTTCGTAGACAAGAAGGATGGAACCCAAAGGATGTGCGTGGACTATAGGTCTCTCAACGAGGTGACAATCAAGAACAAATACCCTCTGCCCCGTATAGAGGACCTATTCGACCAAATGAAAGGAGCCCGAGTGTTCTCCAAGATTGATCTTCGGTCGAGATACTTCCAACTGAAGATAAAGCCCTCCGATATACCCAAGACTGCCTTTGGAACACGGTATGGTTCATATGAATATACCGTCATGTCTTTTGGGTTAACAAATGCACCCGCATACTTCATGTACCATATGAACAAGGTTTTTATGGAGTATTTGGATAAGTTCATCGTGGTTTTTATCGACGACATTATGGTGTATTCAAAAAGTGAGGAGCATGAAGAACATTTGAAATTGACCTTGCAGAAAATGCGTGAGCATCAATTGTATGCCAAGCTTAACAAGTGTCAATTTTGGCTGAAGGAGATATCGTTCCTAGGCCACATTATCTCCAAGGAAGGAGTATCGGTTGATCCCGGAAAAGTGGGAGATGTTCTGAAGTGGAACCAACCGCAAAACGTGAGGGATATTCAGAGTTTTCTTGGGATGGCTGGATACTACCGACGCTTCATCAAGGACTTCTCTAAGATAGCAAAGCCTATGACGGAGTTGCTAACGAGGGGAAAAGCCTTTCAATGGACACCATCGTGCCAAGAAAGTTTTGAGGAACTCAAGAAAAGGCTAACCACAGCGCCGGTTTTGGTATTGCCGGACGTGAGCAAGAGCTTTGAAATATATTGTGATGCATCCAGACAAGGGCTCGGATGTGTGCTCATGCAAGGACAAGTGGTAGCCTATGCCTCACGACAATTAAATAAGCATGAGCTTAATTATCCTACACATGACTTGGAGCTAGCAGCAGTAGTGCATGCATTGAAGATTTAGAGACATTATATCCTTGGTCATCGATGCGAGATCTATACGGATCATAAAAGCCTCAAGTACATATTTACACAAATGGACTTGAATTTGAGGCAACGTTGATGGTTGGAACTCATCAAGGATTATGATGTTGGAATCAACTACCACCCTGGAGGAGCCAATGTAGTAGCTGATGCATTGAGCCGGAAGGGAGCATGTCACCAACTCACGGTTCGGGGGCTACCACCCGAACTACGCAAGGAGTTTGAACGATTACACCTCGGATTCCTGAACAACATGGAAGTGATGGAGATCCACTCTTCATTGGAGCAAGAGATAAGAGATGGCCAAGCAACGGATGAGGAGATCAAGGAGATCAAGGAAAGAATCCAACAAGGAATAGAGAAGGATTTCAAAGAAGATGAGAAGGGTACGCTTTGGCTAGGAAAAAGGATTTGTGTGCCTAACGTAAAGCACATCCGCGACATGATATTAAAAGAGGCACATGATTCACCCTATTCCATACATCCCGGAAGTACCAAAATATACAAGGACTTGAAGACTTGTTATTGGTGGGATGGTATGAAAAGGGATATAGCCGAATACGTTGCCCTATGCGACACATGCCAATGGGTGAAGGCCGAGCATCAAAGACCCGCTGGATTGTTGCAACCCTTGAAGGTACCAGAGTGGAAGTGGGAGGACATCAGTATGGATTTCGTCGTCGGATTACCACGTACTCAGTCGGGTTATGACTCCATCTGGTTTATCGTGGACCGATTAATGAAAACCGCCCATTTTCTCCCTATAAGGGCCAAGTACAACGTTGCACAATTAGCCGAGTTGTACATGGGGCAGATCGTGTGCCGTCATGGAGTCCCGAGGAGGATAGTCTCAGATCGAGGTTCTCAGTTTACCTCTAGATTCTGGAGGAAGCTGTAGAAAGCTATGGGTACACGACTGGATTTTAGCTCCGCCAATCATTCACAAACCGATGGACAAACCGAAAGGACAAACCAAATTTTGGAGGACATGTTGAGAGCTTGCGCCTTGAAACATGGGCGTAGTTGGGATAGGAGTTTACTGTACGTGGAATTCTCCTATAACAACAGCTATCAAGCTAGCTTGAAGATGTCGCCTTTCGAAGCATTGTATGGTAGGCGGTGTAGAACGCCGCTGTTTTGGAATGAAACCGGAGAGAACCAGGTGTTTGGACCTGAAGTGCTACAAGAAGCTGAAAAGCAAGTCCAAACGATACGGGAGAACTTAAAGGCTGCTCAGTCACGACAGAAAGGCTATGCGGACAATAGGCGAAGGAAGTTGACTTTTGAAGTAGGAGACTTCGTATACCTTAAGGAATCACCTATCCGTGGTCAAAGACGTTTCAACGTCAAAGGAAAGCTAGCACCTCGCTACATTGGACCATTTAAGATTTTGGACAAGCGAGGGGAAGAAGCCTATCAGCTAGAGCTCCCAATGCACCTTTCCGACATGCATGACGTGTTTCATGTATCCCAGCTCAAGAAGTGCTTGAGGGTTCCGGAGGAACAAGTACCGATGGATGAGCTTGAACTTCAAGAGGACCTGACTTATGCGGAGTACCCTGTCTGAATTTTCGATGTAAGGGAAAGGGTCACAAGGAACAAGGTGATCCGATGGTGCAAGGTACAATGGAGCCATCACAACGAAGCTGAAGCCACATGGGAGCATGAAGAAGACATCAAGGCAGAATTTCCTCATCTATTCTCTAAAAATGAATCTCGAGGGCGAGATTCAATTTAAGGGGGCTAGATTTGTGAAACCCTCATTTTTGGTTTCTGCATGTATTCATGTTTCATGTAGAGAAAAACATTTTTAGAAGAAGTGGGAACAGAAAAATATCAAAAAGATAGCCAAAAAGAGCCGAATCCAGTCCACAGAGAGTGCCGAAGACAACTCCCGCGGCTCGCTGGCCATGTGGCGTGTTCGGAGCTCATCTCCGCAAAAGGGGAGGGGTCCGCCACTAAACTGGCTACGTGGCATGCTCGGGGCTCATTCCCGCAAGGGGGGGGAGGTCCGACCCTGTGGGACACGTGTTGCCCCCGGAGCTAGCCTCTGCGGAGAAGCGAAGGCAGTCCCGCAGGACACATGTCACCTTCGGAGCTAGTCACCATGGAAATCAGAGGACCAGTAGCGCGGGATACGTGTCGATCTCGGAGCTCACCTCCGAGAGGTCCGGTTCTATTGGACACATGTCACCACCGGAGCATATCTCAGGGAGGTCTGATACTGTTGGACACGTGTCGACCTCGGAGCTCGTCTCTGAGGAAAAAGGGAGTCCGACGCTACTTGACGCGTGGCATTCATGGAGCTCACCTCCGAAGAGAGGGAGGTCCGGAATGGATACGTGGCACACCCGGAGCCACCTCCGAAGAGAGAGGAGGTCCCGACCGCCAGGATACGTGGCACACGCGGAGCTCACCTCCGGAGAGAGGGAGGTCTCGCTCGCTTGACACGCGGAACAACCGGAGCTCGTCTCTGGGGAAAAGGGGAGACCAGGCCCCGGTGGACACGTGGAGCTTCCGTAGCTCATCACCGCGGAGGTAACGAGTTCTGGAGTGGTTTTTGGATTCTGAACGCGTGGAAATACCGGTACAGAAGAGGAAACCGCCATGAATTCCACAATATTACCACACCAAATCAACTAAAGATAAGTTGTTAAGATTCAACGATAATCTGAATAGGACTCTTATTCGAAATATCAGATTAGGACTCTTCTTCTCCTGATTATAAATAGAACCAGAACCTTTGGCCGAAACTACGAACTTATTTTCCACCTCTTGAGCCGATGACTTAGAGCCCTAGCCCCAACTCGCCGAGTATGCCCATCGCCGGAGTTCAGTCGAGGAAGATCGCTGGAAGAGAGTCCCAACGATCTGTCTGATCAGAGAAGAAACCCGAGACCAAGAAGAACGTAAGGTAGGTCTCCGATATCACCTTGCGACATCATTGTGTTTTCTTTGCATCTGTTCTTCAATTCCTTTCGAGCAGAAGCTTTCTCGTGGACAGATCACTTGTTGACTGGGTTGATCTAAAGACAAGATCATCGCCACGTCCAAATTTGATCCGAACACCTCTGTTCATCATAAAACCATGCAAGCCATGCAAGAACACATACAAACTGATCTGATAAAAACTGATCATAGGATAGCATGCATATGCATCATTGCATCTAGTTAAAGTTTGTGCATGATATTGATTGTTATGAATCTTGTATGTGCATGATCCTGTATAGAAGAACAAGCTCAGGGAGCTGTCTACGACGAGCTGCAAAACAACAAGGTTTCGAGATCCAAGAGCAACCGGAACCGCAAGAACAAGGCAAGTGCCCCTTGACCATATTGATCCTATGTTTTGGAAAACTGTTTTGTTTTGTGAAAATGTGTGTGTGTGCTAAGTAAAACATGATGGAAAACCCTTTTATAGGAGTTTACTAGTTTTGGTTAAACCACCCTTGTCACCGGGAAAGTTATTGAGTCGGGTATGATTTTTACTTTTAAGCTTCACTGAGTCCATGGGATTGGGAAGAGAGATAGATGTGTCTAGCTAACTGCACTCATAATAATAATGAGAAACTGATGTTGTTAATGAACATGGATCAGAGAGAGGGAGATCTAGGCAAGACTGGGTTTGTGAATGAGGTAGCATGAGATGGTGGTTTACTTGCCGTAGATCTAAGGACCGGTTCATGCAAGCACATGCCGGGATAACAGTGCCACCACAAGGCCAAGTATGGGTGCGGCTTAGCTGACTAATTAGGTAAGTTGCTAGATTGTTATGGACCGTGGATGGCGCGGGGAATGGGACTCGAGTGAGGACTGCCCTGGGAACTGCATGGCACAAGAGGGGGCCCGTGGGTGGGAGAATTGGAGATTCTAGCCTGCCGGTGAAATCTTAGTGAGTCCATACAACTAGTAACCCCTTTGTAAAGGCTATTTTGTGATCTCTTGGCCATACACCGACGGTTGTGTACTGGTATAATGGAGGTTCTGCAGTTGCCGACGGGTGACAAAATCACAAACTTGTGGGTAAAGAGGTGCAAACTCTGCAGAGTCTAAAACTATCATGATAGCCGAGCTTACGGTCACGAGCGCCTGGCCAACTTCCATGATTAGTTGGGATGGTTATTGGATATGGTTATTGGTTATGGTTTGGTTTTGGTTTTTTTTTGGGATTGTTGAGTCCCGGTGACAACATGAGTTGCATGACTGTTGAGTCATGGCAACGAGATTGGTCGGTGGGAGATGAAGTTGTTTATGAGATAAAATGGTAGCGAATATGAGATGGTATTCGTGAGATGGTAGCGAATACGAGGAGGTGTTCGTGAGCAAGAATGAGGTTGATTGATGACCGGTTGTGACATGGAAGGTAATGAACATAATGGAGGTATGATTGGTATTTTAATACATGTTGGGAATACATTCTTTTAAAGATAAGTTGCTGCTTTTATCATGGTTTCGATAAATAACTCTTCTTTCTGCAATGAGCCTTTTTATACCTACCTTGTTATGAGTTACATATCATATTTTCCCGCACTTGCTGAGTACATCATTGTACTCAAACTTGCATTATTATTTCATCATCAGCAACAGGAGAAGATTACTATGAAGACCAAGTGGAGCATTAGGCGTGTAATCTGTTCTTAACCTTGCCTGTGGGGATGAAGCAGAGATGGAGCTGCTGCTTAGATTCTTCCGCACTAGTTAGAAGACTTCCGCTGCATAGAAATAAGACTTCCGCTGTTAGATTAAGACTTCTGCTGTGAGCATGAGTCCAAGACTCATGAGACAATGTAATAAACTCTGTTATTCGTGGTTATATATATTCTAAATTCAGTTTGTGGAACATATGTGTATGTGTGATGAACATCCTGGCTACACATATGCATCAGTTCTCGGTTCCGTGGTTTTCCACAGAATTGAGGGCGTCACACAGAGTGTTCAATTATGGAAGGATACACTACTGAAAAAGTGATTGAGGGTTGCACTTATTACATCAAAGATGGAAAGCCGATAGGTGTGCCTATACCAGTACATGAGGGTAGACTATGTGGGAGAGGCAACCTGGGTAAGAAAACTTTTATCGTTCAGGATTATAAATTAGTACACTGTGCATATTTTGGTGTACTACAACAGCTCGCAATAACTAAGTCGTACATCAGGAACACGAAATTGAGCTTCGCAGAAAAAACCAAGGCCGCACAAAGGACTGGATCATGAAAGAGCATAGAAGGTGTTTCACTGAATGGTTAATGGACAAAAATAAACCATACGGAGACTCTGATGAAGAGGCAACAACTTCTGGCCCATCTGCTTTGGTGACATCATGGCAAGCATATGACATCAATGGTTACAAATTTTACACTAAGGAAAAAGACGGTAAGCGTGTTGCACAAAATAGTGGTGTTCGTATAGAGGCTTATGATCCACAAGGGCAGAAGACCACATACTTCAGGTTCATAGAGGAAATATGGGAACTCAGTTATGGCAAAAGAATGCAAATGCCCGTGTTTAAGTGCCAATGGGTCAAACATCCTAATGGTGTTAAAGTGGACAACTAAGGGTTGACACTGGTAGAATTGAACAAAGTGGGTTATAAATATGATTTGTGGGTTCTCGCCGATCGTGTTGCACAAGTTTTTTATGTACAGATCCAGAAACTGAGAAGATGCACGTAGTTTTTTCTGAAAAGCAAAATATTGTTGGGGTTGAGAATGTGGGAGATAATAAAGAGAAATATAATCAATATGAAGATATGTATCTTTTCACCGATCCAGACAACATCAAGCGCGTAGAAAGAAGCATTAAAAAGGATCTGAAACCCTATATGCAAAAAGATGTCAATGCTGGAAAAAATATGACATATACTTTATATATTTGTAATATTGTAATGAAGTTTTAATATTTTAATTTGACAAATTTCCTTTTTTAATATTTGAATTTTGACATGTTGGAATGCTTTAAAAAATAACAAAATTTATACAGTGAAATACACTGTGCTTGAAGCCATGGCCGGCTAAGTGTTGCTTCATCTCTATGTGTATGTGTGATCTCTCTTTTTCTTCTGTTTGCTATAATTTTTGCAAGCGGTTCTTTATCTACGGCTATCCGTCTGTGAAGAATGTTGTAACGTAAGATTATCTGTCCGTGTAACTCTAAGAACGCATGTTCTGCGCGCGTGGCGTTTTACTCTCGCGCGCGCGGTAACCAAAAAGGTAAGGCGCGGACGCCCGGTATCAAACAGAGAGGGCCAATATAACAGAGAGGGTCAATATCAGATATAAGAAACCACTGATTGAGAAGCACCTTCAAAAAGGCTATTACTGAGAATCATCTCCTTTGATGATCATATCATCTGTCATTGTCAAAGGAGAAGAGTCCAACAATGAGAAGAAGTATTAACAAAAAGGATAGGATCATGAGCACTAACCACACAAGCAAAGTGTTGAAACTAAGCACGAGGACATGCTTGAGGCCATATAAGAGTACGTCAAAGACGGCAAACTATATCCACAGGAACAGAATACCCCGATGACAGTTGCATATACACCTCTAGAGAACAACAAATCTAGTTCAAAATAAAATTATTTTTTTCAAAACTACAACAATTTAATAACAGAAGGTAACAATTCAACATGACTATGAAATCAACATATCATAACCTAGACAACTAATATATATATATATATATATATATATATATATATATATAGAGAGAGAGAGAGAGAGAGAGAGAGAGAGAGAGACACACACACACAACACACAACAACCAAGCCTTTATCCCAAACATGTTGGGATTTAAGTGCTGCTTCATACAGTAAAATACACTGCGCTTGAAGCCATGGCCAACTGAGTGCTGCTACATCTCTATGTGTACATGTGAGTTCTGGTTTTCCTCTGTTCGCTACAATTTTTGCAGGCGGTTCTATACCTACGACTAGCCGCATGCGGTTTGTAATGTAAAGAGTATCCGCATGTGAAGAATCTTTATTGCAGGCGGTTCTTTATCTACGGTTGTCCGCCTGTGAAGAATGTTTATCACATGCGGTTTGTAACGTAAGATTATCCGCCCGTGTAACTCTAAGAACGTATGTACTGCACGCGTGGCGCGTTCCCCTCGCGCGCGTTATAACCAAAAAGGTAAGGCACGCACGCCCGGTCGCTTCAACCGACTTTATTAATGGCCAATATTGCAAGCGACTCCTACTCCACGGTCCGCCTGTATCGTGCGGTCGTTGCAATTCGCACACAGAATTCAAAGCAACCCGACCTCTCCTTCTCTGCACCATTGTAACTTGCACCTTCCCCTTCTTTGCAGTCTGCACCACCATCACATTCTTCCTCATCCCTCTAGTCTTCGTCTTCCTCGTCGCACCGTAAACCTAGTCTCAATGGCACCACCGACGAAGCGCTCCCGACCATGCTCTCCACTCGCCGCGCCTCCATCCTCGGCTCCAACCGCACCTCTGTCCCTGGCTCCAACTGTGCCTCCGTCCCCGGCTCCAACCGCGCCTCCGCTGCCTTCCTTGGCGGAAGAGAGAGTGCACCTGCTTAAGAAAGTCACTTTCCTAGAGCAGAGTCCGGTTGCCCTCAGGGCACAGGAGGACAACAACGACCTATCACCGTTGCGCCGGCAGATGGTGAAGGATGTATTTAACAGTACATCTGATGCCATGGTTCTTCTGGGTCTTGATCGCCTTTCAGAATGTACTGGAATGGGCACCGTAGCCCACTACCTCTTCGGGTTAAGCGTAGTGGCCGGTCGTCTTGACGCGATGCGGGAGACGGTCGGTGAGGTGCTTGGGCTGGAAGGCAATAGGAAGTTGGTGGAGGCGATCGCTGACAAGTGTGGGGTTTCTCCGCCACCGGAGGACTAGACGATCGTCTATTGTTTGTAAAAATTTAATTTTTAATGAATGTGTGTTTGATGACGAATGTTTGTTATCGATTATCAAATTGTTTGTTGTCTTTTTGTTTAATGCTAAATGTGGTTGATGTATACCGGGCGCGACGTTTGGTGGCTTTAAATTGGTGTCAAAGGCGCGTTCAGATCCCCTCGGTATTAATGGCCAATATTACAGGTGGCTCCCTACTCCCGGTCGTTTCAGCCGTCTGTATTAATGCGGCTTGTAATTGAATTCAAAGGCGCGTTACCCTCGGTATTAATGGCCAATATTGTAGGCCGCTCTTGCTCCCGGTCGCTTCAGCTGTCTGTATTAATGACCCATATTGCAGGAGACTCCTACTCCACGGTCCACCTATGAAAATTGATATGTTTACACATGCAGTTTGCCGTTATGAGCCGTCTGTGATGTTTATTCATCACAAACGGCTATTAAATTATTCGACATCACAGACATATTTTTTACAGACTGTCTGGCTCTGAAAAACGAGGCGCCTGTGATAATAGTTTTGTAGTAGTGCCAGCTGTGCACTCCGGTGGCTCGACTTGTGAGTCCTCGAGTTGCTTTACGTTATTTGTAACTAACATTGCTATTGACACGTTTTATGTATTGCTTATATTTGTAGGAGAAGTATGGGGAGGAGATGGTGAAGATTTACAGCGAAGACTACGATTGGTAGAACACACCAATCGACGTCAACGCCGTTGATGCGAGCGGTGGCGGTAAATCCCATGGACTGCGAGATGCTAGCTGTTTTTCATTCTATCAATTCGAGCTATATTATCTTACTCTTAATCTTTTTTTATAGTTTTCCCATTTTCGATGGAGTGGTTGACTCAAGGGAGGCAAGGCCCTTCGAGGGGCTTCTTCCCGCAGTCTTCGTTCGCTGGATCTAGTCGGCGGATGTCGCAGAGGGACCTGAAACTCTAGATTATCCAGGAGGAGCTACGCTTTACACAGGAGAAGCTCTAGAAGCAAGAAGCCCTTGCCAAGGCCACAGAGGAATATCCAGCTAGCTACTTGGCACAGATGAAAGCGGCGGTACAAGTAAGAACTTAAAATACTAAACATCTATACCATTTAATTATTATTAATATGCTATGCCTTGCTATCACATGGCCTTAGCCCAGCAGCATAGGAAGCAGGTTGCTATTCCCTAATGGCAGTCGCCGATAGAGCCACAGGTGTCAGCGAAGCCACATATGCCTTTTTCAGCGGTACAGGTAAGCAACACATCTTAAAATTAACATAAATTAGATTACTATAGCAAACTGAGCCAAAATTAGTTGAACATAGTCAAACATCAACAAACTTAGCTATATGTAGAATATTTTAGCAAACCATAGACAAACTTAGCCAGACTTGCTCAGTTCTATCTCATCATAAGCAAAATTAGTGAAACATACACTTTTTAAGTTAAAACTTGTCTAACAACACTTGCACATCACAGGGATCGGGGTTAGAGGTCACACTCCATTGCCGCAGCTACCGACACCTGGAGCACGACACGAGGACAACATTCCAGGCTCCGGAGGCAGCGGACGTGGAAGTGAGTAGCGTCATGACTTTTATATTTGAAACTATTGTAATTGAACTGTCTGTCATGTATATATGTGTTTTTGTATCTGCCTGTGAGGTGGTCATCGTGCGAGGTTAGCATTTTTCTGTTTTTTAATTACATTGCTTATTTACAACGGCTTGGAGGTGGCCGTCATAAATAAGCCTGTGTTATTTATGACGGCCAGCTCCAGGCCGTCGTAAATAAGCCTGCGTTATTTACGATGGTTTGTTCCTGATCGTCGTAAATAATCTAGTTATGAAGGCCTGTTTTAGGCCGTCGTAAATAAACTTATTTATGACCAATCACTTGTGATGGTCGGATGTCATCGTAAATATGGAATAATTGTCGTAAATAAGTTAATTATGGTGGTTAGTAGCTTAATTACGACTGTTTAGACCGTTGTAATTGGTCGTGTTTCTTGTAGTGATAATTAAGATGCTTACGATGACATATGGCTTAATTATGACGGTTTCTAGCCGTTGTTAGTTGTCGTGTTTCCTGTCGTGGTTGATAGGAAAATGCTGCTTCAATCTAACCATTACTTCATCCATTAGGACTATATTTGTGACAAAATATCAGCTATCTAACTGAAAACGTGCTTAAACGTGATGTCATGAAACACTAAACCTCAGCATCTAGTGGTTAAGTGCCAGTGCCTCTCTGTTGAGTTGGGCTTTAATTTTATTTCTTCTTTATGATTTACTCAGCCACCTTATTTTACTGCATTTGCCTGATTTTTACGACCACCATCTGCATCCCGCCGCTCCTCCTACATCATAGCTTAGCACCTTTTGCACCTGCGTGTTGTCGTGGCGCCGAGGAGGTAACTCATCGTCCAGCATTGACTATATTTTGGAGGGCCTTACTGTCACAGTTATTTCGTGGCTAGTAAAACTTTTAGACAAGATTAATGACTCAGCGAGTCACCTGCATGTTAACGATGATTTCAACAATAATGAGGATACAAGGATTACCTATATTTAAGCACTCGTGAGGTAATATCCTACCTCTGATTGATTGGTATTATCTTAATATGGTGGCTACAAAAATGATACATGTCCATGTGTTGTTTTATTATTGTTCCGTGTGTGTATGTGTGTCTCACTTGTTGCCCCTCCTCTCACTTTAATTTATATGGGTAAAAGGTGTCAAGACATGTCACAAGTTGCTTACAAGGTGGAGTCGTCTAATATAGACTTATCCATAACTCGCTATATATAACTTTAAGGCGGTTGTTTCTTCCCCTTTTTTATCCAGAGTCTAAAGAATAATCTCCAGAACTTCACCTGCCATGCTGGGATAAAGTTTCGATATTGTTGAAGTCGTTGTGCCGTAAACTCTAAAATGTTTGTGCCCGATGGAAGTGTTCTTATTCATTTCCTTAGACTTGGCCCATCGAGAGCCCATCCCGATCACCTAGGGCGAAGTGGACGTCATGAGCCTATAAGATATAGATATATGCACATATAGATGTACATGGCTAATTTTACTTGTAAAGTATATAGACACTCATTCTTGTGACACCTAATAATAAGTATCAAACACTTGAGAAATCTCATATTAGGACACAATAAAGAACATAGTATTAAATAAAGTAAATATATATACTGCTATGAATTTATCATGATCTTAAATAAGAATTAAATTCTAATTACCTCATTCACAATAATGTTTCAGTGCTTCATGAGCATTTCTAGAAGTAAAATTATTAAGAACAATATCAAGATCAATATTTTTCAAGATATCCTTCTCAATACAACACACAGAAAAGTTATTCAATCTATCTTGTAACATAGTTGACCTTAAATAATTTTTAAATAGTTTCACATCATACATCGCACATAGAAGATGCAAATCAAAGATGAGAATAACTTGAGCAGCAGACAACCCTCACCCTCCAGGCTCTAGCCCGGCAGTGCTCCTGCCTGCAGAGTGGGTTGTGCGCGACTGCTGCCTGATCTGACCACCGATGACAGACACACACGCGCTCATTCGTTTCTCGAGCATACGTTCAAGGACCTCCATGCATGGCTTGAAGGAAGATGGATCATCCACGCACCAAGGATGGAAGTGCGTCGTGCACCACTCGGAAAGAGACTTCTTCAAGCTCTGATGGAGGCAGGTGCTCCTCCTTTTCAAGGAAGCTGCAATGCATCGCCCTCGATCCGGCAGTCCAGCGTTGATGCAGGGGCTCGGGACCATAGGCGGAAGGGGCCACTAGCTGTGCCGCTCCGGATTACCTAAAATTTCAAATAGGATAATTTGATTTTTTTTTTAAATTTTATTTTTCAGAACCGCCATCTGAAAATGTATCTAAATTTTGGTTACCCGAAACCTAAAAATTTAGGTTTGGACCCGGGTTACCCATATTATCCGAAAATATAACATATGTTGTGTAGTATGTATTATAGCAATTAAAACAGCTAAAAACAGTAATAAATTTAACATTTCAGCAGTAAAATTAAAATTCCAGCAATGTTACTGTACAGATAATAAAATAGCAGTAACATTAGAGTAAGAAGAAGTTAAAAAATATCATTACATTCAACATTTAAGTAGAAAAAATAATATTTTTACAGCATTACAGGAAGGGAGGGTATTTTAGAAAAAATTATTGGGTTTTGCGAATCCCCAAACAAAAACTAATTTTGAATTTCAGTATTCAGAGTTTTCATATTCGAGTTCAGGTGTTTTTGGATTAGATATTCGGTTAGGTTTTATGCCCACCGTCAGGAGCCACCACCGCCTAGGACCCAGGTAGGGAAGTGGCCATGCATGGTCGTGGGGCCAAAGAAACAATTACGTCTACTATGGGAGCATGTCGTGGGGTCCAGCCTGTTGGAACTGAGGATTGATAAACAATTGTTATTCAGAGCAGGAGGTTGAGATGATGACCCCATCACCGAAGATTGGCTCCTCCACGGTGATAAATTCCAGTGAAATCGTTGCGGTGGAACGTGTCACCTACAGTTCCTCAGTGGTCGAATTACCGATCCTGACGAAGACCAATTACCATGAATAATCATTGGTAAGGAGGGTCAGCCTAGAGGCTCTCGGCCTGTGGGATGCCGTCGAGAAGGTCGCCATCGATCAACGTGAAGATTGACTCACGCTGTCTGCGATTTTGCGTGACTGCCGGCGGAGCTGAAAGCGCCAATGGCGGAGAAGAAGACCGCGTTTGAGGCGTGGGTTGCAATCGGGAGGATGCGCGTGGGCGATGAGCGCGTGAAAGAGGCCAATGCCCAGCAACTCGTGAAGCAATTCAAGACGATTGGCTTTGCCGATGGTGAGTCAGTGGATGACTTTGTGGTGAGAATTACCGGAATTGCAGAAAATTTCCACGAATTGGGAGTAAGGATCGATGAAAATCGATTGGTGCGGAAGATTCTGTGCGTGCTCCCACCGAGGTTCAATCAAATTGCATGTGCAATCGAGATGTTAATCGGCCTCAATGACATGACGACGGAAGAACTCGAAATGAAATCTAACTGCCGAAGATCGCCTCAATGTCGAGGCAGCAGTGGACCACGTGTTGGTGATATGCCCAAGAGGCAATCATAACAATTCGGATAAAGGCCTGATGGATATTTGATCCATAAGAAATTAGGGTACTAATGGGCCTGTGACCTAAAAGCCCATTAGCGCGCCTATAAATATGAGGGGTAGGGTTACGGACAGATGTCTCCATCAGATAGCAGTCCCAGCCGCCGCCCCTCACAGGTCAGCCGCCGAAACCCCTGCCGCGCGCACGGTGCTAGCACACCGACGCACGGCGTTCCTCCCTGTACGTGTGGACTCCGTGGAGGCGCTGCTGTTACTGCTGCGCTGATCGGCTACGGCGCGCATCTACGATCCGCTGCGCTGCGCGTCTAGTGGTAACGATCCATGACCTTCTCACTCGCATGTTTCCTGGGTGATACGGTCGAATTGCTAGAGTAGTGCATCGCCTATTTCCCAACAGTGGTACCAGAGCCGACTTGCGTAGTTTTTGGTCTGGATCTTAGATGCGATCTACTGCAGACAAGTTCATATGATGAATTTTTATAGTTCGGCTTCTGGGGTTTGGAATTGGTTAGAGTAGATTGCCATCATATGACTAAAGGATTAGTTTGTGCTCCTTCTCTGCTGTGTGCGCAACCTGTCCCTACCGGCTGGAATCACCATCGGGACTAATAGTGTACATAGCTAGCAGATTGAGCCAACAGATCACGGTCATGTGTCGCGATCTTCTCGTGGATAACCAGTCACAATGAAAATTGAGGCATTCTGAATGGCTCAGATTCGGGTTGATCTGATCAATTCGATGAGATTTTCATAGTGATGTCATAGATGCGATCTATGTAATTCCGTTTGGTGTCTGCTATAGTGACATCATTAAGTTGTTTCGCGATAGACATCGTTCTACGCTTAACTTGTTTTTGCAGGGAATGATGTGAATGGTATGGCCTAAATATGATGTGATAATCTGTGTGTAAAATTCGTGCAGCCTGCGTGTTGCAAATTTAACACAACCGGGTTGAGGTTGTCACATATTTGTATAACGACCTGCGTGTCGCCCTGTGATGCCTGATCTCTCATGTAATTTATTTGATAGCTATTAGATGTATTAGCTTCTTTTATATTCATTGAGAAACCTCAAGCATCATGGCGATGGTGATCACCATAAGAAGGGAGACATGGCGGTATAGATCGTGATGGAACCATGGTGATGGAGATCACTATGATCCTAAAGGCCATACTATTCACATATATGATATGATCGTATTACTATTCTTTTCATGCTTTTCATATGGTGGATGTTTTGTCATGATAGAATAGCTTCCCTCGGAAAAGTTGAGTATTTGATGCCATTTACCTATAGCTGCACCTATGTTGTTTTGATCGTTGTATGGTAGGTTTGCCAAAGCAAAATACCGTCATCTATCATAATGAATAGGGTGAATGTTGGACATTCACATGCATAGTATTGGTTTACTCAACAAAGCTATCAAAACGGTTTTGGGCTTTATGGCATAGTGTTGGGAGCCGGGGCATTGGATGTCACCCAACAAACAAGAATCATATAGAGATATGATTAACAATGGTTGTTTACCTATGTTACTGATTTTCTAGCAGTGAAGCCAAATCTCACTAGGAATTAGTGAATATGGATCTTGGACCACTATATGTCGTTAGAGGGAGGACGATGCTCATATAGTGGTGGTGTCTTTTATTAAACTGTTAATAAAAGATTGGTACATAACATAGTGCTAAAACCTTGCATATTTATTTTCTATTGTAGATCATGTCTGCTAGTAACAATTCCGGTTTCAATTTGCGATCTGTGCTTGAGAAAGAAAAGCTCAATGGAGCTAACTTTATTGATTGGTACCGCAACCTGAGAATTGTTCTCAGGCAAGAGAAAATTGAGTATGTTCTTGAGCAACCATACCCCAATGACCTCCCCGATGATGCAAATGCCGCAACTCGCAGGACTTATGAGAAGCACTGCGATGATGCGCTTAATGCAAGCTGCCTCATGCTTGCCACAATGTCCCCTGATCTACAGAAACAATATGAGCATGCAGATGCTTATTCTATGATTCAGGGACTACGTGGAATGTTTGAGAACCAAGCAAGGGCTGAGAGGTACAACATCTCAAAGTCCTTGTTCTCATGCAAGCTGGCAGAAGGTAGCCCGGTCAGTCCCCATGTAATCAAGATGATTGGTTACATTGAGACTTTGGACAAACTTGGTTCTGAACTCAAGGATGACCTGGCTATTGACGTTATTCTCCAGTCACTCCCACCGAGCTATGAGCCATTTATATTGAATTATCAAATGAATGGCATGGAGAAAACGTTGGCTGAATTGCATGGGATGCTTAAAACAGCCGAGGAAAGCATTAAGAAAAACACCACTCATGTGATGATGGTTCAAAAGGAGAATAAAAAGAGGAAGCGTGTGATGCATCCTAAAGGCAAGGGAAGGGTTCCCAATGAGTCTTCAAGCTCAAAGCCAAAGGGAAAATCAGGCCCTTCTCCTAATGATGAATGCTTCCACTGTCATGCTAAGGGGCATTGGTCTAGGAATTGCAAGAAGTACTTGGAGGATAAGAAGAAGAAAGGGAGTGAGACTTCCACTTCAGGTATAAATGTTATAGAAATCAATATTGCTACATCTTCTAGTGAATCATGGGTATTTGATACCGGATCAATGATTCACACTTGCAAATCGTTGCAGGGTCTAAGTGAGACTAGAAGATTTGCAAGAGGCGAGTTGGATGTTCGGGTCGGCAATGGAGCAAAGGTTGCTGTCATAGCTGTCGGAACTTATCACTTGTCATTACCCTCAGGATTAGTTTTGGAATTAAATAATTGTTATTGCATTCCTTCTTTGAGCAAGAACATTATATCTTCTTCATGTTTGGAAGAAGTTAATGGTTATGAGATTATAATAAAGAACAAATGTTGTTCTATTTATTATAATAATATTTTCTATGCTCAATGTCCATTAGTGAATGGATTATATGTTCTTGATCTTGAGGATAAAACAGTCTATAACATTAGTACAAAAAGGGCTCGACGAAATGATCTAAATCCCACTTTTATTTGGCATTGTCGCTTAGGTCATATAAATGAGAAACGCATTGAGAAACTCCATAAAGATGGTTTGTTAAGTTCATTTGATTTTGAATCACTTGACACATGCGAGTCTTGTTTGCTTGGGAAGATGACCAAAGCACCCTTCACTGGTCAAAGTGAGAGGGCAACTGACTTGTTGGGACTTATACATACTGATGTATGTGGACCAATGAGTTCGGTAGCTAGAGGTGGTTTTCAGTATTTCATTACTTTTACCGATGACTTTAGTAGATATGGATATGTCTATCTAATGAGGCACAAGTCTGAATCTTTTGAAAAGTTCAAAGAATTTCAGAATGAAGTACAAAATCAGTTGGGCAAGACAATTAAACTTCTACGATCTGATCGTGGGGGTGAATATTTGAGCCATGAATTTTATGATCATTTAAAACAATGTGGAATTGTTCCACAGTTGACTCCACCAGGAACGCCCCAATGGAATGGGGTGTCCGAGCGGAGGAACCGAACCTTGTTAGACATGGTTAGGTCGATGATGAGTCAGACTGATCTTCCACTATCCTTTTGGGGTTATGCTCTTGAAACTGCTGCGTTTACACTAAACAGAGTCCCAACTAAGTCTGTTGAGAAGACACCATATGAGATGTGGACCGGGAAACGTCCCGGATTGTCTTTCCTCAAAGTTTGGGGATGTGATGCTTATGTCAAACGTTTGACGTCGGACAAACTTACTCCCAAATCAGACAAATGCTTCTTTGTGGGATATCCTAGGGAAACCAAAGGATATTATTTTTATAATAAAACGGAGGGTAAAGTGTTTACTGCTCGCAATGGTGTCTTCTTGGAGAAAGAGTTTCTCTCAAAAGGAGTTAGTGGGAGCAAGGTGCATCTTGAAGAAATCCAAGAAATATCTGAAAATGTTTCGGCACCCTCTAATCCTATACAGGATGTACAAGATGTTGTACAACCACTTGATGAAACACCAGCTCCACGAAGGTCTACAAGAGTACGTCGTGCAACTGAAAAGTTGACACTCCTAACCACGGAACCACAGGACATGGTATTGTTGGACAATAATGAGCCTGTGACCTACACTGAAGCAACAATGGGACCCGACTCTGAGAAATGGCTTGGAGCCATGGAATCCGAAATAGAATCCATGCATGAGAATCAAGTTTGGAACTTGGTTGATCCAACCGATGGTGTGAGACCGATCGATTGCAAATGGATTTTCAAGAAAAAGACTGATATGGATGGAAAAGTTCACATCTATAAAGCACGATTGGTGGCGAAAGGTTTCAGACAAATTCAAGGTGTTGATTATGATGAAACATTTTCGCCCGTCGCTATGCTAAAGTCTGTTCGAATTCTCCTAGCAATTGCTGCATATTTTGATTATGAAATATGGCAGATGGATGTCAAAACAGCCTTTCTTAATGGGAGTCTGACTGAGGATGTGTACATGACACAACCTGAGGGTTTTGTCGATCCTAAAAATGCTAGAAAAATATGCAAACTTCAAAAGTCCATCTATGGATTGAAGCAAGCATCTCGGAGTTGGAATCTACATTTTGATGAAGTGGTCAAAGGGTTTGGTTTCATCAAGAACGTAGAAGAACCTTGTATTTACAAGAAGGTTAGTGGGAGCGCACTTATATTTCTGGTCCTATATGTAGATGACATATTGTTGATTGGAAATGACATTCCAGTACTAGATGCTGTTAAATCCTCATTAAGGAAAAGTTTCTCAATGAAGGATTTAGGAGAGGCAGCATACATTTTGGGCATAAAGATCTATAGAGATAGATCTAAAAGGTTAATTGGATTAAGGCAAGACACATATATTGACAAGATATTGAATCGATTCAATATGCAAGATTCTAAGAAAGGTTTCTTGCCAATGTCACATGGCATCACTCTAAGCAAAAGTCAGTGTCCTTCGACACCTGATGAGCAAAAGAGGATGAGAGCGATTCCTTATGCTTCGGCTATTGGATCTATCATGTATGCCATGTTGTGTACACGCCCAGATGTATCCTATGCTCTAAGTGTTACGAGCAGGTATCAATCAGATTATGGTGAGGCTCATTGGACAGTTGTCAAAAATATTCTTAAGTACTTGAGAAGAACTAAGGATGTATTCCTAGTGTTTGGAGGTGAAGAAGAGCTCGTTGTAAGAGGTTACACCGATGCTAGCTTCCAAACAGACAAGGATGACTCTAGATCGCAATCCGGTTTTGTGTTCTGCCTCAATGGAGGGGCAGTGAGCTGGAAAAGTTCCAAGCAAGACACAGTAGCAGATTCAACGACGGAGGCGGAGTATATTGCAGCTTCTGAAGCTGCAAAGGAAGCTGTTTGGATCAGAAAATTTGTTTCTGAGTTGGGTGTTGTTCCTAGTGCGTCCGGACCTGTGGATCTCTATTGCGACAATAATGGAGCCATTGCACAGGCAAAGGAGCCTAGATCACACAAAAGATCCAAACATATACTACGACGCTATCATCTGATTCGAGAGATTATCGACCGAGGTGATGTGAATATATGCAAGGTGCATACGGATTTGAATATGGCAGATCCGTTGACAAAGCCTCTTCCACAATCAAAGCATGAGACACACACGAGATCTATGGGTATTAGATACTTACATCAATGATCCTAGTGTGTAGTGGGAGACTTTTGTCATAGCTATGTTTATGTACTATTTGAGTAACTATTATTCACATTGATCATCAAGTATGTGACTTGTTCGTGAGACTCTTTGTTAATTATAATGTTACTCAAAATGATCCCTAGTCTACATCGTTATATGAGACAATGATAGTACGCAGACTAGCACATGTATTAATTGATGATCACGTTTCACGGATCATAGATATGGAGATATCAAATTAATAATGTGAACACATGTTAGTGAACATGGTGTTGGATAGACCCATTCCGAGACACTGTTGGGATTGTTATTTACATATGTGCCATCAGTTGGTCTTGAGTGATACACCTGCTAGATTCTTTGACCTGAGATCGCCATTGTTTCTCACTATGTGTAGTTGTGCACTTTGAAACTATCAAACGCTACTCCGTAACTGGGTGGTCATAAAAATAGTCTTCAGGTGCATGATGAAGCATGGAATGAGATGTGTGCGGATCAAGATGGGATTTGCCCCTCCTAAATAACAGGAGAGATATCTCTGGGCCCCTCGAGATAGTTGGATTGAAAGTGCATGGCCATGCCAAAATGATTAAAGAGTTAATCATTATGACTAAAAGTTAGTCATCGATTGAATCCACTATTTGATCGAGTGAATGGTCGAGCTATCACAAGGATGGCACGTATCTCGCCTTGAGCTTGACTGGTATCGTGTGACAAAGGAATTAGCATGTGAATGTATCTAGGTTCAGCCGATATGATCTTTATGTACATTCGGGAGTCAGTATGTCCTGCTAGGTACCTCTACTAACTTGTGTTTGAAAACGGTTTTCATTCATAACCGACTGTACATGAACCTAACGGGTCACACACTTAAGGGGATGGAATATTGAAAAACTTGGCTATATGATTGTCTCTAGTGCAAGTAGGAGATTGTTGGTGATATGCCCAAGAGGCAATCATAACAATTCGGATAAAGGCCTGATGGATATTTGATCCATAAGAAATTAGGGTACTAATGAGCCTGTGACCTAAAAGCCCATTAGCGCGCCTATAAATATGAGGGGTAGGGTTACGGACAGATGTCTCCACCAGATAGCAGTCCCAGCCGCCGCCCCTCACAGGTCAGCCGCCGAAACCCCTGCCGCGCGCACGGTGCTAGCACACCGACGCACGGCGTTCCTCCCTGTACGTGTGGACTCCGTGGAGGCGCTGCTGTTACTGCTGCGCTGATCGGCTACGGCGCGCATCTACGATCCGCTGCGCTGCGCGTCTAGTGGTAACGATCCATGACCTTCTCACTCGCATGTTTCCTGGGTGATACGGTCGAATTGCTAGAGTAGTGCATCGCCTATTTCCCAACACCACGTCGGGCAACTAATGCTCACTGAGGAGCAGTGGGAGGCTCGGCGACGTCAACACGGGAAAGATCAACGGCAGCATTGCGAGAATCGGTCACAGGAAGGTGATGAACGTCAGACCGGCAAAAGACACGAAGAAGGCAGTGAAGAGAACTCCACGACAGCAGCACATTTTCACGGAGAAGCGGGCGTGGCAGACGTTACTACCGTGAGAGGTGCTTCGAGTATGGCAAGCGTGGCCATATGGCGAGGAATTGCCGCTCGGAGAAATAGGAAGAAGCGTTGCTTGCTGACATTGACGAATCATCAGCGCTTCTATGATGAATGTCGCACCGTGTCGTAGTTCAATAATCTACGTCAAAATTAGGAGGAAAGTTGTTAGAAATAATCATGACGTGTGTGGGTCAGGTTATTAGTGTATCGCATGTGTCATTAGCGTGTTGTGTGTGTTAGTAGCTGGTTAGTGGAGTAGGTCCTTGATGCAGCTTAATAACCAGCGCGTGAGAGAGCAGGTGCTTCTTATCTACTCGCATGCAGGACAACATGCAGGCAGAGATCGTTGCAGGAGTTGTTGACTAGTTATCAGGATAGGTTCTAGGTGCATGTACGAGATAAGGTTGGAGGCGAGTTGCTCGCTTCACCAGTTCGAATGGCTAGCGAGGGCAGTTGTTAGACCTGTGCTGGTCTCACGGAAAGACTCGCTCTGTGTGTGGAAGCTGTGCAACAGTTAGCCAGCAGATGAGTGTATGCGTAAGTGCTATATAAGCTGCAGCCTGTACGTGTGTTGAGGAATTGAGGTGAGTAGAATACAGAGAAGAATAAAAAGTTTCCTCGTGTTCTCGTGTGATTGTTTGTCATCTTCAGTTCCAACACAGCCTCTATGTTGGTTGTTGAAACCTTGGAGAAAATTTACATAGTAAATAGAGTACGAGTCTGCTAGGTCTTCATCTGTCATCGCTTCGCTTAATTGCTCGAGTCTTTGCGCCGCACCTTACGGTACCAGTCACCGCCTTTCCTTGAAGTTGGAGGATCAGCCACTGCCCATCCCTCCACACCCATCTCGACGGCGGGTCGGCGGCTCAGGTAAACGGGAAGCGCACTCCCCCTTTCTCCTTTCCTTCGCGGATCTCACCACACCCAGATTCAATGTCCCCGATCGTCGTTTGGTGGAGAACGATTTATACCGGCAGGTTTGGGGTAGGCCACGCTTGTGATATGGGGCCTTCCCTGTCATTGTCGATGCCGGCTTCCCACCGACGCGGCCGTGTTGTCTCCTCCAATAGCCCCGACGTCGCGGCAGCGGCAACGGGTTGAGCTGCTGCCTGATCGCATGCAAGCTGATGGTGGGCCTATTTCTGTCGACGTGGGTGAAGAAGGAACTGGTCGAGCACATCAGCCACCTCCGCGTGGACTGCATCGGCCGGGGCACCATTGGATGCCTCAGCAACAAGGGCTGCATCGCCGGAAGCATGGAGCTGCCATCGCTGTGCACTTCTCCTTTTCCTGGTAAGCTTATTTGTAAACAGCTCAGTCTTTTCTGTCAAGGTGATCTGTATTGACCATGCTATGACTCATTCAGCGCTGGTAATAATAAGAACAGCTTTAGATGATTTCTGTAACTTTTCATAGTGTATTTTCATCGTATGTAAGACCTATGTGTTGAATACATTAACAATAAAGTGTTAGAGTGAGTTTCATGTAAAGTTTTAAGCATTTATGTGGTGCTTGACGTGTGGTTTGGTATGAGAAGTGTTAAACTTATTTTTCACGTGTGGAAGAATATGTTTGCTGCTCATTAACTGAGTTTTGCTGTGATTATGGTGGTTTGAATGTTAGCAACATATTCATGTGAGGCTATCATGCAAAGTGTTATGGTTGGACTAACAAGAGTCAAGTCGTAGACTTGTACTCATAAAAAATTGGTTGTTTGCTCATCTGCAAGTGTCGCTTGAGGTCAAGACATGGCTGGTGATGGTGATCCTTTAACTAAACTTAGGGAAAAATTAAGATTCAACAATCAAATTCGGAGGAATTGTGGTTGAGACGATCAAAGGTGTTATGTAGCATGTTAGATCAAGAACAGAGCATATGAAGGTACTTGAGACGTGTCATGTGGTTCTCGAAACATGTGTGGAAGTCATGGGCAAAAGTGCAGCGATAGCATAAGGTTGTGACGTGATTCCAACATGTTTGGACGATGAAAGTGAAGGTTGAATGTGTGCACGTGTGCAAGAAGTGTATGGATGTGGTAACATGGTTCCAAGGCATGGTGAAAGTGTTTGAACGTGTGTGGAGGTTGTCACAAGTTTATGATGTGATTCAAGCATGCTCGGACGTAAAAAAGTTGGTTTAAGGTAAGTTCAGACGTGATCCGAGTTGTAGTCTAAATCGGGTAATTCAGACATGTGTTTTGTTAGGAAACCAGGTTGTTTTGGCAAGAAAACGGTTGATTCCATGTTGGTTGTGAGTTTGGGCTGGAGAGTCTAAGTCAAGGTTGGATTTTAAGTTGTTTATGTCTATAACTCTTCTGGTTCCATACAAAGAGTTTTGTAAAGTTAGAATTTTGATATATATGCAGATATAAAGAGTACAAGTTGGTTAGGAGGTGTCATAGTTGAATAGGACTACTTTGGAGGTATACTAGTTGGTTTTGATAGCCTGAGGACAGTGGATATAAATATAGGGAACTTGGCTATGAGGGAGGTCTCTCTTGTGGCTGTCTTTCATGTGTTTTGGAGTAATCGTCGTTTGTGCGAAACTTTTGCATCGTGATCCAAAAACCTCGTTTTTCGCCGTTCAGACGTTGTTTTCCTTCATACAGATTTTGTCTCTTGCGTCTGTTTATTTTCAGCCAACCTTTGATCATGTTTTCAGTCATAACTTTTGTTCCGCCTATCCAATCAACGTGATTTTTTGTGTTAGCTTCACAACTTGATTTTCTATCATCTATAAAATTTTGATGGTAACTGGATTTATAGTTCATAAGTCAAACACGACTTTATGCAACTTATCAGATTTGATCTTTGCTCGATAGTTAGACTGACCTTTGCTCACGTTTTTAATCATAACTTGAGTTTTACTTAACCTATTAATGTGATTCTTGTTGCGTTGACTTTTCCCTACCTTTTCTATAGTTTTTATCATGACTAAGGTCAGATAACCTACTCGCGCACACGCTGAATTTTTATTTCATCTACCATTCACCCCCCTCTGGTAGTTGATCTTGTATCCTTAGATCCTATAAGTGGTATGAGATCCAAATTGTATTAATCTAATAATTTTTGTTGGTTTTTATGTCAGGTTACATGGAGAGATATATTGCAAAATCGTGTGTGTTCGATGATACTTATTTTCAGGTTTGGAAGGTGTCACACCTGGTTTCTCCGAAGAACAACCGAGTGAATATCACATGTATGCCAGGATCATTTTCTCATACATGTGATAACAAATAGTGAAGCATCATTTATTACAAGCCAGGTGTCGAATATAAATAAGTCTTACAAAGCATATGTCTCGATGGACGATAAATAGTTCATCACAAATAAATAAATTAGCAGCGGAATATAATTCTTGTGGGCTCCATTGCAGGCGTTGCCCGGGGGTCTCCATGAACCTAGAAACCTTCTTCGGGGCCAAAGTCTTGGTCATTATACATCACCTCATTATCTTGACATGAGCAGCAATATAAACCAACAAATATGCAAGGTTGAGTACCGATGGTACTCAGCAAGTGTGGGAAAATTATATCATGCATGGCTAGAACAAGGGGAGGTTGAACTCATGGTTAAAGCACTACGCAATTAATACCTATCACCTTAGCTTATTAAGCACCTACATTACTACATAGGTGAAATGGTCCCAATCTCCCGACCCATCATCATAATCAAATAACCATAACATCATTTCCGATGTTAAGCTCCCCGCTTAACATCCACAACTTCCAAAGTCATCGTCCTCTAATCATGAATAAGTCCAAGCCGCTCTTGACCGTGAGCACGGCTGTCATGATAGTTTTGACTCTGCAGAGTTTGTATCACTGTACCCACATGTAGTGATTTCATCCCCCGTTGCCGGGTGGACTAAAAGAACCTCCATTATGCCAGTGGCTACGAACCACATTCACACTTCCCAGGTGTGTAGCCAGGAGATCACTACGAAGCCTTTACAAAGGGATTCTCGACGAGCGTGGGCCCACTGAGGTTTCACCCCTAACAGCATACAAGAGGCTCCAACCCCGCTGCAGTGGCCCCCTCTTGAGCCTTGCGGTTCATATGGTAGTCCAGCTGAGACCTACTCCCCGCACCATCCAACACACCCATACTACGCCGGGGATACACCTAATTAATTGGCCAAGCTGCCCCATCTCAGCATGTGGTTGGCACTGTAAAGCCAAGTTACATGCTCCATGAACCGGTCCTTAGGATCCAGGCAAGTACTAAACACAAACCCGAGTCTCGTGCACCCAGCACACAACCAAAACATCCAACTTGCCTTGATCCCTACCTCTACATAACTCACAATATCTCATTTAAGAGTATGGTAAAATAAACTGATGATCTCATATCGCAAATATCCCATTCTAAGCATGGCTAAGCATATGCATAATAATAAATGACATGATAAAATAAATCCCAACCCAAGCTACAAGGAAACAGGATAATGCAATTCTAGGGAAACTTCCTAGCATGGGTTTCATATTTCATTTGACAATGCAAATAATTCTATCTACACATCCTAGTATAGGATCAAAGTGGTCAAGGACACTTGCCTCCTTCCTGCTGCTCTTGAAATGGGTAGTCCTGATCTTGGAAAGGAATAACTTGCTCTTGAGCAGGTTCTACATCATACCATCACACATAGCAAAAGAAAAACAACAATCCATAAGACATAGTTCACACTTCCACTTCATACAGACCACACATTCATATTTATGAAAGTCATTCACCATTATATGTGTTGTGGTTACTCTATGTGTGTTGATTTGTGGCTTGCATGCACTTTTAATCATGTGTATATGATTCCTACTTTTGTGTTCACATTTATACTTACATACTATATATATGAGTTTCCAATTTAAATAAATTCCTTATATTCAATTACTACACCTTTTAGCTACCAAGTGTGCATGGAAGGCATTTTCCTACCCCATATGTGTATTCAGACCTTCTACCAACCCTAAACTGAATTCTTTGGATTTTAGAAACTTCATTTATCATTTTCTAGTTATTCATACATAGTTTGCTATATTTTCAGATTTATTTCCTATACCTAAATGTGAACTTTATTATGAAAATAGTAAGACACCTCATCTAAACAGAATAGGTTCTGATTTAAAATATTAAATAATATATTTTTGACCTTTGCCTCTGATGTAAACTATTTTACAATTATTTTCCCTATTTTCCAGAACAATTCCTTACTTAAAAATGTATCCCTAAATGTGAATAATAAATTAAACAGATTCATTTCAGCCCAAAATATATTTTTATCTCACTCCAAAGTTTTCTAAATACTGAGAAAGTTTTTAATTTAATTATGACAATATGTTTGTCCCTCTTTTTAAATACTAGCCACGTATTAAATTTTCCTAAATTAAATATTAAACAGGGCTAAAAAGGTAAACTCACCCCACTACAGGGTCTATAATTTTATTTTAACAATTTTCAGGGGTCTAGCTATACATAACAGAGGAGTTTTTCCTAATTTTTATTAAGTTCAGGGGTTAAAACTGATTTTTAAATGAATTTACATGATTTTCTGAGGTTCCAGGGGCTAGATCAAAAGTTTCCAGGGCTAGCTCTTATTTCCCGAGAACCCCAGGCGGTAGCGCGTAAGAATTCCTGTCTTTATAACGCGGGGCTGACGTGGACCATCCGATTTAAAACAGACGGCTGAGATTATAACGTCGAACCGGTACGCGGGGATTTAAAGTCTACCGTGCGATTTAAAATAGACGACGCACAAGCGGCCACGTCGCTCTAACCGAGCGCGGGCAACGCTGCCGGCGGCGCACGGCGGCGAGAAGCGGCGATCTCGTCGGAGACTTTCGGATCTTCGAGAATTCTTCCTAGAACTGTGATCTTATGGCATAGATCGGTGGAGGAGAGGTCGGGGATCTCACCTCGGGGGTTTTCTTGAGCTCGGAGGTCCTGGAAGGCGGTCGGCGACGAGGTCCGAATTGAAACCACGGCGAGGCTCGTCGGCGCTGTGTTTGAACCGCAAGTCACCGAGTTTTCTGCACCTGCAGGGTTCACCGGAGGCGGTGGATCAAGACCAGCGAGTTAGACCGGAATTTCCGAGCTTAGATCGGCCAGAATTCGCCGGAGAAGGCTCGGTTTCTCACCGGAGTAAAATCGGCGGATCGCGTGGGAAAAACATAACGAGGTCGGGGTTTTTATAGACGGGGGAGGGCGGCGGGGTGGTTTAGATCGAGTTCGCGTCGCCTACAAATGGAATTCGGCGGGGATGCGCAGGATTCCGGGTCGGTTTTGATTCAGGGTGAGAGAATCCCGGCGCGGGCGCGAGGTAGAAGAAGGGCTGGCGGGCCCCGCCTGTTAGTGGGAGGAAAAGGCGCGCGCGGCTGCGGGCTGGCGCGGGGGGGGGGGGGGGGGCCTGGTTGGTCCGGCTGGTGGGTTTCGGCCCACTGGCCGGTTTTTTTTTCCGTTTTCCTTTTTCTTTTTCTATTTCTTTTCTGTTTTGAGTTTAATTTGAATTCCAGTTTGAATTTGAATTTTTGCAAAACATGCAACACGTCCAAAAATTTTTAAATTCCCCTATTAACATGATTTAGGGTCTTAACCAGATTTTTGGGGTGTTACAGCTCTACCCCCCTTAAAAGAAATCTCGTCCTCGAGATTGGTGGTTCTAAGAAAACAATTCCGGAAATTGTGCCTTGAGCTCATTTTCCCGCTCCCAGGTGGCTTTCTCTTCTGAGTGATGCTTCCACTGCACCTTGCACATCCAGATTCTTTTATTTCTGGTGAGGCATTCCATTGTCTCCAAAATCTTGTATGGTTGCTCGGCATAAGACAAATTCTCAGCTACATTCACTTCATTCATGGGTAACACCTCTTCAGACGTCCTCAGGCATTTCTTGAGTTGTGACACATGGAATACATCGTGCACATCCGATAGACGAGCCGGTAACTCTAGTTGATACGCCACTTCGCCTTTCCTTTCCAGAACTTGAAAGGGTCCGATGTATCGAGGTGACAACTTCCCTTTCACCTTGAACCTACGAAGTCCTCTGATAGGGGACACCTTGAGATAGACATAGTCTCCCACATTGAAAACGAGCTCTCTTCTTCGTACATCGGCATAACTCTTTTGGCGTGTCTGTGCTATCCTCAAATTGTTGCGAATTTCCCTTACCTTTGCCTCGGCTTCTTGTAGTACTTCTGGACCAAACACTTTACTTTCCCCCGTTTGGTTCCAAAATAGGGGAGTTCTGCACTTCCTTCCGTATAAAGCTTCAAACGGTGACATCTTCATACTAGCTTGATAGCTATTGTTGTAGGAAAACTCCGCATACGGTAAGTTCTTGTCCCAACTCCTATTGTTTTTGAGTGCACATGCCCTCAGCATATCTTCAAGGATCTGATTGGTTCTCTCTGTCTGCCCGTCAGTTTGGGGATGATAGGCAGAGCTGAAATTCAGATGGGTTCCCATGGTTTCATGCAACTTTTGCCAAAACCTCGAGGTGAACTGTGTCCCTCGGTCCGACACTATCTTCTTCGGCACTCCATGGTAACACACGGTCCTTGACATGTATAACTCCGCCAATTTGGATCCACTGTAGCTTTCCTTCACGGGGATGAAGTGAGCTACCTTGGTTAGCCTATCAATGATGACCCATATCGAATCATACCCTGATTGGGTCCTAGGCAATCCCACGATGAAATCCATGCTGATTTCTTCCTATTTCCATTCAGGCACTTTGAGTGGTTGCAATAATCCCGCGGGTCGTTGATGTTCTGCTTTCACCAACTGACATGTGTCACATAGGGCAACATGTTCCGCGACATCGTGCTTCATGCCATACCACCAATACCTGCTCTTGAGGTCCTGGTACATCTTCGTACTCCCAGGATGAATGGAATAGTCAGAATCATGAGCCTCCATCAAAATCAATTCACGGATCTCCTTTACTTCTGGCACACAGATTCTTTTCCTGTGCCACGCCGTTCCTTGTTCATCCTCTCTAAAACCAGGAGCTTTATTTTCCTTGATGAGTTGTCTGATCTCTCGTATCTTCTCGTCATTCTTTTGACCCTTGCGTATGTCTCGCTCGAGTGTGGAATCCACTTCCATGGCGATGGCTTCACCACTATTTACCAGGCATAGATAGAGCCTTATAACCTCGTCCTTCAATTCTGCAGGCATGTCCTTCAAGCTCAACTTGTTGACCTGCACTTTCTGACTTAAAGCATCAGCCACGACGTTTGCTTTCCCAGGATGATAGTTGATGCCTACATAAAGTCATTGATTATCTCTAACCATCTCCTTTGTCTGAGGTTGAGGTCTGGCTGTGTGAATATGTACTTCAAACTCTTATGATCCGTATATATCTCGGTCCTCTTCCCCATCAAATAGTGCCGCCAAATTTTCAACGCGTGTACCACTGCGGCTAGTTCTAGGTTATGTGTAGGATAGTTCTTCTCGTGCTTCCGAAGCTGCCAGGATGCATAAGCCACGACATGCTCTTCTTTCATGAGAACACATCCCAATCCGTTTCCAGAGGCATCGCAGTACACCGTAAAGTTCTTCTGCATATCTGGCATAACGAGCACTGGGGCTATTGTCAATCTTTCCTTTAGCTCCTGAAAACTCGTCTCGCACTGCGGCGTCCATGTGAATGTGATTCCCTTCTCCAACAGTTTGGTGAGAGGTCTCGAGATCTTGGAGAATCCCTCAATAAACCGTCGATAGTATCTAGCCAATCCTAAGAAGTTTCGAACTTCCCCGACATTTTCAGGGGTCTTCCACTTCTGTATATCCTCGATTTTGGCGGGATCTACGGAGATTCCTCCCTCCGAGATTATATGTCCTAAGAAGGGAACTCTCTTCAGCCAAAACTCACACTTGCTCAACTTGGCATATAGTTGGTGTTCCCTCAGCCTCTGCAATACCAACCTTAGATGTTTCTCATGTTCTTCTTCATCTTTGGAGAAGACGAGAATATCATCTATGAAAACCACCACAAATTTGTCCAGATATTCCATGAATACCTTGTTCATGAGATACATAAAGTATGCCGGGGCATTAGTTAGCCCGAAAGGCATGACAGTGTATTTATACAGTCCGTACCGAGATACGAAGGCTGTCTTGGGAATATCAGATTGCCTTATCTTGAGTTGGTGGTATCCCGACCTGAGATCAATTTTCGAGAACACACAAGCTCCCCTCAACTGATCAAACAAGTCTTCAATGCGGGGTAATGGGTACTTGTTCTTGATGGTTACCTCATTCAAGGCACGGTAATCCACGCATAACCTTTGGGTTCCGTCCTTCTTGGGCACAAATATCACCGGAGCTCCCCATGGTGAGGAACTAGGGTGAATATACCCCTTCTCCGTCAATTCTCTCAAATGATCCTTGAGTTCTTCTAGCTGCTTGGAGTCCATCCGATAAGGTCTCTTGTATATCGGGGCTGTTCCAGGCACTAGCTCAATTGCAAATTCCACTTCACGATCGATAGACATACCTGGCAACTCCTCTGGAAAAACATCTAGATATTCCCGGATAATCCTGATCTCCTCCACTTTCACCTCAACTTGATTTAATTTAATGTCCCTCCTAGGCTCTTGTATTGTTATAAACTTTACTCTTGTGCCACTAGGGTGAGTTAGTTCCACCGTTCTGGTCGAACAATGGATGATTCCCTTATGTTTGGTCAACCAGTCCATGCCCAAAATAATATCGATCCCTTGGGAATCTATTACTATGAGGTTGGCAGTAAACACTACCCCATTAATGTCTAGATTCACCTTGGGACACACTTGTCTTGTCCTTATTTCTCCACCTGGAGAGTTTACTGCTAGCATATAATTCATTTGTGTTGTTGCTAGATCATGCTTCTTAACAAACCCTTTAGCAATGAACGAGTGGGTAGCACCAGAATCAAACAGCAGGGTGGCAGGAAACTTACCAACTACCACGTCGGGTGCCTCTTGTGCTTCCTCCATAGTGACGTGGTTCACCCGTCCTCTCATCACATTCTGCTGTTGTGGCTGCGTGGGCTTCTTCTTTGGGCACTTATGGGCATAGTGCCCCACTTCACCACAGCTAAAACATTGCACCCCAACCTTAGGTGCCTGGCCTTTGTTGTCTTGGGGTTGGTTTGGAGGTCCCTGTACTGCTGGTCGAGGTGGATATGCGGGGCGAGGCTGCTGTACAAACTGACGTTGTGGCTGTGCTGGTGCTGCCGGAGGCCTGTAGTTCAGGTTGTACCCTCTTGGTGCTGAGTAGGGTACCGCAGCACGGTTCGTCTGCCCTGCAGGTTGCTGCATCAGACGAGGGCGTGTGTTGCTCCCTGAGGCTTGATGTGACCACCCGACCTTCCTCTTATTCTCATTTTCCAAGGCCTTTAGCTTCCTTTCTACCACAAATGCTCTGTCCACCATCTTTTAGAAGCTTTCATACTCATTTGAGGACATTGTACACTGCATCTCTGCGGTAAGTCCCTCCACGAAACAATCTTGTTTCAGCTCATCAGTCTCTATGTCCCGTGGGGCATAACGGGATAGTTGAGTAAATTTAGTGAGGTATTCCCTCACCGTCATGTTTCCCTGCTGCAGTCCCAAAAACTCCTTCCTCTTGTTTTTGAGTTCACCTCTTGGGATGTAATGGTTACGGAAGCTACGCTTGAACTCTTCCCAAGTGATGTTCTCAGGGTCATGATGGGAAGCCACGTAGGCGGTCCACCAATCAGCAGCAGGTCCATGCAATTGATGAGAGGCAAACAGCACCCTCTCATACCCTTGGCACTGTATGATCCTCATCTTGCTCTCAATGGTCTTAAGCCAATCATCTGCCTCCAGAGGTTCAGCAGCACTTGCAAACTTTGGAGGTTGAGTTCCTAGAAACTCACTCAACCTTGGTTGGCGTGGTGCAGCTTGTGGAGGTGGAACTTGATGCAAGTTGGCCACCACTTGAGTCGAGTTCTAGATGAGCTGATTTTGATTCTCCAGCATTTGGTGGAGGGGATCAACTCCTTCACGGCGACCACCCCGGTCCTGGCCTCCAGAAAGATGAGGGTTGCATGCCTCATCGTTGTTGTTGGCGGGGTTGGCAGCATGTCCTTTTCCTCTTCCGGCCATCTGGCAGAATCAACCAATGTTAATTTGAAAGCATTTAGTATCATCTTACTACTTTCATTTGTTTGTACTTTGGAGTGTTGAAGCTTTGTTATACTTTTCTGAGGGTTCATTTCTCACACAAAAATGAATGCAATATTATTTCTGTGGGTTCACACACCAGGGCAAAACAATCTGAAGACGAGGCTGTGGACAATTGCTCATGGCTTCCACAACTCACGTCACACACCAAGCATTAACACACCATTAACTTAACGTAACTACTCGACTATTCAACATCTTGCTAGCTAAGGGAAGGACTCTACACTACTCGTTTTCTTGAGCTGGCTCCTCGGGATCTTCCTCATCATTTCGGCTGCCTTCTGACTCTGCTTTGGGTGGGGAGGCCGCTGGTGGAGAAGTGCGACGACGCCTGATCGCCCGACGATCTAGGGAGTCAGGAGTCCATGTATCATTCACGGTGACACACAGTTCATTCCCATCTCCTCTTTCTCTCGCCCTTAAGCAGGCTCGCAGCAACGCCTCCGTTTCCTTCAGGGTGTCCCGGACATCCTGAAGCTCTTGTTGACACTCCTGCAGTCGAGTGCTGAGCATAGCAGCATCCTCCAAGCACAAGTCCATGTGCTCATGAGAAGTCCCTTGCTACACCGGCGGGTACTTGTACTCCGTGGTCCACTCTCACGCTGGAGGACATACATGTACTCAGTCCTGTCTAGGTGGCGACGATAGATGTGACTCTGGCAGGTGATGGCCTCCCAGGTGACATCTTTCTCCGCATCGACCTGTGTCGCTCTACAAGCTGGAGAGCGGTGGATCTTAAGCAGCCGATTTTCGTGTATAATCCTCATCTCTGAACTCCAGTCTTCCCTCTTCTCACGGAGGGTCCTGGTGGAGTTATAGTGGATGATTAGCTTGCCCGTATTGCCGGCGGCTTCGAGCATACGTCGAAGACGGCGCAACAAGCCTCCTACTGCCAATCCGTAGGAAAGGTACGTCACCGGACGGCTCTCCTCTCTTTCAGCAAGGGCAACTATGGGAACTCTCCCTCCTGTGGACTTGCGAGCGGTGCGAATCATGCGAACCATCTAAAACAAAAAGCATTTAAACTTAGGTTCGATAAACTTTTAAACAAAAATCCTATTTTGAATGAAAATTTGGATAAGATGAAGAAAGTGACTCATTAAATAACACTTTTCAACACACACCTTGTAAAAAAATAGTTTTTAAGAAAATAAGGCCCTTAAATACGTTCATTTCTACCTAGGTCCATGTTCCTACGGGCAACCCTGGCTCTGATACCACTTCTGTCACACCCGGTTTCTCCGAAGAACAACTGAGTGAATATCACATGTATGCCAGGATCATTTTCTCATACCTGTGATGACAAATAGTGAAGCATCATTTATTACAAGCCAGGTGTCGAATATAAATAAGTCTTACAAAGCATATGTCTCGATGGACGATAAATAGTTCATCACAAATAAATAAACTAGCAGCGGAATATTATTCTTGTGGGCTCTATTGCAGGAGTTGCCCGGGGGTCTCCATGAACCTAGAAACCTTCTTCGGGGACAAAGTCTTGGTCATTATACATCACCTCATTATCTTGACCTGAGCAGCAATATAAACCAACAAATATGCAAGGTTGAGTACCGATGGTACTTAGCAAGTGTGGGAAAATTATATCATGCATGACTAGAACAAGGGGAGGTTGAACTCATGGTTAAAGCACTACACAATTAATACCTATCACCTTAGCTTATTAAGCACCTACATTACTACATAGGTGAAATGGTCCCAATCTCCCAACCCAACATCATAATCAAATAACCATAACATCATCCCCGCTTAACATCCACAACTTCCAAAGTCATCGTCCTCTAATCATGAATAAGTCCAAGCCGCTCTTGACCGTGAGCACGGCTGTCATGACAGTTTTGACTCTGCAGAGTTTGTACCACTGTACCCACATGTAGTGATTTCATCCCCCGTTGCAGGGTGGACTAAAAGAACCTCCATTATGCCAGTGGCTACGAACCACATTCACACTTCCCAGGTGTGTAGCCAGGAGATCACTAAGAAGCCTTTACAAAGGGATTCCCGACGAGCGTGGGCCCACTGAGGTTTCACCCCTAACAGCATACAAGAGGCTCCAACCCCGCTGCAGTGGCCCCCTCTTGAGCCTTGCGGTTCATATGGTAGTCCAGCTGACACCTACTCCCCGCACCATCCAACACACCCATACTACGCCGGGGATACACCTAATTAATTGGCCAAGCTACCCCATCTCAGCATGTGGTTGGCACTGTAAAGCCAGGTTACATGCTCCATGAACCGGTCCTTAGGATCCAGGCAAGTACTAAACACAAACCCGAGTCTCGTGCACCCAGCACACAACCAAAACATCCAACTTGCCTTGATCCCTACCTCTACATAACTCACAATATCTCATTCAAGAGTATGGTAAAATAAACTGATGATCTCATATCCCAAATATCCCATTCTAAGCATGGCTAAGCATATGCATAATAATAAATGACACGATAAAATAAATCCCAACCCAAGCTACAAGGAAATAGGGTAATGTAATTCTAGGGAAACTTCCTAGCATGGGTTTCATATTTCGTTTGACAATGCAAATAATTCTATCTACACATCCTAGTATAGGATCAAAGTGGTCAAGGACACTTGCCTCCTTCCTGCTGCTCTTGAAATGGGTAGTCCTGATCTTGGAAAGGAATAACTTGCTCTTGAGCAGGTTCTACATCATACCATCACACATAGCAAAAGAAAAACAACAATCCATAAGACATAGTTCACACTTCCACTTCATACAAACCACACATTCATATTTATGAAAGTCATTCACCATTATATGTGTTGTGGTTACTCTATGTGTGTTGATTTGTGGCTTGCATGCACTTTTAATCATGTGTATATGATTCCTACTTTTCTGTTCACATTTATACTTATATACTATATATATGAGTTTCCAATTTAAATAAATTCCTTATATTCAATTACTACACCTTTTAGCTACCAAGTGTGCATGGAAGGAATTTTCCTACCCCATATGTGTCTTCAGACCTTCTACCAACACTAAACTGAATTCTTTGGATTTTAGAAACTTCATTTATCATTTTCTAGTTATTCATACATAGTTTGCTATATTTTCAGATTTATTTCCTATACCTAAATGTGAACTTTATTATGAAAATAGTAAGACACCTCATCTAAACAGAATAGGTTCTGATCTAAAATATTTAATAATATATTTTTGACCTTTGCCTCTGATGTAAACTATTTTACAATTATCTTCCCTATTTTCCAGAACAATTCTTTACTTAAAAATGTGTCCCTAAATATGAATAATAAATTAAACAGATTCATTTCAGCCCAAAATATATTTTTATCTCACTCCAAAGTTTTCTAAATACTGAGAAAGTTTTTAATTTAATTATGACAATATGTTTGTCCCTCTTTTTAAATACTAGCCACATATTAAATTTTCCTAAATTAAATAATAAACAGGGCTAAAAAGGTAAAATCACCCCACTACAGGGTCTATAATTTTATTTTAACAATTTTCAGGGGTCTAGCTATACATAACAGAGGAGTTTTTCCTAATTTTTGTTAAGTTCAGGGGTTAAAACTGATTTTTAAATGAATTTACATGATTTTCTGAGGTTCCAGGGGCTAGATCAGAAGTTTCCGGGGCTAGCTCTTATTTCCCGAGAACCCCAGGGGGTAGCGCGTAAGAATTCCAGTCTTTATAACGCGGGGCTGACGTGGACCGTCCGATTTAAAATAGACGGCTGAGATTATAACGTCGAACCGGTACGGGGGGATTTAAAGTCTACCGTGCGATTTAAAATAGACGGCGCACAAGCGGCCACGTTGCTCTAACCGAGCGTGGGCGACGCTGCCGGCGGCGCACGGCGGCGAGAAGCGGCGATCTCGCCGGAGATTTCGGATCTTCGAGAATTCTTTCTAGAACTGTGATCTTATGGCATAGATCGGTGGAGGATAGGTCGGGGATCTCACCTCGGGGGTTTTCTTGAGCTCGGAGGTCCTGGAAGGCGGTCGGCGACGAGGTCCAAATTGAAACCACGGCGAGGCTCGTCAGCGCTGTGTTTGAACTGCAAGTCACCGAGTTTTCTGCACCTGCAGGGTTCCCCGGAGGCGGTGGATCAAGACCAGCGAGTTAGATCGGAATTTCCGAGCTTAGATCGGCCAGAATTCACCGGAGAAGGCTCGGTTTCTAACCGGAGTAAAATCGGTGGATCGCGTGGGAAAAACAGAACGAGGTCGGGTTTTTATAGATGGAGGAGGGCGGCGGGGTGGTTTAGATCGAGTTCGCGTCGCCTACGAACGGAATTCGGTGGGGATGCGCAGGAATCCGGGTCGGTTTTGATTCGGGGTGAAAGAATCCCGGCGCGGGCGCGAGGTAGAAGAAGGGCTGGCGGGCCCCGCCTGTCAGTGGGAGGAAAAGGCGCGCGCAGCTGCGGGCTGGCGCGGGGGGGCTGGTTGGGCCGGCTGGTGGGTTTCGGCCCACTGGCCGGTTTTTTTTCCGTTTTCCTTTTTCTTTTTCTATTTCTTTTCTGTTTTGAGTTTAATTTGAATTCCAGTTTGAATTTGAATTTTTGCAAAACATGCAACACGTCCAAAAATTTTTAAATTCCACTCTTAACATGATTTAGGGTCTTAACCAGATTTTTGGGGTGTTACAGAAGGCTCAGATGGAGTCTTACATTCAGGCGTAAGGTTTTGATATCTGGGAGAAAGTCTTCAAGCCCTTTGTTGTGTTATCAAACGAAGATGTGACAGCTGCTAACATGAAGGAAGTCGGCAACAACTACAAGACAGCAACTACACCATTATGAGAGCACGTATAATATGTTATTTAGGACAGTAATTAGTATGAGAACCGTCAAGGCGGGCACGAAAGCGAACAAAACCAGTGAGAACGCCAAGCACTCGTTGGCACCGGCGCTATGTGTACCTCCTGTTCGGATGCTAAGCCGCGCTCCTCGCGCCCCTGCTGGGATGCTAAGTCTCAGTTAGTCGTCCATATCGGTCGCTGACGGTCGATCAGGGACAAAGACGCGATCAGGGCGACTAGAAAACTAGGCGTCCGACTAGTCGGCCGATCAGGGCTAAACAAACCCTGGACGACTAGGGGCTCGAGTAGGGGTCTACTAGGGTCGACTAGTCACCCTTGTCGACGACTAGTAGACCTGGTCACCCTAGTGAGCCCTAAGGCGACTAGGGTCGATTAGTTGACTTAAAAACCGTGGCATGGACGCAGACCCGCGCATTGACGGTCACCCCTATTTTTCTCCCCCCGCTCTCTCTCTTTTGTTCTTTACCCTCTCCCTCTCTCTCTCTCTCTCTCTCTCTCTCTCTCGTAAATTACTCAAAAATGAACGAGTAACGTAAACCTTTAGAATATGCATCACCCATTTTGAACCGGCCCATCTCACATGCGTTAAGCATGTGACCCGGGTAGGTTCGGAATTGTTCCTTTTTGGACAGCCTGGAAATGACCAAGGGGGCATATGCCTATGACGAGAGATGGGTCTGAATCCAGATGATATTTCGATGGTGTAACCGTAATGTTCTCCACTGCACCATTATCGGGTGTGCAGTTGGAGAACAACGGAGTTATGCTGCCGAAATTTTGTCTAGATTCGGACCTGGCGTCTCGACAGAAGCACGTTCCTCTCAGTCACTCTTGGGTGGGTTTATGACCTATCCGTCCCAATAGAAGTAGGGTCGTGACATATAGTAAAGTATAAATTAACGATATTTTTCCTACCTTTAATCTGTAGCCTCAAACATGGGTGAAGACCATAGTTGGATGTATACTGGTTGGAACAATAAAGGTGGTCACTCAGATGAATGGTTCGCAAAGACAAATACTTTTGTAGATCAAGCTTTTTCGTGTTGCCCATGTACGAAATGCCGAAACACAAAGTGGTTTGATAAAATGACTCTCTCGATACACTTACATTGAAAAGGTTACATGTCACATTATGAGATGTGGAGCTTTCACTGCGAGACAGCTTCTCAAGTCATATAAGAAGTGCAAGAGGATGATGAAAACACGGGGGTTGATTGGATGGATGAGATGCTACAAGTAATTGAACCAGAGGCTACCGAGGATCCTCGAACTGATGAGTAGTTTAGGCCCGATCTTCCGAAAGGTAGGTCGATTGAAGTGGAGATCTCGACGTTGATGATCCGAGGCACTCGAGCAGACCCGAATACCCCTGCAATCACTACACCACTGCTCCGTTGGTTATCAACCGTGCTTCACACGCTTGACCTCGCCAAGAAGGCTATCCCTGCAGGTGCAACCGAGAACACAAGCAAGAACGATGAAGATGCAATCCAAAATTGCGAAATTGGGGTCTCACAAACCGTAGAACGGCGAAAGTGTTTAATCTAAGCAAAACCCACCAAATATGGCCGGCGGTTGCAGTATTTAAAGGCTAGGGTTCATCCATAAAACCCTTAGATGCATCCCTAATGGACTCATACGGGATACAAGGCCCAAAAGCCCGATACGGTGGTGCAACACCGGACAGAACTCCGAATTCGAATTGTTTCGACAATTCCCATTTACTCCTGGCGAATTTTAATGTGGGACCAGAACCATTGGAAAGTTTATCTTCTCATATTTCCATGCATATGTAGAACGTCAAAAACGGAGTCCGTATGCATTCTGGGTGTCTGTTTTAAGATGGACTGCTCCTGGACTCCGAGCTGAACTCGAGTCCGAGTTGGCGACTGTTTCCATCAACTTGTAGACGTCCCATCTGGTTCTCCACGTCCCCAAATCCTTCTCCCTTTACTTGTTGATCATGTCCATGGTTCCTAATAACAATTAAATCATTAAATAGCAATCCATTCTCAAACTCACATGGGTAGGAAGTTAGGAGCGAGTTCACCTGCTGATTTAGTAACCGTGCTCGTGCTCTTGTGATTGGTCCTTGTATATCAATGTGAGTACCCACTATTGTGGTGTCCTCATCATCCTCCCCCTCTTGAATCGGAGTCGTCCTCGACTCAAGATCATCTTCTTCTCCCAAGAATGGTCGTAAACCTGAAATGTTAAATGTGGGACTAACCCCAAAATCCGGAGGCAACTCAAGCTTATATGCATTGTCATTGATCTTTTCAACAATCTTAAAAGGACCAGTAGCTCGTGGCATAAGTTTAGATTTTATCAAGTGAGGGAATCGTTCTTTTCTCAAATGTAGCCATACCAAGTCCCCTGGTTCAAGTTTTACTTGTTTTCTACCTTTACTACCAGAAATTCTATACTTCTCATTCATCCTTTCAATATTTTTCTTTGTAGTTTCATGCATCTTAAGAATGAATTCAGATCGTTGTGTAGCATCTAAATTTATAGTTTTAGAAGGAGACAAAGGTAATAAATCAATAGGAGCACGGGGATTGAAACCATACACTATCTTAAATGGGCTTACCTTTGTAGTAGAGTGAACTGGCCTGTTGTAAGCAAATTCTATATGTGGTAAACAATCCTCCCAACCCTTTAAATTTGTTTTTAAAACAGCCTGCAACATGTGGATAGAGTACGATTTACTACCTCAGTTTGTCCATCGGTTTGTGGGTGACATGTGGTTGAAAACAGCAGCTTGGTTCCCAATCTATACCACAAAGTTCTCCAAAAATGACTTAAAAATTTTGCATCACGATCAGAAACAATGGTATTTGGCACACCATGTAAACGAATAATTTCTGTCATAAATAAATCAGCAATGTGTGAGGCATTATCATTCTTATGGCAAGGTATAAAATGTGCTATTTTGGAGAAACGATCAACAACCATAAAAATACTATCCCTCCCCCTCTTAGTCCTAGGCAATCCCAAAATAAAATCCATGGGAATATCCTGCCAAGGTACACTAGGAACAGGAAGAGGCATATAAAGACCATGTGGGTTAAGTCGAGACTTAGCTTTATTGCAAGTAGTGCATCATGACACGTAGCGCTCGACATCACATCTCATCTTTGGCCAAAAGAAGTGTGTGGCCAGCACGTCCTCAGTTTTCGTCACTTCAAAATGTCCCATCAAACCTCCTCCATAGGCTTCCTGCAAAAGTAATAGGCGAACGGAACTAGCAGAAACACATAACTTGTTAGCACGATAGAGGAGGCCCTCCCGTAGTACATATTTATTCCAAGTTCTTCCTTCTGTATAATTTTCAAAGTCATCTTTAAAGTCCAAATCAGTAGGATATAATCCTTTTATTGTTTCCAAACCAACTATTTTATGATCAAGTTGGGATAGCATGGTGTAACGTCTAGATAATGCATCTGTAATAACATTCTCCTTCCCTTTCTTATGCTTAATGATATATTGAAACGATTCTATGAACTCAATCCATTTAGCATGTCGTTTATTCAGATTGGTTTGACACTTAAGATACTTCAAAGATTCATGATTGGAATGTATGACGAACTCCTTAGACCACAGGTAATGTTGCCGAGTTTGTAGAACTCGCACTAAGGCATACAATTTCTTATCATAAGTAGAATAATTCAAAGAAGGACCATGCAATTTTTCACTAAAGAATGCAAACGGGTTTACCTCCTTGTATGAGAACACCTCCAATACCAATGCCGCTTGCATCACATTCTAGCTCAAATGTCTTGTCAAAATCAGGAAGTTGTAGCAATGGTGCTTGTGTAAGCTTTGATTTGAGAACATCAAAAGCTTGTTGCTGCTGTTCGCCCCATCGAAACTGCACTCCCTTCTTCGTCACTTCATGTAGAGGTGCTGCAATGGTGCTAAAATCCCACACAAAGCGTCGATAAAAACCTGCAAGACCAAGAAAACTGCGCACCTGCGTGACGGTCGATTGAGTTGGCCAGCTAGTGATCACCACAATTTTTGCCTCATCCATCTCAATTCCCTGCGATGAAACAAACGACATATCCAAGAAACGAAACTCAATTGGTACAAAAGACGCACTTTTTGAGGTTACCAAACAAACGTGCGTCTCTCAAGACATTGAAAACAGCACGTAAATGATTAAGATATTCGTCATATGACTTGCTGTAAATGAGGATATCATCGAAGTAAACCACCACAAATTTTCCAATAAAAGCACGTAAAACCTCGTTCATTAATCGCATAAAAGTGCTAGGTGCATTAGTTAAACCAAAAGGCATGACTAACCACTCATAAAGTCCAAACTTGGTTTTAAATGCAGTTTTCCATTCATCTCCTAGTGCCATTCTAATTTGGTGGTAACCACTACGCAAGTCAATTTTTGTGAAAATAATAGCACCACTCAATTCATCAAGCATGTCATCTAAGCGAGAAATAGGAAACAATATCGAATGGTGATGTTATTAATCGCTCTACAATCAGCACACATGCGCCAGCTACCATCTTTCTTAGGAACCAAAAGAACAGGAACAGAACAAGGACTAAGGCTTTCACGAATATACCCGCTGTTCAAAAGATCTTGAACTTGTCGCTGAATTTCCCTTGTCTCTTCCGGATTCGCCCTGTACGCCACACAATTTGGCAAACTTGCCCCTGGAATCAAGACGATCTTATGTTCAATGCCCCTCATAGGTGGTAATCCAGGGGGTATCTCGGGGGGAAACACATCCGCAAAATCCTGCAAAAGGTTAGCGACAGCAGGGGGCAATGCAATGGACACTTCATGAATCGAAAACATGGCTTCTTTGCATACTAAAGCATAGTACATCCCCTTGGTATTAAATAAATCAGCAAGGTCAGATTTAGTTGTGAGCAGCGAAGGTGATTTTAACTTAATTACTTGCTGTTTTTCAGAGTCTAGTGATTTTGTTGCCTTATCATCACGTGTTTTACTTTTCTCCAAATGTACAATTTCAGCAGGAGTAATAGGAAGCAAAGTGATTTTCTTTACTTTATGCGTCAGAGTATATTTATTAGTTCTACCATGATGAATAGCATCCGTATCAAATTCTCAAGGACGTCCCAACAAAAGAGAACAAGCATCCATAGGTACGACATAAAAATTGGCAAAATCATGGTAAGAACTAATCGAAAAATGTACTCTTGCTGTTTGTGTTACCCTAACCTTACCGCTGTTGTTGAACCACTGAATGTGGTATGGATGAGGGTGTGCTCTTGTTGTCAACCCAAGTTTCTTGACCACATCTGTGTTCACCAAGTTATTGCAACTGCCTCCATCAATTATAGTGTGCACACGGCAGTCCTTGATGATGAGAAACATGTGAAAAAGATTGTGTCGCTGTAGCTTGTCATCCACCTCAGCTTTGGAGCTCAAAGCACGCTGCACAATTATGCTTTTACAATTTTCCGTTGCTGCAGTACCAAGTACCTCTTCATCTGTGCTATAGTGGTCATCTTTTGATCCTGCAACGTTAGTAGCAAGAGAATATTCATCTTCAACATCTGAAGTACTATCATACCCGCCATCATCTCGTGCTATGTATGCTCGTTTGCTAGGGCAATCTTTCATCACATGACCAACTCCCTGGCAGCGGTGATACTTAATGTTGGAATTTCGACTCGTGGAAGGAGTGGAAGACGTAGGCTTGAATTGTGTCGTCTTGCTGCCCTCCGGCGCGCGAGAAAATGGAGCAGTAGATGAAGTTCGTTGGCCACAATTGGATGGTGTAGTGGCAGTAGGAAAACTCGAAGATGGTGCTGTTTCGGATGGTGTAGATGTCGAACGCGGTGTGAAGGTGCTCCTCGTGCGTCGGTGCTGCTGCTATTGGTGGCTCTGCAATTCTTTTTTCTGCCAGCATAGCCAGCTGAAATAATCTGTTAACAGTATCATATTCCTTATAATCAACAATGTCCTGAATTTCACGCCTCAACCCCCCATGAAAACGAGCTATTTTATCATCCATGTCCTCTACTACCCCACAGCGCAACATACCCTTTTGTAACTCTTGATAATACTCCTCTACGGACCTGTTACCTTGGTCTAAGCGTTGCAATTTTTTTGTGAAGGTCCCGCTGAAAAGAAGGAGGAACAAAACGAACACGCATAGCTTCCTTTAATCTATCCCATGTTGGAGGATCAGTTCTAGTTTTAACAAGTTCATTCCACCATATGATAGCAAAATCCTTAAACTCACTAGTGGCTTGACGAACTCTATGTTGTTCAGGAACAAGGTGGGCATTAAATTTCTGCTCTACTGTCATCTCCCAATCAAGATATGCCTCAGCATCATAAGCACCAGATAAGGAGGGTATAGTAAATTTGACTTTAGCAAAAGGATCATCAAGAGGGCGATTAAAATTGTTATGACAATCATTGTAATTATAACGATTATTACCTCCCATACCTCGTAGATAAAGTGGAAGTCATGGTTGATTTCTTCCATATTATAGGAACCGTCTTCACGATGTTCAGCGAGAGGCAGCCGCACCTCAAGAGTATCCATCCGAACACCAAGATCAGCAAGTTGGCGATTCAAGGTCGTCAATGACGCCTCTGTCGATGCTTGGATTTTGGTGAACATATCTGTCATTTCACTCATCATGTCACGCAACTCAGCATGTTGAACACATTCATCATCCCTTTTATCTTCTGCCATTGTTATTAGTAAACAAAAGACAACAAAAATATGTTATCCCTATCAACTACAAAGGATTGTGGCAATGTGAAAAGTGGAAGGAAGGAAACAATCTCTCTCTCTCTCTCTCAAGCGTCTTACCACGTTCTTACAAGTGTTCTTACAGACACAACAGGTGGTAAACAGTGGACGATGAGAACCAATGAAGTGTGGAGTGATTGCAAAGGTACCTGTTCTGCTCAAGAGGAAAAGTGGAGCTTGGATGGCACAATATGGTGGCTAATAAGAAAAAAAATCATTAACAGCAAACAAAGTTGAATAAGTATTCAATGTAGGAACTGTTGCTGGTTAACAAGTGTTCTAGGCCTAGCACAATACAAGGCGGTAGAAAGGAAAATAGAAAATCAGAAAAATATAACCAATAAGTACAGCACAAGTGTATAGGCCACCTGTTTTCAAGTGTGTGCTGTCAATGCTTTAATATCTGTGTTCTCTTCACTTTTTTCTTTTCTTTTAAATATTTTTTGATATTTTTAATTACTCGAGAGCACGAAAATAGAAAGCACACAATTTTGCAGCTCCATTGGATGTAAGATGTGGCCTATAGAAAATCAAGAAGATTCTTTAAAATTAGGGCAGAAACTTCGGAGGCCAGATAGTCTATCTTCCGAGGGGAATTTGGCCAAACAAATTTCACTGAACACGGCGAAGCAGTGGAAAATTGGTTGCAAAATTTCGAGCAGATCAATTTGGAAAAAAATCGCTCGACTTCGAGTTCGTATGCAAAAGTTATGGTCGTTTTAAGGTAGGCTACCCGAGTTACTGTTTTTTATGTTGATTCAACCTCGGTTTTGAAAAAGATCTCGCAATAGGATGTGAACAAGAATTGGAATTTAGCAACAACGAATGATGGGATGTTGTGTGATGAATCATGGAGGACTGGCACAATGGTTTGTCACCTGTTGTAGGGCTGGCGATGCAGGAGTTCACGCAAGGCGGCTAGCTAGGACAAACCAATGATCTTGTTGGCTCGGTTTGTTGTTTAGGGATTGTGGAATAGGTGAGCAGCAAGAAAAACAAGTAAGAAAAATGATAACTATGACCCAAAAACACAATGCTAAACCAGCAACAAGACTCGACCACACGAATGCAAACTCAACAATGCAAACTGAAAAACGAAGCTTGCAGGCACTATGGTCTAGGAATCGGTAAACACAATATGATTTTTTGTGGCTTTTTCTGTGGACTCTAGGTATGAAAAACAAAAACTAATTTAATGAGAAATCAAAGTACTTCACGGGCAACCTGAAATCTGATACCAAATGATGAGTAGTTTAGGCCCGATCTTCCGAAAGGTATGTCGATTGAAGTGGAGATCTCGACGTTGATGATCCGGGGCACTCGAGCAGACCCGAATACCCCTGCAATCACTACACCACTGCTCCGTTGGTTATCAACCGTGCTTCACACGCTTGACCTCGCCAAGAAGGCTATCCCTGCAGGTGCAACCGAGAACACAAGCAAGAACGATGAAGATGCAATCTGAAATTGCGAAATTGGGGTCTCACAAACCGTAGAACGGAGAAAGTGTTTAATCTAAGCAAAACCCACCAAATATGGCCAGCGGCTGCAGTATTTAAAGGCTAGGGTTCGTCCATAAAACCCTTATACGCGTCCCTAATGGACTCATACGGGATACAAGGCCCAAAAGCCCGATACGGTGGTGCAACACCGGACAGAACTCCGAAATCGACTTATTTCGACAATTCCCAATGACTCCTGGCGAATTTTAATGTGGGACCAAAACCATTTGAAAGTTTATCTTCTCATCTTTCCATGCATATGTATAATGTCAAAAACGGAGTCTGTATGCATCCTGGGCGTCCGTTTTAAAACGGACTGCTCCTGGACTCCGAGTTGAACTCGAGTCCGATTTGGCGATTGTTTCCATCAACTTGTAGACATCCCATCTGGTTCTCCACGTCCCCAAATCCTCCTCCCTTTACTTGTTGATCATTTCCATGGTTCCTAATAACAATTAAATCATTAAATAGCAATCCATTCTCAAACTCACATGGGTAGGAAGTTAGGAACGAGTTCACCTGCTGATTTAGTAACTATGCTCGTGCTCTTGTGATTGGTCCTTGTATATCAATGTGAGTATTTACTGTTGTGATGTCCTCATCACCAAAAATGGAGGTTGAAGCGTCCTTCAAGTTCTTAAAGCTTCAAAAGAGTCGCTTCACGAACACACAGAAGTGACTCTCCTTACGTTCACCACGAGACTTATGACAATTAAGTCTAAGTACTTCTTTTGCAACAACTGTTACAATGACCTAATCAAATTGATCGGTGATATCCTTCCACAACTCCACAAGTGCCTAAAGATATGAATCAGTCAAAGAAATTGTTGTCTGGTCTCGGTATGAAATATGAGAAGATTGATGTGTGTCCATACAATTGTATGCATTTTTGGAAAGAGCATGCAAAAGAGAACAAGTGCTTAAAATGTCGTAAATCGAGGGTTGTCGAAGTTGTTAACGATGATGGTGATAAAGTGATGACAGAAGTCGCACATAAGCAACTTTGTTAATTACCACTGACACCCCGATTGAAGTGGTTGTTTTGTTTCGAAAAGAACAACCGGACACATGAGATGGTACAAAGAAGGTGTGCGTCAAAACAATGGAGTCATGACGCACCCGTCCGATGGTGAGGCATGGAAAGCACTGGACCGCTTCGATCCAGACTTTACCAGTGGTGCGAGAAATGTTCGCGTCGAGTTGGCGACAGATGACTTCTCGTCGTTTAGTACAAACGCCATGCCATACTCGTGTTGGCCCATTTTTGTTATTCCATGCAACCTACTACCATCTCTTTGATGAAGTATGAATTCATGTTTCTTTGCCTCACCATACCTGGACCGGATCGTCCTAGGTCACGTCTAAACGTGATGTTGAAACCATTGGTTGAAGAACTGAAAATTTTGTAGAGAGGTGTCAAAGCATACGAGTGTTATAAGAAGAAGAAATTCAACCTGCGGGCTGCTTACTTATGGTCCGCCCCTGTCACACCCGGTTTTTCCGAAGAACGACCGAGTGACTCCCACATGTATGCTAGGATCATTTTCTCATACATGTGATGACAAATAGTGAAGCATCATTATATTACAAGCCAAGTGTTCGAATATAAATAAGTCTTACATAACGTAACGTCTCGATGGGCGATAATATGTTCATAACATGTAAATAAAACAGCAGCGGAAGATAAGTCTTGTGGGCTCCGTCATTGGCGTTGCCCGGGGGACTCCGCGAACCTAGAATCCTTCTTCGGGTCCAAAGTCTTGGTCGTTGTACACCACGTCATTCCCTTGGCCCGAGCAGGGTGTCACAGACGTCCTGAAGCTCCTGCTGGCACTCCTGCAGTTGAGTGCTGAGCATAGATGCATCCTCCAAGCACATGTCCATGTGCTCATGGGAAGTCCCTGCTGCACCGGCGGGTACTTGTACTCCGCGGTGCCACTCTCACGCTGGAGGACATACATGTACTCAGTCCTGTCTAGGTGGCGACGGTTGATGTAACTCTGGCAAGTGATGGCCTCCTAGGTGACATCCTTCTCAGCATCGGCCTGAGTCGCCCGACAAGCTGGAGAGCGGTGGATCTTGAGCAGCTGGTTGTCGTGGATAATCCTCATCTCTGAGCTCCATTCTTCACGCTTTTCACGAACGGTCCTGGTGGAGCTGTAGTGTATGATCAGCTTGCCAACATTGCCGGCGGCGTGGAGCATACGCCAAAGACGGCGCAAAAAGCCTCCTACTGCCAACCCGTAGGAGTGGTACGTCACCGGGCGGTTCTCCTCCCTCAAGGCAAGGGCAGCTACAGGAACTCTTCCTCCGGTGGACTTGCGAGCGGTGCGGACCATTCGAACCATCTAAAATATAAAGCATTCAAAATCAAGTTAGATAAGAATTAAATAAAGACTACATTTTGAATAAAAGTTGAGGCAAGATGAACAAATAAAATAGAGTGACAACATTAAATAACACTTTCACCCCACTCCTTTTGTAAAATAGTTTTTAAGAACATAGGGTCCTTAAATATGCCATTTCTACCTAGTTCCACGTTCCTATGGGCAACCTTGGCTCTGATACCACTTCTGTCACACCCGGTTTTTCCGAAGAACAACCGAGTGACTCCCACATGTATGCCAGGATCATTTTCTCATACATGTGACGACAAATAGTGAAGCATCATTATATTACAAGCCAAGTGTTCAAATATAAATAATTCTTACATAACGTAACGTCTCGATGGATGATAATATGTTCATAACATGTAAATAAAACAGCAGCAGAAGATAAGTCTTTTGGGCTCCGTCACAGGCGTTGCCCGGGGGACTCTGCGAACCTAGAATCCTTCTTCGGGTCCGAAGTCTTGGTCGTTGTACACCACGTCATTCCCTTGGCCCGAGCAGCAATTTAAACAAACAGAAAAGCAAGCTTGAGTACCGTTGGTACTCAGCAATTGTGGGAAGGCTATGTCATGCATGGCTAGAGCAAGGAGAGGTTGTAACTCATGGTTAAAGCACTACACAATTAATACCTATCACCTTAGCTTATTTAGCGCCTACATTACTACACAGGTGAAAGTAAACAGCACTTAGTCAGATTTCACTTCAGCCTAAAATCAGTTCTCAACTCATTTTAAATCTTTTCCAAGTGTTAGGAAAATTTAAATATGTATTTGCACATGTGTTTGCATCACCATTTGAATTTAAATTCTACTCCTATGTTCCAATTTCTGAATTTAATATCCTATAGGGTCTGAAGTGCAAATCCACCCCACTGCAGGGTCCAATTTACTATTTCCTAAATTTCCAGGGGCCTAACTACACAAAACAGAGAGGTTTTCCTAATTTTTATTAAGTCCAGGGGCTAAAACTGATGTTTAAACGGGTTTGCATAAATTCCCGAGGGTCCAGGGGCTAGATCAGAAGTTTGTCGGGGCTAGCTTCTTTTTCCTCAGAACCCCAGGGGGTAGCGCGTAAGTTTCCTGGGGTTTAATATGCAGGGCCGATGTGGGCCGTTGGATTTAAAACGGAGGGCTGAGATTAGATCGCGAAGCGGTACGGGTTAAATCTATTCGGGACCACACAATTTAAAACGGACGGGCCACAGCGGGCCACGTCACCCTAGCCGGAGCCAGCCCGCATGAACGGCGGCGCGCGGCGGCAGGGGGCAGCGATCTCGCCGGCGCAGCCTCGGTTTTTGCCGATATGCGCTAGAACTTGCATCTTTTTGCACGATCGGCTGCGGAGGGGTAGGGGAAGCTCACCTAGGGATTTTCTTGGGCCCGGAAGGGTTGGAATCGGCTCTGCCACGGCGACGTTCGGCGGAGCTCCTCGGTGCTCGATGGAGAAGTGGTTTGGGTCGGCGATCCTTCGAGTTCTCCGGTCGTGAGGCTTCCCTGTGGTTAGCAAAGGGTGTACCAAGGGTCACAAAAGGTTGGGTCGTGGAAATTCGGTGACTTCAGAGATGACCGGCGGCTGGACCTCACCGGAGCCCAACGACGTCGGTTGCCTCGGCAGCAAATCGTTCCGGAGTGGGCTTCACCGGCTAGTGTTCGATGCTGCGATGAAGTAGAACCGGTTAGATGGACCAGAACAGAGTTGTGCCGAGGGGAATTCGAAGGTGGGGCGGCGGTGCTCACCGGTGTGGTTTCGGTTGCGAGCAGAGAGAGCCCGTGGGGTCCCTGAGGCTTATAAATCCGATGGAACCCAGGTCGTGGAGGTTGGGGACGTGCGGTACCAGCGCTGAATTCCCGTGATCGTGGCCAGCGTGCGCAGATTTTGGACGAGGCAGCGGCGATCAGCGCGGAAGAATCGGTGACGGTTGGGGGAGATGGTGTTGACGGCTGGGCCCCGCGCGGCAGTGAGAGGGAGAGGTGGAAAGAAGTTGCGGTCTGCTGGGCCGGCTGATGTGAGTTTCGTCCCATTGGCCGTTTTTCTTTTTCTTTTTCCTTTTTCTTTTCTCTTTTTGATTCAAATTTGAATTCTAGTTTGAGTTTGAATTTTCCTCCACATGCATTACGTCCAAAATTTTTGAATTCACATTTTCGACACATTTTGGGGTGTTACAGTCCCTGATTTTCCAGCATACATTATGTTTTCTAGATGGAGCACTCACGATCGTTTGACGTGCCCGATATGTGCTTCAGACACAGATTGCTTTTGACTTACTCATGGAGGCAAGATATGCTACTTCGATTGTCATTGACATTGGTTGCCTCAAAATCACATGTTTTGACAACAGAAGGATGTCTTCAGAAAACAGTTGTAACAAAAGGACCACCAAAACGCCAAAACGGGTCAGAAATTTCAGATATGTTAGACAAACTGGTTGCAAATGAATGTCGTCCTGAATATTTTGTAGGTTATGGAGAGGAACACAATTGGACTCATATATGTGGAATTTGGGAGCTCCCGTATGTGAAGTACTATATTTTAATGCACAACATTGATATGCATCAGGAGCGTAACATGGGCGAATGTATAATAAGAACATGCACGGATATGACAGGCAAAACTAAAGACAATATAAAGGCTCAAAAGGATCTGGTAGAGCTTTGTAACCGTCCAACTCTTGAGCTCTCCAAAAGCGGTGGCAAGCCACGTGCTTCTTTCTGTCTTCGATCTAAAGAATAGAGAGAAGTCATGAAATGGTTGAAAAGTTTGAAATTCCCAGATGGTTACGAAGCTAGTCTGAAACTAGTCGTGACTGTGAAGACGGGAAAACTCACTGGGTTGAAAAGTCGTGATTATCACATAATTATGGAAACACTCCTACCTGTTATGTTTCGCGGCTATTTTGATGATGCGAAATGGAAGGTGTTAGCCGAGCTTAGCTACTTGTATAGACACATCTGTGCTAAAGAAATCACGGTAGAGATGATGAATAAGTTAGAGAAGGAGATACCAGTACTATTATGTAAGATGGAAAAAAATTTCCTCTAGGTTTCTTCAATCCAATGCAACATCTACTTATCCATCTTCTATTTCAGGCTATAGTGGGCGGTACTGTGCAATATAGATGGATGTATCACATTGAAAGATCACATAGATATCTGAAGCCAATGGTTGGCAATCGAGCAAGGGTGGAAGGGTGCATCGCTGAAGAATTTACTCTTAAGGAAGTGGGATACTTTTCAAGTGTTTACTTTGGAGAGGAACATCATGTAAATACTTCGGTGATGCGATACAATATGGATGAACATTCACCCGGCAGCAATCTCTTTATTTTTGCAACTAGGGGCACTACTGTTGGTGGTAGCCGGAGCTACAATTGCAATGCAGATGAAAGAACGACCGCTTTCCTCTATGCTAATATAGATGGGATGTACAAATATTTTGAGTAAGTTTTTTGTTCTAACATTGATGCTTATCGGCATATTATACAACATTTATATTCATGGAAGTTTTTTTTTCCGGTCCAGTGAGTTCGACAAGCAAAATTGGACACATAGGCATCAACCTACGAGCAAACAAGTAGAAACGATGCGACGGGATGGAATAAATGGATGACCTAATTTCCTTTCCTGGTTCCAAGAATATGTAACGTTTTCTCGTTAACTTATGAGTTTTTATAAATTATTCTTATAACCTATAAGTATTATAAAGTATTCTTATAACTTCGTAATTTGGACAGTGCATGAAAGAGTCCGACGTCCATGAAGACTTGCGACAACTGTCCTATGGATTGGTTAAAGTTATAAGCTATGACCGATATCACGTTAACAGGTTTCGATTTCATACAACTCAATTTGAATCTCTTTGTCCTCTAGCGGCAACATGTAATACCAGAGTTGTGACGAGGGCAATCGACTCTCAAGGATGTGAAACTAATTACTATGGAATCGTTAACAAAATCCTTAAATTTACTTTTGCCGGGAATAAGGAACTTCAAGTTGTCTTCTTTGATTGTGATTGTTTTGACAACAATCATGGAACACGACAAAACAAATTTGGCATGGTGGAAATCAGACACAATGAATGACTACGAGGCTACGATACATTTGTTCTTGCACACCAAGTGGAGCAAGTGTATTATTTACCTTATCCATGTCAAAAGCTTAATGCTTGGTGGGTGGTACATAAGGTGAATCCTCGTGAGCGGTTATATACTCCAAGAGATGATGGCTACCATTATATCAATGACGTTGACGAGGTTTATCAAGAACAAGAGTTGCCAAACTCGTTTTCTGTCGACCCTGTTGTTGAACTCAATCGCTTAGTTGGAGACGCTAACGATGTAGAGACATCTGATATGCGCAAACAAAAACAGAAACAAATTACGAAACAGGATCGATTGTCTGGTTTAAGGAGTAGGGTTCATGATATCGATGAAATTCTGAAACGGACTACAAGTAACTTTTTGTTCACTAAATTATTGTAGCTTTGTATATTTTCTTAGCATATTTATCAATTTCTCCGTACAACAGGATGTCATTAGAGAAGGGAAAAGGAAGGAGGCTAGGGGCTTCCTCAGACAGGCATGGGACACCCTTTTTTAGGGACAGTTCGTCAGGTGAGAGAAGACGCTCTCAACTGGTGAGACATGTCCTAAACCTAGCGGGCGGACCTGTGGTCTTACAGCGCATGGAGGTACATTTCCATTGGGAATTACATTGTCTTATATATCACTTAGCAATTGAATATTCTTATCAATCTTTCAATTTCACAGTCTGACTCAAAGTCATCTAAGTTAGAGTCAGAGGCTAGGGCGCCACCACAGCCTTCGGGGTCGCCTATGGCTGCCGCGGAAGCGCCTAGCGTGGAGCCGCCTAGCGTGGAGCCTTCGAGCTCCTGTGGTGACCAGCCTTTCGAGTCACCAGACATGGTTCGGTCCCAGAGCAGAGGCGGTGGACGAGGAGGACACACTTTGTGTCTTCTTCTCTAGTTCCTATATAGAGGGTCACTATTCGCCTAGTCGGAGACACGTAAGAAACTATCACATAATATTCAACTTTTAGGTTCTTTTGTTTGTGGGTACATTAATAAATTCACTAAATCCTTGCAGCTCCTGGTATGACTGCTTGTTTATGGGTCAGGGGTACCATAGACAGGTGTCCAGTTGCACCGGTTATTTAGTGTGTCTGCACTACCCCAGTGTGATCGATGGGGTCCCTACGACGTCGTGGGATGACTACGCTCGTGTCTCTCACGAGTCACACAACAACCTTCAGGGGGATGTGTGGGTGAATTTTATGCTAAGTCTGCTTAACAAAATTTTGTAAATTAGTATTCTTCAACTTGATTAAGTTGTTAATGCATATCTCTTCAATACTTGTTTACTTATAGCTGAGGTACCATTTAGAGGACACGAGCCAGAGCATGTTAGACCATGCTATAGCCGTATTCAACAGGAACACGCGGAAGCTTGTAATGCAAGTGTTATCGTACGCTCGTATTCAAGCCGTGAACGAGTACCTCAAGCGGCACCAGGAGAACCAGTCAGGGCCGTTTAGGAGGGCCTCGGATACGTACTTGACAGAGGAGCAGTACGCGGAGGTAAGATGTTTGTGTTTAATTATTTTAATACTTAGTTATGTAAATGGTATGTCAATGACATAATAAATATGTGCAGGTCAGTATTTCCTGGCTAGAGGGTTGGCCCGAAGCATACCGAGCTCTATGCCAGATGTGGGCTAGCGATGCTTTCATCGCTCAGTCCAGGAGGGCTCGTGGATGCAGAGGTTCCAACTCAAAGCACTCCTATGTCCCCGATGGCCATGTGCGATTGGCTAAATGCATGGTAAGAATAATAACCCTTCTTTGTATGTCTTCATAATATAATTAGCATACTAACACATATCTACAGGAGCACGAGACCGGTCAGGTACCAACCGCCACTCGAGTCTGGAAGCGGGGTCATAAGGACCCATCCCAGCCTGGGGAGTGCAGTTAGGTCGCGGCAGATCGACTTGTAAGTTATCAAAACGCATCAATTCAATTGTTACTAATACAATTGTTGTTACGAATACGCAATTTTACTGCTTTTAGGAAAATTATGGGCGAGAGACCATGCGAATACATGCGGAAGGGTAAGATTGGGTTGTAGTTGTTGGCCTGCAACTGAACCAAAGTTTGGATCATGGTCTGCATAAGTTGATTCTGCATGGCCATCAACCGTTCCAGGTTGTTCTCACCAGCTCCAGGGTTAACAGGAACTTCATCGTGGCCATCCTCTTGATTGCCACGGACGTTCCTTCCTTGGCAGCCGGCGTTTCCTCTCACCATCCGTGAGAGAGAACGAAATAGAATAGAGGTCAGAAGGTTAGATGGATCCCCCTAACTATATGCATCAAGGTGGATTGGACTATATATATTAGCCCATATGAGGATGTGAACAAGTGCCGAGGCATCTCGCACCTCTTTCTACTTATGTGTGGATATGGACAACGCTTGAGAGTCCCACAACTCACACTAAGCACACAATCACAAACAATCATCACAAGGGCTCACACAACTCCTATTCAAGGCTTATTCAAAGGGGGTCCTATATGGCTTAGGGTGTGTAAAAGCCCAAGAAAAGGGACTTGCAAAATTTTCTCTTCACCTCACAACACCACAGTTTTTATTGTGGATATCTTAGGAAAAAGTGTGAAGAGCAAGTAACCTCCATCAAAAGGGTAATTAGAGGGGAAAGTCTACACTTTCACAAAGTAGAATTTCTACACATGAACATGAGAGCTTGAGCTCACCCCTAGGACTTGAAAAGTCTTGGGAAGGTTCAAGCCAAATTTCATGTAAATCCAACACTTTTTGAGGCACTTTTGGAGGTGATTGAAAAAGAGGCCAATTTGAATGTGAATTCAAATTGCAGCAACTTTCACCACTCAAATTCAAAAGTTAGCTTCATATTCAAACTCAGCACATTTTTCTGAGTAAGCTCACCAATTTTCATCTCCATTGGAGCTCATCTTGTCAAGAGCTAAATTTGCAAGAATTCAAAACTAATTTTGAATTTCAGTTTAAATATGAAGCACATTTAACCAAACAAAGTTTGAATTTGAGAATTCAAATTCAAACAAAGACTTGGGAGCTAAGTCTCACATTAAATTGTGAGTAGCTGGTGGGATAATTAACAGAAACAGAAAAGCAATATTAGGGAAAAAGAAGAAAGGGGGAGGCCCACAGGTCAGTGGCACACATGAGGGGCAGTCAGTTGCTGCAGCCGACCCCGACTTCGCGCGCAAGCCAGGAACGGCGGCGAGCCACCGAGGCAGCAATCGGCCACCTCACGGTGCCAAACCGCGGCTTAAAGGCCAGCGCACAGCCCACGCCGCCTTCCTCCTGCTTTCCAAACGAGAACCCCCCCTACCGATCTCCTTCCTCGTTTCCGCGCGAGCACAGAAACGCCGCCCTCTCTGATCGCCGGCGTCCGGCCAGCACAGGCGCGCTCGTGCCCGACGAGCCACATAAGAAAGGACTGCCTTAAGGTGCTGATTCTTCTAGCCCCTACCGTTCTTCATTTCATGGGCTGTCGAGGGAGTATTTCACCGGGAAAGCTTCGGGTGTCTTGAGGCCGAGCTCCCACAAAATCCCAAAATTCGTGGGGGTTAGATCATCACCGGGCAAACCGAGTCATGCACACGCTCTATACACGGCCACGACCACCTAGGATCGAAAACCAGTAAGAACCGTGGGCTAGGTTTACGGTTCTCTGAAGTTTTCTGAGGCACAGCCGATATCCGGCCTAGGTCGCCGATGAGGTCGTGGTTACCGCTGTTTTCACGGGGATCAGTGTCCATGTCTGTGACCAGCAGGTGTCAGTGGAGCTCCCCGAGCAAACCGCATCGAAAAAGGTGCGTGGGATGCCGAGTTGGACGTCGCCAGTGAGCTCCCGGCCGCTGTTGCCGTCGGGAGCACTGTTCCGGTGGTTGTCAAGTTCTGGGGAGGGCACCACCGTGTTCCTCGGGCCAAGATAGGCACTGGCGGCGAGATTCAGCAAGCTCCGAGGACCGGAACCCCTCTCCGGCGAGAGCTCCGGCAAGCTTGGCGGCGGGGTCGCGCGGGTGGCCGGAGGAAGACGAAGGGGTAGGCCCCACGTGTCAGCGGCTGGAGATAAATGGGTGGGATTCTCTGTGGTCCGGGATCCAGTGCGGCCGCGCAGGAAGGAGTCTGTGGCCCCGTTTGGCTCGGATGCAGCGGTCGACACGTGTACATGGACCCACCCGCAGGATTTAAATATTTCTGGAATTTCCAGTTTTAGTGCAAACTTTAGAACTCCATAACTTTTGCTAGGAAGCTCCAAATTTAGTGATTCAAATTGGGTGGGATTCATCTTGCCTAGCTCTGTCGAGATATACAACCCAATTTGTATGAAACCCATTAATTAATTCTGGAAAATTATTTAAAACTTTTCAGCAAAAGAACTTTAGAGGGAGTTTGGTTCATCCAAAAATCCCCAAATTTTGCCAGAATGTTCTTTAGGACATTAGTAAACCCCTGTAAAAGTTTCAGACCATTTGGAGTTGATTTGGTCAGAGCAATTCAAATTGGAAGGTGCTGTGTTCATTTGAATACAGAAACAATTTCAGAGAATTTCCAAAACTTGGAAATTCAGTTCTGGGCAAATCTTAACCCCAAAAATGTTAGAAAAATTCATGCAAACTCTATGAGCTATAATTGAAATTGTAGTTCATTAAGTTGAGCATGAACAGGAGTATTACCTCAGAATAAATTCTTCCTTGCTGATTTGCCAAGAGAATTATTCTGAGCAAACCACTCCATGAAAAGTGCTAATGTTTGGTCCAGAGAGTTTTCTTGTGACAAGGAACTCACACACAAAATTCTCAGCTCCATTGGAGCTCTAGATCACCCCTGTCCTGTTTAACCACTTAAGGGATTAATATGGAAAAGGGGGAAAACCACTTAGCATTTAACCATGTGATTAAGTCCAAGCCAAACCACCAACACCAGTTCATCTTTAAATTCTTAAACAAAGTTCCAGGTGTTAGAGGCTGGTTATTAGAACTAATAGTAGAAGTCTTACTCAAAAACTCACATTTGCATCTAAATTAACATGTAGTATTTCATTAACGTGTAGCCGTTGAAGAAGAGACTCCGGAAGTGCTGGACTTCCTTCTTCCGGACGAAGACTTAACCCCTGACCAGCAGCAACAAGGCAAGCCCCGGTTTGCATTAACCTTTTTATAAGTTTTAATTTGTTTGCATGTGTCATGTGAAGTATGATTGTGCATTAGGTATAGGCTGGATGGAACCCCACTTGCATAACCAGAGGTTCCTAAAAGAGTGAGGGTAGTGTCTAAGACCTCGAGTAGACCGGCTATGCTTAATGAGTCATAGGACTTCGGTACAAGTCGAGTAGTTGGAATCTACTCGCGAGATAGGCTTGGGACACACGGGTTTGGTTGAGTGATATGAGATCATTTTAGTAATGAAAATGAGACTAGGCAGGGGCTAGGGCGCAGCAAGAGAGAGTCTTGTGTGCGCAGCCCTGTCCGTGTCGATTGAGGACCGAGCCGTGTGCGGCCCACGCTGATCAAGTTTGAACGTACCGAAGGCATATCGGATATATGGGCCCCGATAAACCGATGTAGCCTAAACCTCCGGGCGTCGAGGCATAACGCACCGATTTATAGGTGTAGGCTGAGGGCAGCAAGGTGGAAATCTGCCAACGGGCATAGAGAGATGCTCCGTGTGGGGAACCTCCTGCTCGTTTCGGTGCGACCGGTTCGACGTTTGGGCTGTTGGGTGAAAGGTTGTCCCGTACGACATCGAGTGAGCGTGCTGTGCAGCTCCACGGGTGGGCGTACGTGACGTGCTCTTTAGGTTTCCCTGCAGGTGTATATCGAGTCGATTCACCGTCCCTCGCGGTGAAGAGTACCACTTGGTCACTGAGTCGTGACGTAGATTAATGGATGAAACATGTTGATTCAATATTGCTGGTTGATATAATTGTATTGCTACATGTGTGCCCCCAAATACTGCTTACTAAATTTCAGATTTCATGAACTGTTAACTTGTTGCTAAAAGATGAACTAAGGATGAACTTGTAGGCGTGTCCTTTTGCTGAAATGTTACTATCCTATGTCCATTGTACCCCTCATGTAGAGTTTCATGCTTAGGTGAGTCGGTTAAGCCTTGCTGAGCCTTCGTGCTCACGGTTGCTGCTTAAGTGTTTTTCAGGTGAGGAGCCACCCACGGACTCGGAGTACGAGTCCACCGGCGAGGGTTACCCTCCGTCGGGGACCACGGCTGAGTGGGAGCCGTACACGCCGCGCTGAGCTGAGACGTGCAGCTAGTGTGGGTTGCCCTAGGGCGGGGCAACCGACTTTTGCTAGATAGGAGGGCGTGAGTTGTACAAAAGAAACTTCCGCTGTGTAATAAAGACCCTAGTTTGTAACTGAGAAGTGTACTATTCTGTACACTCAGTTTGTTTTTCCCTTGTAATATAATGTGTTCTTATGACGTGTGCTGTCGGGTGTCACATCGCGCGGCACCACTCTCTGCGATCCTGGATGAGCGGATTCCGGTCCGCCACAGGGTGATGCCAATCTGTGATCCAACTATGGCTTCTTCTAGGCTTGTATCCTATGTCAAAGTAGTTCCAATGCCAATCTATGCATCCTAGGCTTGCATCCTATGGTCAGCGTGGCTTCTAATACCAAGCTCTTACTAGGGTGCGTCCTACAGTCAACATGGCTCAGCTACCAATCTGTGATCATTCTAGACTTGTGACCTACAATCAACCGTGGTAGCTTGGTACCAATCCGTGGATTGCACCAATCTGTGACTAGGCATGGCAGCTTTAATATCAATCTGTGACCTATCTAGGTTGTGTGATCTACGATCAACCCGTGGCAGGTTGATACCAATCTGTGTCTGATACCAACTTGTGACTTCTATCTAAGTGTGTAACCTACCGTCAACCTGTGGCTCCGATACCAATCTGTGATGCCCTCAATTTCGTGGAAAAACCATGGAACCAACAACTGATGCATATGTGTGCCCAGGATGTTCATCACACATATACAAATCATCCACAAACTGAATTTTAGAATATATATAACGACGAATAACAGAGTTTATTACAAGGTTTCATGAGTCTTGGACTCATCTTGGCAGCGGAAGTCTTATTTCTATGCAGCGGAAGTCTTCTAACTAGTGCGGAAACAATCTAAGCAGCAGTGGCGGCTCCATCTCCACTCCATCCCCACAGGCAAGGTTGAGGACAGATTACACGCCTAATGCTCCACCTGGTCTTCATAGTAATCTTCTCCTGTTGCTGATGATGAAATAATAATGCAAGTTTGAGTACAATGATGTACTCAGCAAGTGCGGGAAAATATGATATGTAGCTCACAACAAGGTAGGTAAAAAAAGGCTCATTGCAGAAAACAAAGTTATTTATCAAAACCACGATAAAACAGCAACTTAACTTTAAGTAAACGTAATCCCAACATGTATTAAAATACCAGTCATACCTCCATTATGTTCATCACTTTCCATGTCCCAACCAGACATTAACCAAGTTCATTCTTTCTCACGAATACCTTCTCGTATTCGCTACCATCTCACGAATACCATCTCGTATTCGCTACCATTTCATCTCATGAACAATTCCGTCTCACACTGAGACCAATCTCGTTGCCATGACTCAACAGTCATGCAACCAAATCTTATCACCCGGACTCAACAGTCCCGAAAGACAAACCATAACCAAAACCATAACCAATAACCCTCCCAACTAATCATGGAAGTTGGCCAGGCGCTCGTGACCGTAAGCTCGGCTATCATGATAGTTTTAGACTCTTCAGAGTTTGTACCACTTTACCCACAAGTTTGTGATTTCGTCACCCGTCGGCGACTGCAGAACCTCCATTATACCAGTACACAACCGTTGGTGTATGGTCAAGAGATCACAAAATAGCCTTTACAAAGGAGCTACTATATGTATGGACTCACTAAGGTTTCACCAGCAGGCTAGAATCTCCAATTCTCCCACCCACGGGACCCCTCTTGTGCCATGCAGTTCCCAGGGTAGTCCTCACTCGACTCCCATTCCCCGCGCCTTCTACGGTCCATAACAATCTAGTAACTTACCTAATTAGTCAGCTAAGCTGCACCCATACTTGGCCTTGTGGTGGCACTGTTATCGTGGCATGTGCTCGCATGAACCGGTCCTTAGATCTATGGCAAGTAACCACCATCTCAGGCTACCTCATTCACAAACCCAGGCTTGCCTAGATCTCCCTCCGATCCATGTTCATTAACAATATCAGTTTCTCATTATCATTATGAGTGCAGTTAGCTAGACACATCTATCTCGCTTCCCAATTCTATTGACTCAGTGAAGCATAAAAGCAAAAACTATACCCGACTCATAAACTTCCGTGGCGACAAGGGTGGTTTAACCAAAACTAGTAAACTCCTATAAAAGGGTTTCCCATCATGTTTGACTCAGCACACACACCTTTTCACAAAAACAAAATAGTTTTCTAAAACATAGGATCAATATGGTCAAGGGGCACTTGCCTTGTTCTCGGGGTTCTGGTTGCTCAAAATCTTGTTGTTGTAGTCCGTCGTAGGTAGGTCCCTGAGCTTGTCCTTTTATTCGCGATCACGCATATACAAGATTCACAGCAATCAATATCATGCACAAACTCTACTTTAAGATGTAATGATACATATGCATGTTAATCCTATGGTGCAGTTTTGGTTTGTACGTGTTCTTGCATGTTTGTATGGGGTTTTTATGGAAAACAGAGCTGCATAGATTAAATGTAGACGTGGCGATGATCTGGGCTCTAGATCAAACCGATTAACACGTGACCTATCCATGAAAAAGCTTCTGTTTCGAAGGGATTGAGGAAACATATGCGAATACAAACCGTGATGATGTCGTGAGGTGATAATGGAGACCTACCTTTTGTTCTTCTTGGTCTCGGGGTCCTTCTCCTAGAAAGACAGATTGTTGGGGCTGTCTTCCTGGATCTCCCGCGACTGAACTCCGGCGAAGGGTTTACTCGGCGAGTTTGGGGCTAGGGCTTCTAAGTTGTCGGCTCAGAGAAGATGTTACAACCAAGGGGTTTGTTTCGGGTTCTATTTATAAGAGGGAAACGAAGGGTTCTTATCTGATTGGACTTCGAATAAGAGTCTCATTCAAACTGTTTTTGAATCTTAACAACTTATCTCTTGCAGATTTGGTAACATTGTTGAAGTCGTGTCGGTTTCCTCAGTACCGGGGATTCCCACGCATACAGAAGAAAAACCGCTTCAGAATCACGTCCTTAAGCGGTGATGAGCTCCAGAAGCTCCACGTGTCCATCGGGGGCCTGGTCTCCCTTTTCCGCAAAGACTTCCGGTTGTGCCGCGTGTCAAGCGAGCGAGACTTCCCTCTTTCTCAGAGGTGGGCTCCGCGTGCGCCACGTATCCTGGCGGGCGAGAACCTCCCTCTCTTTAGAGGCGAGCTCCACGTGCGCCACGTGTCTGGTGGGTCGGTACCTCCCCTCTCAACAGAGGCGAGCTCCGCGAACGCCACGTGTCAGTTCCGGACCACCCCCTCTCTTCAGAGGTGGCTCTGGGTGCCATGTGTCAATTCCGGACCTCCCCTCTCTTCTGAGGTGAGCTCCGAGAATGCCACACATCAAGTAGCGCCGGACTTCCTTTTTCCTCAGAGACGAGCTCCGAGGTCGACACCTGTCCATCAGCGTCGGACCTCCCGGAGGCGAGCTCCGGAGGTGACATGTGTCCAGTAGTGTCGGACCTCCCGAAGGTGAGCTCCGAGAGCGACACGTATCTAGCGGGGCCGGTCCTCTCGGAGGTGAGCTCCGAACGCGCCACGTGGTCAGCGGCCGCGGGAATTGTCTTCGGCGCTCTCTGTAAACTAGAATTTGGCTCTCTTTCTTTTTAATATTTTCTCTATTTCTACTTTTGTTAAAATGTTTTCTACATATAAAATATGAATATATGCAGAACCCGAAAATGAGGGTGTCACACGTTTAAGTCCGGAGAAAGAGTCTGTGAGTGACCTCGGACTAGTCCGCTCCACAGGCTGGACTAGTCTGGTTCCTTCAGACTAGTCCGGTTTAGAACGGAAGAAAGGTTCCTGTGTGAGCTCGGACTAGTCCGAATTTGGCCAGACTAGAACGCAAATATGAGATTAGAGAGCTATCAAGACTAAGTCTGGTAAGACCGAACTAGTCCGCCTTTGAGGCCGGACTAGTCCGCCCGCTGCCAGACTAGTCCGTTCTCATCCGGAACAAAGGTTCCTGAGTGAGATTGGACTAGTACGCTCTTCACCGGAATAGTCCGGGATTTTATGACCGTTTGAATCCAACGGTCACGGGACTTTAGTTGGTAGCCTTTGTGACGTGAGTTGTCCCCCAAGAACGGACTAGTCCAGTGTGACACCCTCATCTCTGGTGTCAACATATATTCATGTATTATGAAGAGAAAACATTTTAAGAAAAGTAGGAACAGAGAAAATTATCAAAAGGATAGCCAATAAGAGCCGAATTCAGCTCTCAGAGAGCGCCGAAGACAACTTCCGTGGCCCGCTGGCTATGTGGCGTGTTCGGAGCTCATCCCTGCGAAGTGGGGAGAGGCCGTCGCTAAGCTGGCTACGTGGCAGGCTCGGGGCTCATCCCCGCAAAGGGGAGAAGTCCGACCCTGTGGGACACGTGTCGCCCACGGAGCTAGCATCTGCGGAAGAAGCAAAGGCATTTCTGTAGGACACGTGTCGACCTCGGAGCACGTCTCCGAGGAAAGAAGGAAAGACCGGCACTAACACGTGGCGTACGCGGAGCCACCTCCGAGTAAGAGAGGAGGTCCCGACCACCAGGATACGTGGCGCATGCGGAGCTCACCTCCGAAGGAAAAGGGAGGTCTCACTCAATTGACACGCGGCACCACCAGAGCTCGTCTCTGCGGAGAAGGAGATACCAGGCCCCAGAGGACACGTGGAGCTTCCAGAGCTCATCACCGCGGAGGTAACGAATTCTGGAGTGGTTTTTACGCGTAACAATACATGTATGTAAAGGAAAACCGACCTAAATTCCACGATGTTGCTAAAGATAGGACGTTAGGATCCAACAACGATATGAATAGGACTCATATTCGTGATACAATCAGATTAGGACTCTACTTTTTCCGATTATAAATAGAACCCAGAACCTCTGGCCGAAACCACAAACTTCTTTTCCAACTCCTGAGCCGATGACTTGGAGCCCTAGCCTAAACCGCCGAGTAAAACCATCGCCGAAGCACAGCAAGGTAGATCGCCGAAGGAAAGCCAAACGGTCTGAGGAGGACCTCGAAACCGAGAAGAACGTGAGGTAGGACTCCTATACCACCTTACGACATCATTGTGTATTCTTTGCATCTGTTCTTTGATTCCTTTCGAACAGAAGCCTTCTCGTGGACAAATCCCTTGTAGATCAGGTTGATCTAAAGACAAGATCATCACCACGTCCACCTTTGATACAAACACCTCTGCCCATGTAAGACATGCAAGAACACGAACAAACCAATCTTATAAAAATTAATCATAGGATAGCACACATATGCATCATCGCATCTAGTTTAAGGTTTGTGCATGATATTGATTGCTGTGAATCTTGTATGCACGTGATCCGACCTAGCAGGACAAGCTCAGGGAGCTGTCTACGACGAGCTGCAGCAACAAGGCTTTGAGATCCAAGAACCACCGGAACCGCAAGAACAAGGCAAGTGCTCCTTGACCATATTGATCCTATGTTTTGGGAAGAACTGTTTTATTTTACGAAAGGGCGTGTGTGTGCTGAGTCAAATATGATGGGGAAACCCTTCATAGGAGTTTACTAGTATTGGTGAAACCACCCTTGTCGCCAGGGAAGTTTATGAGTCGGGTATGATTTTTGCTTTATGCTTCGCTGAGTCCGTGGGATTGGGAAGCGAGATAGATGTGTCTAGCTAACTGCACTCGTAATAATAATGAGAAACTAATGATGTTAATGAACATGGATCGGAGGGAGATCTAGGCAATGCTGGGTTTGTGAATGAGGTAGCATGATATGGTGGTTTACTTGCCGTAGATCTAAGGACCGGTTCATGCATGCACATGCCAGGATAACAGTGCCACCACAAGGCCAAGTATGGGTGCGGCTTAGCTGAGTAATTAGGTAAGTTGCTAGAGTGTTATGGACTGTGGAAGGCACGGGGAATGGGAGTCGAGTGAGGACTGCCCTGGGAACTGCATGGCACAAGAGGGGGCCCGTGGGTGGGAGAATTGGAGATTCTAGCCTGCCGGTGAAACCTTAGTGAGTCCATACATCTAGTAACCCCTTTGTAAAGGCTATTTTGTGATCTCTTGACCATACACCGACGGTTGTGTACTGGTATAATGGAGGTTCTACAGTCACCGACGGGTTACGAAATCACAAACTTGTGGGTAAAGAGGTACAAACTCCACAGAGTTTCTAAAACTATCATGATAGCCGAGCTTACGGTCACGAGCGCCTGGCTAAACTGCCATGATTAGTTGGGATGGTCATTGGGATGGTTCTTGGTTATGGTTATTGTTTTTGGTTATGGTTTGGTGTTGGGACTGTTGAGTTCGGGTGTTAAGATGGTTGCATGACTGTTGAGTCACGACAACGAAATTGGTCTTGGTGTGAGACGAAGTTGTTATGAGATGAGATGGTAGCGAATACGAGAAGGTATTCGTGAGATGGTAGCGAATACGAGGAGGTATTCGTGAGTAAGAATGAAGTTGGTTAATGTTCGGATGGAACACAAAAAGTGATGGAGGTATGTTGGTAATTAAATACATGCTGAGATTACATTCATCTAAAATTTAGTTGCTGTTTTATCATGGTTTTTATAAATCTGCTTTTCTGCAAATGAGCTTTTTATACCTACCTTGTTATAAGCTACATATCATGTTTTCCCGCACTTGCTAAGTACATCATTGTACTCAAACTTGCATTATTATCTCCTCATCAGCAGCATCAGAAGACTACTATGAAGACCGAGTGGAGCATTAGGGCGTGTGATCTGTTCTCAACCTTGCCTGTGGAGGGAATGGAGATGGAGCCACTACTGCTTAGATTTGCTTTCGCCTTAGTTAGATTGCTTCCGCATTAGAGTAAAGACTTCCGCTGCATAGAAATAAAGACTTCCGCTGTGAGCATGAGTCCAAGACTCATGAGACATTGTAACAAACTCTGCTATTCATGGTAATATATATTCTGAGTTCAGTTTGTGGATCATATGTGTATGTGTGGAGAACATCCTGGGCACACATATGCATTAGTTCTCGGTTCCGTGGTTTTCCACAGAATTGAGGGTGTCACGGATTGGTATCAGAGCCACGGGTTGACAGTAGGTTACACGCCTAGATAGAAACCTCATATTGATATTAGAGCCACGGGTTAACAGTAGGTTACACACCTAAATAGGAATCATAGATTGGTATTAGACGCAGATTGGTAGTTAAGCCACGCTGACCAAAGGAAGCACCCTAGGACGCTTAGATTGGCTTTAAAACTACCTTGGCATAGGAAACCCGCCTTGAATAGGAGTTGTATGAGCCCTTGCAATGATTTTTTGCGATTGAGTGCTTAGTGCGAGTTGTGGGAAGTCTCCAAACGTTGTCCATATCCACACGTAGGTAGAAAGAGGTGTGAAATGTTTCGGCACTTGCTCACATCCTCATATGGGCTAATATATATAGTCCAACTCACCTTGATGTGTAGAGTTGAAGGGACCTATCTAATCTTCTAACCTTCTATTCTATTTCGTCCTCTCTCATAGATGGTGAGGGGAAACGCCAGGCGAAGGAACATCCAAGAGGATGACCACGAGGAAGTTCCTGTAAACCCCGGAGCTGGTGAAAATCACCTGGAGCGGTTGATGGCCATGCAAAACCAGCTTATGCAAACCATGATCCAAACTTTGGGTCAGTTGCAGGCCAACCACAACCCTGTTCCGGCACCCCCGCCACCACCACCGCCGGCTCATAACAGGTTGGGAGAGTTTATGAGGACTCGGCCACCCACCTTTGCTCAAGCCAATGACCCCATGGAGGCCGATGACTGGTTGAAATCCATGGAGAAGAAGCTTGCCATTGTTCAGTGCAATGACCGATAGAAGGTTCTCTTCGCGTCGCACAAACTTACGGGAGCCACTGCTGACTGGTGGGATGCCCTGAGCAACGCTCATGCCGACCCGGAGACGATCACTTGGACTGAGTTCAAGGAAAGTTTCCGCTCTCATTACATTCCTGATGGTGTAATGATGCTCAAGAGGCAGGAGTTCGAAGGTCTCCGCCAAGGACAGAAAAGTGTGAATGAGTATCTCAACAAGTTCACGCAACTGTCCCGGTATGCCCCCGAGGATGTCAAGTCAGACCAGAGGAAACAGTACCTGTTCATGAGAGGGTTGAGCAATGAGATCCAGGTTCAGCTCCTCAACAATGACTACGTAAGCTTCCAGAAGCGGGTTGACAAGGCCATAGTTGTTGAAAATAAGATCCGAGAGATCGAGCGCGAGTGCAAGAGGAAGACACCATACCAGCCTCAAGGGAGCAATGTACGACCTCGGTACATGCCCCCTGCACTGCAGTATGGATCGACCACTCCTGCATACTGCCCTGGACAACCGCCACAGCAACGACCCGTTGCACCAGCACCTCGCGTGCACATGCCTCCTGCGCCCCGACCTAACAATGGCGCTCCTGTTCAAAACCCCCGCCCCAATGTACCTGCTGCCGTAGGCAACAGGGCATGCTTTGCATGCGGGGAAGTAGGCCACTTCGCGAACCAGTGCCCGAGGAGAGGCCCTGGACAGCAAGGTAACGTGCCCAAGCAGAACACGCGACCGAACGGAGGGGACAATCAAGGAAACCGTGGACAGCAGAACTATGCTCGCGGCAACGTGAACCATGTCACTGCTGAGGAAGCACAACAGGCTGAGGACGTCGTAATTGGTATGTTCCTTGCCAACTCCAGCCCAGCCACCATCTTATTTAATTCTGGAGCATCCCATTCCTTCATATCATCCAAATATGTTGCCAAACATCATCTGCCCGTATCCCACTTAGAATGTGCTATGTTAGTTAATTCTCCTGGAGGAGAAATGAGGACTAATATAGTATGTCCGAAAGTAAGCCTTAAAATAAGGGGGGTAGACTTCCTTGCCAACCTTATTGTCTTGGACTCCCAAGGGATTGACATCATACTCGGAATGGATTGGTTAAGCAAAGCACAATGGAGTAATCCAATGTGCTGAAAGGAGCGTGCAGTTGACAAACGAGCACGGTATTCGTGTTGAGTTTGAGTCATCCCAGCAAACAACCGAAGGGGCAAATTTGAACCACGTCGAAGGAACAACACTGGACAGCATTCCAGTGGTTTAGGAATTTTCGGACGTGTTCCCGGAAGAGCTTCCAAGTATGCCACCTGACCGGGACATTGAGTTTGCCATAGATTTGGTACCCGGAACTGTACCCATAGCCAAGAGACCCTATAGGATGCCTGTCAATGAACTAGTAGAACTCAAGAAGCAAATTCAAGAGCAGTTGGAGAAGGGTTTTATACGCCCAAGCTCGTCACCATGGGGAGCTCCGGTGCTCTTCGTAGACAAGAAGGATGGAAGCCAAAGGATGTGCGTGGACTATAGGTCTCTCAACGAGGTAACAATCAAGAACAAGTACCCTCTGCCCCGTATAGAGGACCTATTCGACCAAATGAAAGTAGCCCGAGTGTTCTCCAAGATTGATCTTCGGTCAGGATACTTCCAGCTGAAGATTAAGCCCTCCGATATACCCAAGACAGCCTTTCGAACACGGTATGGTTCGTATGAATATACCGTCATGTCTTTTGGGTTGACAAATGCACCCGCATACTTCATGTACCTTATGAACAAGGTTTTCATGGAGTACATGGACAAGTTCGTCGTGGTTTTCATCGACGACATTATGATGCATTCAAAGAGTGAGGAGCAGCATGAAGAGGATATCAAGGCAGAATTTCCCCATTTATTTTCTACTAACGAATCTCGAGGGCGAGATTCAATTTAAGGGGGGTAGATTTGTGACACCCTCATCTCTGGTGTCAACATATATTCATGTCTTATGGAGAGAAAACATATTAAGAAAAGTAGGAACAGAGAAAATTATCAAAAGGATAGCCAATAAGAGCCGAATTCAGCTCTCAGAGAGCGCCGAAGACAACTTCCGTGGCCCGCAGGCTACGTGGCATGTTCGGAGCTCATCCCTGCGAAGTGGGGAGAGGCCGCCGCTAAGCTGGCTACGTGGCAGGCTCGGGGCTCATCCCCGCAAAGGGGAGAAGTCCGACCCTGTGGGACACGTGTCGCCCACGGAGCTAGCTTCTGCAGAAGAAGCAAAGGCATTTCTGCAGGACACGTGTCGACCTCGGAGCACGTCTCCGAGGAAAGAAGGAAAGACCAGAACTAACACGTGGCGTACGCAGAGTCACCTCCGAGTAAGAGAGGAGGTCCCGACCGCCAGGATACGTGGCGCACGCGGAGGTCACCTCCAAAAGAAAAGGGAGGTCTCGCTCGATTGACACGCGACACCACCGGAGCTCGTCTTTGCGGAGAAGGAGATACCAGGCCCCGGAGGACACGTGGAGCTTCCGGAGCTCATCACCGTGAAGGTAACGAATTCTGGAGCGGTTTTTACACGTAAGAATACCGGTACGTAAAGGACAACCGACCTAAATTCCACGATGTTACTAAAGATAGGACGTTAGGATCCAACAACGATCTGAATAGGACTCATATTCAGGATACAATCAGATTAGGACTTCTTTTTCCGATTATAAATAGAACCCAGAACCTCTGGCCGAAACCACAAACTTCTTTTCCAACTCCTGAGCCGACGACTTGGAGCCCTAGCCCAAACCGACGAGTAAAACCATCGCCGAAGCACAGCAAGGGAGATTGCCAGAGGAAAGCCAAACGGTCTGAGGAGGACCTCAAAACTGAGAAGAACGTGAGGTAGGACTCCTATACCACCTTACGACATTATTGTGTATTCTTTGCATCTGTTCTTTGATTCCTTTCGAACATAAGCCTTCTCGTGGACAGATCACTTGTAGATCAGGTTGATCTAAAGACAAGATCATCACCACGTCCACCTTTGATCCAAACACCTCTGCCCATGCAAGAACACGAACAAACCAATCTAATAAAAACTAATCATAGGATAGCATGCATATGCATCATCGCATCTAGTTTAAGGTTTGTGCATGATATTGATTGCTGTGAATCTTGTATGCACGTGATCCGACCTAGCAGGACAAGCTCAGGGAGCTGTCTACGACGAGCTGCAGCAACAAGGCTTTGAGATCCAAGAACCACCGGAACCACAAGAACAAGGCAAGTGCTCCTTGACCATATTGATCCTATGTTTTGGGAAGAATTGTTTTATTTTGCGAAAGGGTGTGTGTGTGCTGAGTCAAATATGATGGGGAAACCCTTTATAGGAGTTTACTAGTATTGGTGAAACCACCCTTGTCGCCAGGGAAGTTTATGAGTCGAGTATGATTTTTGCTTTATGATTCACTGAGTCCATGGGATTGGGAAGCCAGATAGATGTGTCTAGCTAACTGCACTCGTAATAATAATGAGAAACTGATGATGTTAATGAACATGGATCAGAGGGAGATCTAGGCAAGCCTGGGTTTGTGAATGAGGTAGCATGAGATGATGGTTTACTTGTCGTAGATCTAAGGACCGGTTCATGCATGCACATGCCAGGATAACAGTGCCACCAAAAGGCCAAGTATGGGTGCGGCTTAGCTGAGTAATTAGGTAAGTTGCTAGAGTGTTATGGACTGTGGAAGGCGTGGGGGAATGGGAGTCGAGTGAGGACTGCCCTGGGAACTGCATGGCACAAGAGGGGGCCCGTGGGTGGGAGAATTGGAGATTCTAGCCTGCCGGTGAAACCTTAGTGACTCCATACATATAGTAACCCATTTGTAAAGGCTATTTTGTGATCTCTTGACCATACACCGACGGTTGTGTACTGGTATAATGGAGGTTCTACAGTCGCCGACGGGTGATGAGATCACAAACTTGTGGGTAAAGAGGTACAAACTCTACAGAGTTTCTAAAACTATCATGATAGCCGAGTTTACGGTAACGAGCGCCTAGCTAAACTGCCATGATTAGTTGGGATGGTCATTGGGATGGTTCTTGGTTATGGTTATTGTTTTTGGTTATGGTTTGGTGTTGGGACTGTTGAGTTCGGGTGTTAAGATGGTTGCATGACTGTTGAGTCATGACAACGAAATTGGTCTCGGTGTGAGATGAAGTTGTTATGAGATGAGATGGTAGAGAATACGAGAAGGTATTCATGAGATGGTAGCGAATACGAGGAGGTATTCGTGAGTAAGAATGAAGTTGGTTAATGTTCGGATGGAACACGAAAAGTGATGGAGGTATGTTGGTAATTAAATACATGCTGGGATTACATTCATCTAAAATTTAGTTGCTGTTTTATCATGGTTTTTATAAATCTGTTTTTCTGCAAATGAGCCTTTTTATACCTACCTTGTTATAAGATACATATCATGTTTTCCCACACTTGCTGAGTACATCATTGTACTCAAACTTGCATTATTATCTCCTCATCAGCAGCAGGAGAAGACTACTATGAAGACCGAGTGGAGCATTAGGGCGTGTGATCTGTTCTCAACCTTGCCTGTGGAGGGAATGGAGATGGAGCCACTACTGCTTAGATTTGCTTTCGCCTTAGTTAGATTGCTTCCGCATTAGAGTAAAGACTTTTGCTGCATAGAAATAAAGACTTCCACTATGAGCATGAGTCCAAGACTCATGAGACATTGTAACAAACTCTGTTATTCGTGGTAATATATATTCTGAGTTCAGTTTGTGGATCATATGTGTATGTGTGGAGAACATCCTGGGCACACATATGCATTAGTTATCGGTTCCGTGGTTTTCCACAGAATTGAGGGCGTCACATCTAGGGTTCTGACGGACTAGTTCGGACTTTAGTAGGTAACGGCTAGACGCTAGGATCTCTATAAAAGGGGACCCCCTGGCTTAGAATGAGAATAACTGAAACCCTAGCGCCGAAAACTCTTTCCTTGAGCTCTTCTAAGCCTCTTTCCTCACCTTCTTGACCCCTAAGATTGGATCTTAAGGGGTTTGTGGATATGTGAGAGGAGAGACGTGGTGATTGACGTTTGAGCTCTCATTTGAATCTCTTGCACTCTAATTGTTAATTTGAGTTCTTGGCTGTTGTATTTTGATTCCTAGAACTGCTAGGTTGTTGTAGGGAGCCTCAAGTTGTGAGTAGCCCCTAAGAGTATTGTATTCACATTTGATTGATAGTTAAAGAAACCGGCCTTGATCTTGGTGATCGCTCGGTGAGGGAAGAGTTGGAAAAGACCCGATCCTTTGTGGAATCCTCAACGAGGACGTAGATTCTTGTGTGGAATCGAACCTCGGGATAAATTGCGTCTCTTGTTTCCTTTACCTTCTCGCTCATTCACTAAAGTTACTTGTTAAGTTTCGTATCGCTCAAAACTTGTGAATTGCTTTATTGTTGTGAGTCTTGCAATCTAATCATTCTGTCATTCACAAACTAATTAGTTAGATTGTTAGACTACTTACATACCTTCCGCTTAAACAAACTTGAAAAGAAGTACTAAAAACGCAATTTCTGTACCTAGACCGGACTAGTCGGCCCCCAGACCGGACTAGTCCGGCGCCCTTCAGGTTTAATCCGCTGTTTCCAGTAGTTTCAGGTTTTATTATCCTATTCACCCCTTCTAGGCAACTTTCAATTGGTATCAGAGCCTAACTCTCCACAAAAGCTTAACCACTTGGAGAGGAGATGGGGGACAAGACCGGTAGCCAAATTGATCTTATGAAGGGAAAAGGAGCAAGTCCGAGCAACTTCAAAGAGCAAGGTTCTAACCCGCCTCCAGCGGTTACTCCTCCACAAGACGTCTCAAGCTCGGAAGAAGATGAAGAAGTTCTTCGTCTCATGGCTCTCCTCAAGAAGAAGAAGGAGGAAGCTAAGAAGAAAAGAAGGAGCAGAAGATCAAGAGTAGTCAACAAGACTACTCGCGATATCCTTTTAATTATGAGCGTCTAAATTCTCATTCTAGTTATTTGTCAATTCCCTTAGACAAACCACCTCATTTTGATGGAACTAACTATACAATGTGGAAGCACAACATGAAGTTGCATCTAATTTCCTTAAACCTAAGTCTTTGGCATGTTATTTGTACATGTATAGATATCCCCGAAGATGAGGATGAACTTACCCAAGAGCAAGAACAACAAATGGACCGCAATGCACAAGCGGCGGCCGTGCTCAACTCATCTCTGAGCCTCGAAGAATTCAACAAGGTGTATGGGTTAGAGCTCACCAAAAATATTTGCGACACCCTCAAGATCACATATGAAGGAAACCGATCCGTGAGGGAAGCCAAGACCGAGATGATCGAAGGAGAGCTTGGAAGGTTCACCATGGAAGAAGGCGAAACACCTCAAGAAATGTACAACCGGCTCAAAACTCTCATCAACAAGAGTCAGGCGTACGGATGCAAGAAATGGAATGATCATGAGGTGGTCAAGAGAATGATAAGAGCTTTTATGCCTCGCAGTGTGACCCTATGCACTTTAATCTGGGAAAGTCCAAACTTTCACATAATGACTCCGGATGAAGTGCTAGGGAAGATCATTAACCACGAGATGATGGAGAAGGAAGCCCAACATGTCAACGACCTAGCAAAGATCACCTCATCCAAGAAGAAGAGCATTGCTATCAAGGCCACATCCAAGTCCAAGGGAAAAGAAATACAACTCACAAGTGGAGATGAAGAGAGTGATGATGAGAGCACGGACATGGATGATGAAGAAATGGCCTTCTTCATCAAAAGATTCAAAAGGTTGATGTGGAGAAGGAGAAGCCATCACTATGAGAACAAGAGCAAAGACATGGGCAAGTCAAAAACAAAGAAGACTTGCTACAACTGTGGCGAATATGGGCATTTCATTGTGAATTTCCCCCATAGCAAGGAAGATGACAAGAGGAAGAAGAAGGATGGGAAGCCTCAAGACAAGAAGATCTTCAAAAGGAAGAAGGCTTATGGACAAGCTCACATTGGAGAAGAGTGGGACTCAAAAGAAGAATCCTCTTCCGAAGATGAAGAAAAAGTGGCAACCATCGCCATCAAGAGGCCAACCATGAAGAAATTACTCTTGCCAAACAAGGATGATTGGAAGAGCCCAAGCCACACAAGACTCATGGCAAAGGAAGGAAAGCGTAAGGTAATGTATAAACCTTCCAAGTTACATACTGTAGATGATAGTGACTTTGATTGCAGTAGCAAAAATGAATTCATGTTTAAGGGCTTAAACAAAAATGCTATAGCTAAAATGAAAATGCTATCGGATGAAATATTTGAACAAGAAGAGCTTCTCAATCAACAATAAGAATTGCTTATCCTTGAAAAGGAAAGAAACCTTGAGATTGAGAAGCTCCTTGAACTTGAGAGAGAGAAGAGTAGAGCACTCGAAAGCGAACTTGCCATGAGCAAGAAAACTTGTGTTGAACTTAAGAGTAAGAATGTAGTACTTCAAGATGAACTTGTGAGCTTAACCAAGACTCACAAGAATCTTGAAGCACAACTTAACTCACTTCAGTCAAATGTCTCAACTACTTCATCCTCCAAGAACTCCCTCTCAACAAATATGGAATCCGACACTAAAACTTGCAAATGTGCTAATCTTGTTCTAAACTTGAAAAATGAGCTCAAAGAGGTACAAAGCAAGAATACACACAAAAGTGGGATCTTTTATAAGGAGAAGATCAAATATGCACGTAGTGCATACTCAATTACAAGATCTCCTCTTATCAAAGATGGACTAGGTTATACTAGGGGAGGAAAGCAAAATGCTAGAATCCTTAAAAATAATAACAAGTGTGTAGCTTTTGTCAAAGAAAACTTAACTCAAGTCAAGAATAACAACCTTGCATCTACCTCACATGAAATTGCCAAAAATATAAACTCTACCATATTTCATAATTTTGATGCATCTTATGTTCTTATGAAGAGCAAGTATAGTAGAGTATACGCTAAATATGTTGGGCCACTCCAAAAGAGTCCAAAAACTTGTGTGTGGGTGCCCAAATGCCTTGTGACTAACCTCAAAGGACCCAACCGAGTTTGGGTACCTAAGACCAAAGCTTAAATTGTTTTGTAGGCCTACTCCTCCGGTGGCAATAAATGGGTACTAGATAGTGGGTGCACTAATCATATGACCGGAGAGAGAAAGATGTTCGTTGAGTATGAAGAAAATGATGATCCAAGTGAAGGCATCTACTTCGGCGACAATAGCCAAGGAAAGGTGCTCGGTATTGGGAAAATTGCAATCTCTTCTCAGCACTCTCTTTATCATGTTCTACATGTTGAATCACTAGATTATAACCTATTGTCCGTATCTCAACTATGTGAGAAAGGTTATAATTGCTTGTTTACTAACAAGGGTATGACCATCTCTAGATGAAGTGACAACTCGATTTCCTTTAAGGGTGTGTTAAAGGGAAAGCTTCACTTAGTGGATTTCTCCATGGATAAAGCTCAACTTGATACATGCTTAATAGAAAAAACCAACATGGGATGCTTGTGGCATAGGAGACTAGCCCATGTTGGCATGAGGAACTTACAAAAACTTTTAAAGGGGGTCACATCCGTGGACTAAAAAATGTTATTTTTGAGAAAGATAGGCCATGTAGCGCGTGTCAAGCAGGAAAACAAATTGGAGCAGCTCATCCGACCAAGAATGTGATGACGACGACAAGACCATTGGAGATGCTTCACATGGACCTCTTCGGCGCTGTCACCTACATAAGCATTGGCGGTAACAATATGGTTTAGTAATTTTTGATGATTATTCTCGTTTCAATTGTGTGTTTTTCTTGCATGATAAGGGAGAAACTCAAAGTGTCCTCAAGAAGTTCTTGAGGAGAGCTAAAAACGAGTTTTCCTTAAGAATCAAGAAGATAAGGAGTGACAACGGCTCCGAATTCAAGAATACTCAAGTAGAAGAATACCTGGATGAAGAGGGCATCAAGTATGAGTTTTCGGCCCCCTACTCTTCCGAACAAAATGGGGTGGCCGAAAGGAAGAATCGCACACTCATAGAAAAGGCAAGAACCGTGCTTGATGAGTACAAGACTTTGGATCGGTTTTGGGCGGAAGCGGTCAACACCGCTTGCCACGCCACAAACCGCCTCTATCTCCATCGACTTTTGAAGAAAACTCCATACGAGCTCCTAACCGGTAACAAACCCAACATTTCTTACTTTCATGTTTTCGGAAGTAAATGCTACATTCTCAACAAGAAGCCTAGGACTTCGAAGTTCGCCTCGAAATCGGATGAAGGTTTCTTACTTGGTTATGACTCAAACACCTATGCCTATCGTGTTTTCAACAAAACCTCTGGTTGTGTTGAGATTGCACGTGGCGTGGTGTTTGATGAAACTAGTGGCTCCCGAGTGGAGGAAGTTGATCAATGTGTGCTAGATGAAGAAGAAGCACCATGTGTAGCACTAAGAAGAATGGTTCTTGGAGATATCCGTCCTCAAGAAGATGTAGGACAAGATGCTCCAAGTTCATCACAATCGGTGCCTCTCACACAAGATCAAACTCAAGAACCCCAAGATCAAGACGGTCAAGTTCAAGAAGGAGGAAATTGAGACCATGATATTGTTCTAGGGGGAGATGAAGAAGAAGAAGACCACTCAAAAGCTCAAGTGCCTCATCCAAGGGTTCATCAAAGCATTCAACGGGATCACCCCATTGACAACATCCTTGGAGATATCACAAAAGGGGTAACAACACGTCTCAAATGGCTAACTTATGTGCATATTACTCTTTGTGTCTTCCTTGGAACCATTTAGGGTGGAAGATGCACTCAAGGATCCGGATTGGGTGATGGCCATGCAAGAAGAGTTGAACAACTTCACAAGAAACCAAGTATGGGAGCTGGTGAAAAGACCAAATGCAAATGTGGTAGGCACCAAGTGGGTATTCCGCAACAAGCAACACGAACACGGAGTGGTGACAAGAAACAAGGCCTGACTTGTGGCAAAGGGATATGCTCAAGTTGAAGGTTTGGATTTCGATGAAACCTTTGCTCCCGTAGCTAGGCTTGAGTCAATTCGTATTCTATTCACTACAGGAAACCTGATCATTTGCGATGGCTAGAATTATTTGTGACGGTGTCCCATCGCAAATAAAGTAAATTGCGACGGCTAACCCTAGGCCATCACAAATACAGTAGCCGTCGCAAATAGGGTACTATTTGCGACGGCTACGACTGTAGCTGTCACAAATAGCATTAATTTGCGTCGGCCAGACCTGTGGCCGTCGTAAATTAAGCAACCGTCGCAATTAAAAGCTTGTTTGCGGCGGCCGAAGGAAATGCCATCGCAATTACGGAAGCCGTCGCAAATTACCCCGATATAGTCGACCGGGCACCTCCCGGTTCACACAATTGTCGCCGCCGCCGAACCGTGCCGCGCTGCCGCCCGCCGCCCTGCTCCATCGGCCGCCCGCCGCCCTGCACCATCGGTCGCCCGCCGCTGCCGCGCCTCCATCGGCCGCCCGCCGCGCTCCACTCGGCTCCATCGGCCACCGGCACGCCTCCCTCGCCAACCGCACCCCCCGATCGGCTCCCTCGGCCGCCGGCCGGGCCCCACCGCGCCACCGCCCGCCGACCGACGCCCGGCCCTCGCCGCCCCTGCCTCCATTTTTTGGCCTGCAGCCCGCTGCCGCGCCCCGCCACTCCCGCCGCCTCCCGCAGCCTCTTGCCGCGCCCGCCGCCGTCGCCGTCTCCCGTCGTGCAGGCTGCCTCCTGCAGCCTCCCGCCGCGCCCGCCGTCGTCACCGTCGCCTCCCTGCTCCGGCTCCGGCGCCTGGCCACCCGCAGCCTCCCTGCTCTGGCGCCCGGCGCCCCCTACCTCCCGGCTCCCGCGCCCAGCCGCCCCCGCCTCCGGCGCCCGGCGCCTCTCGGTAACCTATATTCATGCATTTTTTTTTAATTTTTTTCTTGTTGTTAGTTAGAGTAGAGTTAATTGAATATTGTTTTAGAGTAATTTGTAATTAATTTGGCAATTAAATTATTTTTTGTAGTTAGTTTATAGTTTTGTAGTTGTAGTTTAAGTTGACAATTAACTAGGATGTTTATAGTTTAAGTTGGTAATTAGTTTGATTTGCGGCAAAAGGTGACGTGGCGGGGCGCGGTGGGCTGGTGGTCCCTAGTTAATTGCGACGACCGGCCCGCCGCGCCCTGCCGCGCCGCCTTCCGCCGCACGGGCCTCCCGCCACACGCGCCTCCTCGCCTCCTCCCTCCCGTCGGCCCCCCTCCCGCCATTTCACCCCCGAGCACTGATCCAAACCATCCCCCCTCTATTAAACGCAAACCCTAGCTGACCGACCAATGAGATGCCGAAGGCTGGCGGCGGTGGCGCAGCGGACGAGGATGACTTCCGCGCGGAGGTGGAGGAGCGCCTCATCAACGAGGAGTACAAGATCTGTTAGAAGAACACACCCTTCCTCCACGATCTCATCATCATGGACGTGCTCAAGTGGCCCTCCCTCACCATGGAATGGCTCCCCGACCTCGTCAAGCTGCCAGGCAAGGACCACTTCGTCCAAAAGATGGTGCTCGCCACGCACACTTCCGACAACGAGCCCAACTACCTGATGCTCGTGCAGGTCAAGCTGCCCCTCGACGACGCCGAGGCCAACGAGTTGTCAAATCGTTTCGATTGTTTAATTAGTTGTTCAAATTGTTTAATTGGTTGATTTCTTGTTTAATTTGTATTTTTATATATTAATTATTTGATTAGTAGCGTAATTGTTTAAATATTACTTTGATTGATGAAGTGCTAAATTATTATATAAATAGTCAGGCCGGCCCAGCCTGACACAAGCTATTTAGGGTCCGGCTCGACACGGTCCATTTAGGGCCCGACCCAACACTACAGGAAACGCGATGATTTGTGACAGCCGACCGTCGCAAATAAATTAAGGAGGGACGGCCTACCCGCCACCCCTCCTGCCACCGCGCCCCGCCTGCCCCGCCTCCCGCCGCTGCGCCCCGCCGCGCCCGCCTCCTGCCACCACCGCGCTGCCTTCCACCGCACGCGCCTCTCGCCACATGCGCCTCCCGCCTCTTGCCTCCTCCCTCCCGCCGCCCCCGACTCCCGCCTCTCGCCGACGAGCCCCGCCGCCCCTGCCTCCCGCCACCGCGCCCCGCCTCCCCCGCCTCCCGCCTCCCACCGCTGCGCCCCGCCGCGCCCGCCTCCTGTCGCAAGTAAAATAAATTGCGACAGCCAAAGAAATAGCCGTCGCAAGTAAAATAAATTGCGACGGCCAAACCTAAACGGGATATACCCGGGCCCGACTAACACACCCCGGCCGCTCACGACTACGAGGCGGCGGCCTCGGTGAGCGGTAACCATCGCAAATAAAGTTTCCAAGCCATAATTGGCGACGGTAACCGTCATTCATCCCCAATATGTCATTATTTACGACAAGCTACCGCGCGTGGATGGTGGGCCCCGATGGGTGGTTTTCTCCCGTTCATTCCTCCTCTTTTGTTATTTCCTTGCCTCCTTCCTTGTTGTTGGACAGTTGACCCCAAAGCTTGAAGAACTGCAACATTTTTGGGGGGTGCAGTGTAAAACAAGCGAGGTTATGCTGCCAAAATTTTGTTGGGCTTTATGTATTGTGTCTCGTCAGAAGCAGGATAAATCCTGCATATATTAACGAAAATTTCTTCGGCTTTAAACTGCAGAGTCAAACATGGGTGAAGACTGCAGTTGGATGTATACTGGCTGGAAGAGCAGAACTGGTGGTCAATCGGATGAGTGGTACATCAAGTTAGATAAATTCTTGGATCGAGCATTTTCATTGTCAACTGATGATAAGGTGCAGTGCCCATGTACAAAATGCTGGAACACCAAGTTTTTGAGCAGATTGGAACTATCGTTTCACTTATGTCGAAACGGTTTCACGCCAAGTTATGAGGTGTGGACCTTCCACGGCGAGACTAAACCTCGAGACATAGTAGAAGTGAATGAGGATGATGATAGAACAGGGGTTGATAGGATGGATGAGATGCTAGAAGCTCTGGAAGTGGAGGATCCTCTTACAAAGGAGGCAGACGATTTCTTCGAGGAGCTCAAGAAATCACAACAGCCGTTGCATGAACACACGGATGTGACCGTCCTTGCTTTTTTTGACCAGATTTATGGCAAGTCTAAGTATTTTTTTCTATCAACTGCTACAATGATATCATAAAAATGATATGCGATATCCTTCCACAACCTCACAAAGCGCCGAATGATATGTATCAGTCGAAGATCCGGATATCTGGTCTTGGTATGAATTATGAGAAAATCGATGTGTGCCCAGACAACTGCATGCTATTCTGGAAAGAGCACGCCAACGAGAACATGTGCCTGAAATGTGGTAAACCGAGGTATATCGAAGTTGTTAATGACGATGGCGATAATGTGATGACAGATGTCGCACATAAGAAGCTTCGTTACTTACCTGTGACACCTTGGTTGAAGCGGTTGTTTCTTTCAAAAAGAACTGCTAGACACATGAGATGGCACAAAGAAGGTAAATGTGAGAACAAAGAATTCTTGACGCATCCGTCCGACAGTGATGCATGGAAGGAGCTAGACCGTTTCTGTGACGCCCTCAATTCTGTGGAGAACCACGGAACCGAGAACTAATGCATATGTGTGCCCAGGATGTTCATCACACATACACATATATTCCACAAACTGAATTCAGATTATATATTACCACGAATAACAGAGTTTGTTACAATATCTCATGAGTCTTGGACTCATGCTCACAGCGGAAGTCTTTATTTCTATGCAGCGGAAGTCTTTATTCTAATGCAGAAGCAATTTTACTAATGCGGAAGCAAATCTAAGCAGCAGTGGCTCCATCTCTACTCCATTCCCACAGGAAGGTTGAGAATAGATCACACGCCTAATGCTCCACTTGATCTTCATAGTATTCTTCTCCTGTTGCTGATGATGAAATAATAATGCAAGTTTGAGTACAAGGATGTACTCAGCAAGTGCGGGAAAATATGATATGTAGCTCATAACAAGGTAGGTGTAAAAAGGCTCATTGCAGAAAGCAAAGTTATTTATCAAAATAATGATAAAACAGTAACTCATCTTTAAGTGAATGTAATCCCAACTTATATTAAAATACCAATCATACCTCCATTATGCTCATTACCTTCCATGTCACAACCAATCAACCTCATTCTTGCTCACGAATACCTCCTCGTATTTGCTACCATCTTACGAATACCATTTCGTATTCGCTACCATCTCATCTCATAAACAGTTTCGTCTCACACCAAGACCAATCTTGTTGCCATGACTCAACAGTCATGCAACCCATCTTATCACCCGGACTCAACAGTCCCGAAAACAAAACAAAAACCAAACCATCCAAACCATAACCAGTAACCATACCCATTAACCATCCCAACTAATCATGGCAGTTGGCCAGGCCCTCGTGACCGTAGGCTCGGCTATCATGATAGTTTTAAGAACTCTGCAGAGTTTGCACCTCTTTACCCACAAGTTTGTGATTTTGTCACCCGTCGGCGACTGCAGAACCTCAATTATACCAGTACACAACCGTCGGTGTATGGCCAAGAGATCACAAAATAGCCTTTACAAAGGGGTTACTAGATGTATGGACTCACTAAGATTTCACCGGCAGGCTAGAATCTCCAATTCTCCCACCCACGGACCCCCTCTTGTGCCATGCAGTTCCCAGGGCAGTCCTCACTCGACTCCCAGTCCCTGCACCTTCCACAGTCCATAACAATCTAGCAACTTACCTAATTACTCAGCTAAGCCGCACCCATACTTGGCCTTGTGGTGGCACTGTTATCCTGGCATGTGCATGCATGAACCGGTCCTTAGATCTACGGCATGTAAACCACCATCTCATGCTACCTCATTCACAAACCCAGGCTTGCCTAGATCTCCCTCCGATCCATGTTCATTAACAACATTAGTTTCTCATTATCATTATGAGTGCAGTTAGCTAGACACATCTATTTCGCTTCCCAATCCCCTAGACTCAGCGAAGCATAAAACAAAAATCATACCCAACTCAATAAACTTCCCTGGCGACAAGGGTGGTTTAACCAAAGCTAGTAAACTCCTATAAAAGGGTTTCCCGTCATGTTTGACTCAGCACTCACACTTTTTCGCAAAACAAAACAGTTTTCCCAAAACATAGGATCAATATGGTCAAGGAGAACTTGCCTTGTTCTTGCGGTTCTGATTGCTCTAGAATCTCGAAACCTTGTTGTTGCAGCTCGTCGTAGACAGCTTCCTGAGCTTGTCCTGCTATACAGGGTCGCGCACATACAAGTTTCACAGCAATCAATATCATGCACAAATTTTAACTAGATGCGATGATGCATATGCATGCTACCCTACGATCAGCTTTATTAGATCGGTTTGTACGTGTTCTTGCATGGCTTTATGATGAACAGGGGTGTTCGGATCAGATGTGGACGTGGCGATGACCTTGTCTTTAGATCAACCCGATCAACAAGTGATCTGTCCACGAGAAAGCTTCTGTTCGAAAGGAATCGAAGAACAGATGCAAAGAGAACACAACAATGTCGTAAGGTGGTATTGGAGACCTACCTTACGTTCTTCTCGGTCTCGGGTCCTTCTCAGATCATTGGCTCTCTTCCGGCGATCTTCCTCGCTGAACTCAGTTGATGGCTTACTCGGCGAGTTGGGGCTAGGGCTCTAAATCGTCGGCTTAGGAGTTGGAAAAGAAGTTCGTGGTTTCAGCCAGGGGTTCTGGGTTCTATTTAAAATCGGGAAGAGAAGAGTCCTAATCTGATTGGTCTTTGATTTAAGAGTTCTATTCAGATTGTCGTTGAATCTTAACAACTTATATTTAGTCGATTTGGTGCGGTATCATTGTGGAATTCAGGTCGGTTTCTCCTCTGTTCCGGTATTTCTACACGTACAGAATCTAAGAACCATTCCAGAACTCGTTACCTCCTCGGTGATGAGCTCCATAAGCTCCACATGTCCACCGGGTCCTGGTCTCTCCCCTTCTGCAGAGACGAGCTCCGGTTGTGCCACGTGTCAAGCGAGCAAGACCTCCCTCTCCTTCGGAGGTGGGCTCCGTGTACGCCACGTATCCTGGCGGTCGGGGACCTCCTCTTCATTCGGAGGTGGCTCCGCGCACGCCACATGTCAGTGCCGGACCTTCCCTCTCCCCGGAGGTGGCTCTAGCGCCAGACTTCCTTTCTTCTCAGGGACGAGCTCCGAGGTTAACACGTGTCCAACAGTGACGGACCTCCCGGAGATAAGCTCCGGTGGCGACATGTGTTCAATAGAACCGGACCTCTCGGAGGTGAGCTCCGAGATTGACACGTATCCCGCGCGACTGGTCCTCTAAGTTCCGCGGTGACTAGCTCTGAAGGTGACATGTGTCCTGCGGAAATGCCTTCGCTTCATCCGCAGAGGCTAGCTCCGGGGGCAACACGTGTCCTCACTGGGTTGGACCTCTCCCCCTTTGCGGAGATGAGCCCCGAGCCTGCCACGTAGCCAGTTTAGCGGTGGACCTCTTCCCACTTCGCAGGAATGAGCTCCGAACATGCCACGTGGCCAGCGAACCACGGAAGTTGTCTTTGGCGCTCTCTGTGGACTGGATTCAGCTCTTTTTGGCTATCCTTTTGATATTTTCTCTGTTCCCACTTCTTTTTAAAATGTTTTCTCTACATGAGACATGAATACATGCAGAAACCAGAGATGCGGGTGTCACAGTTTCGATCCGGAATTTTCTCGTCATGCGAGAAATGTTCGCATCGGATTAGAGACAGACGGATTCTCACCGTTCAGTACAAATGCCACGTCATACTCCTGTTGGCCCGTCTTTGTCATTCCCTACAGCCTGCCACCGGCTTTGTGTATGAAGAACAAGTTCATGTTCCTCAGCCTCATTGTACCTGCATCTGATCATCCTGGGTCACGTCTCAACGTGATGTTGAAACTGCTGATCGAAGAATTGAAAGAGTTGTGGACATGAGTCGAAGTGTACGATAGTTACAAGAAGCAGAAATTCAACCTTCGAGCTGCTTATTTGTGGTCCGTCCATGATTTGCCGGCATACGGCATGTTTTCCAAATGGAGCACTCACGGTTGTTTGATGTGTCCGATATGTGCTTCGGACACGGATTGATTTCGACTAACTCATGGAGGCAAAAAATCTTACTTCGATTGTCACAGACGTTGGTTGCCTTTGAATCACATATTTAGGCAACAGAGGCATGTCTTTAGAAAGAACACCGTTGTCACTAAAGGACCACCGAAACGTCTCAACAGGTCAGAAATTTCTGATATGTTGGACAAACTGGTGCCAGATGAAGGTTGTCCTGGATATTTCATAGGTTATGGCGTGGAACACAATTGGACTCACATATGTGGACTTTGGGAGCTACCGTATGTGAAGTCGTTGATTCTAATACACAACATTGATGTGATGCATCAGGAGCGTAACATGAGCGAAAGTATCATAAGCACGTGCATGGATATGTCTGGGAAAATGAAAGACAATATAAAAGCTAGACTAGATTTGGCAGACATTTGTCACCGTCCAACTCTTGAAATATATGAAATTGGTGGCAAGCCACGTGCTTCTTTCTGTCTTCGATCTAAAGAAAAGAAACAAGTCATGAAATGGTTGAAAACTTTGAAATTCCCAGATGGTTACGTAGCTAGCCTGAAACGAGCCATGAATGTGAACACAAAAAACCTCACTGGGTTAAAGAGTCATGATTATCACATTATCATGGAAAGACTCTTACCTGTTATGTTTCATGGCTATCTAGATGATGCAATGTGGAAGGTTTTAGCCGAGCTCAGCTATTTCTATAGACAGCTTTGTGCTAAAGAAATCAAGACAGGGATGATGGATAAGTTAGAGAAGGAGATACCCGTACTTTTATGTAAAATGGAAAAAAAATTTCCACCGGGTTTCTTCAATCCAATGCACCATCTAATTATCCATCTTCCATTCAAAGCTAAAGTTGGCGGTCTTGTGCAATATAGGTGGATGTATCACATTGAAAGAGCGCTACGATATCTGAAACCAATGGTTGGCAACAGGGCAAGGGTGGAAGGGCGCATCGCTGAAGCATATGCTCTTAAGGAAGTAGGATACTTTTCAAGTGTCTGCTTTGTAGATGAACACAATGTCAATATTTTGACTATGCGGTACAATGTGGACGAAGCCCCCCCCCTTTAATTGACCTCTCCATTTTTCAAATGAGAGGCACTACCGTTGGTATCTACACGACCTACATCCTACCCGAACGTGACAGGACTGCTGCTTTACTTTACATGTACGCAAATATTGAAGGCATGCAGGAATACTTCGAGTAAGTGTTTCTCCTACATATATGCTAATCGACATATTTTGCTACACATGTATTCTAAAAACTGTTTTCTCATGTTCAGCGAGTTCCACAGATAATGTTGGCCACATAGGCATCAACCTACGGCCAATTAAGTTGAAGGAATGCGACAAGAAGGAATAAATGGAGGGCCGGGTTTCCTATCCTGGTTTCGAGATTATGTAATACTTTCTCGTCTTCTATATATTATAAGTTACTATTATTAAAGAAATTATTATTTTAACTTACGATCATTTTTGACAGTGCCTCACTCACAATGTCCATAAAGATTTGCGGCAGCTATCTTATATATTGGTGAATGTTTGAAGCTATGGTCGATATGACGTAAATGGTTCTCGATTCCGTACAACTTATTTTGAAGCTCTTCGTCCTCTCGGGGCAACATCACATTCCAGTGTTGTGACGAGAGCAATTGACAGTCTGTGACACCCTCATTTCTGGTTTTTGCATGTATTCATGTTTCATGTAGAGAAGACATTTTAAAAGAAGTGGGAATAGAGAAAATATCAAAAAGGTAGCCAAAAAGAGCCGAATCCAGTTCACAGAGAGCGCAGAAGACAACTTCCGTGACCCGCTGGCCACGTGGCGTATTAGGAGCTCATCCCTGTGAAGTGGGGAGAGGTCCACCGCTAAACTGGCTACGTGGCAGGCTCGGGGCTCATCTCCGCGAAGGGGGAGAGGTCCGACCCCATGGGACACGTGTTGCCCCCGGAGCTAGCCTATGCAGAGAAGCAAGGCTAGCCGCAGGACACATGTCACCTTCTGGGCTAGTCACCACGGGAATCAGAGGACCAGTCGCGCGGGATACATGTCGATCTCGGAGCTCACCTCCGAGAGGTCCGGTTCTATTGGACACCTGTTGTCACCGGAGCTTATCTCCGGGAGATCCGTCATTGTTGGACACGTGTCTACCTCGGAGCTCGTCTCTGAGGAAAAAGGGAGTCCGGCGCTACTTGACGCGTGGCATTCACGGAGCTCGCCTCCAAAGAGAGGGAGGTCCGAAATGAATACGTGGCACACCCGGAGCTACCTCCGGTGAGAGGAAAGGTACGGCACTGACACGTGGCATGCACGGAGCCACCTCTGAATAGAGAGGAGGCCCGACCGCCAGGATACGTGGTGCACGCGGAGCCCACCTCCGAAGGAGAGGGAGGTCTCGCTCGCTTGACACACGGCACAACCGAGGCTCGTCCCTGCGGAAAGGGAGAGACCAGGCCCCGGTGGACACGTGGAACTTCCGGAGCTCATCACCGCGGAGGTAACGAGTTCTAGAACGGTTTTTGGATTCTGTACGCGTAGAAATACCGGTACGGAGGAGCAACCGACCTGAATTCCACAATGTTACCGCGCCAAACCAACTAAATAAGTTGTTAAGATTCAACGACGATCTGAATAGGACTCTTATTCAGAATACAATCAGATTAGGACTCTTCTTCTCCCGATTACAAATAGAACTCAGAACCTCTGGCCGAAACTACAAACTTCTTTTCCAACTCCTGAGCCGACGACTTAGAGCCCTAGCCCCAACTCGCCGAGTAAGCCATCGCCGGAGTTCAGTCGAAAAAGATCGCCGGAAGGGAGCCCAACGATCTGTCTGATCAGAGAAGAATCCCGAGACCAAGAAGAATGTAAGGTATGTCTCCAATACCACTTTACGACATCATCGTGTTTTCTTTGCATCTGTTCTCCGATTCCTTTCAAACAGAAGCTTTCTCGTGGACAGATCACTTGTTGATCGGGTTGATCTAAAAAGACAAGATCATCACCACGTCCACATTTGATCCGAACACCTCTGTTCATCATAAAACCATGCAGGAACACATACAAACCGATCTAATAAAACTGATCGTAAGGTTAACATGCATAAGCATCATCGCATCTAGTTAAAGTTTGTGCATGATATTGATTGTTATGAATCTTGTATGTGCGTGATCCTGTATAGAAGGACAAGCTCAGGGAGCTGTCTACGACGAGCTGCAACAACAAGGTTTCAAGATCCAAGAGCAACCGGAACCGCAAGAACAAGGCAAGTGCCCCTTGACCATATTGATCCTATGTTTTGGGAAAAACTGTTTTGTTTTGCGAAAAGATGTGTGTGCTGAGTCAAACATGATGGGAAACCCTTTTATAGGAGTTTACTAGCTTTGGTTAAACCACCCTTGTCGCCAGGGAAGTTTATGAGTCGGGTATGGTTTTTACTTTTATGCTTTGCTGAGTCCATGGGATTGGGAAGCGAGATAGATGTGTCTAGCTAACTGCACTCATAATGATAATGAGAAACTGATGTTGTTGATGAACATGGATCGGAGGGAGATCTAGGCAAGACTGGGTTTGTGAATGAGGTAGCATGAGATGGTGGTTTACTTGCCGTAGATCTAAGAACCGGTTCATGCGAACACATGACATGATAACAGTGCCACCACAAGGCCAGTATGGGTGCGGCTTAGCTGACTAATTAGGTAAGTTGCTAGATTGTTATGGACCGTGGAAGGCGCGGGGAATGGGAGTCGAGTGAGGACTGCTCTGGGAACTGCATGGCACAAGAGGGGGCCCGTGGGTGGGAGAATTGGAGATTCTAGCCTGCCGGTGAAACCTTAGTGAGTCCATACATCTAGTAGCCCCTTTATAAAGGCTATTTTGTGATCTCTTGGCCATACACCAACGGTTGTGTACTGGTATAATGGAGGTTCTGCAGTCGCCGACGGGTGACAAAATCACAAACTTGTGGGTAAAGATGTGCAAACTCTGCAGAGACTAAAACTATCATGATAGCCGAGCTTACAGTCACGAGCACCTGGCCAACTTCCATGATTAGTTGGGATGGTTATTGGATATGGTTATTGATTGGTTTTGGTTATGTTTTGGGGACTGTTGGCTTTAAACTGCAGAGTCAAACATGGGTGAAGACTGCAGTTGGATGTATACTGGCTGGAAGAGCAGAACTGGTGGTCACTCGGATGAGTGGTACATCAAGTTAGATAAATTCTTGGATCGAGCATTTTCATTGTCAACTGATGATAAGGTGCAGTGCCCATGTACGAAATGCCGGAACACCAAGTTTTTGAGCAGATTGGAACTATCGTTTCACTTATGTCGAAACGGTTTCACGCAAAGTTATGAGGTGTGGACCTTCCACGGCGAGACTAAACCTCGAGACATAGTAGAAGTGAATGAGGATGATGATAGAACGGGGGTTGATAGGATGGATGAGATGCTAGAAGCTGTGGAAGTGGAGGATCCTCTTACAAAGGAGGCAGACGATTTCTTCGAGGAGCTCAAGAAATCACAACAGCCGTTGCATGAACACACGGATGTGACCGTCCTTGCTTTTTTTGACCAGATTTATGGCAAGTCTAAGTATTTTTTTCTATCAACTGCTACAATGATATCATAAAAATGATATGCGATATCCTTCCACAACCTCACAAAGCGCCGAATTATATGTATCAGTCGAAGATCCGGATATCTGGTCTTGGTATGAATTATGAGAAAATCGATGTGTGCCCAGACAACTGCATGCTATTCTGGAAAGAGCACGCCAACGAGAACATGTGCCTGAAATGTGGTAAACCGAGGTATATCGAAGTTGTTAATGACGATGGCGATAATGTGATGACAGATGTCGCACATAAGAAGCTTCGTTAGTTACCTGTGACACCTTGGTTGAAGCGGTTGTTTCTTTCAAAAAGAACTGCTAGACACATGAGATGGCACAAAGAAGGTAAATGTGAGAACAAAGAATTCTTGACGCATCCGTCCGACAGTGATGCATGGAAGGAGCTAGACCGTTTCTATGACGCCCTCAATTCTGTGGAGAACCACGGAACCGAGAACTAATGCATATGTGTGCCCAGGATGTTCATCACACATACACATATATTCCACAAACTGAATTCAGATTATATATTACCACGAATAACAGAGTTTGTTACAATATCTCATGAGTCTTGGACTCATGCTCACAGCGGAAGTCTTTATTTCTATGCAGCGGAAGTCTTTATTCTAATGCGGAAGCAATTTTACTAATGCGGAAGCAAATCTAAGCAGCAGTGGCTCCATCTCTACTCCATTCCCACAGGAAGGTTGACAATAGATCACACGCCTAATGCTTCACTTGATCTTCATAGTATTCTTCTCCTGTTGCTGATGATGAAATAATAATGCAAGTTTGAGTACAAGGATGTACTCAGCAAGTGTGGGAAAATATGATATGTAGCTCATAACAAGGTAGGTGTAAAAAGGCTCATTGCAGAAAGCAAAGTTATTTATCAAAATAATGATAAAACAGTAACTCATCTTTAAGTGAATGTAATCCCAACTTATATTAAAATACCAATCATACCTCCATTATGCTCATTACCTTCCATGTCACAACCAATCAACCTCATTCTTGCTCACGAATACCTCCTCGTATTTGCTACCATCTTACGAATACCATTTCGTATTCGCTACCATCTCATCTCATAAACAGTTTCGTCTCACACCAAGACCAATCTTGTTGCCATGACTCAACAGTCATGCAACCCATCTTATCACCCGGACTCAACAGTCCCGAAAACAAAACAAAAACCAAACCATCCAAACCATAACCAGTAACCATACCCATTAACCATCCCAACTAATCATGGCAGTTGGCCAGGCCCTCGTGACCGTAGGCTCGGCTATCATGATAGTTTTAAGAACTCTGCAGAGTTTGCACCTCTTTACCCACAAGTTTGTGATTTTGTCACCCGTCGGCGACTGCAGAACCTCAATTATACCAGTACAAAACCGTCGGTGTATGGCCAAGAGATCACAAAATAGCCTTTACAAAGGGGTTACTAGATGTATGGACTCACTAAGATTTCACCGGCAGGCTAGAATCTCCAATTCTCCCACCCACGGACCCCCTCTTGTGCCATGCAGTTCCCAGGGCAGTCCTCACTCGACTCCCAGTCCCTGCACCTTCCACAGTCCATAACAATCTAGCAACTTACCTAATTACTCAGCTAAGCCGCACCCATACTTGGCCTTGTGGTGGCACTGTTATCCTGGCATGTGCATGCATGAACCGGTCCTTAGATCTACGGCATGTAAACCACCATCTCATGCTACCTCATTCACAAACCCAGGCTTGCCTAGATCTCCCTCCGATCCATGTTCATTAACAACATTAGTTTCTCATTATCATTATGAGTGCAGTTAGCTAGACACATCTATTTCGCTTCCCAATCCCCTAGACTCAGCGACGCATAAAACAAAAATCATACCCAACTCAATAAACTTCCCTGGCGACAAGGGTGGTTTAACCAAAGCTAGTAAACTCCTATAAAAGGGTTTCCCGTCATGTTTGACTCAGCACTCACACTTTTTCGCAAAACAAAACAGTTTTCCCAAAACATAGGATCAATATGGTCAAGGAGAACTTGCCTTGTTCTTGCGGTTCTGATTGCTCTAGAATCTCGAAACCTTGTTGTTGCAGCTCGTCGTAGACAGCTTCCTGAGCTTGTCCTGCTATACAGGGTCGCGCACATACAAGTTTCACAGCAATCAATATCATGCACAAATTTTAACTAGATGCGATGATGCATATGCATGCTACCCTACGATCAGCTTTATTAGATCGATTTGTACGTGTTCTTGCATGGCTTTATGATGAACAGGGGTGTTCGGATCAGATGTGGACGTGGCGATGACCTTGTCTTTAGATCAACCCGATCAACAAGTGATCTGTCCACGAGAAAGCTTCTGTTCGAAAGGAATCGAAGAACAGATGCAAAGAAAACACAACGATGTCGTAAGGTGGTATTGGAGACCTACCTTACGTTCTTCTCGGTCTCGGGTCCTTCTCAGATCATTGGCTCTCTTCCGGCGATCTTCCTCGCTGAACTCAGTTGATGGCTTACTCGGCGAGTTGGGGCTAGGGCTCTAAATCGTCGGCTTAGGAGTTGGAAAAGAAGTTCGTGGTTTCAGCCAGGGGTTCTGGGTTCTATTTAAAATCGGGAAGAGAAGAGTCCTAATCTGATTGGTCTTTGATTTAAGAGTTCTATTCAGATTGTCGTTGAATCTTAACAACTTATATTTAGTCGATTTGGTGCGGTATCATTGTGGAATTCAGGTCGGTTTCTCCTCTGTTCCGGTATTTCTACACGTACAGAATCTAAGAACCATTCCAGAACTCGTTACCTCCTCGGTGATGAGCTCCATAAGCTCCACATGTCCACCGGGTCCTGGTCTCTCCCCTTCTGCAGAGACGAGCTCCGGTTGTGCCACTTGTCAAGCGAGCAAGACCTCCCTCTCCTTCGGAGGTGGGCTCCGTGTACGCCACGTATCCTGGCGGTCGGGGACCTCCTCTTCATTCGAAGGTGGCTCCGCGCACGCCACATGTCAGTGCCGGACCTTCCCTCTCCCCGGAGGTGGCTCTAGCGCCAGACTTCCTTTCTTCTCAGGGACGAGCTCCGAGGTTAACACGTGTCCAACAGTAACGGACCTCCCGGAGATAAGCTCCGGTGGCGACATGTGTTCAATAGAACCGGACCTCTCGGAGGTGAGCTCCGAGATTGACACGTATCCCGCGCGACTGGTCCTCTAAGTTCCGCGGTGACTAGCTCTGAAGGTGACATGTGTCCTGCGGAAATGCCTTCGCTTCTTCCGCAGAGGCTAGCTCCGGGGGCAACACGTGTCCTCACTGGGTTGGACCTCTCCCCCTTTGCGGAGATGAGCCCCGAGCCTGCCACGTAGCCAGTTTAGCGGTGGACCTCTTCCCACTTCGCAGGAATGAGCTCCGAACATGCCACGTGGCCAGCGAACCGCGGAAGTTGTCTTTGGCGCTCTCTGTGGACTGGATTCAGCTCTTTTTGGCTATCCTTTTGATATTTTCTCTGTTCCCACTTCTTTTTAAAATGTTTTCTCTACATGAGACATGAATACATGCAGAAACCAGAGATGCGGGTGTCACAGTTTCGATCCGGAATTTTCTCGTCATGCGAGAAATGTTCGCATCAGATTAGAGACAGACGGATTCTCACCGTCCAGTACAAATGCCACGTCATACTCCTGTTGGCCCGTCTTTGTCATTCCCTACAGCCTGCCACCAGCTTTGTGTATGAAGAACGAGTTCATGTTCCTCAGCCTCATTGTACCTGCATCTGATCATCCTGGGTCACGTCTCAACGTGATGTTGAAACTGCTGATCGAAGAATTGAAAGAGTTGTGGACATGAGTCGAAGTGTACGATAGTTACAAGAAGCAGAAATTCAACCTTCGAGCTGCTTATTTGTGGTCCGTCCATGATTTGCCGGCATACGGCATGTTTTCCAGATGGAGCACTCACGGTTGTTTGATGTGTCCGATATGTGCTTCGGACACGGATTGATTTCGACTAACTCATGGAGGCAAAAAATCTTACTTCGATTGTCACAGACGTTGGTTGCCTTTGAATCACATATTTAGGCAACAGAGGCATGTCTTTAGAAAGAACACCGTTGTCACTAAAGGACCACCGAAACGTCTCAACAGGTCAGAAATTTCTGATATGTTGGACAAACTGGTGCCAGATGAAGGTTGTCCTGGATATTTCATAGGTTATGGCGTGGAACACAATTGGACTCACATATGTGGACTTTGGGAGCTACCGTATGTGAAGTCGTTGATTCTAATACACAACATTGATGTGATGCATCAGGAGCGTAACATGAGCGAAAGTATCATAAGCACGTGCATGGATATGTCTGGGAAAATGAAAGACAATATAAAAGCTAGACTAGATTTGGTAGACATTTGTCACCGTCCAACTCTTGAAATATATGAAATTGGTGGCAAGCCACGTGCTTCTTTCTGTCTCCGATCTAAAGAAAAGAAACAAGTCATGAAATGGTTGAAAACTTTGAAATTCCCAGATGGTTACGTAGCTAGCCTGAAACGAGCCATGAATGTGAACACAAAAAACCTCACTGGGTTAAAGAGTCATGATTATCACATTATCATGGAAAGACTCTTACCTGTTATGTTTCATGGCTATCTAGATGATGCAATGTGGAAGGTTTTAGCCGAGCTCAGCTATTTCTATAGACAGCTTTGTGCTAAAGAAATCAAGACAGGAATGATGGATAAGTTAGAGAAGGAGATACCCGTACTTTTATGTAAAATGGAAAAAAATTTCCACCGGGTTTCTTCAATCCAATGCAACATCTAATTATCCATCTTCCATTCAAAGCTAAAGTTGGCGGTCTTGTGCAATATAGGTGGATGTATCACATTGAAAGAGCGCTACGATATCTGAAACCAATGGTTGGCAACAGGGCAAGGGTGGAAGGGTGCATCGCTGAAGCATATGCTCTTAAGGAAGTAGGATACTTTTCAAGTGTCTGCTTTGTAGATGAACAAAATGTCAATATTTCGACTATGCGGTACAATGTGGACGAAGCCCCCCCCTTTAATTGACCTCTCCATTTTTCAAATGAGAGGCACTACCGTTGGTATCTACACGACCTACATCCTACCCGAACGTGACAGGACTGCTGCTTTACTTTACATGTACGCAAATATTGAAGGCATGCAGGAATACTTCGAGTAAGTGTTTCTCCTACATATATGCTAATCGACATATTTTGCTACACATGTATTCTAAAAACTGTTTTCTCATGTTCAGCGAGTTCCACAGACAATGTTGGCCACATAGGCATCAACCTACGGCCAATTAAGTTGAAGGAATGCGACAAGAAGGAATAAATGGAGGGCCGGGTTTCCTATCCTGGTTTCGAGATTATGTAATACTTTCTCGTCTTCTATATTTTATAAGTTACTATTATTAAAGAAATTATTATTTTAACTTACGATCATTTTTGACAGTGCCTCACTCACAATGTCCATAAAGATTTGCGGCAGCTATCTTATAGATTGGTGAATGTTTGAAGCTATGGTCGATATGACGTAAATGGTTCTCGATTCCGTACAACTTATTTTGAAGCTCTTCGTCCTCTTGCGGCAACATCACATTCCGGTGTTGTGACAAGAGCAATTGACAGTCTGTGACACCCTCATTTCTGGTTTTTGCATGTATTCATGTTTCATGTAGAGAAAACATTTTAAAAGAAGTGGGAATAGAGAAAATATCAAAAAGGTAGCCAAAAAGAGCCGAATCCAGTTCACAGAGAGCGCCGAAGACAACTTCTGTGACCCGCTGGCCATGTGGCGTATTAGGAGCTCATCCCTGCGAAGTGGGGAGAGGTCCGCCGCTAAACTGGCTACGTGGCAGGCTCGAGGCTCATCTCCGCAAAGGGGGAGAGGTCCGACCCCATGGGACACGTGTTGCCCCCGGAGCTAGCCTATGCAGAGAAGCAAGGCCAGCCGCAGGACACATGTCACCTTCTGGGCTAGTCACCATGGGAATTAGAGGACCAGTCGCGCGGGATACATGTCGATCTCAGAGCTCACCTCCGAGAGGTCCGGTTCTATTGGACACCTGTTGTCACCGGAGCTTATCTCCGGGAGATCCGTCACTGTTGGACACGTGTCTACCTCGGAGCTCGTCTCTGAGGAAAAAGGGAGTCCGGCGCTACTTGACGCGTGGCATTCACGGAGCTCGCCTCCAAAGAGAGGGAGGTCCGAAATGAATACGTGGCACACCCGGAGCTACCTCCGGTGAGAGGAAAGGTCCGGCACTGACACGTGGTATGCACGGAGCCACCTCTGAATAGAGAGGAGGTCCGACCGCCAGGATACGTGGTGCACGCGGAGCCCACCTCCGAAGGAGAGGGAGGTCTCGCTCGCTTGACACACGGCACAACCGAGGCTCGTCCCTGCGGAAAGGGAGAGACCAGGCCCTGGTGGACACGTGGAACTTCCGGAGCTCATCACCGCGGAGGTAACGAGTTCTAGAACGGTTTTTGGATTCTGTACACGTAGAAATACCGGTACGGAGGAGCAACCGACCTGAATTCCACAATGTTACCGCGCCAAACCAACTAAATAAGTTGTTAAGATTCAACGACGATCTGAATAGGACTCTTATTCAGAATACAATCAGATTAGGACTCTTCTTCTCCCGATTACAAATAGAACTCAGAACCTCTGGCCGAAACTACAAACTTCTTTTCCAACTCCTGAGCCGACGACTTAGAGCCCTAGCCCCAACTCGCCGAGTAAGCCATCGCCGGAGTTCAGTCGAAAAAGATCGCCGGAAGGGAGCCCAACGATCTGTCTGATCAGAGAAGAATCCCGAGACCAAGAAGAATGTAAGGTAGGTCTCCAATACCACTTTACGACATCATCGTGTTTTCTTTGCATCTGTTCTCCGATTCCTTTCAAACAGAAGCTTTCTCGTGGACAGATCACTTGTTGATCGGGTTGATCTAAAAAGACAAGATCATCACCACGTCCACATTAGATCCGAACACCTCTGTTCATCATAAAACCATGCAGGAACACATACAAACCGATCTAATAAAACTGATCGTAAGGTTAACATGCATAAGCATCATCGCATCTAGTTAAAGTTTGTGCATGATATTGATTGTTATGAATCTTGTATGTGCGTGATCCTGTATAGAAGGACAAGCTCAGGGAGCTGTCTACGACGAGCTGCAACAACAAGGTTTCAAGATCCAAGAGCAACCGGAACCGCAAGAACAAGGCAAGTGCCCCTTGACCATATTGATCCTATGTTTTGGGAAAAACTGTTTTGTTTTACGAAAAGGTGTGTGTGCTGAGTCAAACATGATGGGAAACCCTTTTATAGGAGTTTACTAGCTTTGGTTAAACCACCCTTGTCGCCAGGGAAGTTTATGAGTCGGGTATGGTTTTTACATTTATGCTTTGCTGAGTCCATGGGATTGGGAAGCGAGATAGATGTGTCTAGCTAACTGCACTCATAATGATAATGAGAAACTGATGTTGTTGATGAACATGGATCGGAGGGAGATCTAGGCAAGACTGGGTTTGTGAATGAGGTAGCATGAGATGGTGGTTTACTTGCCGTAGATCTAAGAACCGGTTCATGCGAACACATGACAGGATAACAGTGCCACCACAAGGCCAGTATGGGTGCGGCTTAGCTGACTAATTAGGTAAGTTGCTAGATTGTTATGGACCGTGGAAGGCGCGGGGAATGGGAGTCGAGTGAGGACTGCCCTGGGAACTGCATGGCACAAGAGGGGGCCCGTGGGTGGGAGAATTGGAGATTCTAGCCTGCCGGTGAAACCTTAGTGAGTCCATACATCTAGTAGCCCCTTTATAAAGGCTATTTTGTGATCTCTTGGCCATACACCAACGGTTGTGTACTGGTATAATGGAGGTTGTGCAGTCGCCGACGGGTGACAAAATCACAAACTTGTGGGTAAAGATGTGCAAACTCTGCAGAGACTAAAACTATCATGATAGCCGAGCTTACAGTCACGAGCACCTGGCCAACTTCCATGATTAGTTGGGATGGTGATTGGATATGGTTATTGATTGGTTTTGGTTATGTTTTGGGGACTGTTGAGTCTGGGTGATAAAATGGGTTGCATGACTGTTGAGTCATGGCAACAAGGTTGGTCTCGGTGGGAGACGAAGTTGTTTTGTGAGATGAAATGGTAGCGAATACAAGATGGTATTTGTGAGATGGTAGCGAATACGAGGAGGTATTCGTGAGCGAGAATGAGGTTGATTGATGACTAGTTGTGACATGGAAGGTAATGAACATAATGGAGGTATGATTGGTATTTTAATACATGATGGGATTACATTCACTTAAAGATGAGTTGCTGTTTTATCATGTTTTTGATAAATAACTTTGCTTTCTGCAATGAGCCTTTTTATACCTACCTTGTTATGAGCTTCATATAATATTTTTCCCGCACTTGCTGAGTACACTATTGTACTCAAACTTGCATTATTTCATCATCAGAAACAGGAGAAGATTATTATGAAGACCAAGTGGAGCATTAGGCGTGTAATCTGTCCTCAACCTTGCCTGTGGGGATGGAGTAGAGATGGAGCCGCTACTGCTTAGAATTGCTTCCACACTAGTTAGAAGACTTCCACTGCATAGAAATAAGACTTCCGCTGTGAGCATGAGTCCAAGACTCATGAAACATTGTAATAAACTCTGTTATTAGTGGTTATATATATTCTGAATTCAGTTTGTGGAACATATGTGTATGTGTGATGAACATTCTGGGCACACATATGCATCATTTCTCAGTTCCGTGGTTTTCCACAGAATTGAGGGCGTCACACAGTCAAGGCAATGTAACCGATTATTATGGGATCATTAACAAAATCCTTGAATTTACTTTTACCGGAAATAAGACACTCCGAGTTGTCTTCTTTGACTGTGACTGGTTTGATAGCACTCATGGAACTCAAGAAAACCAATTTGGAATGGTGGAAGTCAAACATAAGGACCGACTACGAGGTTACGATACATTTTTTCTTGCACACCAAGTGGAGCAAGTGTATTATCTACCTTATCCATGCACAAAGCTCAGTGCTTGGTGGGTGGTATATAAGGTGAATCCTCGTGAGCGGTTATATACTCCTGGGGATGATGGTTACCATGATAGTGAAGACGTTGAAGAAGTGTACCAAGAAGAAGAGTTGCCAGACACTTTTATCGTCAAGCCTGGGGAAGGACTCGATCAATTAGTAGGAGATGTTGAAGATGTACAGACAGATGATATTCGAAAACGAAAATTAAAACAGGTCATGATGGAAGATCGTTGGGCTGGTTTAAGGAGTAGGGCACATGATAATGATGTTGATGATTTTGAAAGTGATTACAAGTAACATTTTCTTTAAGATAGTAACATGAATTATGTATATCTTTTAGATGTTTAAGGAGTAGAACAGTGATTATCTATTAAAATAGGATGGCGTCAAAGAAGAGTAAGAAGATGGAGGCGACGAGGGGGTTCTTCCCCTCTAGACCTAAGGACGCTTTCGCTGGTGCCTCGTCAACCGGGAGCAGATGCTCTCAGCTGCTGGGGTACGTTCGGAGCAGCTCTAGGGCTTCGTCACAACAGTCCACACAGGTAAATTTCAGTATTCTTTAATGAATTCTTCACATTCAATTTCCAATTAAACTTACTTATGGATCATTTGAATGTTATAGTCCTGACCGACTGACTCAGTGGGTACGGCGCCAGTTGAGCTTGGCTACCCTTCGGTGAGTCATCCCTTGGCCAGCCAGCCCTTGGCTGACGAGCCTTCTGTTCCAGAGACGTCTGTTCCTCATCCTTCTGTTCCTGTGCCTTCAGGGTCACCAGACGTGGTGCCCCAGCAGATGCGGAGGACGAGGAGGACTCACTTTGTCAGTCCTCCTACGGTCCCTTCACAGAGGATCGTGATTCGTCCGGTCGGAGACAGGTAATAAAATCATAGTGTTAAATTCTGGATTCTTTCTGTTACTTAAGTAATGAATTAATAAATGTCTTGCAGTGCTTGGTACGACGCGTCTTTCACCGGTGAGAGACACCACAGACCGGTGAACGGTGTCCTCGGGTCCTTAGCTCGTTTGCACTATCCCGGGATCATCGACGGGGTGCCTGCTACTTCCTGGGAGGATTACGCACGCGCCCATCACCAGGAGCACGGCAATGTTTAGGAGGCCATATGGGCTGATTTTATGGTAAGTATGTTAAATAAAGTTCCTAAGTTTTAACTCTGAAACTCTTTTAATGTACATCTCTTTCAATATTTATCACAGGAAAGGTATATTTTAGAGGACCCGGACGACCCTCGCATGTTGGAGGATGCGAGGAAAGTGTTTCACGTCAACGCTGCGGAGGCGATTCGGCAAGCTTTGTCGAACGCTCGTATTCAAGTTATTAACGAGCACTTGAAGGCAAACCAGCACCACGTGCTACACTTCCGGCAGGAGAGCGAGAGGCACCTGACGGAGGAAGAGTACGCGCAGGTACATGGAGTGTAGTAAATATTTTTTTCTGAGCATGGAGCAAATACATCAATGATATTTTTAACGACCTACAACTATGTGCAGGGCCACGTGAGCTGGTTGCAGGGTCGGTCCGATGCATACCGGGCCCTTTGTCGGTACTGGGCTAACGATGAGTTCAAGGCTAAGTCCCAGAGGGCTCGAGGGTGCAGAGGGGTCGAGGGGAAGCACAAACACGGTCAAGATAACCACTTGCATTTAGCTAAACGCATGGTAAGTGTATCTAACTTATATTTATGTATTCATAATATATTGTTCGTACTAACACGTATTGACAGGAGCGCGAGAGGGGGGTGCCGCCGACTCCTGCTGAGATCTAGAAGAGAGGTCACAGGGACCCTTCTCAGCCCCAGGGGTGCAGTCAGGCCGCAGCCGAGCAGTTGGTAAGTATAGAAATCATTCATAGTAAATATAACTATATGGATTGATGAACTTACACGTTTTTCTTGTTTTTCAGGCTAGGTACGGGGAGGAGGCTAGGAGGATACAAGGCGCAGATTTCGATTAGGAACATGAACCAATCGATCCTCAAGCCGCGTATGCAACCGGAGGTGGAAAAGCCCATGGAAGGTGAGTTCATAAGTCATTTTATCGTTTTCAATTCAAAATGCTAAAGACATTTCAATTCCATATTACTGATTCTGTTTTTATAGGCTCGCCATATTTGATGGAGTTGTCGACTCGAGGGCGGCGAGACCTACGAGAGGCAGCTCCACACAGCCTTCGTCGGTGGGCCCGAGTCGCCGTGTCTCTGCTGGAGACTCTCGCCCGTCAGGTCCAGGAGAGTCGCGAGCAGTTTCAGTCGGACCTGGAGGCGCAGAGGGCGGCGATGGCGGTGCAGAGGGCGGCGTTGGAGGCCACCATCTCCTACCAGGGAGCCTGCATGGAGCAGATGCGACAGACGATGGAGATGCAGCGACATGCGATGACGGTAAGCTAAAGTAATTTAAATTTAGCGCATTCTTAATAATATAATAACCTGCAACTTTTGCAACCACAGAGTTTCTTTCAAGGCTGCGATGTCCAGGGGTTGCACCTCCAGCTTCCTCCACTACCACCGCCGATTCCACAGCCGAAACTGGAGCTACCGCCGCCGGTGCACGTTTCTCCGGGTGTTCAGGTAATTAAAAACGTTCTCACTTAGTCTTAATTCATAAAATTTAGACTTACTTTCATGCCAAACAAATTGTAGTCTTACTTAGGTATTGTAGCCTTAATTAGTCTTACATAATCAAACATATAGCAAATCTAACTCAAATTAAATAAACTAAGTTCAATATGATCAATTCTAGTCAAAAACGAAGTTCTAAACAAATTAATATGTCCGACAACTTCTATGTGTTGCAGGGATCGGTGACAGAGGCTCAAACTCCGTTGCCGTCTATACCGGCGCCTGGACTGACGCGAGGCGAGGATGTTGGCGGCTCTGGAGGAAGTGGACGCTAGCGGAGAGCCTCTCTTCCTTATTTTTGTATTCTTGTGATGAGATGTGAGACTTTTGTGTTGTGATCGATGGAGCGGCGAGGATGTTGTATTTTTCTATTCCTTATTTCTCTTCTATTATGTCTATTGTGTTTCTGGCCATCGAGCCGGGCAGAATGTTCAGTTTTTTAAGAAATAAAAAACCTTATTTGCGATGACTTTTTATACAGTACCGTCGCAAATAAGTGTGCAGCTGTCACAAATTAACCTACGTAATTTGCGACGGCCACCGCTGGCCGTCGCAAATTGTCGAGTCAGGCCCATCGGCTGGGCCTGGGCTCTTGTTTGCGATGGCCGGTCTAAGCCATCGCAAACAAGTTTATTTGCGACGGCCACCGTCGCAAATAAAGTTAATTGCGAGGAAAAACAAGCGACAGCCGAAAACCGTCGCAAATAAGTAAAGCCGTCGCAATTTGACTATTTGCGACGGTTTTACACTTATGTGCGACGGCCTTGGCCATAGCAAATTGCCAGGATTCCTGTAGTGATTGGCCTATGTTACTCACCATGATTTCAAACATTATCAAATGGATGTGAAAAGCGCCTTCCTAAACGGTCCAATCAAGGAGGAGGTGTACGTGGAGCAACCACCTGGTTTTGAAGATCAAGAATATCCTAATTATGTGTTTAAATTGCATAAAGCTCTCGATGGCCTCAAACGAGCCCCTAGAGCTTGGTATGAGTGTCTTAGGGACTTTCTTATTGATAATGGTTTTAAGATAGGCAAAGAAGATTACACTCTTTTCACAAAGAATGTAGATGATGATCTCTTTGTGTGCCAAATATATGTCGATGACATTATATTTGGTTTAACTAACAAATCTTTTTGTAATGAGTTTAGTAAGATAATGACGGATAGGTTTGAGATGTCCATGATGGGAGAGCTGAAGTTCTTCCTAGGATTTCAAGTCAAGCAAATTAAGGAAGGCACGTTCATTTGTCAAACAAAGTACACACAAGACATACTCAAGAAGTTTGGCATGGAAAAGGCCAAACCCATCAAGACACCAATGGCAACAAACGGGCACCTTGACCTCAATGAAGATGGACCAAGCGTGGATCAGAAGGTATATCGCTCTATGATTGGTTCATTTCTTTATATTTGTGCATTTAGGCCCGATATCATGCTTAGTGTATGTTTGTGTGCAAGATTTCAAGCATCACCTAAATAATATCATTTAACTGTCGTTAAAAGAATCTTAAGATATTTAGTTCACACACCTAACCTAGGATTGTGGTATCCAAAGGGGTCTAAGTTTAATCTCATCGGATACTCCGACGTGGATTATGCCGGATGTAAATTAGATAGAAAAAAGCATCTTAGGGACTTGTCAATTCTTGGGTAGGTCCCTAGTATCGTGGTCATCAAGAAACAAAACTCCATTGCCCTTTCCACAGCCGAGGCGGAGTATGTTGCAGTCGGAAGTTGTTGTGCTCAACTTCTTTGGATGCGACAAACTCTAAGGGATTATGGTTACAATTTGAACCACATTCCACTCCTATGCGACAATAAGAGTGCCATTAAGATAGCCCATAACCCCGTTGAGCACTCTAGGACCAAACACATAGACATCCGACATCACTTTTTGAGAGATCATTCTATAAAGGGGGCATAGCTATCTCACATGTAAGAACCAAAAAACAAATAGCCGATATTTTCACCAAGCCACTAGATGAAAACAATTTTGTGAACTTCAAAATGAGCTAAATATCCTAGACCCTAGGAATGTGACTTCAAATGTTGTGCATCTGAATGCTAGCAATTAGAAGTCTTCAAAAAATTTCACTAAAATATGCACGTTTGTGAAAAACTTGTTCCCTCTCTAATTTTTCTCTCATATTATTTTTGGCTATATTATGGTCATCATCTAATTGTGTGCTTTGATATATATAGACCATAGCTATCTAATAGAAGGTGCAAGTAAATTCACCGAAATCACCCTTGGCGAAATTCTAATATCTAAGAATTTTTCAGCCTTTAAGAACCGGACTAGTCCGCCCAACAGGCCGGACAAGTCCGGATATCTTGAATAGTCCGGGATGCAGCAGAAAGTCCACAACGGACTAGTCCAGACTGCATCCGGACAAGTCCGGACAGCAGACTAGTCCGGACCTAGTCCGACAGACCGGACTAGTCCGGACAGTGCACCGGACTAGTCCGGCCCCTGGAGACTTAACCTCAAAAGGTCGGGGCCAAACCCCTCTCCCTCTCTCATTCACTTCTACTCCACTCCTCTCCTCCAAAACTCACCTCATTGGTGATTTTGGAGCTCTCCCTCAAATCACTTGAAGGAATCCTCGATTCAAGGCTTGTGGAGTGCGGAGAATCTTTCTCCGACCATCTCCGCTCCTACGATCCGTGGATTTCATCAAATTTCTTCACTCTAAGGTACTTTTTGACCTAACTTTGATCTTTCATGAATCTCTTGTTTCTAGGTCATACTTTTAGTGCCTTAGGCCTTCCCTGATGTTCCTACGCCATATCGTTGCAATTCCTCGTAGTATTGCATCTAGTTTGTTGAATTTGTGTTCAAATCACTTAAGTTAGGGTTTAAAACTGTAGAGTCCGGACTAGTCCGGACACCAACCGGACAAGTCCAGCCAGGGTGGACTAGTCCGCCCTTGGCCTGGACAAGTCCGGCTGATGTAGTTTTAGCCCCTAACTTCGGGAATGTACACCAATTCAAACGCAATGCTGTCGCATATAATCCTTTTCTTTCATCTACCACCAGATCATGTCAGGATCCGGAGACAGTCCTCTTCCCAATCCTGAGGTTGAAGCGGCTCGCCAAGCCGCCTATCGTGCAGCAGCCGAGGCAGAGGCAGGAGAGGCTGCAACAAGAGAGGCTCGAACAAAGAAATGGGCTGACAGGGAAGCACAAGCCTCTTAGTCGTTGATCCTCCAAGGAGGAAGAGGCTGGTGACATTGAAGGAGAACAGCACGCTGAGTCACAAAAAAAAAACCAAGACAAAGGGAGAGGAAAAGCAGCAGATCCTCCCAGGAAAAAGGTTTTGGCCAACAGGGGACTTGTCATTCGTGACAACCTAGACGGGGAAGGGAAAATCCCCCACAAGGACCGATTGGGCCACTTGAGAGGGCACCACCTATGCACAATCCAAACCGCCAACCCAATTTGGCGAGTGCAACCTTCAAAGGGAAAGGACCTGACAAAGCCAGAAGGTTCATGGAAGAGGAGGTCTACAAATATGAGAAATCCACACCAGACCCTCGCTTCTGGTGTGACTTCCATTGTGACTACTACCGGCTCGTCTATCATCCAATGAAGACACCAGTAGTCGATGCTCAGTGGGTAGATTAGCCCTACATGGCAAACAAGAAGCATCAAGCTTTTGATGCAGTGATTGAAGCAGAAGAACACCATGGGATCAAGGATTTGATGGCTTTTTAGTATGATTGGAACATCGATGTGATAGTCCAATTCTACACCACCTATTACTTCCGCACCTATGGAAACAGAAATATCACTTGGATGACAAATGCTGTGGTATACTCGGTGTTGTATGATGACTTTGCAAGGATCCTTGGACTTGAGGAGCACTTGAACTATGAGATCATAGTTCACAATGAGAGGACCTTGGGAAAGGATGACTTGGACTTCATGCATCCCTCATATCTCACCTTTGAGCCATCCTCAACCCACAACATCAAGCCCTTCTTTGGAGTGTTCAACTGAATCCCGAGGAAGACTCTAGCTCCCAAAGATGGCGATGCGGGGATGATACAAGGGTATCTCGGAAACTTGTTGAAGTTACTCAATGAAGAAGAGCGATTCAACATCTTTAACTACATATACAATGATATCTTCAACGTCTCTTACACCCTGAACAGGTCCTCTGGATATGCGCCATACATCATGTGCATGATAGAGAAAGTCACAGGCTTGGAATTTGCAAAGGATGGGAAGACATAAGTATGGACTTCATCGTCGGTTTACCCATGACCAGCAACAAGCATGTGAGACCTATGTGTGCTGAATACATTGGCTTTGACGATAAAAGTTTTGAATACTACCAAAACACCTTTTTAACAAGGTCCGACTCTAGGTCCGAGCTCCTGCAAGGTCCGACGATAGGTCCGACGTAAGGTCTGACTTGCTTTGTCTAGGTCTGACTTATTTTGGCTAGGTCCGACTTGTTTTTGCTAGCTCCGGTGCTAGGTCCGACTAGCTTTGGTAAGTTCCGTGCTAGGTCCGACTAAGCTTTAGTAAGCTCCGGCGCTAGGTCTGACTAGCTTTGGTAAGCTCCGGTTCAAGGTCCGGTTAGCTTTGGTAAGGTTCGGAGCTTGATTGCAATGGTTCTGCTTTTAACTTGCAATGTTTCGAACTTGCTTTACTCATATGGAAAGTTTTCTTAGTATTATTTTACTAAGTTTTTGGTGTGTTTTGGTGGTTATGGCTAATATCATTTTGCTATGGTTTACAACATGCTTATGTGAGGTGTTCATGTAAAATGTTGTAGTTTCAGAACTAACGAGAGTCAAGTCGAGGACTTGTGCTCGGAAGTGTTGGTTGTTTATTCATGTGCAGGTGTTGCTTGAGTTCAAGACATGGCTGGTGACGGGATCCATTGAACTAGTCTTAGGGAGAAGATGAGGTTCAACAACCAAGTTCGGGAGGAATTGTGGTTGAGTTGATCGGGAGGTTGCGCAGTATGTTTGAATCAAGAACAATGCATATGAAGGTATCTTGGACATTGTTGGAAGATGTTTGCACGTGTGCAAGGAGTGCATGGATGTGGCTGCATGGTTCCAAGACGTGATGAAGAGATGTGGACATAAAGAATTGGTCGGAAAGGTCCAACCGACTAGGTTATGGACTCAGGCTGCGGCTAAGTCGTGTTTGACTCAAATATGGAAAGTTTTGAGTTGGTTATGATAGGATTTCATGTGGGTCAGGAATTTTGAGTTATTTTAGGAATGTTTGGGACGTTCCTAAGGTGTTTGGAAGTCTTAAGATTGCTTCTATCTGCGTATAGAAGAGTCTTGAGCAGTATTGGAAAGTTACAGTTTGAATCCAAGTAGGAGTAGGAGTCCTAGTTTGAGTGGAGTTGGCCTTCGGGCTGGTTATATAAGCAAGGGAGGCCAGAGCTCGTGGTGCACGACTTTGGGGCTGTTCCTCTTGTGTTTTGATAAACAAAATTCGTATTCTAAAGGAACTTTTGTGCCTTGTTTGTCCGACTTGTTTCAGACAAGTTTTTCTCGTCGAGTTTCTGTTCAGCACTACCTTGCTTCGGTGATTTTATCATAACTTGAGTTTTACAGATCCAATTGATGTGATTCTTTTTGGGTTGCCTTCAAAACTTGATTATATATCATATGTGAAAATTTCACGGTCATTGAATTTGTGGTTTCTGATCTACACGAGTTTCTTTGCAGTATTCCAGAACTGTTTTTCTCGCGTAGGACAGATTGACCTTTGTTCGATCTTTCGGTCGTAACTTGAGTTTCTCTCAATGGATTTTCATGATTCTTGTTGTGACGTCTTCGTGACTTGATTCTATACAATCTATACTAGCTTTTTCACAGTTGAACACGTTTAGATTAGTCGCGCACACGGTTTCTTTAACAGATCGGTTTTCTGCTGAGGTGTGTTTTGTTGCTTTCGGTGAAAAGTTTTTATCTACCATTCACCCCCCTCTGGTAGCTTTACACGTGTACTTCGATCCTACAATTGGTATCAGAGACAGGTTGCTCTAATCTTTATGATTTGCACGTGTTTTGACTAATCATCATGGAGAAATACTCCGCCAAACCTTGTGTGTTTAGTGGTATTGATTTTCAGGTTTGGAAGGCACGCATGGAAGCTTTCATCCAGGCGCAAGGCTTTGCAATATGGGAAAAGGTGTAAAAGTCTTACGATGTGCCTTCAAACGATCAAGTCACGGCTACAAACATGAGAGATGTTGATAACAACAACAAGGCTCGGAACTTGATCATACAAGGACTAACTCAGAGCGACTTCGACCGTGTTGCACACCTCCGATCGGCGTACGATGTGTGGAGAGCACTTTGTGACTACCATGAAGGATCCAACACGATCAAGGAGGTAAGACAGGATATGTTCAAGAAAGAATACATGCGCTTTGAGATGCAACCCGGTGAGTCCATTGATGACCTCTTTGCTCACTTTTATAAAATTCTCAGCAACTTGCGTAGCGTCAATGTTAATTTTTCAGATGCTGAAAATGTTAGACAATTACTAAGTGCATTAGACATGTCAATTTGGGAGATAAAAGTAACATCCATAAATGAATCCACTGTCATGAGTACTCTTACATTAGATGTGCTTTATTCTAAGCTAGAAACTCATGAAATTGACATTATATCACGCAAGAACCCAAATAAGACTATTGCATTTGTCTCACAACGTGATATGCCTAGCTCCGGCCAATCATCTAGCAATACACTTGCTTTGCTGTCTTCACTAACCCTGGAACAGATTGAGGAGTTTCCAGAGGAGGAGCTAGTACTTCTTTCTACTAGGTTCTCGAAAGCATTGCAAAATGTGAGAACTATAAGGAGAGGAAGCTCCGGATCTCAACGATGCTTTGAATGTGGTAAGACAGGACACTTTCGTACAGATTGCCCTAACCTTTCAGGTCCTTCTAACCGTGATGAAAAGCAGAATAAAGTCAAGTCCTCTTTTGGCAACACCAACAAGAAAAAGAAGGGTTTTACAGGACGCAAACTGATAAACAGTTTCATCACCACACTTCAAGAACTTGGCTCGAGTGATGTAGACATTGGAAGTGATGAAGATGAAGATCGCAAACTTGTGCTTCATGGCGGGCAAATCAAAATCAAGTATGGAGGATGCAGAACACAACAGTGACAACGAAGAGTTATGTCCTACTTACAAAGAAATGTGTGATGCTATTTCTCGTGCCACTATTATTATTAAGAAAAAGGACAAAAAGCTTAGGGACAATGCTGTTAAAATTGAGTCACTAGAATCTGAAATTAATTGTTTAAAATCCTTGATTCCTAGTGATGATTTTTGTTCCTCATGTGATTTAATATATGAACAATTGTCCTCTCTAAGAAGTGCACGCACCTCCACACTTGATAAACTTGAACTTGAAATCGAAAAGAACAAAAATCTTGCTGCACTTAATGATAAAAACTTGAAAGATGCTTGTTGTTCCACAATTGATTTGCATTGTTCTACTTGCGATGATCTTGATAAGAAACTACAAGATGCTATGAAAGAAATTTCTCTATTGAACAATGCTTTACGTTCTCATAAAGTTAAATATTGTTCCAATTGCAAATTAAAAGAAAAAACTTCATGTGAAAATTGCCTTGATCTATCAAATAAACTTGATAACATGCATAGGACATTAGATCGGTTTTGTAATGGGAATAAGAACCTAAACTTGCTGCTGAATTCTTCCAAGTCTTGCAATGATAAAACTGGTTTAGGTTTTTATTCACATGCTCATGCTAAGGAACATCCACCTAAAATTGTAAAATCATTAGGAAGTGGTTTGATTCAAACAGTTCCTAAACAAAAAGAAGTGGTTTTTAAATCTGCAGTATTGTTGTCACATTCGGGTTCAAATAAGCATACTGCATGCTGTCACACCCGGTTTTTTTTGAAGAACAACCAAGTGAATATCACATGTATGCCAGGATCATTTTCTCATACATGTGATGACAAATAGTGAAGCATCATTTATTACAAGCCAGGTGTCGAATATAAATAAGTCTTACATAGCTAATGTCTCGTTGGACAATAAAAAGTTCATCACAAGTAAATAAACTAGCAGCGGAATAATTATTCTCGTGGGCTCCGTCACAGGCGTTGCCCGGGGGTCTCCATGAACCTATAAACCTTCTTCGGGTCCAAAGTCTTGGTCATTATACACCACCTCATTATCTTGACCTGAGCAGCAATATAAACCAACAAATATGCAAGGTTGAGTACCAATGGTACTCAGCAAGTGTGGGAAAATTATATCATGCATGGCTAGAACAAGGAGAGGTTGAACTCATGGTTAAAGCACTACGCAATTAATACCTACCACCTTAGCTTATCAAGCACCTACATTACTACACAGGTGAAATGGTCCCAATCTCCCATCCCATCATCATAATCAAATAACCATATCATCATTTCCAATGTTAAGCTCCCCGCTTAATATCCTTAACTTCCAAAACCATCACTCTTCTAATCATGAATAAGTCCAAGCCGCTCTTGACCGTGAGCACGGCTGTCATGACAGTTTTGACTCTGAAGAGTTTGTACCACTGTACCCACATGTAGTGATTTCATCCCCCGTTGCCGGGTGGACTAAAAGAACCTCCATTATGCCAGTGGCTACGAACCACATTCACACTTCCCAGGTGTGTAGCCAGGAGATCACTACGAAGCCTTTACAAAGGGATTCCCGACGAGCGTGGGCCCATTGAGGTTTCACCCCTAACAGCATACAAGAGGCTCCAACCCCGCTGCAGTAGCCCCCTCTTGAGCCTTGCGGTTCATATGGTAGTCCAGCTGACACCTATTCCCCGCACCATCCAACACACCCATACTACGCCGGGGATACACCTAATTAATTGGCCAAGCTGCCCCATCTCAGCATGTGGTTGGCACGGTAAAGACAGGTTACATGCTCCATGAACCGGTCCTTAGGATCCAGGCAAGTACTAAACACAAACCCGAGTCTCGTGCACCCAGCACACAACCAAAACATCCAACTTGCCTTGATCCCTACCTCTACATAACTCACAACATCTCATTCAAGAGTATGGTAAAATAAACTGATGATCTCATATCCCAATTATCCTATTCTAAGCATGTCTAAGCATATGCATAATAATAAATGACATGATAAAATGAATCCCAACCCAAGCTACAAGGAAACAAGGTAATGCAATCCTATGGAAACTTCCTAGCATGGGTTTCATATTTTAATTGACAATGCAAATAATTCTAGCTACACATCCTAGCATAGGATCAAAGTGGTCAAGGACACTTGCCTCCTTCCTGCTGCTCTTGAAATGGGTAGTCCTGATCTTGGAAAGGAATAACTTGCTCTTTAGCAGGTTCTATATCATACCATCACACATAGCAAAAGAAAAACAACAATCCATAAGACATAGTTCACACTTCCACTTCATACAAACCACACATTCACATTTATGAAAGTCATTCACAATTATATGTGTTGTGGTTACTCTATGTGTGTTGATTTGTGGCTTGCATGCACTTTTGATCATATGTATATGATTCCTACTTTTGTGTTCACATTTATACTTACATACTATATATACGAGTTTCCAATTTAAATAAATTCCTTATATTCAATTACTACACCTTTTAGCTACCTAGTATGCATGAAAGGTATTTTCCTCCTCCATATGTGTCTTCATAATTTCTACCAACCCTAAACTGAATTCCTTGGATTTTAGAAACTCCATTTATCATTTATTAGTTGCTATATTTTAAGATTCATTTCCTATGCCTAAGTATGAACTTTATTATAAAAATAATAAGACACATCATCTAAACAGAATAGGTTCTGATCTAAAATATTTGCTAATATATTTTTGACCTTTTCCTCTGATGAAAACTATTTTACAATTATTTTCCATATTTTCCAGAACTATTCTTTACTTAAAAATGTGTCCCTAAATGTGAATAATAAATTAAACAGATTCACTTCAGCCCAAAATATGTTTTTATCTCACTCCAAAGTTTTCTAAATACTGAGAAACTTTTTAATTTAATTTTGACAATATGTTTGTCCCACTTTTTAAATTTTAAACACTAGCTACATATTCAATTTCCTAAATTAAATATTAAACAGGGCTAAGAAGGTAAACTCACCCCACTACAGGGTCTATACTATTATTTTAAGAATTCTCAGGGGTCTAGCTACTCATAACAGAGGAGTTTTTCCTAATTTTTATTAAGTCCACGGGCTAAAACTGATTTTTAAATGAATTTACATGATTTTTTGAAGTTCCAGGGGCTAGATCAGAAGTTTCCGGGGCTAGCTCTTATTTCCCGAGAACCCCAGGGGGTAGCACGTAAGATTTCCAGTCTTTATAACGTGGGGCTGACGTGGACCGTCCGATTTTAAACCGACGGCTGAGATTATAACGTCGAACCGGTACGCGGGGATTTAAACCCTACCGTGCGATTTAAAATAAACGGCGCACAAGCGGCCACGTCACTCTGATCGAGCGCGGGCGGCGCTGCCGGCGGCGCACGGCGGCGGGAAGCGGCGATCTCGCCGGAGACTTTCGGATCTTCGAGAATTCTTCCTAGAACTGTGATCTTATGGCATAGATCGGTGGAGGAGAGGTCGGGGATCTCACCTCGGAGGTTTTCTTGAGCTCGGAGGTCCTGGAAGGTGATCGGCGACGAGGTCCGATGTGAATTCACGGCGAGGCTCGACGGCGCTGTGTTTACACCGCAAGTCAGCGAGTTTTCTGCACCTGCAAGGTTCCCCGGAGGCGGTGGATCAAGACCAGCGAGTTAGATCGGAATTTCCGAGCTTAGATCGGCTAGAACTCGCCGGAGAAGGCTCGGGTTCTCACTAGAGTAAAAACGGCGGATCGCGTGGAAAAACAGAACGAGGTCGGGGTTTTTATAGACGGGGGAGGGCAGCGGGGTGGTTTAGATCGAGTTCGCGTCGCCCCCGAGCGAAATTCGGCTGGGATTCGCAGAAATCCGGATCGGTTTGGATTCGGGGTGAGAGAGTCCAGCGCGGGCTCGAGGTAGACGAAGAACTGGCGGGCCCCGCCTGTCAGTGGGAGGAAAGGGGCGCGTGCGGCTGCGGGCTGGCGCGGGTTCTGGTTGCGCCGGCTGGTGGGTTGCGGCCCACTGGCCGGTTTTTTCTGTTTTTTTCTTTTTCTATTTCTTTTCTGATTTGAGTTTAATTTGAATTCCAGTTTGAATTTGAATTTTTGCAAAACATGCAACACGTCCAAAAATTTTTAAATTCCCCTCTTAGCATGATTTAGGTTCTTAACAAGATTTTTGGGGTGTTACAATGCTCATCTAGACATGAACACAAAGTTAAATTTCATTGTACCTATTGTGGTAGAGATGGTCATGTCATATATTTTTGTTATAGACTAGATAAACAACATAAAAAGGAAAGAATGCAAGCTAGATCTTATAACTCTCATGCTTATGTGAGGTGCTCACGTAAGATGTTGTAGTTTCAGAACTAACGAGAGTCAAGTCGAGGACTTGTGCTCAGAAGTATTGGTTGTTTATTCATGTGCAGGTGTTGCTTGAGTTCAAGACATGGCTGGTGATTGGATCCATTGAACAAGTCTTAGGGAGAATATGAGGTTCAACAACCAAGTTCGGGAGGAATTGTGGTTGAGTTGATCGGGAGGTTGCGCAGTATGTTTGAATTAAGAACAATGCATATGAAGGTATCTTGTACGTCATTGGAAGATGTTTGCATGTGTGCAAGGAGTGCATGGATGTGGCTGCATGGTTCCAAGGCGTGATGAAGAGATGTGGACGTAAAGAATTGGTCGGAAAGGTCCAACCGACTAGGTTATGGACTCAGGCTGCGGCTGAGTCGTGTTTGACTCAAATATGGAAAGTTTTGAGTTGGTTATGATAGGATTTCGTGTGGGTCACGAATTTGAGTTATTTTAGGAATGTTTGGAACGTTCCTAAGGTGTTTGGAAGTCTTAAAATTGCTTCTATCTGCGTATAGAAGAGTCTTGAGCAGTATTGAAAAGTTACAGTTTGAATCCAAGTAGGAGTAGGAGTCCTAGTTTGATTTGAGCTGGCCTTCGGGCTGGTTATATAAAAAAGGGAGGCCAGAGCTTGTGGTGCACGACTTTGGGGCTGTTCCTCTTGTGTTTTGATAAACAAAATTCGTATTCTAAAGGAACTTTTGTGCCTTGTTTGTCCGACTTGTTTCAGACAAGTTTTTCTCGTCGAGTTTCTGTTCAGCACTACCTTGCTTCAGTGGTTTTATCATAACTCGAGTTTTACAGATCCAATTGATGTGATTCTTTTTGGGTTGTCTTCACAACTTGATTATATATCATCTGTGAAAATTTCACGGTCATTGAATTTGTTGTTTCTGATCTACACGAGTTTTTTTGCAGTATTCCAGAACTGTTTTTCTCGCGTAGGACAGATTGACCTTTTTTCGATCTTTCGATCGTAACTTGAGTTTCTCTCAACGGATTTTTATGATTCTTGTTGTGAAGTCTTCAAGACTTGATTCTCTACAATCTATACTAGTTTTTTCAGAGTTGAACAAGTTTATATTAGTCACACACACGGTTTCTTTAACAGATCGGTTTTCTGCTGAGGGATGTTTTGTTGCTTCCGCTGAAAAGTTTTTATCTACCATTCACCCCCCTCTGGTAGCTTTACACGTGTACTTCGATCCTACAGAAGACATAAGTATGGACTTCATCGTCGGTTTACCCATGACCTGCAACAAGCATGATTCTATTTGGGTCATCGTCGATCGTTTGACCAAAACAACTCATTTTATTCCAGTTATACGAAATATGTGGCAAAGAAGTATGCGGAGCTGTTCATCTCGAGAATCGTGTGTTTACACGGGGTCCCCCACACCATCGTGTCTGACCGAGGTGCGTTATTCTTATCCAGATTTTGGGAGCAACTACATGCTTCACTGGAAACCAAGCTGATTCGGAGTTCAGTGTATCATCCGTAAACTGATGGTCAAACGGAGAGTCAATCAGATTCTGGAGGATATGCTACGGGCATGTGTCATCAATCATGGGAAGAATTGGGATGACCATCTACTGTTAGCAGAATTCTCATATAACAACGGTTATCAATCCAGCATCAAGATGGTTCCGTATGAAGCTCTTTACGGCTGAAAGTGCCACACACCGCTGAATTGGTGTGAGTCCGGCGAGAGAGTGGTCTACAGGATTGATCTTATGAATGAAGCCGAGGAACGAGTGCGAGTGATTCAAGCCAATTTAAAGGCTGCTCAATCTCGGCAGAAAATCTGTGCAGATAAACGACGTCGACCTCTTCACTTTGACATCAGAGACCACGTGTATCTTCGTGTCTCTCCAATGAAAGGGATTCATCATTTTGGAGTGAAGGGAAAGCTCGCTCCGTGATTAATCGGGCCGTTTGCTGTCACTGAGATATGCGGACCCGTGGCTTATCATCTGGAGTTACCGACATCACTTTCGGGTATTCACAATGTTTTCCACGTCTCTCAGCTGCGGAAATGTCTTAAGTACCCAACCGCAGTTCATATGGAGAACATTGAGGATCTTCAACCGGATGTCACTTATTCTGAGTATCCGATGAAGATTATCGACGAGAAGACTCATGCCACAAGAAATCGGATATTGCGATTTAACAAAGTCTTGTGGAGCAACCACACCGCTGATGGGAAAGTGAGGATTTTCTCCGTTTAAATTTTCCTGACTTGTTTGTACCATATGTCCAGTAGTCATTCTCCCTTCTTCTTTCTTTTTAGAATCTCGGGGCAAGATTCTTTTAAGGGGGGAGGAATGTAACAGCCCTAACTTTTGTAAAGTTTGATTTCAACTTATGAAACAAAGTTAAGGCGATAAAAGACTATAGTTGTGTCACATGAAATGACGAACACAACAATGGACATGTGAGGGAGCTAAAATTTTTTCTTCACCTCTTGATTAGCATATGCTAACATGGGGAGTGAACTTTACTCCCTAAATGGCACTCATGTGCACATACTTATTAGGTAGAGGATGGAGGGAATAATTTAAACACCATTTTGAATCTTTTCAAAGGATTCATGTTCAGTTTGTCCAACAGCCTATATGTGAGATCACCGATACATTTATCATGTATTCGAGAGCCTAAGTTTCAAATTTGGAGAAGTCTAGGGTTCATATACTATTTATTCTGAGGAATAAATGAGGACACGTTCAAATTCAAATTTGAATTTGAAAACCGAACCAAACGTGCTCAATTTTGAAATCTGATTTCAGATTCAAGTTCCTCATAATTTGTTTGATCTACCGTCCAATTTTGGTTGAATTTGGACGAAGGCGGTGCGAGAAAAATTAAAGCACGGAGAGGGGAGATATTTGGGGGCTGTGGCCCACATGTCATACACACATGTAACCAAACCGACTCTGTTTTTCCCTCTCGGTTGCACACGAGCCGACAGCGCGCCGGCGTCACCCCGGCCGGAGGCCTCAAGCGCCAGCTCCTGCTTCCACTCACGAGCTCAGCCTGATCTTCACGCAGCTGGTGCACCAAAGCAAGTTGCCTTTCGCTTCCTCGGTGGTCTGCTCCCGTGTGTTTATCTCCCGAGCAGAACAGAACCCACACTCTCTGTTCCTCTGATCGTCCAAGCCAACCGGACCCCCTTTGCTCGAGCTCCCCACAGCAAAAACCTTCGCCCATGAGTGCTCTAGCCGGCTAGCAACCTCACCCCGTTGATCCATGCTTGCTTGCGCCTAGAAACAGTTCGATTGCAGCTGCTCCCGAGTTGAAACTGAAGAAACCGGACTGGTCACCGTGGACAGCCCGAACCAAGGGTGATCACGCCCAAGCAAGCCACCCCATCGGTGCACCTACAAGTCTAGTTGCTCACCTACGAAGCTCAGCCCTAGCCATAGATCACAGAGGGAGAATTTCAAGATTTTCTCCCGGGTGGCAGAAACTGACCTTGAGGTAAGGAATTGCGAAATTTGTCCTCAAATCGTGTTTGTTGTGTTTTAAACTTCACACACAGGATCTTAGCTGCCTGGCACACCTCCTCCATCGATTTTAGACCGAGAAATAGAGTGTAGAGCGAGGAATCTGAGTTCTTTTCGAGGGAATACCGCTGGACCATGTTTGGTGCACGGTGCCGATAGGTTTGGAGCGCTGACCGGCTCGTTTAAACCCCATGTCGACCTTCTACACAATCCCCTGGTGCTCTAGAGCCAAGAACCTAATCATTTGGTGAAGAAACAAGCCGCCGCAACCTCGCCGGAACCCTAGTTCTTGCTGTCTCGGTGAGCCCTGTTTTCCGGCGAGTTTCAGCCGCCGGCGACCTCACCAACGTGTTCAGCGTGGGGGAAAAGGGGGGGCGGATGTCGAAGTGTCGCGGTCGACACTTCCCCCGGGCCTGCTTCAGGGGCAGCCCGTGGAGGTTCTTTTGTGGAGGGGCTAGATCTCTCGAGAAGGTCGTGTTGGTTGTAAGAGGATTGACACAAGGGTTTTTACGTGGTTCGGGCCGCTGGAGCGTAAAACCCTACGTCCACAGGAGCTGTGTTGCTCGGAGCTTAGAACCGGAGTTCTAAGCTTGGTGATGACCTGAGTTGTCCTAGGCGCTAGAGGGAGCTGAACCCACGGGAGTTTGAACCCCTTGCAACGTTGCCCACCTGAGCCTTTTATACTTCAAGGCTCGGGTGGCTTACAAGGTGGGCTCCAGGGCCCGACAGGTGGCCCCGGGGTGATTTCCTGCCATATACCATATCTTGCAGTGATTGCTGGTAGTTGTCTCTGGCAGTAGCTTCTTAGTCGGCGTCCTGCCGCTCTGCCCATGCCGCGAGCTAGGCGTAGTGGTTGATGATGGCATGGAACACAGGGCATGTCTTGTCGCCATTTGTCAGCAGCCTATGACATGGCACGCTTGTTTTAATTGTGACGCTGCTGGTCACAGTGCCTCCTGACAGGGGCATGCGCCGGGTCTCCGCGTCTTGGGAAGGTGCTGGTCTTGAATGTCTTGATCGGACAAGGCATGGTGTGCCTTTACTCCTGCTTCCTACCGAGCCGGGGTGGGCAGCGCGGCTCCGCTGGCCACGTGGCAGGCCCGGGGCTCGACTCTTAGGAGAGGAGAGGCCTGGCCCCGCTGGACACGTGGCGCCTTCGGAGCTCACCTCTGCGGAGGGGGCAAGGTCCGGCGCTGCTGGCCACGTGGCAGGCCCGGAGCTCCCCTCTGTGGAGAGGGGAGGCCCCGGCCCCGCTGGACACGTGGCGCCTTCGGAGCTCACCCCTGCAGAGGGGGCGAGGTCCGACTCTGCCAACGACGTGGCAGGCCCGGGGCTCACCTCTAAGGAGAGGGGTGGCCCGGCCCCGCTGGACACATGGCGCCTTTGAAGGACACCCCTGCGGAGTGGGCGAGGTCCGGCTCTGCCGGCCACGAGGCAGGCCCGGGGCTCACCTCTAAGGAGAGGGGAGGCCCGACCCTGCTGGACACGTGGCACCTTCGGAGCTCACCCCTGCAGAGGGGGGAGGTCCGGCTCTGCTGGCCACATGGCAGGCCCGGGGCTCGCCTCTGAGGAGAGGGGAGGCCCGGCCCCATTGGACACATGGTGCCCTCGGAGCTCACCCCTGCGGATGGGGCGAGGTCCGGCTCTTCTGGCCACATGGCGGGCCCGGGGCTTGCCTCCGAGGAGAGGGGAGGCCCGGCCCCGCTCGACACGTGGCGCCCTTGGAGCTCACCCCTGCGGAGGGGGCATGGTCCTTAGGCGATTTTCTCCTGTGCGCGGGGGTACCCGGTATTGAGGATACCGACAGTGGCCCCCGGGACTACCTCGGGGAAGATAACGATCCCGGGGTGGGGCCTTCTCCTTTTCTACCCCGCACACTTTCTTGGAGACTCCTTTACACCATTACAAGAGCAGCACGAACAGTCGTGGGGGCGTGACCCCTGCTTGATGGCTGCTTTAACCGCGGCGGTTCCCAAGGCTGCCACTACTGCACGTCACAGCACCTTGTCAGGATCCTCTGGGTTGTCTGCTTGAGGGACTGACTTCTTGGCCCACCGCTTCTGCAGGACGGCTTGGGCCCTCTTTTCAGTGTCGCTGGGGCTTGGACCTGGGCGTCTGTGTGACACCCATGTTCTGAGAGAAACCTTTCGGAACCCGGACTGATGTATATGTGTGCCCAGGATGTTCATCACACATACACATATCCTCCACAAACTGAATTCAGAATATATTACCATGAATGAATAGGGTTCAAGTACTTTATTACATCAATCTTTATTGCAGTGGAAGTCTCTAACTAAATCTAGTAGAGGAAGTCTTATTTTAGCAGCGGAAGTCTTGTAAACTATTGCTGAAGCAACTAAGCAGCAGCAGCGGCTCCATCTCCTACTCCACAGGCAAGGTTGAGGGCAGATCTCACGCATAATACTCCACATGGTCTTCAAAGAATTCCTCTCCTGTTGCTGGTGTTGTATGATAATGCAAGGGTAAGTACATGACGTACTCAGCAAGTGCGGAAAGTATGACATGCAGCTTATAACAAGGTAGGTACAAAAAAGGCTCATTGCGGAAAGAAAAGTTTATTTCTCAAAATATGATAAAAACAGCAACTTAGCTTTAAATGAATTGAATCCCAGCATATACTTAAACATCAACATACCTCCATCTTGATTCACCACTTTCCATGTCTCATCCGGGCATTTTTTTATCATTCTCAACTTTTTATGCTCACGAATACCATCTCGTATTCGCTACCATCTCATCTCATGTTTAATTTTGTCTCATAACCGAGACCAAAGCTCATTGTTTCGACTCAACAGTCCGAAACCATTCTCATTACCAGGACTCAATAATCCTGAAACCTTTCCTCAATGACCAAACCAATAACCAAACCAAACCAAATGCCATCCCAAAAACCATCCCATCTAATCATGGAAGTTGTCCAGGCGCTTGTGACCGGAAGCTCGGCTATCATGATAGTTTTACACTCTGCAGAGGTGGCACCACTTTACCCACAAGTTTGTGATTTTGTCACCCGTTGGGCGACCGCAGAAGCTCAATTATACCAGTACACAACCGTCGGTGTATGGCCAAGAGATCATAAATTAGCCTTTACAAAGGGGCTACTAGATGTATGGACTCACTAAGGATTCACCGCCAGGATAGAATCTCCAATTCTCCCACCTACGGGCCCCCTCTTGTGCCATGCAGTTCCCAGGGCAGTCCTCACTCGACTCCCATTCCCCGCATTTTTCACGGTCCATAACAATCTAGTTACCTTATTACCCAGCTAAGCCGCACCCATACTTGGCCTTGTGGTGGCACTGTATTCCTGGCATGTGCTCGCATGCACCGGTCCTTAGATCTACGGCAAGTAAACCACCATCTCATTCTACCACTTCCACAAACCAAGTCTTGCCTAGATCTCCCTCTGATTCATGTTCATTAACATCATGTTTCTCATTTAACATAATCATATGAGTGTGTCACACCCGGTTTGTCCAAGAACAACCGAGTGAATATCACATGTATGGCAGGATCATTTTCTCATACATGTGATGACAAATAGTGAAACATCATTTATTACAAGCCAGGTGTCGAATAAGTATTACATAGCATATGTCTCGATGGACGATAATAAGTTCATAACATGTAAATAAAACTTGCAGCGGAATATTATTCTTGTGGGCTTCGTCACAGGCGTTACCCGGGGGACTCCATGAACCTAGAATCCTTCTTCGGGTCCGAAGTCTTGGTCATTGAACACCACATCATCCCCGTGACCTGAGCAGCAATTTAAACCAACAAATATGCAAGATTGAGTACCGTTGGTACTCAGCAAGTGTGGGAAAGTTATGTCATGCATGGCTAGAACAAGGGGAGGTTGAACTCATGGTTAAAGCACTACGCAATTAATACCTATCACCTTAGCTTATTAAGCACCTACATTACTACATAGGTGAAATGGTCCCAATCTCCCATCCCATCATCATAATCAAATAACCATAACATCATTTCCAATATTAAGCTCCCCGCTTAACATCCACAACTTTCAAAGTCATCATCCTCTAATCATGAATAAGTCCAAGCCACTCTTGACCGTGAGCACGGCTGTCATGACAGTTTTGACTCTGCAGAGTTTGCACCACTGTACCCACATGTAGTGATTTCATCCCCCGTTGCCGGGTGGACTAAAAGAACCTCCATTATGCAGTGGCTACGAACCACATTCACACTTCCCAGGTGTGTAGCCAGGAGATCACTACGAAGCCTTTACAAAGGGATTCCCGACAAGCGTGGGCCCACTGAGGTTTCACCCCTAACAGCATACAAGAGGCTCCAACCCCGCTGCAGTGGCCCCCTCTTGAGCCTTGCGGTTCATATGGTAGTCCAGCTGACACCTATTCCCCGCACCATCCAAAACACCCATTCTATGCCGGGGATACACCTAATTAATGGCCAAGCTGCCCCATCTCAGCATGTGGTTGGCACGGTAAAGCCAGGTTACATGCTCCATCAGCCGGTCCTTAGGATCCAGGCAAGTACTAAACACCAACCCGAGTCTCGTGCACCCAGCACCAACTAAATCATCCAACTTGCCTCGATCCCTACCTCTACATGACTCATATTGTCTCATTCAAGAGTAAGGTAAACATGTTGATGATATCATATCCTACTTATCCCATTCTAAGCATGGCTAAGCATAAGTAATATGAATGAATGACATAATAAAGCCAATCCCAACCCAAGTTACAAGGAAAACATGGTAATTCAATTCTAGGGAAACTTCCTAGCATGGGTTTCATATTTCAATTGACAATGCAAATAATTCTATCTACACATCCTAGTATAGGAACAAAGTGGTCAAGGACACTTGCCTTCTTCCTGCTGCTCTGGGAATGGATAGTCCTGATCTTGGAAGGGAAGAACTTGCTCTGGGGCAGGTTCTACTCATGCCAACACACATAGCAAAAGAAAACAACAATCCATAAGACAGGGTTCACACTTTCACTTCATACAAACCACACATACATACCTATGAAAGTCATTCACATTACTAAGTGTTGTGGTTATCCTAGATGTGTTGATTTTTGGCCTACATGCACTTTTAAACATATGTATATTATTTGTAACTTTTGTATTCAGATTTCTGTTTGCACACTATATATGAATTTCCAATTTAAACAAATTCTTTAATACACTCTTTAGCTACCAAATTTATATGGAAGGTAATTTCCTACTCCAAATGGGTTTTCAGATCTTCTACCAAATCCTAAACTGAAGTCTTTGGATTTGGAGACTTCATTTATCATTTTCTAGTTATGTATACCTATTTTCCTATATTTTCCAGATTTATTTTCTATGCCTAAAAGTGAGTTTTAATATTAAATAGTAGGGCATATCATCTAAATAGAATAGGTTCTGATCTAAAATATTAAATAATATATTTTGGAACTTCTCCTCTGATGTGAACTAATTTAAATTTATTTTACTAATTCTCAGAATTATTTCCTAACCTAAGATTGTGTCCCTATAACTAATAAATGTGAACAATCAATTAAACAGATTCATTTCAGCTTAAAATCTACTTTTAACTCATTCTAAAGTTTTCCAAGTGCTAGGAGAGTTTAAATTTGAATTTACAATGTGTTTGTCTCATCTTTTAAATTTTAAATCCTAATCACATATTCAAATTCCTAAATTTATTATCATATAGGGTTAAAAAGGTAAACTCACCCCACTACAGGGTCTATTATATTATTTCATAAATTTCCAGGGGTCTAGCTACACATCACAGAGGGGTTTCCTAATTTTTATTAAGTCCAGGGGCTAAAACTGATTTTTAAATGAATTTACATGAATTTCTGAAGTTCCAGGGGCTAGATCAGAAGTTTCTGGGCTAGCTCGTATTTTTTGAGATCCCCAGGGGGTAGCGCGTAAGAATCCCGGCCTTTATAATGCGGGGCTGATGTGGACCGTCCGATTTAAAACAGACGGCTCAGATTAGATCGCCGAACCGGTACGCGCGGGTTTTAATTCTACCCTGTGATTTAAAATAGACGGCGCATAAGCGGCCACGTCGCTCTGACCGTGCGCGGGCAGCGCTGCCCGGCGGCGCGCGGCGGCGGAAGGCGGCGATCTCGCCGGAGAACTTCAGATCTTCGTCTATACCTCCTAAAACTGGGATTTCATGGCATAGATCGGTGGAGGGGATCTCACCTCGGGGTTTTTCTTGAGCTCGGAGGTCCTGGAAGGCGGTCGGCGTCGAGGTCCGAGGTCGAACCGCTGCGGTGCTCGTCGGAGCTGTGCCTAGAGCGCAAACCATCGAGTTTTCTGCACCTGCATGATGTAGGGAAATATGGATGCGCTACTCTAGCAATTCGACCGTATCACCCAGGAAACATGCGAGTAAGAAGGTCATGGATCGTTACCACTAGACGCGCAGCGCAGCGGATCGTAGATGCGCGTCGTAGCCGATCAGCGCAGCAGTAACAACAGCGCCTCCACGGAGTCCACACGTACAGGGAGGAATGCCGTGCGTCGGTGTGCTAGCACCGTGCGCGCGGCAGGGGTTTCGGCGGCTGACCTGTGAGGGGCGGCGGCTGGGACTGCTATCTGGTGGAGTCCTCTGTCCCTAACCCTACCCCTCATATTTATAGGCGCGCTAATGGGCTTTTAGGTCAAAGGCCCATTAGTACCCTAATTTCATATGGATCAAATATCCATCAGGCCTTTATCCGAATTGTTATGATTGTCTCTTGGGCATATCACCAACAATCTCCCACTTGCACTAGAGACAATCATATAGCCAAGTTTTTCAATATTCCATCCCCTTAAGTGTGTGACCCGTTAGGTTCATGTACAGTCGGTTATGAATGAAAACCTTTTTCAAACACAAGTCAGTAGAGGTACCTAGCAGGACATACTGACTCCCGAATGTACATAAAGATCATATCGGCTGAACCTAGATACATTCACATGCTAATTCCTTTGCCACACGATACCAGTCAAGCTCAAGGCGAGATACGTGCCATCCTTGTGATAGCTCGACCATTCACTCGATCAAATAGTGGATTCAATCTATGACTAACTTTTAGTCATAATGATTAGCTCTTTAATCATTTTGGCATGGCCATGCACTTTCAATCCAACTATCTCGAGGGGCCCAGAGATATCTCTCCTGTTATTTAGGAGGGGCGAATCCCATCTTGATCTGCACACATCTCATTCCATGCTTCATCATGCACCTGAAGACTATTTTTATGACCACCCAGTTACGGAGTACCGTTTGATAGTTTCAAAGTGCACAACTACACATAGTGAGAAACAATGGCGATCTCAGGTCAAAGAATCTAGCAGGTGTATCACTCAAGACCAATTGATGGCACATATGTAAATAACAATCCCAACAGTGTCTCGGAATGGGTCTATCCAACACCATGTTCACTAACATGTGTTCATATTATTAATTTGATATCTCCATATCTATGATCCGTGAAACGTGATCATCAATTAATACATGTGCTAGTCTGCGTACTATCATTATCTCATATAACGATGCAGACTAGGGATCATTTTGAGTAACATTATAATTAACAAAGAGTCTCACGAACAAGTCACATACTTGATGATCAATGTGTAAGGGCCTCAGTTTTTGACACTCATTTGCAGTGTTCATCACCACACCACACACCTCATTTGAGGAAAAATGATGAACACAAATAAAGAGCAAGTAACAATTATCAACATGCTCATTAGGGAACAAACTCACACATTGCAAAAGTGGTACTTCCCACATGTGATATAGATGGGCTGGACATATGAAAACTCCTACACTTTGCTAAGGATGTCCATGCCAAGTTCCACCCAAATTCAAAACCTTTTTGAGGTCATTTTGGGTATAGTTAGGAAGAGGGCAGTTTGAAACCATATTCAAATTCAAACTGTTTTCACCCACTGAATTTAAAAGTGGAAGGCATATTCTTGCTCAGCACATTTTTGTGAGCTCACACACCAATTTTCACTCCATTTGGAGTTGATCTTGACATGAGCTAAGGGGGAGAAATTCAAACTTTATTTGAATTTCAAACTGCACTTGTGCTGAAATTCATTCAAACCAAACCTCATTTGAACTTTGATCAATTCAAATGGCTCTTGGGTGAATAATTTGAATTGCCAAGGGTAGAATAGGGTTCACTGTTTACCACAGCTGTTAGGAATAAATTTCAGAGGTTAAAAGAGGAGTGGGACCCACATGTCAGCCTCAGCCTCAAAGCAAACCGACTGAACCACAGTTCAGTCGGTTCCCGGCTGTTGTGCGCGCGCGCCACCGAAGGGGGCAGCCGGCGCCAGCTCCTGCTGCGTGCCCCAAGCCGGAGACCGGCCGACCGGCCTATTTATTCCCTCCCCGGCGTGCTTCAGTCGCCATTCCCCGAGCTGCCGACGTGCACGATCCATTTCTCCACTGCCATCACCGGCGCTCGAGTTCCTGCTTGATCAAGCCGATCGCAGCTCCCTCTTTCCATTCCAAGGTCCCAGCAAGGTACTAGCAACCATCCTCCATCCTTCCCATTGATAGAAATCGATTGAAACCGAGTGATATCGGCTGTGCCGAAAGATCAAACTCGGAACTGGAAACCGCCGCACCTCGGGCTCTCGTGGACAGCCCAACCTGGGCGTTGTCACGCCCGAGCCAAGGCACCCTTGGACGCGCAAGTGATCGGTGCTGCTCATCCCCGAGCCACAGCTCGAGTGGTTGCTCACCGGCGGCGAATTTCCACTTTTCCCCTTTCTGTGTACAGAACGACCTTCGGGTACGATTCTGTTTAATTCGTGCTCTAGAAAGGATTAGAGGGCCTCAGGCCACTCCCACACGAGCTAGACACGGTGACGCACAAGTTGCCTTCACAACTCTGGGCCGGAGAACCTCTGTGCCCGGCGTAATTCAAGGTCTACTAATGGCGGAACGAACGGGGGTTATCGGGCGCACGGTGAGGACCTATTTCGAGCCTTCCCCGAGCTGCCCCGAGTTCATGTCGACCTTCTCTGAGGTCCACTGATGCTCCCCGACCGGTTTCCCAAGTAGCTGAGGCACTAGGAGCATCAGCCGACATGGCCGAAGTCGTTCCGATATGGCGGCTCGTCGCCGACCATGCTCCGGCCGTTGTCATGAGCAGCTGACCCTCGGATCATGTTCCCCAAATAAAAGTAGGCAGGGGCGGCCAGAATCAAGAAGTTTGAAGCTGTACAGCAGCCGGCGGCGAGCTCTCCGGCGAAGTCCCTCGGCGGCGGAGCGCGGGTGTCGCGAGGTTGAAGAAGGGGGTGGACCCCAGCTGTCAGCGGCCGATATTTTGAATCGGGATCCGGCTGCGGCCGGGATCGGGTGTGCTGGCGCGCAAAAGCCTTGTGGGCCGCGGTGTGTTGTCGCTTCGGCGTGCGACGCGTGTCCCCTGGGCCCACGCGCGAGTTTAAACTTTTCCCCGATTTTCAGATTTCCTTCAAACTTCAAATCCTTATAACTTTGGCTAGAAAGCTCCAAATTGAGTGAACCAAATTTTGCTGGATTCAGCTCTTTGAGTACTTTCCAGAAAATCAAGTGTCACTTCATGAGATTCCTTAATTCTCCAGAATTAATTCCTTAAAGTTTAAACTGTTAGGAATTTTAACTGGAGAATCATTTGGAGGAAAATCCTGAAATTTTGCTGAGATGTTCACCAAAATATCCTTGAACTACCATAAAAATTTCAGATCCATTTGAGCTCATTTAGTCCACCTAATGGTGTGATTAGTAAAACTGTTCCAGAGAAAATAGAAAATGTTCAGAAACATTTTCAGAATTTTCTCTGAAATTGTTTAGCTCATATCTTTAGTTAGAGACTTCCAAATTAAGTGAGACCAATTCCATTAGAACCCTCTGAAAATCTAGTTTTCAGAAAGTCATAGTTTGTTTCATGAAAATACCTAGAACACCCTAAAAGCCTTTAATTAAGGTCAAGGACATAATTATTTGTGGAGGGCTCAAATGAGCTTTGCTGCAACTAAAACTTGACCAAGTCTCTGTTTAGGTTGTAACCAAGCCACAGTAAAAGTTTCACAGTCATTAGGTCTATCTAGTAAAGGTTATAGACTTCACAACTTCAAAGTTAATACAAAAGCATTTAATTAATACATACATTGTTCTTATCATGTAGTCGCTAAGGTCGAGGAGGAACCCGAAGTCCTAGACTTCGTTACTCCGGAGGAACAGCTAGCCTACGACCAAGAGCAGCAAGGCAAGCCCCGGTTTGCATTAACCCTTTTACAAATGTTTATTGTTTTGAGTACATCTTTGAATATTGTTCTTTGCATTAGAGTCTTGATTGGAAACCAACTGCACAGCCAAGAAAACCATGGGTTGGGTTTAGGAGGGAAAACCTCGTTAGCCACTGCATGGCTAGGATAGAGTAGGATTCGGTACAAGTCGAGTAGTTGGAACTACTCGCGAGAATAGGCTAGAGGCACATTGCTCGGGTAGAGGTAGCACATGAAACACATGGCAAGAAAATGAGACCGAGCGGAGAGTAAGGGCAGCAGGACTTTGGGGCCTGTGTGCTGTAGCTCCGCTTGTGTCGATTGAGGACCGAGCCGTGTGCGGGCCTGTTGAACAAGCTAGAACAGTACCGAAGACCTACCGGCTATATGGGAACCGGGAAACTGATGTAACTCGGGTAGCTGGGTGTTGAGGCATTGCCCGTCGTTCAGAGGGTAGGTTGAGAGCTCGAGGTGTAAATCGGCTGGCGGCACGGAGATGCGCGTGCAGAGACCTCTTGCTCGGGACGATGGGACCGGTTCAATATTTGGCTAACGGGTGAAAGGTAGTCGCGTACGGCGTCCGTGATGGTTGTTGTAGGCAACATCGAGTACGGGCGTACGTGACGGGTTGTTCGGGTAACCCTGCAGGTGTAAATCGATTATAATCGCCGTCCCTCGCGGTCAGTGAGTACCACTTGTTCACTGTACCGTGACGTAGAAAGAACAGGCTAGTTACATGTTAAAATGTTGCTGATTGAAAGTTGGATATTGATTGTTAATGATATGTTGTAGCTTAGTGCTAACTAAAGTTCTTTTCAACTTTGGGCAAAGTACATGAGAGAAATGCGTTTCTTGTTTGATTGCGGCTCTCTCATGTGCCTTAGCGTAAAGTTCTCCACAACCTGCTGCTAAAACTTGAAAGTAAGGTTCTACTAATTAGGCGAGTCCTTGCAAATGATTTTTACCTCATGCAACCCATCACCCTCATGTAGAAGTTTCATGTTTAGGTGAGACGGGTCAGACTTGCTGAGCCTTCGTGCTCACTGCTTGTGTTTGAAGCTTTTGCAGGGTTCTATGAGGAAGGGACTCCCGAAGAGGAGACGGAACCCCAGGAGGGGAACCCCGTCGAGTGGGAGTCGTGCACGCCGCAGAGTTAGTGTGCGAGTGTGCTAGCAAGGACACGTTCGAGGGCTGAACGTGCACTTGATGCTTAGTCTACGCCCGCGAGTGTGGACTAAACTTATTTTGATGTAAACATGTTAATAAACTTGTTTATGTAATAAAGCTTCCGCTTCCGCTTTGTACCTTTGACGTGTGTTATACGGTGTTGTGCAACGCAGCACCCCTCAGCGTGATCCTGGCTCGACAGGACCAGTGGGGTCGTGTCAGCGTGGTATCAGAGCTCGCTTGAGGTTTAACACAGTACAAAGGTCTTCTTTTTCAAAAATCCAGTGAGGAACGAGTTAGTAGCCCGTATAAGGATGTTATTAGCATATAGAAAGTGGCATATTAACCTATTTGTTATGTCGGAAAATCGTGCATCTCGGGACGTTCATGTCTTGGGGGGTGCACGTAAGCGCTGTCCACCAGTGCGCACAAGCTGAAGGGTGGAGCCCCACGGGTGGCAGGTAACCCGACCCGCTTTGATATCCTCTACGACTCTTCATGTCGTTTGGGGTATTCGAGCAACGTCTGTCCCTGGCGTGCGTGGTGCAACATGGGAGACCCCGTCACGTGGTCTGAAACGTGAACACGTAACTCAAGGCGTGTTTGGCTTGAGAACATCCGGGCGAGTGATGACGGCCGGGTGTACAAACTGTATGGATTCCGGGCTCGGTGTGCAGCCGAGTCTGATGATTGTTTGAGTTTCTGCAGGTAGCCTTACCACGAAACGGTAGACGTGTAGCATCCGTGTGCGAGTGACGAGTAGTGCCACTGAACTAACGAAGCCGGCTAAATCCGGTATAGGTTTTTCCTTTGTGAGGACGTAGTACCGACATAATCTGGTGACGCCTCGACGTCACACCCAACTAAATGAACAACTTCATTTAAAAACTTGAAGGTTTTGATCCAAAGTAGTAAAACTTGATGTAACTCCTTCCCTTGAACAGGATATTCAAAGTTAATAAATTTTCAACTTATAGGATGTTAAGGACAGAGCACTCTGTTTTCAGCTAAATCAAGGCTGAAGTTAATCAGAGGTTAGAGGTTGAGTTCTTTCGAGGTTGGGGTCGTATGATACATTTCTGGAAAGCTTTGGAGGAGCTTTACAACTTTTCTGTTGAGTTCCAGAGGTGTTTCATCCCTTAACCACTCGAAAAATGCAGTAGAGTTGAAACTGTCCAGAAAACAGGACGGAGCAAAGACTCTCTGTAGACTCTCTGTAAATTAAGCATAACTTCCTGCATAAAAATCCAAAAATAGAAAATGAGGTGGTTCTGGGAAGCTTATGAGATGGGTTACAACTTTGTAACAAAAAGTTTTGTCAGATTAGGAACAGAATTAACTGGAATTCTTGGATCAAATCAGTACCTAAGGCAGGGAGGTGCTGTCCAATTGTTCCCAGAAATTCTGTTAACTTTGACATCTCATAACTTTTGAACCAGAGCAGATCTTAGGCCAACCAAATACTTTCTGGAAAGCTATTGAAGTTAACTTTAACTTTGATGTTGAGCTCCAGGACTGGTTTTGCTTTTAACCTGGCCTAAATCAGATTGATATGGAAACTGGTCAGGGCTGTCATGGGAACAGCAGATCAGCAGTCAAATTTGTTTAAAAATTTGAACTATGTTTCCAAGTGTTAAGGGTTCAATGACATATCTTATGTTATAACTCAATGGTTTACTGTTTAAATAAATATTTGACATTTCTCAAATATATTTTTACAGATGGCAGCAGATAAACGGTTGGAGAACGGGTGGGTAGTTTCCCACTGCTCTGACCGTAGCGGCTACCCGGGAGCATTGTGGCTAATGCTCCAATATTTCGGGTACAACCAGATGCCACAATACTTCGCCAAGGAAGAAGGCGAAGAGGGGAACAAGACGTGGACGATCCATGTCGAGGTTCCTGCAGGGCCTACGCCACCCGGTTGGGTGCCATTCACCGTCACGGTGAGAGGAAGACAACCGGAAGGGATGTGGCAAGTGGCAGCCCGTGACACTATGTCACGTTTCTGCCAACTACACGTACAGGCTATGGAGGGAACTCCATACGCACTCGTTCCGGTGGAGGGACGAGCTCAGCATGTGTGGGAAGAGAGGTACCTAGAGGCAACAAACCCGAGTTGCCCAAGGTACAACCCCGCGGAGGCAAATCTCAGCCTCCAAATGAGGGCGGGAAACGCTGTGATGGACAGCCAAGCTGTTCATACGGAGCATCTCGCCACCAAGCTCAAGGAGAGCACAAGCCGTGGAGATCATTTTGAGAGTGCTCACAGTGCACTCCGCAATGTGCTCCTTCCGACGATCAAGCGACTGAATGAACAACACAATCAGTTGCGTCGTCTGAAGAAGGCAAAGAAGAAGAGCCGTGTTGACATTGCGGCGTTGCAAGAGCTGGTGCAGACCCTAACCCAGCAGAATGAGGACCTTGCTCAAGAGCGGGACGACGCTATTGAGGAAGGACAAGGCTGGGAAGAGGACTACAACCAGGCTATGGACGAGGTGCATGCATTGCAGGACCTCGTGCCCCCGGTATTGGGCGTACCGGTAGTCTTGGGTCTTCCAGCCATGGGAGAACCTGGAATGGGAGAAGAGGTGGTAGACCCCGAGCCACCAGCAGAGGTACCGGAGGAGGACGACCCACAGGAGGTCGAGTTCTACTCCGAGTAGGGGGTTACGGTTGCCAAGTAGGGCAGCTAGGGTAGCGTAACCCAACTTTTGTAATCGGTGACATGTCGTGTAGACAGTAGCGTATGTATAGGTAGTGACGACATGAGCACGACTTCTCGGAGATCCGAGAATAATGTATCTTGTATAAAGTTTATGCTTTATCAATATATGTGAATGTTGTGCAAGTTAATCATGCGTCGCTTCAATACTTACTCCTGTTTATGGAATTTTGAGTAAGACATGTGCTAATTGCTGCTGTGTTGAATTTCAGAATGACGCGTACTCGTGCCAACCCCGATGTTGGAGGTACTAGCCAAGGGGGAGAGACCTCCCAACCACCTCCCGAGGACTCCTCGGGACAGCAGCAGCAACAGCAACAGCAAACACCGCCACCGCCACTGCCAACGGTTACATTGGCCGACATTGTCGCGGCAATGGCGGGTTCACATCAGCAGCATACAGAGCTGCTGCAAACGTTAATTGCGAATACGTCTCGCCCAGAGAGACGTCAAGATCGTGAGGAGCGCCAACAGAGCTCCTACTCTGACTTCCTGGCGACTCATCCCCCTGTATTCTCAAGGGCGGATGAACCACTTGACGCGGACAACTGGCTCCGCGCCATAGAGATGAAGTTCGGGCTGCTCCAAATCAGCGAGCAGCGCAAGACTCAGTTCGCGGTCCAGCAGCTCCAAGGATCCGCGAGCGCGTGGTGGGCCAACTTTTGTGCTTCACAACCCACCGACCGAGTGATGACCTGGGCGGAGTTCCGGACGGCCTTCCGGGCCTATCATATACCGCCCGGTTTGATGAAGAGGAAGACGCAGGAATTCCTACACCTGCAACAAGGGAGCCGGAACGCGCTGGAGTACTCCAGAGCGTTCAACGATCTCGCACTCTACGCGTCGTATCACGCAGATACGGACGAGAAGCGGCGGGACCACTTTTACCAGGGGCTTAACCCGCTCCTGAAGGACAAGCTGGCGATGTTCAATCGCGGCAGCCTCAACGACATAATTGATGCTGCGATTGTTCAGGAAGACTCCGGCAAGGAGTTGGCGGCGGCAGAGCGAAAGCGAAGCGCGCCGCAGAGCAGCGGAGAAGGAGGCGGTCCTTCTCAGAAGTTTCGGATGGTGAATCGCCCACCATCAGGTCCGCGCTGGCAGCCACCACAGCGGTCGATGCCGTTCCGCGGTCGGCCGTATTCTTCACCGGCATTCCGGCCGGCACTGCCAGCACCACCGCAACAACAACAGCAGCAGCGGGCGATGCCGCGTGCGTTGGCACCTCCGCAACGCATGCCGGGCTTTCGTCCACCAAGTACTCCACCAGCAGCGGCCACATGTTACAAGTGTGGTCGTCCAGGACACTTCGCGAGCAGTTGCCCGGAGAGGCAAGGCGGCGGAGTGGTACCACAGTTTCCGGGGAGGAATCAACCCCGGAACCCTACTAATGCGCGGCGGGCAAACCCTAGGCCCGGTACTGTCCACCAGCTTGCCATTGAGGACGTGCCGGAGGGCGAGCCAATCCTTGCGGGTATGTTCCAACTCCACCAGCATCCCGCTATAGTACTATTTGATTCAGGCGCCACGCATAATTTTATTAGCCAAGCTTTCATTGCTAAACACAGCTTGCCAATACTACCCACCGATAGTCCATATTTAATTTGTTCACCGGGTGGGAAGATTTCAGCAAGCGTAATGGTCTCCAAAGCACCATTATGCTTAGCGGGTAGAGTGTACCCCACGTCTCTCATTATCTTAGAGGGACAGAAGGTCGATGTCATCCTAGGGATGTCGTGGTTAAACCGCCACGGCGCTGTTTTAGACACCGTCCTCCGAGTCGTGCACTTAAACTCAGGAGTGCACGGTTCTCACTCATTATTTCTGGACAGTCCAGAAATAAAACTTCCAAGTGTCTATCAAGCCACAACCATCAGATTGGAAGACATTCCAGTGGTCCGAGAATTCCCTGATGTATTCCCGGATGATTTGCCGGGGATGCCACCCGATAGAGAGGTGGAGTTCAAGATTGAACTTGCACCGGGAACCATGCCAATATCCCGAAGGCCGTACAAGATGGCGCCCAAGGAGTTGGCTGAACTGAAGACTCAGCTCACGGACCTTCTGGAGAAGGGTTTTATTAGGCCGAGCTCCTCGCCATGGGGCTGTTCGGCATTATTTGTCAAAAAGAAGGATGAAACGTTGCGGCTTTGCGTGGACTACCGTCCATTAAATGCCGTAACCATCAAGAACAAGTACCCGTTGCCACGGATCGACATGTTGTTTGATCAGTTGGTCGAAGCAAAGGTCTTTTCCAAGATGGATTTAAGATCCGGGTACCATCAGATTAAGATCCGGGCTGAGGACATTCCAAAGACAGCTTTTTCGACAAGGTACGGACTTTATGAGTACCTGGTCATGTCCTTTGGCCTCACCAATGCTCCAGCTCACTTCATGTACTTAATGAACTCGGTGTTCATGCCGGAGCTGGACAAGTTTGTCGTGGTCTTCATCGACGACATCCTGGTATATTCCAAGTCGGAGGAAGATCACAAGAAACATCTGCGTATAGTCTTGCAACGGCTGCGGGATCACAAGTTATACGCAAAGTTCAGCAAATGCGAGTTTTGGATATCGCAAGTGCCTTTCCTCGGGCATATCATCTCAGCGGAGGGTATCGCTGTGGACCCGAGCAAAATCACGCAAGTGCTGAATTGGAAATCCCCGAGAACTGTTCATGAGGTACGGAGTTTCCTCGGACTCGCGGGATATTATCGGAGGTTCATTCCGAACTTCTCGAAGATTGCCAAGCCAATGACAGAGCTGCTGAAGAAGGCTACCAAATATGTTTGGAGTCCAGCATGTGAAGCAGCATTCAAGGCTTTAGTCAAGCACCTGACATCAGCACCGGTTTTGGCGCAGCCAGACACAACAAAACCGTTCGATGTGTACTGCGATGCATCCGGCATTGGGCTCGGATGTGTGTTGATGCAAGACCGAAGGGTGGTCGCGTATGGATCACGGCAGCTTAGGAATCATGAGCAAAATTATCCAACTCACGACTTGGAGCTCGCTGCCGTGGTACTTGCACTGAAAATGTGGAGGCACTACCTACTCGGTAACCTCGTACATTTATATACCGACCACAAAAGCCTCAAGTACATATTCACTCAGAAGGAGCTGAACATGAGGCAACGAAGATGGTTAGAACTGATAAAGGATTACGAGATAGAGATCCATTATCATCCGGGCAAGGCAAACGTTGTGGCAGACGCGCTAAGCCGCAAGTCACACGTCAATAATCTGACCATCACACCGTTGGAAGAGAGCGAACCACCACTACATGTGATTCCACATGGAGCTCTCTACAACCTAGCTTTGATCCCCACCATCCGTGAAGAGATAGCGGCAGCCCAGAAGAATGACAAGGGCATGTCACATTTACGGAGACGTGTAGACAGTGGGGAGTTGAAATGTTTCCGGAAGGACGGAGACGGCGTCCTATGGTTCAAGGACCGGATCGTCGTACCCCGAAACCCGGAGTTACGGAAGAAAATCTTTGATGAGGCTCACTTATCAAAGTTTTCTATTCACCCCGGCAGCAACAAGATGTATCAAGAACTCAGAAGCAAGTTTTGGTGGACACGGATGAAGCGAGAGACTGCAAAATACGTGTCCGAGTGTGATACATGTCGACGGGTGAAGGCAGACCACATGCGGAAACCGGGACTGCTGCAACCACTGGGCATTCCTGCCTGGAAGTGGGAGGACGTGAGCATGGATTTCGTCGTCGGTTTACCCACCACCTTACAGAAACATGATTCTGTGTGGGTGATCGTCGATCGGCTCACCAAAGTTGCCCATTTCATCCCGGTCAACACCAACTACAACGCCAAGAAGTACGCTGAACTGTACATCTCACGGATCCTATGCTTATACGGCGTACCCCGTACTATCGTATCGGACCGGGGCACTTTATTTGTGTCCCGTTTTTGGGAGCAGCTCCACGCTGCCTTGGGGACGAAGCTGATCCGTAGTTCAGCCTACCACCCGCAGACGGATGGGCAAACGGAGCGGGTAAATCAAATCTTAGAAGACATGCTACGAGCTTGCGCTATCGACCACGGCAAGAACTGGGATGATCACTTGCCGTTAGCCGAGTTCTCGTACAACAATGGGTACCAAGCCAGCATCAAGATGGCGCCCTACGAGGCGCTATACGGGAGAAAATGCCGCACACCATTGAATTGGTGTGAGTCTGGCGAGAGGGTTACCTTCGGGATTGATCTTGTCAACAACGCGGAAGAAAAGGTTCGATTAATTCAAGCGAACCTAAAAGCCGCTCAATCCCGACAGAAACAGTATGCGGACCGGAGAAGGCGTCCGTTACAATTCGAAGCTGGAGACCACGTATATCTACGAGTGTCTCCAATGAAGGGCGTAAACAGATTTGGGGTGAGAGGAAAGTTAGCACCCCGATTCATCGGTCCATTCCAGATTACCGAAAGATGTGGATCGGTGGCATACCGGCTAAGATTACCAGAAGCACTTCCCGGTGTGCACGACGTCTTTCACATTTCCCAGCTGAGGAAGTGTCTCAAGCTATCAACTACCGTTCAGCTGGAAGACATTGAAGAACTGCAACCGGATCTCACCTATCGGGAGGAACCGGTGCAGATTATTGATGAAAAGGCCCGAACCACACGCAACCGTACGTTGTGGTTCTACAAGGTTCTGTGGAGTAATCACTCCATGGATGAAGCGACATGGGAGAGCGAAGAATTCCTTCGCACTAACTACCCCGACTTTCTCACGTCGCATATTCGGTAAAATTTTCACCGTCCTCTCTCTCATTTCACATTATAATCTCGGGACGAGATTCTTTTAAGGGGGGAGGAATGTAAGGGCCTCAGTTTTTGACACTCATTTGCAGTGTTCATCACCACACCACACACCTCATTTGAGGAAAAATGATGAACACAAATAAAGAGCAAGTAACAATTATCAACATGCTCATTAGGGAACAAACTCACACATTGCAAAAGTGGTACTTCCCACATGTGATATAGATGGGCTGGACATATGAAAACTCCTACACTTTGCTAAGGATGTCCATGCCAAGTTCCACCCAAATTCAAAACCTTTTTGAGGTCATTTTGGGTATAGTTAGGAAGAGGGCAGTTTGAAACCATATTCAAATTCAAACTGTTTTCACCCACTGAATTTAAAAGTGGAAGGCATATTCTTGCTCAGCACATTTTTGTGAGCTCACACACCAATTTTCACTCCATTTGGAGTTGATCTTGACATGAGCTAAGGGGGAGAAATTCAAACTTTATTTGAATTTCAAACTGCACTTGTGCTGAAATTCATTCAAACCAAACCTCATTTGAACTTTGATCAATTCAAATGGCTCTTGGGTGAATAATTTGAATTGCCAAGGGTAGAATAGGGTTCACTGTTTACCACAGCTGTTAGGAATAAATTTCAGAGGTTAAAAGAGGAGTGGGACCCACATGTCAGCCTCAGCCTCAAAGCAAACCGACTGAACCACAGTTCAGTCGGTTCCCGGCTGTTGTGCGCGCGCGCCACCGAAGGGGGCAGCCGGCGCCAGCTCCTGCTGCGTGCCCCAAGCCGGAGACCGGCCGACCGGCCTATTTATTCCCTCCCCGGCGTGCTTCAGTCGCCATTCCCCGAGCTGCCGACGTGCACGATCCATTTCTCCACTGCCATCACCGGCGCTCGAGTTCCTGCTTGATCAAGCCGATCGCAGCTCCCTCTTTCCATTCCAAGGTCCCAGCAAGGTACTAGCAACCATCCTCCATCCTTCCCATTGATAGAAATCGATTGAAACCGAGTGATATCGGCTGTGCCGAAAGATCAAACTCGGAACTGGAAACCGCCGCACCTCGGGCTCTCGTGGACAGCCCAACCTGGGCGTTGTCACGCCCGAGCCAAGGCACCCTTGGACGCGCAAGTGATCGGTGCTGCTCATCCCCGAGCCACAGCTCGAGTGGTTGCTCACCGGCGGCGAATTTCCACTTTTCCCCTTTCTGTGTACAGAACGACCTTCGGGTACGATTCTGTTTAATTCGTGCTCTAGAAAGGATTAGAGGGCCTCAGGCCACTCCCACACGAGCTAGACACGGTGACGCACAAGTTGCCTTCACAACTCTGGGCCGGAGAACCTCTGTGCCCGGCGTAATTCAAGGTCTACTAATGGCGGAACGAACGGGGGTTATCGGGCGCACGGTGAGGACCTATTTCGAGCCTTCCCCGAGCTGCCCCGAGTTCATGTCGACCTTCTCTGAGGTCCACTGATGCTCCCCGACCGGTTTCCCAAGTAGCTGAGGCACTAGGAGCATCAGCCGACATGGCCGAAGTCGTTCCGATATGGCGGCTCGTCGCCGACCATGCTCCGGCCGTTGTCATGAGCAGCTGACCCTCGGATCATGTTCCCCAAATAAAAGTAGGCAGGGGCGGCCAGAATCAAGAAGTTTGAAGCTGTACAGCAGCCGGCGGCGAGCTCTCCGGCGAAGTCCCTCGGCGGCGGAGCGCGGGTGTCGCGAGGTTGAAGAAGGGGGTGGACCCCAGCTGTCAGCGGCCGATATTTTGAATCGGGATCCGGCTGCGGCCGGGATCGGGTGTGCTGGCGCGCAAAAGCCTTGTGGGCCGCGGTGTGTTGTCGCTTCGGCGTGCGACGCGTGTCCCCTGGGCCCACGCGCGAGTTTAAACTTTTCCCCGATTTTCAGATTTCCTTCAAACTTCAAATCCTTATAACTTTGGCTAGAAAGCTCCAAATTGAGTGAACCAAATTTTGCTGGATTCAGCTCTTTGAGTACTTTCCAGAAAATCAAGTGTCACTTCATGAGATTCCTTAATTCTCCAGAATTAATTCCTTAAAGTTTAAACTGTTAGGAATTTTAACTGGAGAATCATTTGGAGGAAAATCCTGAAATTTTGCTGAGATGTTCACCAAAATATCCTTGAACTACCATAAAAATTTCAGATCCATTTGAGCTCATTTAGTCCACCTAATGGTGTGATTAGTAAAACTGTTCCAGAGAAAATAGAAAATGTTCAGAAACATTTTCAGAATTTTCTCTGAAATTGTTTAGCTCATATCTTTAGTTAGAGACTTCCAAATTAAGTGAGACCAATTCCATTAGAACCCTCTGAAAATCTAGTTTTCAGAAAGTCATAGTTTGTTTCATGAAAATACCTAGAACACCCTAAAAGCCTTTAATTAAGGTCAAGGACATAATTATTTGTGGAGGGCTCAAATGAGCTTTGCTGCAACTAAAACTTGACCAAGTCTCTGTTTAGGTTGTAACCAAGCCACAGTAAAAGTTTCACAGTCATTAGGTCTATCTAGTAAAGGTTATAGACTTCACAACTTCAAAGTTAATACAAAAGCATTTAATTAATACATACATTGTTCTTATCATGTAGTCGCTAAGGTCGAGGAGGAACCCGAAGTCCTAGACTTCGTTACTCCGGAGGAACAGCTAGCCTACGACCAAGAGCAGCAAGGCAAGCCCCGGTTTGCATTAACCCTTTTACAAATGTTTATTGTTTTGAGTACATCTTTGAATATTGTTCTTTGCATTAGAGTCTTGATTGGAAACCAACTGCACAGCCAAGAAAACCATGGGTTGGGTTTAGGAGGGAAAACCTCGTTAGCCACTGCATGGCTAGGATAGAGTAGGATTCGGTACAAGTCGAGTAGTTGGAACTACTCGCGAGAATAGGCTAGAGGCACATTGCTCGGGTAGAGGTAGCACATGAAACACATGGCAAGAAAATGAGACCGAGCGGAGAGTAAGGGCAGCAGGACTTTGGGGCCTGTGTGCTGTAGCTCCGCTTGTGTTGATTGAGGACCGAGCCGTGTGCGGGCCTGTTGAACAAGCTAGAACAGTACCGAAGACCTACCGGCTATATGGGAACCGGGAAACTGATGTAACTCGGGTAGCTGGGTGTTGAGGCATTGCCCGTCGTTCAGAGGGTAGGTTGAGAGCTCGAGGTGTAAATCGGCTGGCGGCACGGAGATGCGCGTGCAGAGACCTCTTGCTCGGGACGATGGGACCGGTTCAATATTTGGCTAACGGGTGAAAGGTAGTCGCGTACGGCGTCCGTGATGGTTGTTGTAGGCAACATCGAGTACGGGCGTACGTGACGGGTTGTTCGGGTAACCCTGCAGGTGTAAATCGATTATAATCGCCGTCCCTCGCGGTCAGTGAGTACCACTTGTTCACTGTACCGTGACGTAGAAAGAACAGGCTAGTTACATGTTAAAATGTTGCTGATTGAAAGTTGGATATTGATTGTTAATGATATGTTGTAGCTTAGTGCTAACTAAAGTTCTTTTCAACTTTGGGCAAAGTACATGAGAGAAATGCGTTTCTTGTTTGATTGCGGCTCTCTCATGTGCCTTAGCGTAAAGTTCTCCACAACCTGCTGCTAAAACTTGAAAGTAAGGTTCTACTAATTAGGCGAGTCCTTGCAAATGATTTTTACCTCATGCAACCCATCACCCTCATGTAGAAGTTTCATGTTTAGGTGAGACGGGTCAGACTTGCTGAGCCTTCGTGCTCACTGCTTGTGTTTGAAGCTTTTGCAGGGTTCTATGAGGAAGGGACTCCCGAAGAGGAGACGGAACCCCAGGAGGGGAACCCCGTCGAGTGGGAGTCGTGCACGCCGCAGAGTTAGTGTGCGAGTGTGCTAGCAAGGACACGTTCGAGGGCTGAACGTGCACTTGATGCTTAGTCTACGCCCGCGAGTGTGGACTAAACTTATTTTGATGTAAACATGTTAATAAACTTGTTTATGTAATAAAGCTTCCGCTTCCGCTTTGTACCTTTGACGTGTGTTATACGGTGTTGTGCAACGCAGCACCCCTCAGCGTGATCCTGGCTCGACAGGACCAGTGGGGTCGTGTCACAATGTGAATAATATTTACTCAAATAGTACATAAACATAGCTATGACACATGTCTCCCACTACACACTAGGATCACTGATGTAAGTATCTAATACCCATAGATCTCATGTGCGTCTCATGCTTTGATTGTGGAAGAGGCTTTGTCAACGGATCTGCCATATTCAAATCCGTATGCACCTTGCATATATTCACATCACCTCGGTCGATAATCTCTCGAATCAGATGATAGCGTCGTAGTATATGTTTGGATCTTTTGTGTGATCTAGGCTCCTTTGCCTGTGCAATGGCTCCATTATTGTCGCAATAGAGATCCACAGGTCCGGACACACTAGGAACAACACCCAACTCAGAAACAAATTTTCTGATCCAAACAGCATCCTTTGCAGCTTCAGAAGCTGCAATATACTCCGCCTCCGTCGTTGAATCTGCTACTGTGTCTTGCTTGGAACTTTTCCAGCTCACTGCCCCTCCATTGAGGCAGAACACAAAACCGGATTGCGATCTAGAGTCATCTTTGTCTGTTTGGAAGCTAGCATCGGTGTAACCTCTTACAATGAGCTCTTCTTCACCTCCAAACACTAGGAATACATCCTTAGTTCTTCTCAAGTACTTAAGAATGTTTTTGACAACTGTCCAATGAGCCTCACCATAATCTGATTGATACCTGCTCGTAACACTTAGAGCATAGGATACATCTGGGCGTGTACACAACATGGCATACATGATAGATCCAATAGCCGAAGCATAAGGAATCGCTCTCATCCTCTTTTGCTCATCAGGCGTCGAAGGACACTGACTTTTGCTTAGAGTGATGCCATGTGACATTGGCAAGAAACCTTTCTTAGAATCTTGCATATTGAACCGATTCAATATCTTGTCAATATATGTGTCTTGGCTTAATCCAATTAACCTTTTAGATCTATCTCTATAGATCTTTATGCCCAAAATGTACGCTGCCTCTCCTAAATCCTTCATTGAGAAACTTTTCCTTAATGAGGATTTAACAGCATCTAGTACTGGAATGTCATTTCTGATCAACAATATGTCATCTACATATAGGACCAGAAATATAAGTGCGCTCCCACTAACCTTCTTGTAAATACAAGGTTCTTCTACGTTCTTGATGAAACCAAACCCTTTGACCACTTCATCAAAACGTAGATTCCAACTCCGAGATGCTTGCTTCAATCCATAGATGGACTTTTGAAGTTTGCATATTTTTCTAGCATTTTTAGGATCGACAAAACCCTCAGGTTGTGTCATGTACACATCCTCAGTCAGACTCCCATTAAGAAAGGCTGTTTTGACATCCATCTGCCATATTTCATAATCAAAATATGCAGCAATTGCTAGGAGAATCCGAACAGACTTTAGCATAGCGACGGGCGAAAATGTTTCATCATAATCAACACCTTGAATTTGTTTGAAACCTTTCGCCACCAATCGTGCTTTATAGATGTGAACTTTTCCATCCATATTAGTCTTTTTCTTGAAAATCCATTTGCAATCGATCGGTCTCACACCATCGATTGGATCAACCAAGTTCCAAACTTGATTCTCATGCATGGATTCTATTTCGGATTCCATGGCTCCAATCCATTTCTCAGAGTCGGGTCCCATTGTTGCTTTAGTGTAGGTCACAAGCTCATTATTGTCCAACAATACCATGTCCTGTGGTTCCGTGGTTAGGAGTGTCAACTTTTCTGTTGCACGACGTACTCTTGTAGACCTTCGTGGGGCTGGTGTTTCATGAAGTGGTTGTACAACATCTTGTACATCCTGTATAGGATTAGAGATTGCCGAAACATTTTCAGATATTTCTTGAATTTCTTCAAGATGCACCTTGCTCCCACTAACTCCTTTTGAGAGAAACTCTTTCTCCAAGAAGACACCATTGCGAGCAGGAAACACTTTACCCTCCGTTTTATTATAAAAATAATATCCTTTGGTTTCCCTAGGATATCCCACAAAGAAGCATTTGTCTGATTTGGGAGTAAGTTTGTCTGACGTCAAACGTTTGACATAAGCATTACATCCCCAAACTTTGAGGAAAGACAATCCGGGAAGTTTCCCGGTCCACATCTCATATGGTGTCTTCTCAACAGACTTAGTTGGGACTCTGTTTAGTGTAAACGCAGCAGTTTCAAGAGCATAACCCCAAAAGGATAGTGGAAGATCAGTCTGGCTCATCATCGACCTAACCATGTCTAACAAGTTTTGGTTCCTCCGCTCGGACACCCCATTCCATTGGCGCGTTCCAGGTGGAGTCAACTGTGGAACAATTCCACATTGTTTTAAATGATCATAAAATTTATGGCTCAAATATTCACCCCCAGATCAGATCGTATGCCCAACTGATTTTGTACTTCATTCCTGAATCTTTTGTACAACATCTTGTACATCCTGTATAGGATTAGAGATTGCCGAAACATTTTCAGATATTTCTTGAATTTCTTCAAGATGCACCTTGCTCCCACTAACTCCTTTTGAGAGAAACTCTTTCTCCAAGAAGACACCATTGCGAGTAGGAAACACTTTACCCTCCGTTTTATTATAAAAATAATATCCTTTGGTTTCCCTAGGATATCCCACAAAGAAGCATTTGTCTGATTTGGGAGTAAGTTTGTCTGACGTCAAACGTTTGACATAAGCATTACATCCCCAAACTTTGAGGAAAGACAATCCGGGAAGTTTCCCGGTCCACATCTCATATGGTGTCTTCTCAACAGACTTAGTTGGGACTCTGTTTAGTGTAAACGCAGCAGTTTCAAGAGCATAACCCCAAAAGGATAGTGGAAGATCAGTCTGGCTCATCATCGACCTAACCATGTCTAACAAGTTTTGGTTCCTCCGCTCGGACACCCCATTCCATTGGCGCGTTCCAGGTGGAGTCAACTGTGGAACAATTCCACATTGTTTTAAATGATCATAAAATTTATGGCTCAAATATTCACCCCCAGATCAGATCGTATGCCCAACTGATTTTGTACTTCATTCTGAAATTCTTTGAACTTTTCAAAAGATTCAGACTTGTGCCTCATTAGATAGACATATCCATATCTACTAAAGTCATCGGTAAAAGTAATGAAATACTGAAAACCACCTCTAGCTACCGAACTCATTGGTCCACATACATCAGTATGTATTAGTCCCAACAAGTCACTTGCCCTCTCACTTTGACCAGTGAAGGGTGCTTTGGTCATCTTCCCAAGCAAACAAGACTCACATGTGTCAAGTGATTCAAAATAAAATGAACTTAACAAACCATCTTTATGGAGTTTCTCAATGCGTTTCTCATTTATATGACCTAAGCGACAATGCCAAATAAAAGTGGGATTTAGATCATTTCGTCGAGCCCTTTTTGTATTAATGTTATAGACTGTTTTATCCTCAAGATCATGAACATATAATCCATTCACTAATGGACATTGAACATATAAAATATTATTATAATAAATAGAACAACATTTGTTCTTTATTATAATCTCATAACCATTAACTTCTTCCAAACATGAAGAAGATATAATGTTCTTGCTCAAAGAAGGAATGCAATAACAATTATTTAATTCCAAAACTAATCCTGAGGGTAATGACAAGTGATAAGTTCCGACAGCTATGACAGCAACCTTTGCTCCATCGCCGACCCGAACATCCAACTCGCCTTTTGCAAATCTTCTAGTCTCACTTAGACCCTGCAACGATTTGCAAGTGTGAATCATTGATCCGGTATCAAATACCCATGATTCACTAGAAGATGTAGCAATATTGATTTCTATAACATTTATACCTGAAGTGGAAGTCTCACTCCCTTTCTTCTTCTTATCCTCCAAGTACTTCTTGCAGTTCCTAGACCAATGCCCCTTAGCATGAGAGTGGAAGCATTCATCATTAGGAGAAGGGCCTGATTTGCCCTTTGGCTTTGAGCTTGAAGACTCATTGGGAACCTTTCCCTTGCCTTTAGGATGCATCACACGCTTCCTCTTTTTATTCTCCTTTTGAACCATCATCACATGAGTGGTGTTTTTCTTAATGCGTTCCTCGGCTGTTTTAAGCATCCCATGCAATTCAGCCAACGTTTTCTCCATGCCATCCATTTGATAATTCAATATAAATGGCTCATAGCTCGGTGGGAGTGACTGGAGAATAACGTCAATAGCCAGGTCATCCTTGAGTTCAGAACCAAGTTTGTCCAAAGTCTCAATGTAACCAATCATCTTGATTACATGGGGACTGACCGGGCTACCTTCTGCCAGCTTGCATGAGAACAAGGACTTTGAGATGTTGTACCTCTCAGCCCTTGCTTGGTTCTCAAACATTCCACGTAGTCCCTGAATCATAGAATAAGCATCTGCATGCTCATATTGTTTTTGTAGATCAGGGGACATTGTGGCAAGCATGAGGCAACTTGCATTAAGCGCATCATCGCAGTGCTTCTCATAAGTCCTGCGAGTTGCGGCATTTGCATCATCGGGGAGGTCATTGGGGTATGGTTGCTCAAGAACATACTCAATTTTCTCTTGCCTGAGAATAATTCTCAGGTTACGGTACCAATCAATAAAGTTAGCTCCATTGAGCTTTTCTTTCTCAAGCACATATCGCAAATTGAAACCGGAATTGTTACTAGCAGACATGATCTATAAATATGCAAGGTTTTGGCACTATGTTATGTACCAATCTTTTATTAACAGTTTAATAAAAGACACCACCACTATATGAGCATCGTCCCCCCTCTAACGACATATAGTTGTCCAAGATCCATATTCACTAATTCCTAGTGAGCTTTGGCTTCACTGATAGAAAATTAGTGACATAAGTAAACAACCATTGTTAATCATATCTCTATATGATTCTTGTTTGTTCGGTGACATCCAATGGCCCGGCTCCCAACACTATGCCATAAAGCCCAAAACCGTTTTGATAGCTTTGTTGAGTAAACCAATACTATGCATGTGAATGTCCAATATTCACCCTATTCATTATGATAGATGACAGTATTTTGCTTTGGCAAACCTACCATACAACGATCAAAACAACATAGGTGCAGCTATAGGTAAATGGCATCAAATACTCAACTTTTCCGAGGGAAGCTATTCTATCATGACAAAACATCCACCATATGAAAAGCATGAAAAGAAGAGTAAAACATCACAGGCATACGATCATATCATATATGTGAATAGTATGGCCTTTAGGATCATAGTGGTCTCCATCACCATGGTTCCATCATGATCTACACAGCCATGTCTCCCTTCTTATGGTGATCACCATCGCCATCATGCTTGAGGTTTCTCAATGAATATAAAAGATGCTAATACATCTAATAGCTATCAAATAAATTACATGAGAGATCAGGCATCACAGGGCGACACGTAGGTCGTTATACAAATATGTGACAACCTCAACCCGGTTGTGTTAAATTTGCAACACGCAGGCTGCACGAATTTTACACACAGATTATCACAACATATTTAGGCCATACCATTCACATCATTCCCTGCAAAAACAAGTTAAGCGTAGAACGATGTCTATCGCGAAACAACTTAATGATGTCACTATAGCAGATAGCAATGGCGGTCCAAACGGAAGATCAACCCGAATCTGAGCCATTCAGAATGCCTCAATTTTCATTGTGACTGGTTATCCACGAGAAGATCGCGACACATGACCGTGATCTGTTGGCTCAATCTGTTAGCTATGTACACTATTAGTCCCGATGGTGATTCCAGCCGGTAGGGACAGGTTGCGCACACAGCAGAGAAGGAGCACGAACTAATCCTTTAGTCATATGATGGCAATCTACTCTAATCAATTCCAAACCCCAAAAGCTGAACTATAAAAATTCATCATATGAACTTGTCTGCAGTAGATCGCATCTAAGATCCAGACCAAAAACTACGCAAGTCGGCTCTGATACCACTGTAGGGAAATATGGATGCGCTACTCTAGCAATTCGACCGTATCACCCAGGAAACATGCGAGCAAGAAGGTCATGGATCGTTACCACTAGACGCGCAGCGCAGCGGATCGTAGATGCGCGTCGTAGCCGATCAGCGCAGCAGTAACAGCAGCGCCTCCACGGAGTCCACATGTACAGGGAGGAACGCCGTGCGTCGGTGTGCTAGCACCGTGCGCGCGGCAGGGGTTTCGGCGGCTGACCTGTGAGGGGCGGCGGCTGGGACTGCTATCTGGTGGAGTCCTCTGTCCCTAACCCTACCCCTCATATTTATAGGCACGCTAATGGGCTTTTAGGTGACAGGCCCATTAGTACCCTAATTTCATATGGATCAAATATCCATCAGGCCTTTATCTGAATTGTTATGATTGCCTCTTGGGCATATCACCAACACATGATTCCCCGGAGGCGGTGGAACAAGCTCGGCGCGTTAGATCAGAAATCCCGAGCGAAGATCGAGAGAAAACGGCCGGAGAAGTTCTGGTTCTCACCGGGAGGAAAAGCAGCCGATCGTGGGGAAAAAACGGGGCGATGTCGGCGTTTTTATAGACGAGGGTGGGCGGCGTGTTTGTTTAGATCGAGCCGGAGTCGTCCGGGACCGGGAGTCGGGCTGGGGACGCGGAATTCCGGGTTAGTTGTGATCGGGTGCACGTGGAAGAGTCCGGCGGTTGGCGCGAGCGGGAGGTCAGAGATGACACGCGGGCCCCGCGTGCCAGTGAGAGGGAGAGGGGAGCGCGCGGCTGCAGGCTGGCGCGGGGTGGGTGGGCCGGCTGGTGGGTTTCGGCCCACTGGCCGGGGTTTTGTTTTTTTCTTTTTCTTTTTCTTTTCTGTTTTGATTTGAATTTAAATTCTAATTTGAATTTGAATTTCTGCACCACATGCAACACGTCCAAAAATTTTTAAATTCCCCTCTTAACAGGATTTTGGGGTGTTACAGTTCTACCCCTCTAAAAAAATATCATCCTCGAGATTGGTGGTTCTAGGAAAACAATTCCGGAAACTGTGCCTTAAGCTCGTCTTCTCGCTCCCATGTGGCTTCCTCTTCCGAGTGATGCTTCCACTGCACCTTGCACATCCGAATTCTTTTATTTCTTGAGAGGCGCTCCATTGTCTCCAAAATCTTGAATGGTTGCTCGGCATAAGACAGATCCTCAGCTACGTCAACCTCATTCATGGGTAACATCTCTTCAGGTGTCCTCAGACATTTCTTGAGCTGTGACACATGGAATACGTCATGCACATCTGATAGGCGAGCCGACAGTTCTAGTTGATATGCCACTTTACCTTTCCTCTCCAGAACTTGAAAGGGTCCGATGTATCGAGGTGATAACTTCCCTTTCACCTTGAACCGACGAAGTCCTCGGATGGGGTGTAACACCCCAAAATCCTGTTAAGAGGGGAATTTTAAAATTTTTGGACGTATTGCATGGGCTGCAGAAATTCAAACTTTGTTGGAATTCAAATTCAAATTCAAACCAGAAAAGTAATGGAAAAAGAAAAAGAAAAACAGAAAAAAAACCGGCCAGTGGGCCGAAACCCACCAGCCGGCCCACCCCATCCCGCGCCAGCCCGCAGCCGCGCGTCCCCCCCTTCTTCCCACTGATACGCGGGGCCGCCAACCTTTCTTCCTCCTCGCGCTCGCGCCCGCGCTCGGCCGGACTCTTCTCACCCCGAATCAAAACCGCCCCGGATCCTCGCGTATCCCAGCCGAATTTCGTTCGTGGGCGACGCAAACTCGATCACAACCGAACGCCGCCCTCCCCCGTCTATAAAAACCCCGGCACCGTCCTGTTTTCCCCCACGATCCGCCGATTTTCTCTCCGGTGAGAACCCGAGCCCCTCCGGCGAATTCTGCTCAATCTACGCTCGGAAATTCTGATCTAACTCGCTGGTCTTGATCCACCGCCTCCGGAGAACCTTGCAGGTGCAGAAAACTCGGTGACTTGCGGTTCAAACACAGCGCCGACGAGCCTCGCCGTGAATTCACCTCGGACCTCGTCGCCGATCGCTTTTCGGGACCTCCGAGCTCAAGAAAACCCCCGAGGTGAGATCCCCGACCTCCCCTCTACCAATCTATGCCATAAAATCACAGTTCTAGGAAGAATTTACGAAGATCCGAAACTCTCCGGCGAGATCGCCGCCTCCCGCCGCCGTGCGCCGCCGGGCAGCGCCGCCCGCGCTCGATCAGAGCGACGTGGCCGCTTGTGCACCGTTTATTTTAAATCGCACGGTAGAGTTTAAATCCCCGCGTACCGGTTCGATGTTATAATCTCAGCCGTCTGTTTTAAATCGGACGATCCACGTCAGCCCCGCATTATAAAGACTTGAATTCTTACGCGCTACCCCCTGGGGTTCTTGGAAAATAAGAGCTAGCCCTGAAAACTTCTGATCTAGCCCCTGGAACTTCAGAAAATCATGTAAATTCATTTAAAAATCAGTTTTAGCCCCTGGACTTAATAAAAATTAGGAAAAACCCCTCTGTTAAGTGTAGCTAGACCCCTGGAAGTTCTTAAAATAATATAATGGACCCTGTAGTGGGGTGAGTTTACCTTTTTAACCCTAGTTGATATTAAAGTTAGGAATTTGAATTTGTGGCTAGTATTTAAAATTTAAAAGGTGGGACAAACATATTGACAAAGACAAATTAAAAACTTTCCCAGTACTTAGAAAACCTTGGAGTGTGATAAAAATAGAGTTTTGGCTGAAATGAATCTGTTTAATTGATTATTCATATTTATTAGTAATAGGGACACATTTTTAAGTAGAGAATAATTCTGAAAATTATTAAACTAAATGTAAAATAGTCCACATCAGAGGAGAAGTTCAAAAATATATTATTTAATATTTTAGACCCAAAACCTATTCTGTTTAGATGAGGTGTCTTACTATTTTCATAATAAAGTACACATTTAGGCAAAGGAAATAAATTTGAAAACATAGCAAGCTAGGTATAATTAATTAGAAAATGATAAATGAAGAATTCAGTTTAGGGTTGGTAGAAGGTCTGAAGACATATATGGAGTAGGAAAATACCTTTCATGCATACTTGGTAGCTAAAAGGGTGTAGTAATTTAATGTAAGGAATTTATTTAAATTGGAAACTCATATATAGTATGCAAACATAAATGTGAATACAAAAGTAGAAATCATATACACATGTTTAAAAGTGCAAGTAAGCCAAAAATCAACACACATAGAGTAACCACAACACATAGAATTGTGAATGGCTTTCATAAATGTGAATGTGTGGTTTGTATGAAGTGGAAGTGTGAACTATGTCTTATGACATGTTGTTTTCTTTTGCTATGTGTGATGGTATGAGTAGAACCTGCTCCAGAGCAAGTTCTTCCTTTCCAAGATCAGGACTACCCATTCCAAGAGCAGCAGGAAGGAGGCAAGTGTCCTTGACCACTTTGTTCCTATACTAGGATGTGTAGATAGAATTATTTGCATTGTCAATTGAAAATATGAAACCCATGCTAGGATGTTTCCCTAGATTTGCATTACCTTGTTTCCTTGTAGCTTGGGTTGGGATTCATTTTATCATGCCATTTATTATTATGCATATGCTTAGCCATGCTTAGAATGGGATATTTGGGATATGAGATCATCAATTTATTTTACCATACTCTTGAATGAGATATTGTGAGTTATGTAGAGGTATGGATCAAGGCAAGTTGGATGTTTTGGTTGGTGCTGGGTGCACGAGACTCGGGTTTGTGTTTAGTACTTGCCTGGATTCTAAGGACCGGTTCATGAAGCATGTAACCTGGCTTTACCATGCCAACCACATGCTGAGATGGGGCAGCTTGGCCAATTAATTAGGTGTATCCCCAGCGTAGTATGGGCGTGTTGGATGGTGCGGGAAATAGGTGTCAGCTGGACTACCATATGAACTGCAAGGCTCAAGAGGGGGCCACTGCAGCGGGGTTGGAGCCTCTTGTATGCTGTTAGAGGTGAAACCTCAGTGGGCCCACGCTCGTCGGGAATCACTTTGTAAAGGCTTCGTAGTGATCTCCTGGCTACACACCTGGGAAGTGTGAATGTTGTTGTGGCCGCTGGCATAACGGAGGTTCTTTTAGTCCACCCGGCAACGGGGGATGAAATCACTACATGTGGGTACAGTGGTGCAAACTCTGCAGAGTCAAAACTGTCATGACAGCCGTGCTCACGGTCAAGAGCGGCTTGGACTTATTCATGATTAGAGTATGATGACCTTGGAGGTTGTGGATGTTAAGCGGGGAGCTTAACATTGGAAATGTTGTTATGGTTATTTGATTATGATGATGGAATGGGAGTTTGGGACCATTTCACCTGCGTAGTAATGTAGGTGCCTAATAAGCTAAGGTGATAGTTATTAATTGCGTAGTGCTTTAACCATGAGTTCAACCTCCCCTTGCTCTAGCCATGCATGACATAACTTTCCCACTCTTGCTGAGTACCATCGGAACTCAACCTTGCATATTTGTTGGTTTATATTGCTGCTCAGGTCAAGATAATGAGGTGGTGTATAATGATCAAGACTTTGGACCCGAAGAAGGTTTCTAGGTTCATGGAGTCCCCGGGCAACGCCTGTGACGGAGCCCTCAAGAATAATATTCCGCTGCTAGTTTATTTATTTGTGATAAACTTATTATCGTCCATCGAGACATATGCTTTGTAAGACTTATTTATATTCGACACCTGGCTTGTAATAAATGATGCTTCACTATTTGTCATCACATGTATGAGAAAATAATCCTGGCATACACGTGATATTCACTTGGTTGTTCTTCGGAAAAACCGGGTGTGACAGGAGTGGTATCAGAGCCATGGTTGCCCGTAGGAACGTGGACCTAGGTAGAAATGGACGTATTTAAGGACCCTATTTTCTTAAAAACTATTTTACAAGGTGTGTGTTGAAAAGTGTTATTTAATGGAGTCACTTTCTTCATCTTACCCCAACTTTCATTCAATATAGGAATTTTGTTTAAAAGTTTATCTAACCTAAGTTTAAATGCTTTCTGTTTTAGATGGTTCGCATGATTCGCACCGCTCGCAAGTCCACAGGAGGAAGAGTTCCCGTAGTTGCCCTTGCCCAAAGAGAGGAGAGCCGTATGGTGACGTACCTTTCCTACGGATTGGCAATAGGAGGCTTGTTACGCCGTCTTCGACGTATGCTCCAAGCTGCCGGCAATACGGGCAAGCTAATCATACACTATAGCTCCACCAGGACCATCCGTGAGAAGAGAGAAGAATGGAGTTCAGAGATGAGGATTATCCACGAAAATCAGCTGCTCAAGATCCACCGCTCTCCAGCTTGTCGAGCGACACAGGTCGATGCGGAGAAGGGTGTCACCTGGGAGGTCATCACCTGCCAGAGTCACATCTATCGACGACACCTGGACAGGACTGAGTACATGTATGTCCTCCAGCGTGAGAGTGGTACCACGGAGTACAAGTACCCGCCGGTGCAGCAAGGGACTTCCCATGAGCACATGGACTTGTGCTTGGAGGATGCTGCCATGCTCAGCACTCGACTGCAGGAGTGTCAACAAGAGCTTCAGGATGTCCGGGACACCCTGAAGGAAACGGAGGCGTTGCTGCGAGCCTGCTTAAGGGCGAGAGAAAGAGGAGATGGGAATGAACTGTGTGTCACCGTGAATGATACATGGACTCCTGACTCCCCGGATCGCCGAGCGATCAGGCGTCGTCGCACTTCTCCACCAGCAGCCTCCCCACCCAAAGCAGAGTCAGAAGGCAGCCGAAATGATGAGGAAGATCCCGAGGAGCCAGCTCAAGAAAACGAGTAGTGTAGAGACCTTCCCTTAGTTAGCAAGATGTCGAATAGTCGAGTCGTTACGTTAAGTTAATGGTGTGTTAATGCTCGGTGTGTGACGTGAGTTGTGGAAGCCATGAGCAATTGTCCACAGCCTCGTCTTTAGATTGTTTTGCTTTGGTGTGTGAACCCACATGAAATAATATTGCATTTATTTGTGAGTGAGAAGTGAACCCTTAGAGAAGTATAACAAAGCATCAACACTTCAAAGTACAAACAAATGAAATTAGTAAGATGATACTAAATGCTTTCAAATTAACATTGGTTGATTCTGCCAGATGGCCGGAAGAGGAAAAGGAAGTGCTGCCAACCCCGCCAACAACAACGATGAGGCATGCAACCCTCATCTTTCTGGAGGCCAGGACCGGGGTGGTCGCCATGAAGGAGTTGATCCCCTCCACCAAATGCTGGGGAATAAAAATCAGCTCATCCAAAACTTGACACAAGTGGTGGCCAACTTGCATCAAGTTCCACCTCCACAAGCTGCACCACGCCCACCAAGGTTGAGTGAGTTTCTAGGAACTCAACCTCCAAAGTTTGCAAGTGCTGCTGAACCTCTGGAGGCAGATGAATGGCTAAAGACCATTGAAAGCAAGATGAGGATCATCCAGTGCCAAGGGTATGAGAGGGTGCTGTTTGCCTCTCACCAATTGCATGGACCTGCTGCTGATTGGTGGACCGCCTACGTGGCTGCCCATCATGACCCTGAGAACATCACTTGGGAAGAGTTCAAGCGTAGCTTCCGCAACCATTACATCCCACGAGGTGAACTCAAAAACAAGAGGAAGGAGTTCTTGGGACTGCAGCAGGGAAACATGACGGTGAGGGAATACCTCATTAAATTTACTCAACTATCCCGTTATGCCCCACGGGACATAGAGACCGATGAGCAGAAACAAGACTGTTTCGTGGAGGGACTTACCGCGGAGATGCAGTGTGCAATGTCCTCAAATGAGTATGAAAGCTTCCAAAAGATGGTGGACAGAGCGTTTGTGGTGGAAAGGAAACTGAAGGCCTTGGAAAATGAGAATAAGAGGAAGGCCGGGTGGTCACATCAAGCCTCAGGGAGCAACACCCGCCCACGTCTGATGCGGCAAACTACAGGGCAGACGAACCGTGCTGCGGTACCCTACTCAGCACCAGGAGGGTACAACCCGAACTACAAGTCTCCGGCTGCACCAGCACAGCCACAACGTCAGTTTGTACAGCAGCCTCGCCCTGCATATCCATCTCGACCAGCAGTACAGGGACCTCCAAACCAACCCCAAGACAACAAAGGCTAGGCACCTAAGGTTGGGGTGCAATGTTTTAGCTGCGGTGAAGTGGGACACTACGCCCATAAATGCCCAAAGAAGAAGCCCGCACAGCCACAACAGCAGAATGTGATGCGAGGACGGGTGAACCACGTCACTATGGAGGAAGCGCAAGAGGCACCCGACGTGGTAGTTGGTAAGTTTCCTGCCAATTTACACCTTGCAACCTTGCTGTTTGATTCTGGTGCTACCCACTCGTTCATTGCTCAAGGGTTTGTTAAGAAGCATGATCTAGCAACAACACAAATGAACTATATGCTAGCAGTGAACTCTCCAGGTGGAGAAATAAGGACAAGACAAGTGTGTCCCAAGGTGAATCTAGACATTAATGGGGTAGTATTTACTGCTAACCTCATACTGATAGATTCACAAGGGATAGATATTATCTTGGGTATGGATTGGTTGACAAAACCTAAAGGAATCATCCATTGTTCGACCAGAACGGTGGAACTAACTCACCCTAGTGGCACAAGAGTAAAGTTCCTAACAATACACGAGCCTAGGAGGGACATTAAATTAAATCAAGTTGAGGTGAAAGTTGAGGAAATCAGGACCATCAGGGAATATCCAGATGTTTTTCCGGAGGAGTTGCCAGGTATGCCTCCCGATCGTGAAGTGGAATTCGCAATTGAGCTAGTACCTGGAACAGCCCCGATATACAAGAGACCTTATTGGATGGACTCCAAGCAGCTAGAAGAACTCAAGGATCATTTGAGAGAATTGACGGAGAAGGGGTATATTCGCCCTAGTTCCTCACCATGGGGAGCTTCGGTGATATTTGTGCCCAAGAAGGACGGAACCCAAAGGTTATGCGTGGATTACCGTGCCTTGAATGAGGTAACCATCAAGAACAAGTACCCATTACCCCGCATTGAAGACTTGTTTGATCAGTTGAGGGGATCTTGTGTGTTCTCGAAAATTGATCTCAGGTCGGGATACCACCAACTCAAGATAAGGCAAACTGATATTCCCAAGACAGCTTTCGTATCTCGGTACGGATTGTATGAATACACTGTCATGCCTTTCGGGCTAACTAATGCCCCGGCATACTTCATGTATCTCATGAACAAGGTATTCATGGAATATCTGGACAAATTTGTGGTGGTTTTCATAGATGACATTCTCGTCTTCTCCAAGGATGAAGAAGAACATGAGAAACATCTAAGGTTGGTGTTGCAGAGGCTAATAGAACACCAACTATATGCCAAGTTGAGCAAGTGTGAGTTTTGGCTGAAGAGAGTTCCCTTCTTAGGACATATAATCTCGGAGGGAGGAGTCTCCGTGGATCCTGCCAAAATCGAGGATATACAGAAGTGGAAGACCCCTGAAAATGTCGGGGAAGTTCGAAGCTTCTTGGGATTGGCTGGATACTATCGACGGTTTATAGAGGGATTCTCTAAGATCTCGAGTCCCCTCACTAGACTGTTGGAGAAGGGAATCACTTTCACATGGACGCCGCAGTGCGAGAAGAGTTTTCAGGAGTTAAAGGAAAGATTGACAACAGCCCCAGTGCTGGTTATGCCAGATATGCAAAAGAGCTTTACAGTGTACTGCGATGCCTCTGGAAACGGATTGGGATGTGTTCTCATGCAAGAAGGGCATGTCGTGGCATATGCATCCCGGCAGCTTCGGAAGCACGAGAAAAAACTATCCTACACATGACTTAGAACTAGCCGCAGTGGTACACGCATTGAAAATTTGGCGGCACTACTTGATGGGGAAGAGAACAGAGATATATACGGATCATAAGAGTTTAAAGTACAATTTCACACAGCCAGATCTCAACCTCAGGCAAAGGAGATGGTTAGAGCTAATCAATGACTTTGATGTGGGCATCAACTATCATCCCGGGAAAGCAAACGTCGTGGCCGATGCTCTAAGTCGGAAAGTGCAGGTCAATAAGTTGAGCTTGAAGGACATGCCTGCAGAATTGAAGGACGAGGTTATAAGGCTTAATCTATGCCTGGTAAATAGCGGTGAAGCCATCGCCATGGAAGTGGACTCCACACTCGAGCGAGACATACGCGAGGGTCAAAAGAATGACGAGAAGATACAAGAGATCAGACAACTCATCAAGGAAAATAAAGCTCCTGGTTTTAGAGAAGATGAACAAGGAACGGTGTGGCACGGGAAAAGAATCTGTGTGCCAGAAGTAAAGGAGATCCGTGAATTGATTTTGAAGGAGGCTCATGATTCTGACTACTCCATTCATCCTGGGAGTACGAAAATGTACCAGGACCTCAAGAGCAGGTATTGGTGGTATGGCATGAAGCGAGATGTCGCGGAACATGTTGCCCTATGTGACACATGTCAGTTGGTGAAAGCAGAACATCAACGACCCGCGGGATTATTGTAACCACTCAAAGTGCCTGAATGGAAATGGGAAGAAATCAGCATGGATTTCATCGTGGAATTGCCTAGGACCCAATCAGGGTTTGATTCGATATGGATCATCATTGATAGGCTAACCAAGGTAGCTCACTTCATCCCCGTGAAGGAAAGCTACAACGGATCCAAATTGGCAGAGTTGTACATGTCAAGGATCGTGTGTTACCATGGAGTGCCAAAGAAGATTGTGTCGGATCGAGGGACACAATTCACCTCAAGGTTCTGGCAGAAGTTGCACGAAACCATGGGAACCCATCTGAACTTTAGTTCTGCCTATCATCCCCAAACTGATGGGCAGACGGAAAGAACCAATCAGGTTCTTGAAGATATGTTGAGGGCATGTGCACTAAAAAACAATCGGAGTTGGGACAAGAACTTACCGTATGCGGAATTCTCCTATAACAATAGCTATGAAGCTAGTATGAAGATGTCACCGTTCGAAGCTTTGTATGGGAGGAAGTGCAGAACTCCCCTATTTTGGAACCAAACAGGGGAAAGTAAAGTGTCTGGTCCCGAAGTACTACAAGAAGCCGAGGCGAAAGTGAGGGAAATTCGCAACAACTTGAGGATAGCACAGACACGACAAAAGAGCTATGCCGATGTACGAAGAAGAGAGCTCGTTTTCAAGGTGGGAGACTATGTCTATCTCAAGGTGTCCCCTATCAGAGGACTTCGTCGGTTCAAGGTGAAACGGAAGTTGTCACCTCGATACATCGGACCCTTTCAAGTTCTGGAAAGGAAAGGCGAAGTGGCGTATCAACTAGAGTTACCGGCTCGTCTATCGGATGTGCACGATGTATTCCATGTGTCACAACTCAAGAAATGCCTGAGGACGCCTGAAGAGGTGTTACCCATGAATGAAGTGGACGTAGCTGAGGATTTGTCTTATGCCGAGCAACCATACAAGATTTTGGAGACAATGGAACGCCTCACCAGAAATAAAAGAATCCGGATGTGCAAGGTGCACTGGAAGCATCACTCAGAAGAGGAAGCCACCTGGGAGCGGGAAGATGAGCTAAAGGCACAATTTCCGGAATTGTTTTCTTAGAACCACCAATCTCGAGGACGAGATTTCTTTTAAGGGGGGTAGAGCTGTAACACCCCAAAAATCTTGTTAAGAAACTAAATCATGTTAAGAGGGGAATTTAAAAATTCTTGGACGTGTTGCATGTTTTGCAAAAATTCAAATTCAAACTGGAATTCAAATTAAACTCAAAACAGAAAAGAAATAGAAAAAGAAAAAGGAAAACAGAAAAAAACCGGCCAGTGGGCCGAAACCCACCAGCCGGCCCACCCAGCACCCGCGCCAGCCGCAGCCGCGCGCGCCCTTTCCTCCCACTGATAGGCGGGGCCCGCCAGTTCATCGTCTACCTCGCGCCAGCGCCGGACTCTCTCACCCGAATCAAAACCGATCGTGAATTCTCGCGTATCCCAGCCGTATTCCGTTCGGGGGCAACGTAAACTCGATCTAAACCACCCCGCCGCCCTCCCCCGTCTATAAAAACCCCGGCCTCGTTCTGTTTTTCCCACGCGATCCGCCGTTTTTCCTCCGGTGAGAACTCGAGCCTTCTCTGGCGAATTCTGGCCGATCTACGCTCGGAATTTCTGATCTAACTCGGTGGTCTTGATCCACCGCCTCCGGGGAACCTTGCAGGTGCAGAAAACTCGGTGACTTGCGGTGTAAACACAGCGCCGACGAGCCTCGCTGTAAATTCACCTCGGACCTCATTGCCGGTCACCTTCCAGGACCTCCGAGCTCAAGAAAACCCCCGAGGTGAGATCCCCGGCCTCCCCTCCACCGATCTATGCCATAAGATCACAGTTCTAGGAAGAATTCTCGAAGATCCGAAAGTCTCCGGCGAGATCGCCGCTTCCCGCCGCCGTGCGCCGCCGGCAGCGCCGCCCGCGCGCGATCAGAGCGACGTGGCCGCTTGTGCGCCGTTTATTTTAAATCGCACGGTAGGCTTTAAATCCCCGCGTACCGGTTCAACGTTATAATCTCAGCCGTCGGTTTAAAATCGGACGGTCCACGTCAGCCCCGCGTTATAAAGATTGGAAATCTTACGTGCTACCCCATGGGGTTCTCGGGAAATAAGAGCTAGCCCCGGAAACTTCTGATCTAGCCCCTGGAACTTCAGAAAACCATGTAAATTCATTTAAAAATCAGTTTTAGCCCCTGGACTTAATAAAAATTAGGAAAAACTCCTCTGATAAGTGTAGCTAGACCCCTGGAAATTCTGAAAATAATATTATAGACCCTGTAGTGGGGTGAGTTTACCTTTTTAGCCCTGTTTAATATTTAATTTGGGAAATTGAATATGTGGCTAGTGTTTAAAATTTAAAAGTGGGACAAACATATTGTCAAAATTAAATTAAAAACTTTCTCAGTATTTAGAAAACTTTGGAGTGAGATAAAAACATATTTTGGGCTGAAGTGAATCTGTTTAATTTATTATTCACATTTAGGGACACATTTTTAAGTAAAGAATAGCTCTAGAAAATAGGGAAAATAATTGTAAAATAGTTTACATCAGAGGAAAAGGTCAAAAATATATTAGCAAATATTTTAGATCAGAACCTATTCTGTTTAGATGATGTGTCTTGTTATTTTTATAATAAAGTTCACACTTAGGCATAGGAAATAAATCTGAGAATATGGCAACTAATAAATGAAAAATGGAGTTTCTGAAATCCAAAGAATTCAGTTTAGGGTTGGTAGAAATTATGAAGACACATATGGAGAAGGAAAATACCTTTCATGCATACTAGGTAGCTAAAAGGTGTAGTAATTGAATATAAGGAATTTATTTATATTGGAAACTCATATATATAGTATGTAAGTATAAATGTGAACACAAAAGTAGGAATCATATACATATGATCAAAAGTGCATGCAAGCCACAAATCAACACACATAGAGTAATCACAACACATATAATTGTGAATGACTTTCATAAATGTGAATGTGTGGTTTGTATGAAGTGGAAGTGTGAACTATGTCTTATGGATTGTTGTTTTTCTTTTGCTATGTGTGATGGTATGATATAGAACCTGCTCAAGAGCAAGTTATTCCTTTCCAAGATCAGGACTACCCATTCCAAGAGCAGCAGGAAGGAGGCAAGTGTCCTTGACCACTTTGATCCTATACTAGGATGTTTAGATAGAATTATTGCATTGTCAATTGAAATATGAAACCCATGCTAGGATGTTTCCCTAGAATTGCATTATCTTGTTTCTGTTTCCTTGTAGCTTGGGTTGGGATTTATTTTGTCATGTCATTTGTTATTATGCATATGCTTAGCCATGCTTAGAATGGGATATTTGGGATATCAGATCATCAGTTTATTTTACCATACTCTTGAATGAGATATCGTGAGTTATGTAGAGGTAGGGATCAAGGCAAGTTGGATGTTTTGGTTTTGTGCTGGGTGCACGAGACTCGGGTTTGTGTTTAGTACTTGCCTGGATCCTAAGGACCGGTTCATGGAGCATGTAACCTGGCTTTACCGTGCCAACCACATGCTGAGATGGGGCAGCTTGGCCAATTAATTAGGTGTATCCCCGGCGTAGTATGGGTGTGTTGGATGGTGCGGGGAGTAGGTGTCAGCTGGACTACCATATGAACCGCAAGGCTCAAGAGGGGGCCACTGCAGCGGGGTTGGAGCCTCTTGTATGCTGTTAGGGGTGAAACCTCAGTGGGCCCACGCTCGTCGGGAATCCCTTTGTAAAGGCTTCGTAGTGATCTCCTGGCTACACACCTGGGAAGTGTGAATGTGGTTCGGAGCCACTGGCATAATGGAGGTTCTTTTAGTCCACCCGGCAACGGGGGATGAAATCACTACATGTGGGTACAGTGGTACAAACTCTGCAGAGTCAAAACTGTCATGACAGCCGTTCTCACGGTGAAGAGCGGCTTGGACTTATTCATGATTAGAGGATTGATGGTTTTGGAAGTTGTAAATGTTAAGCGGGGAGCTTAACATTGGAAATGATGATATGGTTATTTGATTATGATGATGGGATGGGAGATTTGGGACCATTTCACCTGTGTAGTAATGTAGGTGCTTAATAAGCTAAGGTAATAGGTATTAATGGCATAGTGCTTTAACCATGAGTTCAACCTCCCCTTGTTCTAGCCATGCATGACATAACTTTCCCACACTTGCTGAGTACCATCGGTACTCAACCTTGCATATTTTGTTGGTTTATATTGCTGCTCAGGTCAAGATAATGAGGTGGTGTATAATGACCAAGACTTTGGACCCGAAGAAGGTTTCTAGGTTCATGGAGACCCCCGGGCAACGCCTGTGACGGAGCCCTCAAGAATAATATTCCGCTGCTAGTTTATTTACTTGTTATGAACTTATTATTGTCCATCGAGACATTTGCGATGTAAGACTTATTTATATTCGACACCTGGCTTGTAATAAATGATGCTTCACTATTTGTCATCACATGTATGAGAAAATGATCCTGGCATACATGTGATATTCACATGGTTGTTCTTCGGAGAAACCGGGTGTGACAGAGGCTCCAAATGTCCTGCGGAGGCCGGGCCTCCCTTTTCCGCTGAGGCAGGATCTGGTTGTGCCGCGTGTAAGGCGGGCGGGACCTCCATCTCCTCGGAGGCGAGCTCCGCGTGCGCCACGTGTCCTAGCGGGTCGGGACCTCCCCTCTTTCCAGAGATGAGCTCCGCGTACGCCACGTGTCAGTGCCAAACCTCCCCTCTCTTCGGAGGTGGCTCTGAATGTGCCATGTGTCAATTCCGGACCTCCCCTCTCTTCGGAGGTGGCTCCGTGAGTGCCACGTGTCAATGTCGGACCTCCCTTAGGGCGGGACCTCTCGGAGGCAAGCTCCGAAGTCGACACGTGTCAAGTAACGTCTTCTCCTCGGAGGTGAGCTCCGAGGATGACACGTGTCCATCAGCGTCGGACCTCCCGGATGATAGCTCTGGAGGTGACACGTGTCCAGTAGGACACGACCTCCCGGAGGATAGCTCCGTAGGTGACACGTGTCCAGTAGGACCGGACCTCCCGGAGGTAAGCTCCGAGAGTGACACGTGTCCCGCGGTGTCGGACCTCTCGGAAGTGAGTTCTGAGAGCGACACGTGTCCAGCGCGGCTGGACCTTTTCTTCTCCGCTGTGACCAGCTCCGGTGGTGACACGCGTCCAGCGGGTTGGACCTCGCCCCTTTCCACAGAGGCTAGCTCCGAGCCTGCCACGTGTCTGGCGGTGCCGGACCTCTCCCCACTACGCAGGGATGAGCTCTCAACATGCCATGTGGCCAGCAGGCCGCGGGAAATGTCTACAGTGCTCTTGGTGAACTGTAACTGGCTCTTTTTATCTATCTTTTTTATTTCTTCTCTGTTTGTACTTATTTTAAAATGTTCTCTACATGAAATATGAATGCATGCATGATTACAAAATTGAGGGTGTTACAGTCCGCACCGAGCGGTGCATACGAAGCGTTTCAAATTGCCTCTGGGAGGTTTAAAGGGAACCCCTTCTGCACCGCAGGCTTCCCTTTGCACATCTCCCTACGCCTGAGCCTTCCGGATTCTTCCGTGCGCCCAAGCCTTCTCTGCCTTCCAAGTTCCTGCTCCTTCGCCTCCGATGGCTTCCAGCCCGCCCTCGCCGCACATCGGCCGGACAAAGGACCTTGGGCCGGCGCGCAGGCTCCTGGGATGGCACTCAGAAGAGCAGAGGATTTGCCTTCGGCGGGGATCTCTTCCCCTGCATCTGGACAGAGGGGAGACTTTCCTCTTCGTCGCCCACGCCTTGGCTGGGTTTGTCCTGCCGATTTCTTCCTTCTTCGTGACTCTGCTGGAGACTTGGAGACTTATGGTCTTCAGCTCCACCACCTCTCTCCGAACTCCTTCGCTTTGGCTGCTGTCTTTGTGCACTTCTGCGAGATGTTCGTGGGGGTCCGCGCTTCAGTGACGCTCTTCCGTCACTTCTTCTTGCTGCGGACGACCGGGCCCGGCTCGAAGAACCAGCTGGGAGCCTACTACTTCCAGCACCGCTATAAGGATCCGAAGGTCTCCAAGTACCTTCTGCCCTTCAGTGCCTCGAGGTGGGAGAGCTGGAGGGATGACTGGGTGGTCGTGAAGACTGATGAGCACGATCGCCTCCAGCTGCCGACCGAGGCCCCATCCACCGGGTGCCGCTTCTAGGAGGAGTGCCCGAAGCTGGAGCCGGAGTACACACCAGTACTAGAGCAGATCCAGTTCCTGGTGGAGCAGGGGCTGACATCCCTGATGGTGTTGGCGGACTTCCTGTCGCGCCGCCTTGTGCCACTGCAGCAGCGCAATCGCCCGGCGTGGTACTACACCGGCGTGCATGACTGCACCAGGCTGGAGACGGGGTTAGACTCTGACCCGTCCGTCAAAATGCTGAGGTATATGGTGATGAGGGTAAGCAGTGACATCCTTGATGACCGCTCCCTAACAGTTCCAGTTTCCTGCCTCCCCCTCTTTGTGGAGCCGACGCGGAGATCGAGGCTGCTCCGGGAGATGCCAACCTTTGACGATATCGGTATCGCCGTGCGCCAGATTGGTGTTGCTTCCCGGTGTGTAACACCCCAAAATCCTGTTAAGAGAGGAATTTAAAATTTTTTGGACGTATTGCATGTGTTGCAAAAATTCAAATTCAAACTGGAATTCAAATTAAACTCAAAACAGAAATGAAAAAGAAAAAGAAAAAAAAAACCTTCCTGGCCAATGGGCCGAAACCCACCAGCCGGCCCACCCAACCCCCGCGCCAGACCGCAGCCGCGCGCCCGCGCCCCCTCTCGCAGACAGGCAGGACCCACCTGTCATCCCCGAGCTCCCGATCGCGCCGACCCCGGACTGTTCCCCCGCGCGCGCGCGATCGTAACCGACCGGAAAACCGCGCGTTCCCAGCCGACTCCCAGTCCCAGAAGACTCCAGCTCGATCTAAACCAACCCGCCGCCCTCCCCCGTCTATAAAAACCCCGGCATCATCCCGTTTTTCCCCCACGATCCGCCGTTTTTCCTCCCGGTGAGAACCCGAGCTTCTCCGGCAAATTCTGCTCGATCTTCGTTCGGGAATTCCGATCTAACTCGCTGGTCTTGATCCACCGCCTCCGGGGAACCGCGCAGGTGCAGAAAACTCGGTGGTTTGCGGCTCAGACACAGCGCCGACGAGCCTCGCCGTGAATTCACCTCGGACCTCGTCGCCGACAGCTTTCCAGGACCTCCGAGCTCAAGAAAACCCCCGAGGTGAGATCCCCGACCTCCCCTCTACCGATCTATGCCATAAAATCACAGTTTTAGAGAGAATTGACGAAGATCCGAAACTCTCCGGCGAGATCGCCGCCTCCCGCCGCCATGCGCCGCCGGGCAGCGCCGCCCGCGCTCGATCAGAGCGACGTGGCTGCTTGTTTGCCGTCTATTTTAAATCGCACGGTAGAATTTAAATCCCCGCGTACCGGTTCGACGTTATAATCTCAGCCATCTGTTTTAAATCAGACGGTCCACGTCAGCCCCGCGTTATGAAGGCCAGGATTCTTACGTGCTACCCCCTGGGGTTCTCTAAAAATACGAGCTAGCCCCGGAAACTTCTGATCTAGCCCCTAGAACTTCAGAAAATCATGTAAATTCATTTAAAAATTAGTTTTAGCCCCTGGACTTAATAAAAATTAGGAAAACCCCTCTGTTATGTGTAGTTAGACCCCTGGAAATTCTTAAAATAATATAATAGACCCTGTAGTGGGGTGAGTTACCTTTTTAACCCTATGTGATATTATATTTAGGAATTTGAATATATGTTTAGTATTTAAAATTTAAAAGATGGGACAAACACATTGTAAATTCAAATTAAAAAAAACTTTCCTAGTATTTGGAAAACTTTGGAGTGAGATAAAAATAGATTTTTGACTGAAATGAATCTGTTTAATTGATTATTCACATTTATTAGTAATAGGGACACATTTTTAAGTAGTGAATAATTCTGAAAATTAGTAAAATAAATGTAAAATAGTTCACATCAGAAGAGAAGTTCAAAAATATATTATTTAATATTTTAGACCCAAAACCTATTCTGTTTAGATGGGGTGTCTTACTATTTTTATAATAAAGTGCACATTTAGGCATAGGAAACAAATCTAAAAATATATCAAGCTAGGTATAAATAACTAGAAAATGATAAATGAAGTTTCCAAAATCCAAAGAATTCAGTTTAGGGTTGGTAGAAGGTTTGAAGACACATATGAAGTAGGAAAACACCTTTCATGCATACTTGGTAGCTAAAATGTGTATCAATTAAATATAAGGGATTTATTTAAATTAGAAATTCATATATAGTATGCCAACATGAATATGAATACAAAAATAGAAATCATATGTACATGTTTAAAAATGCATGTAAGCCAAAATCAACACACATAGAGTAACCACAACACATGGAAATGAGAATGGCTTTCATAAATGTGAATGTGTGGCTTGTATGAAGTGGAAGTGTGAACTATGTCTTATGACTTGTTGTTTTCTTTTGCTATGTGTGATGGTATGAGTAGAACCTGCTCATGAGCAAGTTCTTCCTTTCCAAGATCAGGACTACCCATTCCAAGAGCAGCAGGAAGGAGGCAAGTGTCCTTGACCACTTTGATCCTATACTAGGATGTGTAGGTAGAATTATTTGCGTTATCAATTGAAAATATGAAACCCATGCTAGGATGTTTCCCTAGAATTGCATTACCTTGTTTCCTTGTAGCTTCGGTTGGGATTCATTTTATCATGTCATTTATTATTATGCATATGCTTAGCCATGCTTAGAATGGGATATTTGGGATATGAGATCATCAGTTTATTTTACCATACTCTTGAATGAGATATTGTGAGTTATGTAGAGGTAGGGATCAAGGCAAGTCGGATGATTTGGTTGGTGCTGGGTGCACGAGACTCGGGTTTGTGTTTAGTACTTGCCTGGATCTTAAGGACCGGTTCATGGAGCATGTAACCTGGCTTTACCGTGCCAACCACATGCTGAGATGGGGCAGCTTGGCCAATTAATTAGGTGTATTCCCGGCGTAGTATGGGTGTGTTTGATGGTGCGGGGAATATGTGTCAGCTGGACTACCATATGAACAACAAGGCTCAAGAGGGGGCCACTGCAGCGGGGTTGGAGCCTCTTGTATGCTGTTAGGGGTGAAACCTCAGTGGGCCCACGCTCGTCGGGAATCCCTTTGTAAAGGCTTCGTAGTGATCTCCTGGCTACACACCTGGGAAGTGTGAATGTGGTTCGTAGCCACTGGCATAATGGAGGTTCTTTTAGTCCACCCAGCAACTAGGGATGAAATCACTACATGTGGGTACAGTGGTACAAACTCTACAGAGCCAAAACTGTCATGACAGCCGTGCTCACGGTCAAGAGCGGCTTGGACTTATTCATGATTAGAGGAGTGGTGGTTTTGGAAGTTAAAGATGTTAAACGGGGAGCTTAACATTGGAAATGATGTTATGGTTATTTGATTATGATGATGGGATGAGAGTTGGGGACCATTTCACCTGTGTAGTAATGCAAGTGCTTAATAAGCTAAGGTGATAGGTATTAATTGCGTAGTGCTTTAACCATGAGTTCAACCTCTTCTTGTTCTAGCCCAGCATGACATAACTTTCCCACACTTGCTGAGTACCATCTGTACTCAACCTTGCATATTTGTTGGTTTATATTGCTGCTCAGGTCAAGATAATAAGGTGGTGTATAATGATCAAGACTTTGGACCCGAAGAAGGTTTCTAGGTTCATGGAGTCCCCCGGGCAACGCCTGTGACGGAGCCCACGAGAATAATTATTCCGCTGCTAGTTTATTTACTCGTGATGAACTTATTATTGTCCATCGAGATGTTTGCTATGTAAGACTTATTTATATTCGACACCTGGCTTGTAATAAATGATGCTTCACTATTTGTCATCACATGTATGAGAAAATGATCCTGGCATACATGTGATCTTCACTTGGTTGTTCTTCGGGAAAACCGGGTGTGACAAGTGGTATCAGAGCCAAGGTTGCCCGTAGGAACGTGGACCTAGGTAGAAATGGACGTATTTATGGGGCCTATTTTCTTAAAAACTATTTTACAAGGTGTGTGTTGAAAAGTGTTATTTAATGGAGTCACTTTCTTCATCTTACCCCAACTTTCATTCAAAATAGGGTTTTTGTTTAAAAGTTTATCTAACCTAAGTTTAAATGCTTTCTGTTTTAGAGGGTTCGCATGATTCGCACCGCTCGCAAGTCCACAGGAGGGAGAGTTCCCGTAGTTGCCCTTGCCCAAAGAGAGGATAGCCGTCCGGTGATATACCTTTCCAACGGATTGGCAGTAGGAGGCTTGTTGCGCTGTCTTCGACGTATGCTCCAAGCCGTCGGCAATACTGGCAAGCTAAACATACACTATAGCTCCACCAGGACGATCCGTGAAAAGAGGGAAGAATGGAGTTCAGAGATGAGGATTATCCATGAAAATCAGCTGCTTAAGATCCACCGCTCTCCATCTTGTCGAGCGACACAGGTCGATGCGGAGAAGGATGTCACCTGGGAGGCCATCACCTGCTAGAGTCACATCTATCGTCGCCACCTGGACAGGACTGAGTACATGTATGTCCTTCAGCGTGAGAGTGGTACCACGGAGTACAAGTACCCGCCAATGCAGCAGGGGACTTCCCATGAGCACATGGACCTGTGCTTGGAGGATGCTGCTATGCTCAGCACTCGACTGCAGGAGTGTCAGCAGGAGCTTCAGGATGTTCGGGACACCCTGAAGGAAACCGAGGCATTGCTTCGAGCCTGCTTGAGGGCGAGAGAAAGAGGAGATGGGAATGAACTGTGTGTCACCGTGAATGATACATGGACTCCTGACTCCCCAGATCGCCGGGCGATCAGGCATCATCGCACTTCTCCACCAGCAGATTCCCCACCCAAAGCGGAGTCAGAAGGCAGCCGCAATAATGAGGAAGATCCCAAGGAGCCAGCTCAGTGATACGAGTAGTGTAGAGTCCTTCCCTTAGTTTAGCAGGATGTCGAGTAGTCGAGTCGTTATCTTAGTTAATGGTGTGTTAATCCTTTGTTTGTGACTTGAGTTGTGGAAGCCATGAGCAATTGTCCACAGCCTCGTCTTCAGATTGTTTTGCTTTGGTGTGTGAACCCACATGAAATAATAGTGCATTTATTTTTGTATGAGACATGAACCCTCAGAAAGTATAACAAAGCCTCAACACTTCAAAGTAAAAACAAGTGAAAGTAGTAAGATAATACGCAATGCCTTAAATTAACATTTGGTTGATCATGCTAGACGGCCGGAAGAGGAAAGGGACGTGCTGCTAACCCCGCCAACAACAATGATGAGGCCTGCAACCCTCATCTTTCTGGGAGCCAAGACAGGGGTGGGCGCCGTGAGGGAGTTGATCCCATCCACCAAATGCTTGAAAATCAAAATCAGCTCATCCAGAACCTGACTCAAGTGGTGGCCAACTTGCATCAAGTTCCACCTCCACATGCTGCACCACGCCAACCAAGGTTGAGTGAGTTTCTAGGAACTCAACCTTCAAAGTTTGCATGTGCTGCTGAACCTCTGGAGGCAGATGACTGGCTAAAGATCATTGAGAGCAAGATGAGGATCATACAGTGCCAAGGGTATGAGAGGGTGCTGTTTGCCTCTCATCAATTGCATGGACCTGCTGCTGATTGGTGGACCGCCTACGTGGCCGCCCATCATGACCCTGAGAACATCATTTGGGAAGAGTTCAAGTGTAGCTTCCGCAACCATTACATACCAAGGGGTGAACTCAAAAACAAGAGGAAGGAGTTCTTGGGGCTGCAACAAGGAAACATGAATGTGAGGGAATACCTCACTAAATTTACTCAACTCTCCCGTTATGCCCCACGGGACATAGAGACTGATGAGCAGAAACAGGATTGTTTCGTGGAAGGACTTACCGCAGAAATGCAGTGTGCAATGTCCTCCAATGAGTATGAAATCTTCCAAAAGATGGTGGACAGAGTGTTTGTGGTAGAAAGGAAGCTGAAAGCCTTGGAAAATGAGAACAAGAGGAAGGCCGGGTGGTCACATCAAGCCTCAGGGAGCAACACCCGCCCACGTCTGATGCAGCAACCCGCAGGGCAGACGAACTGTGCTGCCGTACCCTACTCAGCACCAAGAGGGTACAACCCGAACTACAGGCCTCCGGCAGCACCAGCAAAGCCACAACGTCAGTTTGAACAGCAGCCTCGCCCCGCATATCCACCTCGACCAGCAGTACAAGGACCCCCAAACCAACCCCAAGACAACAAAGGCCAGGCAGCTAAGGTTGGGGTGCAGTATTTCAACTGTGGTGAAGTTGGGCACTACGCCCATAAGTGCCCAAAGAAGAAGCCCACGCAGCCACAACAACAGAATGTAATGAGAGGACGGGTGAACCACGTCACCATGGAGGAAGCGCAAGAGGCACCTGACGTGGTAGTTGGTAAGTTTCCTGCCAATTTACACATTGCAACCGTGTTGTTTGATTCTGGTGCTACCCACTCGTTCATTGCCCAAGGGTTTGTTAAGAAGCATGACCTAGCAACAACACAAATGAATCATATGCTAGCAGTAAACTCTCCAGGTGGAGAAATAAGGACAAGACAAGTGTGTCCCAAAGTGAACCTAGACATTAATGGGGTAGTATTTACTGCTAACCTCATAGTGATAGATTCACAAGGGATAGATATTATCTTGGGTATGGATTGGTTGACCAAACATAAAGGAATCACCCATTGTTCGACCAGAAAGGTGGAACTAACTCACCCTAGTGGCACAAGAGTAAAGTTTATAACAATACAAGAGCCTAGGAGGGACATTAAATTAAATCAAGTTGAGGTGAAAGTGGAGGAGATCAGGACCATCAGGGAATATCCAGATGTTTTTCCGGAGGAGTTGCCAGGTATGCCTCCTGATCGTGAAGTAGAATTCGCAATTGAGCTAGTGCCTGGAACAGCCCCGATATACAATAGACCTTATCGGATGGACTCCAAACAGCTGGGAGAACTCAAGGATCATTTGAGAGAACTGACGGAGAAGGGGTATATTCGTCCTAGTTCCTCACCATGGGGAGCTCCAGTGATATTTGTTCCCAAGAAGGACGGAACCCAAAGGTTGTGCGTAGACTACCGTGCCTTGAATGAGGTAACCATCAAGAACAAGTACCCATTACCCCGCATTGAAGACTTGTTTGATCAGTTGAGGGGAGCTTGTGTGTTCTCAAAGATTGATCTCAGGTCGGTGTACCACCAACTTAAGATAAGACAAGCCGATATTCCAAAGACAGCATTCGTATCTCGCTACGGACTGTATGAATACACCGTCATGCCTTTCGGGCTAAATAATGCCCCGGCATACTTCATGTATCTCATGAACAAGGTGTTCATGGAATATCTGGACAAATTTGTGGTGGTTTTCATAGATGACATTCTCGTCTTCTCCAAGGATGAAGAGGAACATGAGAAACATCGAAGGTTGGTGTTGCAGAAGCTGAGAGAACACCAACTATATGCCAAGTTGAGCAAGTGTGAGTTTTGGCTGAAGAGAGTTCCCTTCTTAGGACATATAATGTCGGAGGGAGGAATCTCCGTAGATCCCGCCAAAATCGAGGATATACAGAAGTGGAAGACCCCTGAAAATGTCGGGGAAGTTCGAAGCTTCTTGGGATTGGCAGGATACTATCGACGGTTTATTGAGGGATTCTCTAAGATCTCGAGACCCCTCACCAAACTGTTGGAGAAGGGAGTCACATTCACATGGACGCCGCAGTGCAAGACGAGTTTTCAGGAGTTAAAGAAAAGATTGATAACAGCCCCAGTGCTAGTTATGCCAGATATGCAGAAGAACTTCACGGTGTACTGCGATGCCTCTGGAAACGGGTTGGGATGTGTTCTCATGCAAGAAGGGCATGTCGTGGCTTATGCATCCCGGCAGCTCCGGAAGCACGAGAAGAACTATCCTACACATGACCTAGAGCTAGCCGCTGTGGTACACGCGTTGAAAATTTGGCGGCACTACTTGATGGGGAAGAGGACAGAGATATATACGGATCATAAGAGTTTAAAGTACATTTTCACACAGCCAGATCTCAACCTCAGACAAAGGAGATGGTTAGAGCTAATCAATGACTTTGATGTGGGCATCAACTATCATCCTGGGAAAGCAAACATCGTGGCAGATGCTTTAAGTTGGAAAGTGCAGGTCAATAAGTTGAGCTTGAAGGACATGCCTTCAGAATTGAAGGAGGAGGTTATAAGGCTCAATCTATGACTTGTGAATAGTGGTGAAGCCATCGCCATGGAAGTGGACTATACACTAGAGCGAGAAATACGCGACGGTCAAAAGGATGACGAGAAGATACAAGAAATCAGGCAACTCATCAAGGAAAATAAAGCCCCTGGTTTCAGAGAGGATGAACACGGAACGGTGTCGCACAGGAAAAGAATCTGTGTGCCAGAAGTAAAGAAGATCCGTGAATTGATTTTGAAGGAGGCTCATGATTCTGACTATTCCATTCAACCTGGGAGCTCGAAGATGTACAAGGACTTCAAGAGCAGGTATTGGTGGTATGGCATGAAGTGAGATGTCGCGGAACTTGTTGCCCTATGTGACACATGTCAGTTGGTGAAAGCAGAACATCAACGACCCGCGGGATTATTGCAACCACTCAAAGTGCCTTAATGGAAATGGGAAGAAATCGGTATGGATTTCATAGTGGGACTGCCTAGGATCCAATCAGGATATGATTTGATATGGGTCATCATCGACAGGCTAACCAAGGTAGCTCATTTCATCCCCATGAAAGAAAGCTACAGCGGATCCAAATTGGCGGAGTTGTACATGTCAAGGATCGTGTGTTACCATGGGGTGCCAAAGAAGATAGTGTCGGATCGAGGGACACAGTTCACCTCAAGGTTCTGGCAGAAGTTGCATGAAACCATGGGAACCCATCTGAATTTTAGCTCTGCCTATCATCCCCAAACTGACACGCAGACGGAAAGAACCAATCAGATTCTTGAGGATATGCTGAGAGCGTGTGCACTAAAAAACAATCGGAGTTGGGATAAGAACTTACCGTATGCGGAGTTCTCCTATAACAACAGCTATCAGGGTAGTATGAAGATGTCACCGTTTGAAGCTTTGTACGGGAGGAAATGCAGAACTCTCCTATTTTGGAACCAAACAAGGGAAAGTAAAGTGTTTGGTCCCGAAGTACTACAAGAAGCCGAGGCGAAAGTGAGGGAAATTCGCAACAACTTGAGGATAGCACAGACACGACAAAAGAGCTATGCCGATGTACGGAGAAGAGAGCTCGTTTTCAACGTGGGAGACTATGTCTATCTCAAGGTGTCCCCTATCCGAGGACTTCGTCGGTTCAAGGTGAAAGGGAAGTTGTCACCTCGATACATCGGACCCTTTCAAGTTCTGGAGAGGAAAGGCGAAGTGGCGTATCAACTAGAATTACCGGCTCGCCTATCGGATGTGCACGATATATTCCATGTGTCACAGCTCAAGAAATGTCTGAGAACGCCTGAAGAGGTGTTACCCATGAATGAGGTTGACGTAGCTGAGGATTTGTCTTATGCCAAGCAACCATCCAAGATTTTGGAAACAATGGAATGCCTCACAAGAAATGAAAGAATCCGGATGTGCAAGGTGCAGTGGAAGCATCACTCGGAAGAGGAAGCCACCTGGGAGCGAAAAGATGAGCTTAAGGCACAATTTCCGGAATTGTTTTCTTAGAACCCCAATCTCGAGGACGAGATTTCTTTTAGGGGGGTAGAGCTGTAACACCCCAAAATCCTGTTAAGAGGGGAATTTAAAATTTTTTGGACGTATTGCATGTGTTGCAAAAATTCAAATTCAAACTGGAATTCAAATTAAACTCAAAACAGAAATGAAAAAGAAAAAGAAAAAGAAAAAAATAAACCTTCCCGGCCAGTGGGCCGAAACCCACCAGCCGGCCCACCCAACCCCCGCGCCAGCCCGCAGCCGTGCGCCTGCGCCCCCTCTCGCAGACAGGCGGGACCCACCTGTCACCCCCGAGCTCCCGATCGCGCCGACCCCGGACTGTTCCCCCGCGCGCGCGCGATCGTAACCGTCCGGAAAACCGCCGTTCCCAGCCGACTCCCGGTCCCAGAAGACTCCAGCTCGATCTAAACCAACCCGCCGCCCTCCCCCGTCTATAAAAACCACGGCATCGTCCCGTTTTTCCCCCACGATCCGCCGTTTTTCCTCCCGGTGAGAACCCGAGCTTCTCTGGCAAATTCTGCTCGATCTTCGTTCGGGAATTCTGATCTAACTCGCTGGTCTTGATCCACCGCCTCCGGGGAACCGCGCAGGTGCAGAAAACTCGGTGGTTTGCGGCTCAAACACAGCGCCGATGAGCCTCGCCGTGAATTCACCTCGGACCTCGTCGCCGACCGCTTTCCAGGACCTCCGAGCTCAAGAAAACCCCCAAGGTGAGATCCCCGACCTCCCCTCTACTAATCTATGCCATAAAATCACAATTTTAGGGAGAATTGACGAAGATCCGAAACTCTCCGGCGAGATCGCCGCCTCCCGCCGCCTCCCGCCGCCGGGCAGCGCCGCCCGCACTCGATCAGAGCGACGTGGCCGCTTGTGCGCCGTCTATTTTAAATCGCACGGTAGAATCTAAATCCCCGCGTACCGGTTCGACGTTATAATATCAGTTGTCTGCTTTAAATCGGACGGTCCACGTCAGCCCCGCGTTATAAAGGCCGGGATTCTTACGTGCTACCCCCTCGGGTTCTCGTAAAGTACGAGCTAGCCCCGGAAACTTCTTATCTAGCCCATGGAACATCGGAAAATTATGTAAATTCATTTAAAAATTAGTTTTAGCCCCTGGACTTAATAAAAATTAGGGAGACCCCTCTGTTATGTGTAGTTAGACCCCTGGAAATTCTTAAAATAATATACTAGACCCTGTAGTGGGGTGAGTTTACCTTTTTAACCCTATGTGATATTAAATTTAGGAATTCGAATATATGTTTAGTATTTAAAATTTAAAATATGGGACAAACACATTGTAAATTCAAATTAAAAAAACTTTCCTAGTATTTGGAAAACTTTGGAGTGAGATAAAAATAGATTTTTGGCTGAAATGAATCTGTTTAATTGATTATTCACATTTATTAGTAATAGGGACACATTTTTAAGTAGAGAATAATTCTGAAAATTAGTAAAATAAATGTAAAATAGTTCACATCAGAAGAGAAGTTCAAAAATATATTATTTACTATTTTAGACCCAAAACCTATTCTGTTTAGATGAGGTGTCTTACAATTTTCATAATAAAGTGCACATTTAGGCATAGGAAATAAACCTGAAAATATAGCAAGCTAGGTATAAATAACTAGAAAATGATAAATGAAGTTTCCAAAATCCAAAGAATTCAGTTTAGGGTTGGTAGAAGGTCTGAAGACACATATTAAGTAGGAAAATACCTTTCATGCATACTTGGTAGCTAAAATGTGTATCAATTAAATATAAGGGATTTATTTAAATTAGAAATTCATATATAGTATGCCAACATGAATATGAATACAAAAATAGAAATCATATGTACATGTTTAAAAGTGCATGTAAGCCAAAATCAACACACATAGAGTAACCACAACACATGGAAATGAGAATGGCTTTCATAAATGTGAATGTGTGGCTTGTATGAAGTGGAAGTGTGGACTATGTCTTATGACTTGTTGTTTTCTTTTGCTATGTGTGATGGTATGAGTAGAACCTGCTCCATAGCATGTTCTTCCTTTCCAGGATCAGGACTACCCATTCCAAGAGCAGCAGGAAGGAGGCAAGTGTCCTTGACCACTTTGATCCTATACTAGGATGTGTAGGTAGAATTATTTGCATTATCAATTGAAAATATGAAACCCATGCTAGGATGTTTCCCTAGAATTGCATTACCTTGTTTCCTTGTAGCTTGGGTTGGGATTCATTTTATCATGTCATTTATTATTATGCATATGCTTAGCCATGCTTAGAATGGGATATTTGGGATATGAGATCATCAGTTTATTTTACCATACTCTTGAATGAGATATTGTGAGTTATGTAGAGGTAGGGATCAAGGCAAGTTGGATGATTTGGTTGGTGCTGGGTGCACGAGACTCGGGTTTGTGTTTAGTACTTGCCTGGATCCTAAGGACCGGTTAATGGAGCATGTAACCTGGCTTTACCGTGCCAACCACATGCTGAGATGGGGCAGCTTGGCCAATTAATTAGGTGTATCCCCGGCGTGGTATGGGTGTGTTGGATGGTGCGGGGAATAGGTGTCAGCTGGACTACCATATGAACCGCAAGACTCAAGAGGTGGCCACTGCAGCGGGGTTGGAGCCTCTTGTATGCTGTTAGGGGTGAAACCTCAGTGGGCCCACGCTCGTCGGGAATCCCTTTGTAAAGGATTCGTAGTGATCTCCTGGCTACACACCTGGGAAGTGTGAATGTGGTTCGTAGCCACTGGCATAATGGAGGTTCTTTTAGTCCACCTGGCAACGGGGGATGAAATCACTACATGTGGGTACAGTGGTACAAACTCTGCAGAGTCGAAACTGTCATGACAGCCGTGCTCACGGTCAAGAGCGGCTTGGACTTATTCATGATTAGAGGAGTGGTGGTTTTGGAAGTTAAAGATGTTAAGCGGGGAGCCTAACATTGGAAATGATGTTATGGTTATTTGATTTTGATGATGGGATGTGAGTTTGGGACCATTTCACCTGTGTAGTAATGTAGGTGCTTAATAAGCTAAGGTGATAGGTATTAATTGCGTAGTGCTTTAACCATGAGTTCAACCTCTTCTTGTTCTAGCCCAGCATGACATAACTTTCCCACACTTGCTGAGTACCATCGGTACTCAACCTTGCATATTTGTTGGTTTATATTGCTGCTTAGGTCAAGATAATGAGGTGGTGTAGAATGATCAAGACTTTGGACCCGAAGAAGGTTTCTAGGTTCATGGAGTCCCCCGGGCAACGCCTGTGACGGAGCCCACGAGAATAATTATTCCGCTGCTAGTTTATTTACTCGTGATGAACTTATTATTGTCCATCAAGACATTTGCTATGTAAGACTTATTTATATTCGACACCTGGCTTGTAATAAATGATGCTTCACTATTTGTCATGACATGTATGAGAAAATGATCCTGGCATACATGTGATCTTCACTTGGTTGTTCTTCGGAAAAATCGGGTGTGACACGGGGGATCTCGATCACCGAGGTTGACCGCTCCAGAGCGCAGCGCGAGACGTTGGCCGATGCCCAACCTGCGCCGAGGAGCGACAGAGCTCAGACTGTCGACAAGGGGAAGGGCAAGGTGCCGGCCTCCAGCCTGCCAAAGAGGAAGCGCTCCTGGTTTCCGCCGAGGGCATCGTTCGCGCCGAGCTAGGGGACCGGAGTACCCCCACGCTCTTCATCAGGAGGTGTCGGTTCGTCGGACGGCGACCAAAAGAGGCCTCGGGTCTTCCATGCCGACGGAACTCCCCATGGACAGCGGTGGTCGGAGGAGCCCCGGGCTTCCCACACTCCTTCCACAGGTGGAGCTCCGAGGAGGGACGCCGGTGCTGCAGTGTCTGGGACTCAGCGAGGGGCTCCGGTGCCCCAGCCTTCAGGTGCTTCAGGGGCTGGCACGGTGAGCGGCGCCAGAGGTGCTGCCAGAGGGAGCTCCGCTGCTCCATCTCCCAGGGGGGCTCCCCGTGCACCCCCTGTTTCGCTAGTCCAGGTGCCTTCGGCGCAGGCCCCAATGGCGACGACAGGCTCTGGCGGCCCGGTCCCGGCTTGGAAGCCAGGGCTTCATGCCCGCTGGAATGTTCGTGTCCCTCGGTAAGTTGTATTTACCGGGACTAAGTACTTGCGTACTCTAGCTCTTCTTCTACTCTTGTCTTGAGTGCTCCCTGTGCTTGTAGGGACTCGTCGGCTGTCGGGGACGCGTCTGTTCCCCAGCCAACTTCTGCTGGTAGGAGCCCAGTGCCGCAGCGTCCGGATGCCACGGCAGCTTCGCCGGCCCACATGCAAGTCCAGGCGTCTTCTCCTTCTGGCCTGGAAGGACCAGCTCCTGCAACGACGGTGGTGCCTGCTCCTCCTCCTTCGCCAACTCGGGAGCTGGCTGCTGGTGAAGACTCGGCGGAGCAGGCTGGCGGCGTCCAGCCTTCGGGTGCTGATGCAGGAGGAGCTGATGCAGGTCCTCAGGTGGGCGGCGAACAGGAGTGCATCGGGGCCTGCCCTGCCTCAGTGTCGTCTTCTCCTGACCGGCGCATTGTCGTGGCTCCCCTGGATGTTGCGGCACCGGCATCTCCTCCGTCGGATGACGACGCCATGGAGGAGGTTGGCGGTGCAGCTTTGGCTTCTTCTGCTCCACTGTCCCTGTCGGCCGCCATGGAACTGGCCCAGTCTAGCATCCGACAGGTTCAGGCTGCGCTCAAGCGCGAGCGGGAGGTCTTGGCGGATGAGAGGGACCGCCTCCGCGGCTGGGGGCAGCTCTTGAAGCTGCGGATCAGGGAGGTCGAGGAGGAGCTCGACGCTAAGAGGGCAAGGCTCGACGCTGAGGAGGAGCTCCTCAATGTGCAGAAGAAAGCCATCGACCGCCTGGACACCGAGACCCGGAGGATCATGCAGGAGGCCCGCGAGGCCTATGACGGTGTTCTGGCCTGGTCCGCCGCCAACGAGGAGATGCAGTTGCAGCTAGTGCGGCACGAGTGTGCCGTTGTGGAGCGGGAGCGCACTGTGGCGGTCAAGGAGAAGGAGGTCGCCGAGCAGATGGAGGCAGGAGAAGGTGACCTGAGGGCCAGGGCCGAGGAGCTGGAGCTCTGGGAGGCAGCCTTGGCCGAAAGGGAGGAGCAGGTTGCCAAGGACTGCCAGGCGGTGCTGAACCGGGATCTTGCGGCTGACTTCCGAGTGTCGGAGTTGGAGCGGCTTACTCGGGACCTCCACCTCCGGGTGAATGACCTGGTGGCCAAGGAGAGGAGGTTCGCCGAGGAAGGACCCGGCGCACTGCTGTCGGCTCGCCAGGAGGTGGAGCAGCTCCGAGCTTCGCGGACCGTTGAGGCCCACGGAGTCTGGGACTTCGTTGGCCAGGCGGAGTCTTCTCTAGCGCCTCTCGGCTTCAGACCCATGAGGACGGGGGCACCGGCGCAAGAGGTGGCCCTGGCGTTCCTGGCACTCGAGTCCATCGGCGCCAAGCTGGAGAGACTGGTAGCCGTGATCGCCGATGAGCTCGAGGCTGAGGGGAGGGGCTTGGCGAAGGAAGTCGCCGCGCACGTGCTTACGTGCTTCTGGAGCTGGGACTTCTCCATCTCTCTGGAGCCGGTGGTGCGAGTCCCTGTCACCGAGAGGGAGGAGGTCGCCATGGCCGGAGTCGGAGACGTCGCCACCCTCGTCGCGTCTAGGTTCCACCGGGAGTACGGGGACTCCTAGGCACTTGCCCTTGTAGCTGGAGGGCTTTTGTATTTTATCTGTAGACCAGGTCGTGGAGCTCTTCAGTGAATAGACTTGTTGTCTTATGTGCCTGTGCTTTTTGCTTTCTTTGTTTGGCTTGCCCTGCCCGAGCCTTTAGCTCCGTAAGGGCCACGGGAGGTCTCCACCGATCTCAAAGCTTTTTCAGCACAGACACCTCCCTTGGGCCCTTGTTCTCATAATGACCCAAGGGGTCTTGAGTAGGAGTCTAGAGCTCCGGTCTTGAGAAGCCTTGGGACTTCAGTACAGCTGGGTGCTCCGGCCTTTCCTTGTGCAGTCCCCGTAGTGGCCCCCTGGTAGGCGTGGCCAATGCTTTGGGCACACCTACCACATTCCTGCAGGGGAGCTAAGGCCAGGGCCCCCCTGACCGTCCGGAGCACGCCGGTGTTGGAGTTCCGACGCCGGAGGTCCGGGAGGCCTCTCAGGAGGTCCTGCACACAAGTAGGGAAACAGTAATTCTGCTCGGGGGCTCTCCCTTCCCTATCTCTTAGTCTTATTTGGCTTACAGTCCTGGGCTGGTAGGATGGCAAATGCCGACTAGGCATGAGGGTGGGAAAGGAGAGCCTAGTATACGATGAGCGTACACTGTCTTGAGCATGGGGAGGTGATCATAAAAATTAATGCGTAATTTAAATAAGCACATAAAAGAGCATGGTAGGACAGGATTCTTTCCATTCATATACATCCATAGGAGGAAAACAGGTTGTACATGGAGGCAACGACCCACCCCATTGTGAAGGGGGGCAGGGCCTACGCGCTTAGGGTACAGGACCAGGCTAAGCCAAACGTAGTCCTGGACCACCACTATGGCTTAGTTGCTCCGAGCGCTGCTCCTGGGCTCTATGGGATCTGTTACAGAAAAAGAAAAAACCATTCCTACTACTGCTCTAAGGGTAGAACTTACGGAGGTGTTCTATGTTCCAAGGGTTGGGGAGCGGGTCCCTGTCCTCCGTAGCAAGGCGTACGCACCCTGGGCGGCAAACTTTCATGACTCGGAAGGGACATTCCCAGCTGGGGGAGAGTTTGTTGGTCCCTTGTTGAGAAAGTATGCGCCGCAGCACCAGGTCGCCTTCCTTGAGCTCCCGAGCATGCACGGACCTCTGGTGGTAGCGCCTGAGCACCTGCCGGTACCGTGCATTTCAGAGCGTTGCTTGCCATCTTGCCTCATCGATGAGGTCGATGTCCTCACGCCGGAGCTGGTCCTGCGTGGCTTCGTCGTAAGCTCAGACACGGGGGCCCCCATGGTGACATCCGTGGGAAGCATGGCTTCGGCTCCGTATACTATGAAGAAGGGTGTCTCCCCTGTGGCCCGGCTCTGGGATGTCCGGCTGGCCCACAGTGCGCACGAAAGCTCGTCCACGCACTTGGTACCATGTTTTTCCATGCTGGCATAGGTGCGAGTCTTGAGGCCCCGAAGGATCTCGGCGTTGGCTCTCTCGACTTGCCTGTTGCTCTTTGGATGAGCAACGGAGGCATAGCACACCTGGATGCCAAGGTCTTCGCAGTACTCTTGGAACGCTGCACTGGTGAACTCGGTCCCGTTATCGGTGATGATCCTGTTCGGGACCCCGAACCTGCAGACGATTGACTTGATGAACTTGACTACGGATTTCATGTTGATGGTGATGATTGGTGCAGCTTCCGGCCACTTGGTGAACTTGTCGATGGCGACGTAGAGGTACCGGTATCCCCCGACGGCTCTGGGGAAGGGCCCCAGGATGTCCAACCCCCATACCGCAAACGGCCTCGAGGGTGGGATCATCTACAGCGTCTGCGCCGGTGTTTGGATCTGCTTGGCATGGAACTGGCACGCCTTGCATCTCTTGACCAGCTTGACGGTATCCAGGAGTGCTGTCGGCCAGTAGAAGCCATGCCAGAAGGATTTACCGACCAGCGTGCGAGAAGATGCGTGGTTCCCTCACTAGCCTCCATGGATTTCAGTGAGCAAGTCGCAGCCTTCCTCCTGGGCCATGCACCGCAATAGGATGTCGTTGATGCCACGCCGGTAGAGATCCCCTTCTACCAGCGTGTATCTCTTAGCCATCCACACAACCCGTTCAGCGGATGCATGTTCATCGGAAACGATGTTGTCTTTCAAGTAGTCCCGGACCTCCGTGATCCATGCATCGGGGCTGACTTGAGCTTTTGGATCTTGGGCGCTGGGTAGCACGGAGTCCCCAATGGCGCATACGATCCTTGGCGGGCACCATGGCTGCAAGGCCGCCGGGACCGCCAGCTTCGAGGTACTGGTCTCGCCCCTTTGCCTGGTTTGGGGCAACGTTCTTTCAAAGACTCCTTCGGGCACCGGGGCTCCGGTGGAGGCCTTCGTTGACAGGTCGTCGGTGACAGTGTTGTTGGCGCGTGGTACATGGCACAGGTCCAAGGCTTCAAAGTCTTTCTCCAGCATCTGCACGTAGAGCAGATAGGCAGCTAATTGTGGGTCGTTGCAGGAGCATTCACCCTTGACTTGCTTGATGATTAGCTAGGAGTCGCCATTGACCAACAGGTGGCAAACGCCGAGAGACAGCGCCGTCTTCAGGCCGAAGATGAGAGCTTCATACTCGGCCATGTTGTTGGTTGCCTTGAAGTTGGGCGCACCATGTACTTGAACTGTTCCCCCATTGGCATGAGGAGCAGCGCGCCGGCTCCGGCCCCCTGCTTCCGCGAGGAGCTGACGAATAGAGCGTCCAGTGGGGCTCGGTGAAGACCGGTGCTCGGGGCTCCGGTTCTCCACCTTCGGAGCACCCTGGGTTGGTTGGTGATGGCGTCCACTCGGCCACGAAGTCAGCCAGTGCTTGGCTCTTGACTGCATGACGTGGTAGGAAGTCCAGCTCGAACTCCGCCAGCTCTGCTGCCCACTTGGTGAAGTTGCTAGTCGCGTTGGGGCTGTGGGGGATGGTCCTCAGCGGATAGGAGGTGATCACCGAGATCCGGTGGGCTTGGAAGTAGTGTCGGAGCTTCCTGGATGCTACGAACACTGCATACAGCAGTTTATGTACCTTCAGGTACCTAGTCTTGGCGTCGTGGAGGACTTCACTGATGTAGTAGACGGGCCTCAGGATGGTCCGGACCCTCCCTGGGGGATCAGGGACGTCTTCCTCCATTGGCACCGGACCCTGGGACCTCCTGCCCTCTAGGTCCGGGGCAGCCTCCGGGGGCTGGGACCCGGGGGCTTCTCGGCCGTCTTGGACCTCCGGGAGGTCGTATTGGTCCTCCAGGAGGTCGTCTTGGACCTCCGGGAGGTCGACTGTGGTCTCTGGGGCCTGGGCCTCAGAGATCTCCTGGCTGCCGGGGCCCCCCATGGGGTCCGGACAGCCTCAGTGCTTGACTTATGCTGCAGGGAGGTTGTAGTGGCGAGGGGTCCGGCCGCTCTGCAACTAGGACCATGCTCACCACTTCTGTCGTCGCCGCGATGTAGAGCAGTAGATGCTCACCGGGCTCAGGGGCAACCATGATGTGCAGCGTCGATAGGAGCTTCTTCAACCCCTGGAATGCTTCTTCTGCTTCTTTGGTTCAAACAAATGGACCGGCTTTGTGCAGGAGCTTGAAGAAGGGAAGAGCCCGCTCAGCTAGCCTAGGTATGAACCGACTGAGCGCGGCTAGACATCCCGTAAGCTTCTGGACATCCTTGATGTGAGCCGGGGGCCGCATCAGCTCGATGGCCTTGATCTTCTCTGGGTTGGCCTCGATCCCTCGGTGTGAAACCAGGAATCCAAGGAGCTTTCCAGAGGAGACACCGAACACGCATTTGTCCGGGTTTAGTTTGGTGCGCGTGGAGTGCAATTTGTCAAAGACTAGAGCTAGGTTATCTAACAGGGATGCGCTCTTTCTGACTTTGACAACGATGTCATCGACATATACCTCTACTAAGTCTCGGATTAGCTCTCCAAATGGTTTATGCATAGCACATACAAAGGTAGGAAGAACATTTTTCAGACCATAAGGCATGGAGACATAACAATACAGGCCATCTACTGTTATAAAAGCAGCGTGTTCTTCATCTTCTCTAGACATGGGTATTTGGTGGAAGCCTGAGTAGGCGTCTAGGAAGCATAACAAATCACAGCCTAATGTAGATTCCACAATCTGATCTATTCTAAGGAGAGCGAATGGATCCTTAGGGCATGCCTTATTGAGACTAGTGTAGTAGATGCACATCCGGAGCTTCCCGCCGTCCTTCGGGACGACAACAGGATTTGCCAACCACCGGGGGTGGTGGACCTCCCGTGTGAAGCCAGCATTGAGCAGCTTCTTGATTTCTTCACGGATGAGGTTCTGCCGCTCGATGGACTACTTCCGGGGCTTCTGCTAGATCGGCCGAGCGTCAGGGTAGACCTTCAGATGATGCTCGATCACCTCCCTAGGGATCCCAGGCATCTGCGACGGTTGCCATGCAAACACGTCGACATTGTCCTGGAGGAAGGTGATGAGCGTGCTTTCCTATTTGCTGTCCAGGCCCCTGGCTATGCGGGTGGTCTGTTCAGCCTCGGAGCCGACTTGGACGACCTTCAGAGGGACGTCGTCTTCGTCGGAGGGTTGCACTCGGGGTGCAGAGGTCAAGGCACGATGGAGTGTATTCGGTTGGAGCTGGCCCGGTTCTGCACCACCAGGGGCTGGTGCTCGGGCTGCCACATGTGCTTGGAGCTTCTCCAAGGCTAACACTGCGGCAGTGCGGTCTCCACGGATCCTGAGGACACCGGTGGGTGTAGGCATCTTCAGGACCATGTAGCCGTAGTGGGCCACCACCATGAACCGGTACAGGGCCGGTCTGCCGATGATGGCGTTGAAGGGGTGGTCGACCTCCGCCACGTCGAACAGAACATATTCTGTCCGGTAATTGTCCGGAGCTCCGAAGGTCACCGAAAGACTGATGTACCCGTATGGGACGATTTGTCCCGGCCCTACCCTTGAGAACGGGCTCGACGGGGTGAGCTTGGCCATGGGAATCTGCAGCTTCTAGAAAGCTGCACGGCTGATGAGTTTGAGGCCGGCCCCGCCATCCACCAGTACGTGGTACATCTTCACGTTGGCGATGGTTGGGGCTACCAAGAGTGGTAGCTGTCCTGCCCCAGCCATGTTTGGGGCAGTCAGAGGCGTCGAAGCTGATGGGGGTCCCTACCCACTTGAGGTGCGGCGCTACACTTGGGGTACGAGCCACCGACGCCACTGCTCGGCGCAGGGTCTTGACAGCGTTCCGTGGCGAGGGGTCCGAGGACCCTCCATAGATCACAAGGAGCGCCTTCCGGTGCTCGTCTTCACCGGAGCTGGAGTCCCCATGGTTGTGGATCGCCTTCATGGTGCGCTGGGGCTCCTGGTACCCCATTTCTTGGTCGCTGTTGTCCCGGGGGTCGACCCTCTGCTTGCCCTCCCTCTGGTGGAAAGGAGCACCATCTGCACGCGGTTGCTTCCCCTCGCGGAAGCGCTCCATGAGCTTCTTGATCTCCCGGCACTCACCAGCAGTGTGGCTTCTGGTGTTGTGCACCGGGCATGGCTCACTACGGTCACCACGGTCGGGTGACTATCGTGGCCTCTTTTCAGGGCGCAGCCCCCAAGCTCCGCCAGGTGCTGCAGTTGCAGCAACGGGAGCTCCGGCTGGTGGCTTGATCTTGCCACCGCCTTTCTTCTTGTTTTTATTGCTGCTCCCTTGGGGCGCAGCGCTAGCTCCAGGCTGCCCTCCTGCTTCGGAGGCTGGATGTGAGTGCCATTTGCGCCCTTCTTCTGCTCTGGAGCACTTATCCGTCAGACTGAAGAGCTCCGAGACGTCTCGCACCTCCCTGGTGGCCAACTTCTCGAGCATCTTCTTGTCCCTCACACCCTGTCGGAATGCAGCCACCACTGATGCATTCTGGATGTGGGGGATGGTGTTCCGCACCTGGAAGAACCGCTGGATGAAGGAGCGCAGGGATTCTCTCGGTTGCTGTCGCACGGCGTGGAGGTCCAGCTCTGTGCCGGGGACGCGTGTAGGAGCTGCCGAAGTTCGCTGTGAACTGTCGGCACAGCTCCCCCCAGGAGGTTATGGAACCCTGGGGGAGGTTCATCAGCCATGACCGTGCCAGGCCGGTCAAGGCGACGGGGAAGTAGATGGCCATGATGGCCTCATCCCCTCCTGCTGCGAGGATGGCAGTGGAGTAGATCTGCAGGAACTCTACAGGGTTGATGCTTCCGTCGTACTTCTCCGGCAGGTGTGTCTGGAACATGCGTGGCCACACTGCAAAGCGGAGGTGTGGCGCCAGGACCGCACACCCCAACCCTGCTTCTGCAGATCCTGGTGCCGCGAACCCTTGGTCTGCTGCTGGCACGGTGTACCCCGGCATGGGCAATGGTGCACCATATACTGGGGCGCCGACTGCAAGGCATATGGCTGCTGCATATGCTGCATGGCGTACGCCTGGGGCAGAGGTCGCATGGCGAACGTCTGAGGCCCAGGCTGAGTCGAGGCAGTCGACATGCTGTAGTCGGCCTCGTGGTTGCGACGCCTTTCCCGTCGTCGCTCGATGGTCACGCGGGCATCTTCCCCCAAGTGATGTCGCTCCAGCTCTGATCTCAGGTCCATCGTTGGGAGCCTGGTAGAGCGGGAGTACGCCGTCTGCATGTCAACCATTGGTGTGCACGACAGCGACAAATCTGGTTGACCGGGGCGTCGTCCCCGTCGCAGCGGAGGGTTGACGGCAGTGACGACGAGGTGGTCGACGTCGCGGATCCACTGCTGGGCGACCCCCTGGGGAGCGTCCGCAGCAGGTGGATTGTGCAGGAGTGTTCATGCGGCAGCTAGTGCACTTGCTTGAGTAGCACTCTGTGCCGCAGCAGATCTTGGGCTTGCAGGAGTCCCCGTTGTTGGAGTCCGACGCGGGCTCCCCACCTGTCCCGACACACTCTTCCCTGAGTGCGTCGAGACATAAGCCTCGCTGGTCATTGTTCGCCGGGTGCGAGGGCGCGGAGAGCTTGCCGTTGAAGGAAGCTTGGTCATCTTCGTTGGTGCAGACCCGTCTCGAGAGAGAAGCCCCCTTTCTGGCGCGCCAAATGTCAAAGTGTCGCATTCGACACTTCCTACGGGCCTGCTTCAGGGGCAACCCGCGGAGGTTCTTTTTTTGAGGGGCTAGTTCTCTCGAGAGGGTCACGTTGGTTGTAATAGGATTGACACAAAGGTTTTTATCTGGTTTGGGCCGCTGGAGGGTAAAACCCCACGTCCACGGGAGCTGTATTGCTCGGGGCTTAGAACCGGAGTTCTAAGCTTGGTGGTATGGATGAACTAAGTGCCGAACTGGCGAACCTAAGAGTCGAATGCCAAGGGATCCGAACCCCTTGCAACGTTGCCTACCCGAGCCTTTTATACTTCAAGGCTCGAGCGGCTTACAAGGTGGGCCTCAGGGCCCAACAGGTGACCCCAGGGTGATTTTCTGTCATCTACCATATCTTGCAGTGAATGCTGGTAGTTGTCTCTGGCAGTAGCTTCTTAGTGTCCTGCCACCCTGCCCGTGCCGCAAGCTAGGCGTAGTGGTTGATGATGGCAGGGACGGCAGGGCATGTCTTGTCGCCATTGGTCAGCAACCTCTGACATGGCGCGCTTGTCTTAATTATGACGCGACTGGTCACAGTGCCTCCTGACAGGGCGTGCGCCGCGTCTCCACGTCAGGGAAGGCGCGGGTCTTGAATGTCTTGATCGGACAAGGCATGGCGTGCCTTTACTCCTGCTGCCCACCGAGCCGGGGTGGGCAGCGCGGCTCCGCTGGCCACGTGGCAGGCCCAGGGCTTGCCTCTGAGGAGAGGGGAGGCCCGGCCCCGCTGGACACGTGGTGCCTTCGTAGCTCACCTCTGCGGAGGGGGCGAGGTCTGGCGCTGCTGGCCACGTGGCAGGCCCGGAGCTCCCCTCTGAGGAGAGGGGAGGCCCCGGCCCCGCTGGACATGTAGCGCCTTTGGAGCTCACCCCTGCGGAGGGGGCGAGGTCCGGCTCTGCCGGCCACGTGGCAGGCCTGGGGGCTCACCTCTGAGGAGAGGGGAGGCCCGGTCCCGCTGGACACGTGGCGCCTTCGAAGGTCACCCCTGCGGAGGGGGCGAGGTCCGGCTCTGCCGGCCACGTGGCAGGCCCGGGGCTCACCTCTAAGGAGAGGAGAAGCCCGGCCCCGCTGGACACGTGGTGCCTTTGGAGCTCACCCCTGCGGAGGGGGCGAGGTCCAGCTCTGCCGGCCACGTGCACTACAGGAAACTAGTAAATTAACAGCTACATCCGGGCGAGCAAGAGTTGGGCCACTTCAGGGCGGCGTCTTCCACTTACCTGACTACGGAGCAATAAATGGAGGTAAATTATCAATTTTATTTTGTTCAATTATCTCATTCTATTTAATGTTCTTTCAACTAATAAGACATTTGTGTAGGGTCGTCGAGGAGTCCAGTGGCTAGAAGGCAGGCCGGAGGCATACGAGGCCCTTTTATTACGTTGGGGGAGTGAGGATTTCCAGGACCTCTCCGGCAGTCATCGAAAAAGCAGAGGGACGGACCCGTCTCACTTTTTTGGTGCTGATGGGTATTTGCGGTCGAAAAAATGTCTTGTAAGTGTAACTTACCAAATATAATGTTTGTTTATGTTTCATATTTTCATTGTGCTGACACGTGCATCCATAGGAGCGCGCAACTGGTCAGGAGCCCCCACCGATTGAGGTGTGGAAGAGAGGTCACAAAGGAAGTGATCCGTCACAGCCCGACCAACTCTGCTCTCAGTCGGCGACGGAGGCACTGGTGAGTTGTCTCATCACATGTATTGAATTCTCTTAATCAAACTAGCTGATATTCTTTTGTTTTCTTGTTTATAGACCAGGTAAGGGCAGGAGGAACGGAGGTTTTGCGGTGAGGAGTATGATTGGCAGAACGCGCCAACAATCATCCCAGAAGCCGTTTACGCAAGTGGACGCGAAAAACCTCACGGCCGGTGATTTTTCATCTTCTACAATTACTATGTACGACTTTGTTGGAGTGGTCGATGAAAATCTAATAAACTTTCTTATTTATGTAGGTTCGGCATCTTCCATGGAGTGGTCGACTCCAGGCAGGCACGACCCTCCAGGTCCTCTTTCTCTCAGCAGGCTGGCTCTTCCAGCCGGTCTAGCTTGCTGGAGCTCCAGAGTGTCCAGGACGAGCTCCGCTGGACACAGGAGAAGCTCTTGAGAGAGAGAGAGAGAGAGAGAGAGAGAGAGAGAGAGGACTCAGGAAAAGCTTCGACTAGAGCGAGAGCGACAGGCCACAACCACTAGGGCCAGAGACGAGTATCTCAACGCGTACATGCTACAGTTTCAAGCGGCAATGGCGGTAAGTAATTGTCGTTCAAATATGTATATGTTTCAAAATTATGAATGCAAAAATGTCCTAATAGTTTGTATTCGCAGGCTATGACGGCTGGACAGCAGGTTGATCTTCCACGATGGGAGCCACCACCGGTGATCGAGCCAGAGCAGCCACAGGTGCCAACTACAGGAGCTCAGGTAAAAACGAACCTCTCTTGAGTTTATTTAGACATACTTGATCAATTATAACAAACTTCTCAAATATAAGTAAACTTAGTTAACATTGCTCTATTATGGACAAACATAGTTGAACTTTGTCAAATATAACCAAAACGCTTTCAACTTGCTCAAATATAGTCTTATATAGTTAAACTTGCTAAAATGAAGTCAAAACTAGTTCAACTTGCTAAATTCTAATAATATGTGCTAAAACATGACAGGCATCAGGGACGAAGGCTCGCACTCCATCGCCGCACGTGCCAGGAGTGAGTAGACGGCTCGAGGATGATTTTGCAGGCTCCGGAGGTAGCGGCCGTGGTAGTAATGTGTAGCTTTGTTTGTATCGTGTCATGTGATTGCTTGTGATGGACTTGTGATATATTTTCTATGATTGTGATCGTGTGATATACTTTCTCTATGGACTTGTGACTGTCTGTGTTGCTGGCCATCGAGCCACTGGACTGGCCATAGAGCCAGCGGTTAGCATTTCCTGTTTAAAAAAAAACAAAAAAACTTATTTACGACGGTTTTGTATACAGTACCGTCGTAAATAATGTTTCTATTATTTACAACGGGGTGGCTGTACCGTCGTAAATAATGCCCCTGTTATTTACGACGGGGTGGTTGTACCATCGTAAATAATGCCACTATTATTTACGACGGTACAGCCACCCCGTCGTAAATAAGTTTCCCGCCGTTCCACGTGGCGCGTGGACTTATTCACGACGGCTATAATTAGCCGTCGTAAATAAATTTATTTATGTCGGTAACCGTTGTAAATATACTTATTTACGTCGACTTATTTTTGACGGCTAAAAACCCTCGTAAATAAGAAAACATCGTCACAAATAGCTTATTTACAAGGGTAATGTGCTTATTTACGATGGTTTTTCACCATCATTAATTGCTATGTTTCCTGTAGTGGTGGCGGGCCTGTGCGAGGTCCGGCTCTTCTAGCCACGTGGCGGGCCTGGGGCTCGTCTCTGAGGAGAGGGGAGGCCCGACCCCGCTGGACACGTGGCGCCCTTGGAGCTCACCCCTGCGGAGGGGGCAGGGTCCTTAGGCGGTTTTCTCCTGTGCGCGGGGTTACCCGGTATTGAGGGTACAGACAGTGGCCCCCGGGCCTACCTCGGGGGAGATAACGATCCCGGGGTGGGGCATTCTCCTTTTCTACCCTGCGCACTTTCTTGGAGACTCCTTTACACCGTTGCAAGAGCAGCACGACCGGTCATGGGGGCGTGACCCCTGCTTGATGGCTGCTTTAACCGTGGCGGTTCCCAAGGCTGCCACTACTGCACGTCACAGCACCTTGTCAGGATCCTCCGGGTTGTCTGCTTGAGGGACTGACTTCTTGGCCCACCACTTCTGCAGGATGGCTTGGGCCCTCTTGTCATTGTCGCTGGGGCTTGGATCTGGGGCGTCCACCCCGAGCGGCGCATACGAAGCATTTCGAATTGTCTCTTGGAGGTTTAAAAGGAACCCCTTCTGCATCGCAGGCTTACCTTCGCACATCTCCCTACGCCTGAGCCTTCCGGATTCTTCCGTGCGCCCAAGCCTTCTCTGTCTTCCAAGTTCCTGCTCCTTCACCTCCGATGGCTTCCAGCCTGCCCTCGCCGTGCATCGCCCGGACAAAGGACCTTGGGCCGGTGCGCAGGCTCCTGGGATGGTACTCGGAAGAGCAGAGGCTTTGCCTTCGGCGGGGATCTCTTCCCCTGCGTCTGGACAGAGGGGAGACTGTCCTCTTCGTCGCCTACGCCTTGGCTGGGTTTGTCCCGCCGATTTCTTCCTTCTTCGTCACTCTGCTGGAGACTTATGGTCTTCAGCTCTACCACCTCTCCCCGAACTCCTTCGCTTTGGCTGCTGTCTTTGCGCACTTCTACGAGATGTTCGTGGGGGTCCAAGCTTCAGTGATGCTCTTCCGTCACTTCTTCTTGCTGCGGACGACCGGGCGCGGCTCGAAGAACCAGCTGGGAGCCTACTACTTCTAGCACTGCTATAAGGATCCAAAGGTCTCCAAGTACCTTCTGCCCTTCAGTGCCTCGAGGTGGGAGAGCTGGAGGGATGATGGGCAGGTTTTAAACATTTCCAGATTTTTCCTTTTGAGTTTAAACTTTGGAGAGCCATAACTTTGTGTAGGAGTGTCCAAAAATTGTGAAACAAATTTTGCTGGATTACTCTCAAAGAGTACTATCAAAGGGTGCATCCCAATATTTATGAAAATCCCTGGATTTGGCTCATTACTTCATTTATGTAAATCTTGTAGGAATTTTTACAGGAGTTCTGTTTATCGGAAAATTGCCAAATTCGAAAGAATTGGAGTTCTGTTTACATTCTCCCAAAATTCCTTGAACTACAGTAAATATTTCAGAGGAATTGTAGTCCATTTGCTTGGTCTAATGATGTGTTCATTCCTCATGTCTCTGAAAAATGGGAAAAATGAACAGAGACATTTTCTGCTTTTCCCCATTCTTTGTAAAATTAATAGCTCCATGTAGGAAACTCCAAAAATGGTACAACCAATTCCTATGGGCTCAGGACATTTTTTACTTCACAAAATGTCTACTTTGCATCATAGGAAGACTTAATATCTAGGGGGTAAAGGCAGATTAGTGAAAACCACATAAGGATTTGTTTTGCTCACATGAAACCATTTCATGAGCTCAATTTTTGCACACTGCCTAAATACCTACCATAGAAGCTGTGATAAAATGTTCAGCTTCATTCGACCTCTGGAGCTTGAGCTACCATCATTTAGGTCTAAGTGTTCATATGAGGATGTAATCACATGGTGATTTATTTTCCTCCCTTGTCACCTAGCATTCTTATTTCTAAGGTTTAGATACAACAACAGAAACCTTGCTGTTGTTTATCTCTCTTATGTGTGAGTTAACTTGGACAACAACTTTGAATCATTTTCTAAATTGCTTTTAAATACATGTGCATAAATCATCTTAATAGCACGTGACATCGACGTTCGACGAGGACTCAACTCCACAGCGAGGATCTCCATCTCATGACGAGTTTGGAGGATTCTCCGGAGGAAGATTAACTCCTAGCTTCTAACAAAACCGTTGAGCAAGGCAAGCCCCGGTTTGCATATCGTTACCGTTTTAAATTTTGCTTTACTTCACCTCATGGTTATTAGACTTGATATTTTGCATTATGTCTAGGATTATTGAAACCCACTTTCATGGCTATTACATCCCTGATTAGAAGGTTTAGTGTAGGCTTTGCCTCGTTGTAGATGCTAGGTTAATGTTGTAGCTAGCTCGGTAGAAGTCGAGTAGTAAAAAGGTACTCGCGAGAAAGTTCGAGTAATGGAGTTACTCACGAGAGGTTGATGATAAGAGCACCCTCATGAAAATGAGATGGGGACATGGATGTTCCTGTAGGATGGACAGGTGGGGATGACAGGTGGGACCCACAGGCAGGTTTTAAACATTTCCAGATTTTTCCTTTTGAGTTCAAACTTTGGAGAGCCATAACTTTGTGTATGAGTGTCCAAAAATTGTGAAACAAATTTTGCTGGATTACCCTCAAAGAGTACTATCAAGGGGTACATCCCAATATTTATGAAAATCCTTGGATTTGGCTCATTAATTCATTTAAATAAAATTTGTAGGAATTTTTACAGGAGTTATGTTTTTCGGAAAAATTCCCAAATTTGGACAGGACATTTTTCCAAAATTCCTGGAATTACAGTAAAAATTTCAGAGGAATTGGACTCCATTTGCTTGGTCAAATGATTTGTTCATTCCTTATGTCTCTGAAAAATGGGAAAAATGAACAGAGATATTTTCTGCTTTTCCCCATTCTTTGTAAAATTCATAGCTCCATGTAGGAAACTCCAAAAATGGTAAAACCAATTCCTATGAGCTCAGGACATTTTTTACTTCACAAAAAGTCTACTTTGCATCATAGGAAGACTTAATATCTAGGGGGTAAAGGCAGATTAGTGAAAACCACATAAGGATTTGTTGTGCTCACATGAAGCCATTTCATGAGCTCAATTTTTGCAAACTGCCTAAATACCTACCATAGAAGCTGTGATTAAATTTTCAGCTTCATTCGACCTATGGAACTTGAGCTACCATCTTTTAGGTCTAAGTGTTCATATGAGGATGTAATCACATGGTGATTTATTTTCCACCCTTGTCACCTAGCATTCTTATTCTCTAAGGTTTAGATCAAACAACAGAAACCTTGCTGTTGTTTATCTCTCTTATGTGTGAGTTAACTTGATCAACAGCTTTGAATCATTTTCTAAATTGCTTTTCAATACATGTGCATAAATCATCTTAATAGCACGTGACGTCGACGTTCGACAAGGACTCAACTCCACAGCGAGGATCTCCATCTCGTGACGAGTTTGGCAGATTCTCTGGAGGAACACTAACTCCTAGCTTCTAACAAAACCATTGAGCAAGGCAAGCCCTGGTTTGCATATCGTTACCATTTTAAATTTTGCTTTACTTCACCTCATGGTTATTAGACTTGATATTGTGCATTATGTCTAGGATGATTGAAACCCACTTGCATGGCTATTACATCCCTGATTAGATGGTTTAATGTATGCTTTGCCTCGTTGTAGATGCTAGGCTAATGTTGTGGCTAGCTCGGTAGAAGTCGAGTAGTAAAAAGCTACTCGCGAGAAAGTTCGAGTAATGGAGTTACTCGCGAGAGGTTGATGATAAGAGCACCATCATGAAAATGAGATGGGGACGGGGATGTTCCTGTAGGATGGAGCGCTCAAGGTTGGTCTCGACCTGCGATGGGTGTGACAATGCTTGAGACCACATTTGGCCTGGACCAGGATGGTAAGGAAAATGTGGAGGTTGGTTGTAGCCCCATCCGTGTCGGTTAAGGACCGTATGTATGCGGCCCTGCTGGACAAGATTGAGCTATACTGGATATATAGTGGGGTATGGGACCCATGAAACCGATGTAACTCGATGGACCGTGATATAGAAACTTATCCTTCACGTGGGAATGGCGTTGAGATAGCGGGAGGTTTAAATCCTTTAGCGAGCAACTTCGACGTGTCCTCGTAGAGGACCATCCTGCTCAGCGCGAAACGTTTTTATATGTCGGGGTGTCGTGTGAAAGGTTGCTGCATACAACGTAAGAAAGAGCTCTTGAGAGAGTGTTTCGAGGTGGGTGTATGTGTCGTGTATTCCGGGTTGTTATTGATTCGAATCACCGTCACTCGCGGAAGAGGATTGAGCATACTTGCCCACTGCGTCGTGACGTAGTAAGAAGAGGAACTAAGTCTCTTAACTTGCTGTTTGTGGATTAATCACTGTATTGGAACCTTGACTGAAGTAGATATAGAGCCAACTAAATTTCATTTCCACCTTAGGCTAGAAACATCGGGATAAGCGTTTCTTGTTTGATTGGGGACTTCCGGTGTTGTGAGGCGTGAGGACCACTAAAATGAAGGCTATAAGAATCTGAATATAAGGATCAAGTTTAGTCAAGCTGCATTTTGCAAATTCCTGTTCCTACTGTCTTACTACCCCTGCATGTAGAGTTACATGTTTAGGATTGACGGTTCAGACTTGCTGAGCCTTAGTGCTCACGGTTGCTTCTGAGTTGTTTTTCCAGGTAGCAGGATGCATGCTATGAAGAGGATTGTTCGGTGAGACGACGAACCTCACGGTTAGTTCAACTCATCGGAAACCTAGCCACTGCCTTTCTTTGGTGAAGCTAGTAGGAAGCGTTCACGGGCTGAACGACTTCTCTTCGGCGTAGATAGGGTCGATAGTAAGTAGATTGTCCAGCTAGTTTTAATTTCCGCTGCGTGTGTACAATATGTTGTAAAAGATCTTATCTTGAGTAATAAAGTGGTGTCATATGTTCTTAAGCTTCTTTTCCTGCTTGCTGTTGGGTGCTGCATCGCACGGCACCACCCAGTGCGATCACCAGGCCGAGCTCCTCACAGCATGGTATCAGAGCCGCTTTGGGAATAGCACGCATGAAAAGAGCATATTTTCAAAAACTTAGGATTATATGAGTGAGGAACGTATAGTATGCCCACATCAGGAATATTATTAGCATAGTTACTTAAGGTGGCAAGCTAACAGAGTGTTATTCTTCTGTATTTCAATTCAGTAACGACACACCTACGTGGAGGTAAGAATGGTAAGGAATGCCACCGAAAGCGGATCAATTTCGGTTAGCTCACCCATACGAGGAAAGTAGTTTGGGATGTCCCGTTCAGCAATGGATGGGAAGTGAATATATTTTATAAGACTCTTCATGTCTTAGAAACATATGAATAGCACTAGCCTCCAGTGCGCAAACCCATGGGCAAGAGGGGGAGACCCCCATCGTGTGGTTTGTAACACGAAGTGTGTTCTCTAGGACTCTTCATGTCCTATGAGGCATACAAAAACGCTGTTACACCGGTGTGCTTTATTGCAAAGGTGTGGAGCCCCCGTTGGGTGGTGAATAACCCGATCATGTACCTTGAGACGTGGCTTGACTTAAGGACGACCCGTATGGCAATGATATGGGGCGTATGTTTTTATTATGATATGGACCTGCCTGAAATGATAAACTAATGTGTGCATCATTATTGAGTGGTTTTCTGCAGGTACCTTAACCACGTTAGTACATGTCGTGTAGAAAACGTTTGTGAGTGATCGTTTAGTGCCACCACTTGAGACGTATATGCTGGTTAGGATTTTTAGTTTGGTGAGGAAACGTAGTACCATGATATGTTTTGAACTGCATGAAAAATAAGGTTTGAAAAGAAAAAGAATAATTTTGGAGTCTAGGATTATATTAGGGGGTAATGAACTCCTATATTGAACTAAGAGTCAATTGGGAGTGTAGATTTATTCACAGAGACTTAGGAATAACCTCCCCTTTTTTGGCAGAATATTTTCTGAACTTGAAACAGGGCATAACATTTGTGTGGTTGAACCAATGGAGGTGAGAGATACATTTATAGAAAGCCATTGAAGTCTTTTACAACTCTTCTGTAGAACTCCGGATCAGAAACACCCTCCAAATGGATGAAATTCTCAGATGAGTGTGAACTGTCCAAAAACAGGGCAGACACAAATTGCTCTCTGGAAATTTCTGTATTTCAACCATAACTTTCTGTAGAAAATTTATAAGGGTCAAGTAAGACACCGTTGGAAAGCTTGTGATATATGCTCTGACTTTGTAGTTCAAAGGTACTCCAGATTTGGAGTTTAATTGTATGAAATCCTGCGGAAAACAGCCACTTTCAAAAAAGGTGCTGTCAAAATTGTTCCAGATTTATGTCAACTTTGGAATATCACAACTTTTGATCCAGAACTGATATGAAGGCAAATGAATACTCGTTGGAAACATATTTAAGTTAACTATAACTTTGATATTCAACTTGAGACATGAAATTGCAATTTTCATATTCAAATTCTGGGATTAAGACCTATTGGTCATTCTGAACAGAGTAGTGCTTATTGCCATTGAACTTGAGACTTGTTGTGGACAGGGATGTTTTAGACTTCTCTAAGTTTCATAACATGTTCTTGAGTTATTTTTTCAGTTTGTCCTACCGTTGGAATTAAGGGTTTGGATAAACTTGCTCAAGTTTGGTAGATTTCAGAATTTTTGAAACCCTAGTTAGTTTGTCATGGATCGTGCTCATTCCAGGAGTGAGGTTGTTGAGTTGAGTCACGGTGGAAGTAATTCGCCATGACAAAGAGTGCCGACATCATCAACCGGATTGGCGGAAATCTTGGCAAAGATGGCTGAGTCTCTGGATCTTTTGGTGCGACAAAGCATACGACAGGAGACATTACAGCAAAATCCCCCGCCAAGCACTTATCTGGATTTTCTAGCAAGACAACCACCGGTTTTCTCGGAAGTGAAACAACCGTTGGAATCGGCTCATTGGCTATAATGTATTGAAGCCAAGTTCGATATGCTTGAGTGCGATGAATATCAGAAGACTCTTTGCCGCTCAACAACTCCACGGAGCCGCTGGAGCTTGGTGGGCAGAGTATCTTGCAACTCTTCCTGAAGGTCATCGGGTGACGTGGGATGAATTCCGGGATGTTTTTCGGGCATGTCACATTTGTTCGGGAATTCTTCGAACAAAGTATCAAGACTTTCTGGAGTTAAAGAAAGGGGAAAGGAGTGCGTACGAGTACTTCAAGGAGTTTGAAGACTTCATGCAATACCCCACAAATATGGTAGACTCGGAAGCTTTGAAGTGTGAGTACTTCTTCCCAGGTCTGAATGTCAATCTTAAAGAACAAGTGACCTTGTTCAATAACGGTATTTACAATGAGTTGGTAAATGCCGCTATCATTAAGGAAGACATGCATCTCCGTTGTGAAGCGGAGTTGAAAAGAAGTATACCGCCAGATAGTGATATTGAGGTTCGTCCGAACTATCGAGTGTGGTATTACTTGCCAGTTAGGCAACAAATTCAGCCTGTGGTGCAACTCTCACAACCACGGCTGGAGTTACTCACTTATGAGCCTCAACCTCGACAGCAGCAATCGGAAGTTGTTTGTGCAACCCTACCACAACCAGCTGTGCATAGTTTATCTCCACCTCGTGTTAGTAGAGAGTTGAGGATTTCTACAACACGAAACCGTCGTGGTGCTGAGCAGATTCACACTCGTGTGTTGTCTCATCAGTGCTCAGATCAGCATCATGAACATTCAAAGAAGAATCTTTCAAAAGCTGGCAGGGTTAATTACACTGCTATTGAGGACATTACAAAAGGCGAACCAGTTTTAGCGGGCATGTTCACGTTACATGAACAGCCCACTTTCGTGTTGTTTGATTCCGGAGCCACCCACAATTTTATTAGCAGAGACTATGTGCTGATGAATAATCTTCCATTTAGCACAGTTAAGCATCCGTTTCATATCAGCTCACCCGGAGGCAAGATATCAACATATGAGATGGTCTCACGGGTACCTTTATGTTTGGGTGGAAACATCTATCCTGCGAGCCTTATCATACTCAAAGGCCAAAGTATTGATATTATCTTGCGGATGTCATGGTTGACATATTATGGAGCTATCTTTGACAGCAGCTCTTGAACTGTCCAACTTAATTCCCCAGTACACGGTTGCAACACATTGAATCTTGTGGATCCATCACAACGAGTTGCAGCAGTGCATCAGATTGAAGCTCCTAAACTTGAGGATATTCCAGTGGTATGTGAATATCCAGATGTGTTTCCCGAAGACTTGCCGGGTATGCCGCCCGAACGTGATGTAGAGTTCAAGATTGAACTAGCACTGGGAACAACACCTATTTCTCGGCGACCATACAAAATAGCACCGAAGGAGCCAGCAGAATTGAAGGAGCAGCTGAATGAACTCATGGGCAAAGGCTTTATACGCCCAAGTTCATCACCTTGGGGCTGTTCCGCACTCTTCGTGAAGAAGAAGGTTGAGACTTCAAGACTATGCGTAGATTATTGTCCGCTGAATGCTGTCACTATCAAGAATAAGTATCCACTACCGCGCATCGATATTTTGTTCGATCATCTAGTGGGTGCTAAGGTATTCTCCAAGATGGATCTTCGGTCCGGGTATCATCAGATAAAGATCCGGGCAGAAGATGTACCTAAGGCGGCGTTCTCAACAAGATATGGTCTTTATGAATATCTTTTCATGTCCTTTGGGTTGACCAATGCTCCGGCTCACTTTATGTATCTCATGAACTCTGTGATCATGCCATAGTTAGACAAGTTCGTCGTGGTTTTCATCGACGACATCTTGGTCCATTCAAAGTCAGAAGAAGAACATGCTGAACATTTGCGTATTGTACTCCAACGCTTGAGGGATCACAAGCTATTTGCAAAGTTCAGTAAATGTGAGTTTTGGATCAGCAAAGTGCCGTTTCTTGGGCATATTATTTCAGCGGAAGGCATCACTGTGGACCCAAGTAAAATCGAGCAAGTGCTGAATTGGAAATCTCCAACATCTGTTCATGAAGTGAGGAGTTTCCTAGGTTTAGCGGGTTATTACCGGAGATTAATTCCAAACTTCTCCAAGGTCGCTAAACCTATGACGGAGCTATTGAATAAAAGCACCAAGTATGATTGGAGCAATTCATGCAAACAAGCTTTTCAAACTTTAGTGAAGCATCTCACTACAGCTCTAGTTTTAGCCCAGCCAGACACAATGAAGTTGTTTGATGTTTACTGTGATGCATCCGGCATTGGTTTGGGTTGTGTGTTGATGCAAGAAGGACGTGTGGTCGCGTATGGATCCCGACAACTCAGGGGTCATGAGCAGAATTACCCGACGCACGACCTTGAACTAGCTGCGGTGGTCTTAGCTTTGAAAATGTGGAGACATTATCTACTAGGCAATCTAGTAAATCTCTACACTGACCACAAAAGGTTGAAGTACATCTTAACACAGAAGGAACTGAATATGAGGCAGCGAAGATGGCTCGAATTGATCAAGGACTATGAACTTGAAATCCATTACCATCCAAGCAAAGCGAATGTGGTTGTCGATGCACTTAGTCGGAAAGCCCACGTTCACCATTTAGCCATGGCTGCACATGAAGAAGGAGAACCAAGCCTGCGCTTAGTTCCATACAGATCGCTGTTCAACCTCGCTCTTATTCCTACAATCCGAGATGAGATTGTAGAGGCTCAAAAGAGAGATAGGGGTATATCTCATATCCGGAGGAGAGTGGACAGCGGTGAATTGAAGATGTTCCGCAAGGATGAAGAGGGTACTCTATGGTTTAACAACCGTATAGTTGTACCCCGGAATATGAAATTGCGGAGGAAGATATTGTATGAAGCGTATTTATCCAAGTACTCCATTCATCCAAGAAACAACAAGATGTATCAGGACTTAAAATCTAAGTTCTGGTGGACACGGATGAAAAGTGAGATTGCAAAATAAGTATCCGAGTGTGATACGTGTCGGCGGGTTAAAGCCGACCATATGAGGAAAGCCAGACCACTTCAACCGCTGAAGGTTCCAGCATGGAAGTGGGAAGACATAAGTATGGACTTCATCGTCGGTTTACCCATGACCAGCAACAAGCATGATTCTATTTGGGTAATTGTCGATCGTTTGACCAAGACAGCTCATTTTATTCCAGTCCATACGAAATATGTGGCAAAGAAGTATGCATAGCTGTTCATCTCGAGAATCATGTGTTTTACACGGGGTTCCCTGCACCATCGTGTCTGACCGAGGTGTGTTATTCATATCTAGATTTTGGGAGCAACTACATGCTTCACTGGAAACCAAGCTGATTCGGAGTTCAGCGTATCATCCGCAAACTGATGTTCAAACGGAGAGAGTCAATCAGATTCTGGAGGATATGCTACGGGCATGTGTCATAAATCATGGGAAGAATTGGGATGACCATCTAACGTTAGCAGAATTCTCAAATAATAACGGTTATCAATCCAACATCAAGATGGCTCGCTATGAAGCTCTTTATGGCCGAAAGTGACGCACACCGCTGAATTGGTGCGAGTCCGGTGAGAGAGTGGTCTACGGGATTGATCTTGTGAATGAAGCCGAGGAACGAGTGCGAGTGATTCAAGACAATTTAAAGGCTGCTCAATCTCGGCAGAAAAGCTATGCATATAAACGATGTCGACCTCTTCACTTTGACATCGGAGACCACGTGTATCTTCGTGTCTCTCCGATGAAAGGGATTCATCATTTTGGAGTGAAGGGAAAGCTCGCTCCGCGATTCATTGGGCCGTTTGCTGTCGCTGAGATATGCGGACCCGTGGCCTATTGTCTAGAGTTACCGACGTCACTTTCGGGTATTCACAATGTTTTCCACGCCTCTCAACTGCGGAAATGTCTTAAGTACCCAACCGCAGTTCATATGGAGAACATTGAGGATCTTCAACCGGATTTCACTTATTCTGAGTATCCGATGCAGATTATCGACGAGAAGACTCATGCCACAAGAAATCGGACATTGCGATTTTACAAAGTCTTGTGGAGCAACCACACCGCTGATGAAGCCACGTGGGAAAGTGAGGATTTTCTCCGTTTAAATTTTCCCGACTTGTTTGTACCATATGTCCAGTAGTCATTCTCCCTTCTTTCTTTTGTGATCTCGGGACGAGATTCTTTTAAGGGTGGAGGAATGTAACAGCCCTAACTTTTGTAAAGTTTGATTTCAACTTATTAAACAAAGTTAAGACGATAAAAGACTATAGTTGTGTCACATGAAATGATGAACACGACAATGGACATGTGAGGGAGCTAAAATTTTTTCTTCACCTCTTGATTAGAATATGCTAACATGGGGAGTGAACTTTACTCCCTAAATGGCACTCATGCGCACATACTTAATAGGTAGAGGATGGAGGGGATAATTTAAACACCATTTTGAATATTTTCAAAGGATTGATGTTCAGTTTATCCAACAGCCTATATGCGAGATCACTGATACATTTCTCATGTATTCAAGAGCCTAAGTTTCAAATTTGGAGAAGTTTAGGGTTCATATACTATTTATTCTGAGGAATAAATGAGGGCACGTTCAAATTCAAATTTGAATTTGAAAACCGAACCAAACATGCTCAATTTTGAAATCTGATTTCAGATTCAAGTTCCTCATAATTTGTTTGATCTACCGTCCAATTTTGGTTGAATTTGGACGAAGGCGGTGCGGGAAAAATTAAAGCACGGAGAGGGGAGATATTTGGGGGCTGTGGCCCACATGTCATACACACATGTAACTAAACCGACTCTGTTTTTCCCTCTCGGTTGCACACGAGCCGACAGCGCGCCGGCGTCACCCCCGCCCGAGGCCTCAAGCGCCAGCTCCTGCTTCCACTCACGAGCTCAGCCTGATCTTCACGCAGCTGGTGCACCAAAGCAAGTTGCCTTTCGCTCCCTCGGTGGTCTGCTCCCGTGTGTTTATCTCCCGAGTAGAACAGAACCCACGCTCTCTGTTCCTCTGATCGTCCAAGCCAACCGGACTCCCTTTGCTCGAGCTCCCCACAGCAAAAACCTTCGCCCATGAGTGCTCTAGCCATCTAGCAACCTCACCCCGTTGATCCATGCTTGCATGCGCCTAGAAACAGTTCGATTGCAGCTGCTCCTGAGTTGAAACTGAAGAAACCGAACTGGTGACCGTGGACAGCCCGAACCAAGGGTGATCACGCCGAAGTAAGCCACCCCATCGGTGCACCTACAAGTCTAGTTGCTCACCTCCGAAGCTCAGCCCTAGCCATTGATCACAGAGGGAGAATTTCAAGATCTTTTCCTCGTGGCAGAAACTGACCTTGAGGTAAGGAATTGCAAAATTCGTCCTCAAATCGTGTTTGTTGTGTTTCAAACTTCACACATAGGATATTAACTGCCTAGCACACCTCCTCCATCGATTTTAGACCGAGAAATTAAGTGTAGAGCGAGGAATCTGAGTTCTTTTTGAGGGAATACCGCTGGACCATGTTGGGTGCACGGTGCCGATAGGTTTGGAGCGCTCACCGGCTCGTTTAAACCCCATGTCGACCTTCTACACGATCCCCTGGTGCTCTAGAGCCAAGAACCTGATCATTTGGTGAAGAAAAAAGCCGCCAAAACCTCGCCGGAACCCTAGTTCTTGCTGTCCTCGGTGAGCCCTGTTTTCCGGCGAGTTTCAACCGCCGGCGACCTCACCAACGTGTTCAGCATGGGGGAAAATGGGGGGCGGCCAGCAGGAGGTCCGGAGGTGGCTGGGAAGTGCCTTCCCGGTGACACTCGCCGGAGGGAGCCGCCACTGCTCTGTTTGGAGCGAGGCTGAAGGTTGGGGGTGACAGGAGGGACCCACAGGCAGGTTTTAAACATTTCCAGATTTTTCCTTTTGAGTTCAAACTTTGGAGAGTCATAACTTTGTGTATGAGTGTCCAAAAATTGTGAAACAATTTTTTCTGGATTACCCTCAAAGAGTACTATCAAGGGGTGCATCCCAATATTTATGAAAATCCCTGGATTTGGCTCATTAATTCATTTAAGTAAAATTTTGTAGGAATTTTTACAGGATTTATGTTTATCGGAAAATTCCCAAATTTGGACAGGACATTCTTCCAAAATTCCTTGAATTACAGTAAAAACTTCAGAGGCATTGGACTCCATTTGCTTGGTCAAATGATTTGTTCATTCCTTATGTCTCTGAAAAATGGGAAAAATGAACAGAGACATTTTCTGCTTTTCCCCATTCTTTGTAAAATTCATAGCTCCATGTAGGAAAGTCCAAAAATGGTAAAACCAATTCCTATGGGCTCAGGACATTTTTTACTTCACAAAAAGTCTACTTTGCATCATAGGAAGACTTAATATATAGGGGGTAAAGGCAGATTAGTGAAAACCACATAAGGATTTGTTGTGCTCACATGAAGCCATTTCATGAGCTCAATTTTTGCACACTGCCTAAATACCTACAATAGAAGCTGTGATTAAATTTTCAGATTCATTCGACCTCTGGAACTTAAGCTACCATCTTTTAGGTCTAAGTGTTCATATGAGGATGTAATCACATGGTGATTTATTTTCCTCCCTTGTCACCTAGCATTCTTATTTCTAAGGTTTAGATCCAACAACAGAAACCTTGCTGTTGTTTATCTCTCTTATGTGTGAGTTAACTTGGATAACAGCTTTGAATCATTTTTCTAAATTGCTTTTAAATACATGTGCATAAATCATCTTAATAGACCGTGACATCGACGTTCGACGAGGACTCAACTCCACAGCAAGGATCTCCATCTCGTGACGAGTTTGGAGGATTCTATGGAGGAAGATTAACTCCTAGCTTCTAATAGAACTGTTGAGCAAGGCAAGCCCCTGTTTGCATATCGTTACCATTTTAAATTTTGCTTTACTTCACCTCATGGTTATTAGACTTGATATTGTGCATTATGTCTAGGATGATTGAAACCCACTTGCATGGCTATTACATCCCTGATTCGAAGGTTTAGTGTAGGATTTGCCTCGTTGTAGATGCTAGGCTAATGTTGTAGCTTGCTCGGTAGAAGTCGAGTAGTAAAAAGCTACTCGCGAGAAAGTTCGAGTAATGGAGTTACTCGCGAGAGGTGATGATAAGAGCACCCTCATGAAAATGAGATGGGGACAGGGATGTTCCTGTAGGATGGATCGCTCAAGGTTGGTCTCGACCTGCGGTGGGTGTGACAATGCTTGAGACCACATTTGGCCTGGACCGGGATGGTAAGGCAAATGTGGAGGTTGGTTGTAGCCCCATCCCCGTCGGTTAAGGACCGTATGTATGCGGCCCTGCTGGACAAGATTGAGCTGTAACGGATATATAGTGGGGTATGGGATTCATGAAACAGATGTAACTCGATGGACCGTGATATAGAAACTCATCCTTCGCGTAGAATGGCATTGAGAAGGCGGGAGGTGTAAATCCTTCATCGGGCAACTTCGATGTGTCCGCGTAGAGGACCATCCTGCTCGGCGCGAAATGTTTTTCTATGTCGGGGTGTCGTGTGAAAGATTGCTGCATACAACGTAAGAAAGAGCTCTTGAGAGAGTCTTTCGAGGCGGGTGTATGTGTTGTGTATTCCTGGTTGTTATTGATTCGAATCACCGTCGCTCGCGGAAGAGGATTGAGCATACTTGCCCACTGCACCATGACGTAGTAAGAAGAGGAACTAAGTCTCTTAACTTGCTGTTTGAGGATTAATCACTGTATTGGAACCTTGACTGAAGTAGATATAGAGCCAACTAAATTTCATTTCCACCTTAGGCTAGTAACATCGGGATAAGCGTTTCTTGTTTGATTGTGGACTTCCGGTGTTGTGAGGCGTGAGGACCACTAAAATGAAGGCTATAAGAATCTGAATATAAGGATCAAGTTTAGTCAAGCTGCATTTTGCAAATTCCTGTTCCTACTATCTTACTACCCCTGCATGAAGAGTTACATGTTTAGGATTGACGGTTAATACTTTCTGAGCCTTAGTGCTCACGGTTGCTTCTGAGTTATTTTTGGAGGTAGCAGGATGCCTGTTATGAAGAGGATTGTTCGATGAGATGACGAAACATACGGTTCGTTCAACTCATTAGATACCTAGCCGCTGCCTTTCTTTGGTGAATCGAGTAGGAAGCGTTCACGGGGTGAACAACTTCTCTTCGGCGTAGTTAGGGTCGAGAGAGAGTAGATTGTCCAGATAGTTTTATTTTCCGCTGCGTGTGTACAATATGTTGTAAAAGATCTTATCTTGAGTAATAAAGTGGTGTCATATGTTCTTAAGCTTCTTTTAGTGCTTGTAGTTGGGTGCCACATCGCATGGCACCACCCAGTGAGATCACCGGCCGGGCTCCTCACAATATAATAGAGTGAACATGGTGGATTTACAAAGACAACATGTATCGCTGTTATAATACTCAGTGATTACAAAGACAACGTGGAGTACCTGTTAGAACAACAAGACTATCTCCTTTAACACAATAACTATTCGAAACAACTAATTTGTGCTGGTATGAAAACACATAGAAAATGTAGAAGAAACAATTGAGCTAAATTTGCTTTGTTTTCTGATGTAAACAATTAATTTGATCTCTAGATATTTTGCTCTCTGGTCCACCTTCAAACAAAATCTAAACAATTAATCTAAGCAATTGTCAAGGTCTCTAAACAAGTAATCTAAACAATCAAAAACAATCTAAAATGGGGGGGGGGGTCTCAGCACAGTGGGAAAGCGCCGGCGGTGGGGGACGGTGGGGAGGGGGCAGCGCATGGTGGGGGTAGATGTCGGGAAGGAGGAGGCGGCGTGGGGAGGATTAAGGCGTGGGGGTGCGGCGGTGATGGTGACGGAGGGGGATAGAAAAGGGAGGAGGGAGGCGATGGTGAGGGCGAGGATGACACTCGGCCGGCAGCGAGGGTGAGGAGGGAGGCGGCACGTGGAGGGGGGAGGGAAGGAGGCGGCGCGAGGGACAAAGAAGGGAGGAAAGATGTGGACGTACATAGATGGCAAAGGCGATGGCGACAGCGACGAAGCTCGGCGGCAAGGACGGCGAGGACGAAACTCGGCGGCGAGGACAGCAAGGACGAAGCATGGCAAAGGAAAATTTTGGCAGCCTGACGGCGTCTAAGTGAAATCTCTAGGGTTCAGTTTTTTCGAGAAGACCGAGCGGCCTTATATAGAAGCAGATTTTCACAGGCGGCTCTTTATTAAACTCCGTCTGTGAAGATGTATTAGTAGAGGTGGTTTGTAAATTGTAATTTAGAACCGCCTGAGCGGCCTTATATATGCGCAGATTTCACATGTGGCTCTTAGTTAAACACCACCTGTGAAAAATGTTTAAATTGTGTTCTTCCTAGTATATTTGTCTGTTGCCACTTCGTGCGCAGAGATAATAAATGTGCATCGTTGCCACAATGAACATATAGAACCGCAGTCACATTGCAATTTAGAGATAAACATTTGCAACTCAATGAACATTTCATATTTTATACACATTACGTGTCATCTAAACAATACATTTCAGACTTATATTCCTATAAATATCCCATCGATCTAAACTGTATCGTCGAGCTTGCTCGCAAACACGTCTCTTATATTCCTATGGATCCTGAAAATAACATTGCCATTCTTTAAATTGACAAATATCGAATGAGGAATGATATATAACCTAGGTTGCTCACTAACACAAAGTTACTAACTTTGATAAGTAGAATATAGCAATCATTTTCAACATCGGGCGCATTTGGTTGATGAAGCAAAAGCTGAACTTCAAGTAGTAAAATTCTGAAATTAATACTAGGACACCACCCCTATGAAATATCAATTTATGCAACATAAGAAACCACTTCAAATAACAGCAACAATTACTAATTACTTGAGCAAAATAAGTCTATCTTACAGTCTCTTGATCAAGAACCCCAAGGCAGAGAAATCCTGGGACATTCGGGTGGAAGAAACCAGGTGGAAAGGCGCATCTCGGAGGTACCAAAGGATAGTCCTCCGAGAAGGAGATTGTTAGTGGGTAGTAACCACCTTCCTAGTCAGTCTACAAAGGAAATTCATTAATAACGGGACGATGGTTATACTGGATTACGCTTATTCTTTATGACTTACCCCTTCTTTACCGGGGACGATGCACTGCCACTTCATTAAGTCTCCGACAAAGGCTTCGCAGAGAAACCCTACACAGAGAAATTGGACAACAAGTGACGCAGATGGCGAGCCATGAAATTGAAAATACCAAAAACAAACAAGACAGAAAAGCAAAACTACAGAGTGACGGTGTGCCATATGCACATACATGGGGGTGGTTCTTGCACCACGCCAAGCGCTCCTCCTTGAGTCGGCCACGCGCCAAGTCTTTGATAAAGTTCCCAGCCATGAACGACGATGACGATGTAGAATAGGAGGGAGTAGTGACGGCGATAACGACGATGATGATGGCGAACAGTGGACGGCAGGCGGCGGTCGCACTGGAGTTGGTCGATCGCTAGGGTTCGAAGAGAGAGCGGTTGGAGTTGGACGGAAGGGAAACGCGTGGCCCGAGGAGGAGGAGGTGCAGAGAACTTAAATGCGGCCGATGGTGAAGAGACGGGCGGGATAAAAGCTTGTCTTCCATTGTTGACAAAGGGAGACGAGCGGGCCGAGGAGGAAGAGCTGCGGAGAACTTAATTGCGGCCAGTGGTGCATAGAAGTGCGACCGGCGTGCGACCCTCCTCCTCCTCGAATATGAAATTAAACACATCCGCGAAGATGTATTATCGCAGGCGGTTCTTAATATAGAACCGTCTGTGAAAAAGTTTACTAAGTTTAGGATTAATTAATATTCTTGATCAAATAAGGGGGCTTGTAAAAGCCCAAATTCCAAGTTCTCGTAATATGATTTAGTATTACAGCTGCCCATTAAAATTCACTTGGAAAAACCTTTGAAATTGGTCAGAACATGAAAAACAAATAATAGGTTATTTTTCATTTTTGTATCTTGTATAATACAATGATTATGTGAGTGAATTTTTCTATGGAACTTTTTAGTCACCATACCAACCTCTATGATTTTTTCAGATTTTTACCATATAGTTTGAATAAATGTGTGTTTAAAATTTGAAGAATGCCTCATATGTATATGAGCATTTCATTAGAATGATGGATAATTTGAATTTTGACATGTTGGATTGCTTTAAAAAAATTAACAAAATTCATACATGTATAAATAAGACAATATGTTCATACAAACAAACTTTCAGTGGAAGATCCATTTTTAGGAGATATGAAAATCTGAATAATATGTGCATATAAATTAATTCTATATTTACAAAAACATAACAATGTTACCTTTATAAGTTTAAAACTTTTTGTTCCATCTAGTATATATTAATTTTTGAAGAATATAGAAAAAAGAATCATCGAGTTTGGACTTAATTTGAAGAATCTACACATGTTTGAGTATTTACATTGGAATCTAAATAAAAAAGGAAGCAAAGGAAGAAGAAACTGAAGAGCAGACCTATGAAGAGACAATTATCGCAGGCAGTTTTTCATATAGAACCGCCTGTGAAAAAAGTTTACTAAGTTTAGTATTAATTAATACTCTTGATCAAAATAAGGGGGTTTGTAAAAGCCTAAATTCCAAGATCTTGTAATATGATTTAGTATTACAGGTGCCCAATAAATTTCACTTGGAAAAACCTTTGAAATTGGTCAGAACATGAAAAACAAATAAATAGGTTATTTGTCATTTTTGTATCTTACATAATACAATTATTTTTTGAGTGAATTTTTCTATTTGGACATTTTAGTCATCATACCAACCTATATGATTTTTTTCAGATTTTTACAAAATTGTTTGAATCAATATGTGTTCAAAATTTGAAGAATGCCTCATATGTATATGAGCATTTCATTAGAATGATGGATAATTTGAATTTTGACATGTTGGGTGGCAGCAGGCTGCGGACCGTGTATATGATCATTTCATTAGAATGATGTCAAAATTCCTATTCCGATATATGTTAAACATATATGTATTTCAGGGAATTCAATATATGGTGAACATAAATGTGTAAACATGGCGGTAGGTGGGCTCTATGCGCAGGTGGGTGCGGGGTGCGGCGTGGCGGCAAGCAAGTCACGACGGAGGGGCACTCTGGTGGCGGGCTCTCACACACTAAAGCCATCTGGTTAGACATGCTTTCGCGAGCGCGCTGCATTGAGAGACGATTGCAAAATGATCATAAGTTCGATGGAGATCTCTAGATATTCCACGGTGATTTCACGTTCAAATGCTGGTACGACAGTACATGCTGTTACGTCCTTCATAATGCAAAGAAGTTCTTCAGGGCACTCTCCGGGACAGATAACAAAGATACAGTAACACAGGACAAAGAAAGGGTAACATAATGACAACAGTAACACGGGACAAACCCACGGTAACATCTGTTTAGAAGAGTAACAGGGAACAAACATTCGGTAACATCGTGACCAGAGTAACACGGGACACATCAAGGATAACATACGTACAAGTTCAGAAAAGTATAACTAATATGAAAGCACGTCGAGGAGTTATCACATCCAGCCATAGTTCCTCGCCATTCGATGGTGCCGGCTCTTCTTCTTATCACTATGTATTTCGGAATTGGAGAGCTCAACTTCCACAACATGACATTGGATGGAGTTGATGTCTTCATTCGGTTACCTTCAAGTTGGGACAGACTGGGCATATCAGGTAGCCGCTGGGGTGCTCGATGACGCGCATATTGTCGCTGTATGGGACGGGCAATTTGTAGCCATCATACCTGTCATCATCGGAGTCCGTGCTGACGTACCCGGGCGAGGGGCACTGCTCACGGACCGGAGATGGCGAGGAAGCCTGACGGGAGAGCAGCAGCACGCAAATCTCATAAGAGGTAAACGCATCGATGCAGGCATACTCCACCTGCTGTGGCGACAGGATTGCCTTATCCCACTTATCACAATTGATGTCCTTCACCTTGTCGATGTGCGCATTTATCACCTCGAGCGCCAGGGCCTTGAGCGACGCCGACATGAGTTCCAACCGATGCAGCACCTTCACGGCAAGGTCCCAGAGCTCAACCACATTTGCTACCTCGAAGCCGTAGTCCTCGAGCAGCCGCTTTACATCGCTATTGATACTGACGCCCAAATATATGTTGTGCGGATAGGCGAAGAAGTTTTTCAGGGCACTCTTCGGAACATAGTCTGCATGATTGATCTTGAAGATGAGGCAGTGGTGGCCCACGCAGAGCTGCAGGACGGCCATCTTGTATGACTTGCGCCCATCTGGGTTCTTGACGTCGTACCACTCTGTGTCCAGGCCGACGATGAGGGGCCCCGGGTTGTTCCCGCGAGCCTGCAAAAGGAAGTGCTTGACATCGGCGCCGGAGGACGTGACGGTGGTCTTGATCATGGTGCCATTCAACATGACCTCGGTGGTATCGGTTGCATCACTTTAGGTCAGCAACTGTGTTGGTGGAGCCGCCGAGACCAGAGATGACCATCGGGAGCGGTTCACCAGCGAGCCACCAGAAGGTTGCAGCTTGGCTCCCTGGTTGTTCACCGGTGGGCCACCAGAAGGTTGCCGCTTGGATCCAGCGCTTGACTCCGGGAGCGCCAGCAATGGCTGCTTGCATTTTCTGCCTTGATGATCACCAGCGGGGAGGCGAGACAAGGATCCTGCAGATGCCATGGTAGTGAAGAGCGAGGAAGATGGAAGGGTGCTGTGAGGAAGATGAGGAAGGGCGCGGCAACTACTTTGAGTCGCCAACTATGTTGGCGGAGCCGCCGGGACCAGAGACGACCATTGGGAGCGGTTCATCAGTGGGCCACCAGAATATTGCAGCTTGGCTCCCTAGATGTTCACCGGCGGGCCACCAGAAGGTTGCCACATGGCTCCAGCGCTTGACTCCAAGAGCGCCAGCAATGACTGCTTGCATTTTCCGCATTGATGATCACCATCGGGGAGGCGAGACGAGGATCCTGCAGACGCCATGGTTGTTAAGAATGAGGAAGATGGAAGGGCGCTGGGAGGAATATGAGGAAGGGCACAACAACTGCTTATTATAGAGGAATTTCAGATTCTAGCGGTTGCAGCACCGTCGACGAGGCGCTATAACTGAATGTCCTAACCTTCCGGTCATTCCTGTAGCTCGCAGCTAGCTTCCTTGGGAAGGTACTCATACCACACTCTCTCTATCTATAGCCCCTTGTCCATTCCAACATAGTGGTTGATCGATTCTCTAAATACAGGAACAGACTGACAAAAAACACATGAATAGGCAACAAAACTTGCAGGGGATAAGGATGGCTTACCAGCAGGTAGGCACTCAGGAGTTCAGGCTCCTCTCCTCACAATAGTTTCAAAAAACAGATAATGGCCACGAAGCAGCTAATCACTGCCACCCAGGGAGAACAAACATTTCTATAAAATGTTACTTATATAAGTTTTAAACTTTTTTGTTCCATCTGGTATATATTAATTTTTGAAGAATATAAATAAAGAATTATCGAGTTTGGATTTAATTTGCAAAATCTATACATGTTTGAGTATTTACATTGGAATCAAAATAAAAAATGAAGCAAAGAAAGAAGAAACTGAAGAGCAGACCTATGAAGAGGCAATTATCGCAGGCGGTTTCTAATATAGAACCGTTTGTGAAAAAAGTTTACTAAGTTTAGAATTAACTAATATTCTTGATCAAAATAAGATGGCTTGTAAAAGCCTAAATTCCAAGTTCTTGTAATATGATTTAGTATTACAGGTGCCAATTAAATTTCACTTGGAAAAACCTTTGAAATTGGTCAGAACATGAAAAACAAATAAATAGGTTATTTGTCATTTTTGTATCTTACATAATACAATTATTTTTTGAGTGAATTTTTCTATTTGGACTTTTTAGTCATCATACCAACCTATATGATTTTTTCAGATTTTTACAAAATTGTTTGAATCAATATGTGTTCAAAATTTGAAGAATGCCTCATATGTATATGAGCATTTTATTAGAATGATGGATAATTTGAATTTTGACATGTTGGATTGCTTTAAAAAAATTCATACATGTATAAATAAGACAATATGTTCATGCAAACCAACTTTTAGTGGAAGATCCATTTTTTAGGAGATACGAAAATCTGAATAATATGTGCTTATAAATTTATTCTAAATTTACCAAAACATAACAATGTTACCTATATAAGTTTTAAAATTTTTGTTCCATCTAGTATATATTAATTTTTGGAGAATATAGAAAAAATAATCATCGAGTTTGAACTTAATTTGTAGAATCTATACTTGTTTGAGTATTTACATTAGAATCTAAACAAAAAATGAAGTAAGGGAAGAAGAAACTAAAAAGCAGATCTATGAAGAGGCAATTATCGCAGACGGTGTTTAATGGATCACATTAAAACACGCTTATGATAATGAACGACTATATAAAGTACTGCTCAAGCGACGCAAAAATCTAACTCGGGAGATTTCACATCGACGCGGTCAGGCTGCCAAAAAATACATTTGCCCCTCGCCGCCGCAGCTGCCATCTTGGCCGTCGCCGCTGCCGCCGTCCTCTCCCTCGCTGCCGAGCCCACGTTGCCGTCCTCGCCCTCACCTCCAAGCGCGCGCACGTCGTCGTCCTCGCCTCCAAGTGTCATCACTTTACGCTAGCTTTATGAAACTTGTGTTCAACTTTCAGCGTTCACTTGCATTCAAGAAATTATTACTATCATATTTTTATTTTTACAGTTTGATCCTATGTACATTCAAAATGTTGCAAACTTTATTGAAGAGTCCAAGAGACATGTGAAGATGCAAAAGATAGATGACATCTTATGTCCATGTATCGACTGTAAAAATAAGATTACTTGGATAGATACTATAGTAATCCAATCTCATTTGCTGAAAAGGGGTTTCAAAATAAAACTACACAATATGGACAGAGCATGGTGAGTTAGATACACATGAGGTGGATAAAGATGATGAGAGAGAGGTTCTGATGATGATAATGCTAATATCGGTTATAGTAGTGACAATCAGGATGATGATGGTGATGAGTTTGATTGTGAGGAGATGTCGCGTCACATCGAACTCATGTATTGATTTCTATGGGAGGAAGTAAAGGTTTAAGTAAAATGGAGACATTACAGAATGCAGCGACGGAGCTCTTATGTGATGAATCAAAGGGTTGTAATAAAGAGTTTACTACATTACGTGCAGTCCTAGACCTACTAAAGTTGAAAGCCACACACGGATGGTCCGATTGTAGTTTATCTGATCTTTCGAATCCTTTGGCAGAAGTTGTTTCAAATCCCAATAAACTGCCCAGAAGCAGTTATAAAGCAAAGAAACTTCTTTACTCGATGTCACTAGGTGTGACAAAAATACACACTTGTGTGAACCATTGTATTATGTATCGCAAAGAGCATGGGCTCGTAACTGTATGCCCCATCTGCGTTGTCAGTAGATACAAAAAGGACTACAATCACCGGTATGTTACCAACATGAATAAGACCCTGAAGAATAAGAAGAATGTATATTGGCCCTGAAGGTGACGATGTCAATACTTCTGACGATGCAGGCGGGAAGAATAACAGAAAAATTCCTGGCTTGGTGATGTGGTACCTTCCAGTAATTGATCGTTTGAAGTGTTTGTTCTCAAACTCTATGGAGGTTGAACTTATGCGTTGGCATTCCGAGCAGCTTAGGAAGAATGAAAAACATATTCGACACTCTGGTGATGCAACCCAGTGGAAAAATATTGATATTCAGTATCCAGAGTTTGCAAAGAAATTCAGAAATGTAAGGTTTGCCTTGGTTACAGACGGAATGAATTCGTTTGGTGAAAAAAAGACCATGCACAACACATGGCTCGTGGTCATAATAATGTACAACCTACAGACGTGGTTGTGTCACAAAAGGAAATAAATTTTGTTATCTATTCTTATACAAGGTCCAAAATAACCCGGCATCGAAATTGATGTGTTATTGGAACATCTAATAAAAGATATGGTGAAACTGTGGAATGAAGGGGTACGTACATGAGATGAGTACAAGCGGGAGTATTTCACGCTAAGAGCAATGATATTCGTTACCATGCATGATTATCCCGGACTGTTTACATTATTGGGACAAATGAAAGGGAAGAAAGGTTATGTAGGGTGCGTGGATGGAACAGGATTTTTGTACCTAACTTCATCCAGAAAGACGGTGTACATGAGACACCAGCGGTTCTTGACAGATACACACAAGTACAGTAAGATGAAAGAACAATTTGATAAAACAATAAAAAAAGATACTGCACCAAAACCTAACATTGGAAAACTCATGTTCGAAATAGTGAAGAACATTCAGGTTGCTTTCGGTAAGGGCAAAAAATGTAAAGGAACAAAGAGAAAGAAAACTACATCTTCGGGTGATACAACTGACACGGCTTTCAAGAAACAATCGATTTTTTCAAGTATCTTCCGTACAGGAAGAACCAGGAAATTTGCTATAGTATTGATTTGTTGGGGTTAGGAATTTGGGAAATAATAAAGAGGAATATAATCCATATGAAGATATATACCTTTTCACTGATCGAGACAACATCACAAGTATAGAAAGAAGCATTAAAAAGGATTTGAAACCCTATATGCGAGAAGATGTCAATGCTGGAAAAAATGTATGATATATATTTATATATTTATAATATTGTAATGAAGATTTAATATTTTAATTTGATAATTTTTTCTCTTTTAATATTTGAATTTTGACGAGTTGGAATTCTTTAAAAAATTAACAAAATCATACGGTGAAATATTGGCTTTTGAGTTGGCCATAGACTTCAACAGTGAAATACATTGCGCTTGAAGCCACGACCGACTGAGTCTTTCTTCATCTCTATATGTACGTGTGAGCTCTGTTTTTCTTCTGTTCGTGTGCATAATTTTCTTCTATTTTTTCTTCAAGTAAAAACAGCATGTATAAACATTTTGAATAATTGGTAAATACAATTTTCGCAGGCGGTTCTATACCTACGACTAGCCACCTGTATTAATGGCCAATCGTGCTCCTACTCCACGACCCGCCTGTATCGTGCGGTCGTTGCTATTCCGACACAGAATTCGAAGCGATCCAACCTCTCCTTTATCACAGGCGGTTCTATACCTACGACTAGCCGCCTATGAAGAATCATTATCATAGGCGGTTTGTAATGTAAAGAGTATCCGTCTGTGATAACTTCATTATTGCAAGCGGAACTTTATCTACAACGATCCACCTGTGAAGAATGTTTATCACTGGCAGTTTATAATGTAAGATTATTCGATTGTGTAACTCTAAGGACGCATGTACTGTGCACGTTCCCGACCCCTCGGTACCTAAAAAGGCGTGCATGCCCAGTTGCTTCAGCTGTCTGTATTAATGGCCAATATTGCAGGCGGCTCCTACTCCACGGTCTGCATGTATCGTGCGGTCGTTGCCATTCGCGTGCAAAATTCGAAGCGATCCGACCTCTCCATCTCTGCACCATTGTAACTTGCTCCTTCCCCTGGCCTTCTCTGCACCACCATCACAGTCTTCCCTCTAGTCTTCGTCTTCCTCGCCGCACCGTAGCCCTAGTCTCAATGGCACCACCGACAAAGCGCTCCCGATCATGCTCACCACTCGCCGCGCCTCCATCCCCGGCTCCAACGGCACCTCCTTCCCCCGCTCCAACCACACTTCTGTCTTCGGCTCCAACCGCACCTGCATCCCCAGCTCCAACCGCGCCTCCGTACCAGACTCCAACCGCACCTCCGCCGCCTTCCTAGGCGGAAGAGAGAGTGCACCTGCTTAGGGAAGTCGCTTTCCTAGAGCAGAGTCTAGTTGCCCTCAGGGCACACGTGGACGACCTATCACCGTTGCATCGGCAGATGAAGAAGGATGTATTCAACAATACATCTGATGCCATGGAGCTTCTAGGTCTTGGTCACCTTCCAGTATGTACTAGAATGGACACCATAGCTCAATACCTCTTCGGGGTAAGCGCAGTGACCTGTCATCTTGACGCGATGCGGGAGACGGTCGGTGTGGTGCTTGGGGTGGAAGGCAACAGAAAGTTGGTGGAGGTAGTTGCTGACAAGTGTGGGGTTCTTCCGCTACCGGAGGACTAGGCGATCGTCTGTTCTTTTCTTTTGTTGTTTGTAAAAATTTAATTTTTAATGAATGTTTGTTTGATGATGGATGTTTCTTATCGATTATCGAATTGTTTATTGTCTTTTTGTTTGATGCTAAATGTGGCTGACGTATACTGGGTCGCGACGTTTGGTAGCTTCGAATTGAATTCAAAGGTGTGTTCTCCTTGGTAACCGCAAAGGTCGCGCACGCCCGGTCGCTTCAGCCACCTATATGAATGGCTAATATTGCAGGCGGCTCCTACTCCACGGTCCGCCTGTGAAAATTGATATGTTTACACGGACGGTTTGTCGTTGCGAGTCGTCTATGTTGTTCATTCGTCAAAGGATGCTATTAATTCATTCGACATCAAAGGCGTATTTTTTACAGACCGCCTGGTCTAAAAAACAAGGCGCCTGTGATAATTGTTTTTGTAGTAGTGAATATTGCTTCTTCGAATTATTATTCTTTTATTCTTTTGTAGTTTTTCCATATTTGATGATGTTATCGACTCGAGGGTAGCACGACCTTCTATCGTCACTCCATCGACCGAGGGTTCCTCCGTCGGCCAGACAAGTCGTCGTCTCTCTCAGAGAGAGATAGAGGAGCTCCATAGGGAGAGAGACGAGATCCGGAGAGAGATAGAGATAAGCTTCAGTGGTAGAGGGATCTAGCCTGGGTCGCACAGGAGCAACAGGCCGCCTACATGGCAAACTACATGAATCAGATGTAGGCGATGGTGGAGGTAATTAATTCAATATAAATTAATTTAAATTCATATCATTGCATTAGTATATTTGTTTTAATATTTTGCAATTACAAGCCTTACCTCCACAAAGTGGGCAACATATCCCGAAGTCTACATGGCAGCCGTCAGAGTTGGCCCAGCCACAAGTGCCCCCACCACATGGACTTTCAGATATCCAGCTAATGTGTTCTTTATTTGCTATTTTATAATCTAAGAAAAACTTAGTGTGTTTGAGGGGATAGAGTGAGAGTGGGAGTGAGGAGGGGAGAGGGAGGGAGTGAGAGTAAGAGATAGTGGTAAAGAGGGGGAGGGAGAGGGAGAGAGAGTGAGAGTGAAAAGGGAAAGAGGGAGGGAGAGAGAAACAGAGTGGTAGAGAGAGGGGGTGAGAGTGAGAAAAGAAGAGAGAGGGAGTCGTAGAGAGAGGGGGAGGGAGAGGGCGAGGGAGAAAGTGAGAGTGCGGGGGAGGGAGAGGGAGAGAGAGTGAGAGTAAGGGGAGAGTGAGGGAGAGAGATAAAGTGGTAGAGAGAGGGGAGTTAGAGAGAGGGAGTGGTAGAGAGAGGGGGACTGAGAGGGGGTAAGTGAGTTAGAAGTTCAAACTCACTTTATCTATTTATTTGCATTGCACAGATCGACGATGGAGGCTCAAACTCCACCGCCACAGCTACCGGCACCGGGAGGAGGTCGCGGAGACGGATTCTTTAGCTCCAGAGCAAGTGGATCTGCGAGTGGAAGTGGTAGTGTTTAGCGAGTGGATCCCCTTGTTTTATATTTTAGATGATTATCTTGCTGTGTATATAAACTGTTCTATGAGCTGGCCATCGTGTGAGGGTAGCTGTTTTTATTTTTTTTAATTAAAAACCTTATTTACGACGACCAGCTATACAGGGCCGTCGTAAGTTAACCTAGTTTACTTACAGCGGCCTGAGGCAGGCCGTCGCAAGTTAACCTACAGAACTTACGATGGCCAGGGGTCCAGGCTGTCGTAAGTTAGGTGTCCATCCTGCCAGGTGGCACGGCCATGGGCGACGGCCCATTGTTAACGATGGTGGAGAACGATCGTCATAAGTTAGTTATTTACGACAGTGACCGTTGTAATTGACCTTATTTATGACCAATTAATAGAAACGGATAGAAACTATCGTAATAAAGGAAAGATGGTTTCTGGAAATTGTAAATTGATCGGTTTACTGTAGTGTATGTGCCCATACTAGTAGATCATTTCCAGTAGCAACCCCTAAGAGAGTCCGGCTTTGCCACGCTGTTGTGATGGGTTTCAGTCCAATTCTTACGCCCCCCAACCCCCCCCCCCCCCACACACACACATAGGGGTGAAATACGGATGAAAATTTCCCAAATCATTCGACACCGATTTTTAAAATTTTTTGAAGTGTTTTCCATTTTATTCAGAATTATTCAGAAATAAACGTTTTGGGCAGATTTCCAACCGAGTACTCGGAATTCCGTATTTATTCGGAAATTTCTGAATAATTTCCGTTTAGTTTCTGACTCAGCCGAACCACCGCAGCCCACGGTGTTCCCTTATCCCCTTGGCCCAGTGCTAAACAACCCAAGACCACTACAGGAATACAATTTATTTTCGTCGGCCAAAATCCATGAAAATATATAAAAAACCTATAAAAATAATTATTTTTATGGGTTTAGACCTTATTTTCATGGGCCAAATAAAATAAACCATCGAAAATAAAATTATTTTCATGTGGTCGACCAGCCAGACAGCTCAAGCAGCCAGGAAACCTAATCAGCTTATCCCAATCTCACGCCTCCACTCGCACGGACCCGCCTGCAACCGGCTGCCGCGACGCCGCCTCCTCTCGCGCCGGCAACTTGCTTTGCATTAACACGAATGGTTATATTTGATTTGCATCGCTTGTCTTATGATTACTAGTGCGAAGCTATTATCATGGTTTGATTATATCATTTTAAATAATAATGACAAAACTTTGGCCTTTTTTCTGAAAAAAATCAAAACCGTTCCAATATCGACATGCATCCGTTCGGATATATCCGTGTCCAATATTTTTGAAATTTCCGATATCATATCTGTTTCAGATGCTACCGTTTCCGATTTTGTTTCAAAAAATTATATATGAAAATAAAAATGATTTAACTATTTTTTCCAACCATTTCCGACTGTTTTACCCCTACCCACACGCTACCGTGAACAATAGAACCATCTCCGTAGGCCTTTGTTGTAGTGGTCATTACTATTGTGCAAATATGACTTGAGCGAGCCATCCTGTCACAGCATGATCTTCAAATGCTCTGGCATCGTCCTTCACACTTGAGAAGGTCGGGATCTGCATATGGACAGCGGTATGCAGAACTAATACCCGGCAAATATGACCCTTTTGCTCAAGAGTTGGACATTTTGTTTGCATGCAGCTACTTCGGAGAGTCGAGGCATCAAATATTAACAAGTGAGAGCGTGAAGAATCAGCATAAAACTCCACACCACCCTTCGTAATATGGACTCACGGAATATATTACATACTTTATTCATCTATTAATTACCGTGGTTGCATGTTTCTAAAAAACGTGTAGATTGAATGTTGTAGCATCCATGTAGGTTCTTGTAATCTGTTTTATATTCCGTACCTTTGAATAGATAAAATAATCACTTGAAATTAGCAATATATATATATATATATATATATATATATATATAACCTCAAGAGTAAATATGTGTGAGAGTTCATTTTGCGTTAATTAGACAATTAATTAAGATATTAGATTTTCTGGCAAGATTTCTTATTTTATATCACAGGCATGCACGAAGCTTTTCATGTATTATTAATTGCTCTATATTATGTAAAGTATTATGAATAAAATAGGCAGATAGTTTAATCAGCTTGGATGGTGTCCTGGGTGCATGGCTCCGGCGCAAAGGAAAGCTTGGAGTCCTTGACATCGTAGACAAACCGTGTATCCACCTGCTGAAATGCACCGATGATGGTTCGGTTTCCTGGCTTCATGGCGAGGCACGCGATCGACACCTCCATGTGATCGTGTATCATCAAGAAGAGCCGCTCTGGTGAGAATACCAGCACTGCTTCCTCCTCTGAAAAGTGCAGTGACAGTGACTTGAAGGACTCTTTCACGGGCTTTGCCGCTCGAACGCAGAGGACAAATCCAGGCTGTTCCACTCGCTCTGCTTTGTGTTGCTGTAGGTCTGACCACACAGCCTCCTCAATGATGTTATATGCCTCCTGGACCACCACTGTCATCGGCGTGCCAAGGTCAATTACACATCCACCTGTGTTGTCCTTTTTGCGAGCAAACATGTGCGGGTGAATCCTGTCAAGTTTTTGCTCACCTAGGCTCATGCCTATGAGACTAAGATGGTACTCTGACTCGTGGGCTTCTATCGCTGGCATGATCATGGTGGTTCTGTAGTCCGGATTATGGGGGATGTCACTACCAAAACGGAGGAAGCCATGACGGTTATCTTGGCTACCCCCAATGAGGCAGTACGAGAATTGTATCAGCCCACGAGCCGCAAGTTGCATCACGAGCGAATATGGGCTCCTGCCTATGTGAACGACACCAGCATAGATGCCCTCACTATTGAAATTTTTGGTTGAATGGGAGCAGCCGAAGATGAAGTCCTGAATTATTAATGTACCTGACTCGAAACGGTCCTGGTGGAGGAAACCTGTGACCAACATGTTCCCCGAGCCGGTGAGCTTGAAAAAACACAGGTTACCATGGGGGGAGAGGAGAGGCGGTACACAAAGTGGGCTCGTGTTGCGGATGTATTGGCATATTGGCGAAAAAGCAAAGATGAATAATTCATTGCGCTGCGGGGCAGCTGGGTTGCACGGAACACACTGTATCCATGACAGACCATTCACCGCGGTGTCGATCTTGAGGATGTAGCTACTTTTCCCAGATCCAGTGCTGAAAGTGGCTTCCATGGAATGTGAATTTTGTAGGGGTTCAAAGGTGTTTGTTTCTGGGTGCAGAGTCGTAGCATTTGCCACCAGGGAGCTAGCAATTGATGTTAGGTGTGACTGTACGTTGGTGGGGAGGATGTGCGGTAAATGCAGGAAGCCATCGTCATGACGATGGAAAGCATTATTGGCAACCAGCCGGAAGTTAAAACCTGTCGGCATAGTGTTACGCAATGTCGTGTTGTTGGCAGTGGAGGCAACCGCCTTGAGTGATAGGTGCTGCATGAGTAATGCACTGACAATGGCAAGTCGGGTCCTGAGCATCATCTCCATAGTCAGTCACAGTATCATCAACGATGGTGCGAGTTCACAATGTTCACTAAGCTACATATAAAGCATGGGCCACAGCATCGCAGGCACCATAGACAAAGCTGCATATTAATTCATGTCTGGTGATGGGCACAATTGGGGGCTGCAGAATCTATGTTAGATAGTGTATGGTTAGATGCTTGCATCATGCAAGCAAATGGGCGGCTCGAGCTAGCATGCAAAGCTGTTTTGTTGGAGACAAATGGGCGGCAAGAGCTATCTTAGAGATATTATGTGAGATAGTGTATGATTGGCTGCTTGTACGCATGCAAATGGGCTGCTCGAACTATCATGCAAGGACGGCAAGAGCTATCTTAGATATATGATTTCAAACATCTGCAAATGAGCAGAACGCAGGATATTTTTTTTTCCAAATAAAGGCCTAAAGGGAGGTCAATGAAGATATCACAGTGACTCCATGCATGTATGCAGCTGATATTTATGGGTAATAGGTGCTGCGTCTCATAAATACACGTCTCATATTACAATTATAGTTTCAGAGGTGGCCCGCTACATGAAAATGCCCCTGTTTGCTGCTGGCGGACCACCTAACTGATCGTCACTGAAAATTTCCATTGGCAGGCCACTGGGTAACAATAGCTGATGTATATTTGTATGGCGCACCACCTATTTATAGGTAACATGTGATGCGTCTCATAAATATGCATCACATATTATAGTTCTATTTCCATGGTCGATGGTTAGGTGGCCGGTCACTTGAAAATGCCTCTAAACGAGTGGAAAAAGGAACACCTAGATAAGAGATTAAATAATTGGGAATGAAAAATACTATCTATTGGTGAAAGATTGGTACTCATTAGTTCTGTACTAACTAATATGTCACTTTATATGCTATCATTCTTCCAGATATTAAAGAGTTCTACAAAGATCAGATATATTTCAAACGAGATTCTTTTATGTGACGCCCGGTCCCGTAAAACACGGAACCCAGCTAATGCATATGTGTGTCCAGGATGTTCATCACACATACACATGTAATCCATAAACTGAATTCAAAATATAACCACGAATAAATAGGGTTTAAGTATTTTATTACATCAATCTCTATCTTATTTTTGCAGCGGAAGTCTCTAACTTATACTAACAGCGGAAGTCTCTAAACGATAGCGGAAGCAAACTAAACACGGCAGCGGCTCCATCTCCAACTCCACAGGCAAGTTGACGGTAGATCGCACGCCTAGTACTCCACATGGTCTTCGAAGTACTCCTCTCCTATTGTTGATGTTTGTATGATAATGCAAGGGTGAGTACATGTCGTACTCAGCAAGTGCGGGAAAAGTATGACATGTAGCTTACAACAACGTAGGAATAAAAAGGCTCATTATAGAAAGCAAAGTTTATTTCACAAACATGATAAAAACAACAACTATCTTTAAGTGAATTTAATCCCAACATATATCCAATTGAAACAGCAACATACCTCCATCATAATTTACCACTTACCATGTCTCATCCAGCCATTAATCTTTCTCAACCTCATCTCATGCTCATAATAACCATCTCATATTCATATCCATCTCATAATCATCTCATATTCATTTGATCCGAAACCATACTCATTGTCATTACTCAACAGTCCCGAAACCAATCTCATTACCAAGACTCAACAGTCTCGAAACCAAATCCAAAGACCAAACCATAACCATACCAATAACCATCCCAATAAACATCCCAAACCTTCCCTCTAATCATGTAAGTTGGCCAGGCGCTTGTGACCGTAAGCACGGCTATCATAATAGTTTTATACTCTTAAGAGGTGGCACCACTTTACCCACAAGTTTGTGATTTCGTCACCCGTCGGCAACTGCAGAACCTCCATTATACCAGTACACAACCGTCGGTGTATGGCCAAGAGATCACAAAATAGCCTTTACAAAGGGGCTACTAGATGTATGGACTCACTAATGTTTCACCAGCAGGCTCGAATCACCATTCTCCCACCTACGGGCCCCCTCTTGTGCCATGCAGTTCCCAGGGCAGTCCTCTCTCGACTCCCATTCCCCGTGCCTTCCACGGTCCATAACAATCTAGCAACTTACCCAATTAGTCAGCTAAGCCGCACCCATATTTGGCCTTGTGGTGGCACTGTATTCTTGGCATGTGCTGACATGAACCGGTCCTTAGATCTACGGCAAGTAAACCACCATCTCATTCTACCACATCCACGAACCAAGCTTTCCTAGATCTTCCCTGATCCTATGCTCATTATTATCATCAAGTTCTCATTATCATTATTCATATGAGCGCAGTACTTAGACACGTTGTACTTCGCTTCCCGTATCCCGTAAGCTAAGCGAAGCTGTGACACCCTCATCTATGATGTCAACATATATTCATGAAGAGAAAACATTTTTAGAAAAATAGGAACAAAGAAAGTTATCAAAAGGGTAGCCAGTAAGAACCGAGTCCAGTTCACATAAAGCGCCAAAGACAGCTTCTGTGGCCGCTGGTTACGTGAAGTGTCCGGGGCTCATCCCTGTGAAGTGGGGAGAGGTCCGCCGCTAAGCTGGCTACATGGCAGGCTCAGGGCTCATCTCCGCAAAGGGGAGAGGACCGACCCTGTGGGACACGTGTTGCCCACGGACCTAGCCTCTGTGGAAGAAGCAAAGGCATTTCCGCAAGACACGTGTCGATCTCAGAGCTCACCTCCGAGAAGACCGGTTTCATCGAACACGTGTCACCACCGGAGCTTATCTCCGGGAGGTCTGTCGCTGCTAGACACATGTCGACCTCGGAGCACGTCTCTGAGGAAAGAAGGAAATACCGGCACTAACACGTGGCATGCGCGGAGCCACCTCCGAGCGAGATAGGAGGTCCCGACCGCCAGGATACGTGGCGCACGAGGAGCTCACCTCCGAAGGAAAAAGGGAGGTCTCGCTCGATTGACATGTGGCACAACCGGAGCTCATCTCTGCGGAGAAGGAGATACCAGGCCTCGGAAGGACACGTGGAGCTTCCGGAGCTCATCACCGCGGAGATAAGGAGTTCTGGAGCGGTTTTTACGCGTAAGAATACCGGTACGTAAAGGAAAACCGACCTGAATTCCATGATGTTACTAAAGATAAGGCGTTAGGATCCAACAATGATCTGAATAGGACTCATATTCGGGATACAATCAGATTAGGACTCTTCTCTTCCCGATTATAAATAGAACCCAGAACCTCTGGCCGAAACCACAAATTTCTTTTTCAACTCCTGAGCCGACGACTTAGAGCCCTAGCCCTATCTCGCCAAGTAAACCATCACCAAAACCTAGCAAGGAAGATCGCCGGAGGAAAGCCAGAAGGGTCTGAAGAGGACCTCGAAACCGAGAAGAACGTGAGGTAGGAATCCTATACCACCTTACGACATTGTTGTGTATTCTTAGCATCTGTTCTTTGGATCCTTTCGAACAGAAGCCTTCTTGTGGACAGATCATGTAACACTCCTGTTAAGAGGGGAATTTAAAAATTTTTGGACGTATTGCATGTGGTGCAGAAATTCAAATTCAAATTGGAATTCAAATTCCAATTAAAACAGAAAAGAAAAAGAAAAAAACAAAACCCCGGCCAGTGGGCCGAAGCCCACCAGCCGGCCCACCCGCCCCCACGCCAGCCCGCAGCCGCGCGCTCCCCTCTCTCTTTCTCACTGACAAGCGGGGCCCGCGGTCATCTTCTTCCTCGCGCGATCGCGCCAACCGTTGGGACTCCTCCGCGCGCCGAATCCCAACCACCCTGGAAACCCGCGTTTCCCCAGCCGAATTCTAGTCCCGGAGGAATCAAACTCGATCACAACCGACACGCCGCCCTCCCCCGTCTATATAAACGCCGGCGTCGCCCCGTTTTCCCCACCCGATCAGCTGTTTTCCTCCCGGTGAGAACCGAAGCTCCGATCACCGTTTTCTCTCGATCTTTGCTCGGGTTTTCTGATCTAACACGCCGATCCTGTTCCACCGCCTCCGGGGAATCACGCAGGTGCAGAAAACTCGGTAGATTACGCCCTAGACACAGCTCCGATGAGCATCGCCGTGATTCCATCTCGGACCTCGTCGCCGACCGCCTTCCATGGCCTCCGAGCTCAAGAAAAACCCCGAGGTGAGATCCCCGACCTCCCCTCTACCGATCTATGCCATAAAATCCCAGTTTTAGGAGGTATAGACGAAGATCCGAAGTTCTCCGGCGAGATCGCCGCCTCCCGCCGCCGCGCGCCGCCGGGCAGCGCCGCCCGCGCACGGCCAGGGCGACGTGGCCGCTTGTGCGCCGTCTATTTTAAATCGCACGGTAGAATTAAAACCCGCGCGTACCGGTTCGGTGATCTAATCTGAGCCGTCTATTTTAAATCGGACGGTCCACGTCGGCCCCGCATTATAAAGACCGGGATTTTTACGCGCTACCCCTGGGGATCTCGGAAAATACGAGCTAGCCCTGGAAACTTCTGATCTAGCCCCTGGAACTTTAGAAATTCATGTAAATTCATTTAAAAATCACTTTTAGCCCCTGGACTTAATAAAAATTAGGAAAACCCCTCTGTTATGTGTAGTTAGAGCCCTGGAATATGAAATAATATAATAGACACTTTAGTGGGGTGAGTTTACCTTTTTAACCCTATATGATATTAAATTTAGGAATTTGAATATGTGATTAGGATTTAAAATTTAAATGGTCAGACAAACACATTGTAAATTCAAATTTAAACTTTCCTAGCACTTGGAAAACTTTGGAGTGAGTTAAAAATAGATTTTCAGCTGAAATGAATCTGTCTAATTGATTGTTCACATTTATTAGTTATAGGGACACATTTTTCGGTTAGAAAATAATTCTGAAAATTGGTAAAATAAATTTAAATTAGTTCACATCAGAGGAGAAGTTCAAAAATATATTATTTAATATTTTAGATCAGAACCTATTCTGTTTAGATGATGTGTCTTACTATTTTCATAATAAAGTTCACATTTAGGCATAGAAAATAAATCTGAAAATATAGGAAAATAGGTATGCATAACTAGAAAATGATAAATGAAGTCTCCAAATCCAAAGATTTCAGTTTGGGATTTGGTAGAAGATCTGAAAACCCAGTTGGAGTAGGAAAATACCTTCCATGCATACTTGGTAGCTAAGAAGTGTATCAATTGAATATAAGGAATTTGTTCAAATTGGAAATTCATATATAGTGTGCAAACAGAAATCTGAATACAAAAGTTAGAAATCATATACATATGTTTAAAAGTGCATGTAAGCCAAAAACCAACACACATAGAGTAACCACAACACTTAGAAATGTGAATGACTTTCATAGGTGTGAATGTGTGGTTTGTAATAAGTGAAAGTGTGAACTATGTCTTATGGATTGTTGTTTTCTTTTGCTATGTGTGTTGGCATGAATAGAACCTGCCCTAGAGCAAGTTCTTCCCTTCCAAGACCAAGACTTTCCATTCCCAGAGCAGCAGGAAGAAGGCAAGTGTCCTTGACCACTTTGATCCTATGCTAGGATGAGTAGATAGAATTATTTGCATTGTCAATTGAAATATGAAACCCACGCTAGGAAGTTTCCCTAGAATTGCATTATCTTGTTTCCTTGTAGCTTGGGTTGGGATTTATTTTATCATGTCATTTATTTATATGTTTATGCTTAGCCATGCTTAGAATGGGATAAGTGGGATATGAGATCATCAATTTATTTACCTTACTCTTGAATGAGATATTGGGAGTTATGTAGAGGTAAGGATCGAGGCAAGTTGGATGATTTGGTTGGTGCTGGGTGCACGAGACATGGGTTTGTGTTTAGTACTTGACTGGATCCTAAGGACCGGTTCATGGAGCATGTAACCTGGCTTTACCGTGCCAACCACATGCTGAGATGGGGCAGCTTAGCCAATTAATTAGGTGCATCCCCGGCGTAGTATGGGTGTGTTGGATGGTGCGGGGAATATGTGTCAGCTGGACTACTATATGAACCGCAAGGCTCAAGAGGGGGCCACTTCAGTGGGGTTGGAGCCTCTTGTATGCTGTTAGGGGTGAAACCTCAGTGGGCCCATGCTCATCGGGAATCCCTTTGTAAAGGCTTCGTAGTGATCTCCTGGCTACACACCTGGGAAGTGCGAATGTGGTTCGTGGCCACTGGCATAATGGAGGTTCTTTTAGTCCACCCGGCAATGGAGGATGAAATCACTACATGTGGGTACAGTGGTGCAAACTCTGCAGAGTCAAAACTGTCATGACAGCCGTGCTCACGGTCAAGAGCAGCTTGGACTTATTCATGATTAGAGGAGGATGAAATTGGAAGTTGAGGATGTTAAGCGGGGAGCTTGACATTGGATATGATGTTATGGTTATTTGATTCTGATGATGGGTTGGGAGATTGGGCCCATTTCACCTGTGTAGTAATGTAGGTGCTTAATAAGCTAAGGTGGTAGGTAATAATTGCGTAGTGCTTTAACCATGAGTTCAACCTCTCCTTGTTCTAGCCATGCATGACATAACTTTCCCACACTTGCTGAGTACCAACGGTACTACACCTTGCATATTTGTTGGTTTAAATTGCTGCTCAGGTCAAGGGGATGATGTGGTGTTTAATGACCAATACTTCAGACCCGAAGAAGGATTCTAGGTTCATGGAGTCCCCCAGGCAACACCTGTGACGGAGCCCACAAGAATAATATTCCGCTGCTAGTTTATTTACATGTTATGAACTTATTAATACATCGAGACGTATGCTTTGTAAGACATATTTATATTCGACACCTGGCTTGTAATAAATGATGCTTCACTATTTGTCATCACATGTATGAGAAAATGATCCTGGCATACATGTGATATTCACTTGGTTGTTCGTCGGAAAAACCGGGTGTGACAGATCACTTGATGATCAGGTTGATCTAAAGACAAGATCATCACCACGTCTACCTTTGATCCGAACACCTCTGCCCATGCAAGCCATGCAAGAATACGAACAAACCAGTCTAATAAAAACTAACCCTAGGATATCATGCATATGCATCATCACATCTAGTTTAAGGTTTGTGCATGATATTGATTGCTGTGAATCTTGTATGCACGTGATCCGACCTAGCAGGACAAGCTCAGGGAGCTGTCTACGAGGAGCTGCAGAAACAAGGTTTTGAGATCCAAGAACCACCTGAACCGCAAGAACAAGGCAAGTGCTCTTTGACTATATTGATCCTATGTTTTGGGTAAAACTGTTTTGTTTTGTGAAAAGGTGTGTGTGCTGAGTAAAACATGATGGGAAACCCTTTTATATGAGTTTACTAGTTTTGGTTAAACCACCCTTGTCACCATGGAAGTTTATAAGTCGGGTATGGTTTTTGCTTTATGCTTCGTTGAGTCCATGGGATTGGGAAGCAAGATAGATGTGTCTAGCTAACTACACTCGTAATGATAATGAGAAACTGATAATGTTAATGAACATGGATCGAAGGGAGATCTAGGCAAGCCTGGGTTTGTGAATGAGGTAGCATGAGATGGTGGTGTACTTGCCGTAGATCTAAGGACCGGTTCATGCATGCACATGCCAGGATAACAGTGCCACCACAAGGCCAAGTATGGGTGCGGCTTAGCTGAGTAATTAGGTAAGTTGCTAGAGTGTATGGATTGTGGAAGGCGCGGGGAATGGGAGTCGAGTGAGGACTGCCCTGGGAACTGCATGGCACAAGAGGGGGCCCGTGGGTCGGAGAATTGGAGATTCTAGCCTGCCGGTGAAACCTTAGTGAGTCCATACATCTAGTAACCCCTTTGTAAAGGCTATTTTGTGATCTCTTGACCATACACCGACGGTTGTGTACTGGTATAATGGAGGTTCTGCAGTCGCCGATGGGTGACGAAATCACAAACTTGTGGGTAAAGAGGTGCAAACTCTGCAGAGTTATTAAAACTATCATGATAGCCGAGCTTACGGTCACGAGCGCCTGGCTAAAATGCCATGATTATTTGGGATGGTTATTGGGGCAGTTCTTGGTTATGGTTATTGGTTATGGTTTGGTTTTGGGACTATTGAGTTCGGATGACGAGATGTTTGCGTGACTGTTGACAGTGAGATTGGTCTCGGTGTGAGAAGAAGTTGTTATGAGATGAGATGGTAACGAATACGAGAAGGTATTTGTGAGATGGTAGCGAATACGAGGAGGTATTCGTGAGTAAGGATAATGTGGATTAATGTTCGGATGGAACACGGAAAGCGATGGAGGTATGTCAGTAATTGAATACATGTTGGGATTACATTCATCTAAAGTTAAGTTGTTGTTTTATCATAGTTTTATAAATATGCTTTTCTGCAAATGAGCCTTTTTATACCTACCTTGTTATGAGCTACATATCATGTTTTCCCGCACTTGCTGAGTACATCATTGTACTCAAACTTGCATTATTATTCCCTCATCAGCAGCAGGAGAAGACTACTATGGAGACCGAGTGGAGCATTAGGGCGTGTGATATGTTCTCAACCTTGCCTGTGGATGGAGTAGAGATGGAGCCACCTTTGCTTAGATTTGCTTCCGCGTAGTTAATCGCTTCTGCATTAGAATAAAGACTTCCACTGTGAGCATGAGTCCGAGACTCATGAGACATTGTAATAAACTTTGTTATTCGTGGTAATATATAATCTGAATTCAGTTTGTGGATCATATGTGTATCTGTGATGAACATCCTGGGCACACATATGCATTAGTTCTCGGTTCCGTAGTTTTCCACAGAATTGAGGGCGTCACAGATTGGTATCAGAGCCACGGGTTGACAGTAGGTTACACGCCTAGGTAGAAACCTCAGATTGATATTAGAGCCACAGGATTAACAGTAGGTCACACCCCTAAATAGGAGACACAGATTGGTATTGGTAGCTAAGCCACGCTGACCTAAGGAAGCACCCTAGGATGCTTAGATTGGCCTTGAAACTACCTTGACATAGGAAGCCATCCTTGGATAGGGGTTATGTGAGCCCTTGCAATGATTGTTGCGATTGAGTGCTTAGTGTGAGTGTGGGACGTCCCCAAAAACGTTGTCAATATCCACACATAAGAAGAAAGAGGTATGTGATGCTTCAGCACTTGTTCACATCCTCATATGGGCTAGTATATATATATATATATATATATATATATATATATATATATATATAGTCCAAACTCACCTTGATGCGTATAGTTGAAGGGACCTACCTGACCTTCTAACCTTCACTTCTGTTCTATTTCATCCTCTCTCACAGATGGTGAGGGGAAACGCTGGCCAAAGGAACATCCAAGAGGATGACCATGATGAAGTTCCTGCTAACCCCGGAGCTGGCGAGAACCATCTGGAAAGGTTGATGGCCATGCAAAACCAGCTTATGCAAACCATGATCCAAACTTTGGGTCAGTTGCAGGCCAACCACTACCCTGTTCCGGCACCACCGCCACCAACACCACCGGCTCACAACAGGTTGGGAGAGTTTATGAGGACTCGACCACCCACCTTTGCTCAAGCCAACGATCCCATGGAGGCCGATGACTGGTTGAAATCCATGGAGAAGAAGCTTGCCATTGTTCAGTGCAATGACCGAGAGAAGGTTCTCTTCGCGTCGCACCAACTTACGGGAGCCGCTGCTGACTAGTGGGATGCCCTGAGCAACGCTCATGCCGACCCGGAGACGATCACTTGGACTGAGTTCAAGGAAAGTTTCCGCTCTCATTACATCCCTGCTGGTGTAATGATACTCAAGAGGCAGGAGTTCGAAGGTCTCCGCCAAGGACAGAAAAGTGTGAATGAGTATCTCAACAAGATCACGCAACTGTCCCGGTACGCCCCCGAGGATGACAACTCAGAGTAGAGGAAGCAGTACCTATTCATGAGAGGGTTGAACAATGAGATCCAGGTTCAGCTCCTCAACAATGACTATGTGAGCTTCCAGAAGCTAGTTGACAAGGCTATAGTGGTTGAAAACAAGATCCGAGAGATCGAGCGAGAGTGCAAGAGGAAGATGCCATACCAGCCCCAAGGGAGCAACGTACAACCTCGGTACATGCCCCCGGCAGCACCGCAGTATGGATCGGCCACTCCTGCATACCGCCCTGGTCAGCCACCACAGCAACAACTCATTGCTCCAGCACCTCGCGCACCCATGCCTCCTGCGCCCCGACCTAACAAGGGCGCTCCTGTTCAAAACCCTCGCCCCAACGTGCCTTCTGCCGTAGGCAACAGGGCATGCTTTGCATGCGGGGAAGTAGGCCACTTCGCGAACCAATGCCCGAGGAGAGGCCCTGGACAGCAAGGTAACGTGCCCAAGCAGAACCCGCGACCGAACGGAGGGGACAATCAAGGAAATCGTGGACAGCAGAGCTATGCTCCCGGCAACGTGAACCATGTCACTGCTGAGGAAGCACGACAGGCTGAGGACATCGTAATTGGTAAGTTCCTTGCCAACTCCAACCCAGCCACCATCTTATTTGATTCTGGAGCATCGCATTCCTTCATATCATCCAAATATGTTGCCAAACATCATCTACCCGTATCCCACTTAGAATGTGCTATGTTAGTTAATTCTCCCGGAGGAGAAATGAGGACTAATATAGTATGTCCGAAAGTAAGCCTTAAAATAAGGGGGGTAGATATCCTTGCCAACCTTATTGTCTTGGACTCCCAAGGGATTGACATCATACTTGGAATGGATTGGCTAAGCAAGCACAATGGAGTAATCCAATGTGCTGAAAGGAGGGTGCAGTTGACAAACGAGCACGGTATTCGTGTCGAGTTTGAGTCAGCTCAGCAAACAACCAAACGGGAAATTTTGAATCACATCGAAGGAACAACCGTGGACAACATTCCAGTGGTTCAGGAATTTTCGGACGTGTTCCCGGAAGAGCTTCCAGGTATGCCACCTGACCGGGACATTGAGTTTGCCATAGATTTGGTACCCGAAACTGCACCCATAGCCAAGAGACCCTATAGGATGCCCGTCAATGAGCTAGTAGAACTCAAGAAGCAAATTTGAACAGTTGGAGAAGGGTTTTATCCGTCCAAGCTCGTCACCATGGGGAGCTCCGGTGCTCTTCGTAGACAAGAAGGATGGAACCCAAAGGATGTGCGTGGATTATAGGTCTCTCAACGAGGTAACAATCAAGAACAAATACCCTCTACCCCGTATAGAGGACCTATTCGACCAAATGAAAGGAGCGCGAGTGTTCTCCAAGATTGATCTTCGGTTGGGATACTTCCAGCTGAAAATTAAGCCCTCCGATATACCCAAGACAGCCTTTCGGATACAGTATGGTTTCTATGAATATACCGTCATGTCTTTTGGGTTGACAAATGCACCCGCATACTTCATGTACCTTATGAACAAGGTTTTCATGGAGTACTTGGACAAGTTCGTCGTGGTTTTCATCGACAACATCATGATGTATTCAAAAAGTGAGGAGGAGCATGAAGAACATCTAAAATTGACCTTGCAGAAGTTGCGTGAGCATCAATTGTATGCCAAGCTTAACAAATGTCAATTTTGGCTAAAGGAAATATCTTTCCTAGGCCACATTATCTCCATGGAAGGGGTATCGGTTGATCCCAGAAAAGTAAGAGATGTTCTGAAGTGGGACCAACCGCAGAGCGTGAGGGATATTCGGAGTTTTCTTGGGATGGCTGGATAATATCGACGCTTCATTAAAGGCTTCTCTAAGATAGCAAAGCCTATGACGGAGTTTCTAATGAAGGGAAAGGTCTTCCAATGGACACCAGCCTGTCAAGGAAGTTTTGAGGAACTCAAGAAAAGGCTAACCACAGCACCAGTTCTGGTATTGCCAGACGTAAGCAAGAGCTTTGACGTTTATTGTGACGCATCCAGACAGGGGCTCGGATGTGTGCTCATGCAAGAAAGACAAGTGGTAGCCTATGCCTCACGGCAATTAAAGAAGCACGAGCTTAATTATCCTACACATGACTTGGAGTTAGCACCAGTAGTGCATGCGTTGAAGATTTGGAGACATTATATCCTTGGTCATCGATGTGAGATCTATACGGATCATAAAATCCTCAAGTACATATTTACACAAATGGATTTTAATTTGAGGCAATATCGATGGTTGGAACACATCAAGGATTACGATGTTGGAATCAACTACCACCCTGGGAAGGCCAATGTAGTAGCTGATGCATTGAGCCAAAAGGGAGCATGTCACCAACTCACGGTTTGGGAGCTACCACTCGAACTACGTAAGGAGTTCGAACGGTTACACCTCGGATTTTTGAACAACATGGAAATAATGGAGATCCACTCTTCATTAGAGCATGAGATAAGAGAGGGCCAAGCAACGGATGAGGGAATCAAGGAGATCAAGAAAAGAACCCGACAAGGAATAGAGAAGGATTTCAAGGAGGATGAGAAGGGAACGCTTTGGCTAGGAAAAAGGATTTGTGTGCCTAACATAAAACACCTCCGCGACATGATATTGAAGGAGGCACATGATTCACCCTATTCCATACATCCTGGAAGTACCAAAATGCACAAGGACTTGAAAACTTGTTATTGGTGGGATGGTATGAGGAGGGATATAGCCAAGTACGTTGCCCTATGCGACACATGCCAACGGGTAAAGGCCGAACATCAAAAACCCGCTGGATTGTTGCAACCTTTGAAGGTACCAGAGTGGAAGTGGTAAGACATCAGTATGGATTTCATCGTCGGATTGCCACTTACTCAGTCGGGTTACGACTCCATCTGGGTTATTGTGGACCGATTGACGAAAACCGCCCATTTTCTCCCTGTAAAGGCCAGTTACAACGTTGCACAATTAGTCGAGTTGTACATGGAGCAGATTGTGTGCCGTCATGGAGTTCCAAAGAGGATAGTCTCAGATCGTGGTTCTCAGTTTACCTCCAGATTCTAGAGGAAGCTGCAGAAAGCCATGGGTACACGACTGGATTTTAGCTCCGCCTACCACCCACAAACTGATGGACAAACCAAAAGGACAAACCAAATTTTGGAAGACATGTTGAGAGCTTGCGCTTTGAAACGGGGGCGTAGTTGGGATAGGAGTTTACCGTATGCCGAATTCTCCTATAACAACAGCTACCAAGCTAGCTTGAAGATGTCGCCTTTCGAAGCATTATACGGTAGACCGTGTAGAACACCACTGCTCTGGAACGAAACCGGAGAGAACCAGGTGTTTGGACCCGAAGTGCTACAAGAGGCTGAAAAGCAAGTCCAAACGATACGGGAGAACTTAAAGGCTGCTCAGTCACGACAGAAAGGCTATGCGGACAATAGGCGAAGGAAGTTGACTTTCAAAGTGGGAGACTTCGTATACCTTAAGGTATCGCCTATCCGAGGCCAACGATGTTTTAACATCAAAGGCAAGCTAGCACCTCGCTACATCGGACCATTTAAGATTCTGGACAAGCGAGGAGAAGTAGCCTATCAACTAGAGCTCCCAACCCACCTCTCCGACGTGCATGACGTGTTTCATGTATCCCAGCTCAAGAAATGCATGAGAGTACCAGAGGAGCAAATACCGATAGAAGAGCTTGAACTTCAAGAGGACCTGACTTATGCGAAACACCCTGTCCGAATCCTGGACGTAAAGGAAAGGGTCACCCGGAACAAGGTGATTCGATGGTGCAAGGTACAATGGAGCCATCACACCGAAGATGAAACCACATGGGAGCGTGAAGAGGATATCAAGGCGGAATTTCCCCATCTATTTTCTACTAACGAATCTCAAGGGCGAGATTCAATTTAAGGGGGTAGATTTGTGACACCCTCATCTCTGGTGTCAACATATATTCATGAAGAGAAAACATTTTTAGAAAAAAAGGAACAGAGAAAGTTATCAAAAGGGTAGCCAGTAAGAACCGAGTCCAGTTCACATAGAGCGCCGAAGACAGCTTCTGCGGCCGCTGGCCACGTGGCGTGTCCGGAGCTCATCCCTGCAAAGTTGGGAGAGGTCCGCCGCTAAGCTTGCTACGTGGCAGGCTCGGGGCTCGTCTCCACAAAGGGGAGAGTACCGACCCTGTGGGACACGTGTAGCCCACGGAGCTAGCCTCTGCGGAAGAAGCAAAGGCATTCTCGCAGGACACGTGTCGATCTCAGAGCTCACCTCCGAGAAGACCGGTTCCATTGAAGACGTGTCACCACCGGAGCTTATCTCCGGGAGGTCTGTCGCTGCTGGACACGTGTCGACCTCGGAGCACGTCTCTGAGGAAAGAAGGAAATACCGGCACTAACACGTGGCGTGCGCGGAGCCACCTCCGAGCGAGATAGGAGGTCCCGACCGCCAGGTTGACGTGGCGCACACGGAGCTCACCTCCGAAGGAAAAAGGGAGGTCTCGCTCGATTGACACGCGGCACAACTGGAGCTCATCTCTGCGGAGAAGGAGATACCAGGCCTCAGAAGGACACGTGGAGCTTCCGGAGCTCATCACCGTGGAGATAACGAGTTCTGGAGCGGTTTTTACGCGTAAGAATACCGGTACATAAAGGAAAACCGACCCGAACTCCATGATCCTGGCATACATGTGATATTCACTCGGTTGTTCATCGGAAAAACCGGGTGTGACAGATCACTTGATGATCAGGTTGATCTAAAGACAAGATCATCGCCACGTCCACCTTTGATCTGAACACCTCTGCCCATGCAAGCCATGCAAGAACACGAACAAACCAATCTAATAAAAACTAACCCTAGGATAGCATGCATATGCATCATCGCATATAGTTTAAGGTTTGTGCATGATATTGATTGCTGTGAATCTTGTATGCACGTGATCCGACCTAGCAGGACAAGCTCAGGGAGCTGTCTACGATGAGCTGCAGCAACAAGGTTTTGAGATCCAAGAACCACCGGAACCGCAAGAACAAGGCAAGTGCTCCTTGGCCATATTGATCCTATGTTTTGGGTAAAACTGTTTTGTTTTGTGAAAAGGTGTGTGTGCTGAGTCAAACATGATGGGAAACCCTTTTATAGGAGTTTACTAGTTTTGGTTAAACCACCCTTGTCGCCATGGAAGTTTATGAGTCGGGTATGGTTTTTGCTTTATGCTTCACTGAGTCCATGGGGTTGGGAAGCAGGATAGATGTGTCTAGCTAACTACACTCGTAATGATAATGAGAAACTGATAATGTTAATGAACATGGATCGGAGGGAGATCTAGGCAAGCCTGGGTTTGTGAATGAGGTAGCATGAGATGGTGGTGTACTTGCCGTAGATCTAAGGACCGGTTCATGCATGCACATGCCAGGATAACAGTGCCACCACAAGGCCAAGTATGGGTGCGGCTTAGCTGAGTAATTAGGTAAGTTGCTAGAGTGTTATGGACTGTGGAAGGCGCAGGGAATGGGAGTCGAGTGAGGACTGCCCTGGGAACTGCATGGCACAAGAGGGGGCCCGTGGGTGGGAGAATTGGAGATTCTAGCCTGCCGGTGAAACTTTAGTGAGTCCATACATCTAGTAACCCCTTTGTAAAGGCTATTTTGTGATCTCTTGACCATACACCGACGGTTGTATACTGGTATAATGGAGGTTCTGCAGTCGCCGATGGGTGACGAAATCACAAACTTGTGGGTAAAGAGGTGCAAACTCTGCAGAGTTATTTAAACTATCATGATAGCCGAGCTTACGGTCACGAGCGCCTGGCTAAACTGCCATGATTAGTTGGGATGGTTATTGGGACGGTTCTTGGTTATGGTTATTGGTTATGGTTTGGTTTTGGGACTATTGAGTTCGGATGATGAGATGTTTGCGTGAATGTTGACAACGAGATTGGTCTCGGTGTGAGAAGAAGTTGTTATGAGATGAGATGGTAACGAATACGAGAAGGTATTCGTGAGATGGTAGCGAATACGAGGAGGTATTCGTGAGTAAGGATAATGTGGATTAATGTTCGGATGGAACACGGAAAGTGATGGAGGTATGTCGGTAATTGAATACATGCTGGGATTACATTCATCTAAAGTTAAGTTGCTGTTTTATCATGGTTTTATAAATCTGCTTTTCTGCAAATGAGCCTTTTTATACCTATCTTGTTATGAGCTACATATCATGTGTTCCCGCACTTGCTGGGTACATCATTGTACTCAAACTTGCATTATTATTCCCTCATCAGCAGCAGGAGAAGACTACTATGGAGACCGAGTGGAGCATTAGGGCGTATGATCTGTTCTCAACCTTGCCTGTGGAGGGAGTAGAGATGGAGCCACCTTTGCTTAGGTTTGCTTCCGCATAGTTAATCGCTTCCGCATTAGAATAAAGACTTCCGCTGTGAGCATGAGTCCGAGACTCATGAGACATTGTAATAAACTCTGTTATTCGTGGTAATATATAATCTGAATTCAGTTTGTGGATCATATGTGTATGTGTGATGAACATCCTGGGCACACATATGCATTAGTTCTCGGTTCTGCGGTTTTCCACAGAATTGAGGGCGTCACAGAAGCAAAAAGGAAAACTGACCATACCCGACTAATCAACTTCCCTGGCGACAAGTATGGTTAACAAAACTAGTAAACTCCTATAAAAGGGTGTCCCATCAAGTTGACTCAAGCATACACAGTTTTCGCAAACAAAACAGTTTCAAAACATGGGATCAATATGGTCAAGGGGCACTTGCCTTATTCCTGTGGCTTTTGTTGCTCACATGTCTAAAATTTTTGGTGTGTAGTCCTTCATAGATAGCTTCCTGAGCTTGTCCTTCTACTCACGACCATGCACATACAATATTTATAGCAATCAATCTTCATGCACAAACTTTACTTAAGATGCAATGGTGCAATTCCTACGGTGTTGTTTTATTAACCTAGTTTGTACGTGTTCTTGCATGTTTTAATAGATTTTGTGACGCCCTGGTTCTGAAAACCTCGGAACCGAGCTGATGCATATGTGTGCCCACGATGTTCATCACACATACACATGTAATACACAAACTGAATCCAAAATATAACCACAAATTATAAGGTTTTATTACAATGTCTCATGAATCTCTATCTCATTCTAGCAGCGGAAGTCTCTAATTTATTCTTAGCAGCGGAAGTCTTCTAAATAAATGTGGAAGCAAACTAAACATGGAAGCGGCTCCATCTCCTACTCCAACTCCACAGGCAAGTTGACGGTAGATCACACGCCTTGTACTCCACATGCTCTTTGAAGTACTCCTCTCCTGTTGCTGATGATGTACGATAATGCAAGGGTGAGTACATGTCGTCCTCAGCGAGTGCAGGAAGTATGACATGTAGCTTACAACAAGGTAGGTATAAAAGGCTCATTGCAGAAAGCAAAGTTTATTTCACAAACATGATAAAAATAGCAACTAGCTTTAAATGAATTTAACCCTAACATATATCCAATTTAAAACATCAACATACCTCCATCATGATTCCCTCTTTTCATGTCTCTTCCAGACATTTATCTTTCTCAACTTTTTCTCGTGCCCATGAATACCATCTCGTATTCATTACCATCTCTTCTCATATTCAATTCCATCTCATAACCGAGATCAAAGCTCATTATCACGACTCAACAGTCACAACCTCATTACCAAGACTCAACAGTCCCGAAAACCAAATCCAAAGACCAAACCATAACCAAAGCTCATTATCACGACTCAACAGTCGCAACCTCATTACCAAGACTCAACAGTCCCGAAAATCAAATCCAAAGACCAAACCATAACCAAGCCAATAACCATCCCAAAAACCATCCCAAATCTCCATCCCCAAAACTATCCCATCTAATCATGGAAGTTGGCCGGGCGCTTGTGGCCGGAAGCACGGCTATCATGATAGTTTTATACTCTGCAGAGTTTGCACCACTTTACCCACAAGTTTGTGATTTCGTCACCCGTCGGCGACTGCAGAACCTCCATTTTACCAGTACACAACCATCGGTGTATGGTCAAGAGATCACAAAATAGCCTTTACAAACGGGTTACTAGATGTATGGACTCACTAATGTTTCACCAGCAGGCTCGAATCACCATTCTCCCACCTACGCGCCCCTCTAGTGCCATGCAGTTTCCAGGGCAGTCCTCTCTCGACTCCCATTACCCGTACCTTCCATGGTCCATAACAATCTAGCAACTTACCTCATTAGATCTATGGTGGCACTGTATTCCTGACATGTGCTCACATGAACCGGTGCTTAGATCTATGGCAAGTAACCACTATCTCATTCTACCACTTCCACGAACCAAGCTTGCCTAGATCTCCCCCGATTCATGTTCATTAACAACATCATGTTCTCAATTAACACAACGAGTGCAGTAGCTAGACACATCTATCTCGCTTCCCATACCCCGTAGATTAGCGAAGCAAAAATTAAAACGACCATACCCGACTCATCAACTTTCCCGGCGACAAGGGTGGTTAACAAAACTAGTAAACTCCTATAAAAGGGTTCCCCATCAAGTTGTCTCACAATTTTTGCAAACAAAAATGTTTCAAAACATGGGATCAATATGGTCAAGGGGCACTTGCCTTGTTCCTGTGGCTTCTGTTGCTCTTGGATCTCGAAGTCTTGGTGTTGTCATCCTTTGTAGATAGCTTCCTGAGCTTTTCCTTCTACTTACGATCACGCACATACAAAATTTACAGCAATCAATCGTCATGCACAATCCTTATTCAAGAAGCCACGGTGCATATGCATGCTAATCCTATGGTGTTGTTTTTTATTAGATCAGTTTGTACGTGTTCTAGCATGTTTTAATGGCTTGCATGGGATTTTATGGCGAACAAGGTATAGGGTTCAAGTGTGAACGTGGCGATGATCTCGACTCAAGATCTAGATCAAACAGATCAGCACGTGATCTGTCCACACGAAAAAGCTTTTGTTTCGAAAGAATCAAAGAAATAGATGCATAGAAAACCGCGATGATGTCGTAAGGTGGTAATGGAGGCCTACCTTACTTCCTTCGGGGCCTTCTTCCTAGCAATGGCAGCAAAACAGATTGTTGGCTCTCCTCCAGCGATGTCGAGCGTGTCGGGGCTCGTCGGCGGTCTCACCGATGGTCGAATTCCGGCGAAGAGGGTTAGCTCGGCGAGTTGGGGGCTAGGGCCTCTAAGTTGTCGGCTTGGAAAAGATGTTACAGTCAAGGGGGTGTTTCGGATTCTTTTTATAACCGGACAAAGAAGAGTCCTTCTCTGATTGGATTTCAAATAAGAGTCCTATTCAAATTGTTTTTGGATCTTAACAACTCATCTTCAATAGATTTGGTGAGGTAGCAGCGTGAAATCGTGTCGGTTTCCCTCAGTACCGGGTATTCCCCCGCGTACAAGAGAAAAACTACTTAGGGATCTCGTCCTTCCGCAGGGATAAGATCCGGAGGCTCCACGTGTCCAGAGGATACTCGTTTTCCCTTTTCCTCAGGGACGAGCTCCGGTTGTGCCGCATGTCAGGCGGGACCCCCCTCTTCCTCAGAGGCGAGCTCAGCGTGCGCCACGCGTCTGGCGGGCGAGACCTTCCTCTCCCACAGAGGCAAGCTCCGCATGCGCCACGTGTCTGGTGGGTTAGGACCTCCCCTCTCTCCAGAGACGAGCTCCGCGTACGCCATGTGTCAGTGCCGGACCTCCCCTCTCTTCGAAGGTGAGCTCCGAGTGTGCCACGTGTTAGTGCCGGACCTCCCCTCTCTTCGGAGGTGGCTCCGAGAGTGCCATGTGTCAGTGCCGGACCTCCCCTCTCTTCGGAGGTGAGCTCCGAGAGTGCCACGTGTCCAGCAGCACCGGATCTCCTTTCTACTCAGAGATGAGCTCCGAGGTCGACACGTGTCCAACTGCGTCGGACCTCCCTTTTCGTCGGAGATGAGCTCTGAGAATGACACGTGTCAAGCAGGCGGGACCTCTCGGAGGCGAGCTCCGAGCCTGACATGTGTCCTGCAGTGTCTTCTCCTCGGAGGTGAGCTCCGAGGATGATACGTGTCCAGTAGTGTCGGACCTCTCGGAGGTGAGCTCCGAGGGTGACACGTATCCAACAGGGCCGGACCTCTCGGTGGCGAGCTCCGAGAGCGACACATGTCCCGTCGGTTGGACCTCCTGGAGGTGAGCTCCGAGTGCGACATGTGTCCTGCGATTCTGGTCCTCGCTTCTCCACAGTGACTAGCTCCGAAGGCGACACGTGTCTTGCGGGGCTGGCCTTGCTTCTCCGCAGAGGCTAGCTCCGGGGACAACACGTGTCCCATGTGGTCGGACCTCGCCTCTCTCGCAGAGGCAATCTCCAAGCCTGCCACGTAGCCAGTTAGTGCCGGACCTCACCCCTTTCGCAGGCATGAGCTCCGAAGGCGCCACGTGGCCAGCGGCCGCAGGAAGTGTCTACGGCGCTCCTCGGCGAACTGGAATTGGCTCTTTTTGGCTATCTTTTTCATCCTTTCTCTGTTTCCACTTCTTTTAAAAATATTTTCTCTATATAAAATATGCATGTACGCAGGGAATCAAATTTGAGGGTGTTACAAACCTACCCCCCTTAAATTGAATCTCGCCCTCGAGATTCAATGGAGAATAGATGAGGGAATTCTGCCTTGAGGTCTTCCTCACACTCCCATGTAGCTTCGGCTTCTGTGTGATGGCTCCATTGCACCTTGCACCAACGGATCACTTTGTTCCTCGTGACCCTTTCCTTCACGTCCAAAATTCGGACAGGGTGCTCTACATAGGCCAGATCCTCTTGAAGTTCGAGTTCATCCATTGATACTTGTTATTCTGGTACTCTCAAGCACTTCTTGAGCTGGGATACGTGAAACACGTCATGCACGTCAGAGAGGTGCATTGGCAGCTCCAATTGATAGGATACCTCTCCTTGCTTGCCCAAAATCTTAAATGGCCCGATGTAGCGAGGTGCTAGCTTGCCTTTGACGTTGAAACGTCATTGTCCACGGATAGGCGATACCTTAAGGTACACGAAGTCCCCTACTTCGAAGGCCAACTTCCTTCGCCTATTGTCCGCATAGCCTTTTTGTCATGACTGAGCAGCCTTCAAGTTCTGCAGTATCGTTTGGACTTGCTTCTCAGCCTCTTGCAGCACTTCTGGTCCAAACACTTGGTTCTCTCCGGTCTCGTTCCAAAATAGCGGCGTTCTACACCGTCTACCATACAATGCTTCAAAAGGTGACATCTTCAAACTGGCCTGGTAGCTGTTGTTGTACAAGAACTCGGCATACGGCAAGCTCCTATCCCAACTACGTTCATGTTTCAAGGCACAAGCTCTCAACATGTCTTCCCAAATTTGGTTTGTCCTCTCGGTTTGTCCATCCGTCTGCGGGTGGTAAGCGGAGCTAAAATCCAGTCGTGTACCCATAGCTTCATGCAGCTTGCTCCAGAACCTAGAGGTAAATTGGGTACCTCGATATGAGACTATCCTCTTTGGGACTCCATGACGGCACACAATTTGCTCTATTTACAGCTCGACTAGTTGTGCAACGTTGTACTTGGTCTTAACAGGAAGGAAATGTGCTGTTTTTGTCAATCAGTCCACGATAACCCAGATGGAGTCGTAACCCGACTGAGTACGTGGTAATCCGACGATGAAATCCATGCTGATGTCCTCCCACTTCCACTCGGGTACCTTCAATGGTTGCAACAGTCCAGCGGGTCTTTGATGTTCGGCCTTCACCCATTGGCATGTGTCGCATAAGGCAACATACTCTGCTATGTCCCTTTTCATACCATCCCACCAATAACAAGTCTTCAGGTCCTCATACATCTTTGTACTGCCAGGATGATAAGGTGAGTCATGTGCCTCCTTTAGTATCTTGTCACGGATGTGCTTCACGTTAGGCACACAAATCCTTTTCCCTATCCAAAGCGTACCCTTCTCGTCTTCCTTGAAGTCCCTTTCTATGCCTTGTCGGATTCCTTCCTTGATCTCCTTGATTTCCTCATCCGTAGCTTGGCCATCTCTTATCTCTTGTTCCAGCAAAGAGTGGAGTTCCATCACTTCCATCTCGTTCAAGAACCCGAGATGTAACCATTCGAACTCCTTGCGTAGCTTGGGTGGTAGCTCCTGAACCGTGAGTTGGTGACATGCTCCCTTTCGGCTCAATGAATCAGCTACTACATTGGCCTTTCCAGGGTGATAGTTGATTCCATCATCATAATCTTTGATATGTTCCAACCATCGACGTTGCCTCAATTTTTAATCCGTTTGGGTGAATATGTTGATGTGGACATCACTCCTGCAGATATACACAACACTCACATGGTAGACATGCAAGGTCCAATTACTAGAGCTGGAGCATGACAATTGAATTTAGAGGTGAGCTCGTTCCTGATCAATTCTTTATATGTGAATTTTGAGAGTATGTTGCTACCTAATGGATTAATTATGATTAGGAACCATGGAGAGGACATGGAGATACATGGAGAGGGGTTTGGAGGCGTGGAGGACCAGAAAATACGCCAACAAGAAGACACAGACCGAGCCCAACTCAAACTCGTGTCCGACTCGGGCCCAGGAGCAGTCCACCTTAAAATTGATGCACAGGAGGCATACGGACTCCGTTTTTTACGTTCTACATATGCACGGAAAGCTGAGAGGATAAAATTTCCAATAGAACTGGCCCCACATCAAAATTCGCTCGGAGTCGACGGGAAACTTCGAAACAATATAAAGTTTAGAGTCTGTCAGGGTGTTGCATCACCTAGTTGGGCCATTGGGCCTTGTATCGAGTCCAAGTCGATTATGTACGTGTCTTAGGGTTAGGTCACGACCCCAGCACACCCCTGGTCGTCCTCCACCTCCTTTATACCCTCTAGCCGCCGTCACAAACAGATGGGTTTTGCTTAGATTATTCTGTCAAGAACAGTTTCGCTGTTCATCGGTTTGTGAGACCCCAACTTGAGTGCTTCATATCTTTCAGCAATTTGGTTTCATTCTTTCTTGTTCTTGCTTGTGTTCTTCGATTCGCAGGCAAGGATTAGCCTTCTTGGCGAGGTCAACTGCGCAATACCGGTTGATAACCTGAGGAGACGGTGTGCTGTGATTGCAGGGTTCAGAACATGTTGTTCGGAAGCCGGATCGATTTTTGTCAAGTCTCCACCAAATCGAGAGTTATCAGAACCTTTCAGAAGATCAGGACCCCTGTACACATCAAGTGGTAATCAGAGATTTAGGTGCACCGTCAGGTTCGCCTTCCCCTAGTTTTGTTTATCTTGAACTCGTCCTATCATCCACGAAAAAGCCAAAAAAATTATAGTCATAGGTTTCCCCATCCCAGACCAGGTTTAGCCTTTTGCACAATTCTGTTTTGGAGTCCGTAGTGTTGAATTTGTGTCCTAGTTCGTGTTTTGTTGCTGGTTTAATCGTGTTCTGTTCCTACTTTGTTATTCCATCCGCTGCATTCCATCGAAACCCTAGCTGCCACAATTGTTATCAAATCGATCACCATAACTATTCATCGTGCTAGGGTTATCCTTGTTCTTCAGTTTTCATCACATACTACGTGAGTTTATCCTCCTTGATATACGCACACCATCCCACACGTTGTCACCATCATATCCAATTTTTTTCTCACCACCGTTTCCAATTCAGCTCCACCAAAAACATAATCTTGTGGTGTTGTCTTAAAACAGCCATAACCTTGGCATTGGGTTAAATTACATTGCCCAGATTCACATTGGAAGATTGATTATTTGGCATCTAAAGGCTCAACAATAATCATAAAGAAACATATTGAATTTCTGTTGTCCACATCTTCTTTTTTTCAAGTGAGCTGAAAATTTGTGCGACGTGAATATTATTGCTCCTGATTTCATGGCAGATATAAAAAAATTCAAAGAAAAAATATAGAAAAGAAAATTTGTGAAGAGGAGCTCAAATATCAAAACTTGGTTGTGTTATTTTGCCTTGTGGTGCAATTGTTCCTGCTCAATTATTGTCCTTATCATTCATACTTCTTGCTGTCTTGTTCATAACATCCGGGATAAGACACGAGTAGGCTAGCAACTAGGACAAGTGTTTGGACATCTATTCAGCATTACTATCTGTTATTGAATTGTGTGCTACTCACATATATTTGACCATCCAAACTCCACATTCATCCTTTCGAACAGCACAAGTTTTTGACCCTTGCAATCGCTGAATCACGTCGTCTAGGTATCCTTTGCCTTGTTGTGGTAAGAAACTTGTAAGAGCTTGGTAAGACTCGACCCATTGCTTTGTGAGTTCCACCATCATTGCGTTGTAGTTGATAGGGATAATCTTGTTGTTTTCCATATTATTCTTGCTAACAATGTCAGATCATGTTGATCCTACGGAGTGTGTTTTGAAAAGTGAGATGAAGGGTTACATAGAACAAATGATGAAGTCTGTCAAGGAAGCAATCGCACAAGGGGTAAAAGATTATCTTGCTGAACAGAGAATACCCCACACCCTTGAGAGGTTGGACAAACGCTTAAGCTCGCTAGTTGGAAGGATTGATGATATGGAGGCCCACCTACCGTTCCGCCATCATGCTACCCACCACAACAACTTTGAAGAAGAAGAAGACGTGTTGTGTAATGTCAATGGAGAGGTGGATACACGTGCTGTGCAGAATGCACATCTACGTCAACGCCTTCGTCAAAACACTCATGGTATGGTAGGAAACAACATGCGTGGTAACAATAACCGCCCTCTTGATGACCCTTTTGCTAAAGTTAAATTTTCCATACCTTCATTTTCTGGTGCTTATGATGCTGAGGCATATCTTGATTGGGAAATGACGGTTGAGCAGAAATTTAATTCCCACCTTGTTCCTGAACAACATAGAGTTCGACAAGCTGCTAGTGAGTTTAAGGATTTTGCTATAATATGGTGGAATGAACTAGGTACGACACGCTTACAACCTGAGACATGGGAACGTTTAAAAGAAGCTATGCGTAATCGTTTTGTTCCTCCATCCTACCAACGTGATTTATGAAAGAAATTGCAGCGCTTAGAGCAGGGAAATATTTATGTCCAAGATTATTATGCGGAGCTTCAAAAGGGTATGATATGATGTGGGGTAGTAGAGGACACTGAAGATAAAATTTGTCGTTTCTATGGGGGGTTGAGACATGAGATACATGATATTGTTGATTATAAGGAATTTAATACTGTCAACCAGTTGTTCCAGCTTGCTATGCTTGCAGAAAAGGAGTTACAGGGTCGTCAACAAAAGAACAAGAGCAGCAGCGGTGCCTCCTACACTCCACGCACGACAACATCTTCGGGGGCGTCCAAGTCATTCCATTTTGATGCCCTTTCACCAAAACCAGCAGCCAAGCTTCCTTCTGGCAGCAACAACGTTTCAGCAGCACCGAAACCACCACCTGCACGACCTGTGGATTCGGGTAAAAATTCCATGCAGGTACCCGCCAAAAGTGCTTCATCCGTTGCTTCAACAGGACACACTTCCGGCATTCAGTGCCACCGCTGCCATGGTCTTGGTCATGTGCAAAAAGATTGTCCTAGTCAGCGGGCATACGTGGCTACAGAAGAGGGAGGATACATCAGCACCTCCGATATCGAAGACAACAATGATGATGAAGCTGCCACGGATAATGATGAGGGACATGTTTTTGGGAGTGAAGACACATCAGCCTACTTGAACATCATTGTGCAGCTTGTGCTGAACACATAGGTACAACAACTTGATAGATTACAATGCCATAATTTGTTTCAGATTTTCTTTGTCATCAAGAACCGGCGAGCACGTGTCATCATTGATGGAGGAAGCTGCAACATCTTGGGTGAGTTCTGAATTGGTCAAGAAGCTTAGCTTGAATACATGACCACACCCACATCCATACTATATTCAATGGTTGAATGATTCTGGAAGACCTAAGGTAACACAAACTTGCAGAATTCCGTTTTCCATTGGTACATATGTTGATTCCGTTGATTGTGATGTGGTACACATGCAAGTGTGTTCACTTTTATTGGGTCGACCTTGGGAACATGATAAGGATGCTTTGCACCATGGTAGAAGTAATAAATATACTTTTATGCATAAAGGAAAGAAAATTACTTTGCTATCTTTGACTCCTGCTGAAATTGTACAAGCTGATAGGGAGAGAGCTAGAATTTCTAGTAGTTCTAAATCAGAAAATCAACAAGTCATTAATTCTGTGGTACCACCAAATAATGAGAGATCTACACCTAGTTCTAAGACTGAGGGAATTAAATTGAAGGGTCGTGTAATGCTTGCTACAAAATCAGACCTTGCTGAAATTTCTGATCATGATATTTGCTATTCATTGGTGTGCAAACAAGTTTTGTTCTCCATTGATGATATTGCTAGGTCTTTGCCTCCAGCAGTTACTAACTTGTTGCAAGAGTATGAGGATATTTTGTCCAGCTGAGATACCCCCGGGACTTCCACTTTTGAGAGGGATTGAACATCAAATTGATTTGATTCCAGGTGCAATTTTGCCAAACCGTGCTGCATATAGGACCAACCCGAGGAGACTAAGGAAATTCAGCAGCAAGTCCGAGACCTTTTGGACCGTGGGTATGTACGTGAAAGTCTTAGTCCTTGTGCTGTTCCTGTACTTTTGGTTCCTAAGAAAGATGGTACTTGGCGTATGTGTGTTGATTGTAGAGCCATTAACAATATTACTATAAGGTATCATCATCCTATTCCTAGGCTAGACGACATGCTTGATGAGTTGTGTGGTGTAACACCCCAAATTTTGATTCAAAACTCTAAACCATGTTCAGGGGGGAATTTAAAAATTTTTGGACGTGTTGCATGTTTTGCAAAAATTCAAATTCAAACTAGAATTCAAATTATACTCAAAACAGAAAAGAAATGGAAAAAGAAAAAGAGAAACGGGAAAAAAACCGGCCAGTGGGCCGAAACCTGCCAGCCGGCCCAGCTTCCCCGCGCCAGCCCGCCCCCGTGCGCGCCGCGCCGTCTCTCACCGATGGGTGGGACCCACCTGTCATCCCTAACCCTGAGCCCCCGCGACCCCGGACTTTTCCCCGAGCGCGCGCGATCTTAACTGCCCGGAAACCGCGTCCTGCCGCCCGAATTCTGGTCCCAGAGGACTCCAACTCGATCACAACAGACCCACCGCCCTCCCCCGGCTATAAAAACCCCAGCTCCGATCAGTTTTTCCCACGCGATCACCGATTTTCACTCCGGTGAGCACCGAGACTTCGCCGGTGAATTCTGGCCGATCTAAGCTCGGAAACTCTGATCTAACTCGCTGGTCTTGATCCACCGTCTCCGGGGAACTTTGCAGGTGCAGAAAACTTGGAGAGTTACGGTGTAAATCCAGCGCCGACGAGCTTCGCCGTGGTTTTGCCTCGGACCTCGCCGCCGAGCACTTTCCAGGACCCCCGAGCTCGAGAAAACCCCCGAGGTGAGATCCCTGACCTCCCCTCTACCGATCTAGGCCATAAGATCACAGTTCTAGGCAGAATTCTCGAGAATCCGAAACTTTCCGGCGAGATCGCCGCTTCCCGCCGCCGTGCGCCACCGGCAGCGCCGCCCGCGCTCGATCAGAGCGACGTGGCCGCTTGTGCGCCGTTTATTTTAAATCGCACGGTAGACTTTAAAACCCCGCGTACCGGTTCGATGTTATAATCTCAGCCGTCGGTTTAAAATCGGACGGTCCACGTCAGCCCCGCGTTATAAAGACTGGAATTCTTACGTGCTACCCCCTGGGGTTCTCTGGAATTGAGAGCTAGCCCCGGAAACTTCAGATCTAGCCCCTGGAACTCCAGAAAATCATGTAAATTCATTTAAAAATCAGTTTTAGCCCCTGGACTTAATAAAAATTAGGAAAAACACCTCTGATAAGTGTAGCTAGACCCCTGGAAATTCTGAAAATAATATTATAGACCCTGTAATGGGGTGAGTTTACTTTTTAACCCTGTTTAGTATTTAATTTAGAAAATTGGATATGTAACTAGTGTTTAAAAATTAAAAAGTGGGACAAACATATTGTCAAAATTAAGTTAAAGACCTTCTCAATGTTTAGAAAATTTTGGAGTGAGATAAAAACATATTTTGGACAGAATTAAATCTGTTTCATCTATTATTCACATTTATTAGTATAGGGACACATTTTAAGTAAAGAATAGCTATAGAAAAATAGGGAAAATAATTATGAAATAGTATACATCAGAAGCCAAGGTCAAATTATGATATTAAATTATTTAGGACCAGAACCTATACTGTTTAGCTGATGTGTATTACTAATTTCATAATAAAATACACAATTATGCATAAGAATATAAATCTGAAAAATATAGCAACTAGTAAATGATCAATGGAGTTTTTAAAATCCAAAGAGTTCAGTTTAGGGTTGGTAGAAATTATGAAGGCACATATGGGGAAGAATAATACTTTTCATACACACTTGGTAGTAAAAAGGTGAAGTAGTTTAATATAAGAAATTTATTTAAAACTGAAACACACACATATAAGGGTGAATGAATTTCATAAATATGAATGTGTGGTTTGTATGAAGTAGAAGTGTGAACTATGTCTTATGATTGTTGTTTTTCTCTTGCTATGTGTGATGGTATGAAGTAGAACCTGATCAAGAGCAAGTAATTCCTTTCCAAGATCAGGACTACTCATTTCAAGAGCAGCAAGAAGGAGGCAAGTGTCCTTGACCACTTTGATCCTATGCTAGGATGTGTAGCTAGAATTATTTGCATTGTCAATTGAAAATATGAAACCCATGTTAGGATGTTTCCCTAGAATTGCATTACCTTGTTTCCTTGTAGCTTGGGTTGGGATTTATTTTACCATGTCATTTATTTCCATGCATATGCTTAGCCATGCTTAGAATGGGATATTTGGGACATGAGATCATCAGTTTATATTACCATACTCTTGAATGAGACATTGTGAGTTATGTAGAGGTAGGGATCAAGGCAAGTTGGATGTTTTGGTTGTGTGCTGGGTGCACGAGACTTGGGTTTGTGTTTAGTACTTGCCTGGATCCTAAGGACCGGTTCATGGAGCATGTAACCCGGCTTTACAGTGCCAACCACATGCTGAGATGGGGCAGCTTGGCCAATTAATTAGGTGTATCCCCGGCGTAGTATGGGTGTGTTGGATGGTGCGGGGAGTAGGTGTCAGCTGGACTACCATATGAACCGCAAGGCTCAAGAGGGGGCCACTGCAGCGGGGTTGGAGCCTCTTGTATGCTGTTAGGGGTGAAACCTCAGTGGGCCCACGCTCGTCGGGAATCCCTTTGTAAAGGATTCGTAGTGATCTCCTGGCTGCACACCTGGGAAGTGTGAATGTGGATCGTAGCCACTGGCATAATGGAGGTTCTTTTAGTCCACCCGGCAACGGGGGATGAAATCACTACTTGTGGGTACAGTGGTACAAACTCTGCAGAGTCAAAACTCTCTTGACAGCCGTGCTCACGGTTAAGAGCGGCCTGGACTTATTCATGATTAGAGGATTGATGGTTTTGGAAGTTAAGCGGGGAGCTTAACATTGGAAATGATGTTATGGTTAATGGATTATGATAATGGGTTGGGAGATTGGGACCATTTCACTTGTGTAGTAATGTAGGTGCTTAATAAGCTAAGGTAATAGGTATTAATTGCGTAGTGCTTTAACCATGAGTTCAACCTCTCCTTGTTCTAGCCATGCATGATATAATTTTTCCACACTTGCTGAGTACCATTGGTACTCAACCTTGCATATTTGTTGGTTTATATTGCTGCTCAGGTCAAGATAATGAGGTGGTGTATAATGACCAAGACCTTGGACCCGAGGAAGGATTTTAGGTTCATGAAGACCCCCGGGCAACGCCTGTGATGGAGCCCTAAAAGAATAATATTCCGCTGCTAGTTTATTTACTTGTGATGAAGCATTAGTGTCCATTGAGACATTGGCAATGTAAGACTTATTTATATTCGACACCTGGCTTGTAATAAATGATGCTTCACTATTTGTCATCACATGTATGAGAAAATGATCCTGGCATACATGTGATATTCACTTGGTTGTTTCTTCGGAAAAACCGGGTGTGACAAGAGGTGGTATCAGAGCCAAGGTTGCCCGTAGGAACGTGGACCTAGGTAGAAATGGACGTATTTAAGGGCCCTATTTTCTTAAAAACTATTTTCCAAGGTGTGGGTTGAAGAGTGTTATTTAAGGAGTCATTTTCTTCATCTTATCCCAAATTTTCATTCAAAACGGGATTTTTGTTTAAAAAGTTTATCTAACCTAATTTTAAATTCTTTTTGTTTTAGATGGTTCGCATGATTCGCACTGCTCGCAAGTCCACGGGAGGGAGAGTTCCTGTAGTTGCCCTTGCCGAAAGAGAGGAGAGTCGCCCCGTGACGTACCTTTCCTACGGATTGGCAGTAGGAGATTTGTTGCGCCGTCTTCGGCGTATGCTCGAAGCCGCCGGCAATACGGGCAAGCTAATCATCCACTACAACTCCACCAGGACCATCCATGAGAAGAGGGAAGAATGGAGTTCGGAGATGAGGATTATACACGAGAATCAGCTGCTTAAGATTCACCACTCTCCAGCTTGTCGAGCAACACAAGTTGATGCGGAGAAAGATGTCACCTGGGAGGCCATCACCTGCCAGAGTCACATCTATCGTCGCCACTTGGACAAAACTGAGTACATGTATGTCCTCCAACGTGAGAGTGGTACCACGGAGTACAAGTACCCACCGGTGCAGCAAGGGACTTCCCATGAGCACATGGACTTGTGCTTGGAGGATGCTGCTATGCTCAGCACTCGACTACAGGAGTGTCAACAAGAGCTTCAGGATGTCCGAGACACCCTGAAGGAAACGGAGGCGTTGCTGCGAGCTTGTTTAAAGGCGAGAGAAAGAGGAGATGGGAATGAACTGTGTGTCACCGTGAGTGATCCATGGACACCTGACTCCCCGGATCGCCGAGCGATCAGGCGTCGTCGCACTTCTCCACCAGCAGCCTCCCCACCCAAAGCAGAGTCAGAAGGTAGTCGAAATGAGGAGGAAGATCCCGAGGAGCCAGCTCAAGAGGACGAGTAGTGTAGAGTCTTTCCCCTAGCTAGCAAGAGGTCGAGTAGTCGAGTCGTTACGTAGTTAATAGTGTGATAATGCTTGGTGTGTGACGTGAGTTGTGAAAGCCATGAGCAATTGTCCACAGCCTCGTCTTCAGATTGTTTTGCTTTGGTGTGTGAACCCACAGGAAATAATAGTGCATTTATTTGGTGTGAGATATTAACCCTCGTAAAATTTTAACAAAGCCTCAACACCTCAAAGTACCAACAAATGAAAGTAGTAAGATGATACTAAATGGTATCAAATTAACATTTGTTGATTCTGCCAGATGGCCGGAAGAGGAAAAGGACGTGCTGCCAACCCCGCCAACAACAATGATGAGGCATGCAACCCTCATCTTTCTGGAGGCCAGGACAGGGGTGGTCACCGTGAAGAAGTTGATCCTCTCCACCAAATGCTGGAGAATCAAAATCAGCTCATCCAGAACTTGACTCAAGTGGTGGCCAACTTGCATCAAGTTCCACCTCCACAAGCGGCACCACGCCAACCAAGGTTGAGTGAGTTTCTAGGAACTCAACCTCCAAAGTTTGCAAGTGCTGCTGAACCTCTGGAGGCAGATGATTGGCTGAAGACCATTGAAAGTAAGATGAGGATAATACAATGCCAAGGGTATGAGAGGGTGATGTTTGCCTCTCATCAATTGCATGGACCTGCTGCTGATTGGTGGACCGCCTACGTGGCCGCCCATCATGACCCTGAGAACATCACTTGGGAAGAGTTCAAGCGTAGCTTCCGCAACCACTACATCCCAAGAGGTGAACTCAAAAACAAGAGGAAAGAGTTTCTGGGACTGCAGCAGGGAAACATGACGGTGAGGGAATACCTCACTAAATTTACTCAACTATCCCGTTATGCTCCACGAGACATAGAGACTGATGAGCAGAAACAAGATTGTTTCATGGAAGGACTTACCGCAGAGATGCAGTGTGCAATGTCCTCAAATGAGTATGAAAGCTTCCAAAAGATGGTGGACAGAGCATTTGTGGTAGAAAGGAAGCGAAAGGCCCTAGAAAATGAGAATAAGAGGAAGGCCGGGTGGTCACATCAAGCCTCAGGGAGCAACACCCGCCCACGTATGATGCAGCAACCTACGGGGCAGACGAGCCGTGCTGCGGTACCCTATTCAGCACCAAGAGGGTACAACCCAAACTACAGGCCTCCCGCAGCACCAGCACAGCCGCAACGTCAGTTTGTGCAGCAGCCTCGCCTCGCATATCCACCTCGACCAGCAGTGCAAGGACCCCCAAACCAACCCCAGGACAGCAAAGGCCAGGCGTCTAAGATTGGGGTGCAATGTTTCAGCTGTGGTGAAGTGGGGCACTACGCCCATAAATGCCCAAAGAAGAAGCCTGCGCCGCCACAACAGCAGAATGTAGTGAGAGGACGGGTGAACCATGTCACCATGGAGGAAGCACAAGAGGCACCCGACGTGGTAGTTGGTAAGTTTCCTGCCAATTTACACCTTGCAACTCTGCTGTTTGATTCTGGTGCTACCCACTCGTTCATTGCTCAAGGGTTTGTTAAGAAGTATGACCTAGCAACCACACAAATGAACCATATGCTAGCCGTAAACTCTCCAGGTGGAGAAATAAGGACAAGACAAGTGTGTCCCAAAGTGAACCTAGACATTAATGGGGTAGTATTTACTGCTAACCTCATACTGATAGATTCACAAGGGATAGATATTATTTTGGGTATGGATTGGTTGACCAAACATAAAGGAATCATCCATTGTTCGACCAGAACGGTGGAATTAACTCACCCCAGTGGCACCAGAGTAAAGTTCATAACAATACACGAGCCTAGGAGGGACATCAAATTAAATCAAATGGAGGTGAAAGTTGAGGAAATCAGGACTATCAGGGAATATCCAGATGTTTTTCCGGAGGAATTGCCAGGTATGCCTCCCGACCGTGACGTGGAATTCGCAATTGAGCTAGTACCGGGAACAGCCCCGATATACAAGAGACCTTATCGAATGGACTCCAAGCAGCTAGAAGAGCTCAAGGATCATTTGAGAGAATTGACGGAGAAGGGGTATGTTCGCCCTAGTTCCTCACCATGGGGAGCTCCGGTGATATTTGTGCCTAAGAAAGATGGAACTCAAAGGTTATGCGTGGATTACCGTGCCTTGAATGAGGTAACCATCAAGAACAAGTACCCATTGCCTCGCATTGAAGACTTGTTTGATCAGTTGAGGGGAGCTTGTGTGTTCTCGAAAATTGATCTCAGGTCGGGATACCACCAACTCAAGATAAGGCAATCTGATATTCCCAGGACAGCTTTCGTATCTCGGTACGGACTGTATGAATACACTGTCATGCTTTTCGGGCTAACCAATGCCCCGGCATATTTCATGTACCTCATGAACAAGGTATTCATGGAATATCTGGACAAATTTGTGGTGGTTTTCATAGATGATATTCTCGTCTTCTCCAAAGATGAAGAAGAACATGAGAAACATCTAAGGTTGGTGTTACAGAGGCTGAGAGAACACCAACTATATGCCAAGTTGAGTAAGTGTGAGTTTTGGCTGAAGAGAGTTCCCTTTTTAGGACATATAATCTCGGAGGGAGGAATCTCCGTAGATCCCGCCAAAATCGAGGATATCCAGAAGTGGAAGACCCCTGAAAATGTCGGGGAAGTTCGAAGCTTTTTGGGATTGGCTGGATACTATCGACGGTTTATTGAGGGATTCTCCAAGATCTCGAGACCTCTCACCAAACTGTTGGAAAAGGGAATCACATTCACCTGGACGCCACAGTGCGACACGAGCTTTCAGGAGCTAAAGAAAAGATTGACAACAGCCCCAGTGTTGGTTATGCCAGATATGCAGAAGAATTTCACAGTGTACTGCGATGCCTCTGGAAATGGGTTGGGATGTGCTCTCATGCAAGAAGGACATGTCGTGGCTTATGCATCCCGGCAGCTTCGGAAGCACGAGAAGAACTATCCTACACATGACCTAGAACTAGCTGCAGTGGTACACGCGTTGAAAATTTGGCGGCACTATTTGATGGGGAAGAGGACAGAGATATATACGGATCATAAGAGTTTGAAGTACATATTCACACAGCCAGATCTCAACCTCAGACAAAGGAGATGGTTAGAGCTAATCAATGACTTTGTTGTGGGCATCAACTATCATCCTGGGAAAGCAAACGTCGTGGCCGATGCTTTGAGTCAGAAAGTGCATGTCAATAAGTTGAGTTTGAAGGACATGCCTGCAGAATTGAAGGACGAGGTTATAAGACTCAATCTATGTCTAGTAAATAGTGGTGAAGCCATCGCCATGGAAGTGGACTCCACACTCGAGCGAGACATACGCGAGGGCCAAAAGAATGATGAGAAGATACAAGAGACCAGACAGCTTATCAAGGAAAATAAAGCTCCTGGTTTTAGAGAGGATGAACAAGGAACGGTGTGGCACGGGAAAAGGATCTGTGTGCCAGAAGTAAAAGAGATCCGTGAATTAATTTTGAAGGAGGCTCACGATTCCGACTATTCCATTCATCCTGGGAGTACGAAGATGTACCAGGACCTCAAAAGCAGGTATTGGTGGTATGGCATGAAGCGAAATTTCGCGGAACATGTTGCCCTATGTGACACATGTCAGTTGGTGAAAGCAGAACATCAACGACCCGCGGGATTGTTGCAACCACTCAAAGTACCTGAATGAAGTGGGAAGAAATCAGCATGGATTTTGTCGTGGGATTGCCTAGGACCCAATCCGGGTATGATTCAATATGGGTCATTATTGATAGGCTAACCAAGGTAGCTCATTTCATCCCGGTGAAAGAAAGCTACAGCGGATCCAAATTGGCAGAATTGTACATGTCAAGGATTGTGTGTTACCATGGAGTGCCAAAGAAGATAGTGTCGGACCGAGGGACACAGTTCACCTCGAGGTTTTGGCAGAAGTTGCATGAAACCATGGGAACCCATCTGAACTTCAGCTCTGCCTATCATCCCCAAACTGACGGGCAGACGGAGAGAACCAATCAGATCCTTGAAGATATGTTAAGGGCATGTGCACTCAAAAACAACAGGAGTTGGGACAAGAACTTACCGTATGCGGAGTTTTCCTATAACAACAGTTATCAAGCTAGTATGAAGATGTCACCGTTTGAAGCTTTGTATGGAAGGAAGTGCAGAACTCCCCTATTTTGGAACCAAACAGGAGAAAGTAAAGTGTTTGGTCCAGAAGTGCTACAAGAAGCCGAGGCGAAGGTGAGGGAGATTCGCAACAACTTGAGGATAGCACAAACACGCCAGAAGAGTTATGCTGATGTACGAAGAAGAGAACTCGTTTTCAACGTGGGCGACTATGTTTATCTCAAGGTGTCCCCTATCAGAGGACTTCGTCGGCTCAAGGTGAAAGGGAAGTTGTCACCTCGATACATCGGACCCTTTCAAGTTTTGGAAAGAAAAGGCGAAGTGGCGTACCAACTAGAGTTACCGGTTCATCTATCGGACGTGCACGATGTATTCCATGTGTCACAACTCAAGAAATGCCTGAGGACGCCTGAAGAGGTGTTACCCATGAATGAAGTGGATGTGGCTGAAGATTTGTCTTATGCCGAGCAACCCTACAAGATTTTGGAGACGATGGAACGCCTCACCAGAAACAAGAGAATCCGGATGTGCAAGGTGCAGTGGAAGCATCACTCAGAAGAGGAAGCCACCTGGGAACGAGAAGATGAGCTTAAAGCACAATTTCCGGAATTGTTTTCTTAGAAACACCAATCTCGAGGACGAGATTTCTTTTAAGGGGGGTAGAGCTGTAACATCCCAAATTTTGATTCAAAACTCTAAACCATGTTCAGGGGGGAATTTAAAAATTTTTGGACGTGTTGCATGTTTTGCAAAAATTCAAATTCAAACTAGAATTCAAATTATACTCAAAACAGAAAAGAAATGGAAAAAGAAAAAGAGAAACGGGAAAAAAACCGGCCAGTGGGCCGAAACCTGCCAGCCGGCCCAGCTTCCCCGCGCCAGCCCGCCCCCGTGCGCGCCGCGCCGTCTCTCACCGATGGGTGGGACCCACCTGTCATCCCTAACCCTGAGCCCCCGCGACCCCGGACTTTTCCCCGAGCGCGCGCGATCTTAACCGCCCGGAAACCGCGTCCTGCCGCCCGAATTCTGGTCCCAGAGGACTCCAACTCGATCACAACAGACCCACCACCCTCCCCGGCTATAAAAACCCCAGCTCCGATCAGTTTTTCCCACGCGATCGCCGATTTTCACTCCGGTGAGCACCGAGACTTCGCCGGTGAATTCTGGCCGATCTAAGCTCGGAAACTCTGATCTAACTCGCTGGTCTTGATCCACCGTCTCCGGGGAACTTTGCAGGTGCAGAAAACTTGGAGAGTTACGGTGTAAATCCAGCACCGACGAGCTTCGCCGTGGTTTTGCCTCGGACCTCGCCGCCGAGCACTTTCCAGGACCCCCGAGCTCGAGAAAACCCCCGAGGTGAGATCCCTGACCTCCCCTCTACCGATCTAGGCCATAAGATCACAGTTCTAGGCAGAATTCTCGAGAATCCGAAACTTTCCGGTGAGATCGCCGCTTCCCGCCGCCGTGCGCCGCCGGCAGCGCCGCCCGCGCTCGATCAGAGCGACGTGGCCGCTTGTGCGCCGTTTATTTTAAATCGCACGGTAGACTTTAAAACCCCGCGTACCGGTTCGATGTTATAATCTCAGCCGTCGGTTTAAAATCGGACGGTCCACGTCAGCCCCGCGTTATAAAGACTGGAATTCTTACGTGCTACCCCCTGGGGTTCTCTGGAATTGAGAGCTAGCCCCGGAAACTTCAGATCTAGCCCCTGGAACTCCAGAAAATCATGTAAATTCATTTAAAAATCAGTTTTAGCCCCTGGACTTAATAAAAAATAGGAAAAACACCTCTGATAAGTGTAGCTAGACCCCTGGAAATTCTGAAAATAATATTATAGACCCTGTAATGGGGTGAGTTTACTTTTTAACCCTGTTTAGTATTTAATTTAGAAAATTGGATATGTAACTAGTGTTTAAAAATTAAAAAGTGGGACAAACATATTGTCAAAATTAAGTTAAAGACCTTCTCAATGTTTAGAAAATTTTGGAGTGAGATAAAAACATATTTTGGACAGAATTAAATCTGTTTCATCTATTATTCACATTTATTAGTATAGGGACACATTTTTAAGTAAAGAATAGCTATAGAAAAATAGGGAAAATAATTATGAAATAGTATACATCAGAAGCCAAGGTCAAATTATGATATTAAATTATTTAGGACCAGAACCTATACTGTTTAGCTGATGTGTATTACTAATTTCATAATAAAATACACAATTATGCATAAGAATATAAATCTGAAAAATATAGCAACTAGTAAATGATCAATGGAGTTTTTAAAATCCAAAGAGTTCAGTTTAGGGTTGGTAAAAATTATGAAGGCACATATGGGGAAGAATAATACTTTTCATACACACTTGGTAGTAAAAAGGTGAAGTAGTTTAATATAAGAAATTTATTTAAAACTGAAACACACACATATAAGGGTGAATGAATTTCATAAATATGAATGTGTGGTTTGTATGAAGTAGAAGTGTGAACTATGTCTTATGATTGTTGTTTTTCTCTTGCTATGTGTGATGGTATGAAGTAGAACCTGTTCAAGAGCAAGTAATTCCTTTCCAAGATCAGGACTACTCATTTCAAGAGCAGCAAGAAGGAGGCAAGTGTCCTTGACCACTTTGATCCTATGCTAGGATGTGTAGCTAGAATTATTTGCATTGTCAATTGAAAATATGAAACCCATGTTAGGATGTTTCCCTAGAATTGCATTACCTTGTTTCCTTGTAGCTTGGGTTGGGATTTATTTTACCATGTCATTTATTTCCATGCATATGCTTAGCCATGCTTAGAATGGGATATTTGGGACATGAGATCATCAGTTTATATTACCATACTCTTGAATGAGACATTGTGAGTTATGTAGAGGTAGGGATCAAGGCAAGTTGGATGTTTTGGTTGTGTGCTGGGTGCACGAGACTTGGGTTTGTGTTTAGTACTTGCCTGGATCCTAAGGACCGGTTCATGGAGCATGTAACCCGGCTTTACAGTGCCAACCACATGCTGAGATGGGGCAGCTTAGCCAATTAATTAGGTGTATCCCCGGCGTAGTATGGGTGTGTTGGATGGTGCGGGGAGTAGGTGTCAGCTGGACTACCATATGAACCGCAAGGCTCAAGAGGGGGCCACTGCAGAGGGGTTGGAGCCTCTTGTATGCTGTTAGGGGTGAAACCTCAGTGGGCCCACGCTCGTCGGGAATCCCTTTGTAAAGGCTTCGTAGTGATCTCCTGGCTGCACACCTGGGAAGTGTGAATGTGGATCATAGCCACTGGCATAATGGAGGTTCTTTTAGTCCACCCGGCAACGGGGGATGAAATCACTACTTGTGGGTACAGTGGTTCAAACTCTGCAGAGTCAAAACTGTCTTGACAGCCGTGCTCACGGTTAAGAGCGGCCTGGACTTATTCATGATTAGAGGATTGATGGTTTTGGAAGTTAAGCGGGGAGCTTGACATTGGAAATGATGTTATGGTTATTGGATTATGATAATGGGTTGGGAGATTGGGACCATTTCACTTGTGTAGTAATGTAGGTGCTTAATAAGCTAAGGTAATAGGTATTAATTGCGTAGTGCTTTAACCATGAGTTCAACCTCTCCTTGTTCTAGCCATGCATGATATAATTTTCCCACACTTGCTGAGTACCATTGGTACTCAACCTTGCATATTTGTTGGTTTATATTGCTGCTCAGGTCAAGATAATGAGGTGGTGTATAATGACCAAGACCTTGGACCCGAGGAAGGATTTTAGGTTCATGAAGACCCCCGGGCAACGCCTGTGATGGAGCCCTAAAAGAATAATATTCCGCTGCTAGTTTATTTACTTGTGATGAAGCATTAGTGTCCATTGAGACATTGGCAATATAAGACTTATTTATATTCGACACCTGGCTTGTAATAAATGATGCTTCACTATTTGTCATCACATGTATGAGAAAATGATCCTGGCATACATGTGATATTCACTTGGTTGTTTCTTCGGAAAAACCGGGTGTGACATGTGGTTCTATAATTTTTACTAAGATTGGCTTGCGTAGTGGTTACCACCAAATAAGAATGAAATTGGGAGATGAATGGAAAACAGCTTTCAAAACCAAATTTGGGTTGTATGAGTGGTTAGTAATGCCTTTTGGTTTAACTAATGCACCAAGTACGTTCATGCGTTTGATGAATGAGGTCTTGAGAGCTTTTATTGGAAAATTTGTGGTGGTTTACTTTGATGATATCTTAATTTATAGCAAGTTATTGGATGAACATATGGATCATTTACGTGCTGTTTTTAATGCTTTGAGAGATGCACGTTTATTTGGTAAACTTGAGAAGTGCATCTTTTGTACCAATCGAGTTTCCTTTCTTGGCTATATTGTGACTCCACAGGGAATTGAGATGGATTAGATGAAAATTCAAGCGATCAAGAGCTGGCCAATACCTCAAGCCATCACACAGGTAAGGAGCTTTCTTGATCTTGCAGGTTTCTACCAACGTTTCGTCAAGGATTTTAGAACTATTGCTGCCCCATTGCATGAGTTGACTAAGAAAGGTGTGGTGTTCCATTGGGGGAAAGCACAAGAGGAGTCCTTTGACACCTTGAAGGACAAGCTTACACACGCACCATTGCTGCAACTTCCTGATTTTAGTAAGACTTTTGAACTTGAATGTGATGCTAGTGGAGTTGGCATTGGTGGTGTCTTACTGCAAGGTGGTAAACCGGTTGCATACTTTAGTGAAAAACTTAATGGTCCTGTCCTGAATTACTCCACATATGATAAAGAATTTTATGCTCTCGTACGATGCTTAGAGACATGGCGTCATTATTTATGGCCTAAAGAATTTGTTATTCATTCTGATCATGAATCGCTAAAGCATATTCACTCTCAAAATAATCTGAATCGTAGACATGCAAAATGGATTGAATTTATTGAGTCTTTTCCTTATGTCATTAAACATAAGGAGGGGAAGGATAATTTGATCGCTGATGCATTGTCTAGACGATATAATATGCTGTCCCAACTTGATTGTCGAATTTTTGGACTTGAATCAATTAAAGAACATTATGCTCTTGATGCTGATTTTAAAGATGTGTTGCTGCATTGTAGAAAAGGTCATACCTGGAATAAATTTGTACTGGATGATGGATTCTTGTTTAGAGCTAACTGCCTATGCATTCCAGTTGGTTCCATTCGTCTTTTGTTATTACAGGAGGCACATGGTGGAGGTTTGATGGGCCATTTTGGTGCAAAGAAGACGGAGGATGTTCTGGCCACACATTTCTTTTGGCCAAAGATGAGGAGAGATGTAGAGCGGTTTGTGGCTCGCTGCACCACATGTCAGAAAGCTAAGTCCCGTTTGAATCCACATGGTTTATATATGCCTCTTCCCACTCCTTCCATTCCTTGGGCGGATATGTCTATGGACTTTGTTTTGGGATTGCCTAGGACTAAGAGGGGGAGGGACAGCATTTTTGTTGTGGTGGATCGTTTTTCTAAGATGGCACATTTTATACCATGTCAGAAAAGTGATGATGTTGTACATATTGCCGACCTTTTTGTCAAAGAGATTGTTCGATTGTATGGTATGCCTTCTACTATTGTTTCAGATCGTGATGCTAAATTTTTGAGTCACTTTTGGTGCACCCTATGGAACAAGTTGGGTACAAAACTGTTGTTCTCTACAATATGTCACCCACAAACTGATGGGCAAACAGAAGTAGTGAACCGCACTTTGGGCACCATGTTGAGATCTGTTTTGAAGAAAAATTTAAAGATGTGGGAAGAATGTTTGCCACATGTGGAGTTTGCATATAATCGGGCTACACATTCTACCACCAAGGTAAGTCCTTTTCGGGTAGTGTATGGATTCTATCCTCGTGCTCCTATTGATATCTTGCCTTTACCTACTAGTGAGAGAACTCATAATGATGCAAAGGAACGTGCTGATTTTATTTTTAAAATTCATGAGACCACTAAACACAATATTGAAAAGATGAATGAAAAATATAGAATTGCTGGTAGTAAAGGTAGGCGGGAAGTTAGACTTGAACCGGGTGATTCAGTTTGGTTACACATGAGAAAGGATAGATTTCCAGAACTGAGAAAGTCTAAATTGATGCCTAGAGCTGATGGTCCTTTTAAAATACTTGAGAAGATTAATGATAATGCATATAAACTTGAGTTGCCTCCCGAGTTTGGGGTTAGTCCCACCTTTAACATTTCAGATTTGAGACCATATTTGGGAGAAGAAGATGAGCTTGAGTCGAGGACGACTACAATGCAAGAGGGGGAGGATGATGTGGACATCACTCCTGTAGATATACACAACACTCACATGGTAGACATGCAAGGTCCAATTAATAGAGCTCGAGCACGACAATTGAATTTAGAGGTGAGCTCGTTCCTGAACAATTCTTTATATGTAAATTTTGAGAGTATGTTGCTACCTAATGGATTAATTATGATTAGGAACCATGGAGAGGACATGGAGATACATGGAGAGGGGTTTGGAGGCGTGGAGGACCAGAAAATACGCCAACAAGAAGTTAGAGACCGAGCCCAACTCAAACTCGAGTCCAACTCGGGCCCAGGAGCAGTCCACCTTAAAATGGATGCACAGGAGGCATACGGACTCCGTTTTTGACGTTCTACATATGCACGGAAAGCTGAGAGGATAAACTTTCCAATGGATCTGGCCCCACATCAAAATCTGTGACGCCCTCAATTCTGTGGAAAACCACGGAACCGAGAACTAATGCATATGTGTGCCCAGGATGTTCATCACACATACACATCTGTTCCACAAAATGAATTCAGATTATATATTACCACGAATATTAGAGTTTGTTACAATATCTCATGAGTCTTGGACTCATGCTCACAGCGGAAGTGTTTATTTCTATGCAGCGGAAGTCTTTATTCTAATGTGGAAGCAATTTAACTAATGCGGAAGCAAATCTAAGCAGAAGTGGCTCTATCCCTACTCCCTCCACAGGCAAGGTTGAAAACAGATCACACGCCTTAATGCTCCACTTGGTCTTCATAGTAGGCTTCTCCTGCTGCTGATGATGAAATAATAATGCAAGTTTCAGTACAATGATGTACTTAGCAAGTGCGAGAAAAACATGATATGCTGCTCATAACAAGGTAGGTATAAAAAGGCTCATTTGCAGAAAAGCAGATTTATAAAACCATGATAAAACAACAACTTAACTTTAGATGAATGTAATCCCAGCATGTATTAAATTACCAACATACCTCCATCACTTTCCATGTTCCACCCGAACATTAACCAACTTCATTCTTGCTCACAAATACCTCCTCGTATTTGCTACCATCTCACGAATACCTTCTCGTATTCGCTACCATTTTATCTCATAAACAACTTCGTCTCACACCAAGACTAATCTCGTTGCCATGACTCAACAGTCATGCAACTATCTTATCACCCGGACTCAACAGTCCCAAAACCAAACCATAACCATAATCAATAACCATAACCAAGAACCATCCCAATAATCATCCCAACTAATCATGGCAGTTGGCCAGGCACTCGTGACCGTAAGCTCGGCTATCATGATAGTTTTAAGAACCCTGCAGAGTTTGTACCTCTTTACCCACAAGTTTGTGATTTCGTCACCTGTCGGCGACTGCAGAACCTCCATTATACCAGTACACAACCGTCGGTGTATGGACAAGAGATCACAAAATAGCCTTTACAAAGGGGCTACTAGATGTATGGACTCACTAAGGTTTCACCGGCAGGCTAGAATCTCCAATTCTCCCACCCACGGGCCCCCTCTGGTGCCATGCAGTTCCTAGGGCAGTCCTCACTCGACTCCCATTCCCCGCACCTTCCACAGTCCATAACACTCTAGCAACTTATCTAATTACTCAGCTAAGCAAGGACAAAGAAGGGAGGAGGGAGAGAAGGGAGGAAAGATGTGGACGTACATAGATGGCAAAGGCGATGGCGACAGCGACGAAGCTCGGCGGCAAGGACGGCGAGGATGAAACTCGGCGGCGAGGACAGCAAGGACGAAGCATGGCAGCGAGTGTTTTGGTGGCAAAGGAAAATTTTGGCAGCCTGACGGAGTCTAAGTGAAACCTCTTGGGTTCAGTTTTTTCGAGAGGACCGAGCGGCCTTATATAGAAGCAGATTTTCACAGGCGGCTCTTTATTAAACTCCGTCTTTGAAGATGTATTAGTAGAGGTGGTTTGTAAATTGTAATTTAGAACCGCCTCAGCGGCCTTATATATGCGCAGATTTCACAGGTGGCTCTTAGTTAAACACCACCTGTGAAAAATGTTTAAAATATGTCCTTCCTAGTATATTTGTCTGTTTCCACTTCGTGCGCAGAGATAATAAATGTGCATCGTGCCACAATGAAAATATAGAACCGCAATCACATTGCAATTTAGAGATAAACATTTGCAACTCAATGAACATTTCATATTTTATACACATTGCGTGTCATCTAAACAATACATTTCAGACTTATATTCCTATAAAGCTCCCATCGATCGATCTAAACTGTATCGTTGAGCTTGCTCGCAAACACGTCTCTTATATTCCTATGGATCCTGAAAATAACATTGCCATTCTTTAAATTGACAAATATCGAATGAGGAATGATATATAACCTAGGTTGCTCACTAACACAAAGCTACTAACCTTGATAAGTAGATTATAGCAATCATTTTCAACATCGGGCGCATTTGGTTGATGAAGCAAAAGATGAACTCAAGTAGTAAAATTTTGGCATTAATACTAGGACACCACCCCTATGAAATATCAATTTATGCAACATAAGAAACCACTTCAAATAACAGAAACAATTACTAATTACTTGAGAAAAATAAGTCTATCTTACAGTCTCTTGATCAAGAACCCCAAGGCAGAGAAATCCTGGGACATTCGGGTGGAAGAAACCAGGTAGAAAGGCGCATCTCGGAGGTACCAAGGGATAGTCCTCCGAGAAGGAGATTGTTAGTGGGTAGTAACCACCTTCCTAGTCAGTCTACAAAGGAAATTCATTAATAAGGGGACGATGGTTATACTGGATTATGCTTATTCTTCATGACTTACCCCTTCTTTACCGGGGACGATGAACTGCCACTTCATTAAGTCTCCCGACAAAGGCTTCGCGGAGAAACCCTACACAGAGAAATTGGACAACAAGTGACGCAAATGGCGAGCCATGAAATTGAAAATACCAAAAACAAACAAGACGGAAAAGCAAAACTACGGAGCGACTGGTGTGCCATATGCACATACATGGGGGTGGTTCTTGCACCACGCCAAGCGCTCCTCCTTGAGTCGGCCACGCGCCAAATCTTTGATAAAGTTCCCAGCCTTGAACGACGATGGCGATGTAGAATAGGAGGGAGTAGTGACGGCGATGATGACGATGGTGATGGCGAACAGTGGACGGCAGGCAGCGGTCGCACTGGAGTTCGTCGATCGCTAGGGTTCGAAGAGAGAGCGGTTGGAGTTGGACGGAAGGGAAACGCACGGCCCGAGGAGGAGGAGGTGCGGAGAACTTAAATGCGGCCGATGGTGAAGAGACGGGCGAGATAGAAGCTTGTCTTCCATTGTTGACAAAGAGAGACGAGCGGACTGTAACACCCCAAAATCTTGTTAAGAGGGGAATTTAAAATTTTTTTGGACGTGTTGCATGTTTTGCAACAATTTAAATTCAAACTGGAATTCAATTTAAACTCAAAACAGAAAAGAAATAGAAAAAGAAAAAGGAAAACAGAAAAAAACCGGCCAGTGGGCCAAAACCCACCAGCCGGCCCACCCTGCTCCGCGCCAGCCCGCGGCCGCGCGCGCCCCCTTCCTCCCACTGACAGGCGGGGCCCGCCAGCCTTTCTTCTTCCTCGCGCTCGCGCCGCAATCGGCCGGACTCTCTCACCCGAATCAAAACCGATCGGGAATTCTCGCGTATCCCAGCCGATTTCCAGACCCTGAAGACTCCAGCTCGATGTAAACCAACCCGCCGCCCTCTCCCGTCTATAAAAACCGCGGCCTTGTCCCGTTTTTCCCACGCGATCCGCTGATTTTCTCTCCGGTGAGAACCCGAGCTTCTCCGGCGAATTCTGGCCGATCTACGCTCAGAAATTCCGATCTAACTCGCTGGTCTTGATCCACCGCCTCCGGGGAACCTTGCAGGTGCAGAAAACTCGGAGACTTGCGGTTCAAACACAGCGCCGACGAGCCTCGCCGTGAATACACATCGGACCTCGTCGCCGATCGCTTTCCAGGACCTCCGAGCTCAAGAAAACCTCCGAGGTGAGATCCCCGACCTCGCCTCCACCGATCTATGCCATAGAATCACAGTTTTAGGAAGAATTGACGAAGATCCGAAACTCTCCGGCGAGATCGCCGCCGTGCGCCGCCGGGCAGCACCGCCCGCGCTCGATCAGAGCGACGTGGTCGCTTGTGCGCCGTCTATTTTAAATCGCACGGTAGACTTTAAATCCCCGCGTACCGGTTCGGCGTTATAATCTCAGCCGTCTGTTTTAAATCGGAGGGTCTACATCAGCCCCGCGTTATAAAGACTGGAAATCTTACGTGCTACCCCCTAGGGTTCTCGGGAAATAAGAGCTAGCCCCAGAAACTTCTGATCTAGCCCCTGGAACTTCAGAAAATCATGTAAATTCATTTAAAAATCAGTTTTAGCACCTGGACTTAATAAAAATTAGGAAAAACTCCTCTGTTATGAGTAGCTAGACCCCTGAAAATTGTTAAAATAATATTATAGAAACTGTAGTGGGGTGAGTTTACCTTTTTAACCCTGTTTGATATTTAATATAGGAAATTGAATATGTGGCTAGTATTTAAAATTTAAAAAGTGGGACAAACATATTGTCAAATTTAAATTAAAAACTTTCTCAGTACTTAGAAAACTTTGGAGTGAAATAAAAATAGATTCTTGGCTGAAATGAATCTGTTTAATTTATTATTCACATTTATTAGTTATAGGGACACATTTTTAAGTAAAGAATAGTTCTAAAAATAGGGAAAATAAATGTAAAATAGTTCACATCAGAGGAAAAGGTCAAAAATATATGATTAAATATTTTAGATCAGAACCTATTCTGTTTAGATGATGTGTCTTATTATTTTCATTATAAAGGTCACATTTATGCATAGGAAATAAATCTGAAAATATAGCAACTAGTAAATGATAAATGAAGTTTCAAAAATCCAAAGAATTCAGTTTAGGGTTGGTAGAAATTCTGAAGACACATATGGAGTAGGAAAAATACCTTTCATGCATACTTGGTAGCTAAAAGGTGTAGTAATTAAATATAAGGAATTTATTTAAGTTGAAAACTCATATATATATATATATAGTATGTAAGCATAAATGTGAATACAAAGGTAGGAATCATATACACATGATTAAAAGTATATGTAAGCCAAAGATCAACACACACAGAGTAACCACAACACATATAATTGTGAATGACTTTCATAAATGTGAATGTGTGATTTGTTTGAAGTGGAAGTGTGAACTATGTCTTATGGATTGTTGTTTTTATTTTGCTATGTGTGATGGTATGATGTAGAACCTGCTCCAGAGCAAGTTCTCCCTTTCCAAGATCAGGACTACCCATTTCAAGAGCAGCAGGAAGGAGGCAAGTGTCCTTGACCACTTTGATCCTATACTAGGATGTTTAGAAATAATTATTGCATTGTCAAGTTAAATATGAAACAATGCTAGGATGTTTCCCTAGAATTGCATTACCTTGTTTCCTTGTAGCTTGGGTTGGGATTTATTTTATCATGTCATTTATTATTATGCATATGCTTAGCCATGCTTAGAGTGGGATATTTGGGATATGAGATCATCAGTTTATTTTACCATACTCTTGAATGAGATATTGTGAGTTACGTAGAGGTAGGGATCAAGGCAAGTTGGATGTTTTGGTTGTGTGCTGGGTGCACGAGACTCAGGTTTGTGTTTAGTACTTGCCTGGATCCTAAGGACCGGTTCATGGAGCATGTAACCTGGCTTTACCGTGCCAACCACATGCTGAGATGGGGCAGCTTGACCAATTAATTAGGTGTATCCCCGGCGTAGTATGGGTGTGTTGGATGGTGCGGGGAATAGGTGTCAGCTAGACTACCATATGAACCGCAAGGCTCAAGAGGGGGCCACTGCAGCGGGGTTTGAGCCTCTTGTATGCTGTTAGGGGTGAAACCTCAGTGGGCCCACGCTCATAGGGAATCCCTTTGTAAAGGCTTCGTAGTGATCTCCTGGCTACACACCTGGGAAGTGTGAATGTGGTTCGTAGCCACTGGCATAATGGAGGTTCTTTTAGTCCACCCGGCAACGGGGAATGAAATCACTACATGTGGGTACAGTGGTATAAACTCTGTAGAGTCAAAACTTTCATGACAGCCGTGCTCATGGTCAAGAGTGGTTTGGACTTATTCATGATTAGAGTATGATGGCCTTGGAGGGTGTGAATGTTAAGCGGGGAGCTTAACATTGGAAATGATGTTATGGTTATTTGATTATGATGATGGGAGGGGAGTTTGGGACCATTTCACCTGTGTAGTAATGTAGGTGCTTAATAAGCTAAGGTGATAGGTATTAATTGCGTAGTGCTTTAACCCTGAGTTCAATCTCTCCTTGTTCTAGCCATGCATGACATAACTTTCCCACACTTGCTGAGTACCATCGGTACTCAACCTTGCATATTTGTTGGTTTATATTGCTGCTCAGGTCAAGATAATGAGGTGGTGTATAATGATCAAGACTTTGGACCCGAAAAAGGTTTCTAGGTTCATGAAGACCCCCGGGCAACGCCTGTGACGGAGCCCACAAGAATAATTATTCCGCTGCTAGTTTATTTACTTGTGATGAACTTATTATTGTCCATCGAGACATTTGCTATGTAAGACTTATTTATATTCGACACCTGGCTTGTAATAAATGATGCTTCACTATTTGTCATCACATGTATGAGAAAATGATCCTGGCATACATGTGATATTCACTCGGTTGTTCTTCGGATAAACCGGGTGTGACACGGACCGAAGAGGAAGAGCTGCGGAGAACTTAATTGCGGCCAGTGGTGCATAGAAGTGCGACCGGCGTGCGACCCTCCTCCTCCTCGAATATGAAATTAAACACATCCCACGAAGATGTATTATCGCAGGCGGTTCTTAATATAGAACCGTGTGTGAAAAAAGTTTACTAACTTTAGGATTAAGTAATATTCTTGATCAAATAAGGGGGCTTGTAAAAGCCCAAATTTCAAGTTCTCGTAATATGATATAGTATTACAGCTGCCCATTAAAATTCACTTGGAAAAACCTTTGAAATTGGTCAGAACATGAAAAACAAATAATAGGTTATTTTTCATTTTTGTATCTTGTATAATACAATGATTATGTGAGTGAATTTTTCTATGGAACTTTTTAGTCATCATACCAACCTCTATGATTTTTCAGATTTTTAAAAAATAGTTTGAATAAATGTGTGTTCAGAATTTGAAGAATGCCTCATATGTATATGAGCATTTGTCACACCCGGTTTTTCCGAAGAACAACCAAGTGAATATCACATGTATGCCAGGATCATTTTCTCATACATGTGATGACAAATAGTGAAGCATCATTTATTACAAGCCAGGTGTCGAATATAAGTAAGTCTTACATAGTAAATGTCTCGATGGACAATAATAAGTTCATCACAAGTAAATAAACTAGCAGCGGAATATTATTCTTTAGGGCTCCATCACAGGCGTTGCCCGGGGGTCTTCATGAACCTAAAAACCTTCCTCGGGTCCAAAATCTTGGTCATTATACACCACCTCATTATCTTGACCTGAGCAGCAATATAAACCAACAAATATGCAAGGTTGAGTACCAATGGTACTCAGCAAGTGTGGGAAAATTATATCATGCATCGCTATAACAAGGAGAGGTTGAACTCATGGTTAAAGCACTACGCAATTAATACCTATCACCTTAGCTTATTAAGCACCTACATTACTACACAGGTGAAATGGTCCCAATCTCCCATTCCGTCATCATAATCCAATAACCATAATCATCATTTCCAATGTTAACCTCCCCGCTTAACTTCCAAAACCATCAATCCTCTAATCATGAATAAGTCCAGGCCGCTCTTGACCGTGAGCACGGCTGTCAAGACAGTTTTGACTCTACAGAGTTTATACCACTGTACCCACATGTAGTGATTTCATTCCCCGTTGCCGGGTGGACTAAAAGAACCTCCATTATGCCAGTGGCTACGAACCACATTCACACTTCCCAGGTGTGTAGCCAGGAGATCACTACGAAGCCTTTACAAAGGGATTCCCTATGAGCGTGGGCCCACTGAGGTTTCACCCCTAACAGCATACAAGAGGCTCAAACCCCGCTGCAGTGGCCCCCTCTTGAGCCTTGCGGTTCATATGGTAGTCTAGCTGACACCTATTCCCCGCACCATCCAACACACCCATACTACGCCGGGGATACACCTAATTAATTGGTCAAGCTGACCCATCTCAGCATGTGGTTGGCACGGTAAAGCCAGGTTACATGCTCCATGAACCGGTCCTTAGGATCCAGGCAAGTACTAAACACAAACCTGAGTCTCGTGCACCCAGCACACAACCAAAACATCCAACTTGCCTTGATCCCTACCTCTACATAACTCACAATGTCTCATTCAAGAGTATGGTAATATAAACTGATGATCTCATTTCCCAAATATCCCATTCTAAGCATGGCTAAGCAAATGCATGTAAATAAATGACATGACAAAATAAATCCCAACCCAAGCTACAAGGAAACAAGGTAATGCAATTCTAGGGCAACTTTCCTAGCATGGGTTTCATATTTCATTTGACAATGCAAATAATTCTATCTACACATCGTAGCATAGGATCAAAGTGGTCAAGGACACTTGCCTCCTTCTTGCTGCTCTTGAAATGGGTAGTCCTGATCTTGGAAAAGAATAACTTGCTCTTGAACAGGTTCTACTTCATACCATCACACATAGCAAAAGAAAAACAACAATCATAAGACATAGTTCACACTTCTTACTTCATACAAACCACACATTCATATTTATGAAATTCATTCACCATTATATGTGTTGTGGTTACTTTGTGTGTTGATCTGTGGCTTGCACACACTTTTATTTATATGTGTATGATTCCTACTTTGGTGTTCATATTTATACTTACATACTATACATATATATATGTGTGTGTTTTCAGTTTTAAATAAATTCCTTATATTAAACTACCAAGTATGTAAGAAAAGTATTTTTCTTCTCCATTTGTGCCTTTCTAATTTCTATCAACCCTAAACTGAACTCTTTGAATTTTAAAAACTCCATTTATCATTTACTAGTTGCTATATTTTCAGATTTATATTCCTATGCATAATTGTGTATTTTATTATGAAATTAGTAACACACATCATCTAAACAGTATAGGTTTTGGTCCTAAATAATTGAATAACATATTTTGACCTTGGCCTCTGATGTAAACTATTTCATAATTATTTTCCCTATTTTTCTTTAGCTATTCTTTACTTAAAAATGTGTCCCTATACTAAATAATGTGATTAATAAATGAAACAGATTCATTTCAGCCCAAAATATATTTTTATCTCACTCCAAAGTTTTCTAAGTACTGAGAAAGCTTTTAATTAATTTTGACAATTATGTTTGTCCCACTTTTTAATTTTTAAACACTAGTTACATATTAAATTTTCTAAATTAAATACTAAACAGGGCTAAAATATTGAACTCACCCCATTACAGGGTCTATAATATTATTTTCATAATTTCCAGGGGTCTAGCTACCCTTATCAGAGGTGTTTTTCCTAATTTTTATTAAATCCAGGGGCTAAAACTGATTTTTAAATGAATTTACATGATTTTCTGGAGTTTCAGAATCGTGAGCCTCCTTCAAAATTAATTCACGGATCTCCTTTACTTCTGGCACACAGATCCTTTTCCCGTGCCACACCGTTCCCTGTTCATCCTCTCTAAAACCAGGAGCTTTATTTTCCTTAATGAGCTGTCTGAACTCTTGTATCTTCTCATCATTCTTTTGGCCCTCGCGTATGTCTTGCTCGAGTGTGGAGTCCACTTCCATGGCGATGGCTTCACCACTATTTACTAGACATAGATTGAGTCTTATAACCTCGTCCTTCAATTCTGCAGGCATGTCCTTCAAGCTCAACTTATTGACCTGCACTTTCCGACTCAAAGCATCGGCCATGACGTTTGCTTTCCCAGGATGATAGTTGATGCCCACATCAAAGTCATTGATTAGCTCTAACCATCTCCTTTGTCGGAGGTTGAGATTTGGCTGTGTGAATATGTACTTCAAACTCTTATGATCCGTATATATCTCTGTCCTCTTCACCATCAAATAGTGCCGCCAAATTTTCAACGCGTGTACCACTGCAGCTAGTTCTAGGTCATGTGTAGGATAGTTCTTCTCGTGCTTCCGAAGCTGCCGGGATGCATATGCCACGACATGTCCTTCTTGCATGAGAACACATCCCAACCCATTCCCAGAGGCATCGCAGTACACTGTGAAATTCTTCTGCATATCTGGCATAACCAACACTGGGGCTGTTGTCAATCTCTTCTTTAGCTCCTGAAAGCTCGTATCGCACTGTGGCGTCCAGGTGAATGTGATTCCCTTTTCCAACAGTTTGGTGAGAGGTCTCGAGATCTTGGAGAATCCCTCAATAAACCGTCGATAGTATCCAGCCAATCCCAAAAAGCTTCGAACTTCCCCGACATTTTCAGGGGTCTTTCACTTCTGGATATCCTCGATTTTGGCGGGATCGACGGAGATTCCTCCCTCCGAGATTATATGTCCTAAAAAGGGAACTCTCTTTAGCCAAAACTCACACTTGCTCAACTTGGCATATAGTTGGTGTTCTCTCAGCCTCTGTAACACCAACCTTAGATGTTTCTCATGTTCTTCTTCATCTTTGGAGAAGACGAGAATATCATCTATGAAAACCACCACAAATTTGTCCAGATATTCCATGAATACCTTGTTCATGAGGTACTTGAAATATGCCGGGGCATTGGTTAGCCTGAAAGGCATGACAGTGTATTCATACAGTCCGTACCGAGATACGAAAGCTGTCTTGGGAATATCAGATTGCCTTATCTTGAGTTGGTGGTATCCCGACCTGAGATCAATTTTCGAGAACACACAAGCTCCCCTCAACTGATCAAACAAGTCTTCAATGCGGGGTAATGGGTACTTGTTCTTAATGGTTACCTCATTCAAGGCACGGTAATCCACGCATAACCTTTGGGTTCCGTTTTTCTTAGGCACAAATATCACCGGAGCTCCCCATGGTGAGGAACTAGGGCGAATATACCCCTTCTCCGTCAATTCTCTCAAATGATCCTTGAGCTCTTCTAGCTGCTTGGAGTCCATTCGATAAGGTCTCTTGTATATCGGGGCTGTTCCCGGTACAAGCTCAATTGCGAATTCCACGTCACGGTCGGGAGGCATACCTGGCAACTCCTCCGGAAAAACATCTGGATATTCCCTGATGGTCCTGATTTCCTCAACTTTCACCTCCACTTGATTTAATTTAATGTCCCTCCTAGGCTCGTGTATTGTTATGAACTTTACTCTCGTTCCACTGGGGTGAGTTAGTTCCACCGTTCTGGTCGAACAATGGATGATTCCTTTATGTTTGGTCAACCAATCCATACCCAAAATAATATCTATCCCTTGTGAATCTATTACTATGAGGTTAGCCGTAAATACTACCCCATTAATGTCTAGGTTCACTTTGGGACACACTTGTCTTGTCCTTATTTCTCCACCTGGAGAGTTTACCGCTAGCATATGGTTCATTTGTGTGGTTGCTAGGTCATGCTTCTTAACAAACCCTTGAGCAATGAACGAGTGGGTAGCACCAGAATCAAACAGCAGAGTTGCAAGGTGTAAATTGGCAGGAAACTTACCAACTATCACGTCGGGTGTCTCTTGTGCTTCCTCCATAGTGACGTGGTTCACCCGTCCTCTCATTACATTCTGCTGTTGTGGCGGCGCAGGCTTCTTCTTTGGGCATTTATGGGCGTAGTGCCCCACTTCACCACAGCTGAAACATTGCACCCCAATCTTAGATGCCTGGCCCTTGTTGTCTTGGGGTTGGTTTGGGGGTCCTTGCACTGCTGGTCGAGGTGGATATGCGGGGCGAGGCTGCTGCACAAACTGACGTTGCGGCTGTGCTGGTGCTGCGGGAGGCCTGTAGTTTGGGTTGTACCCTCTTGGTGCTGAATAGGGTACCGCAGCACGGCTCGTCTGCCCCGTAGGTTGTTGCATCATACGTGGGCGGGTGTTGCTCCCTGAGGCCTGATGTGACCACCCCGCCTTCCTCTTATTCTCATTTTCCAGGGCCTTTAGCTTCCTTTCCACCACAAATGCTCTGTCCACCATCTTTTGAAAGCTTTCATACTCATTGGAGGACATTGCACACTGCATCTCTGCGGTAAGTCCTTCCACGAAACAATCTTGTTTCTGCTCATTAGTCTCTATGTCTCGTGGAGCATAACGGGATAGTTGAGTAAATTTAGTGAGGTATTCCCTCACCGTCATGTTTCCCTTCTGCAGTCCCAGAAACTCTTTCCTCTTGTTTTTGAGTTCACCTCTTGGGATGTAGTGATTGCGGAAGCTACGCTTGAACTCTTCCCAAGTGATGTTCTCAGGGTCATGATGGGCGGCCACGTAGGCGGTCCACCAATCAGCAGCAGGTCCATGCAATTGATGAGAGGCAAACAGCACCCTCTCATACCCTTGGCATTGTATTATCCTCATCTTACTTTCAATGGTCTTCAGCCAATCATCTGCCTCCAGAGGTTCAGCAGCACTTGCAAACTTTGGAGGTTGAGTTCCTAGAAACTCACTCAAACTTGGTTGGCGTGGTGCAGCTTGTGTAGGTGGAACTTGATGCAAGTTGGCCACCACTTGAGTCAAGTTCTGGATGAGTTGATTTTGATTCTCCAGCATTTGGTGGAGAGGATCAACTTCTTCACGGCGACCACCCCTGTCCTGGCCTCCAGAAAGATGAGGGTTGCATGCCTCATCATTGTTGTTGGCGGGGTTGGCAGCACGTCCTTTTCCTCTTCCGGCCATCTGGCAGAATCAACAAATGTTAATTTGATACCATTTAGTATCATCTTACTACTTTCATTTGTTGGTACTTTAAGGTGTTGAGGCTTTGTTAAAATTTTATGAGGGTTTATATCTCACACCAAATAAATGCACTATTATTTCCTGTGGGTTCACACACCAAAGCAAAACAATCTGAAGACGAAGCTGTGGACAATTGCTCATGGCTTCCACAACTCACGTCACACACCAAGCATTATCACACCATTAACTACGTCACGACTCGACTACTCGACCTCCTGCTAGCTAGGGGAAAGACTCTACACTACTCGTCCTCTTGAGCTGGCTCCTCGGGATCTTCCTCCTCATTTCGGCTACCTTCTAACTCTGCTTTGGGTGGGGAGGCTGCTGGTGGAGAAGTGCGACGACGCCTGATCGCTCGGCGATCCGGGGAGTCAGGAGTCCATGTATCATTCACGGTGACACACAGTTCATTCCCATCTCCTCTTTCTCTCGCCTTTAAGCAAGCTCGCAGCAACGCCTCCGTTTCCTTCAGGGTGTCTCGAACATCCTGAAGCTCTTGTTGACACTCCTGCAGTCGAGTGCTGAGCATAGCAGCATCCTCCAAGCACAAGTCCATGTGCTCATGGGAAGTCCCTTGCTGCACCGGTGGGTACTTGTACTCCGTGGTACCACTCTCACGTTGGAGGACATACATGTACTCAGTTTTGTCCAAGTGGCGACGATAGATGTGACTCTGGCAGGTGATGGCCTCCCAGGTGACATCTTTCTCCGCGTCAACTTGTGTTGCTCGACAAGCTGGAGAGTGGTGAATCTTAAGCAGCTGATTCTCGTGTATAATCCTCATCTCCGAACTCCATTCTTCCCTCTTCTCACGGATGGTCCTGGTGGAGTTATAGTGGATGATTAGCTTGCTCGTATTGCCGGCGGCTTCGAGCATACATCGAAGACGGCGCAACAAATCTCCTACTGCCAATCCGTAGGAAAGGTACGTCACTGGACGACTCTCCTCTCTTTCGGCAAGGGCAACTACGGGAACCTTCCCTCCTGTGGACTTGCGAGCGGTGCGAATCATGCGAACCATCTAAAACAAAAAGAATTTAAATTTAGGTTAGATAAACTTTTTAAACAAAAATCCCATTTTGAATGAAAATTTGGGGTAAGATGAAGAAAATGACTCCTTAAATAACACTCTTCAACCCACACCTTGGAAAATAGTTTTTAAGAAAATAGGGCCCTTAAATACGTCCATTTCTACCTAGGTCCACGTTCCTACGGGCAACCTTGGCTCTGATACCACCTCTGTCACACCCGGTTTTTCCGAAGAACAACCAAGTGAATATCACATGTATGCCAGGATCATTTTCTCATACATGTGATGACAAATAGTGAAGCATCATTTATTACAAGCCAGGTGTCGAATATAAGTAAGTCTTACATAGTAAATGTCTCGATGGACAATAATAAGTTCATCACAAGTAAATAAACTAGCAGCTGAATATTATTCTTTAGGGCTCCATCACAGGCGTTGCCCGGGGGTCTTCATGAACCTAAAAACCTTCCTCGGGTCCAAAATCTTGGTCATTATACACCACCTCATTGTCTTGACCTGAGCAGCAATATAAACCAACAAATATGCAAGGTTGAGTACCAATGGTACTCAGCAAGTGTGGGAAAATTATATCATGCATGGCTAGAACAAGGAGAGGTTGAACTCATGGTTAAAGCACTACGCAATTAATACCTATCACCTTAGCTTATTAAGCACCTACATTACTACACAGGTGAAATGGTCCCAATCTCCCATTCCGTCATCATAATCCAATAACCATAATCATCATTTCCAATGTTAAGCTCCCCGCTTAACTTCCAAAACCATCAATCCTCTAATCATGAATAAGTCCAGGCCGCTCTTGACCGTGAGCACGGCTGTCAAGACAGTTTTGACTCAGCAGAGTTTGTACCACTGTACCCACATGTAGTGATTTCATCCCCCGTTGCCAGGTGGACTAAAAGAACCTCCATTATGCCAGTGGCTACGATCCACATTCACACTTCCCAGGTGTGCAGTCAGGAGATCACTACGAAGCCTTTACAAAGGGATTCCCGACGAGCATGGGCCCACTGAGGTTTCACCCCTAACAGCATACAAGAGGCTCCAACCCCGCTGCAGTGGCCCCCTCTTCAGCCTTGCGGTTCATATGGTAGTCCAGCTGACACCTACTCCCCGCACCATCCAACACACCCATACTACGCCGGGGATACACCTAATTAATTGGCCAAGCTGCCCCATCTCAGCATGTGGTTGGCACTGTAAAGCCGGGTTACATGCTCCATGAACCGGTCCTTTGGATCCAGGCAAGTACTAAACACAAACCCAAGTCTCGTGCACCCAGCACACAACCAAAACATCCAACTTGCCTTGATCCCTACCTCTACATAACTCACAATGTCTCATTCAAGAGTATGGTAATATAAACTGATGATCTCATTTCCCAAATATCCCATTCTAAGCATGGCTAAGCAAATGCATGTAAATAAATGACATGACAAAATAAATCCCAACCCAAGCTACAAGGAAACAAGGTAATGCAATTCTAGGGCAACTTTCCTCGCATGGGTTTCATATTTCATTTGACAATGCAAATAATTCTATCTACACATCCTAGCATAGGATCGAAGTGGTCAAGGACACTTGCCTCCTTCTTGCTGCTCTTGAAATGGGTAGTCCTGATCTTGGAAAAGAATAACTTGCTCTTTAACAGGTTCTACATCATACCATCACACATAGCAAAAGAAAAACAACAATCATAAGATAGTTCACACTTCTTACTTCATACAAACCACACATTCATATTTATGAAATTCATTCACCATTATATGTGTTGTGGTTACTTTGTGTGTTGATCTGTGGCTTGCACACACTTTTATTTATATGTGTATGATTCCTACTTTGGTGTTCATATTTATACTTACATACTATACATATATATATGTGTGTGTTTTCAGTTTTAAATAAATTCCTTATATTAAACTACCAAGTATGTAAGAAAAGTATTTTTCTTCTCCATTTGTGCCTTCATAATTTCCATCAACCCTAAACTGAACTCTTTGAATTTTAAAAACTCCATTTATCATTTACTAGTTGCTATATTTTCAGATTTATATTCCTATGCATAATTGTGTATTTTATTATGAAATTAGTAACACACATCATCTAAACAGTATAGGTTTTGGTCCTAAATAATTGAATAACATATTTTGACCTTGGCCTCTGATGTAAACTATTTCATAATTATTTTCCCTATTTTTCTTTAGCTATTCTTTACTTAAAAATGTGTCCCTATACTAAATAATGTGATTAATAAATGAAACAGATTCATTTCAGCCCAAAATATATTTTTATCTCACTCCAAAGTTTTCTAAGTACTGAGAAAGCTTTTAATTAATTTTAACAATTATGTTTGTCCCACTTTTTAATTTTTAAACACTAGTTACATATTAAATTTTCTAAATTAAATACTAAACAGGGCTAAAATATTGAACTCACCCCATTACAGGGTCTATAATATTATTTTCATAATTTCCAGGGGTCTAGCTACCCTTATCAGAGGTGTTTTTCCTAATTTTTATTAAATCCAGGGGCTAAAACTGATTTTTAAATGAATTTACATGATTTTCTGGAGTTCCACGGGCTAGATCAGAAGTTTCCGGGGCTAGCTCTTATTTCCCGAGAACCCCAGGGGTAGCACGTAAGAATTCCAGTCTTTATAACGCGGGGCTGACGTGGACCGTCCGATTTTAAACCGACGGCTGAGATTATAACATCGAACCGGTACGCGGGGTTTTAAATTCTACCGTGCGATTTAAAATAAACGGCGCACAAGCGGCCACGTCGCTCTGATCGAGCGCGGGCGGCGCTGCCGGCGGCGCACGGCGGCGGGAAGCGGCGATCTCGCCGGAAAGTTTCGGATCCGCGAGAATTCTGCCTAGAACTGTGATCTTATGGCATAGATCGGTAGAGGGGAGGTCAGGGATCTCACCTCGGGGGTTTTCTCGAGCTCGGGGGTCCTGGAAAGTGATCGGCGGCGAGGTCCGAGGCAAAACCACGGCGAAGCTCGTCGGCGCTGTGTTTACACCGTAATTCTCCGAGTTTTCTGCACCTGCAAAGCTCCCCGGAGGCGGTGGATCAGGACCAGCGAGTTAGATCAGAGTTTCCGAGCTTAGATCGGCCAGAATTCACCGGCGAAGTCTCGGTGCTCACCGGAGTAAAAATCGGCGATCGCGTGGGAAAAACCGATCGGGGCTGGGGTTTTTATATCCGGGGAAGGGCGGTGGGTCAGTTGTGATCGAGTTTGAGTCTTCTGGGACCGGAATTCGGGCTGAGGGACGCGGTATTCCGATCGGTTAAGATCGCGCGCGCGGGAGAGAGTCCGGGGTCGCGGGGTTAGGGATGACAGGTGGGTCCCACCTGTCTGTGAGGGATAGCGCGGGCGCGCGGCTGCGGGCTGGCGCGGGGAAACTGGGCCGGCTGGCGGGTTTCGGCCCACTGGCCGGTTTTTTTCCCGTGTTCTCTTTTTCTTTTTCCATTTCTTTTCTGATTTGAGTTTAATTTGAATTCCAGTTTGAATTTGAATTTTTGCAAAACATGCAACACGTCCAAAAATTTTTAAATTCCCCTTTTAACATGGTTTAGTGTTTTGAATCAAAATTTGGGGTGTTACAGCATTTCATTAGAATGATGGATAATTTGAATTTTGACATGTTGGATTGCTTTAGAAAAACTAACAAAATTCATACATGTATAAATAAGACAATATGTTCATACAAACCAACTTTCAGTGGAAGATCCATTTTTAGGAGATATGAAAATCTGAATAATATGTGCATATAAATTAATTCTATATTTACAAAAACATAACAATGTTACCTTTATAAGTTTAAAACTTTTTGTTCCATCTAGTATATATTAATTTTTGAAGAATATAGAAAAAAGAATCATCGAGTTTGGACTTAATTGAAGAATCTACACATGTTTGAGTATTTACATTGGAATCTAAATAAAAAAGGAAGCAAAGGAAGAAGAAACTGAAGAGCATACCTATGAAGAGACAATTATCGCAGGCAATTTTTAATATAGAACCGCCTGTGAAAAAAGTTTACTAAGTTTAGTATTAATTAATATTCTTGATCAAAATAAGGGGGTTGGTAAAAGCCTAAATTCCAAGATCTTGTAATATGATTTAGTATTACAGGTGCCCAATAAATTTCACTTGGAAAAACTTTGAAATTGGTCAGAACATGCAAAACAAATAAATAGGTTATTTGTTATTTTTGTATCTTGCATATAATACAATGATTTTGTGAGTGAATTTTTCTATGGGACTTTTTAGTCATCATACCAACCTCAATGTTTTTTTTTAGATTTTTACAAAATTGTTTGAATCAATGTGTGTACAAAATTTGAAGAATGCCACATATGTATATGAGCATTTCATTAGAATGATGGATAATTTGAATTTTGACATGTTGGGTGGCAGCAGGCTGCGGACCGTGTATATGATCATTTCATTAGAATGATGTCAAAATTCCTATTCCGATATATGTTAAACATATATGTATTTCAGGGAATTCAATATATGGTGAACATAAATGTGTAAACATGGCGGTAGGCTGGCTCTATGCGCAGGTGGGTGCGGGGTGCGGCGTGGCGGCAAGCAAGTCACGACGGAGGGGCACTCTGGTGGCGGTCTCTCACACACTAAAGCCATCTGGTTAGACATGCTTTCGCGAGCGCGCTGCATTGAGAGACGATTGCAAAATGATCATAAGTTCGATGGAGATCTCTAGATATTCCACGGTGATTTCACATTCAAATGCTGGTACGACGGTACATGCTGTTACGTCCTTCATAATGCAAAGAAGTTCTTCAGGGCACTCTCCGGGACAGATAACAAAGATACAGTAACACAGGACAAAGAAAGGGTAACATAATGACAACAGTAACACAGGACAAACCCACGGTAACATCTGTTTAGAAGAGTAACAGGGAACAAACATTCGATAACATCGTGACCAGAGTAACACGGGACACATCAAGGATAATGTCACACCCGGTTTCTCCGATGAACAACCGAGTGAATATCACATGTATGCCAGGATCATTTTCTCATACATGTGATGACAAATAGTGAAGCATCATTTATTACAAGCCATGTGTCGAATATAAATAAGTCTTACATAGCATACGTCTCGATGGACGATAATAAGTTCATAATATGTAAATAAAACAGCAGCAGAATATAAATCTTGCAGGGCTCCGTCACAGGTGTTGCTCGGAGGACTCCATGAACCTAGAATCCTTCTTCGGGTCCGAAGTCTTGGTCATTGAACACCACATCATCCCCTTGACCTGGGCAGCAATTTAAACCAATAAATATGCAAGGTTGAGTACCGTTGGTACTTAGCAAGTGTGGGAAAGTTATGTCATGCATGGCTAGAACAAGGAGAGGTTGAACTCATGGTTAAAGCACTACGCAATTAATACCTATCACCTTAGCTTATTAAGCACCTACATTACTACACAGGTGAAATGGTCCAGATCTCCCAACCCATCATCAAAATTCAGTAACCATAATCATCATAACCAATGTCAAGCTCCCCGCTTAACATCCTCAACTTCCAAATCCATCCTCCTCTAATCATGAATAAGTCCAAGCCGCTCTTGACCGTGAGCACGGCTGTCATGACAGTTTTGACTCTGCAGAGTTTGCACCACGGTACCAACATGTAGTGATTTCATCCCCCGTTGCCGGGTGGACTAAAAGAACCTCCATTATGCCAGTGGCCACGAACCACATTCACACTTCCCAGGTGTGTAGCCAGGAGATCAATACGAAGCCTTTACAAAGGGATTCCCGACGAGCGTGGGCCCACTGAGGTTTCACCCCTAACAGCATACAAGAGGCTCCAACCCCACTGTAGTGGCCCCTCTTGAGCCTTGCGGTTCATATGGTAGTCCAGCTGACACCTATTCCCCGCACCATCCAACACACCCATGCTACGCCGGGGATACACCTAATTAATTGGCCAAGCTGCCCCATCTCAGCATGTGGTTGGCACGGTAAAGCCAGGTTACATGCTCCATGAACCGGTCCTTAGGATACAGGCAAGTACTAAACACAAACCCGAGTCTCGTGCACCCAGCACCAACCAAATCATCCGACTTGCCTCGATCCCTACCTCTACATAACTCATAATATCTCATTCAAGAGTAAGGTAAATAAATTGATGATCTCATATCCCAATTATCCCATTCTAAGCATGGCTAAGCATAAGCATAATAATAAATGACATGATAAAATAAATCCCAACCCAAGCTACAAGAAAACAAGGTAATGCAATTCTAGGGAAACTTCATAGCATGGGTTTCATATTTCAATTGACAATGCCAATAATTCTATCTACACATCCTAGTATAGGATCAAAGTGGTCAAAGACACTTGCCTTCTTCCTGCTGCTCTGGGAATGGATAGTCCTGATCTTGGAAGGGAAGAACTTGCTCTGGGGCAGGTTCTACTCATGCCAACACACATAGCAAAAGAAAACAACAATCCATAAGACATAGTTCACACATTCACTCCACACATACATACATATGATAGTCATTCACATTTCTAAGTGTTGTGGTTACTCTAGATGTGTTGATTTTTAGCCTACATGCACTTTAAGCATATGTATATGATTTCTAACTTTTGTATTCAGATTTCTGTTTGCACACTATATATAAATTTCCAATTTAAACAAATTCTTTAATACACTCTTTAGCTACCAAGTTTGCATGGAAAGTAATTCCCTATTCCAAATGGGTTTTTAGACCTTCTACCAAATCCAAACTGAAGTCTTTGGATTTTGAGACTTCATTTATTATTTTCTAGTTATGCATACCTATTTTCCTTTATTTTCCAGATTTATTTTCTATGCCTAAAATTGAGTTTTAAATCTTAAATAGTAGGACTTATCATCTAAACGGAATAGGTTCTGATCTAAAATATTAAATAATACACTTTTGAACTTCTCCTCTGATGTGAACTGATTTAAATTTATTTTATCAGTTCTCAGAATTATTTCCTAGCCTAAAAATGTGTTTCTAGATCTAATAAATATGAACTACACTTAAGCAGATTTTATTTCAGCCTAAAATTTATTTTTAGTTCGTTCTAAAGTTTTCCAAGTGCCAGGAAAGTTTAAACTTGAATTTGCAATGTGTTTGCCTCACCTTTTAAATTTAAATCCAAATCCCATATTCAATTTTCTGAATTTAATATCATATATGGTCAAAAAGGTAAATTCACCCTACTACAGGGTCTAATTTATTATTTCATAAATTTCCAGGGGTCTAACTACACATAATAGAGGGGTTTTCCTAATTTTTATTAAGTCCAGGGGCTAAAACTGATTTTTAAATAAATTTACACGAATTTCTAAAGTTCTAGGGGCTAGATCAGAAGTTTCCGGGGCTAGCTCGTGTTTTCCGAGATCCCCAGGGGGTAGCGTGTAAGAATCCTGGCCTTTATAATGCGGGGCTGATGTGGACCGTCCGATTTAAAACAGATGGCTCAGATTAGATCGCCGAATCGGTACGCGCGGGTTTTAATTCTACCGTGCGATTTAAAATAGACGGCACACAAGCGGCCACGTCGCCCTGACCGTGCGCGGGCGGTGCTGCCCGGCGGCGGTCTCGCCGGAAAACTTCGGATCTTCGTCTATACCTCCTAAAACTGGGAGTTCATGGCATAGAACGGTAGAGGGGAGGTCGGGGATCTCACCTCGGGGTTTTTCTTGAGCTCGGAGGCCCTGGAAGGCGGTCGGCGACGAGGTCTGAGGTGGAACCGCTGCGGTGCTCGTCGGAGCTGTGCCTAGAGCGCAAACCACCGAGTTTTCTGCACCTGCGTGACTCCTCAGAGGCGGTGGGACACGATCGACGCGTTAGATCAGAAAACCCGAGCAAAGATCGAGAGAAAACGGCCGGAGAATCTCTGGTTCTCACCGGGAGGAACAACAGCCGATCGGGGGGAAAAACAGGGCGATGCCGGCGTTTATATAGACGGGGGAGGGCGGCGTGTCTGTTGGGATCGAGCCGGAGTCGTCCGGGACCAGAATTCGGCTGGGGGACGCGGGTTTCCGGGGTAGTTTGGATTCGGGCCGCGGAGGAGTCAAGGTAGTTGGCGCGAGCGAGAGGTGGGGGATGACATGCGGGCCCCGCGTGTCAGTGAGAGCGAGATGGTGGGCTGGCGCGGGGGGGGGGGGGGATGGTGGGCCGGCTGGTGGGTTTCGGCCCACTGGTCGGGGGGGTTTCTTTTTCTTTTTCTTTTTCCATTTCTTTTCTGTTTCGATTTGAATTTAAATTCCAATTTGAATTTGAATTTATGCACCACATGCAGTACATCCAAAAAATTTTAAATTCCCCTCTTAACAGAATTTTGGGGTGTTACAGCTCTACCCCCCTTAAAAGAAATCTCGTCCTCGAGATTGGTGGTTCTAAGAAAACAATTCCGGAAACTGTGCCTTAAGCTCGTCTTCTCGCTCCCATGTGGCTTCCTCTTCCGAGTGATGCTTCCACTGCACCTTGCACATCCGGATTCTTTTATTTCTTGTGAGGCGTTCCATTATCTCCAAAATCTTGACCGGTTGCTCGGCATAAGACAAATCCTCTCGTACGTCAACCTCATTCATGGGTAACATTTCTTCAGGCGTCCTTAGACATTTCTTGAGCTGTGACAAATGGAATACATCATGCACATCCAATAGACGAGCCGGTAGTTCTAGTTGATATGTCACTTCACCTTTCCTCTCCAGAACTTGAAAGGGTCCGATGTATCGAGGTGATAACTTCCCTTTCACCTTGAACCAGCGAAGTCCTCGGATAGGGGACACCTTGAGATAGACAGTCTCCCACATTGAAAATAAGCTCTCTTCTCCGTACATCGGCATAACTCTTTTGTCGGGTCTGTGCTATCGTCAGGTTGTTGCGGATTTCCCTCACTTTCGCCTCGGCTTCTTGTAGTACCTCGGGTCCAAACACTTTACTTTCTCCGGTTTGGTTCCAAAATAGTGGAGTTCTGCACTTTCTCCCATACAAAGCCTCAAAGGGTGACATTTTCATACTAGCCTGATAGCTGTTGTTATAGGAGAACTCCGCATACGGTAAATTCTTATCCCAACTCCTATTGTTCTTGAGCGCACACGCTCCCAACATGTCCTCAATGATCTGATTGGTTCTTTCCGTCTGTCCGTCAGTCTGGGGATGATAAGCAGAACTAAAATTCAGATGAGTCCCCATGGTTTCATGCAACTTTTGCCAGAACCTTGAGGTGAACTGTGTCCCTCGATCTGACACTATATTCTTTGGCACTCCATGGAAACACACGATCCTTGACATGTATAATTCTGCCAATTTGGATCCGCTGTAGCTTTCTTTCACAGGGATGAAATGAGCTACCATGGTTAACCTATCAATGATGACCCATATCGAATCATATCCCGATTGGGTCCTAGGCAGTCCTACTATGAAATCCATACCGATTTCTTCCCATTTCCATTCAGGCACTTTGAGTGGTTGCAATAATCCCGCGGGTCGTTGATGTTCCGCTTTCACCAACTGACATGTGTCACATAGGGCAACATGTTTCGCGACATCTCGCTTCATTCCATACCACCAATATCTGCTCTTGAGGTCATGATACATCTTAGTACTTCCAGGATGAATTGAATAGTCAGAATCATGAGTCTCCTTCAAAATCAATTCATGGATCTCCTTCACTTCAGGCACACAGATTCTTTTCCCGTGCCACACCGTTCCTTGTTCATCCTCTCTGAAACCAGGGGCTTTATTATCCTTGATGAGCTCTCTGATTTCTTGTATCTTCTCATCAGTCTTTTGACCCTTCCGTATATCTTGCTCTAATGTGGAGTCCACTTCCAAGGCGATGGCCTCACCACTATTCACCAGACATAGATTGAGTTTTATAACCTCTTCCTTCAATTCTGTAGGCATGTCCTTTAAGCTCAACCTATTGACCTACACCTTCCGACTTAAAGCATATGCCACGACGTTCGCTTTCCCAGGATGATAGTGGATGCCCACATCAAAGTCGTTGATTAGCTCTAACCATCTCCTTTGTCTGAGGTTGAGATCTGGCTGTGTGAAAATATACTTTAAGCTCTTATGATCCGTATATATGTCTGTCCTCTTCCCCATCAAGTAGTGCCACCAAATTTTCAACGCGTGTACCACTGCGGCTAGTTCTAGGTCATGTGTAGGATAGTTCTTCTCGTGTTTCCGGAGCTGCCGGGATGCATAAGCCACGACATGCCCTTCTTGCATGAGAACGCATCCCAACCCGTTTCCAGAGGCATCGCGGTACACCGAAAAGTTCTTCTGCATATCTGGCATAACTAGCACTGTGATTGTTGTCAATCTTTTCTTCAGCTCTTGAAAACTCGTCTCGCACTGCGGTGTCCATGTGAATGTGGTTCCCTTTTGCAACAATTTGGTGAGGGGTCTCAAAATCTTGGAGAAACCCTCGATAAACCGTCGATAATACCCAGCCAATCCTAAGAAGCTTCGAACTTCCCCGACATTCTTAGGGGTCTTCCACTTCTTTACATCCTCGATCTTGGCGGGATCTATGGAGATTCCTCCCACCGAGATTATATGTCCTAAGAAGGGAACTCTCTTCAGCCAAAACTCACACTTTCTCAACTTGGCATATAGTTTGTATTCTCTCAGCTTTTGCAACACCAACCTTAGGTGTTTCTCATGTTCTTCTTCATCTTTGGAGAAGACGAGAATGTCATCTATGAAAACCACCACAAATTTGTCCAGATATTCCATGAATACCTTGTTCATGAGATACATGAAGTATGCCAGGGCATTAGCTAGCCCGAAAGGCATGATGGTGTATTCATACAGTCCGTACCGAGATACGAGAGTTGTCTTTGGAATATCAGTTTGCCTTATCTTAAGTTGGTGGTATCCCGACCTGAGATCAATTTTCGAGAACACACAAGCTCCCCTCAACTGATCAAACAAGTCTTCAATGCGGGGTAATGGGTACTTGTTCTTGATGGTTACTTCATTCAACGCACGGTAGTCTACGCACAACATTTGGGTTCCGTCCTTCTTGGGCACAAATATCACTGGAGCTCCCCATGGTGAGGAACTAGGACGAATGTACCCCTTCTCTGTCAACTCTCCTAAATGTTCCTTGAGTTCTTCCAGCTGTTTAGAGTCCATCCGATAAGGCCTCTTGTATATCGGAGCTGTTCCAGGCACTAGCTCAATCGCGAATTCTACTTCACGATCGGGGGGCATACCTGGCAACTCCTGCGGAAAAACATCTGGATATTCCCTGATGATCCTGATCTCCTCCACTTCCACCTCAACTTGATTGAGTTTAATGTCCCTCCTAGGCTCTTGTATAGTTATGAACTTTACTCTTGTGCCACTAGGGTGAGTTAGTTCCACCGTTCTGGTCGAACAATGGATGATTCCTTTATGTTTGGTCAACCAATCCATACCCAAAATAATATCTATCCCTTGTGAATCTATCACTATGAGGTTGGCAGTAAATACTACCCCATTAATGTCTAGATTCACCTTGGGACACACTTGTCTTGTCCTTATTTCTCCACCTGGAGAGTTCACTGCTAGCATATGGTTCATTTGTGTGGTTGCTAGATCATGCTTCTTAACAAACCCTTGAGCAATGAATGAGTGGGTAGCACCCGAATCAAATAGCAGGGTTGCAATGTGTAAATTGGCAGAAAACATACCAACTACCACGTCGGGTGCCTTTTGTGCCTCCTCCATGGTCACGTGGTTCACCCGTCCTCGCATCACATTCTGCTGTTGCGGCTGCAAGGGCTTCTTCTTTGGGAACTTATGGGCGTAGTGCCCCACTTCACCACAGTTAAAGCATTGCACCCCTATCTTAGGTGCTTGGCCTTTGTTGTCTTGGGGTTGATTTGGGGGTCCTTGTACTGCTGGTCGAGGTTGATATGTGGGGCGAGGCTGCTGCACAAACTGACGTTGTAGCTGTGCTGGTGCTGACGGAGGCCTGAAGTTCGGGTTGTACCCTCTCGGTGCTGAGTAGGGTACCGCAGCACGGCTCGTCTGCCCTGCGGGTTGCTGCATCAGACGTGGGCGTGTGTTGCTACCCGAGGCTTGGTGTGACCATCCCGCCTTCCTCTTGTTTTCATTTTCCAAGGCCTTCAGCTTCCTCTCCACAACAAATGCTCTGTCCACCATCTTTTGGAAGCTTTCATACTCATTGGAGGACATTGCACACTGCATTTCCGCTGTAAGTCCTTCCACAAAGCAGTCCTGTTTCTGCTCATCAGTCTCGATGTCCCGTGGTGCATAACGGGATAGTTGGGTGAATTTAGTGAGGTATTCCCTCACAGTCATGTTTCCTTGCTGCAGCCCCAAGAACTCTTTTCTCTTGTTTTTGAGTTCATCCCTTGGTATGTAATGGTTGTGGAAACTGCGCTTGAACTCTTCCCAAGTGATGTTCTCGGGGTCATGATGGGCGGCCACGTAAGCGGTCCACCAATCAGCAGCAGGTCCATGCAGTTGGTGAGAGGCAAACAGCACCCTCTCATACCCTTGGCATTGTATGATCCTCATCTTGCTCTCAATGGTCTTTAGCCAATCATCTGCCTCCAGAGGTTCAGCAGCACTTGCAAACTTTGGAGGTTGAGTCCCTAGAAACTCACTCAACCTTGGTTGGCGTGGTGCAGCTTGTGGAGGTGGAGCTTGGTTCAAATTGGCCACCACTTGAGTTAGGCTTTGGATGAGCTGATTCTGATTTTCAAGCATCTGGTGGATAGGATCAGCTCCTTCACGGCGACCACCCCTGTAGTGTCCTCTAGAAAGATGAGGGTTGCCGGCCTCATCGTTGTTGTTGGAGGGGTTGGCACCACGACCCTTTCCTCTTCCAGCCATCTATCATGATCAACCAAAGGTTAACTTAAAGCATTACGTATTAACTTCCCAAATTGCTTGTTTAAACTTAAACTTTTGAGGCCTTATTATATATTAACATTTTCTGGGGGGGGTTCACTTAGATTTTTGGGAGTCACGTCTCACGCGAAAATAATTGCACTCTTAATTCATAGGGGTTCACACATCAAAGCAAAGCAACCTAAAGACGAGGTTGCGGACAAATGCCCATGGCTTCCACAACTCACGTCACCCACCAAACATTAACACACCATTAACTAAAGTATTGACTCGACTACTCGATAACCTGCTGAACTAAGTGAAAGGACTCTACACGACTCATATCACTGAGCTGGCTCCTCGGGAGCTTCCTCATTATTGCGGCTGCCCTCTGATTCTGCTTTGGGTGGGGAAGCTGCTGGTGGAGAAGTGCGGCGACACCTGCTCGCCCGACGGTATGGGGAGTCAGAAGTCCACGTGTCATTCACGGTGACACACAGTTCATTCCCATCTTCTCTTTCTCTCACCCTCAAGATGGCGTGAAGAAATGCCTCGGTCTCCTTCAGGGTGTCACGAACATCCTGAAGCTCCTGCTGACACTCCTGCAGTCGAGTGCTGAGCATAGCAGCATCCTCCAAGCACAGGTCCATGTGCTCATGAGAAGTCCCCTGCTGCACCGGCGGGTACTTGTACTCCGCGGTACCACTCTCACGCTGGAGGACATACATGTACTCAGTTCTGTCCAAGTGGTGACGGTAGATGTAACTCTGGCAGGTGATGGCCTCCCACGTGACATCCCTCTCGGCATCAACCTGTGTCGCTCGACAAGCTGGAGAGCGGTGGATCTTGTGCATCTGATCTTCATGGATAATCCTCATTTCTGAACTCCATTCTTCCCGCTTGTCACGGATGGTCCGGGTGGAGCTGTAGTGTATGGTTAGCTTGCGGTTATTACTGGCGGCTTGGAGCATACGCCGAAGACGGCGCAACAAGTCTCCTACTGCCAATCCGCAGGAGTGCTACGTCACCGGATGATTCTCCTCTCTCAGGGCAAGGGCAACTACGGGAACTCTCCCTCCGGTGGACTTGCGGGCGGTGCGGATCATGCGAACCATCTAAAACATAAAGCATTTAAAATTAAGTTAGATAAGATTTTAAATAAAAATTCTATTTTGAATAAAAGTTGGGGTAAGATGAATAAAGTGACCCCATCAAATAACACTTTTCAACCCACACCTTTGTAAAATAGTTTTTAAGAAAATAGGGTCCTTAAATACGTCCATTTCTACCTAGATCCACGTTCCTACGGGCAACCTTGGCTCTGATACCACTTCTGTCACACCCGGTTTCTCCGAAGAACAACCGAGTGAATATCACATGTATGCCAGGATCATTTTCTGATACATGTGACTTCAAATAGTGAAGCATCATTTATTACAAGCCCGGTGTCGAATATAAATAAGTCTTACATAGCATACGTCTCGATGGACGATAATAAGTTCGTAATATGTAAATAAAACAGCAGCGGAATATAAATCTTGCGGGGCTCCGTCACAGGCATTGCCCGGGAGACTCCATGAACCTAGAATCCTTCTTCGGGTCCGAAGTCTTGGTCATTGAACACCACATCATCCCCTTGACCTGGGCAGCAATTTAAACCAACAAATATGCAAGGTTGAGTACCGTTGGTACTCAGCAAGTGTGGGAAAGTTATGTCATGCATGGCTAGAACAAGGAGAGGTTGAACTCATGGTTAAAGCACTATGCAATTAATACCTATCACCTTAGCTTATTAAACACCTACATTACTACATAGGTGAAATGGTCCAAATCTCCCAACCCATAATCAAAATCTAGTAACCATAATCATCATAACCAATGTCAAGCTCCCTGCTTAACATCCTCATCTTCCAAATCCATCCTCCTCTAATCATGAATAAGTCCAAGCTGCTCTAGACCGTGAGCACGGCTGTCATGACAGTTTTGACTCTGTAGAGTTTGCACCATTGTACCCACATGTAGTGATTTCATCCCCCGTTGTCGGGTTTACTTAAAGAACCTCCATTATGCCAGTGGCCACGAACCACATTCACACTTCCCAGGTGTGTAGCCAGGAGATCACTACGAAGCCTTTACAAAGGGATTCCTGACGAGCGTGGGCCCACTGAGGTTTCACCCCTAACAGCATACAAGAGGCTCCAACCCCGCTGTAGTGGCCCCCTCTTGAACCTTGCGGTTCATATGGTAGTCTAGATGACACCTATTCCCCGCACCATCCAACACACCCATACTATGCCGGGGATACACCTAATTAATTGACCAAGCTGCCCCATCTAAGCATGTGGTTGGCACGGTAAAGCCAGGTTACATGCTCCGTGAACCGGTCCTTAGGATCCAGGCAAGTACTAAACACAAACCCGAGTCTCGTGCACCCAGCACCAACCAAATCAACCAACTTGCCTTGATCCCTACCTCTACATAACTCATAATACCTCATTCAAGAGTAAGGTAAATAAATTGATGATCTCATATCCCAATTATCCCATTCTAAGCGTGGCTAAGCATAAGCATAATAATAAATGACATGATAAAATAAATAAGCGTGGTTACTCTAGATGTGTTGATTTTTAGCCTACATGCACTTTAAGCATATGTATATGATTTCTAACTTTTGTATTCAGATTTCTGTTTGCACACTATATATAAATATCCAATTTAAACAAATTCTTTAATACACTCTTTAGCTACCAAGTTTGCATGGAAAGTAATTCCCTATTCCAAATGGGTTTTCAGACCTTCTACCAAATCCAAACTGAAGTCTTTGGATTTGAAGACTCCATTTATTATTTTCTAGTTATGCATACCTATTTTCCTTTATTTTCTAGATTTATTTTCTATGCCTAAAATTGAGTTTTAAATCTTAAATAGTAGGACTTATCATCTAAACAAAATAGGTTCTGATCTAAAATATTAAATAATACACTTTTGAACTTCTCCTCTGATGTGAACTGATTTAAATTTGTTTTATCAATTTTAAGAATTATTTCCTAGCCTAAAAATGTGTTCCTAGATCTAATAATTATGAACTACACTTAAGCAGATTTTATTTCAGCCTAAAATTTATTTTTAGTTCATTCTAAAGTTTTCCAAGTGCCAGGAAAGTTTAAACTTGAATTTGCAATGTGTTGCCTCAGCTTTTAAATTTAAATCCAAATCCCATATTCAATTTTCTGAATTTAATATCATATAGGGTCAAAAAGGTAAATTCACCCTACTACAGGGTCTAATTTATTATTTCATAAATTTCTAGGGGTCTAACTACACATAACAGAGGGGTTTTCCTAATTTTTATTGAGTCCAGGGGCTAAAACTGATTTTTAAATGAATTTACACGAATTTCTAAAGTTCCAGGGGCTAGATCAGAAGTTTCCGGGGCTAGCTCATGTTTTCCGAGATCCCGAGGGGGTAGCGCGTAAGAATCCCGGCCTTTATAATGCAGGGCCGTCCGATTTAAAACAGACGGCACAGATTAGATCGCCGAATTGGTACACGTGGGTTTTAATTCTACCGTGCGATTTAAAATAGACGGTGCACAAGCGACCACGTCGCCCTGACCGTGCGCGGGCGGCGCTGCCCGTCGGCGCGCGGTGGCGGGAGGCGGCGATCTCGCCGGAAAACTTCGGATCTTCGTCTATACCTCCTAAAACTGGGATTTCATGGCATAGAACGGTAGAGGGGAGGTCGGGGATCTCACCTCGGGGTTTTTCTTGAGCTCGGAGGCCCTGAAAGGCGGTCGGCGTCGAGGTCCGAGGTGGAACCGCTGCGGTGCTCGTCGGAGCTGTGCCTAGAGCGCAAACCACCGAGTTTTCTGCACCTGCGTGACTCCCCGGAGGCGGTGGGACACGATCGACGCGTTAGATCAGAAAACCCGAGCAAAGATCGAGAGAAAACGGCCGGAGAAGCTCTGGTTCTCACCGGGAGGAAAAACAGCCGATCGGGGGGGGGGGGACAGGGCGATGCCGGCGTTTATATAGACGAGGGAGGGCGGCGTGTCTGTAGGGATCAAGCCGGAGTCATCCGGGACCAGAATTCGGCTGTGGGACGCGGGTTTCCGGGGTAGTTTGGATTCGGGCGCGCGGAGGAGTGCGGGTAGTTGGCACGAGCGAGAGGTGGGGGATGACACACGGGCCCCACGTGTCAGTGAGAGGGAGAGGCGCGCGGCTGTGGGCTGGCGCGGGGGGGGGGGGTATGGTGGGCCGGCTGGTGGGTTTCGGCCCACTGGCTGGGGGGGGGGTTTCTTTTTCTTTTTCCATTTCTTTTCTGTTTTGATTTCAATTTAAATTCCAATTTGAATTTCTGCACCACATGCAGTACGTCCAAAAATATTTAAATTCCCCTCTTAACAGAATTTTGGGATGTTACAGATAACATACGTACAAGTTCAGAAAAGTATAACTAATATGAAAGCACGTCGAGGAGTTATCACATCCAGCCATAGTCCCTCGCCATTCGATGGTGCCGGCTCTTCTTCTTATCACTATGTATTTCGGAATTGGAGAGCCCAACTTCCACAACATGATATTGGATGGATTTGATGTCTTCATCCGGTTACGCTTCAAGTTGGGACAGACTGGGCATATCAGGTAGCCGCTGGGGTGCTCGATGACGCGCATATTGTCACCACATGGGACGGGCAATTTGCAGCCATCATACCTGTCATCATCGGAGTCCGTGCTGACGTATCCGGGTGAGGGGCACTGCTCACGGACCGGAGATGGCGAGGAAGCCTGACGGGAGAGCAGCAGCACGCAAATCTCATAAGAGGTAAACGCATCGATGCAGGCATACTCCACCTGCTGTGGCGACAGGATCACCTTATCCCACTTATCACACTTGATGTCCTTCACCTTGTCGATGTGCACATTCATCACCTCGAGTGCCAGGGACTTGAGCGATGCCGACATGAGTTCCAACCGATGCAGCACCTTCACGGCAAGGTCCCAGAGCTCAACCACATTTGCTACCTCGAAGCCGTAGTCCTCGCGCAGCCGCTTTACATCGCTATTGATACTGACGCCCAAAAATATGTTGTGCGGATAGGCGAAGAAGTTTTTCAGGGCACTCTTCGGAACATAGTCTGCATGATTGATCTTGAAGACGAGGCAGTGGTGGCCCACGCAGAGCTGCAGGATGGCCATCTTGTATGACTTGCGCCCATCTGGGTTCTTGACGTCGTACCACTCTGTGTCCAGGCCGACGATGAGGGGCCCCGGGTTGTTCCCGCGAGCCTGCAAAAGGAAGCGCTTGACATCGGCGTCGGAGGACGTGACGGTGGTCTTGATCATGGTGCCATTCAACATGACCTCGGTGGTATCGGTTGCATCACTTTAGGTCACCAACTGTGTTGGTGGAGCCGCCGAGACCAGAGATGACCATCGGGAGCGGTTCACCAGCGAGCCACCAGAAGGTTGCAGCTTGGCTCCCTGGTTGTTCACCGGTGGGCCACCAGAAGGTTGCCGCTTGGATCCAGCGCTTGACTCCGGGAGCGCCAGTGACGGCTGCTTGCATTTTCTGCCTTGATGATCACCAGCGGGGAGGCGAGACAAGGATCCTGCAGACGCCATGGTTGTGAAGAGCGAGGAAGATGGAAGGGTGCTGTAAGGAAGATGAGGAAGGGCGCGAAACTACTTTGAGTCGCCAACTATGTTGGCGGAGCCGCCGGGACCAGAGACGACCATTGGGAGTGGTTCATCAGTGGGCCACCAGAATATTGCAGCTTGGCTCCCTAGATGTTCACCGGCGGGCCACCAGAAGGTTGCCACATGGCTCCAGCGCTTAACTCCGAGAGCGCCAGCAATGACTGCTTGCATTTTCCGCATTGATGATCACCATCGGGGAGGCGAGACGAGGATCCTGCAGACGCCATGGTTGTGAAGAGTGAGGAAGATGGAAGGGCGCTGGGAGGAATATGAGGAAGGGCGCAACAACTGCCTATTATAGAGGCATTTCAGATTCTAGCGGTTGCAGCACCGTCGACGAGGCGCTATAACTGAATGTCCTAACCTTCCGGTCATTCCTGTAGCTCGCAGCTAGCTTCCTTGGGAAGGTACTCATACCACACTCTCTCTATCTATAGCCCCTTGTCCATTCCAACATAGTGGTTGATCGATTCTCTAAATACAGGAACAGACTGACAAAAAACACATGAATAGGCAACAAAACCTGCAGGGGATAAGGATGGCTTACCAGCAGGTGGGCACTCAGGAGTTCAGGCTCCTCTCCTCACAATAGTTTCAGAAAACAGATAATGGCCACGAAACAGCTAATCACTGCCACCCAGGGAGAACAAACATTTCTATAAATGTTGCTTATATAAGTTTTAAACTTTTTTGTTCCATCTGGTATATATTAATTTTTGAAGAATATAAATAAAGAATTATCGAGTTTGGATTTAATTTGAAAAATATATACATGTTTGAGTATTTACATTGGAATCAAAATAAAAAATGAAGAAAAGAAAGAAGAAACTGAAGAGCAGACCTATGAAGAGGCAATTATCGCAGGCGGTTTCTAATATAGAACCGTTTGTGAAAAAAGTTTACTAAGTTTAGAATTAACTAATATTCTTGATCAAAATAAGATGGCTTGTAAAAGCCTAAATTCCAAGTTCTTGTAATATGATTTAGTATTACAGGTGCCCATTAAATTTCACTTGGAAAAACCTTTGAAATTGGTCAGAACATAAAAAACAAATAAATAGGTTATTTGTCATTTTTGTATCTTGCATAATACAATGATTTTTTGATTGAATTTTTCTGTTTGGACTTTTTAGTCATCATACCAACCTATATGATTTTTTCAGATTTTCACAAAATTGTTCGAATCAATATGTGTTCAAATTTTGAAGAATGCCTCATAAGTATATGAGCATTTTATTAGAATGATGGATAATTTGAATTTTGACATGTTGGATTGCTTTAAAAAATTAAAAAAAATCATACATGTATAAATAAGACAATATGTTCATGCAAACAAACTTTTAGTGAAAGATCCATTTTTTAGGAGATACGAAAATCTGAATAATATGTGCTTATAAATTTATTCTATATTTACCAAAACATAACAATGTTACCTATATAAGTTTTAAATTTTTTGTTCCATCTAGTGTATATTAATTTTTGGAGAATATAGAAAAAATAATCATCGAGTTTGGACTTAATTTGTAGAATCTATACTTGTTTGAGTATTTACATTAGAATCTAAACAAAAAATGAAGTAAGGGAAGAAGAAACTGAAAAGCAGACCTATGAAGAGGCAATTATCGCAGACGGTGTTTAATGGATCACCTTAAAACACGCTTATGATAATGAACGACTATATAAAGTACTGCTCAAGCACCGCAAAAACCTAACTCGGGAGATTTCACATCGACGCTGTCAGGCTGCCAAAAAATACATTTGCCCCTCGCCGCCACAGCCGCCATCTTTGCCGTCGCCGCTGCCGCCGTCCTCTCCCTCGCTGCCGAGCCCACGTTGCCGTCCTCGCCCTCGCCTCGAAGCGCGCGCATGTAGTCGTCCTCGCCTCCAAGTGTCATCACTTTACGCTAGCTTTATGAAACTTGTGTTCAACTTTCAGCGTTCACTTGCATTCAAGAAATAATTACTATCATATTTTTATTTTTACAGTTTGATCCTATGTACATTCAAAATGTTGCACACTTTATTGAAGAGTCCAAGAGACATGTGAAGATGCAAAAGATAGATGACATCTTATGTCCATGTATCGACTGTAAAAATAAGATTACTTGGATAGATACTATAGTAATCCAATCTCATTTGCTGAAAAGGGGTTTAAAAAAACTACACAATATGGACAGAGCATGGTGAGTTAGATACACATGAGGTGGATAAAGATGATGAGAGAGGTTCTGATGACGATAATGCTAATATCTATTATGGTAGTGACAATCAGGATGATGATGGTGATGAGTTTTATTGTGAGGAGATGTTGCGTCACATCAAACTCATGTATTGATTTCTATGGGAGGAAGTAAAGGTTTAAGTAAAATGGAGACATTACAGAATGCAGCGACGGAGCTCTTATGTGATGAATCAAAGGGTTGTGATAAAGAGTTTACTACATTACGTGCAGTCCTAGACCTACTAAAGTTGAAAGCCACACACGGATGGTCCGATTGTAGTTTCTCTGATCTTTCGAATCTTTTGGCAAAAATTGTTCCAAATCCCAATAAACTGCCCAGAAGCACTTATAAAGCGAAGAAACTTCTTTACTCGATGTCACTAGGTGTGACAAAAATACACGCTTGTGTGAACCATTGTATTCTGTATCGCAAAGAGCATGAGCTCGCAACTGTATGCCCCATCTGCGGTGTCAGTAGATACAAAAAGGACTACAATCACCAGTATGTTACAAACATGAATAAGACCCTGAAGAATAAGAAGAATGTATATTGGCCCTGAAGGTGACGATGACAATACTTCTGACGATGCAGGCGGGAAGAATAAGAGAAAAAATCCTGGCTTGGTGATGTGGTACCTTCCAGTAATTGATCGTTTGAAGCGTTTGTTCTCAAACTCTATGGAGGTTGAACTTATGCGTTGGCATTCCGAGCAGCTCAGGAAGAATAAAAAACATATTCGACACTCTGGTGATGCAACCCAGTGGAAAAATTTTGATATTCAGTATCTAGAGTTTGCAAAGAAATTCAGAAATGTAAGGTTTGCCTTGGGTACAGACGGAATGAATCCGTTTGGTGAAAAAAAGACCATGCATAACACATGGCTTGTGGTCATAATAATGTACAACCTACCGACGTGGTTGTGTCACAAAAGGAAATATATTTTGTTTCTATTCTTATACAAGGTCCAAAATAACCCGGCATCAAAATTGATGTGTTATTGGAACTTCTAATAAAAGATATGGCGAAACTGTGGAATGAAGGGGTACGTACATGAGATGAGTACAAGCGGGAGTATTTCACGCTAAGAGCAATGATATTCGTTACCGTGCATGATTATCCCGGACTGTTTACATTATTGGGACAAATGAAAGGGAAGAAATGTTATGTAAGGTGCGTGGATGGAACTGGATTTTTGTACCTAACTTCATCAAGAAAGACGGTGTACATGAGACACCGGCGGTTCTTGACAGATACACACAAGTACAGTAAGATGAAAGAACAATTTGATAACACAATAAAAAAAGATACTGCACCAAAACCTAACATTGGAAAACTCATGTTCGAAATAGTGAAGAACATTCAGGTTGCTTTCGGTAAGGGCAAAAAATGTAAAGGAAGAAAGAGAATGAAAACTACATCTTCGGGTGATACAACTGACACGGCTTTCAAGAAACAATCGATTTTTTTCAAGTATCTTCCGTACAGGAAGAACCAGGAAATTTACTATAGTATTGATTTGTTGGGGTTAGGAATTTGGGAAATAATAAAGAGGAATATAATCCATATGAAGATATGTACCTTTTCACTGATCGAGACAACATCACACGTATAGAAAGAAGCATTAAAAAGGATTTGAAACCCTATATGCGAGAAGATGTCAATGCTGGAAAAAATGTATGATATATATTTTATATATATATAATATTGTAATGAAGCTTTAATATTTTAATTTGACAATTTTTTCTCTTTTAATATTTGAATTTTGACGTGTTAGAATTCTTTAAAAAATTAACAAAATCATACGGTGAAATATTGGCTTTGAGTTGGCCATAGACTTCAACCGTGAAATACATTGCGCTTGAAGCCACGACCGGTTGAGTCTTTCTTCATTTATATATGTACGTGTGAGCTCTGTTTTTCCTCTGTTCGTGTGCGTATATAATTTTCTTCTATTTTTTCTTCAAGTAAAAACAACATGTGTAAACATTTTGAATAATTGGTAAATACAATTTTCGCAGGCGGTTCTATACCTACGACTAGCCACCTGTATTAATGGCCAATATTGCAGACGGCTCCTACTCCATGACCCGCATGTATTGTGCGGTCGTTGCTATTCGGGCGCAGAATTCGAAGTGATCCAACCTCTCCTTTATCACAGGCGGTTCTATACCTAACTAGCCACCTATGAAGAATCTTTATCATAGGCGGTTTGTAATGGAAAGAGTATCCGTCTGTGAGAACTTCATTGTCGCAAGCGGATCTTTACCTACCACTGTCCAACTGTGAAGAATGTTTATCACTGGCAGTTTATAACGTAAGATTATTCGATTGTGTAACTCTAAGGATGCATATACTACGCACGTTCCCGGCCCCTCGGTACCTAAAAAGGCGCGCATGCCCGGTCGCTTCAGTTGCCTGTATTAATGGCCAATATTGCAGGTGGCTCCTACTCCACGGTCTGCATGTATCGTGCGGTCATTGCCATTCGCGCGCAGAATTCGAAGCGATCCGACCTCTCCTTATCTGCACCATTGTAACTTGCACCTTCCCCTGGCCTTCTCTGCATCACCATCATAGTCTTTCTCTTCCCTCTAGTCGTCGTCTTCCTCGCCGCACCGTAGCCCTAGTCTCAATGGCACCACCGACGAAGCGCTCCTGATCATGCTCACCACTCGCCGCGCCTCCATCCCCGGCTCCAACCGCACTTCCTTCCCCGGCTCCAACCGCGCTTCTGTCTTTGGCTCCAACGGCACCTACATCCCCAGCTCCAACCGCGCCTCTGTCCCCGACTGCAACCGCACCTCCGCCGCCTTCCTAGGCGGAAGAGAGAGTGCACCTGCTTAGGGAAGTCGCTTTCCTAGAGCAGAGTCTAGTTGCCCTCAGGGCACACGTGGACGACCTATCACCGTTGCATCGACAGATGAAGAAGGATGTATTCAACAATACATCTTATGCCATGGAGCTTCTAGGTCTTGGTCACCTTCCAGTATGTACTGGAATGGACACCATAGCCCACTACCTCTTCGGGGTAAGCGCAGTGACCGGTCATCTTGACGCGATGCGGGAGACGGTCGATGTGGTGCTTGGGGTGGAAGGCAACAGAAAGTTGGTGGAGGTGGTTGCTGACAAGTGGGGTTCTTCCGCTACTGGAGGACTAGGTGATCGTCTGTTCTTTTCTTTTGTTGTTTGTAAAAATTTAATTTTTAATGAATGTTTGTTTGATGATGGATGTTTCTTATCGATTATCGAATTGTTTATTGTCTTTTTGTTTGATGCTAAATGTGGCTGATGTATACTGGGTCGCGACGTTTGGTAGCTTCGAAATGAATTCAAAGGTGCGTTCTCCTTGGTAACCGCAAAGGTTGTGCACGCCCGGTCGCTTCAGCCGCCTATATTAATGGCCAATATTGCAGGCGGCTCCTACTCCACGGTCCGCCTGTGAAAATTGATATGTTTACACGGACGGTTTGCCGTTGTGAGTCGTCTATGATGTTCATTCGTCACAGGATGCTATTAATTCATTCGACATCAAAGGCGTATTTTTACAGACCGCCTGGTCTGAAAAACGAGGCGCATGTGATAAATGTTTCTGTACTAGTGAATATTGCTTCTTCGAATTATTATTCTTTTATTCTTTTGTAGTTTTGCCATATTCGATGATGTCATCGACTCGAGGGTAGCGCGACCTTCTATCGTCACTCCATCGACCGAGGGTTCCTCCGTTGGTCATACAAGTCGTCATCTCTCTCAGAGAGAGATAGCGGAGCTCCATAGGGAGAGAGACGAGATCCGGAGAGAGATAGAGATAAGCTCCAGAGGTAGAGGGATCTAGCCTGGGCCACACAGGAGCAACAGACCGCCTACATGGTAAAATACATGACTCAGATGTAGGCGATGGTGAAGGTAATTAATTCAATATGAATTAATTTAAATTCATATCATTGCATTAGTATATTTGTTTTAATATTTTGCAATTACAAGCCTTACCTCCACAGAGTGGGCAACATATCTTGAAGTCTACGTGGCAGCCGTCAGAGTTGGCCCAGCCACAAGTGCCCCCACCACATGGACTTTCAGATATCCAGATAATGTGTTCTTTATTTGCTATTTTATAATCTAAGAAAAAATTAGTGTGTTTGAGGGGAGAGAGTGAGAGTGAGAGTGAGGAGGGGAGAGGGAGGGAGTGAGAGTAAGAGATAGTGGTAAAGAGGGGGAGGGAGAGGGAGAGAGAGTGAGAGTGAAAAGGGAAAGAGGGAGGGAGAGAGAAATAGAGTGGTAGAGAGAGGGGGTGAGAGAGAGAAAAGAAGAGAGAGGGAGTCGTAGAGAGAGGTGGAGGGAGAAAGTGAGAGTGCGGGGGAGGGAGAGGGAGAGAGAGTGAGAGTAAGGGGAGAGTGAGGGAGAGAGACAAAGTGGTAGAGAGAGGGGAGTTAGAGAGACGGAGTGGTAGAGAGAGGGGGACTGAGAGGGGGTAATGAAATAAGTGAGTTAGAAGTTTAAACTCACTTTATCTATTTATTTACATTGCACAGATCGGCGACGGAGGCTCAAACTCCACCGCCGTAGCTACTGGCACCGGGAGGAGGTCACGGAGACGAATTCTTTAGCTCCAGAGCAAGTGGAGGAGCTAACTGCGAGTTGAAGTGGTAGTGTTTAGCGAGTGGATCCCCTTGTTTTATATTTTAGATGATTATCTTGTTGTGTATATGAACTGTTCTATGAGTTGGCCATCGTGTGAGGGTTGTTGTTTTTATTTTTTAAATTAAAAACCTTATTTACGACGACCAGCTATACAGGGCCGTCGTAAGTTAACCTAGTTTACTTACGGTGGCCTGAGGCAGGCCGTCGCAAGTTAACCTACAGAACTTACGATGGCCAGGGGTCCAGGCCGTCGTAAGTTAGGTGTCCAGCCTGCCAGGTGGCACGGCCATGGGCGACGGCCCATTGTTAACGATGGTTGAGAACGGCCGTCATAAGTTAGTTATTTAGGACAGTGACCGTCATAATTAACCTCATTTATGACCAATTAATGGAAATGGATAGAAACTGTCGTAATAAAGGAAAGATGGTTTTTGGCCATTATAAATGGATCGGTTTACTGTAGTGTATGTGCCCATACTAGTAGATAATTTCCAGTAGCAACCCCTAAGAGAGTCCGGCTTTGCCACGCTGTTGTGATGGGTTGCAGTCCAATTCTTACGCCCCCCAAACCCCCCCCCCCCACACACACACACATAGGGGTGAAATACGCATGAAAATTTCCCAAATCATGCGACACCGATTTTAAAATTTTTTGATGTATTTTCCATTTTATTCAGAATTACTCAGAAATAAACGTTTTGGGCAGATTTACAACCGAATACTCGGAATTTCGTATTTATTCGGAAATTTCTGAATAATTTCCGTTTAGTTTCGGACTCAGCCGAATCACCGCAGCCCACAGTGTTCCCTTATCCCTAACGGGCCTTGGCCCAGTGCTAAACAACCCAAGACCACTACAGGAATACAATTTATTTTCGTCGGCCAAAATCCACAAAAATATATAAAAAAACCTATAAAATAATTATTTTCATAGGTTTAGACCTTATTTTCGTGGGCCAAATAAAATAAACCATCAAAAATAAAATTATTTTCATGTGGTCGACCAGCCAGACAGCTCAAGCAACCAGGAAACCTAATCGGCTTATCCCAATCTCACGCCTCCACTCGCGCGGACCCGCATGCAACCGGCTGCCGCGACGCCGCCTCCGCTCGCGCCGGCAACTTGCTTTGCATTGACACGAATGGTTATATTTGATTTGCATTGTTTGTCTTATGATTACTAGTGCGAAGCTATTATCATGCTTTGATTATATCATTTTAAATAATAATGACAAAACTTTGGCCTTTTTCTGAAAAAAAATCAAAACCGTTCCAATATCGACATGAGTCCGTTCAGATATATCCGTTTCCAATATTTCTGAAATTTCCGATATCATATCTGTTTCCGATGCTACCATTTTAAATTTTGTTTCAAAAAATTATATATGAAAATAAAAATGATTTAACTATCTTTTCCAACCATTTCCGACTGTTTTACCCCTACCCACACGCTACCGTGAACAATAGAACCATCTCTGTGGGCCTTTGTTGTAGTGGTCATTACTATTGTGCAAATATGACTTGAGGGAGCCATCCTGTCACAGCATGATCTTCAAATGCTCTGGCATCGTCCTTCACACTTGAGAAGGTCGGTATCTGCATATGGACAGCGGTATGCAGAACTAATACCCGGCAAATATGACCCTTTTGATCAAGAGTTGGACATTTTGTTTGCATGCAGCTACTCTGGAGAGTCGAGGCATCAAATATTAACAAGTGGGAGCGTGAAGAATCAGCATAAAACTCCACACCACCCTTCGTAATATGGACTCACGGAATATATTACATACTTTATTCATCTATTAATTACCGTGGTTGCATGTTTCTAAAAAATGTGTAGATTGAATGTTGTAGCATCCATGTAGGTTCTTGTAATCTGTTTTATATTCCGTACCTTTGAATAGATAAAATAATCACTTGAAATTAGCAATATATATATAACCTCAAGAGTAAATATGTGTGAGAGTTCATTTTGCGTTAATTAGACAATTAATTAAGATATTAGATTTTCCGGCAAGATTTCTTATTTTATATCACAGGCATGCACGAAGCTTTTCATGTATTATTAATTGCTCTGTATTATGTAAAGTATTATGAATAAAATAGGCAGATAGTTTAATCAGCTTGGATGGTGTCGTGGGTGCATGGCTCCGGCGCAAAGCAAAGCTTGGAGTCCTTGACATCGTAGACAAACCGTGTATCCACCTGCTGAAATGCACCGATGATGGTTCGGTTTCCTGGCTTCATGGCGAGGCACGCGATCAACACCTCCATGTGATCGTGTATCATCAAGAAGAGCCGCTCTGGCGAGAATACCAGCACTGCTTCCTCCTCTGAAAAGTGCAGTGACAGTGACTTGAAGGACTCTTTCACGGCCTTTGCCGCTCGAACGCAGAGGCCAAATCCAGGTTGTTCCACTCGCTCTGCTTTGTGTTGCTGTAGGTCTGACCACATAGCCTCCTCGATGATGTTATATGCCTCCTGGACCACCACTGTCATCGGCGTGCCAAGGTCAATTACACACCCACCTGTGTTGTCCTTTTTGCGAGCAAACATGTGCGGGCGAATCCCGTCAAGTTTTTGCTCACCTAGGCTCATGCCTATGAGACTAAGATGGTACTCTGACTCGTGGGCTTCTATCGCTGGCATGATCATTGTGGTTCTGTAGTCTGGATTATGGGGGATGTCACTACCAAAACGGAGGAAGCCATGACGGTTATCTTGGCTACCCCCAATGAGGCAGTACGAGAATTGTATCAGCCCACGAGCCGCAAGTTGCATCACGAGCGAATATGGGCTCCTGCCTATGTGAACGACACCAGCATAGATGCCCTCACTATTGAAATTATTGGTTGAATGGGAGCAGCCGAAGATAAAGTCCTGAATTATTAATGTACATGACTCGAAACAGTCCTGGTGGAGGAAACCTGTGACCAACATGTTCCCCGAGCCGGTGAGCTTGAAAAAACACAGGTTACCATGGGGGGAGAGGAGAGGCGGTACACAAAGTGGGCTCGTGTTGCGGATGTATTGGCATGTTGGCGAAAAAGCAAAGATGAATAATTCATTGCGCTGCGGGGCAGCTGGGTTGCACGGAACACACTGTATCCATGACAGACCGTTCACCGCGGGGTCGATCTTGAGGATGTAGCTACTTTTCCCAGATCCAGTGCCGAAAGTGGCTTCCATTGAATGTGAATTTTGTAGGGGTTCAAAGGTGTTTGTTTCTGGGCGCAGAGTCGTAGCATTTGCCACCAGGGAGCTAGCAATTGATGTTAGGTGTGACTGTACGTTGGTGGGGAGGATGTGCGGTAAATGCAGGAAGCCATCGTCATGACGATGGAAAGCATTATTGGCAACCAGCCGGAAGTTAAAACCTGTCGGCATAGTGTTACGCAATGTCGTGTTGTTGGCAGTGGAGGCAACACCTTGAGTTATAGGTGCTGCATGAGTAATGCACTGACAATGGGTCGGGTCCTGAGCATCATCTCCATAGTCAGTCACAGTATCATCAACGATGGTGCGAGTTCACAATGTTCACTAAGCTACATATAAAGCATGGGCCACAGCATCGCATGCACCATAGACAAAGCTGCATATTAATTCATGTCTGGTGATGGGCACAATTGGGGGCTGCAGAAGCTATGTGAGATAGTGTATGGTTAGATGCTTGCATCATGCAAGCAAATGGGCGGCTCGAGCTAGCATGCAAAGCTGTTTTGTTGGAGACAAATGGGCGGCAAGAGCTATCTTAGAGATATTATGTGAGATAGTGTATGATTGGATGCTTGTACGCATGCAAATGGGCTGCTCGAGCTATCATGCAAGGACGGCAAGAGCTATCTTAGATATATGATTTCAAACATCTGCAAATGGGCAGAACGCAGGATATTTTTTATTTCCAAATAAAGGCCTAAAGGGAGGTCAATGAAGATATCACAGTGACTCCATGCATGTATGCAGCTGATATTTATGGGTAATAGGTGCCGCGTCTCATAAATACACGTCTCATATTACAATTATATTTTCAGAGGTGGCCCGCTACATGAAAATGCCCCTGTTTGCTGCTGGCGGACCACCTAACTGATCGTCACTGAAAATTTCCATTGGCAGGCCACTGGGTAACAATAGCTGATGTATATTTGTATGGCGCACCACCTATTTATAGGTAACATGTGATGCGTCTCATAAATATGCATCACATATTATAGTTCTATTTCCATGGTCGATGGTTAGGTGGCCGGTCACTTGAAAATGCCTCTAAACGAGTGGAAACAGGAACACCTAGATAAGAGATTAAAAAATTGGGAATGAAAATTACTATCTATTGGTGAAAGATTGGTACTCATTAATTCTGTACTAACTAATATGTCACTTTATATGATATCATTCTTCTAGATATTAAAGAGTTTTGCAAAGATCAGATCCATTCAAAATGAGATTCTTTTATGTGACGCCCGGTCTCGTAAAACACGGAACCCAGCTAATGCATATGTGTGTCCAGGATATTCATCACACATACGCATGTAATCCATAAACTGAATTCAAAATATAACCACGAATAAATAGAGTTGAAGTATTTTATTACATCAATCTCTATCTTATTTTGCAGCGGAAGTCTCTAACTTATTCTAACAGCGGAAGTCTCTAAACGATAGCGGAAGCAAACTAAACACGGCAGCGGCTCCATCTCCAACTCCACAGGCAAGATGACGGTAGATCGCACGCCTAGTACTCCACATGGTCTTCGAAGTACTCCTCTCCTGTTGCTGATGTTTGTATGATTATGCAAGGGTGAGTACATGTCGTACTCAGCAAGTGCGGGAAAAATATGACATGTAGCTTAAAACAACGTAGGAATAAAAAGGATCATTGTAGAAAACAAAGTCTATTTCACAAACATGATAAAAACAACAACTATCTTTAAGTGAATTTAATCCCAACATATATCCAATTAAAACAGCAACATACCTCCATCATAATTTACCACTTATCATATCTCATCCAGCCATTAATCTTTCTCAACCTCATCTCATGCTCATAATAACCATCTCATATTCATATCCATCTCATAATCATCTCATATTCATTTGATCCGAAACCATACTCATTGTCATTACTCAACAGTCCCGAAACCAATCTCATTACCAAGACTCAACAGTCTCGAAACCAAATCCAAAGACCAAACCATAACCATACCAATAACCATCCCAATAACCATCCCAAACCTTCCCTCTAATCATGTAAGTTGGCCACGCGCTTGTGACCGTAAGCACGGCTATCATAATAGTTTCATACTCTTAAGAGGTGGCACCACTTTACCCACAAGTTTGTGATTTCGTCACCCGTCGGCGACTGCAAAACCTCCATTATACCAGTACACAACCGTCGGTGTATGGCCAAGAGATCACAAAATAGCCTTTACAAAGGGGCTACTAGATGTATGGACTCACTAAGGTTTCACCAGCAGGCTCGAATCACCATTCTCCCACCTACGGGCTCCCTCTTGTGCCATGCAGTTCCCAGGGCAGTCCTCTCTCGACTCCCATTTCCCGTGCCTTCCACGGTCCATAACAATCTAGCAACTTACCCAATTAGTCAGCTAAGCCGCACCCATATTTGGCCTTGTGGTGGCACTGTATTCTTGGCATTTGCTGGCATGAACCGGTCCTTAGATCTACGGCAAGTAAACCACCATCTCATTCTACCACATCCACGAACCAAGCTTGCCTAGATCTCCCCCGATCCTATGCTCATTATTATCATCAAGTTCTCATTATCATTATTCATATGAGTGCAGTACTTAGACACGTTCTACTTCCCTTCCCGTATCCCGTAAGCTAAGCGAAGCTGTGACACCCTCATCTATGATGTCAACATATATTCATGAAGAGAAAACATTTTTAGAAAAATAGGAACAGAGAAAGTTATCAAAAGGGTAGCCAGTAAGAACCGAGTCCAGTTCACATAAAGCGCCGAAGACAGCTTATGCGGCCGCTGGCCATGTGGCGTGTCCGGAGCTCATCCCTGCGAAGTGGGGAGAGGTCCGCCGCTAAGCTGGCTACGTGGCAGGCTCGGGGCTCATCTCCGCAAAGGGGAGAGGACCGACCCTGTGGGACACGTGTTGCCCATGGACCTAGCCTCTGTGGAAGAAGCAAAGGCATTTCCGCAGGACACGTGTCGATCTCGGAGCTCACCTCCGAGAAGACCGGTTTCATCGAACACGTGTCACCACCGGAGCCTATCTCCGGGAGGTCTGTCGCTGCTGAACACGTGTCGACCTCGGAGCACGTCTCTGAGGAAAGAAGGAAATACCAGCACTAACACGTGGCATGCGCGGAGCCACCTCCGAGCGAGATAGGAGTTCCCGACCGCCAGGATACGTGGCGCACGCGGAGCTCACCTCCGAAGGAAAAAGGGAGGTCTCGCTCGATTGACACGTGGCACAACCGGAGCTCATCTCTGCGGAGAAGGAGATACCAGGGCTCGGAAGGACATGTGGAGCTTCCGGAGCTCATCACCGCGGAGATAACGAGTTCTGGAGCGGTTTTTACGCGTAAGAATACCGGTACGTAAAGGAAAACCGACCTGAATTCCATGATGTTACTAAAGATAAGGCGTTAGGATCCAACAATGATCTGAATAGGACTCATATTCGGGATACAATCAGATTAGGACTCTTCTCTTCCCGATTATAAATAGAACCCAGAACCTCTGGCCGAAACCACAAATTTCTTTTTCAACTCCTGAGCCGACGACTTAGAGCCCTAGCCCTATCTCGCCAAGTAAACCATCGTCGAAACCTAGCAAGGAAGATCGCCGGAGGAAAGCCAGAAGGGTCTGAAGAGGACCTCGAAACCGAGAAGAACGTGAGGTAGGAATCCTATACCACCTTACGACATTGTTGTGTATTCTTAGCATCTGTTCTTTGGTTCCTTTCGAACAGAAGCCTTCTTGTGGACAGATCATGTAACACCCCAAAACCTGTTAAGAGGGGAATTTAAAATTTTTTGGACATATTGCATGTGGTGCAGAAATTCAAATTTGAATTGCAATTCAAATTCCAAATAAAACAGAAAAGAAAAAGAAAAAGCAAAAAGAAAAAACAAAACCCCGGCCAGTGGGCCGAAGCCCACCAGCCGGCCCACCCGCCCCCGCGCCAGCCCGCAGCCGCGTGCTCCCCTTTCTCTTTCTCACTGACAAGCGGGGCCCGCGGTCATCTTCTTCCTCGCGTGATCGCGCCAACCGCCGGGACTCCTCCGCGCGCCGAATCCCAACCACCCGGAAACCCGCGTTTCCCCAGCTGAATTATGGTCCCGGATGACTCAAACTCGATCACAACCGACACGCCGCCCTCCCCCGTCTATATAAACGCCGGCGTCGCCCCGTTTTCCCCACCCGATCAGCTGTTTTCCTCCCGGTGAGAACCGAAGCTCCGATCACCGTTTTCTCTCGATCTTTGCTCGGGTTCTGATCTAACACGTCGATCCTGTTCCACCGCCTCCGGGGAATCACGCAGGTACAGAAAACTCGGTAGATTGCGCCCTATACACAGCTCCGACGAGCATCGCCGTGATTCCATCTCGGACCTCGTCGCCGACCGCCTTCCAGGGCCTCCGAGCTCAAGAAAACCCCCGAGGTGAGATCCCCGACCTCCCCTCTACCGATCTATGCCATGAAATCCCAGTTTGAGGAGGTATAGATGAAGATCCGAAGTTCTACGGCGAGATCGCCGCCTCCCGCCGCCGCGCGCCGCCGGGCAGCGCCGCCGGCGCACGGCCAGGGCGACGTGGTCGCTTGTGCGCCGTCTATTTTAAATCGCACGGTAGAATTAAAACCCGCGCGTACCAGTTCGGCGATCTAATCTGAGCCGTCTGTTTTAAATCGGACGGTCCACGTCGGCCCCGCATTATAAAGACCGGGATTTTTACGCGCTACCCCTGGGGATCTCGGAAAATACGAGCTAGCCCCAGAAACTTCTGATCTAGCCCCTGGTACTTCAGAAATTCATGTAAATTCATTTAAAAATCAGTTTAGCCCCTGGACTTAATAAAAATTAGGAAAACCCCTCTGTTATGTGTAGTTAGAGCCCTGGAAATTTATGAAATAATATAATAGACCCTGTAGTGGGGTGAGTTTACCTTTTTAACCCTATATGATATTAAATTTAGGAATTTGAATATGTGATTAGGATTTAAAATTTAAATGGTGAGACAAACACATTGTAAATTCAAATTTAAACTTTCCTAGCACTTGGAAAACTTTGAAGTGAGTTCAAAATAGATTTTCAGCTGAAATGAATCTGTCTAATTGATTGTTCACATTTACTGGTTATAGGGACACATTTTTCGGTTAGAAAATAATTCTGAAAATTGGTAAAATAAATTTAAATTAGTTCACATCAGAGGAGAAGTTCAAAAATATATTATTTAATATTTTAGATCAGAACCTATTCTGTTTAGATGATGTGTCTTACTATTTTCATAATAAAGTTCACATTTAGGCATAGAAAATAAATCTGAAAATATAGGAAAATAGTTATGCACAACTTGGAAATGATAAATGAAGTCTCCAAATCCAAAGATTTCAGTTTAGGATTTGGTAGAAGATCTGAAAACCCATTTGGAGTAGGAAAATACCATCCATGCATACTTGGTAGCTAAGAAGTGTATCAATTGAATATAAGGAATTTGTTCAAATTGGAAATTCATATATAGTGTGCAAACAAAAATCTGAATACAAAAGTTAGAAATCATATACACATGTTTAAAAGTGCATGTAAGCCAAAAATCAACACAATAGAGTAACCACAACACTTAGAAATGTGAATGACTTTCATAGGTGTGAATGTGTGGTTTGTATGAAGTGAAAGTGTGAACTATGTCTTATGGATTGTTGTTTTCTTTTGCTATGTGTGTTGGCATGAATAGAACCTGCCCCAGAGCAAGTTCTTCCCTTCCAAGACCAAAACTTTCCATTCCTAGAGCAGCAGGAAGAAGGCAAGTGTCCTTGACCACTTTGATCCTATGCTAGGATGAGTAGATAGAATTATTTGCATTGTCAATTGAAATATGAAACCCACGCTAGGAAGTTTCCCTAGAATTGCATTATCTTGTTTCCTTGTAGCTTGGGTTGGGATTTATTTTATCATGTCATTAATTTATATGTTTATGCTTAGCCATGCTTAGAATGGGATAAGTGGGATATGAGATCATCAATTTATTTACCTTACTCTTGAATGAGATATTGTGAGTTATGTAGAGGTAGGGATCGAGGCAAGTTGTATGATTTGGTTGGTGCTGGGTGCACGAGACTCGGGTTTGTGTTTAGTACTTGCCTGGATCCTAAGGACCGGTTCATGGAGCATGTAATCTGGCTTTACCGTGCCAACCACATGCTGAGATGGGGCAGCTTGGCCAATTAATTAGGTGCATCCCCGGCGTAGTATGGGTGTGTTGGATGGTGCGGGGAATATGTGTCAGCTGGACTACTATATGAACCGCAAGGCTCAAGAGGGGGCCACTGCTGCGGGGTTGGAGCCTCTTGTATGCTGTTAGTGGTGAAACCTCAGTGGGCCCATGCTCATCGGGAATCCCTTTGTAAAAGGCTTCGTAGTGATCTCCTGGCTACACACCTGGGAAGTGTGAATGTGGTTCGTGGCCACTAGCATAATGGAGGTTCTTTTAGTCCACCCGGCAATGGGGGATGAAATCACTACATGTGGGTACAGTGGTGCAAACTCTACAGAGTCAAAACTGTCATGACAGCCGTGCTCACGGTCAAGAGCAGCTTGGACTTATTCATGATTAGAGGAGGATGAATTTGGAAGTTGAGGATGTTAAGCGGGGAGCTTGACATTGGATATGATGTTATGGTTATTTGATTCTGATGATGGGTTGGGAGATTGGGCCCATTTCACCTGTGTAGTAATGTAGGTGCTTAATAAGCTAAGGTGGTAGGTAATAATTGCGTAGTGCTTTAACCATGAGTTCAACCTCTCCTTGTTCTAGCCATGCATGACATAACTTTCCCACACTTGCTGAGTACCAACGGTACTCAACCTTGCATATTTGTTGGTTTAAATTGCTGCTCAGGTCAAGGGGATGATGTGGTGTTTAATGACCAAGACTTCAGACCTGAAGAAGGATTCTAGGTTCATGGAGTCCCCCGGGCAACACCTGTGACGGAGCCCACAAGAATAATATTCCGCTGCTAGTTTATTTACATGTTATGAACTTATTAATCGTCCATCGAGACGTATGCTTTGTAAGACATTTATATTCGACACCTGGCTTGTAATAAATGATGCTTCACTATTTGTCATCACATGTATGAGAAAATGATTCTGGCATACATGTGATATTCACTCGGTTGTTCGTCAGAAAAACAGGGTGTGACAGATCACTTGATGATCAGGTTGATCTAAAGACAAGATCATCGCCACGTCCACCTTTGATCCGAACACCTCTGCCCATGCAAGCCATGCAAGAACACGAACAAACCAGTCTAATAAAAACTAACCCTAGGATAGCATGCATATGCATCATCGCATCTAGTTTAAGGTTTGTGCATGATATTGATTGCTGTGAATCTTGTATGCACGTGATCCGACCTAGCAGGACAAGCTCAGGGAGCTCTCTACGATGAGCTGCAGAAACAAGGTTTTGAGATCCAAGAACCACCCGAACCGCAAGAACAAGGCAGGTGCTCCTTGACCATATTGATCCTATGTTTTGGGTAAAACTGTTTTGTTTTGTGAAAAGGTGTGTGTGCTGAGTCAAACATGATGGGAAACCCTTTTATAGGAGTTTACTAGTTTTGGTTAAACCACCCTTGTCGCCATGGAAGTTTATGAGTCGGGTATGGTTTTTTGCTTTATGCTTCGCTGAGTCCATGGGATTGGGAAGCAAGATAGATGTGTCTAGCTAACTACACTCGTAATGATAATGAGAAACTGATAATGTTAATGAACATGGATCGGAGGGAGATCTAGGCAAGCCTGGGTTTGTGAATGAGGTAGCATGAGATGGTGGTGTACTTGCCGTAGATATAAGGACCGGTTCATGCATGCACATGCCAGGATAACAGTGCCACCACAAGGCCAAGTATGGGTGCGGCTTAGCTGAGTAATTAGGTAAGTTGCTAGAGTGTTATGGACTGTGGAAGGCGCGGGGAATGGGAGTCGAGTGAGGACTGCCCTGGGAACTGCATGGCACAAGAGGGGGCCCGTGGGTGGGAGAATTGGAGATTCTAGCCTGCCGGTGAAACCTTAGTGAGTCCATACATCTAGTAACCCCTTTGTAAAGGCTATTTTGTGATCTCTTGACCATACACCGACGGTTGTGTAATGGTATAATGGAGGTTCTGCAGTCGCCGATGGGTGACGAAATCACAAACTTGTGGGTAAAGAGGTGCAAACTCTGCAGAGGTATTAAAACTATCATGATAGCCGAGCTTACGGTCACGAGCGCCTGGCTAAACTGCCATGATTAGTTGGGATGGTTATTGGGACGGTTCTTGGTTATGGTTATTGGTTATGGTTATGGTTTGGTTTTGGGACTATTGAGTTCGGATGATGAGATATTTGCGTGACTGTTGACAACGAGATTGGTCTCGGTGTGAGAAGAAGTTGTTATGAGATGAGATGATAACGAATACGAGAAGGTATTCGTGAGTAAGGATAATGTGGATTAATGTTCGGATGGAACACGGAAAGTGATGGAGGTATGTCGGTAATTGAATACATGCTGGGATTACATTCATCTAAAGTTAAGTTGCTGTTTTATCATGGTTTTATAAATATGCTTTTCTGCAAATGAACCTTTTATACCTACCTTGTTATGAGCTACATATCATGTGTCCCCGCACTTGCTGAGTACATCATTGTACTCAAACTTGCATTATTATTCCCTCATCAGCAGCAGGAGAAGACTACTATGGAGACCGAGTGGAGCATTAGGGCGTATGATCTGTTCTGAACCTTGCCTGTGGAGGGGTAGAGATGGAGCCACCTTTGCTTAGGTTTGCTTCCGCATAGTTAATCGCTTCCGCATTAGAATAAAGACTTCCGCTGTGAGCATGAGTCCGAGACTCATGAGACATTGTAATAAACTCTGTTATTCGTGGTAATATATAATCTGATTTCAGTTTGTGTATGTGTGATGAACATCCTGGGCACACATATGCATTAGTTCTCGGTTCCGTGGTTTTCCACAGAATTGAGGGCGTCACAGAAGCAAAAAGGAAAACTGACCATACCCGACTAATCAACTTCCCTGGCGACAAGTATGGTTAACAAAACTAGTAAACTCCTATAAAAGGGTGTCCCATCAAGTTGACTCAAGCATACACAGTTTTCGCAAACAAAACAGTTTCAAAACATGGGATCAATATGGTCAAGGGGCACTTGCCTTATTCCTGTGGCTTTTGTTGCTCACATGTCTCAAATTCTTGTTGTGTAGTCCTTCATAGATAGCTTCCTGAGCTTGTCCTTCTACTCACGACCACGCACATACAATATTTATAGCAATCAATCTTCATGCACAAACTTTACTTAAGATGCAATGGTGCAATTCCTACGGTGTTGTTTTATTAACCTAGTTTGTACGTGTTCTTGCATGTTTTAATAGGCTTTGTGACGCCCTGGTTCTGAAAACCTCGGAACCGAGCTGATGCATATGTGTGCCCAGGATGTTCATCACACATACACATGTAATACACAAACTGAATTCAAAATATAACCACGAATAATAAGGTTTTATTACAATGTCTCATGAATCTCTATCTCATTCTAGCAGCGGAAGTCTCTAATTTATTCTTAGCAGCGGAAGTCTTCTAAACAAATGCGGAAGCAAACTAAACATGAAAGCGACTCCATCTCCTACTCCAACTCCACAGGCAAGTTGACGGTAGATCACACGCCTTGTACTCCACATGCTCTTTGAAGTACTCCTCTCCTGTTGCTGATGATGTACGATAATGCAAGGGTGAGTACATGTCGTCCTCAGCGAGTGCAGGAAGTATGACATGTAGCTTACAACAAGGTAGGTATAAAAGGCTCATTGCAGAAAGCAAAGTTTATTTCACAAACATGATAAAAATAGCAACTAGCTTTAAATGAATTTAACCCTAACATATATCCAATTTAAAACATCAACATACCTCCATCATGATTCCCTCTTTTCATGTCTCTTCCAGACATTTATCTTTCTCAACTTTTTCTCGTGCCCATGAATACCATCTCGTATTCATTACCATCTCTTCTCATATTCAATTCCATCTCATAACCGAGATCAAAGCTCATTATCACGACTCAACAGTCGCAACCTCATTACCAAGACTCAACAGTCCCGAAAACCAAATCCAAAGACCAAACCATAACCAAAGCTCAATATCACGACTCAACAATCGCAACCTCATTACAAAGACTCAACAGTCCCAAAAACCAAATCCAAAGACCAAACCATAACCAAACCAATAACCATCCCAATAACCATCCCAAATCTCCATCCCCAGAACTATCCCATCTAATCATGGAAGTTGGTCGGGCGCTTGTGACCGGAAGCACGGCTATCATGATAGTTTTATACTCTGCAGAGTTTGCACCACTTTACCCACAAGTTTGTGATTTCGTCACCCGTTGGCAACTGCAGAACCTCCATTTTACCAGTACACAACCATCGGTGTATGGTCAAGAGATCACAAAATAGCCTTTACAAAGGGGTTACTAGATGTATGGACTCACTAATGTTTCACCAGCAGGCTCGAATCACCATTCTCTCACCTACGCGCCCCTCTTGTGCCATGCAGTTCCCAGGGCAGTCCTCTCTCGACTCTCATTACCCGTACTTTCCATGGTCCATAACAATCTAGCAACTTACATCATTAGATCTATGGTGGCACTGTATTCCTGACATGTGCTCACATGAACCGGTCCTTAGATCTATGGCAAGTAACCACTATCTCATTCTACCACTTCCACGAACCAAGCTTGCCTAGATCTCCCCCGATTCATGTTCATTAACAACATCATGTTCTCAATTAACACTAGGAGTGCAGTAGCTAGACACATCTATCTCGCTTCCCATACCCCGTAGATTAGCGAAGCAAAAATTAAAACGACCATACCCGACTCATCAACTTTCCCGGCGACAAGGGTGGTTAACAGAACTAGTAAACTCCTATAAAAGGGTTCCCCATCAAGTTGTCTCACAATTTTTGCAAACAAAAATGTTTCAAAACATGGGATCAATATGGTCAAGGGGCACTTGCCTTGTTCCTGTGGCTTCTGTTGCTCTTGGATCTCGAAGTCTTGGTGTTGTAATCCTTTGTAGATAGCTTCCTGAGCTTTTCCTTCTACTTACGATCACGCACATACAAAATTTACAGCAATCAATCGTCATGCACAATCCTTATTCAAGATGCCACGGTGCATATGCATGCTAATCCTATGGTGTTGTTTTTTATTAGATCAGTTTGTACGTGTTCTTGCATGTTTTAATGGCTTGCATGGGATTTTATGGCGAACAAGATCTAGACTCCGAAGGCGATGATCTCGACTCAAGATCTAGATCAAACATATCAGCACGTGATCTGTCCACACGAAAAAGCTTCTGTTTCGAAAGAATCAAAGAAATAGATGCATAGAAAACCGCGATGATGTCGTAAGGTGGTAATGGAGGCCTACCTTACTTCCTTCGGGGCCTTCTTCCTAGCAATGGCAGCAAAACAGATTGTTGGCTCTCCTCCAGCGATGTCGAGCGTGTTGGGGCTCGTCGGCGGTCTCACCGACGGTCGAATTCCGGCGAAGAGGGTTAGCTCGGCGAGTTGGGGGCTAGGGCCTCTAAGTTGTCGGCTTGGAAAAGATGTTACAGTAAAGGGGGTGTTTCGGATTCTTTTTATAACCGGACAAAGAAGAGTCCTTCTCTGATTGGATTTCAAATAAGAGTCCTATTCAAATTGTTTTTGGATCTTAACAACTTATCTTCAATAGATTTGGTGCGGTAGCAGCGTGAAATCGTGTCGGTTTCCCTCAATACCGGGTATTCCCGCGCGTACAAGAGAAAAACTACTTAGGGATCTCGTCCTTCCGCAAGGATAAGCTCCGGAGGCTCCACGTGTCCAACGGATACCTCGTTTTCCCTTTTCCTCAGGGACGAGCTCTGGTTGTGCCGCGTGTCAGGCGGAACCTCCATCTTCCTCAGAGGCGAGCTCAGCGTGCGCCACGCGTCTGGCGGGCGGGACCTCCCTCTCCCACAGAGGCGAGCTCCGCGTGCGCCACGTGTCTGGTGGATTAGGACCTCCCCTCTCTCCAGAGACGAGCTTCGCGTACGACATGTGCCAGTGCCGGACCTCCCCTCTCATCGAAGGTGAGCTCCGAGTGTGCCACGTGTCAGTGCCGAACCTCCCCTCTCTTCGAAGGTGGCTCCGAGAGTGCCACGTGTCAATGCCGGACCTCCCCTCTCTTCGGAGGTGAGCTCCGAGAGTGCCACGTGTCCAGCAGCACCGGATCTCCTTTCTACTCAGAGATGAGCTCCGAGGTCGACACGTGTCCAACTGCATCGGACCTCCCTTTTCCTCGGAGATGAGCTCTGAGAATGACACGTGTCAAGCAGGCGGGACCTCTTGGAGGCGAGCTCCGAGCCTGACATGTGTCCTGCAGTGTCTTCTCCTCGGAGGTGAGCTCCGAGGATGATACGTGTCCAGTAGTGTCGGACCTCTCGGAGGTGAGCTCCGAGGGTGACACGTATCCAACAGGGCCGGACCTCTCGGAGGCGAGCTCCGAGAGCGACACATGTCCCGTCGGTTGGACCTCCTAGAGGCGAGCTCCGAGAGCGACATGTGTCCCGCGATTCTGGACCTCGCTTCTCCGCAGTGACTAGCTCCGAAGGCGACACGTGACTTGCGGGGCTGGCCTTGCTTCTCCGCAGAGGCTAGCTCCGGGGACAACACGTGTCCCATGTGGTCGGACCTCGCCTCTCTCGCAGAGGCAAGCTCCGAGCCTGCCACGTAGCCAGTTAGTGCCAGACCTCACCCCTTTCGCAGGCATGAGCTCCGAAGGCGCCACGTGGCCAGCGGCCGGGGGAAGTGTCTACAGCGCTCCTCGGCGAACTGGAATTGGCTCTTTTTGGCTATCTTTTTTATCCTTTCTCTATTTCCACTTCTTTTAAAAATATTTTCTCTATATAAAATATGCATGTACGCAGGGAATCAAATTTGAGGGTGTTACAAACCTATCCCCCTTAAATTGAATCTCGCCCTCGAGATTCGATGGAGAATAGATGAGGGAATTCTGCCTTGAGGTCTTCCTCACGCTCCCATGTAGCTTCGACTTCTGTGTGATGGCTCCATTGTACCTTGCACCAATGGATCACTTTGTTCCTCGTGACCCTTTCCTTCACGTCCAAAATTCGGACAGGGTGCTCTACATAGGACAAATCCTCTTGAAGTTCGAGTTCATCCATTGATACTTGTTATTCTGGTACTCTCAAGCACTTCTTGAGCTGGGATACGTGAAACACATCATGCACGTCAGAGAGGTGCATTGGCAGCTCCAATTGATAGGATACCTCTCCTTGCTTGCCCAAAATCTTAAATGGCCCGATGTGGCGAGGTGCTAGCTTGCCTTTGACGTTGAAACGTCGTTGTCCACGGATAGGCAATACCTTAAGGTACACGAAGTCCCCTACTTCGAAGGCCAACTTCCTTCGCCTATTGTCCGCATAGCCTTTTTGTCATGACTGAGCAGCCTTAAAGTTCTGCAGTATCGTTTGGACTTGCTTCTCAGCCTCTTGCAGCACTTCTGGTCCAAACACTTGGTTCTCTCTGGTCTCGTTCCAAAATAGCGGCGTTCTACACCGTGTACCATACAATGCTTCGAAAGGTGACATCTTCAAACTGGCCTGGTAGCTGTTGTTGTACGAGAACTCGGCATACGGCAAGCTCCTATCCCAACTACGTCCATGTTTCAAGGCACAAGCTCTCAACATGTCTTTCCAAATTTGGTTTGTCCTCTCGGTTTGTCCATCCGTCTGCGGGTGGTAAGCGGAGCTAAAATCCAGTCGTGTACCCATAGCTTCATGCAGCTTCCTCCAGAACCTAGAGGTAAATTGGGTACCTCGATATGAGACTATCCTCTTTGGGACTCCATGACGGCACACAATTTGCTCTATTTACAGCTCGACTAGTTGTGCAACGTTGTACTTGGTCTTAACAGGAAGGAAATGGGCTGTTTTTGTCAATCGGTCCACGATAACCCAGATGGAGTCGTAACCTGACTGAGTACGTGGTAATCCAACGATGAAAATCCATGCTGATGTCCTCCGACTTCCACTCGGGTACCTTCAATGGTTGCAACAGTCCAGCGGGTCTTTGATGTTCGGCCTTCACCCGTTGGCATGTGTCGCATAAGGTAACATACTCTGCTATGTCCCTTTTCATACCATCCCACTAATAACAAGTCTTCAGGTCCTCATACATCTTTGTACTGCCAGGATGTATGGAATAAGGTGAGTCATGTGCCTCCTTTAGTATCTTGTCACGGATGTGCTTCACGTTAGGCATACAAATCCTTTTCCCTATCCAAAGCGTACCCTTCTCGTCTTCCTTGAAGTCCCTTTCTATGCCTTGTCGGATTCTTTCCTTGATCTCCTTGATTTCCTCATCCGTAGCTTGGCCGTCTCTTATCTCTTGTTCCAGCGAAGAGTGGAGTTCCATCACTTCCATCTCGTTCAAGAACCCGAGATGTAACCATTCGAACTCCTTGCGTATCTTGGGTGGTAGCTCCCGAACCGTGAGTTGGTGACATGCTCCCTTTCGGCTCAATGAATCAGCTACTACATTGGCCTTTCCGGGGTGATAGTTGATTCCATCATCATAATCCTTGATATGTTCCAACCATCGACGTTACCTCAAATTCAAATCCGTTTGGGTGAATATGTTGATGTGGACATCACTCCTGCAGATATACACAACACTCACATGGTAGACATGCAAGGTCCAATTACTAGAGCTGGAGCATGACAATTGAATTTAGAGGTGAGCTCGTTCCTGAACAATTATTTATATGTGAATTTTGAGAGTATGTTGCTACCTAATAGATTAATTATGATTAGGAACCATGGAGAGGACATGGAGATACATGGAGAGGGGTTTGGAGGCGTTGAGGACAAGAAAATACGCCAACAAGAAGTTACAGACCGAGCCCAACTCAAACTCGAGTCTGACTCGGGCCCAAGAGCAGTCCACCTTAAAATGGATGCACAGGAGGCATACGGACTCCGTTTTTGACGTTCTACATATGCACGGAAAGCTGAGAGGAGAAACTTTCCAATGGAACTGGCACCACATCAAAATTCACTCTGAGTCGACGGGAAACTTCGAAACAATTTAAAGTTTAGAGTCTGTCAGGGTGTTGCATCACCTAGTTGGGCCATTGGACCTTGTATCGAGTCCAAGTCGATTATGTACGTGTCTTAGGGTTAGATCACGACCCCAGCACCCCCTGGTCGTCCTCCACCTCCTTTATACCCTCTAGCCGCCGTCACAAACAGCTGGGTTTTGCTTAGATTATTCTGTCAAGAACAGTTTTGATGTTCATCGGTTTGTGAGACCCCAACTTGAGTGCTTCATATCTTTCAGCAATTTGGTTGCATTCTTTCTTGTTCTTGCTTGTGTTCTTCGATTCGCAGGCAAGGATTAGCCTTCTTGGCGAGGTCAACTGCGCAATACCGGTTGATAACCTGAGGAGACGTGGTGCTGTGATTGCAGGGTTCAGAACGTGTTGTTCGGAAGCCGGATCGATTTTTGTCAAGTCTCTACCAAATCGAGAGCTATCAGAACCTTTCAGAAGATCAGTACCCCTGTACACATCAAGTGGTAATCAGAGCTTTAGGTGCACCGTCAGGTTCGCCTTCCCCTAGTTTTGTTTATCTTGAACTCGTCCTATCATCCATGAAAAAGCCAAAAAAAAATTATAGTCATAGGTTTCCCCATCCCAGACCAGGTTTAGCCTTTTGCACAATTCTGTTTTGGAGTCCGTAGTGTTGAATTTGTGTCCTAGTTCGTGTTTTGTTGCTGGTTTAATCATGTTCTGTTCCTACTTTGTTATTCCATCCGCTGCATTCCATCGAAACCCTAGCTGCCACAATTGTTATCAAATCGATCACCATAACTATTCATCGTGCTAGGGTTATCCTTGTTCTTCAGTTTTCACCACATACTACGTGAGTTTATCCTCCTTGATATACGCACACCATCCCACACGTTGTCACTATCATATCCAATTTTTTCTCACCACCGTTTCCAATTCAGCTCCACCAAAAACATAATCTTGTGGTGTTGTCCTAAACAGCCATAACCTTGGCATTGGGTTAAATTACATTGCCCAGATTCACATTGGAAGATTGATTATTTGGCATCTAAAGGCTCAACAATAATCATAAAGAAACATATTGAATTTCTGTTGTCCACATCTTCTTTTTTTCAAGTGATCTGAAAATTTGTGCGACGTGTATATTAGTGCTCCTGATTTCATGGCAGATATAAAAAAATTCAAAGAAAAAATATAGAAAAGAAAATTTGTGAAGAGAATCACAAATATCAAAACTTGGTTGTGTTATTTTGCCTTGTGGTGCAATTGTTCCTGCTCAATTATTGTCCTTAGTATTCATACTTCTTGATGTCTTGTTCATAACATCCGGGATAAGACACGAGTAGGCCAGCAACTAGGACAAGTGTTTGGACATCTATTCAGCATTACTATCTGTTATTGAATTGTGTGCTACTCACATATATTTGGCCATCCAAACTCCACATTCATCCTTTTGAACAGCACAAGTTTTTGACCCTTGCAATCGCTGAATCACGTCGTCCAGGTATCCTTTGCCTTGTTGTGGTAAGAAACTTGTAAGAGCTTGGTAAGACTCGACCCATTGCTTTGTGAGTTCCACCATCATGGCGTAGTAGTTGATAGGGATAATCTTGTTGTTTTCCATATTATTCTTGCTAACAATGTCAGATCATGTAAATCCTACGGAGTGTGTTTTGAAAATTGAGATGAAGGGTTACATAGAACAAATGATGAAGTCTGTCAAGGAAGCAATCGCACAAGGGGTAAAAGATTACCTTGCTGAACAAAGAATACCCCACACCCTTGAGAGGTTGGACAAACGCTTAAGCTTGCTAGTTGGAAGGATTTATGATATGGAGGCCCACCTACCATTCATCCATGATGCTACCCACCACAACAACTTTGAAGAAGAAGAAGACGTGTTGTGTAATGTCAATGGAGAGGTGGATACACGTGCTGCGCAGAATGTACATCTACGTCAACGCCTTCGTCAAAACACTCATGGTATGGTAGGAAACAACATGCGTGGTAACAATAACCGCCCTCTTGATGACCCTTTTGCTAAAGTTAAATTTTCCATACCTTCATTTTCTGATGCTTATGATGCTGAGGCATATCTTGATTGAGAAATGACGGTTGAGCAGAAATTTAATTCCCACCTTGTTCCTGAACAACATAGAGTTCGACAAGCTGCTAGTGAGTTTAAGGATTTTGCTATAATATGGTGGAATGAACTAGGTACCACACGCTTACAACGTGAGACATGGGAACGTTTAAAAGAAGCTATGCGTAATCGTTTTGTTCCTCCATCCTACCAACGTGATTTATGAAAGAAATTGCAGCGCTTAGAGCAGGGAAATAATTATGTCCAAAATTATTATGCGGAGCTTCAAAAGGGTATGATATGATGTGGGGTAGTAGAGGACACTGAAGATAAAATTTGTCGCTTCTATGGGGGGTTGAGACATGAGATACATGATATTGTTGATTATAAGGAATTTAATACTGTCAACCAGTTGTTCCAGCTTGCTATACTTGCAGAAAAGGAGTTACAGGGTCGTCAACAAAAGAACAAGAGCAGCAGCGGTGCCTCCTACACTCCACGCACGACAACATCTTCGGGGGCGTCCAAGTCATTCCGTTTTGATGCCCTTTCACCAAAACTAGCAGCCAAGCTTCCTTCTGGCAGCAACAACGTTTCAGCAGCACCGAAACCACCACCTGCACGACCTGCGGATTCGGGTAAAAATTCCATGCAGGTACCCGCCAAAAGTGCTTCATCCGTTGCTTCAACAGGACGGACTTCCGGCATTCAGTGCCACCGCTGCCATGGTCTTGGTCATGTGCAAAAAGATTGTCCTAGTCAGCGGGCATACGTGGCTACAGAAGAGGGAGGATACATCAGCACCTCCGATATCGAAGACAACAATGATGACGAAGCTGCCACGGACAATGATGAGGGACATGTTTTTGGGAGTGAAGACACATCAGCCTACATGAACATCATTGTGCAGCGGGTGCTGAACACATAGGTACAACAACTTGATAGATTACAACGCCATAATTTTTTTCAGATTTTCTTTGTCATCAAGAACCGGCGAGCACGTGTCATCATTGATGGAGGAAGCTGCAACAACTTGGGTGAGTTCTGAATTGGTCAAGAAGCTTAGCTTGAATACATGACCACACCCACATCCATACTATATTCAATGGTTGAATAATTCTGGAAGAGCTAAGGTAACACAAACTTGCAGAATTCCATTTTCCATTGGTACATATGTTGATTCCGTTGATTGTGATGTGGTACACATGCAAGTGTGTTCACTTTTATTGGGTCGACCTTGGGAACATGATAAGGATGCTTTGCACCATGGTAGAAGTAATAAATATACTTTTATGCATAAAGGAAAGAAAATTACTTTGCTATCTTTGACTCCTGCTGAAATTGTACAAGCTGATAGGGAGAGAGCTAGAATTTCTAGTAGTTCTAAATCAGAAAATCAACAAGTCATTAATTCTGTGTTACCACTAAATAATGAGAGATCTACACCTAGTTCTAAGACTGAGGGAATTAAATTGAAGGGTCGTGTAATGCTTGCTACAAAATCAGACCTTGCTGAAATTTCTGATCATGATATTTGCTGTTCATTGGTGTGCAAAAAGTTTTGTTCTCCATTGATGATATTGCTAGGTCTTTGCCTCCAGCAGTTACTAACTTGTTGCAAGAGTATGAGAATATTTTGTCCAGCTGAGATACCCCCGGGACTTCCACTTTTGAGAGGTATTGAACATCAAATTGATTTGATTCCAGGTGCAATTTTGCCAAACCGTGCTGCATATAGAACCAACCCTGAGGAGACTAAAGAAATTCAGCAGCAAGTCCAAGACCTTTTGGACCGTGGGTATGTACGTGAAAGTCTTAGTCCTTGTGCTGTTCCTGTACTTTTGGTTCCTAAGAAAGATGGTACTTGGCGTATGTGTGTTGATTGTAGAGCCATTAACAATATTACTATAAGGTATCATCATCCTATTCCTAGGCTAGACGACATGCTTGATGAGTTGTGTGGTTCTATAATTTTCACTAAGATTGGCTTGCGTAGTGGTTACCACCAAATAAGAATGAAATTGGGAGATGAATGGAAAACAGCTTTCAAAACCAAATTTGGGTTGTATGAGTGGTTAGTAATGCCTTTTGGTTTAACAAATGCACCAAGTACGTTCATGCGTTTGATGAATGAGGGCTTGAGAGCTTTTATTGGAAAATTTGTGGTGGTTTACTTTGATGATATCTTAATTTATAGCAAGTTATTGGATGAACATATGGATCATTTACGTGCTGTTTTTAATGCTTTGAGAGATGCACATTTATTTGGTAACCTTGAGAAGTGCATCTTTTGTACGAATCGAGTTTCCTTTCTTGGCTATATTGTGACTCCACAGGGAATTGAGATGGATTAGATGAAAATTCAAGCGATCAAGAGCTGGCCAATACCTCAAGCCATCACACAGGTAAGGAGGTTTCTTGGTCTTGCAGGTTTCTACCGATGTTTCGTCAAGGATTTTAGAACTATTGCTGCCCCATTGCATGAGTTGACTAAGAAAGGTGTGGTGTTCCATTGGGGGAAAGCACAAGAGGAGTCCTTTGACACCTTGAAGGACAAGCTTACACACGCACCATTGCTGCAACTTTCTGATTTTAGTAAGACTTTTGAACTTGAATGTAATGCTAGTGGAGTTGGCATTGGTGGTGTCTTACTGCAAGGTGGTAAACCGGTTGCATACTTTAGTGAAAAACTTAATGGTCCTGTCCTGAATTACTCCACATATGATAAAGAATTTTATGCTCTCGTACGATGCTTAGAGACATGGCGTCATTATTTATGGCCTAAAGAATTTGTTATTCATTCTGATCATGAATCGCTAAAGCATATTCACTCTCAAAATAATCTGAATCGTAGACATGCAAAATGGATTGAATTTATTGAGTCTTTTCCTTATGTCATTAAACATAAGGAGGGGAAGGATAATTTGATCGCTGATGCATTGTCTAGACGATACAATATGCTGTCCCAACTTGATTGTCGAATTTTTGGACTTGAATCAATTAAAGAACAATATGCTCTTGATGCTGATTTTAAAGATGTGTTGCTGCATTGTAGAAAAGGTCATACCTGGAATAAATTTGTACTGGATGATGGATTCTTGTTTAGAGCTAACTGCCTATGCATTCCAGTTGGTTCCATTCATCTTTTGTTATTACAGGAGGCACATGGTGGAGGTTTGATGGGCCATTTTGGCGCAAAGAAGACGGAGGATGTTCTGGCCACACATTTCTTTTGGCCAAAGATGAGGAGAGATGTAGAGCGGTTTGTGGCTCGCTGCACCACATGTCAGAAAGCTAAGTCCCGTTTGAATCCACATGGTTTATATATGCCTCTTCCCACTCCTTCCATTCCTTGGGCGGATATGTCTATGGACTTTGTTTTGGGATTGCCTAGGACTAAGAGGGGGAGGGACAGCATTTTTGTTGTGGTGGATCGTTTTTCTAAGATGGCACATTTTATACCGTGTCAAAAAAATGATGATGCTGTACATATTGCCGACCTTTTTGTCAAAGAGATTGTTCGATTGTATGGTATGCCTTCTACTATTGTTTCAGATCGTGATGCTAAATTTTTGAGTCACTTTTGGCGCACCCTATGGAACAAGTTGGGTACAAAACTGTTGTTCTCTACAACACGTCACCCACAAACTGATGGACAAACAGAAGTAGTGAACCGCACTTTGGGCACCATGTTGAGATCTGTTTTGAATAAAAATTTAAAGATGTGGGAAGAATGTTTGCCACATGTGGAGTTTGCATATAATCGGGCAACACATTCTACCACCAAGGTAAGTCCTTTTCGGGTAGTGTATGGATTCAATCCTCGTGCTCCTATTGATATCTTGCCTTTACCTACTAGTGAGAGAACTCATAATGATGCAAAGGAACGTGCTGATTTTATTTTTAAAATTCATGAGACCACTAAACACAATATTGAAAAGATGAATGAAAAATATAGAATTGCTGGTAGTAAAGGTAGGCGGGAAGTTAGACTTGAACCGGGTGATTCACTTTGGTTACACTTGAGAAAGGATAGATTTCCAGAACTGAGAAAGTCTAAATTGATTCCTAGAGCTGATGATCCTTTTAAAATACTTGAGAAGATTAATGATAATGCATATAAAATTGAGTTGCCTCCTGTGTTTGGGGTTAGTCCCACCTTTAACATTTCAGATTTGAGACCATATTTGGGAGAAGAAGATGAGCTTAAGTCGAGGACGACTCCAATGCAAGAGGGGGAGGATGATGTGGACATCACTCCTGTAGATATACACAACACTCACATGGTAGACATGCAAGGTCCAATTACTAGAGCTCGAGCACGACAATTGAATTTAGAGGTGAGCTCGTTCCTGAACAATTCTTTATATGTGAGTTTTGAGAGTATGTTGCTACCTAATGGATTAATTATGATTAGGAACCATGGAGAGTACATGGAGATACATGGAGAAGGGTTTGGAGGCGTGGAGGACCAGAAAATACACCAACAAGAAGTTAGAGACCGAGCCCAACTCAAACTCGAGTCCAACTCGGGCCCAGGAGCAGTCCACCTTAAAATGGATGCACAGGAGGCATACGGACTCTGTTTTTGACGTTCTACATATGCACGGAAAGCTGAGAGGATAAACTTTCCAATGGATCTGGCCCCATGTCAAAATCTGTGACGCCCTCAATTCTGTGGAAAACCACGGAACCGAGAACTAATGCATATGTGTGCCCAGGATGTTCATCACATATACACATATGTTCCACAAACTGAATTCAGATTATATATTACCACGAATATTAGAGTTTGTTACAATATCTCATGAGTCTTGGACTCATGCTCACAGCAAAAATGTTTATTTCTATGCAGCGGAAGTCTTTATTCTAATGCGGAAGCAATTTAACTAATGCGGAAGCAAATCTAAGCAGAAGTGGCTCTATCCCTACTCCCTCCACAGGCAAGGTTGAGAACAGATCACACGCCATAATGCTCCACTTGGTCTTCATAGTAGGCTTCTCCTGCTGCTGATGATGAAATAATAATGCAAGTTTCAGTACAATGATGTACTCAGCAAGTGCGAGAAAAACACGATATGTAGCTCATAACAAGGTAGGTATAAAAAGGCTCATTTGCAGAAAAGCAGATTTATAAAACCATGATAAAACAGCAACTTAACTTTAGATGAATGTAATCCCAGCATGTATTAAATTACCAACATACCTCCATCATTTTCCATGTTCCACCCGAACATTAACCAACTTCATTCTTGCTCACAAATACCTCCTCGTATTTGCTACCATCTCACGAATACCTTCTCGTATTCGCTACCATTTTATCTCATAAACAACTTCGTCTCACACCAAGACTAATCTTATTGCCATGACTCAACAGTCATGCAACCATCTTATCACCCGGACTCAACAGTCCCAAAACCAAACCATAACCATAATCAATAACCATAACCAAGAACCATCCCAATAGCCATCCCAACTAATCATGGCAGTTGGCCAGGCGCTCATGACCGTAAGCTCGGCTATCATGATAGTTTTAAGAACCCTGCAGAGTTTGTACCTCTTTACCCACAAGTTTGTGATTTCGTCACCCGTCGGCGACTGCAGAACCTCCATTATACCAGTACACAACCGTCGGTGTATGGCCAAGAGATCACAAAATAGCCTTTCCAAAGGGGCTACTAGATGTATGGACTCACTAAGGTTTCACCGGCAGGCTAGAATCTCCAATTCTCCCACCCACAGGCCCCCTCTGGTGCCATGCAGTTCCTAGGGCAGTCCTCACTCAACTCCCATTCCCCGTGCCTTCCACAGTCCATAACACTCTAGCAACTTACCTAATTACTCGGCTAAGCAAGGACAAAGAAGGGAGGAGGGAGAGAAGGGAGGAAAGATATGGACGTACATAGATGGCAAAGGCGATGGCGACGAAGCTCGGCAGCAAGGACGGCGAGGACGAAACTCGGCGGCGAGGACAGCAAGGACGAAGCATGGCAGCGAGTGTTTTGGTGGCAAAGGAAAATTTTGGCAGCCTGACGGAGTCTAAGTGAAATCTCTAGGGTTCAGTTTTTTCGAGAGGACCGAGCGGCCTTATATAGAAGCAGATTTTCACAGGTGGCTCTTTATTAAACTCCGTCCGTGAAGATGTATTAGTAGAGGTGGTTTGTAAATTGTAATTTAGAACCGCCTGAGCGGCCTTATATATGCGCAGATTTCACAGGTGGCTCTTAGTTAAACACCGCCTGTGAAAAATGTTTAAAATATGTTCTTCCTAGTATATTTGTCTGTTGCCACTTCGTGCGCAGAGATAATAAATGTGCATCATGCCACAATGAAAATATAGAACCGCAATCACATTGCAATTTAGAGATAAACATTTTCAACTCAATGAACATTTCATATTTTATACACATTGCGTGTCATCTAAACAATACATTTCAGACTTATATTCCTATAAAGCTCCCATTGATCGATCTAAACTGTATCGTTGAGCTTGCTCGCAAACACGTCTCTTATATTCCTATGGATCCTGAAAATAACATTGCCATTCTTTAAATTGACAAATATCGAATGAGGAATGATATATATAACCTAGGTTGCTCACTAACACAAAGTTACTAACCTTGATAAGTAGATTATAGCAATCATTTTCAACATCGGGCGCATTTGGTTGATGAAGCAAAAGCTGAACTCAAGTAGTAAAATTCTGACATTAATACTAGGACACCACCTCTATGAAATATCAATTTATGCAACATAAGAAACCACTTCAAATAACAGAAACAATTACTAATTACTTGAGCAAAATAAGTCTATCTTACAGTCTCTTGATCAAGAACCCCAAGGCAGAGAAATCCTGGGACATTCGGGTGGAAGAAACTAGGTGGAAAGGCGCATCTCAGAGGTACCAAGGGATAGTCCTCCGAGAAGGAGATTGTTAGTGGGTAGTAACCACCTTCCTAGACAGTCTACAAAGGAAATTCATTAATAAGGGGACGATGGTTATACTGGATTATGCTTATTCTTCATGACTTACCCCTTCTTTACCGGGGACGATGCACTGCCACTTCATTAAGTCTCCCGACAAAGGCTTTGCAGAGAAACCCTAAACAGAGAAATTGGACAACAAGTGACGCAAATGGCGAGCCATGAAATTGAAAATACCAAAAACAAACAAGACGGAAAAGGAAAACTACAGAGCGACCGGTGTGCCATATGCACATACATGGGGGTGGTTCTTGCACCACGCCAAGCGCTCCTCCTTGAGTCGGCCACGCGCCAAATCTTTGATAAAGTTCCCAGCCTTGAACGACGATGGCGATGTAGAATAGGAGGGAGTAATGACGGCGATGACGACGATGGTGATGGCGAACAGTGGACGGCAGGCGGCGGTCGCACTGGAGTTCGTCGATCGCTAGGGTTCGAAGAGAGAGCGGTTGGAGTTGGACGGAAGGGAAACGCACGGCCCGAGGAGGATGAGGTGCGGAGAACTTAAATGCGGCCGATGGTGAAGAGACGGGCGAGATAAAATCTTGTCTTCCATTGTTGACAAAGGGAGACGAGCGGACTGTAACACCCCAAAATCTTGTTAAGAGGGGAATTTAAAATTTTTTTGGACGTGTTGCATGTTTTGCAACAATTTAAATTCAAACTGGAATTCAAATTAAACTCAAAACAGAAAAGAAATAACAAAGAAAAAGGAAAACAAAAAAAACCGGCCAATGGGCCGAAACCCACCAGCCGGCCCACCCTGCTCCGCGCCAGCCCGCGGCCGCGCGCGCCCCCTTCCTCCCACTGACAGGCGGGGCGCGCCAGCCTTTCTTCTTCCTCGCGCCCACGCCGCGATCGGCCGGACTCTCTCACCCGAATCAAAACCGATCGGGGATTCTCGTGTATCCCAGCCGATTTCCGGACCCCGAAGACTCCAGCTCGATCTAAACCAACCCGCCGCCCTCCCCCGTCTATAAAAACCCCGGCCTTGTCCCAGTTTTCCCACGCGATTCGCTGATTTTCTCTCCGGTGAGAACCAGAGCTTCCCCGGCGAATTCTGGCCGATCTACGCTCGGAAATTCCGATCTAACTCGTTGGTCTTGATCCACCGCCTCCGGGGAACCTTGCAGGTGCAGAAAACTCGGAGACTTGCGGTTCAAACACAGCGCCGACGAGCCTCGCCGTGAATACACCTCGGACCTCGTCGCCGATCGCTTTCCAGGACCTCCGAGCTCAAGAAAACCTCCGAGGTGAGATCCCCGACCTCCCCTCCACTGATCTATGCCATAGAATCACAATTTTAGGAAGAAGTGACGAAGATCCGAAACTCTCCGGCGAGATCGCCGCCTCCCGCCGCCGTGCGCCGCCGGGCAGCGCCGTCCGCGCTCGATCAGAGCGACGTGACCGCTTGTGCGCCGTCTATTTTAAATCGCACGGTAGACTTTAAATCCCCGCGTACCGGTTCGACGTTATAATCTCAGCCGTCTGTTTTAAATCGGACGGTCCACGTCAGCCCCGCGTTATAAAGACTGGAAATCTTACATGCTACCCCCTGGGGTTCTCGGGAAATAAGAGCTAGCCCCGAAAACTTCTGATCTAGCCCCTGGAACTTTAGAAAATCATGTAAATTCATTTAAAAATCAGTTTTAGCCCCTGGACTTAATAAAATTTTGGAAAAACTCCTCTGTTATGAGTAGCTAGACCCCTGAAAATTGTTAAAATAATATTATAGACCCTGTAGTGGGGTGAGTTTACCTTTTTAACCCTGTTTGATATTTAATTTAGGAAATTGAATATGTGGCTAGTATTTAAAATTTAAAAAGTGGGACAAACATATTGTCAAATTTAAATTAAAAACTTTCTCAGTACTTAGAAAACTTTGGAGTGAAATAAAAATAGATTCTTGGCTGAAATGAATCTGTTTAATTTATTATTCACATTTATTAGTTATAGGGACACATTTTTAAGTAAAGAATAGTTCTAAAAATAGGGAAAATAAATGTAAAATAGTTCACATCAGAGGAAAAGGTCAAAATATATGATTAAATATTTTAGATCAGAACCTATTCTGTTTAGATGATGTGTCTTGTTATTTTCATGATAAAGTTCACATTTAGGCATAGGAAATAAATCTGAAAATATAGCAACTAGTAAATGATAAATGAAGTTTCAAAAATCCAAAGAATTCAGTTTAGGGTTGGTAGAAATTCTGAAGACACATATGGAGTAGGAAAAATACCTTTCATGCATACTTGGTAGCTAAAAGGTGTAGTAATTAAATATAAGGAATTTATTTAAGTTGAAAACTCATATATAAGTATGTAAGCATAAATGTGAATACAAAAGTAGGAATCATATACACATGATTAAAAGTATATGTAAGCCAAAGATCAACACACATAGAGTAACCACAACACATATAATTGTGAATGACTTTCATAAATGTGAATGTGTGGTTTGTTTGAAGTGGAAGTGTGAACTATGTCTTATGGATTGTTGTTTTTCTTTTGCTATGTGTGATGGTATGATGTAGAACCTGCTCGAGAGCAAGTTCTCCCTTTCCAAGATCAGGACTACCCATTCCAAGAGCAGCAGGAAGGAGGCAAGTGTCCTTGACCACTTTGATCCTATACTAGGATGTTTAGATAGAATTATTGCATTGTCAAGTTAAATATGAAACCATGCTAGGATGTTTCCCTAGAATTATCATGTCATTTATTATTATGCATATGCTTAGCCATGCTTAGAATGGGATATTTGGGATATGAGATCATCAGTTTATTTTACCATACTCTTGAAAGAGATATTGTGAGTTATGTAGAGGTAGGGATCAAGGCAAGTTGGATGTTTTGGTTGTGTGCTGGGTGCACGAGACTCTGGTTTTTGTTTAGTACTTGACTGGATCCTAAGGACCGGTTCATGGAGCATGTAACCTGGCTTTACCGTGCCAACCACATGCTGAGATGGGGCAGCTTGGCCAATTAATTAGGTGTATCCCCGACGTAGTATGGGTGTGTTGGATGGTGCGGGGAATAGGTGTCAGCTGGACTACCATATGAACCGCAAGGCTCAAGAGGGGGCCACTGCAGCGGGGTTGGAGCCTCTTGTATGCTGTTAGGGATGAAACCTCAGTGGGCCCATGCTCGTCGGGAATCCCTTTGTAAAGGCTTCGTAGTGATCTCCTGGCTACACACCTGGGAAGTGTGAATGTGGTTCGTAGCCACTGGCATAATGGAGGTTCTTTTAGTCCACCCGGCAACGGGGGATGAAATCACTACATGTGGGTACAGTGGTACAAACTCTGCAGAGTCAAAACTGTCATGACAGCCGTGCTCACGGTCAAAAGCGTCTTGGACTTATTCATGATTAGAGTATGATGGCATTGGAGGGTGTGAATGTTAAGCGGGGAGTTTAACATTGGAAATGATGTTATGGTTATTTGATTATGATGATGGGAGGGGAGTTTGGGACCATTTCACCTGTGTAGTAATGTAGGTGCTTAATAAGCTAAGGTCATAGGTATTAATTGCGTAGTGCTTTAACCCTGAGTTCAATCTCTCCTTGTTCTAGCCATGCATGACATAACTTTCCCACACTTGCTGAGTACCATCGGTACTCAACCTTGCATATTTATTGGTTTATATTGCTGCTCAGGTCAAGATAATGAGGTGGCGTATAATGATCAAGACTTTGGACCCGAAGAAGGTTTCTAGGTTCATGAAGACCCCGGGCAACGCCTGTGATGGAGCCCACAAGAATAATTATTCCGCTGCTAGTTTATTTACTTGTGATGAACTTATTATTGTCCATCGAGACATTTGCTATGTAAGACTTATTTATATTCGACACCTGGCTTGTAATAAATGATGCTTCACTATTTGTCATCACATGTATGAGAAAATGATCCTGGCATACATGTGATATTCACTCGGTTGTTCTTCGGATAAACCGGGTGTGACACGGACCGAGGAGGAAGAGCTGCGGAGAACTTAATTGCGGCCAGTGGTGCATAGAAGTGCGACCGGCGTGCGACCCTCCTCCTCCTCGAATATGAAATTAAACACATCCCGCGAAGATGTATTATCGCAGGCGGTTCTTAATATAGAACCGTCTGTGAAAAAAGTTTACTAAGTTTAGGATTAATTAATATTCTTGATCAAATAAGGGGGCTTGTAAAAGCCCAAATTTCAAGTTCTCGTAATATGATTTAGTATTACAGCTGCCCATTAAAATTCACTTGGAAAAACCTTTGAAATTGGTCAGAACATGAAAAACAAATAATAGGTTATTTTTCATTTTTGTATCTTGTATAATACAATGATTATGTGAGTGAATTTTTCTATGGAACTTTTTAGTCATCATACCAACCTCTATGATTTTTTCAGATTTTTACAAAATAGTTTGAATAAATGTGTGTTCAAAATTTGAAGAATGCCTCATATGTATATGAGCATTTCATTAGAATGATGGATAATTTGAATTCCGACATGTTGGATTGCTTTAGAAAAATTAACAAAATTCATACATGTATAAATAAGACAATATGTTCATACAAACCAACTTTCAGTGGAAGATCCATTTTTAGGAGATATGAAAATCTGAATAATATGTGCATATAAATTAATTCTATATTTACAAAAACATAACAATGTTACCTTTATAAGTTTAAATTTTTTTGTTCCATCTAGTATATATTAATTTTTGAAGAATATAGAAAAAAGAATCATCGAGTTTGGACTTAATTGAAGAATCTACACATGTTTGAGTATTTACATTGGAATCTAAATAAAAAAGGAAGCAAAGGAAGAAGAAACTGAAGAGCAGACCTATGAAGAGACAATTATCGCAGGCAATTTTTAACATAGAACCGTCTGTGAAAAAAGTTTACTAAGTTTAGTATTAATTAATATTCTTGATCAAAATAAGGGGGTTGGTAAACGCCTAAATTACAAGATCTTGTAATATGATTTAGTATTACAGGTGCCCAATAAATTTCACTTGGAAAAACTTTGAAATTGGTCAGAACATGCAAAACAAATAAATAGGTTATTTGTTATTTTTGTATCTTGCATATAATACAGTGATTTTGTGAGTGAATTTTTCTATGGGACTTTTTAGTCATCATACCAACCTCAATGGTTTTTTCTCAGATTTTTACAAAATTTTTTGAATCAATGTGTGTACAAAATTTTAATAATGCCACATATGTATATGAGCATTTCATTAGAATGATGGATAATTTGAATTTTGACATGTTGGGTGGCAGCAGGCTGCGGACCGTGTATATGATCATTTCATTAGAATGATGTCAAAATTCCTATTCCGATATATGTTAAACATATATGTATTTCAGGGAATTCAATATATGGTGAACATAAATGTGTAAACATGGCGGTAGGCGGGCTCTATGCGCAGGTGGGTGCGGGGTGCGGCATGGCGGCAAGCAAGTCACGACGGAGGGGCACTCTGGTGGCGGTCTCTCACACACTAAAGCCATCTGGTTAGACATGCTTTCGCGAGCGCGCTGCATTGAGAGACGATTGCAAAAATGATCATAAGTTCGATGGAGATCTCTAGATATTCCACGGTGATTTCACGTTCAAATGCTGGTACGACGGTACATGCTGTTACGTCCTTCATAATGCAAAGAAGTTCTTCGGGGCACTCTCCGGGACAGATAACAAAGATACAGTAACACAGGACAAAGAAAGGGTAACACAATGACAACAGTAACACGGGACAAACCCACGGTAACATCTGTTTAGAAGAGTAACAGGGAACAAACATTCGGTAACATCGTGACCAGAGTAACACGGGACACATCAAGGATAATGTCACACCCGGTTTCTCCGAAGAACAACCAAGTGAATATCACATGTATGCCAGGATCATTTACTCATACATGTGATGACAAATAGTGAAGCATCATTTATTACAAGCCAGGTGTCGAATATAAATAAGTCTTACATAGCATACGTCTCGATGGACGATAATAAGTTCATAATATGTAAATAAAACAGCAGCAGAATATAAATCTTGCAGGGCTCCGTCACAGGCATTGCCCGGGGGACTCCATGAACCTAGAATCCTTCTTCGGGTCTGAAGTCTTGGTCATTGAACACCACATCATCCCCTTGACCTGGGCAGCAATTTAAGCCAACAAATATGCAAGGTTGAGTACCGTTGGTACTCAGCAAGTGTGGGAAAGTTATGTCATGCATGGCTAGAACAATGAGAGGTTGAACTCATGGTTAAAGCACTACGCAATTAATACCTATCACCTTAGCTTATTAAGCACCTACATTACTACACAGGTGAAATGGTCCAGATCTCCCAACCCATCATCAAAATTCAGTAACCATTATCATCATAACCAATGTCAAGCTCCACGCTTAACATCCTCAACTTCCAAATCCATCCTCCTCTAATCATGAATAAGTCCAAGCCGCTCTTGACCGTGAGCACGGCTGTCATGACAGTTTTGACTCTGCAGAGTTTGCACCACTGTACCCACATGTAGTGATTTCATCCCCCGTTGCCGGGTGGACTAAAAGAAACTCCATTATGCCAGTGGCCACGAACCACATTCACACTTCCCAGGTGTGTAGCCAGGAGATCAATACGAAGCCTTTACAAAGGGATTCCCGACGAGCGTGGGCCCACTGAGGTTTCACCCCTAACAGCATATAAGAGGCTCCAACCCCGCTGTAGTGGCCCCCTCTTGAGCCATGCGGTTCATATGGTAGTCCCGCTGACACCTATTCCCCTCACCATCCAACACACCCATACTACGCCGGGAATACACCTAATTAATTGGCCAAGCTGCCCCATCTCAGCATGTGGTTGGCACGGTAAAGCCAGGTTACATGCTCCATGAACCGGTCCTTAGGATCCAGGCAAGTACTAAACACAAACCCGAGTCTCGTGCACCCAACACCAACCAAATCATCCAACTTGCCTCGATCCCTACCTCTACATAACTCATAGTATCTCATTCAAGAGTAAGGTAAATAAATTGATGATCTCATATCCCAATTATCCCATTCTAAGCATGGCTAAGCATAAGCATAATAATAAATGACATGATAAAATAAATCCCAACCCAAGCTACAAGGAAACAAGGTAATGCAATTCTAGGGAAACTTCCTAGCATGGGTTTCATATTTCAATTGACAATGCAAATAATTCTATCTACACATCCTAGTATATGATCAAAGTGGTCAAGGACACTTGCCTTCTTCCTGCTGCTCTGGGAATGGATAGTCCTGATCTTGGAAGGGAAGAACTTGCTCTGGGGCAGGTTCTACTCATGCCAACACACATAGCAAAAGAAAACAACAATCCATAAGACATAGTTCACACTTTCACTCCACACATACATACATATGATAGTCATTCATATTTCTAAGTGTTGTGGTTACTCTAGATGTGTTGATTTTAAGCCTACATGCACTTTAAGCATATGTATATGATTTCTAACTTTTGTATTCAGATTTCTGTTTGCACACTATATATAAATTTCCAATTTAAACAAATTCTTTAATACACTCTTTAGCTACCAAGTTTGCATCGAAAGTAATTCCTTATTCCAAATGGGTTTTTAGACCTTCTACCAAATCCAAACTGAAGTCTTTGGATTTGGAGACTTCATTTATTATTTTCTAGTTATGCATACCGATTTTCCTTTATTTTCCAGATTTATTTTCTATGCCTAAAATTGAGTTTTAAATCTTAAATAGTAGGACTTATCATCTAAACGAAATAGGTTCTGATCTAAAATATTAAATAATACACTTTTGAACTTCTCCTCTGATGTGAACTGATTTAAATTTATTTTATCAGTTTTCAGAATTATTTCCTAGCCTAAAATGTGTTTCTAGATCTAATAAATATGAACTACACTTAAGCAGATTTTATTTCAGCCTAAAATTTATTTTTAGTTCATTCTAAAGTTTTCCAAGTGCCAGGAAAGTTTAAACTTGAATTTGCAATGTGTTTGCCTCACCTTTTAAATTTAAATCCAAATCCCATATTCAATTTTCTGAATTTAATATCATATAGGGTTAAAAAGGTAAATTCACCCTACTACAGGGTCTAATTTATTATTTTATAAATTTCCAGGGGTCTAACTGCACATAATAGAGGGGTTTTCCTAATTTTTATTAAGTCCAGGGGCTAAAACTGATTTTTAAATGAATTTACACGAATTTCTAAAGTTCCAGGGGCTAGATCAGAAGTTTCCGGGGCTAGCTCGTGTTTTCCGAGATCCCCAGGGGGTAGCGCGTAAGAATCCCGGCCTTTATAATGCAGGGCTGATGTGGACAGTCCGATTTAAAACAGACGGCTCAGATTAGATCGCCGAATCGGTACGCGTGGGTTTTAATTCTACCGTGCGATTTAAAATAGACGGCGCACAAGCGGCCACGTCGCCCTGACCGTGCGCGAGCGGCGCTGCCCGGCGGCGCACGGCGGTGGGAGGCGGCGATCTCGCTGGAAAACTTCGGATCTTCGTCTATACCTCCTAAAACTGGGAGTTCATGGCATAGAACGGTAGAGGGGAGGTCGGGGATCTCACCTCGGGGTTTTTCTTGAGCTCGGAGGCCCTGGAGGGCGGTCGGCGTCGAGGTCCGAGGTGGAACCGCTGCGGTGCTCGTCGGAGCTGTGCCTTGAGCGCAAACCACCGAGTTTTCTGCACCTGCGTGACTCCTCGGAGGCGGTAGGACACGATCGACGCGTTAGATCAGAAAACCCGACCAAAGATCGAGAGAAAACGGCCGGAGAATCTCTGGTTCTCACCGGGAGGAAAAACAGCCGATCGGGGGGAAAAACAGGGCGATGCCGGCGTTTATATAGACGGGGGAGGGCGGCGTGTCTGTTGGGATCGAGCCGGAGTCGTCCGGGACCAGAATTCGGCTGGGGGACGCTGGTTTCCGGGTAGTTTGGATTCAGGCCGCGGAAGAGTCCGGGTAGTTGGTGCGAGCGAGAGGTGGGGGATGACATGCGGGCCCCGCGTGTCAGTGAGAGCGAGAGGCGCGCGGCTGTGGGCTGGCGCGGGGGGGGGGGGGGGATGGTGGGCCGGCTGGTGGGTTTCGGCCCACGGGCCGGGGGGTTTCTTTTTCTTTTTCCATTTCTTTTCTGTTTTGATTTGAATTTAAATTCCAATTTGAATTTGAATTTCTGCCCCACATGCAGTACATCCAAAAAATTTTAAATTCCCCTCTTAACAGAATTTTGGGGTGTTACAGCTCTACCCCCCCTTAAAAGAAATCTCGTCCTCGAGATTGGTGGTTCTAAGAAAACAATTCCGGAAACTGTGCCTTAAGCTCGTCTTCTCGCTCCCATGTGGCTTCCTCTTCCGAGTGATGCTTCCACTGCACCTTGCACATCCGGATTCTTTTATTTCTTGTGAGGCGTTCCATTGTCTCCAAAATCTTGACCGGTTGCTCGGCATAAGACAAATCCTCTCATACGTCAACCTCATTCATGGGTAACATCTCTTCAGGCGTCCTTAGACATTTCTTGAGCTGTGACAAATGGAATACATCATGCACATCCGATAGACGAGCCGGTAGTTCTAGTTGATATGCCACTTCACCTTTCCTCTCCAGAACTTGAAAGGGTCCGATGTATCGAGGTGATAACTTCCCTTTCACCTTGAACCGGCGAAGTCCTCGGATAGGGGACACCTTGAGATAGACATAGTCTCCCACATTGAAAATAAGCTCTCTTCTCCGTACATCGGCATAACTCTTTTGTCGGGTCCGTGCTATCCTCAGGTTGTTGCGGATTTCCCTCACTTTCACCTCGGCTTCTTGTAGTACCTCGGGTCCAAACACTTTACTTTCCCCGGTTTGGTTCCAAAATAGTGGAGTTCTGCACTTTCTCCCATACAAAGCCTCAAAGGGTGACATTTTCATACTAGCCTGATAGCTGTTGTTATAGGAGAACTCCGCATACGGTAAATTCTTATCCCAACTCCTATTGTTCTTGAGCGCACACGCTCTCAACATGTCCTCAAGGATCTGATTGGTTCTTTCCGTCTGTCCGTCAGTCTGGGGATGATAAGCAGAACTAAAATTCAGATGAGTCCCCATGGTTTCATGCAACTTCTGCCAGAACCTTGAGGTGAACTGTGTCCCTCGATCTGACACTATCTTCTTTGGCACTCCATGGAAACACACGATCCTTGACATGTATAATTCTGCCAATTTGGATCCGCTGTAGCTTTCTTTCACAGGGATGAAATGAGCTACCTTGGTTAGCCTGTCAATGATGACCCATATCGAATCATATCCCGATTGGGTCCTAGGTAGTACTACTATGAAATCCATACCGATTTCTTCCCATTTCCATTCAGGCACTTTGAGTGGTTGCAATAATCCCGCGGGTCGTTGATGTTCTGCTTTCACCAACTGACATGTGTCACATAGGACAACATGTTCCGCGACATCTCGCTTCATTCCATACCACCAATATCTGCTCTTGAGGTCATGATACATCTTAGTACTTCTAGGATGAATAGAATAGTCAGAATCATGAGTCTCCTTCAAAATCAATTCATGGATCTCCTTCACTTCAGGCACAAAGATTCTTTTCCCGTGCCACACCGTACCTTGTTCATCCTCTCTGAAACCAGGGGTTTTATTATCCTTGATGAGCTCTCTGATTTCTTGTATCTTCTGATCAGTCTTTTGACCGTTGTGTATATCTTGCTCTAATGTGGAGTCCACTTCCATGGCGATGGCCTCACCACTATTCACCAGACATAGATTGAGTTTTATAACCTCTTCCTTCAATTCTGTAGGCATGTCCTTTAAGCTCAATCTGTTGACCTGCACCTTCCGACTTAAAGCATCTGCCACGACGTTCGCTTTCCCAGGATGATAGTGGATGCCCACATCAAAGTCGTTGATTATCTCTAACCATCTCCTTTGTCTGAGGTTGAGATGTGCCTGTGTGAAAATATACTTTAAGCTATTATGATCCGTATATATCTCTGTCCTCTTCCCCATCAAGTAGTGCCGCCAAATTTTCAACGCGTGTACCACTGCGGCTAGTTCTAGGTCATGTGTAGGATAGTTCTTCTCGTGTTTCCAGAGCTGCCGGGATGCATAAGCCACGACATGCCCTTCTTGCATGAGAACGCATCCCAACCTGTTTCCAGAGGCATCGCGGTACACCGAAAAGTTCTTCTGCATATCTGGCATAACTAGCACTGGGGCTGTTGTCAATCTTTTCTTCAGCTCTTGAAAACTCGTCTTGCATTGCGGTGTCCATGTGAATGTGGTTCACTTTTCCAACAATTTGGTGAGGGGTCTCAAAATCTTGGAGAAACCCTCGATAAACCGTCGATAATACCCAGCCAATCCTAAGAAGCTTCGAACTTCCCCGACATTCTCAGGGGTCTTGCACTTCTGTACATCATCGATCTTGGCGGGATCTACGGAGATTCCTCCCTCCGAGATTATATGTCCTAAGAAGGGAACTCTCTTCAGCCAAAACTCACACTTTCTCAACTTGGCATATAGTTGGTGTTCTCTCAGCTTTTGCAACACCAACCTTAGGTGTTTCTCATGTTCTTCTTCATCTTTGGAGAAGACGAGAATGTCATCTATGAAAACCACCACAAATTTGTCCAGATATTCCATGAATACCTTGTTCATGAGATACATGATGTATGCCGGGGCATTAGCTAGCCCGAAAGGCATGACGGTGTATTCATACAGTCCGTACCGAGATACGAGAGCTGTCTTTGGAATATCAGTTTGCCTTATCTTAAGTTGGTGGTATCCCGACCTGAGATCAATTTTCGAGAACACACAAGCTCCCCTCAACTGATCAATCAAGTCTTCAATGCGGGGTAATGGGTACTTGTTCTTGATGGTTACTTCATTCAACACACGGTAGTCTACGCACAACCTTTGGGTTCCGTCCTTCTTGGGCACAAATATCACTGGAGTTCCCCATGGTGAGGAACTAGGACGAATGTACCCCTTCTCTGTCAACTCTCCTAAATGTTCCTTGAGTTCTTCCAGCTGTTTAGAGTCCATCCGATAAGGCCTCTTGTATATCGGAGCTGTTCCAGGCACTAGCTCAATCACGAATTCTACTTCACGATCGGGGGGCATACCTGGCAACTCCTCCGGAAAAACATCTGGATATTCCCTGATGATCCTGATCTCCTCCACTTCCACCTCAACTTGATTGAGTTTAATGTCCCTCCTAGTCTCTTGTATAGTTATGAACTTTACTCTTGTGCCACTAGGGTGAGTTAGTTCCACCGTTCTGGTCGACCAATGGATGATTCCTTTATGTTTGGTCAACCAATCCATACCCAAAATAATATCTATCCCTTGTGAATCTATCACTATGAGGTTGGCAGTAAATACTACCCCATTAATGTCTAGATTCACCTTGGGACACACTTGTCTTGTCCTTATTTCTCCACCTGGAGAGTTCACTGCTAGCATATGGTTCATTTGTGTGGTTGCTAGATCATGCTTCTTAACAAACCCTTGAGCAATGAATGAGTGGGTAGCACCCGAATCAAACAGCAGGGTTGCAATGTGTAAATTGGCAGAAAACTTACCAACTACCACGCCGGGTGCCTCTTGCGCCTCCTCCATGGTCACGTGGTTCACCCGTCCTCGCATCACATTCTGCTGTTGCGGCTGCAAGGGCTTCTTCTTTGGGCACTTATGGGCGTAGTGCCCCACTTCACCACAGTTAGAGCATTGCACCCCTACCTTAGGTCCTTGGCCTTTGTTGTCTTGGGGTTGATTTGGGGGTCCTTGTACTGCTGGTCGAGGTTGATATGTGGGGCGAGGCTGCTGCACAAACTGACGTTGTGGCTGTGCTGGTGCTGACGGAGGTCTGAAGTTCGGGTTGTACCCTCTCGGTGCTGAGTAGGGTACCGCAGCACGGCTCGTCTGCCCTGCGGGTTGCTGCATCAGACGTGGGCGTGTGTTGCTACCCGAGGCTTGATGTGACCATCCCGCCTTCCTCTTGTTTTCATTTTCCAAGGCCTTCAGCTTCCTCTCCACAACAAATGCTCTGTCCACCATCTTTTGGAAGCTTTCATACTCATTGGAGGACATTGCACACTGCATTTCCGCTGTAAGTCCTTCCACAAAGGAGTCCTGTTTCTGCTCATCAGTCTCGATGTCCCGTGGTGCATAACGGGATAGTTGGGTGAATTTAGTGAGGTATTCCCTCACAGTCATGTTTCCTTGCTGCAGCCCCAAGAACTCCTTTCTCTTGTTTTTGAGTTCACTCCTTGGTATGTAATGGTTGCAGAAACTGTGCTTGAACTCTTCCCAAGTGATGTTCTCGGGGTCATGATGGGCGGCCACGTAAGCGGTCCACCAATCAGCAGCAGGTCCATGCAGTTGGTGAGAGGCAAACAGCACCCTCTCTTACCCTTGGCATTGTATGATCCTCATCTTGCTCTCAATGGTCTTTAGCCAATCATCTGCCTCCAGAGGTTCAGCAGCACTTGCAAACTTTGGAGGTTGAGTCCCTAGAAACTCACTCAACCTTGGTTGGCGTGGTGCAGCTTGTGGAGGTGGAGCTTGGTGCAAATTGGCCACCACTTGAGTTAGGCTCTGGATGAGCTGATTCTGATTTTCAAGCATCTGGTGGATAGGATCAGCTCCTTCACGGCGACCACCCCTGTCTTGTCCTCTAGAAAGATGAGGGTTGCCGGCCTCATCGTTGTTGTTGGCGGGGTTGGCACCACGACCCTTTCCTCTTCCAGCCATCTATCATGATCAACCAAAGGTTAACTTAAAGCATTACGTATTAACTTCCCAAATTGCTTGTTTAAACTTAAACTTTTGAGGCCTTATTATATATTAACATTTTCTGGGGGGGTTTCACTTAGATTTTTGGGAGTCACGTCTCACGCGAAAATAATTGCACTCTTAATTCATAGGGGTTCACACATCAAAGCAAAGCAACCTAAAGACGAGGTTGCGGACAAATGCCCATGGCTTCCACAACTCATGTCACCCACCAAACATTAACACACCATTAACTAAAGTATTGACTCGACTACTCGATAACCTGCTGAACTAAGGGAAAGGACTCTACACGACTCATATCACTGAGCTGGCTCCTCGGGATCTTCCTCATTATTGCGGCTGCCCTCTGACTCCACTTTGGGTGGGGAAGCTGCTGGTGGAGAAGTGCGACGACACCTGCTCGCCCGGCGGTATGGGGAGTCAGGAGTCCACGTGTCATTCACGGTGACACACAGTTCATTCCCATCTCCTCTTTCTCTCGCCCTCAAGATGGCGTGAAGAAATGCCTCGGTCTCCTTCAGGGTGTCACGAACATCCTAAAGCTCCTGCTGACACTCCTGCAGTCGAGTGCTGAGCATAGCAGCATCCTCCAAGCACAGGTCCATGTGCTCATGAGAAGTCCCCTGCTGCACTGGCGGGTACTTGTACTCCACGGTACCACTCTCACGCTGGAGGACATACATGTACTCAGTTCTGTCCAAGTGGCGACGGTAGATGTAACTCTGGCAGGTGATGGCCTCCCACGTGACATCCCTCTCGGCATCAACCTGTGTCGCTCGACAAGCTGGAGAGCAGTGGATCTTGAGCATCTGATCTTCATGGATAATCCTCATTTCTGAACTCCATTCTTCCCGCTTGTCACGGATGGTCCGGGTGGAGCTGTAGTGTATGGTTAGCTTGCGGTTATTACCGGCGGCTTGGAGCATACGCCGAAGACGGCGCAACAAGCCTCCTACTGCCAATCCGTAGGAGTGGTACGTCACCGAACGATTCTCCTCTCTCAGGGCAAGGGCAACTACGGGAACTCTCCCTCCGGTGGACTTGCGGGCGGTGCGGATCATGCGAACCATCTAAACCATAAAGCATTTAAAATAAAGTTAGATAAGATTTTAAACAAAAATTCTATTTTGAATAAAAGTTGGGGTAAATGAATAAAGTGACCCCATCAAATAACACTTTTCAACCCACACCTTTGTAAAATAGTTTTTAAGAAAATAGGGTCCTTAAATACTTTCATTTCTACCTAGGTCCACGTTCCTACGGGCAACCTTGGCTCTGATACCACTTCTGTCACACCCGGTTTCTCCGAAGAACAACCGAGTGAATATCACATGTATGCCAGGATCATTTTCTCATACATGTGACTTCAAATAGTGAAGCATCATTTATTATAAGCCAGGTGTCGAATATAAATAAGTCTTACATAGCATACATTTCGATGGACGATAATAAGTTCATAATATGTAAATAAAACAGCAGCGGAATATAAATCTTGCGGGGCTCCGTCACAGGCATTGCCCGGGGGACTCCATGAACCTAGAATCCTTCTTCGGGTCCGAAGTCTTGGTCATTGAACACCACATCATCCCCTTGACCTGGGCAGCAATTTAAACCAACAAATATGCAAGGTTGAGTATCGTTGGTACTCAGCAAGTGTGGGAAAGTTATGTCATGCATGGCTAGAACAAGGAGAGGTTGAACTCATGGTTAAAGCACTATGCAATTAATATCTATCACCTTAGCTTATTAAGCACCTACATTACTACATAGGTGAAATGGTCCAGATCTCCCAACCCATCATCAAAATCCAGTAACCATAATCATCATAACCAATGTCAAGCTCCCTGCTTAACATCCTCATCTTCCAAATCCATCCTCCTCTAATCATGAATAAGTCCAAGCCGCTCTAGACTGTGAGCACGGCTGTCATGACAGTTTTGACTCTGTAGAGTTTGCACCACTGTACCCACATGTAGTGATTTCATCCCCCGTTGTCGAGTGGACTAAAAGAACCTCCATTATGCCAGTGGCCACGAACCACATTCACACTTCCCAGGTGTGTAGCCAGGAGATCACTACGAAGCCTTTACAAAGTGATTCCCGACGAGCATGGGCCCACTGAGGTTTCACCCCTAACAGCATACAAGAGGCTCCAACCCCACTGTAGTGGCCCCCTCTTGAGCCTTGCGGTTCATATGGTAGTCCAGCTGACACCTATTCCCCGCACCATCCAACACACCCATACTACGCCGGGGATACACCTAATTAATTGACCAAGCTGCCCCATCTCAGCATGTGGTTGGCACGGTAAAGCCAGGTTACATGCTCCATGAACCGGTCCTTAGGATCCAGGCAAGTACTAAACACAAACCCGAGTCTCGTGCACCCAGCACCAACCAAATCATCCAACTTGCCTTGATCCCTACCTCTACATAACTCATAATACCTCATTCAAGAGTAAGGTAAATAAATTGATGATCTCATATCCCAATTATCCCATTCTAAGCATGGCTAAGCATAAGCATAATAATAAATGACATGATAAAATAAATCCCAACCCAAGCTACAAGGAAACAAGGTAATGCAATTCTAGGGAAACTTCCTAGCATGGGTTTCATATTTCCATTCACAATGCAAATAATTCTATCTACACATCCTAGTATAGGATCAAAGTGGTCAAGGACACTTGCCTTCTTCCTCCTGCTTTGGGAATGGATAGTCCTGATCTTGGAAGGGAAGAACTTGCTCTGGGGCAGGTTCTACTCATGCCAACACACATAGCAAAAGAAAACAACAATCCATAAGACATAGTTCACACTTTCACTCCACACATACATACATATGATAGTCATTCACATTTCTAAATGTCGTGGTTACTCTAGATGTGTTGATTTTTAGCCTACATGCACTTTAAGCATATGTATATGATTTCTAACTTTTGTATTCAGATTTCTGTTTGCACACTATATATAAATTTCCAATTTAAACAAATTCTTTAATACACTCTTTAGCTACCAAGTTTGCATGGAAAGTAATTCCCTATTCCAAATGGGTTTTCAGACCTTCTACCAAATCCAAACTGAAGTCTTTGGATTTGAAGACTTCATTTATTATTTTCTAGTTATGCATACCTATTTTCCTTTATTTTCCAGATTTATTTTCTATGCCTAAAATTGAGTTTTAAATCTTAAATAGTAGGACTTATCATCTAAACAGAATAGGTTCTGATATAAAATATTAAATAATACACTTTTGAACATCTCCTCTGATGTGAACTGATTTAAATTTATTTTATCAATTTTCAGAATTATTTCCTAGCCTAAAAATGTGTTCCTAGATCTAATAAATATGAACTACACTTAAGCAGATTTTATTTCAGCCTAAAATTTATTTTTAGTTCATTCTAAAGTTTTCCAAGTGCCAGGAAAGTTTAAACTTGAATTTGCAATGTGTTTGCCTCAGATTTTAAATTTAAATCCAAATCCCATATTCAATTTTCTGAATTTAATATCATATAGGGTCAAAAAGGTAAATTCACCCTACTACAGGGTCTAATTTATTATTTCATAAATTTCCAGGGGTCTAACTACACATAACAGAGGGGTTTTCCTAATTTTTATTGAGTCCAGGGGCTAAAACTGATTTTTAAATGAATTTACACGAATTTCTAAAGTTCCAGGGGCTAGATCAGAAGTTTCCGGGGCTAGCTCATGTTTTCTGAGATCCCCAGGGGGTAGCGCGTAAGAATCCCGGCCTTTATAATGCAGGACTGATGTGGACCGTCCCCGATTTAAAACAGACGGCTCAGATTATATCGCCGAATCGGTACGCGCGGGTTTTAATTCTACCGTGCGATTTAAAATAGACGGTGCACAAGCGGCCACGTCGCCCTGACCGTGCACGGGCGGCGCTGCCCGGTGGCGCGCGACGGCGGGAGGCGGCGATCTCGCCGGAAAACTTCGGATCTTCGTCTATACCTCCTAAAACTGGTATTTCATGGCATAGAACGGTAGAGGGGAGGTCGGGGATCTCACCTCGGGGTTTTTCTTGAGCTCGGAGGCCCTGAAAGGCGGTGGGCGTCGAGGTCCGAGGTGGAATCGCTGCGGTGCTCGTCGGAGCTGTGCCTAGAGCGCAAACCACCGAGTTTTCTGCACCTGCGTGACTCCCCGGAGGCGGTGGGACACGATCGACGCGTTAGATCAGAAAACTCGAGCAAAGATCGAGAGAAAACGGCCATAGAAGCTCTGGTTCTCACCGGGAGGAAAAACAGCCGATCGGGGGGGGGGGGAACAGGGCGATGCCGGCATTTATATAGACGAGGGAGGGCGGCGTGTCTGTTCGGATCGAGCCGGAGTCGTCCGGGACCAGAATTCGGCTGGGGGACGCGGGTTTCCGGGGTAGTTTGGATTCGGGCGCGCGGAGGAGTGCGGGTAGTTGGCGCGAGCCAAAGGTGGGGGATGACACGCGGGCCCCATGTGTCAGTGAGAGGGAGAGGCGCGCGGCTGTGGGCTGGCGCGGGGGGGGGGGGGTATGGTGGGCTGGCTGGTGGGTTTCGGCCCACTGGCAGGGGGGTTTCTTTTTCTTTTTCCATTTCTTTTCTGTTTTGATTTGAATTTAAATTCCAATTTGAATTTCTGCACCACATGCAGTACGTCCAAAAAATTTTAAATTCCCCTCTTAACAGAATTTTGGGGTGTTACAGATAACATACGTACAAGTTCAGAAAAGTATAACTAATATGAAAGCACGTCGTGGAGTTATCACATCCAGCCATAGTTCCTCGCCATTCGATGGTGCCGGCTCTTCTTCTTATCACTATGTATTTCGGAATTGGAGAGCCCAACTTCCACAACATGATATTGGATGGAGTTGATGTCTTCATCCGGTTACGCTTCAAGTTGGGACAGACTGGGCATATCAGGTAGCCGCTGGGGTGCTCGATGAGGCGCATATTGTCGCCGCATGGGACGGGCAATTTGCAGCCATCATACCTGTCATCATCGGAGTCCGTGCTGACGTACCCGGGCGAGGGGCACTGCTCACGGACCGGAGATGGCGAGGAAGCCTGACGAGAGAGCAGCAGCACGCAAATCTCATAAGAGGTAAACGCATCGATGCAGGCATACTCCACCTGCTGTGGCGACAGGATCACCGTATCCCAATTATCACACTTGATGTCCTTCACCTTGTCGATGTGCACATTCATCACCTCGAGTGCCAGGGCCCTGAGCGACGCCGACATGAGTTCCAACCGATGCAGCACCTTCACGGCAAGGTCCCAGAGCTCAACCACATTTGCTACCTCAAAGCCGTAGTCCTCGCGCAGCCGCTTTACATCGATATTGATACTGACGCCCAAAAATATGTTGTGCGGATAGGCGAAGAAGATTTTCAGGGCACTCTTCGGAACATAGTCTGCATGATTGATCTTGAAGATGAGGCAGTGGTGGCCCATGCAGAGCTGCAGGACTGCCATCTTGTATGACTTGCGCCCATCTGGGTTCTTGACGTCGTACCACTCTGTGTCCAGGCCGACAATGAGGGGCCCCGGGTTGTTCCCGCGAGCCTGCAAAAGGAAGCGCTTGACATCGGCGTCGGAGGACGTGACGGTGGTCTTGATCATGGTGCCATTCAACATGACCTCGGTGGTATCGGTTGCATCACTTTAGGTCACCAACTGTGTTGGTGGAGCCGCCGAGACCAGAGATGACCATCGGGAGCGGTTCACCAGCGAGCCACCAGAAGGTTGCAGCTTGGCTCCCTGGTTGTTCGCCGGTGGGCCACCAGAAGGTTGCCGCTTGGATCCAGCACTTGACTCCGGGAGCGCCAGCGACGGCTGCTTGCATTTTCTGCCTTGATGATCACCAGCGGGGAGGCGAGACAAGGATCCTGCAGACACCATGGTTGTGAAGAGCGAGGAAGATGGAAGCGTGCTGTAAGGAAGATGAGGAAGGGCGCGACAACCACTTTGAGTTGCCAACTATGTTGGCGGAGCCGCCGGGACCAGAGACGACCATTGGGAGCGGTTCATCAGTGGGCCACCAGAATATTGCACCTTGGCTCCATAGATGTTCACCGGCGGGCCACCAGAAGGTTGCCACATGGCTCCAGCGCTTGACTCCGAGAGCACCAGCAATGACTGCTTGCATTTTCCGCATTGATGATCACCATTGGGGAGGAGAGACGAGGATCCTGCAGACGCCATGGTTCTGAAGAGTGAGGAAGATGGAAGGGCGCTGGGAGGAATATGAGGAAGGGCGCAACAACTGCCTATTATAGAGGCATTTCAGATTCTAGCGGTTGCAGCACCGTCGACGAGGCGCTATAACTGAATGTCCTAACCTTCCGGTCATTCCAGTAGCTCGCAGCTAGCTTCCTTGGGAAGGTACTCATACCACACTCTCTCTATCTATAGCCCCTTGTCCATTCCAACATAGTGGTTGATCGATTCTCTAAATAAAGGAACAGACTGACAAAAAACACATGAATAGGCAGCAAAACTTGCAGGGGATAAGGATGGCTTACCAGCAGGTGGGCACTCAGGAGTTCAGGCTCCTCTCCTCACAATAGTTTCAAAAAACAGATAATGGCCACGAAACAGCTAATCACTGCCACCCAGGGAGAACAAACATTTCTATACAATGTTGCTTATATAAGTTTTAAACTTTTTTGTTCCATCTGGTATATATTAAATTTGAAGAATATAAATAAAGAATTATCGAGTTTGGATTTAATTTGCAAAATCTATACATGTTTGAGTATTTACATTGGAATCAAAATAAAAAATGAAGCAAAGAAAGAAGAAACTGAAGAGCAGACCTATGAAGAGGCAATTATCGCAGGCGGTTTCTAATATAGAACCGTTTGTGAAAAAAGTTTACTAAGTTTAGAATTAACTAATATTCTTGATCAAAATAAGATGGCTTGTAAAAGCCTAAATTCCAAGTTCTTGTAATATGATTTAGTATTACAGGTGCCCATTAAATTTCTTGGAAAAACCTTTGAAATTGGTCATAACATGAAAAACAAATAAATAGGTTATTTGTCATTTTTGTATCTTGCATAATACAATGATTTTTTGAGTGAATTTTTCTGTTTGGACTTTTTAGTCATCATACCAACCTATATGATTTTTTCAGATTTTCACAAAATTGTTTGAATTAATATGTGTTCAAAATTTGAAGAATGCCTCATATGTATATGAGCATTTTATTAGAATGATGGATAATTTGAATTTTGACATGTTGGATTGCTTTAAAAAATTAAAAAAATTCATACATGTATAAATAAGACAATATGTTCATGCAAACCAACTTTTATTGAAAGATCCATTTTTTAGGAGATACGAAAATCTGAATAATATGTGCTTATAAATTTATTCTATATTTACCAAAACATAACAATGTTACCTATATAAGTTTTAAAATTTTTGTTCCATCTAGTATATATTAATTTTTGGAGAATATAGAAAAAATAATCATCGAGTTTGGACTTAATTTGTAGAATCTATACTTGTTTGAGTATTTACATTAGAATCTAAACAAAAAATGAAGTAAGGGAAGAAGAAACTGAAAAGCAGACCTATGAAGAGGCAATTATCGCATACAGTGTTTAATGGATCACCTTAAAACACGCTTATGATAATGAACGACTATATAAAGTACTGCTCAAGCACCGCAAAAACCTAACTCGGGAGATTTCACATCGACGCGGTCAGGCTGCCAAAAAATACATTTGCCCCTCGCCACCGCAGCCGCCATCTTTGCCGTCGCCGCTGCCGCCGTCCTCTCCCTCGCTGCCGAGCCCACGTTGCCGTCCTCGCCCTCGCCTCGAAGCGCGCACATGTTGTCGTCCTCGCCTCCAAGTGTCATCACTTTACGCTAGCTTTATGAAACTTGTGTTCAACTTTCAGCGTTCACTTGCATTCAAGAAATAATTACTATCATATTTTTATTTTTACAGTTTGATCCTATGTACATTCAAAATGTTGCAAACTTGATTGAAGAGTCCAAGAGACATGTGAAGATGCAAAAGATAGATGACATCTTATGTCCATGTATCGACTGTAAAAATAAGATTACTTGGATAGATACTATAGTAATCCAATCTCATTTGCTAAAAAGGGGTTTTAAAAAAAACTACACAATATGGACAGAGCATGGTGAGTTAGATACACATGAGGTGGATAAAGATGATGAGAGAGGTTCTGATGACGATAATGCTAATATCGATTATGGTAGTGACAATCAGGATGATGATGGTGATGAGTTTTATTGTGAGGAGATGTTGCGTCACATCAAACTCATGTATTGATTTCTATGGGAGGAAGTAAAGGTTTAAGTAAAATGAAGACATTACAGAATGCAGCGACGGAGCTCTTATGTGATGAATCAAAGGGTTGTGATAAAGAGTTTACTACATTACGTGCAGTCCTAGACCTACTAAAGTTGAAAGCCACACACGGATGGTCCGATTGTAGTTTCTCTGATCTTTCGAATCTTTTGGCAAAAATTGTTCCAAATCCCAATAAACTGCCCAGAAGCACTTATAAAGCGAAGAAACTTCTTTACTCGATGTCACTAGGTGTGACAAAAATATACGCTTGTGTGAACCATTGTATTCTGTATCGCAAAGAGCATGAGCTCGCAACTGTATGCCCCATCTGCGGTTTCAGTAGATACAAAAAGGACTACAATCACCAGTATGTTACAAACATGAATAAGACCCTGAAGAATAAGAAGAATGTATATTGGCCCTGAAGGTGACGATGACAATACTTCTGACGATGCAGGCGGGAAGAATAAGAGAAAAATCCTGGCTTGGTGATGTGGTACCTTCCAGTAATTGATCGTTTGAAGCGTTTGTTCTCAAACACTATAGAGGTTGAACTTATGCGTTGGCATTCCGAGCAGCTCAGGAAGAATAAAAAACATATTCGACACTCTGGTGATGCAACCCAGTGGAAAAAATTTGATATTCAGTATCCAGAGTTTGCAATGAAATTCAGAAATGTAAGATTTGCCTTGGGTACAGACGGAATGAATCCGTTTGGTGAAAAAAGACCATGCATAACACATGGCTCGTGGTCATAATAATGTACAACCTACCGACGTGGTTGTGTCACAAAAAGAAATATATTTGTTATCTATTCTTATACAAGGTCCGAAATAACCCGGCATCAAAATTGATGTGTTATTGGAACCTCTAATAAAAGATATGGCGAAACTGTGGAATGAAGGGGTACGTACATGAGATGAGTACAAGCGGGAGTATTTCACGCTAAGAGCAATGATATTCGTTACCGTGCATGATTATCCCGGACTGTTGACATTATTGGGACAAATGAAAGGGAAGAAATGTTATGTAAGGTGCGTGGATGGAACTGGATTTTTGTACCTAACTTCATCAAGAAAGACGGTGTACATGAGACACTGGCGGTTCTTGACAGATACACATAAGTACAGTAAGATGAAAGAACAATTTGATAACACAATAAAAAAAGATACTGCACCAAAACCTAACATTGGAAAACTCATGTTCAAAATAGTGAAGAACATTTAGGTTGCTTTCGGTAAGGGCAAAAAATGTAAAGGAACAAAGAGAATGAAAACTACATCTTCGGGTGATACAACTGACACGGCTTTCAAGAAACAATCGATTTTTTTCAAGTATCTTCCGTACAGGAAGAACCAGGAAATTTGCTATAGTATTGATTTGTTGGGGTTAGGAATTTGGGAAATAATAAAGAGGAATATAATCCATATGAAGATATGTACATTTTCACTGATCGAGACAACATCACGCGTATCGAAATAAGCATTAAAAAGGATTTGAAACCCTATATGCGAGAAGATGTCAATGCTGGAAAAATGTATGATATATATTTTATATATTTATAATATTGTAATGAAGCTTTAATATTTTAATTTGACAATTTTTCTCTTTTAATATTTGAATTTTGACGTGTTATAATTCTTTAAAAAATTAACAAAATCATACGGTGAAATATTGTCTTTGAGTTGGCCATAGACTTCAACCGTGAAATACATTGCGCTTGAAGCCACGACCGGTTGAGTCTTTCTTCATTTCTATATGTACGTGTGAGCTCTGTTTTTCCTCTGTTCGTGTGCGTATATAATTTTCTTCTATTTTTTCTTCAAGTAAAAACAACATGTGTAAACATTTTGAATAATTGGTAAATACAATTTTCGCAGGCGGTTCTATACCTACGACTAGCCACCTGTATTAATGGCCAATATTGCAGACGGCTCCTACTCCATGACCCGCATGTATCGTGCGGTCGTTGCTATTCAGGCGTAGAATTTGAAGCGATCCAACCTCTCCGTTATCACAGGCGGTTCTATACCTAACTAGCTGCCTATGAAGAATCTTTATCATAGGCGGTTTGAAATGGAAAGAGTATCCATCTGTGATAACTTCATTGTTGCAAGCGGATCTTTACCTACGACTGTTCAACTGTGAAAAATGTTTATCACTGGCAGTTTATAACGTAAGATTATTCAATTGTGTAACTCTAAGGATGCATATACTACGCACGTTCCCGGCCCCTTGGTACCTAAAAAGGCGTGCATGCCCGGTCGCTTCAGTTGCCTGTATTAATGGCCAATATTGCAGGCGGCTCCTACTCCACGGTCTGCATGTATCGTGCGGTAGTTGCCATTCGCGCGCAGAATTCGAAGCTATCCGACCTCTCCTTATCTGCACCATTGTAACTTGCACCTTCCCCTGGCCTTCTCAGCACCACCATCACAGTCTTTCTCTTCCCTCTAGTCGTCGTCTTCCTCGCCGCACCGTAGCCCTAGTCTCAATGGCACCACCGACGAAGCGCTCCCGATCATGCTCACCACTCGCCGCGCCTCCATCCCCGGCTCCAACCGCATTTCCTTCCCCGGCTCCAACCGCGCTTCTATCTTCGGCTCCAACCGCACCTGCATCCCCAGCTCCAACCGCGCCTCCGTCCCCGACTCCAACTGCACCTCCGCCGCCTTCCTAGGCGGAAGAGAGAGTGCACCTACTTAGGGAAGTCGCTTTCCTAGAGCAGAGTCTAGTTGCCCTCAGGGCACACGTGGACGACCTATCACCGTTGCATCGGCAGATGAAGAAGGATGTATTCAACAATACATCTTATACCATGGAGCTTCTAGGTCTTTGTCACCTTCCAGTATGTACTGGAATGGACACCATAGCCCACTACCTCTTCGGGGTAAGCGCAGTGACCGGTCATCTTGACGCGATGCGGGAGACGGTCGGTGTGGTGCTTGGGGTGGAAGGCAACAGAAAGTTGGTGGAGGTGGTTGCTGACAAGTGGGGTTCTTCCTCTACTGGAGGACTAGGCGATCGTCTGTTCTTTTCTTTTGTTGTTTGTAAAAATTTAATTTTTAATGAATGTTTGTTTGATGATGGATGTTTCTTATCAATTATCGAATTGTTTATTGTCTTTTTGTTTGATGCTAAATGTGGCTGACGTATACTGGGTCACGACGTTTGGTAGCTTCGAAATGAATTCAAAGGTGCGTTCTCCTTGGTAACCGCAAAGATTGCACACGCCCGGTCGCTTCAGCCGCCTATATTAATGGCCAATATTGCAGGCGGCTCCTACTCCACGGTCCGCCTGTGAAAATTGATATGTTTACACGGACGGTTTGCCGTTGCGAGTCGACTATGATGTTCATTCGTCACAGGATGCTATTAATTCATTCGACATCAAAGGCGTATTTTTTACAGACCGCCTGGTCTGAAAAACGAGGCGCATGTGATAAATGTTTTTGTACTAGTGAATATTGCTTCTTCGAATTATTATTCTTTTATTCTTTTGTAGTTTTGCCATATTCGATGATGTCATCAACTTGAGGGTAGCGCGACCTTCTATCGTCACTCCATCGACCGAGGGTTCCTCCGTCGGTCATACAAGTCGTCGTCTCTCTCAGAGAGAGATAGCGGAGCTCCATAGGGAGAGAGACGAGATCCGGAGAGAGATAGAGATAAGCTCCAGTGGTAGAGGGATCTAGCCTGGGCCACACAGGAGCAACAGACAGCCTACATGGCAAACTACATGACTCAGATGTAGGCGATGGTGAAGGTAATTAATTCAATATAAATTAATTTAAATTCATATCATTGCATTAGTATATTTGTTTTAATATTTTGCAATTACAAGCCTTACCTCCACAGAGTGGGCAACATATCTCGAAGTCTACGTGGCAGCCGTCAGAGTTGGCCCAGCCATAAGTTCCCCCACCGCATGGACTTTCAGATATCTAGGTAATGTGTTCTTTATTTGCTATTTTATAATCTAAGAAAAACTTAGTGTGTTTGAGAGGAGAGAGTGAGAGTGAGAGTGAGGAGGGGAGAGGGAGGGAGTGAGAGTAAGAGATAGTGGTAAAGAGGGGGAGGGAGAGGGAGAGAGAGTGAGAGTGAAAAGGGAAAGAGGGAGGGAGAGAGAAACAGAGTGGTAGAGAGAGGGGGTGAGAGAGAGAAAAGAAGAGAGAGGGAGTCGTAGAGAGAGGGGGAGGGAGAAAGTGAGAGTGCGGGGGAGGGAGAGGGAGAGAGAGTGAGAGTAAGGGGAGAGTGAGGGAGAGAGACAAAGTGGTAGAGAGAGGGGAGTTAGAGAGACGGAGTGGTAGAGAGAGGGGGACTGAGAGGGGGTAAAGAAATAAGTGAGTTAGAAGTTCAAACTCACTTTATCTATTTATTTACATTGCACAGATCGGCGACGGAGGCTCAAACTCCACCGCGGCAGCTACCGGCACCGGGAGGAGGTCGCGGAGACGAATTCTTTAGCTCCAGAGTAAGTGGAGGAGCTAGTGGATCTGCGAGTTGAAGTGGTAGTGTTTAGCGAGTGGATCCCCTTGTTTTATATTTTAGATGATTATCTTGCTGTGTATATGAACTGTTCTATGAGTTGGCCATCGTGTGAGGGTTGCTGTTTTTATTTTTTAAATTAAAAACCTTATTTACGACGACCAGCTATACAGGGCCGTCGTAAGTTAACCTAGTTTACTTACGGCGGCCTGAGGCAGGCCGTCGCAAGTTAACCTACAGAACTTACGATGGCCAGGGGTCCAGGCCGTCGTAAGTTAGGTGTCCAGCCTGCCAGGTGGCACGGCCATGGGCGACGGCCCATTGTTAACGATGGTTGAGAACGGCCGTCATAAGTTAGTTATTTACGACAGTGACCGTCATAATTAACCTTATTTATGACCAATTAATGGAAATGGATAGAAACTGTCGTAATAAAGGAAAGATGGTTTCTGGCCATTATAAATGGATCGGTTTACTGTAGTGTATGTGCCCATACTAGTAGATAATTTCCAGTAGCAACCCCTAAGAGAGTCCGGCTTTGCCACGCTGTTGTGATGGGTTTCAGTCCAATTCTTACGCCCCCCAACCCCCCCCCCCCCACACACACACACATAGGGGTGAAATACACATGAAAATTTCCCAAATCATCCGACACCGATTTCAAAATTTTTTGATGTATTTTCCATTTTATTCAGAATTACTCAGAAATAAACGTTTTGGGCAGATTTCCAACCGAATACTCGGAATTTCGTATTTATTCGGAAATTTCTGAATAATTTCCGTTTAGTTTCCGTCTCAGCCGAATCACCGCAGCCCACAGTGTTCCCTTATCCCTAACGGGCCTTGGCCCAGTGCTAAACAACCCAAGACCACTACAGGAATACAATTTATTTTCGTCGGCCAAAATCCACAAAAATATATAAAAAACCTATAAAATAATTACTTTCATAGGTTTAGACCTTATTTTCGTGGGCCAAATAAAATAAACCATCAAAAATAAAATTATTTTCATGTGGTCGACCAGCCAGACAGCTCAAGCAACCAGGAAACCTAATCGGCTTATCCCAATCTCACGCCTCCACTCGCGCGGACCCGCGTGCAACCGGCTGCCGCGACGCCGCCTCCGCTCGCGCCGGCAACTTGCTTTGCACTGACACGAATGGTTATATTTGATTTGCATTGTTTGTCTTATGATTACTAGTGTGAAGCTATTATCATGCTTTGATTATATCATTTTAAATAATAATGACAAAACTTTGGCCTTTTCTGAAAAAAAATCAAAAGTGTTCCAATATCGACATGTGTCCGTTAGGATATATCCGTTTCCAATATTTCTGAAATTTCCGATATCATATCTGTTTCCGATGCTACCATTTTAGATTTTGTTTCAAAAAATTATATATGAAAATAAAAATGATTTAACTATTTTTTCCAACCATTTCCGACTGTTTTACCCCTACCCACACGCTACCGTGAACAATAGAACCATCTCTGTGGGCCTTTGTTGTAGTGGTCATTACTATTGTGCAAATATGACTTGAGCGAGCCATCCTGTCACAGCATGATCTTCAAATGCTCTGGCATCGTCCTTCACACTTGAGAAGGTCGGGATCTGCATATGGACAGCGGTATGCAGAACTAATACCCGGCAAATATGACCCTTTTAATCAAGAGTTGGACATTTTGTTTGCATGCAGCTACTCTGGAGAGTCGAGGCATCAAATATTAACAAGTGAGAGCGTGAAGAATCAGCATAAAACTCCACACCACCCTTCGTAATATGGACTCACGGAATATATTACATACTTTATTCATCTATTAATTACCGTGGTTGCATGTTTCTAAAAAACGTGTAGATTGAATGTTGTAGCATCCATGTAGGTTCTTGTAATCTGTTTTATATTCCGTACCTTTGAATAGATAAAATAATCACTTGAAATTAGCAATATATATATATATAACCTCAAGAGTAAATATGTGTGAGAGTTCATTTTGCGTTAATTAGACAATTAATTAAGATATTAGATTTTCTGGCAAGATTTCTTATTTTATATCACAGGCATGCACGAAGCTTTTCATGTATTATTAATTGCTCTGTATTATGTAAAGTATTATGAATAAAATAGGCAGATAGTTTAATCAGCTTGGATGGTGTCCTGGGTGCATGGCTCCGGCGCAAAGGAAAGCTTGGAGTCCTTGACATCGTAGACAAACCGTGTATCCACCTGCTGAAATGCACCGATGATGGTTCGGTTTCCTGGCTTCATGGCGAGGCACGCGATCAACACCTCCATGTGATCGTGTATCATCAAGAAGAGCCGCTCTGGCGAGAATACCAGCACTGCTTCCTCCTCTGAAAAGTGCAGTGACAGTGACTTGAAGGACTCTTTCACGGGCTTTGTCGCTCGAACGCAGAGGCCAAATCCAGGTTGTTCCACTCGCTCTGCTTTGTGTTGCTGTAGGTCTGACCACATAGCCTCCTCGATGATGTTATATGCCTCCTGGACCACCACTGTCATCGGTGTGCCAAGGTCAATTACACACCCACCTGTGTTGTCCTTTTTGCGAGCAAACATGTGCGGGTGAATCCCGTCAAGTTTTTGCTCACCTAGGCTCATGCCTATGAGACTAAGATGGTACTCTGACTCGTGGGCTTCTATCGCTGGCATGATCATTGTGGTTCTGTAGTCTGGATTATGGGGGATGTCACTACCAAAACGGAGGAAGCCATGACGGTTATCTTGGCTACCCCCAATGAGGCAGTACGAGAATTGTATCAGCCCACGAGCCGCAAGTTGCATCACGAGCGAATATGGGCTCCTGCCTATGTGAACGACACCAGCATAGATGCCCTCACTATTGAAATTATTGGTTGAATGGGAGCAGCCGAAGATGAAGTCCTGAATTATTAATGTACCTGACTCGAAACGGTCCTGGTGGAGGAAACCTGTGACCAACATGTTCCCCGAGCCGGTGAGCTTGAAAAAACACAGGTTACCATGGGGGGAGAGGAGAGGCGGTACACAAAGTGGGCTCGTGTTGCGGATGTATTGGCATGTTGGCGAAAAAGCAAAGATGAATAATCCATTGCGCTGCGGGGCAGCTGGGTTGCACGGAATACACTGTATCCATGACAGACCGTTCACCGCGGTGTCGATCTTGAGGATGTAGCTACTTTTCCCAGATCCAGTGCCGAAAGTGGCTTCCATTGAATGTGAATTTTGTAGGGGTTCAAAGGTGTTTGTTTCTGGGCGCAGAGTCGTAGCATTTGCCACCAGGGAGCTAGCAATTGATGTTAGGTGTGACTGTACATTGGTGGGAAGGATGTGCGGTAAATGCAGGAAGCCATCGTCATGACGATGGAAAGCATTATTGGCAACCAGCCGGAAGTTAAAACCTGTCGGCATAGTGTTACGCAATGTCGTGTTGTTGGCAGTGGAGGCAACCGCCTTGAGTGATAGGTACTGCATGAGTAATGCACTGACAATGGCAAGTCGGGTCCTGAGCATCATCTCCATAGTCAGTCACAGTATCATCAACGATGGTGCGAGTTCACAATGTTCACTAAGCTACATATAAAGCATGGGCCACAGCATCGCATGCACCATAGACAAAGCTGCATATTAATTCATGTCTGGTGATGGGCACAATTGGGGGCTGCAGAAGCTATGTGAGATAGTGTATGGTTAGATGCTTGCATCATGCAAACAAATGGGCGGCTCGAGCTAGCATGCAAAGCTGTTTTGTTGGAGACAAATGGGCGGCAAGAGCTATCTTAGAGATATTATGTGAGATAGTGTATGATTGGATGCTTGTACGCATGCAAATGGGCTGCTCGAGCTATCATGCAAGGACGGCAAGAGCTATCTTAGATATATGATTTCAAACATCTGCAAATGGGCAGAACGCAGGATATTTTTTATTTCCAAATAAAGGCCTAAAGGGAGGTCAATGAAGATATCACAGTGACTCCATGCATGTATGCAGCTGATATTTATGGGTAATAGGTGCCGTGTCTCATAAATACACATCTCATATTACAATTATATTTTCAGAGGTGGCCCGCTACATGAAAATGCCCCTGTTTGCTGCTGGCGGACCACCTAACTGATCGTCACTGAAATTTTCCATTGGCAGGCCACTGGGTAACAATAGCTGATGTATATTTGTATGGCGCACCACCTATTTATAGGTAACATGTGATGCGTCTCATAAATATGCATCACATATTATAGTTCTATTTCCATGGTCGATGGTTAGGTGGCCGGTCACTTGAAAATGCCTCTAAACGAGTGGAAACAGGAACACCTAGATAAGAGATTAAATAATTGGGAATGAAAATTACTATCTATTGGTGAAAGATTGGTACTCATTAATTCTGTACTAACTAATATGTCACTTTATATGATATCATTCTTCCAGATATTAAAAAGTTTTGCAAAGATCAGATCCATTCAAAACGAGATTCTTTTATGTGACGCCCGGTCCCGTAAAACACGGAACCCAGCTAATGCATATGTGTGTCCAGGATATTCATCACACATACACATGTAATCCATAAACTGAATTCAAAATATAACCACGAATAAATAGGGTTTAAGTATTTTATTACATCAATCTCTATCTTATTTTTGCAGCGGAAGTCTCTAACTTATTCTAACAGCGGAAGTCTCTAAACGATAGCAGAAGCAAACTAAACACGGCAGCGGCTCCATCTCCAACTCCACAGGCAAGTTGACGGTAGATCGCACGCCTAGTACTCCACATGGTCTTTGAAGTACTCCTCTCCTGTTGCTGATGTTTGTATGATAATGCAAGGGTGAGTACATGTCGTACTCAGCAAGTGCGGGAAAAATATGACATGTAGCTTACAACAACGTAGGAATAAAAAGGCTCATTGTAGAAAACAAAGTCTATTTCACAAACATGATAAAAACAATAACTATCTTTAAGTGAATTTAATCCCAACATATATCCAATTAAAACAGCAACATACCTCCATCATAATTTACCACTTATCATGTTTCATCCAGCCATTAATCTTTCTCAACCTCATCTCATGCTCATAATAACCATCTCATATTAATTTGATCCGAAGCCATACTCATTATCATTACTCAACAGTCCCGAAACCAATCTCATTACCAAGAATCAACAGTCCCGAAACCAAATCCAAAGACCAAACCATAACCATACCAATAACCATCCCAAACCTTCCCTCTAATCATGTGAGTTGGCCAGGCGCTTGTGACCGTAAGCACGGCTATCATGATAGTTTTATACTCTTAAGAGGTGGCACCACTTTACCCACAAGTTTGTAATTTCGTCACCCGTCGGCGACTGCAGAACCTCCAGTATACCAGTACACAACCGTCGGTGTATGGCCAAGAGATCACAAAATAGCCTTTACAAAGGGGGGTACTAGATGTATGGTCTCACTAAGGTTTTACCAGCAGGCTCGAATCACCATTCTCCCACCTACGGGCCCCTTTTGTGCCATGCAGTTCCCAGGGCAGTCCTCTCTCGACTCCCATTCCCCGCGCCTTCCACGGTCCATAACAATCTAGCAACTTACCCAATTAGTCAGCTAAGCCGCACCCATATTTGGCCTTGTGGTGGCACTGTATTCTTGGCATGTGCTCGCATGAACCGGTCCTTAGATCTACGGCAAGTAAACCACCATCTCATTCTACCACATCCACGAACCAAGCTTGCCTAGATCTCCCCCGATCCTATGCTCATTATTATCATCAAGTTCTCATTATCATTATTCATATGAGTGCAGTACTTAGACACGTTCTACTTTGCTTCCCGTATCCCGTAAGCTAAGCGAAGCAAAAAGGAAAAAATGACCATACCCGACTAATCAACTTCCCTGGCGACAAGTATGGTTAACAAAACTAGTAAACTCCTATAAAAGGGTGTCCCATCAAGTTGACTCAAGCATACACAGTTTTCGCAAACAAAACAGTTTCAAAACATGGGATCAATATGGTCAAGGGGCACTTGCCTTATTCCTGTGGCTTTTGTTGCTCACATTTCTCAAATTCTTGGTGTGTAGTCCTTCATAGATAGCTTCCTGAGCTTGTCGTTCTACTCACGACCACGCACATACAAGATTTACAGCAATCAATCTTCATGCACAAACTTTACTTAAGATGCAATGGTGCAATTCCTACGGTGCTGTTTTATTAGCCTAGTTTGTACGTGTTCTTGCATGTTTTAATAGGCTTTGTGACGCCCTGGTTCTGAAAACCTCGGAACCGAGCTGATGCATATGTGTGCCCAGGATGTTCATCACACATACACATGTAATACACAAACTGAATTCAGAATATAACCACGAATAATAGGGTTTTATTACAATGTCTCATGAATCTCTATCTCATTCTAGCAGCGGAAGTCTCTAATTTATTCTTAGCAGCGGAAGTCTTCTAAACAAATGCGGAAGCAAACTAAACATGGAAGCGGCTCCATCTCCTAATCCAACTCCACAGGCAAGTTGACGGTAGATCACACGCCTAGTACTCCACATGCTCTTTGAAGTACTCCTCTCCTGTTGCTGATGGTGTATGATAATGCAAGGGTGAGTACATGTCGTACTCAGCGAGTGCGGGAAGTATGACATGTAGCTTACAACAAGGTAGGTATAAAAGGCTCATTGTAGAAAGCAAAGTTTATTTCACAAACATGATAAAAAGTAGCAACTAGCTTTAAATGAATTTAACCCTAACATATATCCAATTTAAAACATCAACATACCTCCATCATGATTCCCTCTTTTCATGTCTCTTCCAGACATTTATCTTTCTCAACTTTTTGTCGTGCCCATGAATACCATCTCGTATTCATTACCATCTCTTCTCATATTCAATTCCATCTCATAACCGAGATCAAAGCTCATTATCACGACTCAACAGTAGCAACCTCATTACCAAGACTCAACAGTCCCGAAAACCAAATCCAAAGACCAAACCATAACCAAACCAATAACCATCCCAAATCTCCATCCCCAAAACTATCCCATCTAATCATGGATGTTGGCCGGGCGCTTGTGACCGGAAGCACGGCTATCATGATAGTTTTATACTTTGCAGAGTTTGCACCACTTTACCCACAAGTTTGTGATTTCGTCACCCGTCGGCGACTGCAGAACCTCCATTTTACCAGTACACAACCATCGGTGTATGGTCAAGAGATCACAAAATAGCCTTTACAAAGGGGTTACTAGATGTATGGACTCACTAGGTTTCACTAGCAGGCTCGAATCACCATTCTCCCACCTACGCGCCCCCTCTTGTGCCATGCAGTTCCCAGGGCAGTCCTCTCTCGACTCCCATTACCCGTACCTTCCATGGTCCATAACAATCTAGCAACTTACCTCATTAGATCTATGGTGGCACTATATTCCTGACATGTGCTCGCATGAGCTGGTCCTTAGATCTATGGCAAGTAACCACTATCTCATTCTACCACTTCCACGAACCAAGCTTGCCCAGATCTCCCCCGATTCATGTTCATTAACAACATCATGTTCTCAATTAACACTATGAGTGCAGTAGCTAGACACATCTATCTCGCTTCCCATACCCCGTAGATTAGCGAAGCAAAAATTAAAACGACCATACCCGACTCATCAACTTTCTCGGCGACAAGGGTGGTTAAAAAACTAGTAAACTCCTATAAAAGGGTTTCCCATCAAGTTGACTCACAATTTTTGCAAACAAAAATGTTTCAAAACATGGGATCAATATGGTCAAGGGGCACTTGCCTTGTTCCTGTGGCTTCTGTTGCTCTTGGATCTTGAAGTCTTGGTGTTGTAATCCTTCGTAGATAGCTTCCTAAGCTTTTCCTTCTACTTACGATCACGCACATACAAAATTTACAGCAATCAATCGTCATGCACAATCCTTATTCAAGATGCCACGGTGCATATGCATGCTAATCCTATGGTGCTGTTTTTTATTAGATCAGTTTGTATATGTTCTTGCATGTTTTAATGGCTTGCATGGGATTTTATGGCGAACAAGGTATAGGGTTCAAGTGTGGACGTGGCGATGATCTCGACTCAAGATCTAGATCAAACAGATCAGCACGTGATCTGTCCACATGAAAAAGCTTCTGTTTCGAAAGAATCAAAGAAACAGATGCATAGAAAACCGCAATGACGTCGTAAGGTGGTAATGGAGACCTACCTTACTTCCTTCGGGGCCTTCTTCCTAGCAATGGAAGCAAAACAGATTGTTGGCTTTCCTCCGGCGATGTCGAGCCTGTCGGGGCTCGTCGGCGGTCTCACCGATGGTCGAATTCCGGCGAAGAGGGTTAGCTCGGCGAGTTGGGGGCTAGGGCCTCTAAGTTGTCGGCTTGGAAAAGATGTTACAGTCAAGGGGGTGTTTCGGGTTCTATTTATAACCGGACAAAGAAGAGTCCTTCTCTGATTGGATTTCAAATAAGAGTCCTATTCAAGTTGTTTTTTGATCTTAACAACTTATCTTCAATAGATTTGGTGCGGTAGCAGCGTGAAATCGTGTCGGTTTCCATCATTACCGGGTATCCCCGCGCGTACAAGAGAAAAACTACTTAGGGATCTCGTCCTTCCGCAGGGATAAGCTCCGGAGGCTCCACGTGTCCAGCGCGGGCCTTGTTTTCCCTTTTCCTCAGGGACAAGCTCCAGCTGTGCCGCGTGTCAGGTGGGACCTCCCTCTTCCTCAGAGGCGAGCTCAGCGTGCGCCACGCGTCTGGCGGGCAGGACCTCCATCTCCCACAGAGGCGAGCTCCGCGTGCGCCATGTGTCTGGTGGGTCAGGACCTCCCCTCTCTCCAGAGACAAGCTCCGCGTACGCCATGTGTCAGTGCCGGACCTCCCCTCTCTTCGAAGGTGAGCTCCGAGTGTGCCACGTGTCAGTGCCGGACCTCCCCTCTCTTCGGAGGTGGCTCCGAGAGTGCCACGTGTCAGTGTCGGACCTCCCGTCTCTTTGGAGGTGAGCTTCGAGAGTGTCACGTGTCCAACAGCGCCGGATCTCCTTTCTACTCAGAGATGAGCTCCGAGGTCGACACGTGTCCAACTGCGTCGGACCTCCCTTTTCCTCGAAGATGAGCTCTGAGAATGACACGTGTCAAGCAGGCAGGACCTCTCGGAGACGAGCTCCGAGGCTGACATGTGTCCTGCAGTATCTTCTCCTCGGAGGTGAGCTTCGAGGATGACACATGTCCAGTAGTGTAAGACATCTCGGAGGTGAGCTCCGAGGGTGACACGTATCCAACAGGGCCGGACCTCTCGGAGGCGAGCTCCGAAAGCGACACATGTCCCGTCGGTTGGACCTCCCAGAGGCGAGCTCCAAGAGCGACATGTGTCCCACGATTCTGGACCTCACTTCTCCGCAGTGACTAGCTCCGAAGGCGACACGTGTCCTGCGGGGCTGGCCTCACTTCTCCGCAGAGGCTAGCTCCGGGGACAACACGTGTCCCACGTGGTCGGACCTCGCCTCTCTCGCAAAGGCAAGCTCCGAGTAGCCAGTTAGTGCCAGACCTCACCCCTTTCACAAGGATGAGCTCCGAAGGCGCCACGTGGCCAGCGGCCGCGGGAAGTGTCTACGGCGCTCCTTGGCGAACTGGAATTGGCTCTTTTTGGCTATCTTTTTTATTCTTTCTCTGTTTCTACTTCTTTTAAAAATATTTTCTCTATATGAAATATGCATGTACGCAGGGAATCAAATTTGAGGGTGTTACAAACCTACACCCCTTAAATTGAATCTCGCCCTCGAGATTCGATGAAGAATAGATGAGGGAATTCTGCCTTGAGGTCTTCCTCACGCTCCCATGTAGCTTCGGCTTCTGTGTGATGGCTCCATTGTACCTTGCACCAACGTATCACTTTGTTCCTCGTGACCCTTTCCTTCACATCCAAAATTCGGACAGGGTGCTCTACATAGGTCAGATCCTCTTGAAGTTCGAGTTCATCCAATGATACTTGTTCTTCTGGTACTCTCAAGCACTTCTTGAGCTGGGATACGTGAAACACGTCATGCACGTCAGAGAGGTGCATTGGCAGCTCCAGTTGATAGGCTACCTCTCCTTGCTTGCCCAAAATCTTAAATGGCCCGATGTAGCGAGGTGCTAGCTTGCCTTTGACGTTGAAACGTCGTTGGCCACGGATAGGTGATACCTTAAGGTACACAAAGTCCCCTACTTCGAAGGCCAAATTCCTTCGCCTATTGTCCGCATAGCCTTTTTGTCGTGACTGAGCAGCCTTCAAGTTCTGCATGTATCGTTTGGACTTGCTTCTCAGCCTCTTGCAGCACTTATGTTCCAAACACTTGGTTCTCTCCGGTCTCGTTCCAAAATAGTGGCGTTCTACACCGTCTACCATACAATGCTTCAAAAGGTGACATCTTCAAACTGGCCTGGTAGCTGTTGTTGTACGAGAACTCGGCATACGACAAGCTCCTATCCCAACTACGTCCATGTTTCAAGGCACAAGCTCTCAACATGTCTTCCAAAATTTGGTTTGTCCTCTCTGTTTGTCCATCCGTCTACAGGTGGTAAGCGGAGCTAAAATCCAGTCGTGTACCCATAGCTTCATGCAGCTTCCTCCAGAACCTAGAGGTAAATTGGGTACCTTGATATGAGACTATCCTCTTTGGGACTCCATGACTCCACACAATTTGCTCTATTTACAGCTCGACTAGTTGTGCAACGTTGTACTTGGTCTTAACAGGAAGGAAATGGGCTGTTTTTGTCAATCGGTCCACGATAACCCAGATGGAGTCGTAACCCGACTGAGTACGTGGTAATCCGACGATGAAATCCATGCTGATGTCCTCCCACTTCCACTCGGGTACCTTCAATGGTTGCAACAGTCCAGCGGGTCTTTGATGTTCGACCTTCACCCGTTGGCATGTGTCGCATAAGGCAACATACTCTGTCATGTCCCTTTTCATACCATCCCACCAATAACAAGTCTTCAGGTCCTCATACATCTTTGTACTGCCAGGATGTATGGAATAAGGTGATTCATGTGCCTCCTTTAGTATCTTGTCACGGATGTGCTTCACGTTAGGCCTTTCCGGCTCAATGAATCAGCTAATACATTGGCCTTTCCGGGGTGATAGTTGATTCCATCATCATAATCCTTGATATGTTCCAACCATCGATGTTGCCTCAAATTTAAATCCGTTTGGGTGAATATGTTGATGTGGACATCACTCCTGCAGATATACACAACACTCACATGGTAGACACGCAAGGTCCAATTACTAGAGCTCGAGCATGACAATTGAATTTAGAGGTGAGCTCATTCCTGAACAATTCTTTATATGTGAATTTTGAGAGTTTGTTGCTACCTAATGGATTAATTATGATTAGGAACCATGGAGAGGACATGGAGATACATGGAGAGGGGTTTGGAGGCGTGGAGGACCAGAAAATACGCCAACAAGAAGTTAGAGACCGAGCCCAACTAAAACTCGAGTCCAACTCGGGCCCAGGAGCAGTCCACCTTAAAATGGATGCACGTGAGGCATACGGACTCTGTTTTTGACGTTCTACATATGCACGGAAAGCTGAGAGGATAAACTTTCCAATGGAACTGGCCCCACGTCAAAATTCCCTCGGAGTCGACGGGAAACTTCGAAACAATATAAAGTTTGGAGTCTGTCAGGTTGTTGCATCATCTAGTTGGGCCATTGGGCCTTGTATCGAGTCCAAGTCGATTATGTACCTGTCTTAGGGTTAGGTCACGACCCTAGCACCCCCCTGGTCGTACTCCACCTCCTTTATACCCCCTAACCACTGTCACAAACAGCTGGGTTTTGCTTAGATTATTCTTTCAAGAACAATTTAGCTGTTCATCGGTTTGTGAGACCCTAACTTGAGTACTTCATATCTTTCAGCAATTTGGTTGCATTCTTTGTTGTTCTTGCTTGTGTTCTTCGATTCGCAGGCAAAGATTAGCCTTCTTGGCGAGGTCAACTGCACAATATTGGTGGATAACCTGAGGAGACGTGGTGCTGTGATTGCAGGGTTCAGAACGTGTTGTTCGGAAGCCGGATCGATTTGTGTCAAGTCTCCACCAAATCGAGAGTCATCAGAACCTTTCAGAAGATCGGGACTCCTGTACATATCAAGTGGTAATCAGAGCTTTAGATGCACCATCAGGTTCGCCTTCCCCTAGTTTTTTTTATCTTGAACTCGTCCTATCATCCACGAAAAAGCCAAAAAAATTATAGTCATAGGTTTCCCCATCCCGGACCAGGTTTAGCCTTTTGCACAATTCTGTTTTGGAGTCCGTAGTGTTGAATTTGTGTCCTAGTTTGTGTTTTGTTTCTGGTTTAATCGTGTTCTGTTCCTACTTTGTTATTCCAACCGCTGCATTCCATCGAAACCCTAGCTGCCACAATCGTTATCAAATCGATCACCATAACTATTCATTGTGCTAGGGTTATCCTTGTTCTTCAGTTTTCATCACATATTACGTGAGTTTATCCTCCTTGATATACGCACACCATCCCACACGTTGTCACCATCATATCCAATTTTTTTCTCACCACCGTTTCCAATTCAGCTCCACCAAAAACATAATCTTGTGGTGTTGTCTTAAAACGGCCATAACCTTGGCATTGGGTTAAATTACATTGCCCAGATTCACATTGGAAGATTTATTATTTGGCATCTAAAGGCTCAACAATAATCATAAAGAAACATATTGAATTTCTGTTGTCCACATCTTGTTTTTTTCAAGTGAGCTGAAAATTTGTGCGACGTATATATTAGTGCTCCTGATTTCATGGCAGATATAAAAAAATTCAAAGAAAAAATATAGAAAAGAAAATTTGTGAAGAGGAGCACAAATATCAAAACTTGGGTGTGTTATTTTGCCTTGTGGTGCAATTGTTCCTGCTCAATTATTGTCCTTATCATTCATACTTCTTGTTGTCTTGTTCATAACATCCGGGATAAGACACGAGTAGGCCAGCAACTAGGACAAGTGTTTGGACATCTATTCAGCATTACTATCTGTTATTGAATTGTGTGCTACTCACATATATTTGGCCATCCAAACTCCACATTCATCCTTTCGAACAGCACAAGTTTTTGGCCCTTGCAATCGCTGAATCACGTTGTCTAGGTATCCTTTGCCTTGTTATGGTAAGAAACTTGTAAGAGCTTGGGAAGACTCGACCCATTGCTTTGTGAGTTCCACCATCATTGTGTAGTAGTTGATAGGGATAATCTTGTTGTTTTCCATATTATTCTTGCTAACAATGTCACATCATGTTGGTCCTACGGAGTGTGTTTTGAAAAGTGAGATGAAGGGTTACATAGACCAAATGATGAAGTCTTTCAAGGAAGCAATCGCACAAGGGGTAAAAGATTATCTTGCTGAACAGAGAATACCCCACACACTTAAGAGGTTGGACAAACGCTTAAGCTCGCTAGTTGGAAGGATTGATGATATGGAGACCCACCTACCATTCAGCCATGATGCTACCCACCACAACAACTTTGAAGAAGAAGAAGAAGACGTGTTGTGTGATGTCAATGGAGAGGTGGATACACGTGCTGCGCAGAATGTACATCTACGTCAACACCTTCGTCAAAACACTCATGGTATGGTAGGAAACAACATGCGTGGTAACAATAACCGCCCTCTTGATGACCCTTTTGCTAAAGTTAAATTTTCCATACATTCATTTTCTGGTGTTTATGATGCTGAGGCATATCTTGATTGGGAAATGACGGTTGAGCAGAAATTTAATTCCCACCTTGTTCCTGAACAACATAGAGTTCGACAAGCCGCTAGTGAGTTTAAGGATTTTGCTATAATATGGTGGAATGAACTAGGTACCACACGCTTACAACCTGATACATGGGAACGTTTAAAAGAAGCTATGCGTAATCGTTTTGTTCCTCCATCCTACCAACGTGATTTACGAAAGAAATTGCAGCGCTTAGAGCAGGGAAATAATTATGTCCAAGATTATTATGCGGAGCTTCAAAAGGGTATGATACGATGTGGGGTAGTAGAGGACATTGAAGATAAAATTTCTCGTCTCTATGGGGGGTTGAGACGTGAGATACATGATATTATTGATTATAAGGAATTTAATACTGTCAACCAGTTGTTCCAGCTTGCTATGCTTGCAGAAAAGGAGTTACAGGGTCGTCAACAAAAGAACAAGAGCAGCAGCGATGCTTCCTACACTCCACGCACGACAACATCTTCGGGGGCATCCAAGTCATTCCGTTTTGATGCCCTTTCACCAAAATAAGCAGCCAAGCTTCCTTCTGGCAGCAACAACGTTTCAGCAGCACCGAAACCACCACCTGCACGACTTGCGGATTTGGGTAAAAATTCCATGCAGGTACCCACCAAAAGTGCTTCATCCGTTGCTTCAACAGGACGCACTTCCGGCATTCAGTGCCACCGCTGCCATGGTCTTGGTCATGTGCAAAAAGATTGTCCTAGTCAACGGGCATACGTGGCTACAGAAGAGGGAGGATACATCAGCACCTCCGATATCGAAGATAACAATGATGATGAAGCTGCCACGGACAATGATGAGAGACATGTTTTTGGGAGTGAAGACACATCAGCCTACATGAACATCATTGCGCAGCGGGTGCTCAACACATAGGTACAAGAACTTGATAGATTACAACGCCATAATTTGTTTCAGATTTTCTTTGTCATCAAGAACTGGCGAGCACGTGTCATCGTTGATGGAGGAAGCTGCAACAACTTGGGTTAGTTTTGAATTGGTCAAGAAGCTTAGCTTGAATACATGACCACACCCACATCCATACTATATTCAATGGTTGAATGATTCTGGAAGAGCTAAGGTAACACAAACTTGCAGAATTCCGTTTCCCATTGGTACATATGTTGATTCCGTTGATTGTGATGTGGTACCCATGCAAGTGTGTTCACTTTTATTGGGTCGACCTTGCGAACATGATAAGGATGCTTTGCACCATGGTAGAAGTAATAAATACACTTTTATGCATAAAGGAAAGAAAATTACTTTGCTATCTTTGACTCCCGCTGAAATTATACAAGCTGATAGGGAGAGAGCTGGAATTTCTAGTAGTTCTAAATCAGAAAATCAACAAGTCATTAATTCTGTGTTACCACCAAATAATGAGAGATCTACACCTAATTCTAAGACTGAGGGAACTAAATTGAAGGGTCGTGTAATGCTTGCTACAAAATCAGACCTTACTGAAATTTCTGATCATGATATTTGCTGTGCATTGGTGTGCAAACAAGTTTTGTTCTCCATTGATGATATTGCTAGGTATTTGCCTCCAGCAGTTACTAACTTGTTGCAAGAGTATGAGGATATTTTTCCAGCTGAGATACCCCAGGGACTTCCACCTTTGAGAGGGATTGAACATCAAATTGATTTGATTCCAGGTGCAATTTTGCCAAACCGTGCTGCATATAGGACCAACCCCGAGGAGACTAAGGAAATTCAGCGGCAAATCCAAGACCTTTTGGACCGTGGGTATGTATGTGAAAGTCTTAGACCTTGTGTTGTTCCTGTACTTTTGGTTCCTAAGAAAGATGGTACTTGGCGTATGTGTGTTGATTGTAGAGCCATTAACAATATTACTATAAGATATCATCATCCTATTCCTAGGCTAGACGACATGCTTGATGAGTTGTGTGGTTCTATAATTTTCACTAAGATTGACTTGCGTAGTGGTTACCACCAAATAAGAATGAAATTGGGAGATGAATGGAAAACAGCTTTGAAAACCAAATTTGGGTTGTATGAGTGGTTAGTAATGCCTTTTGGTTTAACTAATACACCAAGTACATTCATGCGTTTGATGAATGAGGTCTTGAGAGCTTTTATTGGAAAATTTGTGGTGGTCTACTTTGATGATATCTTGATTTATAGCAAGTCATTGGATGAACATATGGATCATTTATGTGCTGTTTTTAATGCTTTGAGAGATGCACGTTTATTTGGTAACCTTGAGAAGTGCATCTTTTGTACGAATCGAGTTTCCTTTCTTGGCTATGTTGTAACTCCACAGGGAATTGAGGTGGATGAGATGAAAATTAAAGCGATGAAGAGCTGGCCAATACCTCAATCCATCACACAGGTAAGGAGCTTTCTTGGTCTTGCAGGTTTCTACCGACGTTTCGTCAAGGATTTTAGCACTATTGCTGCCCCATTTCATGAGTTGACTAAGAAAGGTGTGGTGTTCCATTGGGGGAAAGCACAAGAGGAGTCCTTTGACACCTTGAAGGACAAGCTTACACACGCACCATTGCTGCAACTTCCTGATTTTAGTAAGGCTTTTGAACTTGAATGTGATGCTAGTGGAGTTGGCATTGGTGGTGTCTTACTGCAAGGTGGTAAACCGGTTGCATACTTTAGTGAAAAACTTAATGGTCCTGTCCTGAATTACTCCACATATGATAAATAATTTTATGCTCGCGTACCATCCTTAGAGACATGGCGTCATTATTATGGCCTAAAGAATTTGTTATTCATTCTGATCATGAATCGCTAAATCATATTCGTTCTCAAAATAATCTAAATCATAGACATGCAAAATGGATTGAATTTATTGAGTCTTTTCCTTATGTCATTAAACATAAGAAAGGGAAGGATAATTTGATCGCTGATGCATTGTCTAGACGATATAATATGTTGTCCCAACTTGATTGTCGAATTTTTGGACTTGAACTAATTAAAGAACAATATGCTCTTGATGCTGATTTTAAAGATGTGTTGCTGCATTGTAGAAAAGGTCATACCTGGAAAAAATTTGTACTGGATGATGGATTCTTGTTTATAGCTAACCGCCTATGCATTCCAGTTGGTTCCATTCGTCTTTTGTTATTACAGGAGGCACATGGTGGAGGATTGATGGGCCATTTTGGCGCAAAGAAGACGGAGGATGTTCTGGCCACACATTTCTTTTGGCCAAAGACGAGGATAGATGTAGAGCGGTTTGTGGCTCGCTGCACCACATGTCAGAAAGCTAAGTCCCGTTTGAATCCACATGGTTTATATATGCCTCTTCACACTCCTTCCATTCCTTGGGCGGATATCTCTATGGACTTTGTTTTGGTATTGCCTAGGACTAAGAGGCGGAGGGACAACATTTTTGTTGTGGTGGATCGTTTTTCTAAGATGGCACATTTTATACCGTGTCAGAAAAGTGATGATGTTGTACATATTGCCGACCTTTTCTCAAAGAGATTGTTCGCTTGCATGGTATGCCTTCTACTATTGTTTCAGATCGTGATGCTAAATTTTTGAGTCACTTTTGGCGCACCCTATGGAACAAGTTGGGTACAAAACTGTTGTTTTCTACAACATGTCACCCACAAACTGATGGGCAAACAGAAGTAGTGAACCGCACTTTGGGCACCATGTTGAGAGCTGTTTTGAAGAAAAATTTAAAGATGTGAGAAGAATGTTTGCCACATGTGGAGTTTGCATATAATCAGGCAACACATTCTACCACCAAGGTAAGTCCTTTTCGGGTAGTGTATGGATTCAATCCTCGTGCTCCTATTGATATCTTGCCATTACCTACTAGTGAGAGAACTTATAATGATGCAAAGGAACGTGCTGATTTTATTTTTAAAATTCATGAGACCACTAAACACAATATTGAAAAGATGAATGAAAAATATAGAATTGCTGGTAGTAAAGGTAGGCAGGAAGTTAGACTTGAACCGGGTGACTTAGTTTGGTTACACTTGAGAAAGGATAGATTTCCAGAACTGAGAAAGTCTAAATTGATGCCTAGAGCTGATGGTCCTTTTAAAATACTTGAGAAGATTAATGATAATGCATATAAACTTGAGTTGCCTCCCGAGTTTGGGGTTAGTCCCACCTTTAACATTTCAGATTTGAGACCATATTTTGGTTGAAGAAGATGAGCTTGAGTCGAGGACGACTCCAATGCAAGAGGGGGAGGATGATGTGGACATCACTCCTAAAAATATACACAACACTCACATGGTAGACATGTAAGGTCCAATTACTAGAGCTCGAGCACGACAATTGAATTTAGAGGTGAGCTCGTTCCTGAACAATTCTTTATATGTGAATTTTGAGAGTATGTTGCTACCTAATGGATTAATTATGATTAGGAACCATGGAGAGGACATGGAGATACATGGAGAGGGGTTTGGAGGCGTGGAGGACCAGAAAATACGCCAACAAGAAGTTAGAAACCGAGCCCAACTCAAACTCGAGTCCAACTCGGGCCCAGGAGCAGTCCACCTTAAAATGGATGCACAGGAGGCATACGGACTCCGTTTTTGTCGTTCTACATATGCACGGAAAGCTGAGAGGATAAACTTTCCAATGGAACTGGCCCCATGTCAAAATCTGTGACGCCTCAATTCTGTGGAAAACCACGGAACTGAGAACTAATGCATATGTGTGCCCAAGATGTTCATCACACATACACATATGTTCCACAAACTGAATTCAGATTATATATTACCACGAATAACAGAGTTTGTTACAATATCTCATGAGTCTTGGACTCATGCTCACAGCGGAAGTCTTTATTTCTATGCAGCGGAAGTCTTTATTCTAATGCGGAAGCAAATCTAAGCAGAAGTGGCTCTATCCCTACTCCCTCCACAGGCAAGGTTGAGAACAGATCACACACCTTAATGCTCCACTTGGTCTTCATAGTAGGCTTCTTCTACTGCTGATGATGAAATAATAATGCAAGTTTGAGTACAATGATGTACTCAGCAAGTGCGATAAAAACACGATATGTAGCTCATAACAAGGTAGGTATAAAAGGCTCATTTGCTGAAAAGAAGATTTATAAAACCATGATAAAACAGCAACTTAACTTTAGATGAATGTAATCCCAGCATGTATTAAATTACCAACATACCTCCATCACTGTCTATGTTCCACCCGAACATTAACCAACTTCATTCTTGCTCACAAATACCTCCTCGTATTTGCTACCATCTCACGAATACCTTCTCGTATTCGCTACCATTTTATCTCATAAACAACTTCGTCTCACACCAAGACTAATCTCGTTGCCATGACTCAACAGTCATGCAACCAGCTTATCACCCGGACTCAACAGTCCCAAAAACCAAACCATAACCATAATCAATAACCATAACCAAGAACCATCCCAATAACCATCCCAACTAATCATGGCAGTTGGCCAGGCGCTCGTGACCGTAAGCTCGGCTATCATGATAGTTTTAAGAACCCTGCAGAGTTTGTACCTCTTTACCCACAAGTTTGTGATTTCGTCACCCGTCGGCAACTGCAGAACCTCCATTATACAAGTACACAACCGTCGGTGTATGGCCAAGAGATCACAAAATAGCCTTTACAAAGGGGCTACTAGATGTATGGACTCACTAAGGTTTCACCGGCAGGCTAGAATCTCCAATTCTCCCACCAACGGGCCCCCTCTGGTGCCATGCAATTTCCAGGGCAGTCCTCACTTGACTCCCATTCCCCGCGCCTTCCACAGTCCATAACACTCTTGCAACTTACCTAATTACTCAGCTAAGCGTGGAAAAAGAAGGGAGGAGGGAGAGAAGGGAGGAAAGATGTGGGCGTACATAGATGGCAAAGGCGATGGCGACAACAACGATGCTCGGCGGCAAGGACGGCGAGGACGAAACTCAGCGGCGAGGACAGCAAGGACGAAGCATGGCAGCGAGTGTTTTGGTTGCAAAGGAAAATTTTGGCAGCCTGACGGCGTCTAAGTGAAATCTCTAGGATTCAGTTTTTTTGAGAAGATCGAGCGGCCTTATATAGGAGCAGATTTTCACGGGCGGCTCTTTATTAAACTCCGTCTGTGAAGATGTATTAGTAGAGATGGTTTGTAAATTGTAATTTAGAACAGCCTGAGCGGCCTTATATATGCGCAGATTTCATAGGTGGCTCTTAGTTAAACACCACCTGTGAAAAATGTTTAAATTATGTTCTTCCTAGTATATTTGTCTGTTGCCACTTCGTGCGCAGAGATAATAAATGTGCATCGTTGCCACAATGAACATATAGAACCACAATCACATTGCAATTTATAGATAAACATTTGCAACTCAATGAACATTTCATATTTTATACACATTGCGTGTCATCTAAACAATACATTTCAGACTAATATTCCTATAAAGCTCCCATTGATCGATCTAAACTGTATCGTCGAGCTTGCTCGCAAACACGTCTCTTATATTCCTATGGATCCTGAAAATAACATTGTCATTCTTTAAATTGACAAATATCGAATGAGGAATGATATATAACCTAGGTTGCTCACTAACACAAAGTTACTAACCTTGATAAGTAGATTATAGTAATCATTTTCAACATCGGGCGTTTTTGGTTGATGAAGCAAAAGCTGAACTTCAAGTAGTAAAATTCTGACATTAATACTAGGACACCACCCCTATGAAATATCAGTTTATGCAACATAAGAAACCACTTCAAATAACAGAAACAATTACTAATTACTTGAGCAAAATATGTCTATCTTATAGTCTCTTGATCAAGAACCCCAAGGCAGAGAAATCCTGGGACATTTGGGTGGAAGAAACTAGGTGCAAAGGCGCATCTCGGAGGTACCAAGGGATAGTCCTCCGAGAAGGAGATTGTTAGTGGGTAGTAACCACCTTCCTAGTCACTCTACAAAGGAAATTCATTAATAAGGGGACGATGGTTATACTGGATTATGCTTATTCTTCATGACTTACCCCTTCTTTACTGGGGACGATGCACTGCCACTTCATTAAGTCTCTCGACAAAGGCTTCGCAGAGAAACCCTACACAGAGAAATTGGACAACAAGTGACGCAAATGGCGAGCCATGAAATTGAAAATACCAAAAACAAACAAGACGGAAAAGCAAAACTACAGAGCGACCGGTGTGCCATATGCACATACATGGGGGTGGTTCTTGCACCACGCCAAGCGCTCCTCCTTGAGTCGGCCACGCGCCAAGTCTTTGATAAAGTTCCCAGCCATGAACGACGATGACGATGTAGAATAGGAGGGAGTAGTGACGGCGATGATGACGATGGTGATGGCGAACAGTGGATGGCAGGCGGCGGTTGCACTGGAGTTGGTCGATCGCTAGGGTTCCAAGAGAGAGCATTTGGACGGAAGGGAAACGCGCGGCCCGAGGAGGAGGAGGTGCGGAGAACTTAAATGCGGCCGATTGTGAAGAGACGTGCGAGATAAAAGCTTGTCTTCCATTGTTGACAAAGGGAGACGAGCGGCCCGAGGAGAAAGAGCTGCGGAGAACTTAATTGCGGCTGGTGGTGCATAGAAGTGCGACCAGCGTGCGACCCTCCTCCTCCTCGAATATGAATTAAACACATCCCGCGAAGATGTATTATCACAGGCCGTTCTTAATATAGAACCGTCTGTGAAAAAAGTTTACTAAGTTTAGAATTAATTAATATTCTTGATCAAATAAGGGGGCTTGTAAAAGCCCAAATTCCAAGTTCTCGTAATATGATTTAGTATTACAGCTGCCCATTAAAATTCACATGGAAAAACCTTTGAAATTGGTCAGAACATGAAAAACAAATAATAGGTTATTTTTCATTTTTGTATCTTATAAATGATTATGTGAGTGAATTTTTCTATGGAACTTTTTAGTCATCATACCAACCTCTATGATTTTTTCAGATTTTTACAAAATAGTTTGAATAAATGTGTGTTCAAAATTTGAAGAATGACTCATATGTATATGAGCATTTCATTAGAATGATGGATAATTTGAATTTTGACATGTTGGATTGCTTTAAAAAAATTAACAAAATTCATACATGTATAAATAAGACAATATGTTCATACAAACCAACTTTCAGTGGAAGATCCATTTTTAGGAGATATGAAAATCTGAATAATATGTGCATATAAATTAATTCTATATTTACAAAAACATAACAATGTTACCTTTATAAGTTTAAAACTTTTTGTTCCATCTAGTATATATTAATTTTTGAAGAATATAGAAAAAAGAATCATCGAGTTTGGACTTAATTTGAAGAATCTACACATGTTTGGGTATTTACATTGGAATCTAAATAAAAAATAAAGCAAAGGAAGAAGAAACTGAAGAGCAGACCTATGAAGAGACAATTATCGCAGACAGTTTTTAATATAGAACCGCCTGTGAAAAAAGTTTACTAAGTTTAGTATTAATTAATATTCTTGATCAAAATAAGGGGGTTTGTAAAAGCCTAAATTCCAAGATCTTGTAATATGATTTAGTATTACAGGTGCCCAATAAATTTTACTTGGAAAAACTTTGAAATTGGTCAGAACATGCAAAACAAATAAATAGGTTATTTGTTATTTTTGTATCTTGCATATAGTACAATGATTTTGTGAGTGAATTTTTCTATGGGACTTTTTAGTCATCATACCAGCCTCAATGGTTTTTTTCAGATTTTTACAAAATTGTTTGAATCAATGTGTGTACAAAATTTGAAGAATGCCTCATATGTATATGAGCATTTCATTAGAATGATGGATAATTTGAATTTTGACATGTTGGGTGGCAGCAGGCTGCGGACCGTGTATATGATCATTTCATTAGAATGATGTCAAGATTCCTATTCCGATATATGTTAAACATATATGTATTTCAGGGAATTCAATATATGGTGAACATAAATGTGTAAACATGGCGGTAGGCGGGCTCTATGCGCAGGTGGGTGCAGGGTGCGGCGTGGCGGCAAGCAAGTCACGACGGAGGGGCACTCTGGTGGCGGGCTCTCACACACTAAAGCCATCTGGTTAGACATGCTTTCGCGAGCGCGCTGCATTGAGAGACGATTGCAAAATGATCATAAGTTCGATGGAGATCTCCAGATATTCCACGGTGATTTCACGTTCAAATGCTGGTACGACGGTACATGCTGTTACGTCCTTCATAATGCAAAGAAGTTCTTCAGGGCACTCTCCGGGACAGATAACAAAGATACAGTAACACAGGACAAAGAAAGGGGAACATAATGACAACAGTAACACGGGACAAAGCCACGGTAACATCTGTTTAGAAGAGTAACAGGGAACAAACATTCGGTAACATCGTGACCAGAGTAACACGGGACACATCAAGGATAACATATGTACAAGTTCAGAAAAGTATAACTAATATGAAAGCACGTCGAGGAGTTATCAAATCCAGCCATAGTTCCTCGCCATTTGATGGTGCCGGCACTTCTTCTTCTTATCACTATGTATTTCGGAATTGGAGAGCCCAACTTCCACAACATGACATTGGATGGAGTTGATGTCTTCATCTGGTTACGCTTCAAGTTGGGACAGACTGGGCATATCAGGTAGCCGCTGGGGTGCTCGATGACGCGCATATTGTCGCCGCATGGGACGGGCAATTTGTAGCCATCATACCTGTCATCATCAGAGTCCGTGCTGACGTACCCGGGCTAGGGCACTGCTCACAGACGGGAGATGGCGAGGAAGCCTGACGGGAGAGCAGCAGCACGCAAATCTCATAAGAGGTAAACACATCGATGCAGGCATACTCCACCTGCTGTGGAGACAGGATCACCTTATCCCACTTATCACACTTGATGTCCTTCACCTTGTCGATGTGCACATTCATCACCTCGAGCACCAGGGCCTTGAGCGACGCCGACATGAGTTCCAACCGATGCAGCACCTTCACGGCAAGGTCCCAGAGCTCAACCACATTTTCTACCTCGAAGCCGTAGTCCTCGTGCAGCCGCTTTACATCGCTATTGATACTGACGCCCAAAAATATGTTGTGCGGATAGGCGAAGAAGTTTTTCAGGGCACTCTTCGGAACATAGTCTGCATGATTGATCTTGAAGACGGGGCAGTGGTGGCCCACGCAGAGCTGCAGGACGGCCATCTTGTATGACTTGCGCCCATCTGGGTTCTTGACGTCGTATCACTCTGTGTCCAGACCGACGATGAGGGGCCCTGGGTTGTTCCCGCGAGCCTGCAAAAGGAAGCGCTTGACATCGGCGCCGGAGGACGTGACGGTGGTCTTGATCATGGTGCCATTCAACATGACCTCGGTGGTATCGGTTGCATCACTTTAGGTCACCAACTGTGTTGGTGGAGCCGCCGAGACCAGAGATGACCATCGGGAGTAGTTCACCAGCGAGCCACCAGAAGGTTGCAGCTTGGCTCCCTGGTTGTTCGCCGGTGGGCCACCAGAAGGTTGCCGCTTGGATACAGCGCTTGACTCCGGGAGCGCCAGCGACGGCTGCTTGCATTTTCTGCCTTGATGATCACCAGCGGGGAGGCGAGACAAGGATCTGCAGACGCCATGATTGTGAAGAGCGAGGAAGATGGAAGGGTGTGCTGTGAGGAAGATGAGGAAGGGCGCGACAACTACTTTGAGTCGCCAACTATGTTGGCGGAGCCGCCGGGACCAGAGACGACCATTGGGAGTGGTTCATCAGTGGGCCACCAGAATATTGCAGCTTGGCTCTCTAGATGTTCACCGGTGGGCCACCAGAAGGTTGCCACATGGCTCCAGCGCTTGACTCCGAGAGCGCCAGCAATGACTGCTTGTATTTTCCGCATTGATGATCACCATCGGGGAGGCGAGACGAGGATCCTGCAGACGCCATGGTTGTGAAGAGTGAGGAAGATGGAAGGGCGCTGGGAGGAATATGAGGAAGGGCGCAACAACTGCTTATTATAGAGGCATTTCAGATTCTAGCGGTTGCAGCACCGTCGACGAGGCGCTATAACTGAATGTCCTAACCTTCCGGTCATTCCTGTAGGTCGCAGCTAGCTTCCTTGGGAAGGTACTCATACCACACTCTCTCTATCTATAGCCCCTTGTCCATTCCAACATAGTGGTTGATCGATTCTCTAAATACAGGAACAGACTGACAAAAAACACATGAATAGGCAGCAAAACTTTCAGGGGATAAGGATGGCTTACCAGCAGGTGGGCACTCAGGAGTTCAGGCTCCTCTCCTCACAATAGTTTCGAAAAACAGATAATGGCCACGAAGCAGCTAATCACTGCCACCCAGGGAGAACAAACATTTCTATACAATGTTACTTATATAAGTTTTAAACTTTTTTGTTCAATCTGGTATATATTAATTTTGAAGAATATAAATAAAGAATTATCGAGTTTAGATTTAATTTGCAAAATCTATACATGTTTGAGTATTTACATTGGAATCAAAATAAAAAATGAAGCAAAGAAAGAAGAAACTGAAGAGCAGACCTGTGAAGAGGCAATTATCACAGGCGGTTTCTAATATAGAACCGTTTGTGAAAAAAGTTTACTAAGTTTAGAATGAACTAATATTCTTGATCAAAATAAGATGGCATGTAAAAGGGTAAATTCTAAGTTCTTGTAATATAATTTAGTATTACAGGTGCCCATTAAATTTCACTTGGAAAAACCTTTGAAATTGGTCAGAACATGAAAAACAAATTAATACGTTATTTGTCATTTTTGTATCTTTCATAATACAATGATTTTTTGAGTGAATTTTTGTATTTGGACTTTTTAGTCATCATACCAACCTATATGATTTTTCAGATTTTTACAAAATTGTTTGAATCAATATGTGTTCAAAATTTGAAGAATGCCTCATATGTATATGAGCATTTTATTAGAATGATGGATAATTTGAATTTTGACATGTTGGATTGCTTTAAAAATTAAAAAAAATTCATACATGTATAAATAAGACAATATGTTCATGCAAACCAACTTTTAGTGGAAGATCCATTTTTTAGTAGATAAGAAAATCTGAATAATATGTGCTTATAAATTTATTCTATATTTACCAAAACATAACAATGTTACCTATGTAAGTTTTAAAATTTTTGTTCCATCTAGTATATATTAATTTTTGGAGAATATAGAAAAAATAATCATCAAGTTTGGACTTAATTTGTAGAATCTATATTTGTTTGAGTATTTACATTAGAATCTAAACAAAAAATGAAGTAAGAGAAGAAGAAACTGAAAAGCAGACCTATGAAGAGGCAATTATCGCAGACGGTGTTTAATGGATCACCTTAAAACACGCTTATGATAATGAACGACTATATAAAGTACTGCTCAAGCACCGCAAAAACCTAACTCAGGAGATTTCACATCGACGCGGTCAGACTGCTAAAAAATACATTTTCCCCACGCCGTCGCAGCCGCCATCTTGGCCGTCGCCGCTGCCGCCGTCCTCTCCCTCGCTGCCGAGCCCACGTTGTCATCACTTTACGCTAGCTTTATGAAACTTGTGTTCAACTTTCAGCGTTCACTTGCATTCAAGAAATGATTACTATCATATTTTTATTTTTACAGTTTGATCCTATGTACATTCAAAATGTTACAAACTTTATTGAAGAGTCCAAGAGACATGTGAAGATGCAAAAGATAGATGACATCTTATGTCCATGTATCGACTGTAAAAATAAGATTACTTGGATAGATACTATAGTAATCCAATCTCATTTGCTGAAAAGGGGTTTCAAAAAAAAACTACACAATATGGACAGAATATGGTGAGTTAGATACACATGAGATGGATAAAGATGATGAGAGAGGTTCTGATGACGATAATGCTAATATCGATTATGGTAGTGACAATCAGGATGATGATGGTGATGAGTTTGATTATGTGGAGATGTTGCGTCACATCGAACTCATGTATTAATTTCTATGGGAGGAAGTAAAGGTTTAAGTAAAATGGAGACATTACAGAATGCAGCGACGGAGTTCTTATGTGATGAATCAAAGGGTTGTGATAAAGAGTTTACTACATTACGTGCAGTCCTAGACCTACTAAAGTTGAAAGCCACACACGGATGGTCCGATTGTAGTTTCTCTGATCTTTTGAATTATTTGGCAGAAATTATTCCAAATCCCAATAAACTTCCCAGAAGCACTTATAAAGCGAAGAAACTCCTTTACTCGATGTCACTAGGTGTGACAAAAATACACGCTTGTGTGAACCATTGTATTCTGTATCGCAAAGAGCATGAGCTTGCAACTGTATGCCCCATCTGCGGTGTCAGTAGATACAAAAAGGACTGCAATCACCAGTATGTTACCAACATGAATAAGACCCTGAAGAATAAGAAGAATGCATATTGGCCCTGAAGGTGACGATGACAATACTTCTGACGATGCAGGCGGGAAGAATAAGAGAAAAATTCCTTGCTTGTGATGTGGTACCTTCCAGTAATTGATCGTTTGAAGCGTTTGTTCTCAAACTCTATGGAGGTTGAACTTATGCGTTGGCGTTCCGAGCAGCTCAGGAAGAATGAAAAACATATTCGACACTCTTGTGACGCAACCCAGTGGAAAAAATTTGATATTCAGTATCCACAGTTTACAAAGAAATTCAGAAATGTAAGGTTTGCCCTGGGTACAGACGGAATGAATCCGTTTGGTGAAAAAAAGACCATGCACAACACATGGCTCGTGGTCATAATAATGTACAACCTACCGACGTGGTTGTGTCACACAAGGAAATATATTTTGTTATCTATTCTTATACAATGTCCGAAATAACCCGGCATCAAAATTGATGTGTTATTGGAACCTCTAATAAAAGATATGGTGAAACTGTGGAATGAAGGGGTACGTACATGAGATGAGTACAAGCGGGAGTATTTTACGCTAAGAGCAATGATATTCGTTATCGTGCATGATTATCCCGGACTATTTACATTATTGGGACAAATGAAAGGGAAGAAAGGTTATGTAAGGTGCGTGGATGGAACTGGATTTTTGTACCTAACTTCATCCAGAAAGACGGTGTACATGTGACACCGGCGGTTCTTGACAGATACACACAAGTACAGTAAGATGACAGAACAATTTGATAACACAATAAAAAAAGATACTACACCAAAATCTAACATTGGAAAACTCATGTTTGAAATAGTGAAGAACATTCAGGTTGCTTTCAGTAAGGGCAAAAAATGTAAAGGAACAAAGAGAAAGAAAACTACATCTTCGGGTGATACAACTGACACGGCTTTCAAGAAACAATCGATTTTTTTCAAGTATCTTCTGTACAGGAAGAACCAGGAAATTTGCTATAGTATTGATTTGTTGGGGTTAGGAATTTGGGAAATAATAAAGATGAATATAATTCATATGAAGATATGTACCTTTTCACTCATCGAGACAACATCACACGTATAGAAAGAAGCATTAAAAAGGATTTGAAACCATATGCGAGAAGATATCAATGCTGGAAAAAATGTATGATATATATTTTATATATTTATAATATTGTAATGAAGCTTTAATATTTTAATTTGACAATTTTTCTCTTTTAATATTTGAATTTTGACGTGTTGGAATTCTTTAAAAAAATAAAAAAATCATACGGTGAAATATTGGCTTTGAGTTGGCCGTAGACTTCAACCGTGAAATACATTGCGCTTGAAGCCACGACCGACTGAGTCTTTCTTCATCTCTATATGTACGTGTGCGCTCTGTTTTTCCTCTGTTCGTGTGCGTATATAATTTTCTTTTATTTTTTCTTCAAGTAAAAACAGCATGTGTAAACATTTTGAATAATTGGTAAATACAATTTTCGCAGGCGATTCTATACCTACGACTAGCCACCTATATTAATGGCCAATATTGCAGACGGCTCCTACTCCACGAACCGCCTGTATCGTGCAGTGCTATTGGGGCGCAGAATTCAAAGCGATCCAACCTCTCCTTTATCACAGGTGGTTCTATACCTACGACTAGCCGCATATGAAGAATCTTTATCATAGGCGGTTTGTAATGTAAAGAGTATCCGTCTGTGATAACTTCATTATTGCAAGCGGATCTTTACCTACGACTGTCCACCTGTGAAGAATATTTATCACTGGCAGTTTATAACGTAAGATTATTCGATTGTGTAACTCTAAGGACGCATGTACTGCGCACGTTCCCGGCCCCTCGGTACCTAAAAAGGCGCGCATGCCCGGTCACTTCAGCTGCCTGTATTAATGGCCAATATTGCAGGCGGCTCCTACTCCACGGTCTGCATGTATCATGCGGTCGTTGCCATTCGCGCGCAGAATTCGAAGCGATCCGACCTCTCCTTCTCTGCACCATTGTAACTTGCACCTTCCCCTGGCCTTCTCTGCAGCACCATCACAGTCTTCCACTTCCCTCTAGTCTTCGTCTTCCTCGCCGCACCGTAGCCCTAGTCTCAATGGCACCACCGACGAAGCACTCCCGATCATGCTCACCACTCGCCGCGCCTCCATCCCCGGCTCCAACCGCACCTCCTTCCCCGGCTCCAACCGTGCTTCTGTCTTTGGCTCCAACTGCACCTGCATCCCCAGCTCCAACCGCGCCTCCGTCCCTGACTCCAACTGCACCTCCGCCGCCTTCCTAGGCAGAAGAGAGAGTGCACCTGCTTAGGGAAGTCGCTTTCCTAGAGAAGAGTCTAGTTGCCCTCAGGGCACACGCGGACGACCTATCACCGTTGCATCGACTGATGAAGAAGGATGTATTCAACAATACATCTGATGCCATGGAGCTTCTAGGTCTTGGTCACCTTCCAGTATGTACTGGTATGGACACCATAGCCCACTACCTCTTCGGGGTAAGCGCAGTGACCGGTCATCTTGACGCGATGCAGGAGACGGTCGGTGTGGTGCTTGGGGTGGAAGGCAACAGAAAGTTGGTGGAGGTGGTTGCTGACAAGTGTGGGGTTCTTACGCTACCGGAGGACTAGGCGATCGTCTATTCTTTTCTTTTGTTGTTTGTAAAAATTTAATTTTTAATAAATGTTTGTTTGATGATGGATGTTTCTTATCGATTATTGAATTGTTTATTGTCTTTTTGTTTGATGCTAAATGTGGCTGACGTATACTGGGTCACGACATTTGGTAGCTTCGAATTGAATTCAAAGGTGTGTTCTCCTTGGTAACCGCAAAGGTCGCGCATGCCTGGTCGCTTAAGCCACCTATATTAATGGCCAATATTGCAGGCAGCTCCTACTCCATGGTCCGCCTGTGAAAATTGATATGTTTACACGGACGGTTTGCCGTTGCGAGTCGTCTATGATGTTCATTCGTCACAGGATGCTATTAATTCATTCGACATCAAAGGCGTATTTTTTACAGACCTCCTGGTCTGAAAAACGAGGCGCCCGTGATAGTTGTTTTTGTAGTAGTGAATATTGCTTCTTCGAATTATTATTCTTTTATTCTTTTGTAGTTTTGCCATATTCGATGATGTTATCGACTCGAGGGTAGCGCAACCTTCTATCGTCACTCCATCGACCGAGAGTTCCTCCGTCGGCCAGACAAGTCGTCGTCTCTCTCAGAGAGAGATAGAGGAGCTCCATAGGGGGAGAGACGAGATCCGGAGAGATATAGAGGTAAGCTCCAGAGGTAGTGGGGTCTAGCCTGGGCCGCACAGGAGCAACAGGCCGCCTACATGGCAAACTACATGACTCAGATGTAGGCGATGGTGGAGGTAATTAATTCAATATAAATTAATTTAAATTCATATCATTGCATTAGTATATTTGTTTTAATATTTTGCAATTACAAGCCTTACCTCCACGGATGGGCAACATATCCCGAAGTCTACGTGGCAGCCGTCAGAGTTGGCCCAGCCACAAGTGCCCCCACCACATGGACTTTAAGATATCCAGGTAATTTGTTCTTTATTTGCTATTTTATAATCTAAGAAAAACTTAGTGTGTTTGAGGGGAGAGAGTGAGAGTGATAGTGAGGAGGGGAGAGGGAGGGAGTGAGAGTAAGAGATAGTGGTAAAGAGGGGGGGAGAGGGAGAGAGAGTGAGAGTGAAAAGGGAAAGAGGGAGGGAGAGAGAAACAGAGTGGTAGAGAGAGGGGGTGAGAGAGAGAAAAGAAGAGAGAGGGAGAGGGCGAGGGAGAAAGTGAGAGTGCGGGGGAGGGAGAGGGAGAGAGAGTGAGAGTAAGGGGAGAGTGAGGGAGAGAGACAAAGTGGTAGAGAGAGGGGAGTTAGAGAGAGGGAGTGGTAGAGAGAGGGTGACTGAGAGGGGGTAAAGAAATAAGTGAGTTAGAAGTTCAAACTCACTTTATCTATTTATTTGCATTGCACAGATCGGCGACGGAGGCTCAAACTCCACCGTCACAGCTACCGGCACCGGGAGGAGGTCGCGGAGACGGATTCTTTAGCTCCAGAGAAAGTGGAGGAGCTAGTGGATCTGCGAGTGGAAGTGGTAGTGTTTAGCGAGTGGATCCCCTTGTTTTATATTTTAGATGATTATCTTGCTGTGTATATGAACTGTTCTATGAGCTGGCCATCATGTGAGGGTAGCTGTTTTTATTTTTTAATTAAAAACCTTATTTACGACGACCAGCTATACAGGGTCGTCGTAAGTTAACCTAGTTTACTTACGGCGGCCTGAGACAGGCCGTCGCAAGTTAACCTACAGAACTTACGATGGCCAAGGGTCCAGGCCGTCGTAAGTTAGGTGTCCAGCCTGCCAGGTGGCACGGCCATGGGCGACGGCCCATTGTTAACGATGGTTGAGAACGACCGTCATAAGTTAGTTATTTACGACAGTGACCATCGTAATTAACCTTATTTATGACCAATTAATGGAAACGGATAGAAACTGTCGTAATAAAGGAAAGATGGTTTCTGGCCATTGTAAATTGATCGGTTTACTGCAGTGTATGTGCCCATACTAGTAGATCATTTCCAGTAGCAACCCCTAAGAGAGTCTGGCTTTGCCACGCTGTTGTGATGGGTTTCAGTCCAATTCTTACTACCCCCAAACCCCCCACACACACACACACATAGGGGTGAAATACGGATGAAAATTTCCCAAATCATCCGACACAGATTTTAAATTTTTTGATGTGTTTTCCATTTTATTCAGAATTACTCAGAAATAAACGTTTTGGACAAATTTCTAACCGAATACTCGGAATTCCGTATTTATTTAGAAATTTCTGAATAATTTCCGTTTAGTTTCCGACTCAGCCGAATCACCACAGCCCACAGTGTTCCCTTATCCCTAACGGGCCTTGGCCCAGTGCTAAACAACCCAAGACCACTACAGGAATACAATTTATTTTCGTCGGCCAAAATCCACGAAAATATATAAAAAACCTATAAAAATAATTATTTTCATAGGTTTAGACCCTATTTTCGTGGGCCAAATAAAATAAACCATCAAAAATAAAATTATTTTCATGTGGTCGACCAGCCAGACAGCTCAAGCAGCCAGGAAACCTAATCGGCATCCCAATCTCACGCCTCCACTCGCGCGGACCCGCCTGCAACCTGCTGCCGCAACGCCACCTCCGCTCGCGCCGGCAACTTGCTTTGCATTGACACGAATGGTTATATTTGATTTGCATTGCTTGTCTTATGATTACTAGTGCGAAGCTATTATCATGGTTTGATTATATCATTTTAAATAATAATGACAAAACTTTGGCCTTTTTTCTGAAAAAAATCAAAACCGTTCCAATATCGACATGTGTCCGTTCGGATATATCCGTTTCCAATATTTCTGAAATTTCCGATATCATATCTGTTTCCGATGCTACCGTTTTCCGACTGTTTTACCCCTACCCACACGCTACCGTGAACAATAGAACCATCTCCGTAGGCCTTTGTTGTAGTGGTCATTACTATTGTGCAAATATGACTTGAGCGAGCCATCCTGTCACAGCATGATCTTCAAATGCTCTGGCATCGTCCTTCACACTTGAGAAGATCGGGATCTGCATATGGACAGCGGTATGCAGAACTAATACCCGGCAAATATGACCCTTTTGATCAAGAGTTGGACATTTTGTTTGCATGCAGCTACTCTGGAGAGTCGAGGCATCAAATATTAACAAGTGAGAGCGTGAAGAATCAGCATAAAACTCCACACCACCCTTCGTAATATGGACTCACGGAATATATTACATACTTTATTCATCTATTAATTACCGTGGTTGCATGTTTCTAAAAAACGTGTAGATTGAATGTTGTAGCATCCATGTAGGTTCTTGTAATCTGTTTTATATTCCGTACCTTTGAATAGATAAAATAATCACTTGAAATTAGCAATATATATATATAACCTCAAGAGTAAATATGTGTGAGAGTTCATTTTGCGTTAATTAGACAATTAATTAAGATATTAGATTTTCCTGCAAGATTTCTTATTTTATATCACAGGCATGCACGAAGCTTTTCATGTATTATTAATTGCTCTGTATTATGTAAAGTATTATGAATAAAATAGGCAGATAGTTTAATCAGCTTGGATGGTGTCCTGGGTGCATGGCTCCGGCGCAAAGGAAAGCTTGGAGTCCTTGACATCGTAGACAAACCGTGTATCCACCTGCTGAAATGCACCGATGATGGTTCGGTTTCCTGGCTTCATGGCGAGGCACGCGATCAACACCTCCATGTGATCGTGTATCATCAAGAAGAGCCGCTCTGGCGAGAATACCAGCACTGCTTCCTCCTCTGAAAAGTGCAGTGACAGTGACTTGAAGGACTCTTTCACGGGCTTTGCCGCTCGAACGCAGAGGCCAAATCCAGGTTGTTCCACTCGCTCTGCTTTGTGTTGCTGTAGGTCTGACCACATAGCCTCCTCGATGATGTTATATGCCTCCTGGACCACCACTGTCATCGGCGTGCCAAGGTCAATTACACACCCACCTGTGTTGTCCTTTTTGCGAGCAAACATGTGCGGGCGAATCCCGTCAAGTTTTTGCTCACCTAGGCTCATGCCTATGAGACTAAGATGGTACTCTGACTCGTGGGCTTCTATCGCTGTCATGATCATTGTGGTTCTGTAGTCTGGATTATGGGGGATGTCACTACCAAAACGGAGGAAGCCATGACGGTTATCTTGGCTACCCCCAATGAGGCAGTACGAGAATTGTATCAGCCCACGAGCCGCAAGTTGCATCACGAGCGAATATGGGCTCCTGCCTATGTGAACGACACCAGCATAGATGCCCTCACTATTGAAATTATTGGTTGAATGGGAGCAGCCGAAGATGAAGTCCTGATTTATTAATGTACCTGACTCGAAACGGTCCTGGTGGAGGAAACCTGTGACCAACATGTTCCCCGAGCCGGTGAGCTTGAAAAAACACACGTTACCATGGGGGGAGAGGAGAGGCGGTACACAAAGTGGGCTCGTGTTGTGGATGTATTGGCATGTTGGCGAAAAAGCAAAGTTGAATAATTCATTGCGCTGCGGGGCAGCTGGGTTTCACGGAACACACTGTATCCATGATAGACCGTTCACCGCGGTGTCGATCTTGAGGATGTAGCTACTTTTCCCAGATCCAGTGCCGAAAGTGGCTTCCATTGAATGTGAATTTTGTAGGGGTTCAAAGGTGTTTGTTTCTGGGCGCAGAGTCGTAGCATTTGCCACCAGGGAGCTAGCAATTGATGTTAGGTGTGACTGTACGTTGGTGGGGAGGATGTGCGGTAAATGCAGGAAGCCATCGTCATGACGATGGAAAGCATTATTGGCAACCAGCCGGAAGTTAAAACCTGTCGGCATAGTGTTACGCAATGTCGTGTTGTTGGCAGTGGAGGCAACCGCCTTGAGTGATAGGTGCTGCATGAGTAATGCACTGACAATGGCAAATCGGGTCCTGAGTATCATCTCCATAGTCAGTCACAGTATCATCAACGATGGTGCGAGTTCACAATGTTCACTAAGCTACATATAAAGCATGGGCCACAGCATCGCATGCACCATAGACAAAGCTGCATATTAATTCATGTCTGGTGATGGGCACAATTGGGGGCTGCAGAAGCTATGTGAGATAGTGTATGGTTAGATGCTTGCATCATGCAAGCAAATGGGCGGCTCGAGCTAGCATGCAAAGCTGTTTTGTTGGAGACAAATGGGCGGCAAGAGCTATCTTAGAGATATTATGTGAGATAGTGTATGATTGGATGCTTGTACGCATGCAAATGGGCTGCTCGAGCTATCATGCAAGGACGGCAAGAGCTATCTTAGATATATGATTTCAAACATCTGCAAATGGGCAGAACCCAGGATATTTTTTATTTCCAAATAAAGGCCTAAAGGGAGGTCAATGAAGATATCACAGTGACTCCATGCATGTATGCAGCTGATATTTATGGGTAATAGGTGCCGCGTCTCATAAATACACGTCTCATATTACAATTATATTTTCAGAGGTGGCCCGCTACATGAAAATGCCCCCGTTTGCTGCTGGCGGACCACCTAACTGATCGTCACTGAAAATTTCCATTGGCAGGCCATTGGGTAACAATAGCTGATGTATATTTGTATGGCCCACCACCTATTTATAGGTAACATGTGATGCGTCTCATAAATATGCATCACATATTATAGTTCTATTTCCATGGTCGATGGTTAGGTGGCCGGTCACTTGAAAATGCCTCTAAACGAGTGGAAACAGGAACACCTAGATAAGAGACTAAATAATTGGGAATGAAAATTACTATCTATTGGTGAAAGATTGGTACTCATTAATTCTGTACTAACTAATATGTCACTTTATATGATATCATTCTTCTAGATATTAAAGAGTTTTGCAAAGATCAGATCCATTCAAAACGAGATTCTTTTATGTGACGCCCGGTCCCGTAAAACACGGAACCCAGCTAATGCATATGTGTGTCTAGGATATTCATCACACATACGCATGTAATCCATAAACTGAATTCAAAATATAACCACGAATAAATAGAGTTTAAGTATTTTATTACATCAATCTCTATCTTATTTTTGCAGCGGAAGTCTCTAACTTATTCTAACAGCGGAAGTCTCTAAACGATAGCGGAAGCAAACTAAACACGGCAGCGGCTCCATCTCCAACTCCACAGGCAAGTTGACGGTAGATCGCACGCCTAGTACTCCACATGGTCTTCGAGGTACTCCTCTCCTGTTGCTGATGTTTGTATGATAATGCAAGGGTGAGTACATGTCGTACTCAGCAAGTGCGGGAAAAATATGACATGTAGCTTACAACAACGTAGAAATAAAAAGGCTCATTGTAGAAAACAAAGTCTATTTCACAAACATGATAAAAACAACAACTATATTTAAGTGAATTTAATCCCAACATATATCCAATTAAAACAGCAACATACCTCCATCATAATTTACCACTTATCATGTTTCATCCAGCCATTAATCTTTCTCAACCTCATCTCATGCTCATAATAACCATCTCATATTCATATCCATCTCATCTTAATTTGATCCGAAGCCATACTCATTATCATTACTCAACAGTCCCGAAACAAATCTCATTACCAAGAATCAACAGTCCCGAAACCAAATCCAAAGACCAAACCATAACCATACCAATAACCATCCCAAACCTTCCCTCTAATCATGTGAGTTGGCCGGGCGCTTGTGACCGGAAGCACGGCTATCATGATAGTTTTATACTCTGCAGAGTTTGCACCACTTTACCCATAAGTTTGTGATTTCGTCACCCGTCGGCGACTGCAGAACCTCCATTTTACCAGTACACAACCATCGGTGTATGGTCAAGAGATCACAAAATAGCCTTTACAAAGGGGTTACTAATGTATGGACTCACTAAGGTTTCACCAGCAGGCTCGAATCACCATTCTCCCACCTACGCGCCCCCTCTTGTGCCATGCAGTTCCCAGGGCAGTCCTCTCTCGACTCCCATTACCCGTACCTTCCATGGTCCATAACAATCTAGCAACTTACCTCATTAGATCTATGGTGGCACTATATTCCTGACATGTGCTCGCATGAACCGGTCCTTAGATCTATGGCATGTAACCACTATCTCATTCTACCACTTCCACGAACCAAGCTTGCCTAGATCTCCCCCGATTCAGGTTTATTAACAACATCATGTTCTCAATTAACACTATGAGTGCAGTAGCTAGACACATCTATCTCGCTTCCCATACCCCGTAGATTAGCGAAGCAAAAATTAAAACGACCATACCCGACTCATCAACTTTCTCGGCGACAAGGGTGGTTAACAAAACTAGTAAACTCCTATAAAAGGGTTTCCCATCAAGTTGACTCACAATTTTTGCAAACAAAAATGTTTCAAAACATGGGATCAATATGGTCAAGGGGCACTTGCCTTGTTCCTGTGGCTTCTGTTGCTCTTGGATCTTGAAGTCTTGGTGTTGTAATCCTTCGTAGATAGCTTCCTGAGCTTTTCCTTCTACTTATGATCACGCACATACAAAATTTACAGCAATCAATCGTCATGCACAATCCTTATTCAAGATGCCACGGTGCATATGCATGCTAATCCTATGGTGCTGTTTTTTATTAGATCAGTTTGTACGTGTTCTTGCATGTTTTAATGGCTTGCATGGGATTTTATGGCGAACAAGGTATAGGGTTCAAGTGTGGACATGGCGATGATCTCGACTCAAGATCTAGATCAAACAGATCAGCACGTGATCTGTCCACACGAAAAAGCTTCTGTTTTGAAAGAATCAAAGAAACAGATGAATAGAAAACCGTGATGACGTCGTAAGGTGGTAATGGAGACCTACCTTACTTCCTTCGGGGCCTTCTTCCTAGCAATGGCAGCAAAACAGATTGTTGGCTTTCCTCCGGCGATGTCGAGCCTGTCGGGGCTCGTCGGCGGTCTCACCGATGGTCGAATTCCGGCGAAGAGGGTTAGCTCGGCGAGTTGGGGGCTAGGGCCTCTAAGTTGTCGGCTTGGAAAAGATGTTACAGTCAAGGGGGTGTTTCGGGTTCTATTTATAACCGGACAAAGAAGAGTCCTTCTCTGATTGGATTTCAAATAAGAGTCCTATTCAAGTTGTTTTTTGATCTTAACAACTTATCTTCAATAGATTTGGTGCGGTAGCAGCGTGAAATCGTGTCGGTTTCCATCAGTACCGGGTATTCCCGCGCGTACAAGAGAAAAACTACTTAGGGATCTCGTCCTTCCGCAGGGATAAGCTCCAGAGGCTCCACGTGTCCAGCGGGGGCCTTGTTTTCCCTTTTCCTCAGGGACAAGCTCCGGTTGTGCCGCGTGTCAGGCGGGACCTCCCTCTTCCTCAGAGGCGAGCTCAGCGTGCGCCACGCGTCTGGCGGGCAGGACCTCCATCTCCCACAGAGGCGAGCTCCGTGTGCGCCATGTGTCTGGTGGGTCAGGACCTCCCCACTCTCCAGAGACGAGCTCCGCGTACGCCATGTGTCAGTGCCGGACCTCCCCTCTCTTCGAAGGTGAGCTCCGAGTGTGCCACGTGTCAGTGCCGGACCTCCCCTCTCTTCGGAGGTGGCTCTGAGAGTGCCACGTGTCAGTGTCGGACCTCCCGTCTCTTCGGAGGTGAGCTCCGAGAGTGCCACGTGTCCAACAGTGCCGGATCTCCTTTCTACTCAGAGATGAGCTCCGAGGTCGACATGTGTCCAACTGCGTCGGACCTCCCTTTTCCTCGGAGATGAGCTCTGAGAATGACACGTGTCAAGCAGGCAGGAGCTCTCGGAGACGAGCTCCGAGGCTGACATGTGTCCTGCAGTGTCTTCTCCTCGGAGGTGAGCTTCGAGGATGACACGTGTCCAGTAGTGTCGGACCTCTCGAAGGTGAGCTCCGAGGGTGACACGTATCCAACAGGGCCGGACCTCTCGGAGGCGAGCTCCGAAAGTGACACATGTCCCGTCGGTTGGACCTCCCAGAGGCGAGCTCCAAGAGCGACATTTGTCCCGCGATTTTGGACCTCACTTCTCCGCAGTGACTAGCTCCGAAGGCGACACGTGTCCTGCGGGGCTGGCCTCGCTTCTCCGCAGAGGCTAGCTCCGGGGACAACACGTGTCCCACGTGGTCGGACCTCGCCTCTCTCGCAAATGCAAGCTCCGAGCTTGCCACGTAGCCAGTTAGTGCCAGACCTCACCCCTTTCACAGGGATGAGCTCTGAAGGCGCCACGTGGCCAGCGGCCGCGGGAAGTGTCTACGGCGCTCCTTGGCGAACTGGAATTGGCTCTTTTTGGCTATCTTTTTTATTCTTTCTCTGTTTCCACTTCTTTTAAAAATATTTTCTCTATATGAAATATGCATGTACGCAGGGAATCAAATTTGAGGGTGTTACAAACCTACCCCCCTTAAATTGAATCTCGCCCTCGAGATTCGATGAAGAATAGATGAGGGAATTCTGCCTTGAGGTCTTCCTCACGCTCCCATGTAGCTTTGGCTTCTGTGTGATGGCTCCATTGTACCTTGCACCAACGTATCACTTTGTTCCTCGTGACCCTTTCCTTCACATCCAAAATTCGGACAGGGTGCTCTACATTGGTCAGATCCTCTTGAAGTTCGAGTTCATCCAATGATACTTGTTCTTCTGGTACTCTCAAGCACTTCTTGAGCTGGGATACGTAAAACACGTCATGCACGTCAGAGAGGTGCATTGGCAGCTCCAGTTGATAGGCTACTTCTCCTGGCTTGCCCAAAATCTTAAATGGCCCGATGTAGCGAGGTGCTAGCTTGCCTTTGACGTTGAAGCGTCGTTGGCCACGGATAGGTGATACCTTAAGGTACACAAAGTCCCCTACTTCGAAGGCCAAATTCCTTCGCCTATTGTCCGCATAGCCTTTTTGTCGTGACTGAGCAGCCTTCAAGTTCTGCATGTATCGTTTGGACTTGCTTCTCAGCCTCTTGCATCATTTATGGTCCAAACACTTGGTTCTCTCCGGTTTCGTTCCAAAATAGTGGCGTTCTACACCGTCTACCATACAATGCTTCAAAAGGTGACATCTTCAAACTGGCCTGGTAGCTGTTGTTGTACGAGAACTCGGCATACGGCAAGCTCCTATCCCAACTACGTCCATGTTTCAAGGCACAAGCTCTCAACATGTCTTCCAAAATTTGGTTTGTCCTCTCTGTTTGTCCATCCGTCTACAGGTGGTAAGCGGAGCTAAAATCCAGTCGTGTACCCATAGCTTCATGCAGCTTCCTCTAGAACCTAGAGGTAAATTGGGTACCTCGATATGAGACTATCCTCTTTGGGACTCCATGACTCCAAACAATTTGCTCTATTTACAGCTCGACTAGTTGTGCAACGTTGTACTTGGTCTTAACAGGAAGGAAATGGGCTGTTTTTGTCAATCGGTCCACGATAACCCAGATGGAGTCGTAACCCGACTGAGTACATGGTAATCCAACGATGAAATCCATGCTGATGTCCTCCCACTTCCACTCGGGTACCTTCAATGGTTGCAACAGTCCAACGGGTCTTTGATGTTCGACCTTCATCCGTTGGCATGTGTCGCATAAGGCAACATACTCTGCCATGTCCCTTTTCATACCATCCCACCAATAACAAGTCTTCAGGTCCTCATACATATTTGTACTGCCAGGATGTATGGGATAAAGTGAGTCATGTGCCTCCTTTAGTATCTTGTCACGGATGTGCTTCACGTTAGGACTTTCCGGCTCAATGAATCAGCTACTACATTGGCCTTTCCGGGGTGATAGTTGATTCCATCATCATAATCCTTGATATGTTCCAACCATCGACGTTGCCTCAAATTCAAATCCGTTTGGGTGAATATGTTGATGTGGACATCACTACTGCAGATATACACAACACTCACATGGTAGACACGCAAGGTCCAATTACTAGAGCTCGAGCATGACAACTGAATTTAGAGGTGAGCTCGTTCCTGAACAATTCTTTATGTGTGAATTTTGAGAGTATGTTGCTACCTAATGGATTAATTATGATTAGGAACCATAGAGAGGACATGGAGATACATAGAGAGGGGTTTGGAGGCGTGGAGGACCAGAAAATACGCCAACAAGAAGTTAGAGACCGAGCCCAACTCAAACTCGAGTCCAACTCGGGCCCAGGAGCAGTCCACCTTAAAATGGATGCACATGAGGCATACGGACTCCGTTTTTGATGTTCTACATATGCACGGAAAGCTGAGAGGATAAACTTTCCAATGGAACTAGCCCCACGTCAAAATTCCCTCAGAGTCGACGGGGAACTTTGAAACAATATAAAGTTTAGAGTCTGTCAGGTTGTTGCATCATCTAGTTGGGCCATTGGGCCTTGTATCGAGTCCAAGTCGATTATGTACGTGTCTTAGGGTTAGGTCACGACCCTAGCACCCCCTGGTCGTCCTCCACCTCCTTTATACCCCCTAACCGCCGTCACAAACAGCTGGGTTTTGCTTAGATTATTCTTTCAAGAACAATTTCGTTGTTCATCGGTTTGTGAGACCCTAACTTGAGTGCTTCATATCTTTCAGCAATTTGGTTGCATTCTTTGTTGTTCTTGCTTGTGTTCTTTGATTCGTAGGCAAAGATTAGCCTTCTTGGCGAGGTCAACTGCGCAATATCGGTTGATAACCTGAGGAGACGTGGTGCTGTGATTGCAGGGTTCAGAACGTGTTGTTCGGAAGCCGGATCGATTTGTGTCAAGTCTCCACCAAATCGAGAGTCATCAGAACCTTTCAGAAGATCGGGACCCCTGTACATATCAAGTGGTAATTAGAGCTTTAGATGCACCGTCAGGTTCGCCTTCCCCTAGTTTTGTTTATCTTGAACTCATCCTATCATCCACAAAAAAGCCAAAAAAATTATAGTCATAGGTTTCCCCATCCCAGACCAGGTTTAGCCTTTTGCACAATTCTGTTTTGGTGTCCGTAGTGTTGAATTTGTGTCCTAGTTTGTGTTTTGTTGCTGGTTTAATCGTGTTCTATTCCTACTTTGTTATTCCAACCGCTGCATTCCATCGAAACCCTAGCTGCCACAATCGTTATCAAATCGATCACCATAACTATTCATTGTGCTAGGGTTATCCTTGTTCTTCAGTTTTCATCACATATTACGTGAGTTTATCCTCCTTGATATACGCACACCATCCCACACGTTGTCACCATCATATCCAAATTTTTTCTCACCACCGTTTCCAATTCAACTCCACCAAAAACATAATCTTGTGGTGTTGTCTTAAAACAGCCATAACCTTGGCATTGGGTTAAATTACATTTCCCAGATTCACATTGGAAGATTGATTATTTGGCATCTAAAGGCTCAACAATAATCATAAAGAAACATATTGAATTTCTGTTGTCCACATCTTCTTTTTTTCAAGTGAGCTGAAAATTTGTGCGACGTGTATATTAGTGCTCCTGATTTCATGGCAGATATAAAAAATTCAAAGAAAAAATATAGAAAAGAAAATTTGTGAAGAGGAGCACAAATATCAAAACTTGGGTGTGTTATTTTGCCTTGTGGTGCAATTGTTCCTGCTCAATTATTGTCCTTATCATTCGTACTTCTTGCTGTCTTGTTCATAACATCCGGGATAAGACACGAGTAGGCCAGCAACTAGGACAAGTGTTTGGACATCTATTCATCATTACTATCTGTTATTGAATTGTGTGCTACTCACATATATTTGGCCATCCAAACTCCACATTCATCCTTTCGAACAACACAAGTTTTTGGCCCTTGCAATCGCTGAATCACGTCGTCCAGGTATCCTTTGCCTTGTTATGGTAAGAAACTTGTAAGAGCTTGGTAAGACTCGACCCATTGCTTTGTGAGTTCCACCATCATTGCGTAGTAGTTGATAGGGATAATCTTGTTGTTTTCCATATTATTCTTGCTAACAATGTCACATCATGTTGATCCTACGGAGTGTGTTTTGAAAAGTGAGATGAAGGGTTACATAGAACAAATGATGAAGTCTTTCAAGGAAGCAATCGCACAAGGGGTAAAAGATTATCTTGCTGAACAGAGAATACCCCACACCCTTAAGAGGTTGGACAAATGCTTAAGCTCGCTAGTTGGAAGGATTGATGATATGGAGACCCACCTACCATTCAGCCATGATGCTACCCACCACAACAACTTTGAAGAAGAAGAAGACGTGTTGTGTGATGTCAATGGATTGGTGGATACACGTGCTGCGCAGAATGTACATCTACGTCAACGCCTTCGTCAAAACACTCATGGTATGGTAGGAAACAACATGCGTGGTAACAATAACCGCCCTCTTGATGACCCTTTTGCTAAAGTTAAATTTTCCATACATTCATTTTCTGGTGCTTATGATGCCGAGGCATATCTTGATTGGGAAATGACGGTTGAGCAGAAATTTAATTCCCACCTTGTTCCTGAACAACATAGAGTTCGACAAGCCGCTAGTGAGTTTAAGGATTTTGCTATAATATGGTGGAATGAACTAGGTACCACACGCTTACAACCTGATACATGGGAACGTTTAAAAGAAGCTATGCGTAATCGTTTTGTTCCTCCATCCTACCAACGTGATTTACGAAAGAAATTGTAGCGCTTAGAGCAGGGAAATAATTATGTCCAAGATTATTATGCGGAGCTTCAAAAGGGTATGATACGATGTGGGGTAGTAGAGGACATTGAAGATAAAATTTCTCGTTTCTATGGGGGGTTGAGACGTGAGATACATGATATTGTTGATTATAAGGAATTTAATACTGTCAACCAGTTGTTCCAGCTTGCTATGCTTGCAGAAAAGGAGTTACAGGGTCGTCAACAAAAGAACAAGAGCAGCAGCGGTGCCTCCTACACTCCACGCACGACAACATCTTCGGGGGCGTCCAAGTCATTCCGTTTTGATGCCCTTTCACCAAAACAAGCAGCCAAGCTTCCTTATGGCAGCAACAACGTTTCAGCAGCACTGAAACCACCACCTGCACGACTTGCGGATTCGGGTAAAAATTCCATGCAGGTACCCGCCAAAAGTGCTTCATCCGTTGCTTCAACAGGAAACACTTCCGGCATTCAGTGCCACCGCTGCCATGGTCTTGGTCATGTGCAAAAAGATTGTCCTAGTCAACGGGCATATTTGGCTACAGAAGAGGGAGGATACATCAGCACCTCCGATATCGAAGATAACAATGATGATGAAGCTGCCACGGACAATGATGAGGGACATGTTTCTGGGAGTGAAGACACATCAGCCTACATGAACATCATTGTGCAGCGGGTGCTGAACACATAGGTACAACAACTTGATAGATTACAACGCCATAATTTGTTTCAGATTTTCTTTGTCATCAAGAACCGGCGAGCACGTGTCATCATTGATGGAGGAAGCTGCAACAACTTGGGTTAGTTTTGAATTGGTCAAGAAGCTTAGCTTGAATACATGACCACACCCACATCCATACTATATTCAATGGTTGAATGATTCTGGAAGAGCTAAGGTAACACAAACTTGCAGAATTCCGTTCTCCATTGGTACATATGTTGATTCCGTTGATTGTGATGTGGTACCCATGCAAGTGTGTTCACTTTTATTGGGTCGACCTTGGGAACATGATAAGGATGCTTTGCACCATGGTAGAAGTAATAAATATACTTTTATGCATAAAGGAAATAAAATTACTTTGCTATCTTTGACTCCCGCTGAAATTGTACAAGCTGATAGGGAGAGAGCTGGAATTTCTAGTAGTTCTAAATCAGAAAATCAACAAGTCATTAATTCTGTGTTACCACCAAATAATGAGAGATCTACACCTAGTTCTAAGACTGAGGGAATTAAATTGAAGGGTCGTGTAATGCTTGCTACAAAATCAGACCTTACTGAAATTTCTGATCATGATATTTGCTGTGCATTGGTGTGCAAACAAGTTTTGTTCTCCATTGATGATATTGCTAGGTATTTGCCTCCAGCAGTTACTAACTTGTTGCAAGTGTATGAGGATATTTTTCCAGCTGAGATACCTCAAGGACTTCCACCTTTGAGAGGGATTGAACATCAAATTGATTTGATTCCAGGTGCAATTTTGCCAAACCGTGCTGCATATAGGACCAACCCCGAGGAGATTAAGGAAATTCAGCGGCAAGTCCAAGACCTTTTGGACCGTGGGTATGTACGTGAAAGTCTTAGACCTTGTGTTGTTCCTGTACTTTTGGTTCCTAAGAAAGATGGTACTTGGCGTATGTGTGTTGATTGTAGAGCCATTAACAATATTACTATAAGATATCATCATCCTATTCCTAGGCTAGACGACATGCTTGATGAGTTGTGTGGTTCTATAATTTTCACTAAGATTGACTTGCGTAGTGGTTACCACCAAATAAGAATGAAATTGGGAGATGAATGGAAAACAGCTTTCAAAACCAAATTTGGGTTGTATGAGTGGCTAGTAATGCCTTTTGGTTTAACTAATACACCAAGTACATTCATGCGTTTGATGAATGAGGTCTTGAGAGCTTTTATTGGAAAATTTGTGGTGGTCTACTTTGATGATATCTTGATTTATAGCAAGTCATTGGATGAACATATGGATCATTTATGTGTTGTTTTTAATGCTTTGAGAGATGCACGTTTATTTGGTAACCTTGAGAAGTGCATCTTTTGTACGAATCGAGTTTCCTTTCTTGGCTATGTTGTAACTCCACAGGGAATTGAGGTGGATGAGATGAAAATTCAAGCGATCAAGAGCTGGCCAATACCTCAAGCCATCACACATGTAAGGAGCTTTCTTGGTCTTGCAGGTTTCTACCGACGTTTCGTCAAGGATTTTAGCACTATTGCTGCCCCATTTCATGAGTTGACTAAGAAAGGTGTGGTGTTCCATTGGGGGAAAGCACAAGAGGAGTCCTTTGACACCTTGAAGGACAAGCTTACACACGCACCATTGCAGCAACTTCCTGATTTTAGTAAGACTTTTGAACTTGAATGTGATGCTAGTGGAGTTGGCATTGGTGGTGTCTTACTGCAAGGTGGTAAACCGGTTGCATACTTTAGTGAAAAACTTAATGGTCCTGTCCTTGATTACTCCACATATGATAAATAATTTTATGCTCTCATACGATGCTTAGAGACATGGCGTCATTATTTATGGCCTAAAGAATTTGTTATTCATTCTGATCATGAATCGCTAAATCATATTCGTTCTCAAAATAATCTGAATCGTAGACATGCAAAATGGATTGAATTATTGAGTCTTTTCCTTATGTCATTAAACATAAGAAAGGGAAGGATAATTTGATCGCTGATGCATTGTCTAGACGATATAATATGTTGTCCCAACTTGATTATCGAATTTTTGGACTTGAACTAATTGAAGAACAATATGCTCTTGATGCTGATTTTAAAGATGTGTTGCTGCATTGTAGAAAAGGTCATACCTGGAAAAAATTTGTACTGGATGATGGATTCTTGTTTATAGCTAACCGCCTATGCATTCCAGTTGGTTCCATTCGTCTTTTGTTATTACAGGAGGCACATGGTGGAGGCTTGATGGGCCATTTTGGCGCAAAGAAGACGGAGGATGTTCTGGCCACACATTTCTTTTGGCCAAAGATGAGGATATATGTAGAGCGGTTTGTGGCTCGCTGCACCACATGTCAGAAAGCTAAGTCCCGTTTGAATCCACATGGTTTATATATGCCTCTTCACACTCCTTCCATTCCTTGGGCGGATATCTCTATGGACTTTGTTTTGGGATTGCCTAGGACTAAGAGGGGGAGGGAGAACATTTTTGTTGTGGTGGATCGTTTTTCAAAGATGGCACATTTTATACCGTGTCAGAAAAGTGATGCTGCTGTACATATTGCCGACCTTTTTTCATAGAGATTGTTCGCTTGCATGGTATGCCTTCTACTATTGTTTCAGATCGTGATGCTAAATTTTTGAGTCACTTTTGGCGCACCCTATGGAACAAGTTGGGTACAAAACTGTTGTTTTCTACAACATGTCACCCACAAACTGATGGGCAAACAGAAGTAGTGAACCGCACTTTGGGCACCATGTTGAGAGCTGTTTTGAAGAAAAATTTAAAGATGTGGGAAGAATGTTTGCCACATGTGGAGTTTGCATATAATCGGGCAACACATTCTACCACCAAGGTAAGTCCTTTTCGGGTAGTGTATGGATTCAATCCTCGTGCTCCTATTGATATCTTGCCTTTACCTACTAGTGAGAGAACTTATAATGATGCAAAGGAACGTGCTGATTTTATTTTTAAAATTCATGAGACCACTAAACACATTATTGAAAAGATGAATGAAAAATATAGAATTGCTGGTAGTAAAGGTAGGCAGGAAGTTAGACTTGAACCGGGTGATTTAGTTTGGTTACACTTGAGAAAGGATAGATTTCCAGAACTGAGAAAGTCTAAATTGATTCCTAGAGCTGATGGTCCTTTTCAAATACTTGAGAAGATTAATGATAATGCATATAAACTTGAGTTGCCTCCCGAGTTTGGGGTTAGTCCCACCTTTAACATTTCAGATTTGAGACTATATTTGGGAGAAGAAGATGAGCTTGAGTCGAGGACGACTCCAATGCAAGAGGGAGAGGATGATGTGGACATCACTCCTAAAAATATACACAACACTCACATGGTAGACATGCAAGGTCCAATTACTAGAGCTCGAGCACGACAATTGAATATAGAGGTGAGCTCGTTCCTGAACAATTCTTTATATGTGAATTTTGAGAGTATGTTGCTACCTAATGGATTAATTATGATTAGGAACCATGGAGAGGACATGGAGATACATGGAGAGGGGTTTGGAGGCGTGGAGGACCAGAAAATACGCCAACAAGAAGTTAGAGACCGAGCCCAACTCAAACTCGAGTCCAACTCGGGCCCAGGAGCAGTCCACCTTAAAATGGATGCACAGGAGGCATACGGACTCCGTTTTTGACGTTCTACATATGCACGGAAAGCTGAGAGGATAAACTTTCCAATGGAACTGGCGCCATGTCAAAATCTGTGACGCCTCAATTCTGTGGAAAACCACGGAACTGAGAACTAATGCATATGTGTGCCCAAGATGTTCATCACACATACACATATGTTCCACAGACTGAATTCAGATTATATATTACCACGAATAACAGAGTTTGTTACAATATCTCATGAGTCTTGGACTCATGCTCACAGCGGAAGTCTTTATTTCTATGCAGCGAAAGTCTTTATTCTAATGCGGAAGCAATTTAACTAATGCGGAAGCAAATCTAAGCAGAAGTGGCTCTATCCCTACTCCCTCCACAGGCAAGGTTGAGAACAGATCACACGCCTTAATGCTCCACTTTGTCTTCATAGTAGGCTTCTTCTGCTGCTGATGATGAAATAATAATGCAAGTTTGAGTATAATGATGTACTCAGCAAGTGCGATAAAAACACGATATGTAGCTCATAAAAAGGTAGGTATAAAAAGGCTCATTTGCTGAAAAGCAGATTTATAAAACCATGATAAAACAGCAACTTAACTTTAGATGAATGTAATCCCAGCATGTATTAAATTACCAACATACCTCCATCACTGTCCATGTGCCACCCGAACATTAACCAACTTCATTCTTGCTCACAAATACCTCCTCGTATTTGCTACCATCTCACGAATACCTTCTCGTATTCGCTACCATTTTATCTCATAAACAACTTCGTCTCACACCGAGACTAATCTCGTTACCATGACTCAACAGTCATGCAACCAGCTTATCACCCGGACTCAACAGTCCCAAAACCAAACCATAACCATAATCAATAACAATAACCAAGAACCATCCCAATAACCATCCCAACTAATCATGGCAGTTGGCCAGGCGCTCGTGACCGTAAGCTTGGCTATCATGATAGTTTTAAGAACCCTGCAGAGTTTGTACCTCTTTACCCACAAGTTTGTGATTTCGTCACCCGTCGGCGACTGCAGAACCTCCATTATACCAGTACACAACCGTCGGTGTATGGCCAAGAGAGCACAAAATAGCCTTTACAAAGGGGCTACTAGATGTATGGACTCACTAAGGTTTCACCGGCAGGCTAGAATCTCCAATTCTCCCACCTACGGGCCCCCTCTGGTGCCATGCAATTTCCAGGGCAGTCCTCACTCGACTCCCATTCCCCGCGCTTTCCACAGTCCATAACACTCTAGCAACTTACCTAATTACTCAGCTAAGCGACGACAAAGAAGGGAGGAGGGAGAGAAGGGAGGAAAGATGTGGACGTACATAGATGGCAAAGGCGATGGCGACAGCAACGAAGCTCGGCGGCAAGGACGGCGACGAAACTCGGCGGCGAGGACAGCAAGGACGAAGCATGGCAGCGAGTGTTTTGGTGGCAAAGGAAAATTTTGGCAGCCTGACGGCATCTAAGTGAAATCTCTAGGGTTCAGTTTTTTTGAGAAGATCGAGCGGCCTTATATAGAAGCAGATTTTCACAGGCGGCTCTTTATTAAACTCCGTCTGTGAAGATGTATTAGTAGAGGTGGTTTGTAAATTGTAATTTAGAACAGCCTGAGCGGCCCTATATATGCACAGATTTCACAGGTGGCTCTTAGTTAAACACCACCTGTGAAAAATGTTTAAATTATGTTCTTCCTAGTATATTTGTCTGCTGCCACTTCGTGCGCAGAGATAATAAATGTGCATCGTTGCCACAATGAACATATAGAACCACAATCACATTGCAATTTAGAGATAAACATTTGCAACTCAATGAACATTTCATATTTTATACACATTGCGTGTCATCTAAACAATACATTTCAGACATATATTCCTATAAAGCTCCCATTGATCGATCTAAACTGTATCGTCGAGCTTGCTCGCAAACACGTCTCTTATATTCCTATGGATCCTGAAAATAACATTGCCATTCTTTAAATTGACAAATATCGAATGAGGAATGATATATAACCTAGGTTGCTCACTAACACAAAGTTACTAACCTTGATAAGTAGATTATAGCAATCATTTTCAACATCGGGCGTTTTTGGTTGATGAAGCAAAAGCTGAACTTCAAGTAGTAAAATTCTGACATTAATACTAGGACACCACCCCTATGAAATATCAATTTATGCAACATAAGAAACCACTTCAAATAACAGCAACAATTACTAATTACTTGAGCAAAATATGTCTATCTTACAGTCTCTTGATCAAGAACCCCAAGGCAGAGAAATCCTGGGATATTTGGGTGGAAGAAACCAGGTGGAAAGGCACATCTCGGAGGTACGAAGGGATAGTCCTCCGAGAAGGAGATTGTTAGTGGGTAGTAACCACCTTCCTAGTCACTCTACAAAGGAAATTCATTAATAAGGGGATGATGGTTATACTGGATTATGCTTATTCTTCATGACTTACCCCTTCTTTACTGGGGATGATGCACTGCCACTTCATTAAGTCTTTCGACAAAGGCTTCGCAGAGAAACCCTACACAGAGAAATTGGACAACAAGTGACGCAAATGGCGAGCCATGAAATTGAAAATACCAAAAACAAATAAGACGGAAAAGCAAAACTACAGAGCGACCGGTGTGCCATATGCACATACATGGGGGTGGTTCTTGCACAACGCCAAGCGCTCCTCCTTGAGTCGACCACGCGCCAAGTCTTTGATAAAGTTCCCAGCCATGAACGACGATGACGATGTAGAATAGGAGGGAGTAGTGACGGCGATGATGACGATGGTGATGGCGAACAGTGGATGGCAGGCGGCGGTCGCACTGGAGTTGGTCGATCGCTAGGGTTCCAAGAGAGAGCAGTTGGACGGAAGGGAAACACGCGGCCCGAGGAGGAGGAGGTGCGGAGAAATTAAATGCGGCCGATGGTGAAGAGACGTGCGAGATAAAAGCTTGTCTTCCATTGTTGACAAAGGGAGACGAGCGGCCCGAGGAGGAAGAGCTGCGGAGAACTTAATTGCGGCTGGTGGTGCATAGAAGTGCGACCGGCGTGCGACCCTCCTCCTCCTCGAATATGAATTAAACACATCCCGCGAAGATGTATTATCACAGGCGGTTCTTAATATAGAACCGTCTGTGAAAAAGTTTACTTAGTTTAGAATTAATTAATATTCTTGATCAAATAAGGGGGCTTGTAAAAGCCCAAATTCCATGTTCTCGTAATATGATTTAGTATTACAGCTGCCCATTAAAATTCACTTGGAAAAACCTTTGAAATTGGTCAGAACATGAAAAACAAATAATAGGTTATTTTTCATTTTTGTATCTTGTAAATGATTATGTGAGTGAATTTTTCTATGGAACTTTTTAGTCATCATACCAACCTCTATGATTTTTTCAGATTTTTACAAAATAGTTTGAATAAATGTGTGTTCAAAATTTGAAGAATGACTCATATGTATATGAGCATTTCATTAGAATGATGGATAATTTGAATTTTGACATGTTGAATTGCTTTAAAAAAATTAACAAAATTCATACATGTATAAATAAGACAATATGTTCATACAAACCAACTTTCAGTGGAAGATCCATTTTTAGGAGATATGAAAATCTGAATAATATGTGCATATAAATTAATTCTGTATTTACAAAAAACATAACAATGTTACCTTTATAAGTTTAAAACTTTTTGTTCCATCTAGTATATATTAATTTTTGAAGAATATAGAAAAAAGAATCATCGAGTTTGGACTTAATTTGAAGAATCTACACATGTTTGAGTATTTACATTGGAATCTAAATAAAAAAGAAAGCAAAGGAAGAAGAAACTGAAGAGCAGACCTATGAAGAGACAATTATTGCAGACAGTTTTTAATATAGAACCGCCTGTGAAAAAAGTTTACTAAGTTTAGTATTAATTAATATTCTTGATCAAAATAAGGGGGTTTGTAAAAGGCTAAATTCCACGATCTTGTAATATGATTTAGTATTACAGGTGCCCAATAAATTTCACTTGGAAAAACTTTGAAATTGGTCAGAACATGCAAAACAAATAAATAGGTTATTTGTTATTTTTGTATCTTGCATATAATACAATGATTTTGTGAGTGAATTTTTCTATGGGACTTTTTAGTCATCATACCAATCTCAATGGTTTTTTTCAGATTTTTACAAAATTGTTTGAATCAATGTGTACAAAATTTAAAGAATGCCTCATATGTATATGAGCATTTCATTAGAATGATGGATAATTTGAATTTTGACATGTTGGGTGGCAGCAGGCTGCGGACCGTGTATATGATCATTTCATTAGAATGATGTCAAGATTCCTATTCCGATATATGTTAAACATATATGTATTTCAGGGAATTCAATATATGGTGAACATAAATGTGTAAACATGGCGGTAGGCGGGCTCTATGCGCAGGTGGGTGCGGGGTGCGGCGTGGCGGCAAGCAAGTCACGACGGAGGGGCACTCTGGTGGCGGGCTCTCACACACTAAAGCCATCTGGTTAGACATGCTTTCGCGAGCGCGCTGCATTGAGAGACGATTGCAAAATGATCATAAGTTCGATGGAGATCTCCAGATATTCCACGGTGATTTCACGTTCAAATGCTGGTACGACGGTACATGCTGTTACGTCCTTCATAATGCAAAGAAGTTCTTCAGGGCACTCTCCGGGACAGATAACAAAGATACAGTAACACAGGACAAAGAAAGGGTAACATAATGACAACAGTAACACGGGACAAAGCCACGGTAACATCTGTTTAGAAGAGTAACAGGGAACAAACATTCGGTAACATCGTGACCAGAGTAACACGGGACACATCAAGGATAACATATGTACAAGTTCAGAAAAGTATAACTAATATGAAAGCACGTCGAGGAGTTATCAAATCCAGCCATAGTTCCTCGCCATTTGATGGTGCCGGCACTTCTTCTTATCACTATGTATTTCAGAATTGGAGAGCCCAACTTCCACAAAATGACATTGGATGGAGTTGATGTCTTCATCTGGTTACGCTTCAAGTTGGGACAGACTGGGCATATCAGGTAGCCGCTGGGGTGCTCGATGACGCGCATATTGTCGCCGCATAGGACGGGCAATTTGTAGCCATCATACCTGTCATCATCAGAGTCCATGCTGACGTACCTGGGCGAGGGCACTGCTCACGGACCAGAGATGGCGAGGAAGCCTGACGGGAGAGCAGCAGCACGCAAATCTCATAAGAGGTAAACACATCGATGCAGGCATACTCCACCTGCTGTGGAGACAGGATCACCTTATCCCACTTATCACACTTGATGTCCTTCACCTTGTCGATGTGCACATTCATCACCTCGAGCACCAGGGCCTTGAGCGACGCCGACATGAGTTCCAACCGATGCAGCACCTTCACGGCAAGGTCCCAGAGCTCAACCACATTTTCTACCTCAAAGCCGTAGTCCTCGTGCAGCCGCTTTACATCGCTATTGATACTGACGCCCAAAAATATGTTGTGCGGATAGGCGAAGAAGTTTTTCAGGGCACTCTTCGGAACATAGTCTGCATGATTGATCTTGAAGACGAGGCAGTGGTGGCTCACGCAGAGCTGCAGGACGGCCATCTTGTATGACTTGCGCCCATCTGGGTTCTTGACGTCGTATCACTCTGTGTCCAGGCCGACGATGAGGGGCCCCGGGTTGTTCCCGCGAGCCTGCAAAAGGAAGCGCTTGACATCGGCGCCGGAGGACGTGACGGTGGTCTTGATCATGGTGCCATTCAACATGACCTCGGTGGTATCGGTTGCATCACTTTAGGTCACCAACTGTGTTGGTGGAGCCGCCGAGACCAGAGATGACCATCGGGAGTATTTCACCAGCGAGCCACCAGAAGGTTGCAGCTTGGCTCCCTGGTTGTTCGCCGGTGGGCCACCAGAAGGTTGCCGCTTGGATCCAGCACTTGACTCCGGGAGCGCCAGCGACGGCTGCTTGCATTTTCTGCCTTGATGATCACCAGCGGGGAGGCGAGACAAGGATCTGCAGACGCCATGGTTGTGAAGAGCGAGGAAGATGGAAGGGTGCTGTGAGGAAGATGAGGAAGGGCGCGACAACTACTTTGAGTCGCCAACTATGTTGGCGGAGCCGCCGGGACCAGAGACGACCATTGGGAGTGGTTCATCAGTGGGCCACCAGAATATTGCAGCTTGGCTCCCTAGATGTTCACCGGCGGGCCACCAGAAGGTTGCCACATGGCTCCAGCGCTTGACTCCGAGAGCGCCAGCAATGACTGCTTGTATTTTCCACATTGATGATCACCATCGGGGAGGCGAGATGAGGATCCTGCAGACGCCATGGTTGTGAAGAGTGAGGAAGATGGAAGGGCGCTGGGAGGAATATGAGGAAGGGCGCAACAACTGCTTATTATAGAGGCATTTCAGATTCTAGCGGTTGCAGCACCGTCGACGAGGCGCTATAACTGAATGTCCTAACCTTCCGGTCATTCCTGTAGGTCGCAGCTAGCTTCCTTGGGAAGGTACTCATACCACACTCTCTCTATTTATAGCCCCTTGTCCATTCCAACATAGTGGTTGATCGATTATCTAAATACAGGAACAGACTGACAAAAAACACATGAATAGGCAGCAAAACTTGCAGGGGATAAGGATGGCTTACCAGCAGGTGGGCACTCAGGAGTTCAGGCTCCTCTCCTCACAATAGTTTCAAAAAACAGATAATGGCCACGAAGCAGCTAATCACTGCCACCCAGGGAGAACAAACATTTCTATACAATGTTACTTATATAAGTTTTAAACTTTTTTGTTCCATCTGGTATATATTAATTTTGAAGAATATAAATAAAGAATTATCGAGTTTGGATTTAATTTGCAAAATCTATACATGTTTGAGTATTTACATTGGAATTAAAATAAAAAATGAAGCAAAGAAAGAAGAAACTGAAGAGCAGACCTGGGAAGAGGCAATTATCGCAGGCGGTTTCTAATATAGAACCATTTGTGAAAAAAGTTTACTAAGTTTAGAATGAACTAATATTCTTGATCAAAATAAGATGGCATGTAAAAGGGTAAATTCCAAGTTCTTGTAATATGATTTAGTATTACAGGTGCCCATTAAATTTCACTTGGAAAAACCTTTGAAATTGGTCAGAACATGAAAAACAAATAAATAGGTTATTTGTCATTTTTGTATCTTTCATAATACAATGATTTTTTGAGTGAATTTTTCTATTTGGACTTTTTAGTCATCATACCAACCTATATGATTTTTTCAGATTTTTACAAAATTGTTTGAATCAATATGTGTTCAAAATTTGAAGTAAGCCTCATATGTATATGAGCATTTTATTAAAATGATGGATAATTTGAATTTTGACATGTTGGATTGCTTTAAAAAATTAAAAAAATTCATACATGTATAAATAAGACAATATGTTCATGCAAACCAACTTTTAGTGGTAGATCCATTTTTTAGTAGATAAGAAAATCTGAATAATATGTGCTTATAAATTTATTCTATATTTACCAAAACATAACAATGTTACGTATGTAAGTTTTAAAATTTTTGTTCCATCTAGTATATTAATTCTTGGAGAATATAGAAAAAATAATCATCAAGTTTGGACTTAATTTGTAGAATCTATATTTGTTTGAGTATTTACATTAGAATCTAAACAAAAAATGAAGTAAGAGAAGAAGAAACTGAAAAGCAGACCTATGAAGAGGCAATTATCACAGACGGTGTTTAATGGATCACCTTAAAACACGCTTATGATAATGAACGACTATATAAAGTACTGCTCAAGCACCGCAAAAACCTAACTCAGGAGATTTCACATCGACGCGGTCAGACTGCTAAAAAATACATTTTCCCCACGCCGTCGCAGCCGCCATCTTGGCCGTCGCCGCTGCCGCCGTCCTCTCCCTCGCTGCCGAGCCCACGTTGCCGTCCTCGCCCTCGCCTCCAAGCGCGCGCACGTCGTCGTCCTCGCCTCCAAGTGTCATCACTTTACACTAGCTTTATGAAACTTGTGTTCAACTTTCAGCGTTCACTTGCATTCAAGAAATGATTACTATCATATTTTTATTTTTACAGTTTGATCCTATGTACATTCAAAATGTTGCAAACTTTATTGAAGAGTCCAAGAGACATGTGAAGATGCAAAAGATAGATGACATCTTATGTTCATGTATCGACTGTAAAAATAAGATTACTTGGATAGATACTATAGTAATCCAATCTCATTTGCTGAAAAGGGGTTTCAAAAAAAACTACACAATATGGATAGAGCATGGTGAGTTAGATACACATGAGATGGATAAAGATGATGAGAGAGGTTCTGATGACGATAATGCTAATATCGATTATGGTAGTGACAATCAGGATGATGATGGTGATGAGTTTGATTATGAGGAGATGTTGCGTCACATCAAACTCATGTATTAATTTTTATGGGAGGAAGTAAAGGTTTAAGTAAAATGGAGACATTAAAGAATGCAGCGACGGAGCTCTTATGTGATGAATCAAAGGGTTGTGATAAAGAGTTTACTACATTACGTGCAGTCCTAGACCTACTAAAGTTGAAAGCCACACACGGATGGTCCGATTGTAGTTTCTCTGATCCTTTGAATCTTTTGGCAGAAATTGTTCCAAATCCCAATAAACTTCCGAGAAGCACTTATAAAGCGAAGAAACTTCTTTACTCGATGTCACTAGGTGTGACAAAAATATACGCTTTTGTGAACCATTGTATTCTGTATCGCAAAGAGCATGAGCTTGCAACTGTATGCCCCATCTGCGGTGTCAGTAGATACAAAAAGGATTGCAATCACCAGTATGTTACCAACATGAATAATACCCTGAAGAATAAGAAGAATGTATATTGGCCCTGAAGGTGACGATGACAATACTTCTGACGATGCAGGCGGGAAGAATAAGAGAAAAATTCCTTGCTTGTGATGTGGTACCTTCCAGTAATTGATCGTTTGAAGCGTTTATTCTCAAACTCTATGGAGGTTGAACTTATGCGTTGGCATTCCGAGCAGCTCAGGAAGAATGAAAAACATATTTGACACTCTTGTGACGCAACCCAGTGGAAAAATTTTGATATTCAGTATCCAGAGTTTACAAAGAAATTCAGAAATGTAAGGTTTGCCCTGGGTACAGACGGAATGAATCCGTTTGGTGAAAAAAAGACCATGCACAACACATGGCTCGTGGTCATAATAATGTACAACCTACCGACGTGGTTGTGTCACACAAGGAAATATATTTTGTTATCTATTCTTATACAAGGTCCGAAATAACCCGGCATCGAAATTGATGTGTTATTGGAACCTCTAATAAAAGATATGGCGAAACTGTGGAATGAAGGGGTACGTACATGAGATGAGTACAAGCGGGAGTATTTACATTATCGTGCATGATTATCCCGGACTATTTACATTATTGGGACAAATGAAAGGGAAGAAAGGTTATGTAAGGTACGTGGATGGAACTGGATTTTTGTACCTAACTTCATCCAGAAAGACGGTGTACATGAGACACCGGCGGTTCTTGACAGATACACACAAGTACAGTAAGATGACAGAACAATTTGATAACACAATCAAAAAAGATACTACACCAAAATATAACATTGGAAAACTCATGTTTGAAATAGTGAAGAACATTCAGGTTGCTTTCGGTAAGGGCAAAAAATGTAAAGGAACAAAGAGAAAGAAAACTATATCTTCGGGTGATACAACTGACACGGCTTTGAAGAAACAATCGATTTTTTTCAAGTATCTTCCGTACAGGAAGAACCAGGAAATTTGCTATAGTATTGATTTGTTGGGGTTAGGAATTTGGGAAATAATAAAGAGGAATATAATCCATATGAAGATATGTACCTTTTCACTGATCGAGACAACATCACACGTATAGAAAGAAGCATTAAAAAGGATTTGAAACCCTATATGCGAGAAGATATCAATGCTGGAAAAAATGTATGATATATATTTTATATATTTATAATATTGTAATGAAGCTTTAATATTTTTGTCGAAGTGTGCGATCGATACTTCCCCCGGGCCTGCACTAGGCAGCACGCGGAGGTTCTTTTTTCGGTGGGGCTAGTCCCTAGCGGAGAGCTTGCGCGGATGGACGAGTTAGCGAGAGCTTGACACGGCGAGTTTTACGTGGTTCAGGCCGCCGGAGCGTAAAACCCTACGTCCACGGCGAGCTATGGAGCTCGCTGTATTGCTTGCTGCTCAGGGCCGGAGGCCTGAGCTTGGGGGTGAGTTACAGCTTGAGAGTGTATGGCTAGCGTATGAGTTGCAAAGTGCGACCCCTGCTATCGACGCCTACCCGAGCCTTTTATAGTCCAAGACTCGGGCGGCTTACAAGGGAAGCCGGGACCCGACAGGTGGTCCCGGGAAGATTGTCTATTATCTACCGTATCTGTAGTTACGCCGGTAGTTGCCTCTGGTCGAAGGCTTCTGAGTCTTCATCTTGCCGCCCCGCCCATGCCGCATGCTAGTCGTAGTGGTTGATGACGGCGCAGGCGGCATGGGATGTCTTGTCGCCGCGTTTATTAGCTGGCAGGTTCTGACACCGCGCGCCAGTCTGTGATGCGACTGGGCGCAACGACACCTGACAGACGCGTGCTCCGCGTTTCCGCGTCTTGGGAAGACGCGGGTCTTGAATACCTTGTACGGGCAAGGTGCGGGGCGCCTTTACGCCCGCTGCCTACCGCTCGGAGGCAGGCAGCACCGTTCTTCTGGCCACGTGGCGGGTCCGGAGCCCTTCTCTGAGGCGAGAGGGGTCCGGCCTGCGGGGCACGTGGAGCCTCCGGACCTCTCTCCGCGGAGGGGGAGGTCCGGCTTCTGTATGCCACGTGGCGGGCCCGGAGCTCTCCTCTGCGGAGAGGGAGGCCCGGCCCCGCTGGACGCGTGGTGTCTTCGGACCTCTCTCCCGCGGAGGGGGAGGTCCGGCTTCTGTATGCCACGTGGCGGGCCTGGAGCTCTCCTCTGAGGAGATGGAGGTCCGGCCCCACCGGACGCGTGGCGCCTTCGGAGCTCTCCCTGCGGAGAAGGGCGAGTACCTTAGGCATTTTACCCTGTGCGCAGGGGTACCCCATATCTCAGGTACCGACAGTGGCCCTCGGGCCCATCTCGGGGGAGATAGCGAGCCCGAGGTGGGACCTCCGTCTCTTCCGATCCGCGCACTTTCTCTAAGTCCCGAATTGACCGCTGCCGGAGCACGAACGGCCGCGGGGTCGTGAGAGCGTGCGCTCACTTGATGATTGCTTTTACTGCGGCGGTTCCCAAGGCTGCCACTTCTGCACGTTGCGGCGCTTTCTTCGAGAACCGCCGGAGTGCCTTGCCGGCTCATCTTCTCAGGAAACTGACTCCTTGACCCCACCGCTTTAGTTAAGCGGCTTGGGCCCAGCTTTCATCGGCGCCCAATCTCGGAGCCGACGAGGTCACCGATGCGATGTTTCCGGAGGTTTTCAAATTACCTCGAACCATCCCTGGAAAGTTTTAAAAGGGGATCTCACCCGCATCGCGGCTTCCCTTCGCATTGTGCTCGTACTTCCCTTGAACTCTTGCGCCCCGGCTCTCCTGCCCATTGCGCCTTCTTTCGCTATGGCTTCCAACTTGCTTCCGACGCGCCTCGTTCGCTCCTCCGAGCTCGGGCCAGTGCGCAGGCTGCTGGGCTGGCGCTTGGAAGAGCAGAAGCATCGGCTCCGCCGAGGATCTCTCCCCCTGGTCCTGGAAAAGGGGGAGATAGTCTTCTTCACCGCTTATGCTCTGGCGGGGTTCGTTCTGCCGATTTCTTCCTTCTTTGTCACCCTGCTGGAGACATATGGTCTCCAGCTCCACCATCTCTCCCCCAACTCCTTCGCAATGGCAGCAGTTTTTGTCCACTTCTGCGAGATGTTCGTGGGGGTGCACGCCTCCGTGACGCTCTTCCGCCACTTCTTTGTGCTGCGGACGACTGGACGCGGCTCAAAGACTCAGATGGGGGCATATTACTTCCAGCATCGCTGCAAAGACCCCAAGGTCTCCGGATACCTCCTGCCCTTCAGCGCATCAAGGTGGGAGAACTGGAGGGAGAGCTGGGTGGTAGTGCAGACCGACGAGCACGATCGCCTACAACTCCCAACCGCCAGCCCAACCACCGATCGCCGCTTCTGGGAGGAGATCCCTGAGCTGGAGCAGGAGTACACTCCGGTCTTGGAGCGGATCCGGTTCTTGGCCAACGAGGGGCTGACGTCTCCAATGGTGCTGATGGACTTTGTGTCACGCCGCATTGTTCCCTTGCAGCAACGCAGCCGCCCAGCGTGGTACTACACCGGTGATCAGGACTGTACCAGGCTGGAGAGAGGCCCCGGCTCTGTCCCTTCCGACGAGGAGCTGGAGGAGATGGTGAGCAAGGTGAGCGGTGACTACATTCCCAGCGGCGTCCCCGCCCTTCCGCCTTCTGCCACCCCCCTCTTCTTGGAGCCTCAGAGGAGGTCAGAGCTCCTGCGGAAGATGCCGAACCTTGATGATATCGGGATTGCCGTTCGTCAGGTCGGGGATGCCTTCCGGGGTATTACCATTCCAGGAACCGAGCACCCCGGTTCAGGGCATGAGGCATCCGCTGCTGCCAAACCCTCCCCCAAAGCCGACGGAACCCAAGCCGCCGATAAAGGGAAAGGGAAAGAGCCGGCCCCCGGGCATCTAGAGAAGAAACGCGCTCGGTCTCCTCCGAGGGTGCTGCCTGTGCCAAGCCAGGGTGCTGGAGCTACTTTGCTTCCATCTCCCGGAGGTGCTGGTCCATCGGGTGGCGACCCGAAGAGGTCCCGAGTGTCCCTCCCCGGCGGGTCTCTCCCCAGACAGCTGCCATCCGAATCAGCCCAAGTATCTCGCCATCCTCCCTCGAGCGGCGGGGCTCCCAGGACGGATGTTGGTGGGGCGACGCCGGCGAGCGCGCCGGAGGTCCAGGCGTCCCATTCCGCGACCGTTCCAGCCGCTGGTCCTGGCAGTTCAGCTACAGCCCAGAGGCCAGTGCTGCAAGCTCGCTGGAGCGCTCATGCCGCCCAGTAAGTGTTATCCTTTCTAACTTATAGGAGCAGAGCTCCTGCCTCTTCTCATATTCTGAGGGCTTCTTCTTCTTTGCAGGGACCGACCGGCTGCCAGGGGCGGGCCTCTTATCCGGCCGCCTTCAACCAGCGGGGGCTCCATGCCTCGGCACCTGGGGACCGCGGCGGCCCCCATAGCTCCCAGATCGACGGGGGCAGTGGCTGCAGTGGCCGCATCTGCTCCTACCCGCCCTCCTTCACCAGCCCAGAAGCCAGGTCTTGAGACCGGGAGGGCTGCTGTAGGTGTGCCTGCTGGCCCCCTGGCCTGCTTAGGACAGCACCCCACCGTAGCTGCTGAGGCGCCGGTGCTCCCGCCGGTCTTGGACTCGTCCGGGGGGTCCAGCGGCGCAACTCCTGCTCCCCCTGCTCCGGTGCCCGTGTGGGACGCCCTGGAGCGTGCCCAGACCAGCACCCGGCAGCTCCAATCTGCCTTTGAGCAGGAGCGGAAGGCATTGGCCGGCGAGAGGGAACGCCTTCTCAGCTGGCAGCAGCGGGCCCGGGCGGACCTCGACTCAAGGCAGTCAAGGCTTGAGGCCATGAGTGCTCTGCTTAGCACCCAGAAGAAGGCCATTAGCCGCTTGGAGTTAGGGGCCCATCGGGTTCGTGCCACCTACCGCGAGGCTCTGGCCAAAGCTGAAGCCAAAGCCAAGGAGTGTTCCACCGCCGCGGAGGAGTTGCAGCTGCAGGTAGCCCGTCGGGAGCACGCCGTCGCTGATCGGGAACGCGCTGCTGCGGCCGAGGAGGAGAAGACCACCGCTCGGCTGAGGGCCAAGGTGGAGGAGCTAAGGGCTCGCACTGAGGAGCTGGAGCTCCGTGAGTCGGCTGTCGCCGCGAGGGAGGAGCAGTCTTCCAAGGAGCTTCAGGCGGTGATGGATCGCGAGCTAGCGGCTCGCCAAGAGGTAGAGAGGCTCCAGTCCTTGCGGACTGCCGAGGCCCAGACGGTCTGGTGCTTCATTGCTAAGGCGGGATCCGCCTTGGCTCCTCTTGGTTTTAGCCCTGTGCAGGTGGAGGCCCCAGCACGGCCGGTGTCCGAAGCGGCCCCAGCCCTTGAGTCTCTCGGCGACAAGCTAGGTCGGCTCGAATCAGTGATCGCCGACGAGCTGGAAGCGGAAGGTCGGGGCCTTGCGAAGGAGGTTGCGATGCATGTTCTGTCGTGCTTCGTTAGCCGAGACCCTTCCTTTTCTCTGGGGCCGGTCCGTTTAGGACCCATCGCCGACCAAGAGGAAGCTGCCAGGGCCGAAGTCGAGGACTTAGCTGCCCTCGTGGCCTCTAGGTTTCATCGGGAGTCCAGGGACCCCTAAGCATCTGCCCTCGTGTCCACAAGGCCCTGTACTTCCTTTTTTATTTTTGTTGAGTCTGTAGCCCAGCTCGTGGAGCCTTTGTATGGACAGACTCCTGTTTCTTTCTGTGTCTGCATGCCCTAGTCTTCTTCTTGGCCTTTCCTGACCAAGTCCTTAGCTCCGCAAGGACTCGGAGGCCTTGACCAATCTCGAAGCTCTGCATAGACACCTTGTCCGGCTCCCCACTGTATAGTAAGGGTTTCGGAGGTCTCCAGGACCCGCCTCACGAGATCGGAGGGGGGTCCGAGCCTGTTGGTCACGTGGCGGGCCCGGAGCTCCCGCCTGAGAGGAGGTCCGGGCTTGCAGGGCACGTGGAGGCCCCGGGCCTCTCCCCGCAGAGGGGGGAGGTCCGACTTCTATAGACCACGCGGCGGCCCCGGAGCTCCCCTCAAAGAGGTGGGAGGTCCAGCCCCGCTGGACACGTGGGGCCTTCGGACCTCGCCCCTGTGAGGGCTAGCCCTTTGATCTTACCTTGGGGTTTTTGGCCTACCGCGATCCCGTAGCGGCCCCCTGGTAGGTGCGTTCTATTGGGTGGATGCGCCTACCATACTCCTGCGGAGAGCTGAGGCTGAGAAGTCCTGCAAACAAGTAAGGAAAAAGTAATTCTCCTTGGGGGCTCCCCCCCTCTATTCCTTAGTCGTATCTGCAGCAAATTCCGACTAAAGATGAGAATGAGAAGAGGGAGTTGAACGCATAGTGAGCACGCGTTAGTAGGGTAATCATAAAAATTTAATAAGTAAATTAAATGAGTACCAAAGAAGAGCAACGTAGGGTAGGTTTCTTTTCATATAAATTTCCATACGGGGGAAGGCGGGCCGCATATGTAGGCCACGACCCACCTCAAGGGAAGCAAGACTCTACGCGCTTGGGGTCGGGACAAGGCGAAGCTGAACGTAGTCCTGGACCGTCCCCTGAGGCTTATTTGCTCCAAGCCCTGTTCATGGACTTTTATGGAAATTACTACAGAAAGAAAGGCCTGCCCTATTGTTGCTCTAGGGGTAGAACTTACAGCGGTGTTCCGTGTTCCGAAGGTTCGGGAGCGGGTCCCTGTCTTCGGTTCTGGGGAATGGTCCCAGGCCCGGGATGTCCAGCCCCAGTACGGCAAATGGCCATGCGGGCTGGATCATCTGTACCGTCCAAGCCGGTGTATGGATCTGCTCGGCGTGGAACAGGCACGCCTAGCAGCTCTCGACCAGCTCGACGGCATCCTGGAGTGTTGCCGGCTAGTAGAAGCCATGCCGAAAGGCTTTACCGACAAGCGTGCGTGAGGAAGAATGACTCCCTCATTCGCCTCCATGGATCTCAGCGAACAAGTCGCAGCCTTCCCCCTGGGTTATGCACCGCAATAGGATGTGATTGGCGCCACGTCGGTAGAGATCCCCCTCTACCGCCATGTGTCTCTTAGCCATACGCGCAATCCGTTCAGCGGATACACGTTCATCAGGGAGGATATTGTCTTTCAAGTAGTCCCGGACCTCCGTGATCCATGCATCGGGTCTGACTTGAGCATCTGGATCTTGAGCGCTGGGATGCACGGAGTCCCCAGTGACGCTTATGATCCTTGGTGGCGCTCATGGCCGCCGGGACCGCCAGCTTCGAGGTGCTGGTCTAGCCCCCTTCGCCCGGCTTGGCTGGCCGGGCTGTGGGTCGCGGCAACGTCCTCTCGAGGCCCCCCTTCAGGCACAGTGGCTCCGGGGGCCCTCGTTGAAAGGTCGTCAGCTGCGGCCTTGCTAGCGCGCGGTACGTGGTGCAGGTCCAAGGCGAGGGGGTCTGTCTCCGCCGTCTTGGTTGATAACCAGACTGGGGATTGCCCTGAGCCAACGACTAGCGAGAAGGATGAGCACTCCATACTTTGCTATGTTGTTGGTTGCCTTGTAATTGAAACGCGCCACATACCCAGACTGCTCCCCCGATGGTGTGAGGAACAGTACGCTAGCATCGGCCCCCTGCTTTCGCGAGGAGCCGTCGACGAACATCATTCGATAAGGCCTGGTGAAGGTCAGGGCTCAGGGTCCTGTTTCATCGTCTTCGTGGCCCCCTGAGCGTGCGTCTACTTCAGCCACAAGTGAACTAAATGCTCTGTTAATGTCTGTATGACGGGAAAGGGAACCTAGATCAAACTTCAGTAGTTCCGCTGCCCATTTGGCGGCATCGCCCGCCACGTGGAGCTGTGGGGGATAGCTTTTAGCCTGGGGAGATCGCCGGGTGCCCGACACTCGGGGGTCCTCAGGCTGCTTTGGACCTTGCGGGAAGCTCCGCTGACATCCCGGGAGCTTCGGGAGGTCCTGCTGGTCCTCCGGGAGGTTGTGTCGGAGATCCGAGGTCTGGTCTTCTGGTGCTTGCTTCTTGGTAGCGAAACAGGTCACTGTGGTATGGGGTTAAAGCCATTGCGCGAAGACCAGAAATTCGCGGGACCCCTAGCTATGCCGAGTCGGTTTACGCCGGGATTAGCAGGTTAAGGGCGCCCTTCAACTACTTCAGACACAGGGGTCTGATGGGAGCCCTAGCAAGCATTTGGGAAGCGCAGCATATCACAGCCTGGTATCGAGTCTACTATTTGCTCTATCATAGGAAGAGAAAATAGGTCTTTAGGGCATGCCTTATTGAGACTGGTGTAGTGGATGCGCTTCCGGAGATTCTCGCTGGCCTTCGGGATAATAACACGGTTTGCCAAGCGCAGGGAGCGACGGACTCTCCGTCTCGTCGGACGGCTGGACGTCGGGAAAGAACTTTAAGTAGTGCTCCATCACCTCCCTAGGGATCTCTGGCCTCGGTGATGGCTGTCATGCAGCACATCGACCTCATGCCGGAGGGGGGCAACGAGCGCGCCTTCCTATATGCTACCCAGGCCCCCGGCTACCCGGGTGGTCTGGGTGGCATCGGCGCTGATTTGGACGAGCCTTGTGGGGACGTCATCCTCATCAAGGGGTTGCACACGGGGTGCGGTGGTAGAGGCACGGTGGCGTGCACTTAGGTGGAGCTGGTTTAATTCTGTACTGCTGAGGGCTGGCGCTCTAGCTGCTGTAAGCACCTGAAGCCTTTCCAAGGCTAATACTGCGGCAGCACGGTCTCCACAAACCTTGAGGACGCCTGTTGGTGTAGGCATCTTCAAGACAAGATAGCCGTAGTGGGCTACTGCCATGAATCGGTACAGGGCTGGCCTACCGATTATGGCATTGAAGGGGAGGTCAATCTCGGCCACGTCGAACAGAATGTACTCTGTCCGGTAGCTGTCCAGTGCCCCAAAGGTCACCAGGAGGCTGATGCGGCCGTAGGGAACGACCTGTCCCGGCCCTGCCCCTGAGAACGGGCTTGATGGGGCGAGCTTGGCCATCGGGATCTGCAGCTTCTGGAAGGCTGCGTGACTGATGAGGTTCAGTCCAGCCCCACCATCCACCAAAACGTGGTACATCTTCACGTTGGCGATGGTAAGGGCCACCACGAGCGGTAGTTGGCCGGCCCCAGCCATGTTCCTGGGGCAGTCGGTGTCATCGAAGCTGATGAGGGTTCCCACTCTCCTGAGGTGCGGTACTGCACCTGGGAGGGGAGCCACCGACGCTACCGCTCGGTGCAAGGCCTTAGCCATGCTTCGGGACAGGGGGTCAGCGGACCCGCCGAAGATGTCACAGGGCATCTTCCAGTGCTCGTCGTCACTGGAGCTGGAGCTCCCATGATTCCGCACTGCCTTTTCGGCACGCTGGAGCTCCTGGAACTCTACCTGGCGGTCGTCGCCGTCTCGGGCCTCGACCTTCTGCTTGCCCTCCCTTTGACTATAGGGTGGGGCATCAGCTAGGGGCTGCTTCCCCTTCCGGAAGCGCTCCACGAGCTTCTGGATTTCCCGGCATCTGGAGGAATTCCGCCGGGTTGATGCTGCTGTCGTACTTCTCAGGCAAGAGCGGCCAAAACTTGCGCGGCCATTTTGTGAAGCGAAGGCGGGGCGCGAGGGCCGCACACCCTGCTTCTGTCGCCGCAGGTTCTGATGCCGCGAATGCTTGGTTCACGCTGAGCACCGCATGCTCCGGCTGCCATACGTAGGACATACGACTGTGGCATATTGAGTAGCAGCGCTCTTCGCTGCGGCTAGCGCACCCTCACTAGGTACACCCAGCGCTACTGAAAACCTGACGCTGGTCGGAGCCTGCATTGCCGGGGTCGGCGCTGCCAGAGCTGGTTGCTGGCTCCCAGTGCAGGTATCGGTGCCGCGAACGCTTGGTTCTCCGCTGGCGCAGTGTGCCCCGGTATGGGCAAGGCCGCTCCACAGACCGGGGACGCCGTTTGCAGGGCATATGGTTGTGACTTATGCTGCGCGACGTATGCCTGGGGCAGAGCTCGCGTAGCGAAGTTCTGCCCTTCAGGCTGGGTCGAGGCCGACGTCATGTTGTCGCCAGCCTCTTGAGTGCGACGCCTTTCTTGACGTCGCTCGAGGAACACTCGGGCATCTTGGCCTAAGTGGCACCGTTCCAGCTCTGTCCTCAGGTCCGTCGACGGAAGCTTGGTGGAGCTGGAACTCCCTCGTCTGGCCGTCAACCGTTGGCATGCGCGTCAGCGACACAGCCGGTTGGTCGGAGCGTCGTCCCCGCCGAAGTCAATGGTTTGCGGCGGTGACGACAAGACGGTCTACCTCGCGAATCCACTGCTGGGTCGCTGCCTGAGGCGCGTCCCCAGCAGGCGGATTGCGCAGTAGCGCCCTTGCTGCGGCTAGCGCACCCCCACCGGGTACGCCCGGCTCTACTGAAGGCCTGACGCTGGATGGAGCCTGCATTGCCGGGGTCGGCGCTGCCAGAGCCGGTTGCTGGCTCCCAGCTTGCCCTGTCAAACTCCGTCCTGAGTGTGTCATCATGTACTCTCCCCTGGTCACGGTTTGCCGCGGGTGCAGGGGGGAAGAGTTTGCCACTGAAGGAAGCTCGATCATCTTCGTCGGCGGAAACTCGTCGCGCTAGGGGAAAATCCCCCTACCTGGCGCGCCAAATGTCGAAGTGTGCGATCGACACTTCCCCCGGGCCTGCACTGGGCAGCCCGCGGAGGTTCTTTTTTCGGCGGGGCTAGTCCCTAGCGGAGAACTTGCGCGGATGGACGAGTTAGCGAGAGCTTGACACGCGAGTTTTACGTGGTTCAGGCCGCCGGAGCGTAAAACCCTACGTCCACGGCGAGCTATGGAGCTCGCTGTATTGCTTGCTGCTCAGGGCCGGAGGCCTGAGCTTGGGGGTGAGTTACAGCTTGAGAGTGTATGGCTAGCGTATGAGTTGCAAAGTGCGACCCCTGCTATCGACGCCTACCCGAGCCTTTTATAGTCCAAGACTCGGGCGGCTTACAAGGGAAGCCGGGACCCGACAGGTGGTCCCGGGAAGATTGTCTATTATCTACCGTATCTGTAGTTACGCCGGTAGTTGCCTCTGGTCGAAGGCTTCTGAGTCTTCATCTTGCTGCCCCGCCCATGCCGCATGCTAGTCGTAGTGGTTGATGACGGCGCAGGCGGCATGGGATGTCTTGTCGTGGCGTTTATTAGCTGGCAGGTTCTGACACCGCGCGCCAGTCTGTGATGCGACTGGGCGCAATGGCACCTGACAGACGCGTGCTCCGCGTTTCCGCGTCTTGGGAAGATGCGGGCCTTGAATACCTTGTAGGGCAAGGTGCGGGGCGCCTTTACGCCCGCTGCCTACCGCTCGGAGGCAGGCAGCACCGTTCTTCTGGCCACGTGGCGGGTCCGGAGCCCTTCTCTGAGGCGAGAGGGGTCCGGCCTGCGGGGCACGTGGAGCCTCCGGACCTGTCTCCGCGGAGGGGGAGGTCCGGCTTCTGTATGCCACATGGCGGTCCCGGAGCTCTCCTCTGCGGAGAGGGAGGCCCGGCCCCGCTGGACGCGTGGTGTCTTCGGACCTATCTCCCGCGGAGGGGGAGGTCCGGCTTCTGTATGCCACGTGGCGGGCCCGGAGCTCTCCTCTGAGGAGAGGGAGGTCCGGCCCCGCCGGACGCGTGGCGCCTTCGGAGCTCTCCCTGCGGAGAAGGGCGAGTACCTTAGGCATTTTACCCTGTGCGCGGGGGTACCCCATATCTCAGGTACCGACAATTTTAATTTGACAATTTTTTCTCTTTTAATATTTGAATTTTGACGTGTTGGAATTCTTTAAAAAAATAAAAAAATCATACGGTGAAATATTGGCTTTGAGTTGGCCGTAGACTTCAACAGTGAAATACATTGCGCTTGAAGCCACGACCGACTGAGTCTTTCTTCATCTCTATATGTACGTGTGAGCTCTGTTTTTTCTCTGTTCGTGTGCGTATATAATTTTCTTCTATTTTTTCTTCAAGTAAAAACAGCATGTGTAAACATTTTGAATAATTGGTAAATACAATTTTCGCAGGCGGTTCTATACCTACGACTAGCCACCGATATTAATGGCCAATATTGCAGACGGCTCCTACTCCACGACCCGCCTGTATCGTGCAGTGCTATTCGGGCGCAGAATTCGAAGCGATCCATCCTCTCCTTTATCATAGGTGGTTCTATACCTACGACTAGCCGCATATGAAGAATCTTTATCATAGGCGATTTGTAATGTACGTGTGAGCTCTGTTTATCACTGGCAGTTTATAACGTAAGATTATTCGATTGTGTAACTCTAAGGACGCATGTACTGCGCACGTTCCCGACCCCTCGGTACCTAAAAAGGCGCGCATGCCCGGTCGCTTCAGCTGCCTGTATTAATGGCCAATATTGCAGGCGGCTCCTACTCCACGGTCTGCATGTATCGTGCGGTCGTTGCCATTCGCACGCAGAATTCGAAGCGATCCGACCTCTCCTTCTCTGCACCATTGTAACTTGCACCTTCCCCTGGCCTTCTCTGCAGCACCATCACAGTCTTCCTCTTCCCTCTAGTCTTCGTCTTCCTCGCCGCACCGTAGCCCTAGTCTCAATGGCACCACCGACGAAGCGCTCCCGATCATGCTCACCACTCGCCGGGCCTCCATCCCCGGCTCCAACCGCACCTCCTTCCCCAGCTCCAACCGTGCTTCTGTCTTCGGCTCCAACCGCACCTGCATCCCCAGCTCCAACCGCTCCTCCGTCCCTGACTCCAACCGCACCTCCGCCGCCTTCCTAGGCAGAAGAGAGAGTGCACCTGCTTAGGGAAGTCGCTTTCCTAGAGCAGAGTCTAGTTGCCCTCAGAGCACACGTGGACGACCTATCACCGTTGCATCGACTGATGAAGAAGGATGTATTCAACAATACATCTGATGCCATGGAGCTTCTAGGTCTTGGTCACCTTCCAGTATGTACTGGAATGGACACCATAGCCCACTACCTCTTCGGGATAAGCGCAGTGACCAGTCATCTTGACGCGATGCAGGAGACGATCGGTGTGGTGCTTGGGGTGGAAGGCAACAGAAAGTTGGTGGAGGTTGTTGCTGACAAGTGTGGGGTTCTTCCGCTACCGGAGGACTAGGCGATCGCCTATTCTTTTCTTTTGTTGTTTGTAAAAATTTAATTTTTAATGAATGTTTGTTTGATGATGGATGTTTCTTATCGATTATCGAATTGTTTATTGTCTTTTTGTTTGATACTAAATGTGGCTGACGTATACTGGGTCGCGACATTTGGTAGCTTCAAATTGAATTCAAAGGTGTGTTCTCCTTGGTAACCGCAAAGGTCGCGCACGCCTGGTCGCTTAAGCCACCTATATTAATGGCCAATATTGCAGGCAGCTCCTACTCCATGGTCCGCCTGTGAAAATTGATATGTTTACACGGACGGTTTGCCGTTGCGAGTCGTCTATGATGTTCATTCGTCACAGGATGCTATTAATTCATTCAACATGAAAGGCGTATTTTTTACAGACCGCCTGGTCTGAAAAACGAGGCGCCTGTGATAATTGTTTTTGTAGTAGTGAATATTGCTTCTTCGAATTATTATTCTTTTGTAGTTTTGCCATATTCGATGATGTTATCGACTCGAGGGTAGCGCGACCTTCTATCATCACTCCATCGACTGAGGGTTCCTCCGTCGGCCAGACAAGTCGTCGTCTCTCTCAGAGAGAGATAGAGGAGCTCCATAGGGGGAGAGACGAGATCCGGAGAGATATAGAGATAAGCTCCAGAGGTAGAGGGGTCTAGCCTGGGCCGCACAGGAGCAACAGGCTGCCTACATGGCAAACTACATGACTCAGATGTAGGCGATGGTGGAGGTAATTAATTCAATATAAATTAATTTAAATTCATATCATTGCATTAGTATATTTGTTTTAATATTTTGCAATTACAAGCCTTACCTCCACAGATGGGCAACATATCCCGAAGTCTACGTGGCAGCCGTCAGAGTTGGCCCAGCCACAAGTGCCCCCACCACATGGACTTTCAGATATCCAGGTAATTTGTTCTTTATTTTCTATTTTATAATCTAAGAAAAACTTAGTGTGTTTGAGGGGAGAGAGTGAGAGTGAGAGTGAGGAGGGGAAAGGGAGGGAGTGAGAGTAAGAGATAGTGGTAAAGAGGGGGAGGGAGAGGGAGAGAGAGTGAGAGTGAAAAGGGAAAGAGGGAGGGAGAGAGAAACAGAGTGGTAGAGAGAGGGGGTGAGAGAGAGAAAAGAAGAGAGAGGGGGTCATAGAGAGAGGGAGAGGGCGAGGGAGAAAGTGAGAGTGCGGGGGAGGGAGAGGGAGAGAGAGTGAGAGTAAGGGGAGAGTGAGGGAGAGAGACAAAGTGGTAGAGAGAGGGGAGTTAGAGAGAGGGAGTGGTAGAGAGAGGGGGACTGAGAGGGGGTAAAGAAATAAGTGAGTTAGAAGTTCAAACTCACTTTATCTATTTATTTGCATTGCACAGATCGGCAACGGAGGCTCAAACTCCACCGTCACAGCTACCGGCACCGGGAGGAGGTCGCGGAGACGGATTCTTTAGCTCCAGAGCAAGTGGAGGAGCTAGTGGATCTGCGAGTGGAAGTGGTAGTGTTTAGCGAGTGGATCCCCTTGTTTTATATTTTAGATGATTATCTTGCTGTGTATATGAACTGTTCTATGAGCTGGCCATCGTGTGAGGGTAGCTGTTTTTATTTTTTTAATTAAAAACCTTATTTACGACGACCAGCTATACAGGGTCGTCGTAAGTTAACCTAGTTTACCTACGGCGGCCCGAGACAGGCCGTCGCAAGTTAACCTACAGAACTTACGATGGCCAAGGGTCCAGGCCGTCGTAAGTTAGGTGTCCGGCCTGCCAGGTGGCACGGCCATGGGCGACGACCCATTGTTAACGATGGTTGAGAACGGCCGTCATAAGTTAGTTATTTACGACAGTGACCATCGTAAATAACCTTATTTATGACCAATTAATGGAAACGGATAGAAACTGTCGTAATAAAGGAAAGAAGGTTTCTGGCCATTGTAAATTGATCGGTTTACTGTAGTGTATGTGCCCATACTAGTAGATCATTACCAGTAGCAACCCCTAAGAGAGTCTGGCTTTGCCACGCTGTTGTGATGGGTTTCAGTCCAATTTCTTACGCCCCCCAAACCCCCCCCCCCACACACACACACATAGGGGTGAAATACGGATGAAAATTTCCCAAATCATCCGACACCGATATTAAATTTTTTTGATGTGTTTTCCATTTTATTCAGAATTACTCAGAAATAAACGTTTTGGACAAATTTCAAACCGAATACTCGGAATTCCGTATTTATTCAGAAATTTCTGAATAATTTCCGTTTAGTTTCCGACTCAGCCGAATCACCGCAGCCCACAGTGTTCCCTTATCCCTAACGGGCCTTGGCCCAGTGCTAAACAACCCAAGACCACTACAGGAATACAATTTATTTTCGTCGGCCAAAATCCACGAAAATATTTAAAAAACATATAAAAATAATTATTTTCATAGGTTTAGACCTTATTTTCATGGGCCAAATAAAATAAACCATCAAAAATAAAATTATTTTCATGTGGTCGACCAGCCAGACAGCTCAAGCAGCCAGGAAACCTAATCGGCATCCCAATCTCACGCCTCCACTCACGCGGGCCCGCCTGCAACCTGCTGCCGCAACGCCGCCTCCGCTCGCGCCGGCAACTTGCTTTGCATTGACACGAATGGTTATATTTGATTTGCATTGCTTGCCTTATGATTACTAGTGCGAAGCTATTATCATGGTTTGATTATATCATTTTAAATAATAATGACAAAACTTTGGCCTTTTTCTGAAAAAAAATCAAAACCGTTCCAATATCGATATGTGTCCGTTCGGATATATCCGTTTCCAATATTTCTGAAATTTCCGATATCATATCTGTTTCCGATGCTACCGTTTTCGATTTTGTTTCAAAAAATTATATATGAAAATAAAAATAATTTAACTATTTTTTCCAACCATTTCCGACTGTTTTACCCCTACCCACACGCTACCGTGAACAATAGAACCATCTCCGTAGGCCTTTGTTGTAGTGGTCATTACTATTGTGCAAATATGACTTGAGCGAGCCATCCTGTCACAGCATGATCTTCAAATGCTCTGGCATCGTCCTTCACACTTGAGAAGATCGGGATCTGCATATGGACAGCGGTATGCAGAACTAATACCCGGCAAATATGACCCTTTTGATCAAGAGTTGGACATTTTGTTTGCATGCAGCTACTCTGGAGAGTCGAGGCATCAAATATTAACAAGTGCGAGCGTGAAGAATCAGCATAAAACTCCACACCACCCTTCGTAATATGGACTCACGGAATATATTACATACTTTATTCATCTATTAATTACCGTGGTTGCATGTTTCTAAAAAACGTGTAGATTGAATGTTGTAGCATCCATGTAGGTTCTTGTAATCTGTTTTATATTCCGTACCTTTGAATAGATAAAATAATCACTTGAAATTAGCAATATATATATATAACCTCAAGAGTAAATATGTGTGAGAGTTCATTTTGCGTTAATTAGACAATTAATTAAGATATTAGATTTTCCTGCAAGATTTCTTATTTTATATCACAGGCATGCACGAAGCTTTTCATGTATTATTAATTGCTCTGTATTATGTAAAGTATTATGAATAAAATAGGCAGATAGTTTAATCAGCTTGGATGGTGTCCTGGGTGCATGGCTCCGGCGCAAAGGAAAGCTTGGAGTCCTTGACATCGTAGACAAACCGTGTATCCACCTGCTGAAATGCACCGATGATGGTTCGGTTTCCTGGCTTCATGGCGAGGCACGCGATCAACACCTCCATGTGATCGTGTATCATCAAGAAGAGCCGCTCTGGCGAGAATACCAGCACTGCTTCCTCCTCTGAAAAGTGCAGTGACAGTCACTTGAAGGACTCTTTCACGGGCTTTGCCGCTCGAACGCAGAGGCCAAATCCAGGTTGTTCCACTCGCTCTGCTTTGTGTTGCTGTAGGTCTGACCACATAGCCTCCTCGATGATGTTATATGCCTCCTGGACCACCACTGTCATCGGCGTGCCAAGGTCAATTACACACCCACCTGTGTTGTCCTTTTTGCGAGCAAACATGTGCGGGCGAATCCCGTCAAGTTTTTGCTCACCTAGGCTCATGCCTATGAGACTAAGATGGTACTCTGACTCGTGGGCTTCTATCGCTGGCATGATCATTGTGGTTCTGTAGTCTGGATTATGGGGGATGTCACTACCAAAACGGAGGAAGCCATGACGGTTATCTTGGCTACCCCCAATGAGGCAGTACGAGAATTGTATCAGCCCACGAGCCGCAAGTTGCATCACGAGCGAATATGGGCTCCTGCCTATGTGAACGACACCAGCATAGATGCCCTCACTATTGAAATTATTGGTTGAATGGGAACAGCCGAAGATGAAGTCCTGAATTATTAATGTACCTGACTCGAAACGGTCCTGGTGGAGGAAACCTGTGACCAACATGTTCCCCGAGCCGGTGAGCTTGAAAAAACACAGGTTACCATAGGGGGGGGGGGAGAGGAGAGGCGGTACACAAAGTGGGCTCGTGTTGCGGATGTATTGGCATGTTGGCGAAAAAGCAAAGATGAATAATTCATTGCGCTGCGGGGCAGCTGGGTTGCACGGAACACACTGTATCCATGACAGACCGTTCACCGCGGTGTCGATCTTGAGGATGTAGCTACTTTTCCCAGATCCAGTGCCGAAAGTGGCTTCCATTGAATGTGAATTTTGTAGGGGTTCAAAGGTGTTTGTTTCTGGGCGCAGAGTCGTAGCATTTGCCACCAGGGAGCTAGCAATTGATGTTAGGTGTGACTACGTTGGTGGGGAGGATGTGCGGTAAATGCAGGAAGCCATCGTCATGACGATGGAAAGCATTATTGGCAACCAGCCGGAAGTTAAAACCTGTCGGCATAGTGTTACGCAATGTCGTGTTGTTGGCAGTGGAGGCAACCGCCTTGAGTGATAGGTGCTGCATGAGTAATGCACTGACAATGGCAAGTCGGGTCCTGAGCATCATCTCCATAGTCAGTCACAGTATCATCAACGATGGTGCGAGTTCACAATGTTCACTAAGCTACATATAAAGCATGGGCCACAGCATCGCATGCACCATAGACAAAGCTGCATATTAATTCATGTCTGGTGATGGGCACAATTGGGGGCTGCAGAAGCTATGTGAGATAGTGTATGGTTAGATGCTTGCATCATGCAAGCAAATGGGCGGCTCGAGCTAGCATGCAAAGCTGTTTTGTTGGAGACAAATGGGCGGCAAGAGCTATCTTAGAGATATTATGTGAGATAGTGTATGATTGGATGCTTGTACGCATGCAAATGGGCTGCTCGAGCTATCATGCAAGGACGGCAAGAGCTATCTTAGATATATGATTTCAAACATCTGCAAATGGGCAGAACGCAGGATATTTTTTATTTCCAAATAAAGGCCTAAAGGGAGGTCAATGAAGATATCACAGTGACTCTATGCATCTATGCAGCTGATATTTATGGGTAATAGGTGCCGCGTCTCATAAATACACGTCTCATATTACAATTATATTTTCAGAGGTGGCCCGCTACATGAAAATGCCCCTGTTTGCTGCTGGCGGACCACCTAACTGATCGTCACTGAAAATTTCCATTGGCAGGCCACTGGGTAACAATAGCTGATGTATATTTGTATGGCGCACCACCTATTTATAGGTAACATGTGATGCGTCTCATAAATATGCATCACATATTATAGTTCTATTTCCATGGTCGATGGTTAGGTGGCCGGTCACTTGAAAATGCCTCTAAACGAGTGGAAACAGGAACACCTAGATAAGAGATTAAATAATTGGGAATGAAAATTACTATCTATTGGTGAAAGATTGGTACTCATTAATTCTGTACTAACTAATATGTCACTTTATATGATATCATTCTTCTAGATATTAAAGAGTTTTGCAAAGATCAGATCCATTCCAAACGAATTTCTTTTATGTGACACCCGGTCCCGTAAAACACGGAACCCAGCTAATGCATATGTGTGCGCAGGATGTTTATCACACATACACATGTAATCCATAAACTGAATTCAAAATATAACCATGAATAAATAGGGTTTAAGTATTTTATTACATCAATCTCTATCTTATTTTTGCAGCGGAAGTCTCTAACTTATTCTAACAGCAAAAGTCTCTAAACGATAGCGGAAGCAAACTAAACACGGCAGCGGCTCCATCTCCAACTCCACAGGCAAGTTGACGGTAGATCGCACGCCTAGTACTCCACATGGTCTTCGAAGTACTCCTCTTCTGTTGCTGATGTTTGTATGATAATGCAAGGGTGAGTACATGTCGTACTCAGCAAGTGCAGGAAAAGTATGACATGTAGCTTACAACAACGTAGGAATAAAAAGGCTCATTGTAGAAAACAAAGTTTATTTCACAAACATGATAAAAACAACAACTATCTTTAAGTGAATTTAATCCCAACATATATCCATTTAAAACAGCAACATACCTCCATCATAATTTACCACTTATCATGTCTCATCCAGCCATTAATCTTTCTCAACCTCATCTCATGCTCATAATAACCATATCATATTCATATCCATCTCATAATCATCTCATATTCATTTGATCCGAAACTATACACATTGTCATTACTCAAAAGTCACGAAACCAATCTCATTACCAAGACTCAACAGTCCGGAAACCAAATCCAAAGACCATACCAATAACCATCCCAAACCTTCCCTCTAATCATGTGAGATGGCCAGACGCTTGTGACCGTAAGCACGGCTATCATGATAGTTTTATACTCTTAAGAGGTGGCACCACTTTACCCACAAGTTTGTGATTTCGTCACCCGTCAGCGACTGCAGAACCTCCATTATACCAGTACACAGCCGTCGGTGTATGGCCAAGAGATCACAAAATAGCCTTTACAAAGGGGCTACTAGATGTATGGACTCACTAAGGTTTCACCAGCAAGCTCAAATCACCATTCTCCCACCTACGGGCCCCCTCTTGTGCCATGCAGTTCCCAGGGCAGTCCTCTCTCGACTCAGATTCCCCGCGCCTTCCACGGTCCATAACAATCTAGCAACTTACCCAATTAGTCAGCTAAGCCGCACCCATATTTGGCCTTGTGGTGGCACTGTATTCTTGGCATGTGCTGGCATGAACCGCCTTAGATCTACGGCAAGTAAACCACCATCTCATTCTACCACATCCACGAACCAAGCTTGCCTAGATCTCCCCCGATCCTATGCTCATTATTATCATTAAGTTCTCATTATCATTATTCATATGAGTGTAGTACTTAGACACGTTCTACTTCGCTTCCCGTATCCCGTAAGCTAAGCGAAGCAAAAATTAAAACGACCATACCCGACTAATCAACTTCTCTGGCGACAAGTATGGTTAACAAAACTAGTAAACTCCTATAAAAGGGTGTCCCATCAAGTTGACTCAAGCATACACAATTTTCGCAAACAAAACAGTTTCAAAACATGGGATCAATATGGTCAAGGGGCACTTGCCTTATTCTTGTGGCTTTTGTTGCTCACGTGTCTCAAATTCTTGGTGTGTAGCCCTTCATAGATAGCTTCCTGAGCTTGTCCTTCTACTCATGACCACACACATACAAGATTTACAGCAATCAATCTTCATGCACAAACTTTACTTAAGATGCAATGGAGCAATTCCTACGGTGCTGCTTTATTAACCTAGTTTGTATGTGTTCTTGCATGTTTTAATAGGCTTTGTGATGCCCTGGTTCTGAAAACCTCGGAACCGAGCTGATGCATATGTGTGCCCAGAATGTTCATCACACATACACATGTAATACACAAACTGAATTCAGAATATAACCATGAATAATAGGGATTTATTACAATGTCTCATGAATCTCTATCTCATTCTAGCAGCGGAAGTCTCTAATTTATTCTTAGCAGCGGATGTCTTCTAAACAAATATGGAAAGCAAACTAAACATGGAAGTGGCTCCATCTCCTACTCCACATACAAGTTGACGGTATATCACACGCCTAGTACTCCACATGCTCTTTGAAGTACTCGTCTCCTGTTGCTGATGATGTATGATAATGCAAGGGTGAGTACATGTCGTACTCAGCGAGTGCGGGAAGTATGACATGTAGCTTACAACAAGGTAGGTATAAAAGGCTCACTGCAGAAAGCAAAGTTTATTTCACAAACATGATAAAAATAGTAACTAGCTTTAAATGAATTTAACCCTAACATATATCCAATTTAAAACATCAACATAACTCCATCATGATTCCCTCTTTTCATGTCTCTTCCAGACATTTATCTTTCTCAACTTTTTGTCGTGCCCATGAATACCATCTCGTATTCATTACCATCTCTTCTCATATTCAATTCCATCTCATAACCGAGATCAAAGCTCATTATCACGACTCAATAGTCGCAACCTCATTACCAAGACTCAACAGTCCCAAAAACCAAATCCAAAGACCAAACCATGACCAAACCAATAATCATCCCAATAACCATCCCAAATCTCCATCCCCAAAACTATCCCATCTAATCATGGAAGTTGGCCGGGCGCTTGTGACCGGAAGCACGCCTATCATGATAGTTTTATACTCTGTAGAGTTTGCACCACTTTACCCACAAGTTTGTGATTTTGTCACCCGTCGGCGACTGCAGAACCTCCATTTTACCAGTACACAACCATCGGTGTATGGTCAAGAGATCACAAAATAGCCTTTACAAAGGGGTTACTAGATGTATGGACTCACTAAGGTTTCACCAGCAGGCTCGAATCACCATTCTCCCACCTACGAGCCCCTTCTTGTGCCATGCAGTTCCCAGGGAAGTCCTCTCTCGACTCCCATTACCCGTACCTTCCATGGTCCATAACAATCTAGCAACTTACCTCATTAGATCTATGGTGGCATTGTATTCCTGACATGTGCTCGCATGAACCGGTCCATAGATCTATGGCAAGTAACCACTATCTCATTCTACCACTTCCACGAAACAAGCTTGCCTAGATCTCCCCTGATTCATGTTCATTAACAACATCATATTCTCAATTAACACTATGAGTGCAGTAGCTAGACACATCTATCTCACTTCCCATACCCTGTAGATTAGGGGAGCAAAAATTAAAACGACCATACCCGACTCATCAACTTTCCCGGCGACAAGGGTGGTTAACAAAACTAGTAAACTCCTATAAAAGGGTTTCCTATCAAGTTCACTCACAATTTTTGCAAACAAAAATCTTTCAAAACATGGGATCAATATGGTCAAGGGGCACTTGCCTTGTTCCTGTGGCTTTTATTGCTCTTGGATCTCGAAGTCTTGGTGTTGTAATCCTTCGTAGATAGCTTCCTGAGCTTTTCCTTCTACTTACGATCATGCACATACAAAATTTACATCAATCAATCGTCATGCACAATCCTTATTCAAGATGCCACGGTGCATATGCATGCTAATCCTATGGTGCTGTTTTTTATTAGATCAGTTTGTACGTGTTCTTGCATGTTTTAATGGCTTGCATGGGATTTTATGGTGAACAAGGTATAGGGTTCAAGTGTGGACGTGGCGATGATCTCGACTCAAGATCTAGATCAAACAGATCAGCACGTGATCTGTCCACACGAAAAAGCTTCTGTTTTGAAAGAATCAAAGAAACAGATGCATAGAAAACCGCGATGACGCCGTAAGGTGGTAATGGAGACCTACCTTACTTCCTTCGGGGCCTTCTTCCTAGCAATGGCAGCAAAACAGATTGTTGGCTCTCCTCCGGCGATGTCGAGCGTGTCGGGGCTCGTCGGCGGTCTCACCGATGGTCGAATTCCAGCGAAGAGGGTTAGTTCGGCGAGTTGGGGGCTAGGGCCTCTAAGTTGTCGGCTTGGAAAAGATGTTACAGTCAAGGGGGTGTTTCAGGTTCTATTTATATACGATCAAGAAGAGTCCTTCTCTGATTGGATTTCAAATAAGAGTCCTATTCAAATTGTTTTTGGATCTTGACAACTTGTCTTCAATAGATTTGGTGCGGTAGCAGCGTGAAATCGTGTCGGTTTCCCTCAGTACCGGGTATTCCCGCGCGTACAAGAGAAAAACTACTTAGGGATCTCGTCCTTCCACAGGGATAAGCTCCGAAGCCTCCATGTTTCCAGCGGGGGCCTTGTTTCCCCTTTTCCTCAGGGACAAGGTCCGGTTGTGCCGCATGTCAGGCGGGACCTCCCTCTTCCTTAGAGGAGAGCTCAGCGTTCGCCACACGTCTGGCGGGCGGGACCTCCCTCTCCCACAAAGGCGAGCTCCACGTGCGCCACGTGTCTGGTGGGTCAGGACCTCCCCTCTCTCCAAAGACGAGCTCCGCATACGCCATGTGTCAGTGCCGGACCTCCCCTCTCTTCGAAGGTGAGCTCTGAGTGTGCCACGTGTCAGTGTCGGACCTCTCCTCTCTTCGGAGGTGGCTCCGAGAGTGCCACATGTCAGTGCCGGACCTCCCCTCTCATCGGAGGTGAGATCCGAGAGTGCCACGTGTCCAGCAGCGCCGGATCTCCTTTCTACTCAGAGATGAGCTCTGAGGTCGACACGTGTCCAACTGCGTCGGACCTCTCTTTTCCTCGGAGATGAGCTCTGAGAATGACACGTGTTAAGCAGGCGGGACCTCTCGGAGGCGAGCTCCGAGGCTGACATGTGTCCTACAGTGTCTTCTCCTCGGAGGTGAGCTCCAAGGATGACACGTGTCCAGTAGTGTCGGACCTCTCAGAGGTGAGCTCCGAGGGTGACACGTATCCAACAGGGCCGGACCTCTCGGAGGCGAGCTCCGAGAGCGACACATGTCCCGTCGGTTGGACCTCCCGGAGGCGAGCTCCGAGAGCGACATGTGTCCCGCGATTCTGGACCTCGCTTCTCCACAGTGACTAGCTCCGAAGGCGACACGTGTCCTGCGGGGCTGGCCTCGCTTCTCCGTAGAGGCTAGCTCCGGGGACAACACGTGTCCCACGTGGTCGGACCTCGCCTCTCTCGCAGAGGCAAGCTCCGAGCCTGCCACGTAGCCAGTTAGTGTCGGACCTCACCCCTTTCGTAGGGATGAGCTCCGAAGGCGCCACGTGGCCAGCGGCCGCGGGAAGTGTCTACGGCGCTCCTCGGCGAACTGGAATTGGCTCTTTTTGGCTATCTTTTTTATTCTTTCTCTGTTTCCACTTCTTTTAAAAATATTTTCTCTATATGAAATATGCATGTACGCAGGGAATCAAATTTGAGGGTGTTACAAACCTTACCCCCTTAAATTGAATCTCGCCCTCGAGATTCGATGGAGAATAGATGAGGGAATTCTGCCTTGAGGTCTTCCTCACGCTCCCATGTAGCTTCGGCTTCTGTGTGATGGCTCCATTGTACCTTGCACCAACGGATCACTTTGTTCCTCGTGACCCTTTCCTTCACGTCCAAAATTCAGAGAGGGTGCTCTACATAGGTCAGATCCTCTTGAAGTTCGAGTTCATCCATTGATACTTGTTCTTCTGGTACTCTCAAGCACTTCTTGAGCTGGGATACGTGAAACACGTCATGCACGTCAGAGAGGTGCATTGGCAGCTCCAGTTTATAGGCTACCTCTCCTTGCTTGCCTAAAATCTTAAATGGCCCGATGTAGCGAGGTGCTAGCTTGCCTTTGACGTTGAAACGTCGTTGGCCACGGATAGGCGATACCTTAAGGTACACGAAGTCCCCTACTTCGAAGGCCAACTTCCTTCGCCTATTGTCCGCATAGCCTTTTTGTCGTGACTGAGCAGCCTTCAAGTTCTTCAGTATCATTTGGACTTGCTTCTCAGCCTCTTGCAGCACTTCTGGTCCAAGTACTTGGTTCTCTCCGGTCTCGTTACAAAATAGCAGCGTTCTACACCGTCTACCATACAATGCTTTAAAAGGTGACATCTTCAAACTGGCCTGGTAGCTGTTGTTGTACGAGAACTCGGCATACGGCAAGCTCCTATCCCAACTACGTCCATGTTTCAAGGCACAAGCTCTCAACATGTCTTCCAAAATTTGGTTTGTCCTCTCGGGTGGTCCATCCGTCTGCGGGTGGTACGCGGAGCTGAAATCCAGTCGTGTACCCATAGCTTCATGCAGCTTCCTCCAGAACCTAGAGGTAAATTGGGTACCTCGATATGAGACTATCCTCTTTGGGACTCCATGACGGCACACAATTTGCTCTATTTACAGCTTGACTAGTTGTGCAACGTTGTACTTGGTCTTAACAGGAAGGAAATGGGCTGTTTTTGTCAATCGGTTCACGATAACCCAGATGGAGTCGTAACCAGACTGAGTATGTGGTAATCCGACGATGAAATCCATGCTGATGTCCTCCCACTTCCACTCGGGTACCTTCAATGGTTGCAACAGTCCAGCGGGTCTTTGATGTTCGGCCTTCACCCGTTGGCATGTGTTGCATAAGGCAACATACTCTGCTATGTCCCTTTTCATACCATCCCACCAATAACAAGTCTTCAGGTCCTCGTACATCTTTGTACTGCCGGCATGTATGGAATAACGTGAGTCATGTGCCTCCTTTAGTATCTTGTCACGGATGTGCTTCACGTTACGCACACAAATCCTTTTCCCTATCCAAAGCATACCCTTCTCGTCTTCCTTGAAGTCCTTTTCTACGCCTTGTCGGATTCTTCCTTGATCTCCTTGATTTCCTCATCCGTAGCTTGGCCATCTCTTATCTCTTGTTCCAGCGAAGAGTGAAGTTCCATCACTTCCATCTCGTTCAAGAACCCGAGATGTAACCGTTCGAACTCCTTGCGTAGCTTGGGTGGTAGCTCCCGAACCGTGAGTTGGTGACATGCTCCCTTTCGGCTCAATGAATTAGCTACTACATTGGCCTTTCCGGGGTGATAGTTGATTCCATCATCATATTCCTTGATATGTTCCAACTATCGACATTGCCTCAAATTCAAATCCGTTTAGGTGAATATGTTGATGTGGACATCACTCCTGCAGATATACAAAACACTCACATGGTAGACATGCAAGGTCCAATTACTAGAGCTCGAGCATGACAATTGAATTGAGAGGTGAGCTCGTTCCTGAACAATTCTTTATATGTTAATTTTGAGAGTATGTTGCTACCTAATGGATTAATTATGATTAGGAACCATGGAGAGGACATGGAGATACATGGAGAGGGGTTTGGAGGCGTGGAGGACCAGAAAATATGCCAACAAGAAGTTAGAGACCGAGCCCAACTCAAACTCGAGTCCAACTCGGTCCCAGGAGCAGTCCACTTTAAATGGATGCACAGGAGGCATATGGACTTCGTTTTTGACGTTCTACATATGCACGGAAAGTTGAGAGGATAAAATTTCCAATGGAACTGGCCCTTCATCAAAATTCCCTCGGAGTCAACGGGAAACTTCGAAACACTATAAAATTTAGAGTCTGTCAGGGTGTTGCATCACCTAGTTGGGCCATTGGGCCTTGTATCGAGTCCAAGTCAATTATGTACGTGTCTTAGGGTTAGGTCATGACCCCAGAACCCCCCTGGTCATCCTCCACCTCCGTTATATCCCCTAGCCGCCGTCACAAACAGCTGGGTTTTACTTAGATTATTCTGTCAAGAACAGTTTCACTGTTCATCGGTTTGTGAGACCCCAACTTGAGTGCTTCATATCTTTCAGCAATTTGGTTGCATTCTTTCTTGTTCTTGCTTGTGTTCTTCGATTCGCAGGCAAGGATTAGCCTTCTTGGCAAGGTCAACTGCACAATATTGGTTGATAACCTGAGGAGACGTGGTGCTGCAATTGCAGGGTTGAGAACGTGTTATTCGGAAGCCGGATCGATTTGTGTCAAGTCTCCACCAAATCGAGAGTTATCAGAACCTTTCAGAAGACCGGGACCCCTGTACACATCAAGTGGTAATCAGAGCTTTAGGTGCCCCGTCAGGTTCGCCTTCCCCTAGTTTTGTTTATCTTGAACTCGTCCTATCATCCACGAAAAAGCTAAAAAAATTAGTCATAGGTTCCCCCATCCCAGACCAGGTTTAGCCTTTTGCACAATTCTGTTTTGGAGTCCGTAGTGTTGAATTTGTGTCCTAATTCGTGTTTTGTTGCTGGTTTAATCGTGTTCTGTTCCTACTTTGTTATTCCATCCACTGCATTCCATCGAAACCCTAGCTGCCACAATCGTTATCAAATCGATCACCATAACTATTCATTGTGCTAGGGTTATCCTTGTTCTTCAGTTTTCATCACATATTACGTGAGTTTATCCTCCTTGATATACGCACACCATCCCACACGTTGTCACCATCATATCAAATTTTTTTCTCACCACCGTTTCCAATTCAGCTCCACCAACAACATAATCTTGTGGTGTCGTCTTAAAACAGCCATAACCTTGGCATTGGGTTAAAATACATTGCCCATATTCACTTTGGAAGATTGATTATTTGGCATCTAAAGGCTCAACAATAATCATAAAGAAACATATTGAATTTATGTTGTCCACATATTCTTTTTTTCAAGTGAGCTGAAAATTTGTGCGACGTGTATATTAGTGCTCCTGATTTCATGGCAGATATAAAAAAATCAAAGAAAAGATATAGAAAAGAAAATTTGTGAAGAGGAGCACAAATATCAAAACTTGGGTGTGTTATTTTGCCTTGTGGTGCAATTGTTCCTGCTCAATTATTGTCCTTATCATTCATACTTCTTGCTGTGTTGTTCATAACATCCGTGATAAGACACGAGTAGGCCAGCAACTAGGACAAGTGATTGGACATCTATTCAGCATTACTATCTGTTATTGAATTGTGTGCTACTCACATATATTTGGCCATCCAAACTCCACATTCATCCTTTCGAACAGCACAAGTTTTTGACCCTTGCAATCGCTGAATCACGTCGTCCAGGTATCCTTTGCCTTGTTGTGGTAAGAAACTTGTAAGAGCTTGGTAAGACTCGACCCATTGCTTTGTGAGTTCCACCATCATTGCGTAGTAGTTGATAGGGATAATCTTGTTGTTTTCCATATTATTCCTACTAACAATGTCAGATCATGTTGATCCTACGGAGTGTGTTTTGAAAAGTGAGATGAAGGGTTACATAGAACAAATGATGAAGTCTGTCAAGGAAGCAATCGCACAAGGGGTAAAAGATTATCTTGCTGAACAAAGAATACCCCACACCCTTGAGAGGTTTGACAAATGCTTAAGCTCGCTAGTTGGAAGGATTGATGATATGGAGACCCACCTACCATTCAGCCATGATGCTACCCACCACAACAACTTTGAAGAAGAAGAAGAAATGTTCTGTGATGTCAATGGAGAGGTGGATACACGTGCTGCGCAGAATGTACATCTACGTCAACGCCTTCGTCAAAACACTCATGGTATGGTAGGAAACAACATGCGTGGTAACAATAACCGCCCTCTTGATGACCCTTTTGCTAAAGTTAAATTTTCCATACCTTCATTTTCTGGCGGTTATGATGCTGAGGCATATCTTGATTGGGAAATGACGGTTGAGCAGAAATTTAATTCCCACCTTGTTCCTGAACAACATAGAGTTCGACAAGCCGCTAGTGAGTTTAAGGATCTTGCTATAATATGGTGGAATGAACTAGGTACCACACGCTTACAACCTGATACATGGGAACGTTTAAAAGAAGCTATGCGTAATCGTTTTGTTCCTCCATCCTACCAACGTGATTTACGAAAGAAATTGCAGCGCTTAGAGCAGGGAAATAATTATGTACAAGATTATTATGCGGAGCTTCAAAAGGGTATGATATGATGTGGGGTAGTAGAGGACACTGAAGATAAAATTTGTCGTTTCTATGGGGGGTTGAGACGTGAGATACATGATATTGTTGATTATAAGGAATTTAATACTGTCAACCAGTTGTCCCAGCTTGCTATGCTTGCAGAAAAGGAGTTACAGGGTCGTCAACAAAACAACAAGAGCAGCAGCGGTGCCTCCTACACTCCACGCACGACAACATCTTTGGGGGCATCCAAGTCATTCCGTTTTGATGCCCTTTCACCAAAACCAGCAGCCAAGCTTCCTTCTGGCAGCAACAACGTTTCAGCAGCACCGAAACCACCACCTGCACGACCTGCGGATTCAAGTAAAAATTCCATGCAGGTACCCACCAAAAGTGCTTCATCCGTTGCTTCAACAGGACGCACTTCCGGCATTCAGTGCCACCGCTGCCATGGTCTTGGTCATGTGCAAAAAGATTGTCCTAGTCAGCGGGCATACGTGGCTACAGAAGAGGGAGGATACATCAGCACCTCCGATATCAAAGACAGCAATGATGATGAAGCTGCCACGGACAATGATGAGGGACATGTTTTGGGAGTGAAGACACATCAGCCTACATGAACATCATTGTGCAGCGGGTGCTGAACACATAGGTACAACAACTTGATAGATTACAACGCCATAATTTGTTTCAGATTTTCTTTGTCATCAAGAACCGGCGAGCACGTGTCATCATTGATGGAGGAAGCTGCAACAACTTGGGTGAGTTTTGAATTGGTCAAGAAGCTTAGCTTGAATACATGACCACACCCACATCCATACTATATTCAATGGTTGAATGATTCTGGAAGAGCTAAGGTAACACAAACTTGCAGAATTCCGTTTTCCATTGGTACATATGTTGATTCCGTTGATTGTGATGTGGTACCCATGCAAGTGTGTTCACTTTTATTGGGTCGACCTTGGGAACATGATAAGGATGCTTTGCACCATGGTAGAAGTAACAAATATACTTTTATGCATAAAGGAAAGAAAATTACTTTGCTATCTTTTACTCCTGCTGAAATTGTACAAACTGATAGGGAGAGAGCTGGAATTTCTAGTAGTTCTAAATCAGAAAATCAACAAGTCATTAATTCTGTGTTACCACCAAATAATGAGAGATCTACACGTAGTTCTAAGACTGAGGGAATTAAATTGAAGGGTCGTGTAATGCTTGCTACAAAATCAGACCTTGCTGAAATTTCTGATCATGATATTTGCTGTGCATTGGTGTGCAAACAAGTTTTGTTCTTCATTGATGATATTGCTAGGTCTTTGCCTCCAGCAGTTACTAACTTGTTGCAAGAGTATGAGGATATTTTTCCAGCTGAGATACCCCCGGGACTTCCACCTTTGAGAGGGATTAAACATCAAATTAATTTGATTCCAGGTGCAATTTTGCCAAACCGTGCTGCATATAGGACCAACCCCGAGGAGACTAAGGAAATTCAGCGGCAAGTCCAAGACCTTTTGGACCGTGGGTATGTACGTGAAAGTCTTAGTCCTTGTGTTGTTCCTGTACTTTTGGTTCCTAAGAAAGATGGTACTTGGCGTATGTGTGTTGATTGTAGAGCCATTAACAATATTACTATAAGGTATCATCATCCTATTCCTAGGCTAGACGACATGCTTGATGAGTTGTGTAGTTCTATAATTTTCACTAAGATTGACTTGCGTAGTGGTTACCACCAAATAAGAATGAAATTGGGAGATGAATGGAAAACAGCTTTCAAAACCAAATTTGGGTTGTATGAGTGGTTAGTAATGCCTTTTGGTTTAACTAATGCACCAAGTACATTCATGCGTTTGATGAATGAGGTCTTGAGAGCTTTTATTGGAAAATTTGTGGTGGTTTACTTTGATGATATCTTGATTTATAGCAAGTCATTGGATGAACATATGGATCATTTACGTGCTGTTTTTAATTCTTTGAGAGATGCACGTTTATTTGGTAACCTTGAGAAGTGCATCTTTTGTACGAATCGAGTTTCCTTTCTTGGCTATGTTGTGACTCCACAGGGAATTGAGGTGGATGAGATGAAAATTCAAGCGATCAAGAGCTGGCCAATACCTCAAGCCATCACACAGGTAAGGAGCTTTCTTGGTCTTGCAGGTTTCTACCGATGTTTCGTCAAGGATTTTAGCTCTATTGCTGCCCCATTGCATGAGTTGACTAAGAAAGGTGCGGTGTTCCATTGGGGGAAAGCACAAGAGGAGTCCTTTGACACCTTGAAGGACAAGCTTACACACGCACCATTGCTGCAACTTCCTGATTTTAGTAAGACTTTTGAACTTGAATGTGATGCTAGTGGAGTTGGCATTGGTGGTGTCTTACTGCAAGGTGGTAAACCGGTTGCATACTTTAGTGAAAAACTTAATGGTCCTGTCCTGAATTACTCCACATATGATAAAGAATTTTATGCTCTCGTACGATGCTTAGAGACATGGCGTCATTATTTATGGCCTAAAGAATTTCTTATTCATTCTGATCATGAATCGCTAAAGCATATTCGTTCTCAAAATAATCTGAATCGTAGACATGCAAAATGGATTGAATTTATTGAGTCTTTTCCTTATGTCATTAAACATAAGAAAGGGAAGGATAATTTGATCGCTGATGCATTGTCTAGATGATATAATATGCTGTCCCAACTTGATTGTCGAATTTTTGGACTTGAATAAATTAAAGAACAATATGCTCTTGATGCTGATTTTAAAAATGTGTTGCTGCATTGTAGAAAACATCATACCTGGAATAAATTTGTACTGGATGATGGATTCTTGTTTAGAGCTAACCGTCTATGCATTCCAGTTGGTTCCATTCGTCTTTTGTTATTACAGGAGGCACATGGTGGAGGTTTGATGGGCCATTTTGGCGCAAAGAAGACGGAGGATGTTCTGGCCACACATTTCTTTTGGCCAAAGATGAGGAGAGATGTAGAGCGGTTTGTGGCTCGCTGCACCACATGTCAGAAAGCTAAGTCCCGTTTGAATCCACATGGTTTATATATGCCTCTTCCCACTCCTTCCATTCCTTGGGCGGATATCTCTATGGACTTTGTTTTGAGATTGCCTAGGACTAAGAGGGGGATGGACAACATTTTTGTTATGGTGGATTGTTTTTATAAGATGGCACATTTTATACTGTGTCAGAAAAGTGATGATGCTGTACATATTGCCGACCTTTTTTTTCAAAGAGATTGTTCACTTGCATGGTATTCCTTCTACTATTATTTCAGATCGTGATGCTAAATTTTTGAGTCACTTTTGGCGCACCCTATGGAACAAGTTGGGTACAAAACTGTTGTTCTCTACAACATGTCACCAACAAACTGATGGGCAAACAGAAGTAGTGAACCGCACTTTGGGCACCATGTTGAGAGCTGTTTTGAAGAAAAATTTAAAGATGTGGGACGAATGTTTGCCACATGTGGAGTTTGCATATAATCGGGCAACACATTCTACCACCAAGGTAAGTCCTTTTCGGGTAGTGTATGGATTCAATCCCCGTGCTCCTATTGATATCTTGCCTTTACCTACTAGTGAGAGAACTCATAATGATGCAAAGGAACGTGCTGATTTTAATTTTAAAATCCATGAGACCACTAAACACAATATTGAAAAGATGAATGAAAAATATAGAATTGCTGGTAGTAAAGGTAGGCAGGAAGTTAGACTTGAACCGGGTGATTTAGTTTGGTTACACTTGAGAAAGGATAGATTTCTAGAACTGAGAAAGTCTAAATTGATGCCTAGAGCTGATGGTCCTTTTAAAATACTTGAGAAGATTAATGATAATGCATATAAACTTGAGTTGTCTCCCGAGTTTGGGGTTAGTCCCACCTTTAATATTTCAGATTTGAGACCATATTTGGGAGAAGAAGATGAGCTTGAGTCGAGGACGACTCCAATGCAAGAGGGGGAGGATGATGTGGACATCAATCCTGCAGATATACACAACACTCACATGGTAGACATGCAAGGTCCAATTACTAGAGCTCGAGCACGACAATTGAATTTAGAGGTGAGCTCGTTCCTGGACAATTCTTTATATGTGAATTTTGAGAGTATGTTGCTACCTAATGGATTAATTATGATTAGGAACCATGGAGAGGACATAGAGATACATGGAGAGGGGTTTGGAGGCGTGGAGGACCAGAAAATACGCCAACAAGAAGTTAGAGACCGAGCCCAACTCAAACTCAAGTCCAACTCGGGCCCAGGAGCAGTCCACCTTAAAATGGATGCACAGGAGGCATACGGACTCCATTTTTGACGTTCTACATATGCACGGAAAGCTGAGAGGATAAACTTTCCAATGGAACTGGCCCCACGTCAAAATCTGTGACGCCCTCAATTCTGTAGAAAACCACGGAACCGAGAACTAATGCATATGTGTGCCGAGGATGTTCATCACACATACACATATGTTCCACAAACTGAATTCAGATTATATATTACCACGAATAACAGAGTTTGTTACAATATCTCATGAGTCCTGGATTCATGCTCACAGCGGAAGTCTTTATTTCTATGCAGCGGAAGTCATTATTCTAATACGGAAGCAATTTAACTAATGCGGAAGAAAATCTAAGGAGAAGTGGCTCTATCCCTACTCCCTCCACAGGCAAGGTTGAGAACAGATCACACGCCTTAATGCTCCACTTGGTCTTCATAGTAGGCTTCTCCTGCTGCTGATAATGAAATAATAATGCAAGTTTGAGTACAATGATGTACTCAGCAAGTGCGGGAAAAACACGATATGTAGCTCATAACAAAGTAGGTATAAAAAGGCTCATTTGCATAAAAGCAGATTTATAAAACCATGATAAAACAACAACTTAACTTTAGATGAATGTAATCCCAGCATGTATTAAATTACCAACATACCTCCATCACTTTCCATGTTCCATCCGAACATTAACCAACTTCATTCTTGCTCACAAATACCTCCTCGTATTTGCTACCATCTCACGAATACCTTCTCGTATTCGCTACCATTTTATCTCATAAACAACTTCGTCTCACAAAGAGACTAATCTCGTTGCCATGACTCAACAGTCATGCAACCATCTTATCACCCGGACTCAACAGTCCCAAAACCAAACCATAACCATAATCAATAACCATAACCAAGAACCATCCCAATAACCATCCCAACTAATCATGGCAGTTGGCCAGGCGCTCGTGGCCGTAAGCTCGGCTATCATGATAGTTTTAAGAACCCTGCAGAGTTGTACCTCTTTACCCACAAGTTTGTGATTTTGTCACCCGTCGGCGACTGCAGAACCTCCATTATACCAGTACACAACCGTCGGTGTATGGCCAAGAAATCACAAAACAGCCTTTACAATGGGGCTACTAGATGTATGGACTCACTAAGGTTTCACCAGCAGGCTAGAATCTCCAATTCTCGCACCCACGGGCCCCCTCTTGTGCAATGCAGTTCCCAGGGCAGTCCTCACTCGACTCCCATTCCCCGCGCCTTCCACTGTCCATAACACTCTAGTAACTTACCTAATTACTCAGCTAAGCCGCACCCATACTTGGCCTTGTGGTGGCACTGTTATCCTGGCATGTGCATGCATGAACCGGTCCTTAGATCTACGACAAGTAAACCACCATCTCATACTACCTCATTCACAAACCCAGGCTTTCCTAGATCTCCCTCCGATTTATGTTCATTAACATCATCGGTTTCTCATATCATTACGAGTACAGTTAGCTAGACACATCTATCTCGCTTTCCAATCCCATAGACTCAGCGAAGCATAAAGCAAAAATCATACCCGACTCATAAATGTCCCTGGCGACAAGGGTGGTTTAACCAAAGCTAGTAAACTCCTATAAAAAGGGTTTCCCATCATGTTTGACTCAGCATACACACCTTTTCGCAAAACAAAACAGTTTTACCCAAAACATAGGATCAATATGGTCAAGGAGCACTTGCCTTGTTCTTGCGGTTCCGGTTGTTCTTGGATCTCAAAACATTGTTGCTGCAGTTCGTCGTAGACAGCTCCCTGAGCTTGTCCTGCTAGGTAGGATCACGTGCATACAAGATTCACAGTAATCAATATCATGTACAAACCTTAAACTAGATGCGATGATGCACATGCATGCTATCCTATGATTAGTTTTATTAGATTGGTTTGCACGTGTTCTTGCATGGCTTGCATGGACAGAGGTGTTCGGATCAAAGGTGGACGTGGCCATGATCTTGTCTTTTGATCAACCTGATCATCAAGTGATCTGTCCACGAGAAGGCTTCTGTTCGAAAGGAATCAAAGAACAGATGCAAAGCAAATACAACGATGTCGTAAGGTGGTATTGGAGACCTACCTTACGTTCCTCTCGGTCGTCGAGGTCCTCTTAGATTGTTGGGCTTTCCTCCGGCGATCCTCCTTGCTGCACTCCGGCGATGGTTTACTCGGCGGGTTGGGACTAGGGCTCTAAGTTGTCGGCTCAAGAGTTGGAAAAGAAGTTTGTGGTTTCGGCCAGAGGTTCTGGGTTCTATTTATAATCGGTAAGAGAAGAGTCCTAATCTGATTGTATCCCGAATAAGAGTCCTGTTCAAATTTGCCGTTGAATCTTACAACTTATCTTTAGTTGATTTGGTACGGTATCATTGTGGAATTCAGGTGGGTTTCTGTTCCAGTATTTCTATGCGTACAGAATCCAAAAACCGTCCCTAGAACTCGTTACCTCCTCAGTGATGTGCTCCGGAGGCTCCACGTGTCCATCGGGCCTGGTCTCTCCTTTTCCGCAGAGATGAGCTCCGGTTGTGCCGCGTGTCAAGTGAGCAAGACTTCCCTCTCCTTCAGAGGTGAGCTCCGCGTGCGCCACGTATCCTGGCGGTCGGGACCTCCTTTCTTATTTGAAGGTGGCTCCGCACACGCCACGTGTTAGTGCGGGACCTTTCCGCTCTTCTTTCCTCGGAGACGAGCTCCGAGGTTGACACGTGTCCAACAGTGTCGGGCCTCCCAGAGATAAGCTCCGATATGTGTTTAATGAAACTGGACTTCTCGGAGATGAGCTCCCAGATCGACACGTATCCCGTGCGACCAGTCCTCTGATTTCCATGATGACTAGCTCCGGGGGCAACACGTGTCCCACAGGGTCGGACCTCTCCTCCTTTGCGAAGATGAGCCCCGAGCCTGCCACGTAGCCAGCTTAGCGGCGGACCTCTCCCCACTTCACAGGGATGAGCTCCAAACACGCCACGTGGCCAGCAGGCCACGGTAAGTTGTCTTCGGCGCTCTCGGTGAACTAGATTCGGCTCTTATTGGCTATCCATTTGATATTTTTCTCTGTTCCTACTTCTTCTTTAAAATGTTTTCTCTTCATAAAACATGAATATATGCTGACACCAGAAATGAGGGTGTCACAAATCTACCCCCCTTAAATTGAATCTCGCCCTCGAGATTTTTTAGTAGAGAATAGATAGGTAAATTCTGCCTTGATATCCTCTTCACGCTCCCATGTGGCTTCAGCTTCGGTGTGATGACTCCATTGTATCTTGCACCATCGAATCACCTTGTTTTGGGTGACCCTTTCCTTTACGTCCAAGATTTGGACAGGGTGTTCCGCATAAGTCAGGTCCTCTTGAAGTTCAAGCTCTCCCATTGATACTTGTTCCTCTGGTACTCTCAAGCACTTCTTGAGCTGGGATATATGAAACACGTCATGTACGTCGGAGAGGTGGGTTGGGAGCTCTAGTTGATAGGCTACTTCTCCTCGCTTGTCCAAAATCTTAAATGGTCCGATGTAGTGAGGTGCTAGCTTGCCTTTGACGTTGAAATGTCGTTGGCCTCAGATAGGCGATACTTTAAGGTATACGAAGTCTCCTACTTCAAAGGTCAACTTCCTACGCCTATTGTCCGCATAGCCTTTCTGTCGTGACTGAGCAGCCTTTAAGTTCTCCCGTACCGTTTGGACTTGCTTTTCAGCTTCTTGTAGTACTTCGGGTCCAGAAACCTGGTTCTCTCCGGTCTCGTTCCAAAACAGCGGCTTTCTACACCGTCTACCATATAATGCTTCGAAAGGCGACATATTCAAGCTAGCTTGATAGCTGTTGTTATAGGAGAATTTGGCATACGGTAAACTCCTATCCCAACTACGCCCACATTTCAAGGCGCAAGCTCTCAACATGTCCTCCAAAATTTGGTTTGTCCTTTCGGTTTGTCCATCAGTTTGTGGGTGATAGGCGGAGCTAAAATCCAGTCGTGTACCCATAGCTTTCTGCGGCTTCCTCCAGAATCTAGAGGTAAACTGAGAACCTCGATCTGAGACTATCCTCCTCGGAACTCCGTGATGGCACACGATCTGCTCCATGTACAACTCGGCTAATTGTGCAATGTTGTAATTGGCCCTTACGGGGAGAAAATGGGCGGTTTTCGTCAATCGGTCCACGATAACCCAGATGGAGTCGTAACCCGACTGAGTACGTGGCAATCCGACGATGAAGTCCATACTGATGTCCTCCCACTTCCATTTGGGTACCTTCAAGGGTTGCAACAATCCAGCGGGTCTTTGATGTTCGGCCTTCACCCATTGGCATGTGTCGCATAGGGCAACATATTCGGCTATATCCCTCTTCATACCATCCCACCAATAACAAGTTTTCAAGTCCTTGTACATTTTGGTACTTCCGGGATGTATAGAATAGGGTGAATCATGTGCCTCCTTCTATATTATGTCACGGAGGTGTTTCCTTTTTCCTAGCCAAAGCGTACCCTTCTCATCTTCTTTGAAATCCTTCTTTATTCCTTGTCGGATTCTTTCCTTAATCTCCTTGATCTCCTCATCCGTTGCTTGGCCATCTCTTATCTCTTGCTCCAATGAGGAATGGATCTCCATTATTCCATGTTGTGCAAGAATCCGAGGTGTAACCGTTCGAACTCCTTACGTAGTTCAGGTGGTAGCTCCCGAACCGTGAGTTGGTGACATGCTCACTTTCGGCTCAATGCATCAGCTACTACATTGGCCTTCCCGGGGTGGTAGTTGATTTCAACATCGTAATCCTTGATGAGTTCCAACCATCGACGTTGCCTCAAATTCAAGTCCGTTTGTGTAAATATGTACTTGAGGCTTTTATGATCCGTATAGATCTCACATCGATGACCAAGGATATAATGTCTCCAAATCTTCAATGCATGCACTACTGCTGCTAGCTCCAAGTCATGTGTAGGATAATTAAGCTTGTGCTTCTTTAATTGTCGTGAGGCATAGGCTACCACTTGTCCTTTTTGCATGAGCACACATCCGAGGCCCTATCTGGATGCGTCACAATATATGTCAAAGCTCTTGCTTACGTCTGGCAATACCAGAACTGGTGCTGTGGTTAGCCTTTTCTTGAGTTCCTCAAAACTTCCTTGTCAGGCTGGTGTCCATTGGAAGACCTTCCCCTTCATTAGCAACTCTGTCATAGGCTTTGCTATTTTAGAGAAGTCTTTAATGAAGCGTCGATAGTATCCAGCCATCCCAAGAAAACTCCGAACATTCCTGACGCTCTACGGTTGGTCCCACTTTAGAACATCTCTCACTTTTCCAGGATCAACCGATACCCCTTCCTTGGAGATAATGTGGCCTAGGAAAGATATTTCCTCTAGCCGAAATTGACACTTGTTAAGCTTGGCATACAATTGATGCTCACGCAATTTCTGCAAGGTCAATTTCAAATGTCGTCGATGAAAACTACGACGAACTTGTCCAAGTACTCCATGAAAACCTTGTTCATAAGGTACATGAAGTATGCGGGTGCATTTGTCAACCCAAAAGACATGACAGTATATTCATACGAACCATACTGTGTTCGAAAGGCTGTCTTGGGTATATCGGAGGGCTTAATCTTCAGCTGGAAGTATCCCGACCGAAGATCAATCTTGGAGAACACTCGGGATCCTTTCATTTGGTCGAATAGGTCCTCTATACGGGGCAGCGGGTATTTGTTCTTGATTGTTACCTTGTTGAGAGACCTATAGTCCACGCACATCCTTTTGGTTCCATCCTTCTTGTCTACGAAGAGCACCGGAGCTCCCCATGGTGACGAGCTTGGACGTATAAAACCCTTCTCCAACTGCTATTGAATTTGCTTTTTGAGTTCTACTAGTTCATTGACGGGCATCCTATAGGGTCTCTTGGCTATGGGTGCAGTTCCGGGTACCAAATCTACGGCAAACTCAATGTCCCGGTCAGGTGGCATACCTGGAAGCTCTTCCAGGAACACGTCCAAAAATTCCTGGACCACTAGAATGTTGTCCAATGTTGTTCCTTTGACATGGTTCAAAATTGCCCGTTCGGTTGTTTGCTGGGCTGACTCAAACTCGACACGAATACCGTGCTCGTTTGTCAACTGTACGCTCCTTTCAGCACATTGGATTACTCCGTTGTGCTTGCTTAACCAATCCATCCCGAGTATTATGTCAATCCCTTGGGAGTCCAAGACAATAAGGTTGGCAAGGAAGTCTACCCCCCTTATTTTAAGGCTTACTTTCGGACATACTATATTAGTCATCATTTCTCCTTCGGGAGAATTTACTAACATAGCACATTCTAGGTGTGATATGGGTAGATGATGTTTGGCAACATATTTGGATGATATGAAGGAATGTGATGCTCCAGAATCAAATAAGATGGTGGCTGGGTTGGAGTTGGCAAGGAACATACCAATTACGACGTCCTCAGCCTGTTGTGCTTCCTCAACAGAGACATGGTTTACGTTGCTGCGAGCATAGTTCTGCTGTCCACGGTCTCCTTGATTGTTCCCTCCGTTCAGCCGCGGGTTCTGCTTGGGCACGTTGCCTTGCTGTCCAGGGCCTCTCCTCGGGCACTGGTTTGCGAAGTGTCCTATTTCTCCGCATGCAAAGCATGCCCTGTTGCCTACGGCAGCAGGTACGTTGGGGCGGGTGTTTTGAACAGGAGCGCCGTTGTTGGGTCGGGGCGCAGGAGGTATGGGCACGCGAGGTGCTGGTGCAACAAATTGTTGTTGTGGTGGCTGACCAGGGCGGTATGCAGGAGTGGTTGACCTATACTGTGGTGTGGCTGGGGGCATGTACCGAGGTCATACGTTGCTCCCTTCGGGCTGGTATTGCATCTTCCTCTTGCCTTCTCGCTCGATCTCTTTGATCTTGCTTTCGACCACTATAGCCTTGTCAACCAGCTTCTGGAAGCTTACGTAGTCATTGTTGAGGAGCTGAACCTGGATCTCCTTGTTCAATCCTCTCATGAACAGGTACTGCTTCCTCTGGTTTGAGTTGACATCCTCGAGGGCATTACGGGACAGTTGCGTGAACTTGTTGAGGTACTCATTCACACTTCCCTGTCCTTGGCGGAGACCTTCAAATTCCTGTCTCTTGAGCATCATTACACCAGCAGGGATGTAATGAGAGCGGAAACTCTCCTTGATCTCAGTCCAAGTGATTGTCTCCGGGTTCACATGGGCGTTGCATAGGGCATCCCACTAGTCAGCGGCAGCTCCCATAAGTTGGTGCGACGCAAAGAGAACCTTCTCTCGGTCATTGCACTGAACAATGGCAAGCTTCTTCTCCATGGATTTCAACCAATCATCGGCCTCCATGGGATCACTAGCTTGAGCAAAGGTGGGTGGCCGAGTCCTCATGAACTCTCCCAGTCTGTTGTGAGCCAGCGGTGGTGCCGGAACGGGGTTGTTGTTGGCCTGCAACTGACCCAATGTTTGGATCATGGTTTGCATAAGATGGTTTTGCATGGTCATCAACCTTTCCAGGTTGTTATCGCCAGCTCCGGGGTTAACAGGAACTTCATCGTGGTCATCCTCTTGGTTGTCACGGATGTTCCTTCGGCCGACGTTTCCCCTCACCATCTGTGAGAGAGGACGAAATAGAATAGAAGGTTAGAAGGTTAGGTAGGTCCCTTCAACTATATGCATCAAGGTGAGTTGGACTATATATATATACTAGCCCATATGAGGATGTGAACAAGTGCCGAGACATCTCACACCTCTTTCTACTTATGTGTGGATATGGACAACGTTTGGGGACGTCCCACAACTCACACTAAGCACACAATCACAAACAATCATTGCAAGGGCTCATACAACTCCTATTCAAGGCTTGTTTCCTATGCCAAGGTAGTTTCAAGGTCAATCTAAGCGTCCTGGGATGCTTCCTTGGGTCAGCGTGGCTTAGCTACCAATCCGTGTCTAATACCGATCTATGATTCCTATTTAGGAGTGTAACCTACTGTTAACCCATGACTCTAATATCAGTCTGAGATTTCTATCTAGGCATGTGACCTACTGTCAACCCGTGGCTCTGATACCAATCTGTGACGCCCTCAATTCTGTGGAAAACCACGGAACCGAGAACTAATGCATATGTGTGCCCAGGATGTTCATCACACATACACATTGTTCCACAAACTGAATTCAGATTATATATTACCACGAATAACAGAGTTTGTTACAATATCTCATGAGTCTTGGACTCATGCTCACAGCGGAAGTCTTTATTTCTATGCAGTGGAAGTCTTTATTCTAATGCGGAAGCAATTTAACTAATGCAGAAGCAAATCTAAGCAGAAGTGGCTCTATCCCTACTCCCTCCATAGGCAAGGTTGAGAACAGATCACACGTCTTAATGCTCCACTTGGTCTTCATAGTAGGCTTCTCCTGCTGCTGATGATGAAATAATAATGCAAGTTTGAGTACAATGATGTACTCAGCAAGTGCGGGAAAACACGATATGTAGCTCATAACAAGGTAGGTATAAAAAGGCTCATTTGCAGAAAAGCAGATTTATAAAACCATGATAAAACAGCAACTTAACTTTAGATGAATGTAATCCCAGCATGTACTAAATTACCAACATACCTCTATCACTTTCCATGTTCCACCCGAACATTAACCAACTTCATTCTTGCTTAAAAATACCTCCTCGTATTTGCTACCATCTCACGAATACCTTCTCGTATTCGCTACCATTTTATCTCATAAACAACTTTATCTCACACCGAGACTAATCTCGTTGCCATGACTCAACAGTCATGCAACCATCTTATCGCCCGGACTCAACAGTCCCAAAACCAAACCATAACCATTATCAATAACCATAACCAATAACCATCCCAATAACCATCCCAACTAATCATGGCAGTTGCCCAGGCGCTCGTGGCCGTAAGCTCGGCTATCATGATAGTTTTAAGAACCCTGCAGAGTTTATACCTCTTTACCCACAAGTTTGTGATTTTGTCACCCGTCGGCGACTGCAGAACCTCCATTATACCAGTACACAACCGTCGGTGTATGGACAAGAGATCACAAAATAGCCTTTACAAAGGGGCTACTAGATGTATGGACTCACTAAGGTTTCACAGACAGGCTAGAATCTCCAATTCTCGCACCCACGGGCCCCCTCTTGTGCCATGCAGTTCCCAGGGCAATCCTCGCTCGACTCCTATTCCCCGCGCCTTCCACAGTCCATAACACTCTAGCAACTTACCTAATTACTCAGCTAAGCCGCACCCATATTTGGCATTGTGGTGGCACTGTTTTCCTGGCATGTGCATGCATGAACCGGTCCTTAGATCTACGGCAAGTAAAACCACCATCTCATACTACCTCATTCACAAACCCAGGCTTGCCTAGATCTCCCTCTGATCCATGTTCATTAACATCATCAGTTTCTCATATCATTACGAGTGCAGTTAGCTAGACACATCTATCTCGCTTCCCAATCCCATAGACTCAGCGAAGCATAAAGCAAAAATCATACCCGACTCATAAATGTCCCTAGCGACAAGGGTGGTTTAACCAAATCTAGTAAACTCCTATAAAAAGGGTTTCCCATCATGTTTGACTCAGCATACACACCTTTTCACAAAACAAAACAGTTTTACCCAAAACATAGGATCAATATGGAAAAGGAGCACTTGCCTTGTTCTTGCGGTTCCGGTTATCTTGGATCTCAAAACTTTGTTGCTGCAGTTCGTCGTAGACAGCTCCCTGAGCTTGTCCTGCTAGGTAGGATCACGTGCATACAAGATTCACAGCAATCAATATCATGTACAAACCTTAAACTAGATGCGATGATGCACATGCATGCTATCCTATGATTAGTTTTATTAGATTGGTTTGTACGTGTTTCTGGAAGTTTGCATAGTCATTGTTGAGAAGCTGAACTATGGCTTTGTCAACGAGCTTCTGGAAGTTTGCATAGTCATTGTTGAGAAGCTGAACTTGGATCTCATTGTTCAACCCTCTCACGAACAAGTACTGCTTCCGTTGATCTGAGGTGACATCTTCGGGGGCATACCTTGACAGTTGCGTGAACTTGTTGAGGTACTCATTCACGCTCTTCCTGCCTTGGCGGAGACCTTCAAACTCTTGCCTTTTTAGCATCATGACTCCAACAGGGACGTAATGAGAGCGGAAACTCTCCTTGAACTCAGCCCAAGTGATCGTCTCCTGGTTGACATGAGCGTTGCAGAGAGCGTCCCACAAGTCAGCGGCTGCTCCCATAAGTCGGTGCGATGTGAAGAGAACTTTCTCTCGATCATTGCCTTGAACTATGGCAAGCTTCTTCTCCATGGACTTCAACCAGTCATCGGCCTCCATGGGATCATTAGCTTGTGCAAAGGTAGGTGGTCGAGTCCTCATGAACTCTCCCAATCGGTTGTGAGCAGGCGGTGGTGGTGGTGGTGGTGGCGGGGGTGCAGGAACGGGGTTGTTGTTGTTGGCTTGCAGCTGACCCAAAGTTTGGATCATTGTTTGCATGAGCTGGTTCTGCATATACATCAATCGTTCCAAGTTGTTTGCACCAGCCCCGGGGTTAACATTCTCAGGAACTTCCTCGTGGTCATCCTCTTGAGGTTCTTGGTTGCCACAGACTTTCCTCCTTTGATGACCGGGATTTTCTCTCACCATCTGTGAGAGAGAGTTGAATAGAATAGAAGTTAGAAGTTTAGATTGATCCCCCCAACTATATGCATCAAGGTGGATAGACTAAATATATTTACCTACATGAGTATGTGAACACATGCCGAAGCATATCACATTTTCTCATGCTCATGAATACCATCTCGTATTCATCACCATCTCTTCTCATATTCAATTCCATCTCATAACCGAGATCAAAGCTCATTATCACGACTCAACAGTCGCAACCTCATTACCAAGACTCAACAGTCCCGAAAACCAAATCCAAAGACCAAACCATAACCAAACCAATAACCATCCCAATAACCATCCCAAATCTCCATCCCAAAAACCATCCCATCTAATCATGGAAGTTGGCCAGGCGCTTGTGACCGGAAGCACGACTATCATGATAATTTTATACTCTGCAGAGTTTACACCACTTTACCCACAAGTTTGTGATTTCGTCACCTGTCGGCGACTGCAGAACCTCCATTTTACCAGTACACAACCGTCGGTGTATGGTAAAGAGATCACAAAATAGCCTTTACAAAGGGGTTACTAGATGTATGGACTCACTAAGGTTTCACCAGCAGGCTCGAATCACCATTCTCCCACCTACGACCTCCCTCTGGTGCCATGCAGTTCACGGGGCAGTCCTCTCTCGACTCCCATTCCCCACGCCTTCAACGGTCGATAACAATCTAGCAACTTACCTAATTAGTCAGATAAGACGCACCCATACTTGGCCTTGTGGTGGCACTGTATTCCTGGCATGTGCTCGCATGAACCAGTCCTTAGATCTATGGCAAGTAACCACCATCTCATTCTACCACATCCACGAACCAAGCTTTCCTATATCTCCCCCGATTCATGTTCATTAACAACACCAAGTTCTCCATTAACATTATGAGTGCAGTAGCTAGACACATCTATCTCGCTTCCAATATCCCGTAGATTAGCGACGCTGAAAGTAAAACGACCATACCCGACTCATCAACTTTCCCGGCGACAAGGGTGGTTAACAAAACTAGTAAACTCCTATAAAAGGGTTTCCCATCAAGTTGACTCACAGTTTTCGCAAACAAAAATGTTCCAAAACATGGGATCAATATGGTCAAGGGGCACTTGCCTTGTTCCTGTGGCTTCTGTTGCTCTTGGATCTCGAAGTCTTGGTGTTGTAATCCTTCGTAGATAGCTCCCTGAGCTTGTCCTTCTACTTACGATCACGCACATACAAAATTTACAGCAATCAATCGTCATGCACAATCCTTATTCAAGATTCCATGGTGCATATGCATGCTAAGCCTATGGTGCTGTTTTTTATTAGATCAGTTTGTACGTGTTCTTGCATGTTTTAATGGCTTACAGGGTTTTATGGCGAACTAGGTATAAGGTTCAAGTGTGGACGTGGTGATGATTTCGACTCAAGATCTAGATCAAACAGATCAGCATGTGATCTGTCCACACGAAAAAGCTTCTGTTTCGAAAGAATCAAAGAAACAGATGCAAAGAAAACTGCGATGACGTCGTAAGGTGGTAATGGAGACCTACCTTACTTCCTTCGGGGCCTTCTTCCTAGCAATGGAAGCAAAACAGATCGTTGGCTCTCCTCCGGCGATGTCAAGCTTGTCGGGGCTCGTTGGCGGTCTCACCGGTGATCCAATTCCGGCAAAGAGGGTTAGCTCAGCGAGTTGGGGGCTAGGGCCTCTAAGTTGTCGGCTTGGAAAAGATGTTACAGTCAAGGGGGTGTTTCGGGTTCTATTAATAACCGGAAAAAGAAGAGTCCTTCTCCGATTGGATTTCAAATAAGAGTCCTATTCAAATTATTTTTGGATCTTAACAACATATCTTCAATAGATTTGGTGCGGTAGCAGCGTGAAATCGTGTCGGTTTCCCTCAGTACCGGGTATTCCCGCACGTACAGGAGAGAAACCGCTTAGGGATCTCGTCCTTCCCCAGGGATAAGCCCCGGAGGCTCCACGTGTCCAGCGGGGGCCTCGTTTTCCTTTTCCTCAGGGACGAGCTCCGGTTGTGCCGCGTGTCAGGCGGAACCTCCCTCTTCCTCAAAGGCGAGCTCTGCGTGCGCCACGCATATGGCGGGCGGGACCTCCCTCTCCCACATAGGCGAGCTCCGCGTGCGCCACGTGTCTGGTGGGTCGGGACCTCCCCTCTCTCTAGAGATGAGCTCCGCGTATGCCACGTGTCAGTGTCGGACCTCCCCTCTCTTCGGAGGTGAGCTCCGAGTGTGCCACGTGTCTTTGTCGGACCTCCCCTCTCTTCGGAGGTGGCTCCGAGAGTGCCATGTGTCAGTGCCGGACCTCCCCTCTCTTCGGAGGTGAGCTCTGAGAGTGCCACGTGTGCAGCAACGCCGGATCTCTTTTCTACTCAGAGATGTGCTCCGAGGTTCACACGTGTCCAACTGTATCGGACCTCCCTTTTCCTCGGAGATGAGCTCCGAGAATGACACGTGTCAAGCAGGGAGGGACCTCTCGGAGGAGAGCTCCGAGGCTGACACGTGTCCTGCAGTGTCTTCTCCTCGGAGGTGAGCTCCGAGGATGACACGTGTCCAGTAGTGTCGGACCTCTCGGAGGTGAGCTCCGGGGGTGACACGTGTCCAACAGGGCCGGACCTCTCGGAGACGGGCTCCGAGAGCGACACGTGTCCCGTCGGTTGGACCTCCCGGAGGCGAGCTCCGAGAGCGACACGTGTCCTGCGGTTCTGGGCCTCGCTTCTCTGTAGTGACTAGCTCCGAAGGAGACACATGTCCTGCAGGGCTGGCCTCGCTTCTCCGCAGAGGCTAGCTCCGAGGACAACACGTGTCCCACGTGGTCGGACCTTGCCTCTCTCGCAGAGGCAAGCTCCGAGCCTGCCACGTAGCCAGTTAGTGCCGGACCTCACCCCTTTCGCAGGGATGAGCTCCGAAGGCGCCACGTGGCCAACAGCCGCAGGAAGTGTCGACGGCGCTCCTCGGCGAACTGGAATCGGCTCTTTTTGGCTATCTTTTTATTCTTTCTTTGTTTCCACTTCTTTTAAAAATATTTTCTCTATATGAAATATGCATGTATGCAGGGAATCAAATTTAAGGGTGTTACAGGCTTGCATGGGGTTTTATGGCGAACAAGGTATAGGGATCAAGTGTGGACGTGGTGATGATCTTGATCAAGATCCAGATCAATTCCACCGTCAAAAACCAATCGACACGTGATCTTCCCACACGAAAAAGATTCTGTTCGAAGAAAAACAGATGCGAAGAAAACCGCGACGATGTCGTAAGGTGGTAACGGAGTCCTACCTCGGCTTTCCTCCTAGCAATGGCAGCAGGACAGTTCGTCGGCTCTCTTCCGGCGACGGCGAGCGGGACAGGGCTTCGTCGGCGGCTCTCCTGTGACTGAACTCCGGTGAATGGAGTAACTCGGCGAGTTGGGGCAAGGGCCTCTAAGTTGTCGACTTGGGAGAAAAGAAAAGTACGTGGTTGCGGCCAAGGGGTTTTGGGTTCTATTTATAAGAGAAAAAGAATAGTCCTACTCCGATTGGATATCAAATAAGAGTCCTATTCAATTTGTTTTGGATCTTAACAACTTATCTCCAATTGATTTGTGCGCGGTATCAATCGTGGAAGAAATCGTGTCGGTTTCCTCAGTACCGGTGTAACACACTCAATTTCGTATTCATGCATGCATACACAATTCATATAGAGAAAACATTTTAAAAGAAGTAGAACAGGTGAAAGATAGCTAAAAAGAGCCAAAACCAATCCACCGAGAGTGCTGTAAACACTTCCCGCGGCCCGCTGGCCACGTGGCGCTTTCGGAGCTCATCCTTGGGGAAGGGGTGAGGTCCGGCACTAACTGGCTACGTGGCAGGCTCAGAACTTGCCTCTGCGAAGGGGCAAGGTCCGACCCCGTGGGACACGTGTTGCCACCGGAGCTAGCCTCTGCGGAGAAGTGAGACCAGCCCTGCAGGACACGCGTCACCTTCGGAGCTAGTCACTACGGAGAAGCGAGGCCCGACCCCGCGGGACACGTGTTGCTCTCGGAGCTCGCCTTCGAGAGGTCCGGCCCCGCTAGACACGTGTCACCCTCGGAGCTCGCCTCCGAGAGGTCCGACACTATGGGACACGTGTCGCTTTCGGAGCTCACTCCCGCGGAGGGAGTGAGGTACGGTCCCGATGGACACGTGCCATCCTCGGAGGTCACCTCCAAGGAGACAAAACTGCGGGACACATGTCGTCCTCTGAGCTCACCTCTGAGGAGAAGGCACTACTGGACACGTGTCATCCTCGGATCTAATCTCTGAGGAAAAGGGAGGTTCGACGCTGTTGGACACTTGTCGACCTCGGAGCTCATCTCTAAGTAGAAAGGAGATCCGGCGCTGCTGGACATGTGGCACACTCGGAGCTCACCTCCGAAGAGATGGGAGGTCCAACACTGACATGTGGCAATCTCAGAACCACCTCCAAAGAGAGGGGAGGTCCGGAACGGACACGTGGCATTCTCAGAGCCACCTCCGACGTGAAGGGAGGTCGGGCACTGACACGTGGCGTACGCGGGACTCGTCTCTGGAGATAAGGGGAGGTCCCGACCCACCAGACTCGTGGCGCACGCGGAGCTCGCCTCTGAGGGAGAGGGAGGTCCTGCCCGCCAGACGCGTGGCGCACGCGGAGCTCGTCCCTGAGAAAAGAGGGAGGCAAGGCCCACGCTGGACACGTGGAGCCTCCGGAGCTTATCCCTGCGGAAGGACAAGACCCTTAAGCGGTTTTCCCCTGTGCGCGAGTCCCCGGTACTGAGGAAACCGACACAAATTCTTCCCTCGTTGAATACTGCAACCAAATCGATTGGAGATAAGTTGTTAAGATCCAAAAACAATTTGAATAGGACTCTTATTTGAATTCCAATCGGAGTAGGACTCTTCTTTTTCCGGTTTTACATAGAACCCAAAACAACCCCTTGGTCGTAGCACCTTCCCAAGCCGACAACTTAGAGGCCCTAGCCCCAACTCGCCGAGCTAACCCCCTTCGCCGGAGTTCAACCACCTTTGCCGTAGAGCCGCCGACGAGCCCCGACACGCTCGCCATCGCCGGAGGAGGGCCGACGATCTGTTTTGCTGCCATTGCTAGGAGGAAGGCCCCGAAGGAAGTAAGGTAGGTCTCCATTACCACCTTACGACGTCATCGCGATTTCTTTGCATCTGTTTCTTCGATCCCTTCGAACAAGAGCTTTTGCGAGTGGACAGATCACGTGTTGATCAGGTTTTAACGGTGGAATTGATCTAGATCTTAAGTTGAGATCATTACCACGTCCATACTTGATCCTTACACCTTTGTTCATCATAAAACCCCATGCAAAGCCATTAAAACATGCAAGAAAACATACAAACTGATAGCACCATAGGATTAGCACGCATACACACCATTGCATCTTGAATAAGGAGTGTGCATGATGTTTGATTGCTGTAAATTTTGTATGTGCGTGATTGTAAGTTGAAGGAATAGCTCAGGGAGCTATCTACAAAGGACTACAACACCAGGACTTCGAGATCCAAGAGCAACAGAAGCCACAGGAACAAGGCAAGTGCCCATTGACCAAATTGATCCCATGTTCTTGAAACTGTTTTGGTTGCGAAAACTGTGTATGCTTGAGTCAACTTGATGGGAAACCCTTTTATAGGAGTTTACTAGTTTTGATAACCACCCTTGTCGCCAGGGAAGTTGATGAGTCGGGTATGGTCGTTTCACTTTTTACTTCGCTAATTTACGGGATATGGGAAGTGAGATAGGATGTGTCTAGCTACTGCACTCATAATGTTAATAAGAATTTGATGTTGATAATGAACATGAATCAGGGGTGATATAGGCAAGCTTGGTTAGTGGAAGTGGTAGAATTAGATGGTGGTTTACATGCCGTAGATCTAAGGACCGGTTCATGCGAGCACATGCCAGGAATATAGTGCCACCACAAGGCCAAGTATGGGTGCGGCTTAGCTGACTAATTAGGTAAGTTGCTAGGTTGTTATGGACCGTGGAAGGCACGGGGAATGGGAGTTGAGAGAGGACTGCCCTGGGAACTACATGGCACAAGAGGGGGCCCGTAGGTGGGAGAATGGTGATTCGAGCCTGCTGGTGAAACCTTAGTGAGTCCATACATCTAGTAGCCCCTTTGTAAAGGCTATTTTGTGATCTCTTGGCCATACACCGATGGTTGTGTACTGGTAAAATGGAGGTTCTGCAGTCACCGACGGGTGACGAAATCACAAACTTGTGGATAAAGTGGTGCAAACTCTACAGGGTGTAAAACTATCATGATAGTCGTGCTTACGGTCACAAGCGCCTGGCCAACTTCCATGATTAGATGGGATGGTCATTGGTTTGGTTATTGGGATGTCATTGGTTTTGTTATGGTTTGGTCATTGAGGTTTGGTTTTGAGACTGTTGAGTCTTGGTAATGAGATTGGGACCATTGAGTCATGATAATGAGGTTTGGTCTCGGTTATGAGATGGAATTGAATATGAGATGAGATGGTCATGAATATGAGATGATATTCATGAGCATGAGAAAAAGTTGAGAAAGATAAATGGTTAGATGAGACATGAAAGGTGGTGAAATATGATGGAGGTATGTTGATGTTTTAATTGGATATATGTTGGGATTAAATTCACTTAAATCTAGTTGCTGTTTTTAGCATGTTTTATGAAACAAACTTTTCTTTCTGCAATGAGCCTTTTTATTCCTACCTTGTTGTAAGCTACATGTCATACTTCCCGCACTTGCTGAGTACGACATGTACTCACCCTTGCATTATCATACAACATCAGCAACAGGAGAGGAGTACTTTGAAGAGCATATGGTGTACTAGGTGTGTGATCTACCATCAACTTGCCTGTGGAGTTGGAGATGGAGCCACTGCCGCTGTTTAGTTCGCTTCCGCTATAATTTAGAAGACTTTCTCTGCTAGAATAAGTTAGAGACTTCCACTGCTAGAATGAGTTAGAGATTCATGAGACATTGTAATAAAACCCTATTATTCGTGGTATTATTCTGAATTCAATTTGTGGATTACATGTGTATGCGTGATGAACGTCCTGGGCACACATATGCATTAGCTGGGTTCCGTTTTCACGGGACCGGGCGTCACAGATTGGTATCAGAGCCACATTGATCGTAGGACGCAGGCCTAGTAACAGATTGGTATTAGAAGCCACGCTGAACATAGGATGCAAGCCTAGGCAGAAATCACAGATTGGCATTAGAACCACATTGACCGTAGGATGCAAGCCTAGGACATAGGAACGGTTAAACCGTAAGCTTGATAGGAGTTGTGTGTTGAAACTTTTGTGATGATTGCTTGTGTTTGTGTGCTGGTGTGAGTTGTGGGACGCTTCAGTGTTGCCCATATCCACACATAAGTAGAGAGATGTGAGATGTTTCGGCATGTGTTCACATCCTCATAAAGACTAATATATCTAGTTCATACCCTTGATGCATATAGTTGGGGGGATCAATCTAAACTTCTAACTTCTATTCTACCCAACTCTCACTCACAGATGGTGAGAGAAAACGCCGGCCGTCAAAGGAGGAACGTCCGTGGCAACCAGGAACCCCAAGAGGATGACCATGTTGAAGTTCCTGAGAATGCTGACCCTGGGGCTGGTGCAAACAACCTGGAACGGTTGATGGCTATGCAGAATCAGCTCATGCAAACCATGATACAAACTCTGGGTCAGCTGCAAGCCAACAACAACAACCCCATTCCTGCACCACCGCCACCACCGCCGGCTCACAACCGATTGGGAGAGTTCATGAGGACTCGACCACCCACTTTTGCACAAGCTAATGATCCCATGGAGGCCGATGACTGGTTGAAGTCCATGGAGAAGAAGCTTGCCATAGTTTAGTGCAATGATCGAGAGAAAGTTCTCTTCGCATCGCACCAACTTATGGGAGCAGCCGCTGACTGGTGGGACGCTCTCTGCAATGCTCATGTCAACCAGGAGACTATCACTTGGGCTGAGTTCAAGGAGAGTCTCCGCTCTCATTACGTCCCTGTTGGAGTCATGATGCTAAAGAGGCAGGAGTTTGAAGGTCTCCGCCAAGGACGGAAGAGCGTGAATGAGTACCTCAACAAGTTCACGTAACTGTCTAGGTATGCCCCCGAAGATGTCAACTCGGATCAACGGAAGCAGTACTTGTTCATGAGAGGGTTGAACAATGAGATCCAAGTTCAGCTCCTCAACAACGACTATGCGAACTTCCAGAAGCTAGTTGACAAAGCTATAGTGGTTGAGAGAAAGATCTGAGAGATCGAGCAAAAGGGCAAAAGAAAGATGCCATACCAGCCACAAGGGAGCAATGTACGTCCCCGGTACATGCCACCAGCTGCACCGCAGTATGGCTCGTCTACGTCTACTTTTCACCCTAATCAACCACCACAGCAATGATCCATTGTGCAAGCACCTCGTGTGCCTTTGCCTCCGCCCCCCCCGACCTAACATGGGCGCTTATGCTCAAAACCACCCCAGGCCCAACGTCTCTGCTGTCTTGGGCAACAAGGCATGCTTTGCATGCAGAGAAACAGGACACTTTGCAAGTCAGTGCTTGAGGAAAGGTACTGGACAGCCAAGCAACGCGCCTAAGCATAACCCACGGCTGAACGGAGGAGCTACGCAAGGCAACCGTGGACAGCAGAACTATACTCGTGGCAACGTGAATCATGTCTCTGCTGAGGAAGCACAGCAGGCTGAGGACGTCGTGATTGGTATGTTCCTTGCCAACTCCAACCCAGCCACTGTCTTATTTGATCCGGGAGCATCGCATTCATTCATATCATCCAAATATGTTGCCAAGTACAACCTGCCCATATCACACATGAAATATATTATGTTAGTTAATTCTCCCGGTGGAGAGATGATGACTAATATAGTATGTACTAAAGTAAACCTTAAAATAAGGGGGGTAGACTTCCTTGCCAGCTTTATTGTCTTGGACTCCCAAGGGATTGACATAATACTTGGAATGGATTGGTTAAGCAAGCACAATGGAGTAATACAATGTGCTAAAAGGAGCGTGCAGGTGACAAACAAGCACGGAACTCATATTGAGTTCGAGTCAGCCCAACCGGCAACTGAGAAGGCAACGTTGAACCACGTCGAAGAAGCAACATTGGAAAGCATTCCAGTGGTTCAAGAATTCTCGAACGTGTTCCCGGAAGAACTTCCAGGTATGCCACCTGACCGGGACATTGAGTTTTCCATTGATTTGGTACTCGAAACTGCACCTATAGCAAAGAGACCATATAGGATGCCCTTTAATGAATAGTGGAGCTCAAGAAGCAAATTCAGGAGCAGTTAGAGAAGGGTTTTATACGTCCAAGATCGTCACCATAGGGAGCCCCCGTGCTCTTCGTAGACAAGAAGGATGAGACCCAAAGGATGTGTGTGGATTATAGGTCTCTCAACGAGGTGACGATCAAGAATAAATACCCGCAGCCCCGAATAGAGGACCTGTTCGACCAAATGAATGGAGCCCGAGTTTTCTCCAAGATTGATCTTCGGTCGGGATACTTCCAGCTGAAGATTAAACCCTCCGACATACCAAAGACTGCCTTTCGAACACGGTATGGTTCGTATGAATATACGGTTATGTCTTTTGGGTTAACGAATGCACCCGCGTATTTCATGTACCTCATGAATAAGGTTTTCATGGAATACTTGAGCAAGTTCGTCGTGGTTTTCATTGACGACATTATGGTGTATTCAAAAAGTGAGGAAGAACATTTGAGATTGACATTGCAGAAACTGCGAGAGCATCAATTGTATGCCAAGCTCAGCAAGTGTCAATTTTGGCTAAAGGAGATATCGTTTCTAGGCCACATCATCTCCGAGAGGGGAGTATCGGTTGATCCCGGAAAAGTGGGAGATGTTCTGAAGTGGAACCAACCGCAAAACGTGAGAGATATTTGGAGTTTTCTTGGAATGGCTGGATACTACCAACGGTTCATCAAGGATTTCTCCAAAATAGCAAAGCCTATGACGGAATTTCTAATGAAGGGAAAAGTGTTCCAGTGGACCCCAGCGTGCCAAGAAAGCTTTGAGGAGCTCAAGAAAAGGCTAACCACAGCACCGGTTTTGGTATTGACGGACGTGAGCAAGAGCTTCGACATATATTGTGACGCATAAAGACAAGGGCTTGGATGTGTGCTCATGCAAGAAGGACAAGTGCTAGCCTATGCTTCGAGACAACTAAAGAAACACGAGCTGAATTACCCCACACATGACTTGGAGCTCACAGCCGTGGTACATGCCTTGAAGATTTCGAGACATTATATCCTTGGCCACCGATGTGAGATCTACACGGATCATAAAAGCCTCAAGTACATTTCACCCAAACAGATTTGAATTTGAGGCAACGTCGATGGTTGGAACTCATCAAGGATTATGATGTTGAAATCAACTATCATCCCGGAAAGGCCAATGTAGTAGCTGATGCATTGAGCCGAAAGGGAGCATGTCACCAACTCACGGTTCGGGAGCTACCGCCCGAGCTACGCAAGGAGTTCGAACGGTTACATCTTGGGTTCTTGAACGATATGGAAGTGATGGAACTCCATTCTTCGCTGGAACAAGAGATACGAGATGGCCAAGCAACGGATGAGGAAATCAAGGATATCAAAGAAAGAACCCGACAAGGCATAGAAAAGAATTTCAAGGAAGATGAGAAGGGTACGCTCTGGCTAGGGAAAAGGATTTGTGTGCCTAACGTGAAGCACATCCGCGACACAATATTAAAGGAGGCACATGATTCACCTTATTCCATACATCCCGGCAGTACAAAGATGTACAAGGACCTGAAGACTTGTTATTGGTGGGATGGTATGAAAAGGGACATAGCAGAGTATGTTGCCTTATGCGACACATGCCAACGGGTGAAGGCCGAACATCAAAGACCCGCTGGACTGTTGCAACCATTGAATGTACCCAAGTGAAAGTGGGAAGATATCAGCATGGATTTCATCGTTGGATTACCACGTACTCAGTCGGGTTACGACTCGATCTTGGTTATCGTGGACTGATTGACGAAAACAGCCCATTTTCTTCCTGTTAAGACCAAGTACAACGTTGCACAACTAGCCGAGCTGTATATAGAGCAAATTGTGTGCCGTCATGGAGTCCCGAAGAGGATAGTCTTAGATCGGGGTACCCAATTTACCTCTAGGTTCTGGAGGAAGCTGCATGAAGCTATGGGTACACGATTGGATTTTAGCTCCGCTTACCACCCGCAGACTGATGGACAAACCGAGAGGACAAACCAAATTTTGGAGGACATGCTAAGAGCTTGCGCCTTGAAACATGGGCGTAGTTGGGATAGGAGCTTGCCGTATGCCGAGTTCTCGTACAACGACAGCAATCAAGCCAGCTTGAAGATGTCACCTTTTGAAGCATTGTATGGTAGACGGTGTAGAACGCTGCTATTTTGGAACGAGACCGGAGAGAACCAAGGGTTTGGACCAGAAGTGCTGCAAGAGGCTGAGAAGCAAGTCCAAACGATACGGGAGAACTTGAAGGCTGCTTTGTCACGACAAAAAGGCTATGCGAACAATAGGCGAAGGAAGTTGACCTTCAAAATAGGGGACTTCGTGTACCTTAAGGTATCGCCTATCCATGGCCAACGATGTCTCAACGTCAAAGGCAAGCTAGCACCTCGCTACATCGGGCCATTTAAGATTTTGGACAAGCGAGGAGACGTAGCCCATCAACTAGAGCTCCCAACGCACCTCTCTGACGTGCATGACATGTTTCACGTATCTCAACTCAAGAAGTGGTTGAGAGTTCTGGAAGAACAGTACTGATGGATGAACTTGAACTTCAAGAGGATCTGACCTATGTAGAGCACCCTGTCCGAATTTTGGACGTGAAGGAAAGGGTCACGAGGAACAAAGTGATCCGTTGGTGCAAGGTACAATGGAGACATCACACGGAAGCCGAAGCTACATGGGAGCGTGAGGAAGACCTCAAGGCAGAATTCCCTCATCTATTCTCCATCGAATCTCGAGGGCGAGATTCAATTTAAGGGGGGTAGGTTTGTAACACCCTCAATTTCGTATTCATGCATGCATACACAATTCATATCAAGAAAACATTTTAAAAGAAGTAGAACAGGTGAAAGATAGCTAAAAAGAGCCAAATCCAATCCACCGAGAGCGCTGTAGACACTTCCCGTGGCCCTGCTGGCCACGTGGCGCTTTCGGAGCTCATCCCTGAGGAAGGGGTGAGGTCCGGCACTAACTAGCTACGTGGCAGGCTCGAAGCTTGCCTCTGCGAAAGGGGCAAGGTCCGACCCCGTGGGACACGTGTTGCCCCCGGAGGTAGCCTCTGCGGAGAAGCGAGGCCAGCCCTGCAAGACACGTGTCACCTTCGGAGCTAGTCACTGTGGAGAAGCGAGGCCCGACCCCGCGGGACACGTGTCGCTCCCGGAGCTCGCCTCTGAGAGGTCCGGCCCTGCTAGACACGTGTCGCCCTCGAAGCTTGCCTTCGAGAGGTCTGACACTATGGGACACATGAAGCTTTCGGAGCTCACCCCCGTGGAGGGAGCGAGGTTCGGTCCCGATGGACACGTGTCATCCTCAGAGCTCACCTCCGAGGAGACGAAACTGCGGGACACATGTCATCCTCGGAGCTCACCCCCGATGAGAAGGCACTGCTGGACACTTGTCGTCCTCGGAGCTCATCTCTGAGGAAAAGGGAGGTCCGACGCTGTTGGACACGTGTCGACCTTGGAGCTCATATCTAAGTAGAAAGGAGATCCGGCACTGCTGGACTCGTGGCACACTAGGAGCTCACCTCCAAAGAGAGGGAGGTCCGACACTGACACGTGGCACTCTCAGAACCACCTCCAAAGAGAGGGGAGGTCCGACACCGACACGTGGCATTCTCAGAGCCACCTCCGAAGAGAAGGAAAGTCTGGCATTGACACGTGGCATACGTGGAACTCGTCTCTAGAGAGAAGGGGAGGTCCCAACCCACCAGACTCGTGGCGCACGCGGAGATCGCCTCTGAGGGAGAGGGAGGTCCCGCCCGCCAGACGCGTGGTGCACGTGGAGCTCGTCCCTGAGGAAAGAGGGAGGCAAGGCCCCCGCTGGACACGTGGAGCCTTCGGAGCTTATCCCTGCGGAAGGACAAGACCCTTAAGCGGTTTTCCCCTATGCGCGAGTCCCCGGTACTGAGGAAACCGACACGAATTCTTCCACGTTGAATACTGGAACCAAATCGATTGGAGATAAGTTGTTAAGATCCAAAAGCAATTTGAATAGGACTCTTATTTGAAATTCGATCGGAGTAAGACTCTTATTTTTTCGATTACAAATAGAACCCGAAACAACCCCTTGGTCGTAACACCTCCCCACGCCGACAACTTAGAGGCCCTAGCCCCAACTCGCCGAGCTAACCCCCTTCGCCGGAGTTCAACCACCTTCGCCGGAGAGCCGCCGACGAGCCCCAACACGCTCGCCGTCGCAGGAGGAGGGCCGGCGATCTGTTTTCCTGCCATTGCTAGGAGGAAGGCCCCGAAGGAAGTAAGGTAGGTCTCCATTACCACCTTACGACGTCATCACGGTTTCTTTGCATCTGTTTCTTCCATCCCTTCGAACAGAAACTTTTGCGTGTGGACAGATCACGTGTTGATCAATTTTTAACAGTGGAATTGATCTTGATCTTAAGTTGAGATCATTACCGCGTCCACACTTGATCCTTACACCTTTGTTCATCGTAAAACCCCATGCAAAGCCATTAAATATGCAAGAACACGTACAAACTGATAGCACCATAGGATTAGCATGCATATACACCATTGCATCTAGAATAAGGATTGTGCATGATGTTTGATTGCTGTAAATTTTGTATGTGCGTGATTGTAAGTAGAAGGACAAGCTCAGGGAGCTATCTACGAAGGACTACAATGTGGGGACCACCCCGTGGTTCACCCACTCCAGGATCTCATAGTGTGGTGCCGTGCGATGCGGCACCCAACAGCACACACGAAAAGAATTAAGAACAACATACAAACTTTTATTTAATATAAAACAGCGGAATTCTTTTACAAAACCTAATTAACAGTGGAAGTATTATACAAAGATGGCCTCTCATCCTAACTATGCAAAAGTGCAGCCATCCAGCCCGGGGACGCTACACACTAGCAGCAAGTAACCGGAGATCACGGCGGCGTGCAGGGCTGCAGCTCGGCCGTGTACCCCGACGGGGGCATCGCCTCGTCCTCGGAACCTTCCTCATAACTCTCACCTGCACACAGCTCAAATATTGCAACCGTGAGCACGAAGGCTCAGCAAGTCTTAACCGTCAACCCTAGGCATGGAACTCTACATGCAAGGATGTGTAAGATAGGAAAAAGGACTTTGCAATAAAGACACGCCTACATGTTGATCATTACTTTCAGTTTTATAGCAACAGTTTATTGAGTCTTAGGCAGCCCTCACATCGGAAGTCCACAATCAAACAAGAAACGCTTTCCTCCGATGTGGAGATGCCCAAAGTGGAATATAAACATAATTAGCTCTATAACTACAACATACAAGGTTTCAAGACATTAATATTTCAATACAGCATATTCAGTTGGCTTATTTCACTTCTTACTACGTCACAGCGCAGTGAACAAGCGGGTACTCAAATAACCGTGAGAGACGGTGATTGCAATCAAGACACACCCGGATAACACGTTGCATACACACACTTTCAGAAGCGTGATTCCACACCCCTTCCTACTCTATTGTATGCAACAACCTTTCAAAGGCAACCCAAATGCCGAACCGGTCCATTCGTAATGGGCAGGAGGTCCCCGCGTGGAGCATGACTGTGCCCACCGGCAGATTTACACCTTGCTACCCTCAACCCACTCCTATTTACGGTTGGGTAAGCCTCGGCGCCCAGGTTAACCAATTACATCGGTTTCCTGGTTCCCATATGCCAGTATGCATCCGGTACTGTTCGATACTTGTCCAGCAGGGCCGCACAAGGACGGTCCTCAACCGACACCAACAGGGCTACACATCTGAGATCTCTGCTCACTGTATCCTGTCCCCCCTGCTGGATCTCATTTTTATAACTCAAGCCATTTTCTACCTCTTTTCATTCCGTGTGATAAGTATTATCTCGCAAGTAGCTTCCAACCACTCGACTTCTACCGAGATCCTAAACATTAGCATGGCATTCTCTACTCGTCGAGTTTCAATCACCCTAACTCTAATGCATACACTTCAACCTAGACATAAGTGATACAAATGAAAAGCTTTATAAAAGGTACTTAAGTGCAAATTGGGGCTTGCCTGGTTGCGAGTCAAACGGGAAGTTAGCTTCTGGTTGGAGGACGTCCAAGGGCTCCGGTGCGTCCTCAACTTCGGTCACTAAATGAAATGTAGCAAAATATGTGTATAAGTATTAAGGACTTATAAGAATTGAACTTCTATTCATAGCTACTGCTATTTAGAGTCCTTAATTGGCTTTGGGGTTTTTACAGTGGATACTAGACACTCTAAGGATGATCTGAGCAAAATTTGGAGAAATGTCATTGCACAATGTAGTCTTTAAAATTCCTACAAGTACAATGCTTCTCTGAATTTTGAGCCCAATTCAGGAGCTTTGACATAGCTAACAGTGGAATATCTGATTAGGGTATGTCTCCATGGTCCTAACAAAATTTGTTTCACCATTTTTGGAGCTAGCAACAGAGAGATATGAATTTTTGAAGTTGGGCAGGAGTTCTGAAAAGTTTCTGTTTAAATTTGAATTTCCAAATAAAGGCTGAACTTTGGAAGGCAATTTAGCCTACCAAATTAACTCCAATGAAGCTCAAAATTTTTTCTGGAGATCAGTAATATCATAAGGAACCTCCTAGCAAAATTTGAAGAATTTCCATAACAGGGATCTTCTCGAATTAATTCCCGAAGACTTAACTTTGACGAATTTTGGAGAAATTTCCAGAAATCACCAGATCAATTTCTTTGCATTTTTGCAAAGTACTGATTGAGAGGAATCCAACAAAATTTGTTTCACAAATTTTGGACATTCCTACTGAAAGTTATGGCCCTTTGAATCTTGTACTAAATCTGAAAATTGAAGAAATGTTTAAACTCTGGCTGTGGACCCCACCCGCGACATTATCCACTCAGATGACGGCAACACCAAGGCCACGGGGTTATTCCCGTGCAGCCGCACAGGATCCGGTGCCACAGGCCGATCCGCGCGCGTACACAGAGGCTGACCGGTGGGACCCGGCCCCCCTTCGTCTTTCTCGCGCTGCCCGCGCGAGGCTCGTCGGGACGGGGTTCCCGTGGTCCGAGCTTCCTCAAACTCGCCGCCTGTGAGTTATACACCGTGCTGAACACGATGGTGGGGTCGTGAGCCGATGACAATGGCCGGAACGGTGCTTGCACCGGTCCGGCCATATCGGACCTTACTTCGGCGACCTTGTTCCCCCTCAACAGCAGGTCTTTCGGGCTAGGGTTTGCTCCAAAAGCACCAGTGCCACATGGACAACCTCGACCCGTAGCCCGCTCTCCATGAAAACCACCGGAGAGGGGACCTCACCGGCGACCCGAGCCAGCAAAACGCCGGCAACGACAAAAACTCGAAGAACTCCTTCAGTCCTTGATGGTTTCTGGCGCCGTTTGAGCGAGAAGGATCACAGGGATCTAGCAAAGCTTCTCCTAGACCAGAATGAGCTCTAGCTATCGCAGCACGACAAATTTGATCATAGACCGAGAGGTGTTGCTATGAACTAGGGTTTGCTAAAACCCAAAATTCTCACTACCCGATTGATTTATTGTCCTGAGGCTTTCGGTAACATGATCTACAGACAACAACGCACCTTTCTTGTGCAGTGAAGGGGCGGTGAAACTGGCCGTAGTGTGCTGTCCACGGTGAACCGAACATGGTTCCGCCGAGCACCTTCGAACGCCGGCGCAAATCCTTGGTTTGTGCGTAGCACGAGCTAGGAAGCTTAGGTGAAAGAACGGTGGAAGCTGGAGCACTCTCTTGCGCTTCTTTTTGCTGCTTGGGGCTCGATCATCCGAGCTTGGGCGAGCGTGGGCGAGGGGGAAACAGAAACGGCACGGAGGCGGTTTCTCGCGGGAGATAACGGAGGGAGCGGCGAGCAACTGAGGGAAATGAAGACCGACTTCGTTGCTGCGACCGTGGGGTAATGAAACGGCTGGCGATCGAGGAACCAGGGGGTGGCGCGGTGGAGTCCTCAGGAGTGGGTTTCGCCAGGCGCTGGCGTCCTCTCGGCGATCGGCCGATGAAAACAGAGGCGGTAGGCTCTGTTGTGAGGCTGACTGCTGGGCCCCACCTCCCTCTCTTTTATTCCAATTTTTCTGTGATATTTCTCCACAGCTACTCAAACTTAAAGGCTTTGCTTCACCTCAAAGTCATAGTTTGAACTTCCTGAATTCAAAGGATTCGAATTCTGGTGTGAAAGTTTGAATTGTAATTGATCATTTGAATTTGAAATGGAGTTTGAATTCTCCATTTTGGATTATCCCAAAAATATAGCAAACCAGCTCCAAAGTTTCCAATTTTTGGCATGGCTGCTCATTCAAAGGTGGAGAACACATGTGTGGAATCAAATTTGCAAATTGGGGGAATTGGAATTTGAAACTGAATTTGAAATTCAGAATAGAAGGCTTTTCCTTTTTAATCACAAACAAATATAGAAACTCCTCCAAATGAGCTGAAATTTGGAAGGGTGCATATTTGGTGTATGGAAATCCAAGCTGTGCATTTAGATCCCCATGTTTGGAAGTTTTGGGAAGTCTAAACCCTCACTTTGAACTTACACCATTTTAATTCAAAGTTTTAATTCCCCTCATTTTTCCTAAGTGTACATGAGTTAAAAATTTCTTGCTACCAATTTTTAGGGATTTCACATCCCTCCCCCTTAAAAGAATCTCGTCCCGAGATTCCAAAAGACATGCAAAGCGGGGAGAACTTTACTGGGTATATCATGATAGCAAGTCCGGATAGTATGTCTGTAGATAGTCCTCGCCTTCCCATGTCGCCTCGCCAGAGGTATGGTTACTCCACAAGACCTTGTAGAACCTTAAGGTCCGGTTTCTTGTGGCGCGAGTCTTTTCATCGATAATCCAGATTGGATACTCCGTGTACGTGAGGTCCGGTTGAAGAACTTCTATGTCTTCAGTGCGGATTTCAGCAGAGGGCTTGAGGCACTTCCTCAGCTGAGAGATGTGGAAGACATTGTGAATCCCTGCGAGCGACGCCGGTAAATCCAAGCGATAGGCCACGGGTCCGCATCTTTCAACGACGGCAAATGGACCAATGAACCATGGCACAAGTTTACCCTTCACTCCGAAACGGTGAACTCCCTTCATCGGAGACACACGGACATAAACATGGCCCCCGATGTCAAAGTGGAGGGGGCGGCGTCTTTTATCCGCATAGATCTTCCGACGAGATTGAGCAGCCTTGAGATTGGCTTGTATTACCCGCACTCGTTCTTCAGCCTCATTCACAAGTTCGATGCCGTAGATAACTCGCTCGCCGGACTCACACCAGTTGAGGGGTGTGCGACATTTCCGGCCGTAGAGAGCTTCATACGGCGCCATCTTGATGCTAGCTTGATAGCCATTGTTGTAAGAAAACTCTGCCAACGGCAAATGATCGTCCCAATTCTTGCCTTGGTGGATGGCACAAGCGCGTAGCATGTCTTCAAGCACTTGATTCACCCGTTCAGTTTGACCATCCGTCTGCGGGTCATACACGGAGCTTCGGATCAGTTTGGTCCCCAATGATGCATGCAGCTGTTCCCAGAACCGAGAGACGAACAGCGCACCATGATCTGAAATGATGGAGCGGGGAACACCATGCAAACACACGATCTTTGCAATGTACAGCTCCGCATATTGCTTGGCCACGTACTTTGTATGTACGGGGATAAAATGAGCCGACTTGGTTAATCGATCGACTACCACCCAAATCGAGTAATGTTTGTGAGATGTGAGGGGTAAACAAACAATGAAGTCCATGCTGATATTCTCCCACTTCCACGCCGGAATGTTCAATGGTTGCAGCTGTCCGGCTTTACGCATATGGTCGGCTTTTATACGCCGACACGTATCACGTTCGGATACGTACTTTACGATTTCTCTTTTCATCCGTGTCCACCAAAATCTGGTTTTCAGATCCTGGTACATCTTATTGCTGCCCGGATGAATAGAATACTTGGATAAATGAGCTTCATCCAAGATTTCCTTCTGAAGTTTCATGTCACGGGGTACCACTATACGGTCTTTAAACCATAGAGTGTTGTGTTCATCTCTCCGGAAGCATTTCATTTCGCCATTCTTCATCCTTCTCCGAATGTGCGACATTCCCATGTCTTTCTTCTGCGCTTCCATAATATCCTCTCGTATTGTAGGGACGAGAGCAAGATTATATAATGCCCCATGTGGAACCAAGTACAGACTCGGCTCCTCCTCTTCAAGTGGGGTGATGGACAGATTGTTGACATTAGATTTGCGGCTTAAGGCGTCGGCAACCACGTTTACTTTTCCGGGATGGTAATGAATCTCGATCTCATAGTCTTTGATCAGTTCTAGCCATCTCCGTTGCCGCATATTCAACTCCTTTTGAGTGAATATATATTTCAGACTTTTGTGGTCGGTGTAGAGGTGCACTAAGTTCCCAAGCAGATAGTGCCTCCACATTTTCAATGCCAACACCACAGAAGCGAGCTCAAGATCATGAGTCGGATAGTGCTGCTCGTGGTTATGAAGTTGACGTGAGCCATAGGTGACCACTCCGCCGCCTTGCATCAATACACAGCCAAGCCCGATGCCAGACGCATCACAATATACGTCAAAGGGCTTGGTTGTATCCGGTTGAGCTAACACCGGGGCTGTTGTAAGATGCTTCACTAATGCTTGGAAAGCTTCCTCACAAGCTGAGCTCCAAACATATTTGACCCCCTTCTTCAACATTTCAGTCATCGGCTTAGCAAGCTTGGAGAAATTCGGTATGAATCTCCGATAATATCCTGCTAACCCAAGGAAACTCCTGACTTCATGGACTGATGTAGGGGACTTCCATTTCAGCACTTGTTCGATTTTGCTTGGATCAACTGCAATGCCTTCTGCAGAAATAATGTGACCAAGGAATGGCATTTGGCTGATCCAAAACTCGCACTTGCGGAACTTGGCATAAAGCTTATGGTCTCGCAATCGTTGAAGCACGATATGCATGTGTTTGGCGTTTTCTTCTTCAGACATGGAGTAAACCAAGATGTCGTCTATGAACACCACCACAAACTTGTCCAACTCCGGCATGAACCCTGAGTTCATGAGATACATGAAGTGTGTCGGAGCGTTGGTGAGACCAAAGGACATGACGAGGTATTCATACAACCCATATCTCGTCGAGAAGGCCGTCTTTGTAATATCTTCCACTCGGATCTTGATTTGATGATATCCAGAGCGAAGATCCATCTTTGAAAATACACTTGCACCAACAAGTTGATCGAATAAGATATCGATGCGGGGCAGTGGATATTTATTCTTGATGGTGACGGCGTTGAGAGGTCGGTAGTCCACACACAACCTCAAGGTTTCATCCTTCTTCTTCACAAACAGCGCCGAGCATCCCCATGGCGAGGAACTCGGTCGAATGAAACCCTTATTCATTAGATCGTTGAGCTGCCCCTTCAGTTCAGCCAGCTCACTCGGAGCCATCTTGTATGGTCTCCGTGATATCGGCGTCGTTCCAGGTACAAGTTCGATCTCGAACTCGACATCCCTTTTGGGTGGCACGCCCGGGAGATCATCCGGAAAGACATCCGGGTATTCACGGACCACACGAATATCCTCAAGTTTTGTGGCTTCCGTGTTATATGTGGCTGGAGTTTCTTGAACCGAACGGTCAAGAATAAGAACATGTGGTCCATGAAGTGGAGAGTTTAAACGAACCACACGTGGAATGATGTCAAGAAAAGCATGGCGATGTAGCCATGACATTCCTAAAATGACATCAAGTTTTTGACTCTCTAACATGATCAGAGAAGTCGGATATAGATTCCCACCCAACTGTAATGGTGCTCTATAGACCATTCTATTAGCTGTTATTTCCCCACCCGGAGAACATATCAAATATGAATTATTTGTGGGAATGATAGGCAGTTTATATTTAATAACATAAGACTGGCTTATGAAATTATGGGTGGCACCGGAGTCAAAAAGTATGACTACGGGGTGATCTAAGTAAGAAAACGTACCTGCGAGGACGGGTTTGCCTTCCGGCATGTCTTCGATAGCTAAGTGATGGACGTTGCCGGGTTTTGGTGCTGGTTTCTTGGGCTGGTTGCGGGGCTGATTAGCGCCCTGATATGGTGCTGCACCCCTTCCCTGTCGTGGCTCGGGGCAGTCCCTCGAAATGTGTCTGACACGGCCACACGTGTAGCACGTGTAAGGTGTCGGGGTCCCGCCGACTTGAGGACGGAATCCCGGTGCACGTTGTTGAAACTGAGTCGCACGCGGGACCATCCTTTGCTGCTGCTATTGCTGTGGTGGATACGTCGGTCGAAAGCCCGGCGCATTATATTGCCGGCCGCGAAACTGAGGCGGTCGCGCCGGTGGCTGCCATCTCTGACCGGATGGTGAGCGATACACCACGCGGTATTTCTGTGGCATCCCACCACTGCTGTTTGTCAGCGCGCTGTGTTTCCTCTTATCAGAACCGCGCTCGCGCTGAGCATTCTCTTGTAGAATCGCGGATTAACGAGGTCGTTGAATGTGCCGCGATTGCTTTGGGTGAGATGGACCTTCTTCTTGGAATTCAGGCCCCAGAAGAATGCATTGCGCTTGTTGTCTTCTGTCCCCACAAATCCTGGTGCATACTGAGCCAGCCGGTTGAATAACCTGGAGTACTCATGAGCACTCCTCTCGCCTTGCCGTAACGCCAGGAACTCCTGGAGCTTCATTTCCATCACCCCGGGAGGTATGTGATAGGCGCGGAACGCCTCCCGGAACTCCGTCCATGTGACGGCATGGCCAGCCGTAAGGAGGCGGTGTAGTTCGCCCACCAGGTACCGGCTTCTTCTTGAAGCTGTTGCGCTGCATACAGCGCTTTCTGATGTTCAGTGCACTGTAGCAGCCCGAACTTCGCCTCCAGAGTGCCGATAAAGCTGTCCGCCTCCAAAGGTTCCTCGGCCTCCGTGAAGACCGGTGGATGGGTCGCCATGAATTCTGAATACGAACTGTGTTAGGGCTGGCGTTGCCCATTGTCTTGGCATCCTCTCTGATGGGACGTATTTTGCTGGACTAGCATCCGCAGCAACTCGGTTTGCTCGCCGCGCGAGCCGAGCACTGCAGCGAGAACTTCCGCCAGGTTTCTTGGAAGTTCTGGCGGTGGAGGAGGTGGTTGCTGCTGCGTCGTGGTTTGCTCCGGAGGTGGAGACTCATCATCACGAATCTGACTCGGACCTCCCTCCTCTTGCGTTGAACGTGTCCGCACCATTCTGCATTCATACCATTCAAACGATCAGCACATGTTGGTTTATTTCATCCATTCTATACAATAGTAATGCGAGAATGGAATAAATAATACGCATAACAATCACACATATGGATAAAGTATCAACTTTATGTAACATATACATCCCTAGACCGTGTCACACGATCGAGTTCCAAAGTATTGAACTTTATGGGTTAAAAGTTCATTTCGACCATCGGGGTCACCACGGGATGTTAAATGTGTTAGCATGCGTAATTCCTCGCTATTGTAATGGACCCAAAGATGCACTAACTCAAAATTATATGTTGAATACATAAAGTTTTCGACTCCAACTCGCTGTTTTACAACAGCCGCTGGATATCGAAAGGTGAAACCTAGTTATTTGGTTGAAAATTTTCAACATGGTGCCTTGTCCAGCTTCTGGTCCAGCTGACCAGTCTGGATAATCCAACAGTTTTGCCCACCTTAGAGGCAAAATATGGACTAGCGTTCAATAACAAAGTTGTAGAACATTCCCTGCACTTTCCAACAGTGTCTTACTTGACCCTTAGAAATTTTTCTACATGAAGTTGTGGTTGAAATACAGAAAAATTCCAGATTGCATTTTGGTCTGCCCTGTTTCTTGACAGTACCTACTCATCTGAGATTTGCATCCCCTTGGAGGGAGATTTTGTTCTGGATCACTACAGAAAAGTTGTAGAGGACTTCAAAACCTTTCAAGAATCGTATCCCACACCTCCATTGGTTCAACCAATCTTAAGTTATGCCCTGTTCAAGTTCAGCAAAAATTTCTGCCAAAAACAGGGGAGATTGTTCCTAAGTTTTTGAGATTGAATCTATACTCCCCATTGACTCTTAGTTCAATATAGGAGTTTACTAACACCTAAATGAATTCCAAAACTTCATTGTGACTCTTTTCTTTGAAAATAAACTTTTATGCAGTCATTACTATGTTTCCTCACCAAAGAAAAATCCTAAACCGGTATTCCAGCTTATACGTGTCAAATGGTGGAACTAAAGACATCACTCACAAATGGTTTCTACATGTCATGCGCTAACGTGGTTAATGTACCTGCAGCAAAACACACAATAATGGTGCACACAAAGGTTTTAACATTACAGGCAGTTCCATATCATAAGAAAAACATACGGTCCGTATCATTGCCATACGGATCGTCCTTGAGTCAAGCCACGTCTCAAGGTACATGGTCGTATTTTCACACCACACGACGGGGAACCCGAGTAGAGCGCGAACGGGTCGTCACGGTTGGGAATTTTATCAACCCAACGGATACCACCTACTACCTCATGACCGTTGAGGCACGCTGATGGCGAGCGCTGCATATGGCCCTTTGAACATTGAACTTTTAAGAGTTGCATACTATCGTGTTGCTTACCACACGATGGGGTATTCTCACTTTTGCCTAAAGCACGCTGGAGATCAGCGTTTTCATATGCTCTCAGAACCATGAAGAGGTTCAGAGACTCATATTCACTACCGTGCCAAGCCACGGTATATCCTTCCATACTTTTACTCGTATGGGGAGTTACCGCAATTGATCCTCCTGCGGTGGCGTACCTTACCTCTTACCTGACGTCGGAGCGTCGTTACAGAATGTATAACAAATATGTTAGCTTTTCCACCATAATATCTACTACTATCATAGACCTTATGTGGGCTTAGCGACTAATCCTCACTCGACTACTTCTAAGTTTTCAAAATAGGCTCTTTTCGAGCATGCTATTCCCAATGTGGCTCTAATACCACGTCTGTGGGGACCACCCCGTGGTTCACCCACTCCAGGATCGCATAGGGTGGTGCCATGCGACGCGGCACCCAACAGCACACACGAAAAGAATTTAGAACAGCATACAAACTTTTATTTAATATAAAACAGCGGAAGTCTTTTACAAAACCTAATTAACAGTGGAAGTATTATACAAAGATGGCCTCTCATCCTAACTATGCAAAATTGCAGCCGTCCAGTCCGTGGATGCTACACACTAGCAGCAAGTAACCGGAGATCATGGCGGCGTGCAAGGCCCCAGCTCAGCCGTGTACCCGAATGGGGGCATCGCCTCGTCCTCGGAACCTTCCTCATAACTCTCACCTGCACACAGCTCAAATATTGCAACCGTGAGCACGAAGGCTTAGCAAGTCTTAACCGTCAACCCTAGGCATGGAACTCTACATGCAAGGACGTGTAAGATAGGAAAAAGGACTTTGCAATAAAGACACGCCTACATGTTGATCCTTACTTTCAGTTTTATAGCAACAGTTTATTGAGCCTTAGGCAGCCCTCACATCGGAAGTCCACAATCAAACAAGAAATGCTTTCCTCCGATGTGGAGATGCCCAAAGTGTAATATAAACTTAATTAGCTCTATAACTACAGCATACAAGGTTTCAAGACATTAATAGTTCAATACAGCATATTCAGTTGGCTCATTTCACTTCTTACTACGTCACAACGCAGTGAACAAGCGGGTACTCAAATAACCGCGAGAGACGGTGATTGCAATCAAGACACACCCGGATAACACGTTGCATACACCCACTTTCAGAAGCGTGATTCCACACCCCTTCCTACTCTGTTGTATGCAGCAACCTTTTAAAGGCAACCCAAATGCCGAACAGGTCCATCCGTAACGGGCAGGAGGTCCCCGCGTGGAGCGTGACTGTGCCCACCGGCAGATTTACACCTTGCTACCCTCAACCCACTCTGTAACACCCCAAAATTCTGTTAAGAGGGGAATTTAAAAATTTTTTGGACGTATTGCATGTGGTGCAGAAATTCAAATTCAAATTAGAATTTAAATTCAAACCAAAACAGAAAAGAAATGGAAAAAGAAAAAGAAAAAGAAAAACCCCACCGGCCAGTGGGCCGAAACCCACCAGCCGGCCCACTCTCCCCGCGCCAGCCCCGAACCCGCGCCCCTCTCTCCCTCTCACTGACACGCGGGGCCCGCATGTCATCCCCCACCTCCGCGCGCTCGGCCGACCCCGGGACTCTCCTTTCTCCCGAATCCAAACAACCTCCGAAAAACCGCGCCAACAGCCCGATCTCTGGCCCCGGACGCTGCTATTTAACCAAGTCGATCCTCCGCCGCCTCCCCTCGTGAAATTCCCGAACAGAAACTCACCGAATTCCCCAGCGTACTCCAATTTTCTCTCCGGTGAGAACTGAAGCTCCGATCACCGTTTTCTCTCGATCCTTGCTCGGGTTTTCTGATCTAACGCGCCGATCATGTTCCACTGCCTCCGGGGAGTCACGCAGGTGCAGAAAACTCGGTGTTTTGCACCCTAGACGCAGCTCCGGCAAGCACCGCTGCTATTTCATCTCGGACCTCACCGCCGACCGCCTTCCAGGACCTCCGAGCTCAAGAAAAACCCCGGGGTGAGATCCCCGACCTCCCCTCTACCGTTCTATGCCATGAAATCCAAGTTTTATGAAGTATAGATGAAAATCCGAAGATCTCCGGCGAGATCGCCGCCTCCCGCCGCCGCGCGCCGCCGGGCAGCGCGGGCTGGCTCCGGCCATGGCAACGTGGCTCCCTGTGCGCCGTCTATTTTAAATCGCACGGTAGAATCAAAACCCGCGCGTACCGGTTCGGCGATCTAATCTGAGCCGTCTATTTTAAATCAGACGGTCCACATCAGCCCCGCATTATAAAGGCCAGGATTCTTACGCGCTACCCCCTGGGGATCTCGGAAAACACGAGCTAGCCCCGGAATCTTCTGATCTAGCCCTTGGAACTTCAGAAATTCGTGTAAATTCATTTAAAAACCAGTTTTAGCCCCTGGACTTGATGAAAATTAGCAAAACCCCTCTGTTATGTGTAGTTAGACCCCTGGAAATTTGTAAAATAATAAATTAGACCCTGTAGTAGGGAGGACTTACCTTTTTGATCCTATATGATATTAAATTCAGAAATTTGAATATGTGACTAGGATTTAAATTTAAAAGGTAAGGCAAACACTTGGAAAACTTTAGAATGAACTAAAAATAGATTTTTGGTTGAAATGAATCTGTCTAATTGTTGTTCATATTTATTAGTTCTAGAAATACATTTTTAGGCTAGGAAGTAATTCTGAAAACTGATAAAATAAATTTAAATTAGCTCACATCAGAGGAGAAGTTTAAAAATATATTTTTAATATTTTAGGTTAGAACCTATTCTGTTAAGAAGATATGTCCTACTATTTAATATTAAAATTCACTTTTAGACATAGAAGATAAATCTGAAAAATATAGGAAAATAGGTATGCATAAAACATAAAGTAAAGAACCAGAAACAGGCTCACGAATACCATCAATATCTACTGGAGGGGCAGCGATGAAGGCGATAATAAATACGGAAGTTGCGGTCAATAAGGTAGGGATCATCAAAACACCAAACCATCCGATGTAAAGACGATTTTCGGCCCTACATCTACTTTCCTTGAGTGAGCATAATATAAATATTTTTATTCGATTCCAAACTCCAAGAAACTCATTAGAATTATTAAAAAAATCAGAAAATGATAAATGAAGTCTCCAAATTTAAAAACTTCAGCTTAGGATTTGGTAGAAGATCTGAAAACCTATTTGGAATAGGAAAATACCTCTTATACAAACTTTGTGGCTAAGAAGTGTAATAATTGAATATAAAGAATTTGTTCAAATTGGAATTTCATATATAGTGTGCAAATAGAAATCTGAACATAGAAGTTAGAAATAATATACATATGTTTAAAGGTGAATGTAGGCCAAAAATCAACACATGTAGAGTAACCACAACATTTAGAAATGTGAATGACTTTCATAGGTATGTATGTGTGGTTTGTATGAAGTGAAAGTGTGAACTATGTCTTATGGATTGTGTTTTCCTTTGCTAGGTGTATTGGCATGAGTAGAACCTGCCCCAGAGCAAGTTCTCCCCTTCCAAGACCAAGACTTTTCATTCCCAGAGCAGCAGGAAGAAGGCAAGTGTCCTTGACCACTTTGATCCTATGCTAGGATGTGTAGATAGAATTATTTGCATTGTCAATTGAAATATGAAACCCATGCTAGGAAGTTTCCATAGAATTGCATTACCTTGTTTCCTTGTTGCTTGGGTTGGGATTTATTTTATCATGTCATTTATTCGTATGCTTATGCTTAGCCATGCTTAGAATGGGATAATTGGGATATGAGATCACCAATTTATTTACCTTACTCTTGAATGAGATATTATGAGTTAAGTAGAGGTAGGGATCGAGGCAAGTTGGATGATTTGGTTGGTGCTGGGTGCACGAGACTCGGGTTTGTGTTTAGTACTTGCCTGGATCCTAAGGACCGGTTCATGCAGCATGTAACCTGGCTTTACCGTGCCAACCACATGCTGAGATGGGGCAGCTTGGCCAATTAATTAGGTGTATTCCCGGCGTAGTATGGGTGTGTTGGATGGTGCGGGGAGTAGGTGTCAGCTGGACTACCATATGAACCGCAAGGCTCAAGAGGGGCCCACCGCAGCGGGGTTGGAGCCTCTTGTATGCTGTTAGGGGTGAAACCTCAGTGGGCCCACGCTCGTTGGGAATCCCTTTGTAATGGCTTCGTAGTGATCTCCTGGCTACACACCTGGGAAGTGTGAATGTGGTTCGTGGCCACTGGCATAATGGAAGTTCTTTTAGTCCACCCGGCAACGGAGGATGAAATCACTACATGTGGGTACAGTGGTGCAAACTCTGCAGAGTCAAAACTGTCATGACAGCCGTGCTCACGGTCAAGAGCGGCTTGGACTTATTCATGATTAGAGGATAGATGGATTTGGAAGTTGAGGATGTTAAGCGGGGAGCTTGACATTGGATATGATGATTATGGTTACTTGATTTTGATGATTGGTTGGGAGATTGGGACCATTTCACCTGTGTAGTAATGTAGGTGCTTAATAAGCTAAGGTAATAGGTATTAATTGCGTAGTGCTTTAACCATGAGTCAATCCCTCCTTGCTCTAGCCATGCATGACATAACTTTCCCACACTTGCTGAGTACCAACGGTACACAAACCATGCATGACAGTGGAATATCTGATTAGGGTAAGTCTCCATGGTCCTAACAAAATTTGTTTCACCATTTTTGGAGCTACCAACAGAGAGATATGAAATTTTGAAGTTGGGCAGGAGTTCTGAAAAGTTTCTGTTTAAATTTGAATTTCCAAATAAAGGCTGAACTTTGGAAGGCAATTTAGCCTACCAAATGAACTCCAATGAAGCTCAAATTTTTACTGGAGATCAGTAATATCATAAGTAACCTCCTAGCAAAATTTGAAGAATTTCCATAACAGGGATCTTCTGGAATTAATTCCCAAAAACTTAAGTTTGATGAATTTTGGAGAAATTTACAGAAATCACCAGATCAATTTTTTGCATTTCTGAAAAGTATCGATTGAGAGGAATCCAACAAAATTTGTTTCACAAATTTTGGACATCCCTACTGAAAGTTATGGCCCTTTGAATCTTGTACTAAATCTGAAAATTGAAGAAATGTTTAAACTCTTGCTGTGGACCCCACCCGCGACGTTATCCACTCAGATGATGGCAACACCGAGGCCACGGGGTTATTCCCGCGCAGCCGCACCGGATCCTGTGCCACAGGCCGATCCCCGCGTGTACACAGAGGCTGACCGGTGGGACCCGGCCCCCCTTCGTCTTCCTCGCGCTGCCCGCGCCTCCCGCGTCGGTGCACGCCGGCGAGGCTCGCCGGGACGGGGTTCCCGTGGTCCGAGCTTCCTCAAACTCGCCGCCTGTGAGTTCTACACCGTGCTGAACACAATGGTGGGGTCGGGAGCCGATGACAACGGCCGGAACGGTGCTTGCACCGGCGACCATGTCGGACCTTACTTCGGCGACCTTGTTCTCCCTCAACAGCGGGTCTTTTGGGCTAGGGTTTGCTCCGAAAGCACCAGTGCCACATGGACAACCTCGACCCATAGCCTGCTCTCCATGAAAACCACTGGAGAGGGGACCTCACCGGCGACCCGAGCCCGCAAAACGCCGGCGACGACAAAAACTTGAAGAACTCCTTCAGTCCTTGATGGTTTCTAGCGCCATTTGAGCGAGAAGGATCGCAGGGATCTAGCAAAGCTTCTCCTAGACCAGAATGAGCTCTAGCTATCGCAGCACGACAAATTTGATCATAGACCGAGAGGTGTTGCTATGAACTAGGGTTTGGTAAAACCCAAAATTCTCACTACCCGATTGATCAATTGTCCTGAGGATTTCGGTAAGACGATCTACAGACAACAACGCACCTTTCCTGTGCAGGGAAGGGGCAGTGAAAGTGGCCGTAGTGTGCTGTCCACGGTGAACCGAACGTGGATCCGCCGAGCACCATCGAACGCCGGTGCAAATCCTTGGTTTGCGCGTAGCACGAGCTAGGAAGCTTAGGTGAAAGAACGGTGGAAGCTGGAGCACTCTCTTGCGCTTCTTTTTGCTGCCTGGGGCTCGATCATCCAAGCTTGGGCGAGTGTGGGCGAGGGGGAAACAGAAACGGCACGGAGGCGGTTTCTCACGGGAGAGAACGGAGGGAGCGGCGAGCAACTGAGGGAAATGAAGACCGACTTCGTTGCTGCGACCGTGGGGTAATGAAACGGCTGACGATCGAGGAACCTGAAGGTGGCGTGGTGGAGTCCTCGGGAGTGGGTTTCGCCGGGCGCTTGCGTCCTCTCGGCGATCGGCCGATGAAAACAGAGGCGGTAGGCTCTGTTGTGAGGCTGACTGCTGGGCCCCACCTCCCTCTCTTTTATTCCAATTTTTCTCTGATATTTCTCCACAGCTACTCAAACTTAAAGGCTTTGCTTCACCTCAACGTCATAGTTTGAACTTCCTGAATTCAAAGGATTCGAATTCTGGTGTGAAAGTTTGAATTGTAATTGATCATTTGAATTTGAAATGGAGTTTGAATTCTCCATTTTGAATTATCCCAAAAATATAGCAAACCAGCTCCAAAGTTTCCAATTTTTGGCATGGCTGCTCATTCAAAGGTGGAGAACACATGTGTGGAACCAAATTGGCAATTTGGGGGAATTGGAATTTCAAACTGCATTTGAAATTCAGAATAGAAGGCTTTTCCTTTTTAATCACAAACAAATATAGAAACTCCTCCAAATGAGCTGAAATTTGGAAGGGTGCATATTTGGTGTATGAAAATCCAAGGTGTGCATTTAGATCCCCATGTTTGGAAGTTTTGGGAAGTCTAAACCCTCACTTTGAACTTACACCATTTTAATTTAAAGTTTTAATTCCCCTCATTTTTTCTAAGTGTACATGAGTTAAAATTTTCTTGCTACCGCTTTTTAGGGATTTCACATACAACACCAGGACTTCGAGATCCAAGAGCAACAGAAGCCACAGGAACAAGGCAAGTGCCCCTTGACCATATTGATCCCATGTTTTTGAAACTGTTTTGGTTGCGAAAACTGTGTATTCTTGAGTCAACTTGATGGGAAACCCTTTTATAGGAGTTTACTAGTTTTGATAACCACCCTTGTCGCAAGGGAAGTTGATGAGTCGGGTATGGTCATTTTACTTTTTGCTTCGCTAATCTACGGGATATGGGAAGTGAGATAGGATGTGTCTAGCTACTGCACTCATAATAAGAATTTGATGTTGATAATGAACATGAATCGGGGGAGATCTAGGAAAGCTTGGTTCGTGGAAGTGGTAGAATGAGATGGTGGTTTACTTGCCGTAGATCTAAGGACCGGTTCATGCGAGCACATGCCAGGAATATAGTGCCACCACAAGCCTACTATGGGTGCGGCTTAGCTGAATAATTAGGTAAGTTGCTAGATTGTTATGGACCGTGGAAGGCGCGGGAAATTGGAGTTGAGAGAGGACTGCCCTGGGAACTACATGGCACAAGAGGGGGCCGTAGGTGGGAGAATGGTGATTCGAGCCTGCTGGTGAAACCTTAGTGAGTCCATACATCTAGTAGCCCCTTTGTAAAGGCTATTTTGTGATCTCTTGGCCATAACCGACGGTTGTGTACTGGTAAAATGGAGGTTCTGCAGTCGTCGACAGGTGACGAAATCACAAACTTGTTGGTAAAGTGGTTCAAACTCTACAGGGTGTAAAACTATCATGATAGCCGTGCTTACAGTCACAAGCGCCTGGACAACTTCCATGGTTAGATGGGATGGTTTGGGACGGTCATTGGTTTGGTTATTGGGATGTCATTGGTTTGGTTATGATTTGGTCATTGAGGTTTGGTTTTGAGACTGTTGAGTCTTGGTAATGAGATTGGGACCATTGAGTCGTGATAATGAGCTTTGGTCTCGATTATGAGATGAATTGAATATGAGATGAGATGGTCATGAATATGAGATGATATTCATGAGCATGAAAAAAAGTTGAGAAAGATAAATGGCTGGATGAGACATGAAAGGTGGTGAAATATGATGGAGGTATGTTGATGTTTTAATTGGATATATGTTGGGATTAAATTCACTTAAAGCTAGTTGCTGTTTTTATCATGTTTTATGAAAAAAACTATGCTTTCTGCAATGAGCCTTTTTATTCCTACCTTGTTGTAAGCTACATGTCATACTTCCCGCACTTGCTGAGTATGACATGTACTCACCCTTGCATTATCATACAACATCAGCAACAGGAGAGCAGTACTTCGAAGAGCATAAGGAGTACTAGGCATGTGATCTACCATCAAGTTGCCTGTGGAGTTGGAGATGGAGCCTCTGCCGCTGTTTAGTTCACTTCCGCTATAATTTAGAAGACTTCCGCTGCTAGAATAAATTAGAGACTTCCGCTGCTAGAATGAGTTAGAGATTCATGAGACATTGTAATAAAACCCTATTATTCATGGTAATATTCTGAATTCAGTTTGTGGATTACATGTGTATGTGTGATGAACGACCTGGGCACACATATGCATTAGCTGGGTTCCATTTTCATGGGACCGGGTGTCACAACTGGGTACTCACGCACAGGGAAAAATTGCTTAAGGATCTCGTCTTCTCCGCAGCGGTGAGCTCCGGAGGCTCCACGTGTCTAGTGGGGGCCTGGGCCTCCCTTTTTCCTCAGGGTGAGCTCCGGGTGCGCCACGTGTCTGGCGGGCGGGACCTCCCCTCTCCTCAGAGGCGAGCTCCACGTGCGCCACGTGTCTGGCAGGAGGGACCTCCCCTCTCCTCAGAGGCGAGCTCCGCGTGCGCCATGTGTCAGTGTCGGACCTCCCCTGTCCTCAGAGGTGAGCTCCGCGTGCGCCACGTGTCAGTGCCGGACCTCCCCTCTCTACAGAGGCGAGCTCCGAGAGTGCCACGCGTCCAGCAGCGCCGGACTTCCTTTCTTTTCAGAGACGAGTTCCGAGGTCGACACGTGTCCAACAGTGTCAGACCTCTTTTTTCCTCAGAGACGACCTCCGAGGTCGACACGTGCCCAACAGCATCGGACCTCTCTTCACCTCGGAGGTAAGCTCCGAGAACAACACGTGTTTAACAGTGTCGGACCTCCCTTCTTCTCGGAGGTGGGCTCCGAGAACGACACGTGTAAAGCGGGGCCGAACCTCATCCCTCCCGCAAGGGGGAGCTCCGAGAGCGACACATGTCCCGCGGGGTTGGGCCTCGCTTCTCTGCAGAGACTAGCTCCGGAGGCGACACGTGTCCAGCGGGGCTGGGCCTCGCTTCCCTGCAGAGACTAGCTCCGATCCTGCCACGTGGACAGTCAGCGGCGGACCTCACCCCCTCCACAGGGATGAGCTCCAAAGGCGCCACGTGTCCAGCGGGCCGCGGGAAGTGTCTATAGCGCTCCTCGGCGAACTGGAATTGGCTCTTTTTCGGCTATCTTTCTGATTCTTTCTCCGTTTCTACTTCTTTTAAAATGTTTCTCCATGTGAAATATGTATGCATGCATGGATACGCAATTGAGGGTGTTACAAACCTACCCCCCTTAAACTGAATCTCGCCCTCGAGATTCGATAGAGTAGAGAATAGATGAGGGAATTCTGCCTTGAGGTCTTCCTCACGCTCCCATGTAGCTTCGGCTTCCGTGTGATGGCTCCATTGTATCTTGCACCAACGGATCACTTTGTTCCTCGTGACCCTTTCCTTCACGTCCAAAATTTGGACAGGGTGCTCTACATAGGTCAGATCCTCTTATAGCTCGAGCTCATCCATCGGTACTTGTTCTGTCGGTACTCTTAAGCACTTCTTGAGCTGGGATACGTGAAACACGATATAGACGTCGGAGAGGTGCGTTGGGAGCTCTAGTTGATAGGATACCTATCCTCGCTTGCCCAAAATCTTAAATGGCCTGATGTAGCGAGGTGCTAACTTGCCTTTGATGTCGAAACGTCGTTGGCCACGGATAGGCGATACCTTAATGTACACGAAGTCTCCTACTTCGAAGGTCAACCTTCTTCGCCTATTTTCCGCATAACCTTTTTGTCGTGACTGAGCAGCCTTCAAGTTCTCCCGTATCGTTTGGACTTGCTTCTCAGCTTCTTGCAGCACTTCGGGTCCAAACACTTGGTTCTCTCCGGTCTCATTCCAGAACAGCAGCGTTCTACACCGTCTACCGTACAATGCTTCGAAAGGTGACATCATCAAGCTGGCTTGATAGCTGTTATTGTATGAGAACTCAGCATGTTTCAAGACGCAGGCTCTCAACATGTCCTCCAAAATTTGATTTGTCCTTTCAGTTTGCCCGCCGGTTTGCGGGTGGTAAGCAGAGCTAAAATCCAATTGTGTACCCATAGCTTCATGCAGCTTCTTCCAGAACCTAGAGGTAAATTGGGTACCCCAATCTGAAACTATCCTCTTCGGAACTCCATGACGGCACACGATTTGCTCCATGTAAAGCTCGGCTAGTTCTGCGACGCGGTACGTGGTTCTAACAGGAAGAAAATGAGCTGTTTTTGTCAATCAGTCCATAATAACCCAGATGGAGTCGTAACCTGACTGAGTACGTGGTAATCCGATGATGAAATCCATGCTGATGTATTCCCACTTCCACTCGGGTACTTTCAATGGTTGCAACAGTCCAGTGGGTCTTTGATGTTCGGCCTTCACCCGTTGGCACGTGTCGCATAGGGCAACATACTCTGCTATGTCCCTTTTCATACCATCCCACCAATAACAAGTTTTTAGGTCCTTGTACATCTTTGTACTGCCGGGATGTATGGAATAAGGTGAGTCATGTGCCTCCTTTAATATCGTGTCGTGGATGTGCTTCACGTTAGGCACACAAATCCTTTTCCCTAACCAAAGTGTACCCTTCTCGTCTTCCTTGAAGTCCTTTTCTATGCCTTGTCGGATTCTTTCCTTGATTTCCTTGACTTCCTCATCCGTTGCTTGGCCATCTCATATCTCTTGTTCCAACGAAGAGTTGAGTTCTATCACTTCCATCTCGTTCAAGAACCCGAGATGTAACCGTTCAAACTCCTTGTGCAGCTCGGGCGGTAGCTCCCGAACCGTGAGTTGGTGACATGCTCCCTTTCGGTTCAATGCATCAGCTCTACATTGGCCTTTCCGCGGTGATAATTGATTCCAACATCATAATCCTTGATTAGTTCCAACCATCGACGTTGCCTCAAATTCAAATCCGTTTGGGTGAATATGTACTTGAGGCTTTTGTGATCCTTATAGATCTCACATCGGTGGACAAGGATATAATGCCTCCAAATCTTCATGGCATGTATCACAGCTGCGAGTTCCAAGTCATGTGTGGGGTAATTCAGCTCGTGTTTCCTGAGTTGTCTCAACGTATAGGCTACCACTTGTCCTCCTTGCATAAGTACACATCCAAGCCCTTGTCTTGATGCGTCACAATATATGTCGAAACTCTTGCTCACGTCCGGCAATACCAAAACCGGCGTTGTGGTTAGTCTTTTCTTGAGCTCCTCAAAGCTTTCTTGGCACACTGGTGTCCACTGAAATGCTTTTCCCTTCATTAGCATTCAGTCATAGGCTTCACTATTTTGGAGAAATCCTTGATGAACCGTCGGTAGTATCCGGCCATCCCATGGAAACTCCGAATATCTCTCACGTTCTGCGGTTGGTTCCACTTCAGAACATCTCCCACTTTTCCGGGATCAACCGATACTCCTCTCTCGGACATGATGTGGCCTAGGAACGATATCTCCTTTAGCCAAAATTGACAATTGCTGAGCTTGGCATATAATTGATGCTCTTGCAGCTTCTGCAATGTCAATCTCAAATGTTCTTCATGTTCTTCCTCACTTTTTGAATACACCATGATATCGTCGATGAAAACCACGACGAACTTGTCCAAGTACTCCATGAAGACCTTATTCATGAGGTACATGAAATACGCAGGTGCATTCGTTAACCCAAAAGACATGACGGTATATTCATATGAACCATACCGTGTTCGAAAGGCAGTCTTGGGCATGTCGGAGGGCTTAATCTTCAGCTGGAAGTATCCCGACCGAAGATCAATCTTGGAGAAAACTCGGGTTCCCTTCATTTGGTCGAACAGGTCTTCTATACAGCGCAGCGGGTATTTATTCTTGATCGTCACCTCATTGAGAGACCTATAATCCACACACATCCTTTGGGTCCCATCCTTCTTGTCTACGAAGAGCACGGGGACTTCCCATGGTGACGAGCCTGAGCGTATAAAACCCTTTTCTAGCTGCTCCTGAATTTGCTTCTTAAGTTCCACTAGTTCATTAACGGGTATCCTATATGGCCTCTTTGCTATAGGTGCAGTTCCAAGTACCAAATCAATGGAAAACTCAATGTCCCGGTCAGGTGGCATACCTGGAAGTTCTTCCGGGAACAAGTCCGAAAATTCTTGAACCACCGGAATGCTTTCCAATGTTGCTCCTTCAACGTGGTTTAACGTTGCCTTCTCGATTGCCGGTTGGCTGACACGAACTCGATACGAGTACCGTGCTCATTTGTCAACTGTACGCTCTTCTCAGCACATTGAATTATTCCGTTGTGCTTGCTTAACCAATCCATTCCAAGTATTATGTCAAGCCCTTGGGAATCCAAGACAATAAGGTTGGCAAGAAAGTCTACCCACCTTATTTTAAGGTTTACCTTCGGATATACTATATTAGTCCTCATTTCTCCACCAGGAGAATTAACCAACATAGTATATTTCATGCGTGATATGGGTATATTGTACTTGGCAACATACATGGATGATATGAATGAATGCGATGCTCCGGAGTTAAATAAAATGGTGGCTCGGTTGGAGTTGGCAAGGAACATAACAATCACGAAGTCTTCAGCCTGTTTTGCTTCCTCAGCGGAGACATAATTCACGTTGCCACGAGCGTAGTTTTGTTGCCCACGGTTGCCTTGATTAGCTCCTCCGTTCGGCCGTGGGTTCCGCTTGGGCACGTTGCTTGGCTGTCCAAGGCCTTTACTCGGGCACTGACTTGCGAAGTGTCCCGTCTCTCCGCATGCAAAGCATTCCTTGTTGCCCACGACAGCAGGGACGTTGGGGCGAGGGTGGTTTTGAGCATAAGCACCCATGTTGGGACGGGGCGCAGGAGGCAAAGGCATACGGGTTGCTTGCATAGCAGGACGTTGCTGTGGTGGTTGATTAGGACGAAGCGATCCATACTGTGGTGCAGCTGGGGGCCTGAAACGGGGACATACATTGCTCCCTTGTGGCTGGTATGGCATCTTTCTCTTTCCCTCTTGCTCGATCTCACGGATCTTGCTCTCAACCACTACGGCTTTGTTAACGAGCTTCTGGAAATTTGCATAGTCGTTGTTGAGAAGCTGAACTTGGATCTCATTGTTCAACCCCCTCAGGAACAAGTATTGCTTCCTTTGATCCGAGTTGACATCTTCGGGGGCATACCTTGACAGCTGCGCGAACTTGTTAAGGTACTTATTCACGCTCTTCCATCCTTGGCGGAGACCTTCAAACTCTTGCCTTTTTAGCATCATGACTCCAGCAGGGATGTAATGAGAGTGAAAACTCTCCTTGAACTCAGCCCAAGTGATAGTCTCCTGGTCGACATGCGCATTGCAAAGAGCATCTCACCAGTCAGTGGCTGCTCCTATAAGTTGGTGTGATGCGAAGAGAACTTTCTCCCGATATCATTGCACTGAACAATGTCAAGCTTCTTCTCCATGGATTTCAACCAGTCATCAGCCTCCATGGGATCATTAGCTTGTGCAAAAGTAGGCGGTCGAGTCCTCATGAACTCTCCCAATATGTTGTGAGCCGGCGGTGGTGGTGGTGGTGGTGGTGGGGGTGTAGGAACGGGGTTAGGATTGTTTTTGTTGGCTTGCAGCTGACCCAAAGTTTGGATCATTGTTTGCATGAGCTGGTTCTGCATAGCCATCAACCGTTCAAGGTTGTTTGCACCAGCCCCAGGATCAGCATTCTCAGGAACTTCATCGTGGCCATCCTCTTGTGGTTCATGGTTGCCACGGACGTTCCTCCTTTGACGGCTGACGTTTTCTCTCACCATCTGTGAGAGAGAGTTGGGTAGAATAGAAGTTAGAAGTTTAGATTGATCCGCTCAACTATAGGCATCAAGGTGGATGAACTAATTAATTTCAGCCTATATGAGGATGTGAACAAATGCCGAAGCATCTCACATCTCTCTACTATGTGTGGTTATGGACAACGCTGGAGACTAGGACAGGTAAGCTAGGGTATAAAGTGAAGCGTCCCACGGCTCAGACTAAGCACTCAAACACAAGCAATCATCACAAAAGTTCAGACATCATTTCTATTCAAGCTTATTCAATGGGAGTCCTATGTGGTTTAGGGTGTCCATTCTATCTAGGCTTGCATCCTATGATCAATGTGGTTCTGATGCCAATCTATGCATTCTACCAAGGCTTGCGTCCTATGGTCAACATGGCTTCTAATGCCAATCTGTGACTTCTACCTAGGCTTGCGTCCTATGGTCAACGTGGCTTCTAATGCCAATCTGTGACTTCTACCTATGCTTGCGTCCTACGGTCAACGTGGCTCTGATACCAATATGTGACCTCTACATAGGCTTGCATCCTACAGTCAACGTGGCTCTGATACCAATCTATGACGCCCGGTCCCGTAAAACACGGAACCCAGCTAATGCATATGTGTGCCCAGGATGTTCATCACACATACACATGTAATCCACAAATTGAATTCAGAATATAACCATGAATAAATAGGGTTTAAGTATTTTATTACATCAATCTATCTTATTCTTGCAGAGGAAGTCTCTAACTTATTCTAGCAGCGGAAGTCTCTAAACGATAGCGGAAGCAAACTAAACACGGCAGCGGCTCCATCTCCAACTCCACAGGCAAGTTGACAGTAGATCGCACGCCTAGTACTCCACATGGTCTTCGAAGTACTCCTCTCCTGTTGCTGATGTTTGTACGATAATGCAAGGGTGAGTACATGTCGTACTCAGCAAGTGTGGGAAAAGTATGACATGTAGCTTACAACAAGGTAGGATTAAAAAGGCTCATTGCAGAAAGCAAAGTTTATTTCACAAACATGATAAAAACAGCAACTATCTTTAAGTGAATTTAATCCCAACATATATCCAATTAAAACAGCAACATACCTCCATCATAATTTACCACTTATCATGTATCATCCAGCCATTAATCTTTCTCAACCTCATCTCATGCTCATAATAACCATCTCATATTCATATCCATATCATAATCATCTCATATTCATTTGATCCGAAAACATACTCATTGTCATTACTCAACAGTCCCAAAACCAATCTCATTACCAAGACTCAACAGTCCCGAAACCAAATCCAAAGACCAAACCATAACCATACCAATATCCATACCAATAACCATCCCAGAAACCATCCCAAACCTTCCCTCTAATCATGTGAGTTGGCCAGGCGCTTGTGACCGTAAGCACGGCTATCATGATAGTTTTACACTCTTAAGAGGTGGCACCACTTTACCCACAAGTTTGTGATTTCGTCACCCGTCGACGACTGCAGAACCTCCATTATACCAGTACACAACCATCGGTGTATGGCCAAGAGATCACAAAATAGCCTTTACAAAGGGGCTACTAGATGTATGGACTCACTAAGGTTTCACCAGCAGGCTCGAATCACCATTCTCCCACCTACGGGCCCCCTCTTGTGCCATGCAGTTCCCAGGGCAGTCCTCTCTTGACTCCCATTCCCCGCGCCTTCCATGGTCCATAACAATCTAGCAACTTACCTAATTAGTCAGCTAAGCCGCACCCATATTTGGCCTTGTGGTGGCACTGTATTCCTAGCATGTGCTAGCATGAACCGGTCCTTAGATCTACGGCAAGTAAACCACCAGCTCATTCTACCACATCCACGAACCAAGCTTGCCTAGATCTCCCCCGATTCTATGCTCATTATCATCATCAAGTTCTCATTATAATTATTCATATGAGTGCAGTACTTAGATATGTTCTACTTCGCTTCCCGTATCTCGTAAGCTACGCGAAGCAAAAAGGAAAAATGACCATACCCGACTAATCAACTTTCCTGGCGACAAGGATGGTTAACAAAACTAGTAAACTCCTATAAAAGGGTGTCCCATCAAGTTGACTCAAGCATTCACAGTTTTTGCAAACAAAACAGTTTCAAAACATGGGATCAATATGGTCAAGGGGCACTTGCCTTGTTCCTGTGGCTTTTGTTGCTCACGTGTCTCAAATTCTTGGTGCTGTAGTCCTTCGTAGATAGCTTCCTGAGCTTGTCCTTCTACTCACGACCATGCACATACAAGATTTACAGCAATCAATCATCATGCACAAACTTTACTTAAGATGCAATGGTGCAATTCCTACGGTGCTGTTTTATTAACCTAGTTTGTACGTGTTCTTAAATGTTTTAATTGGATTGCATGGGGTTTTATGGCGAACAAGGTATAGGGATCAAGTGTGGACGTGGTGATGATCTTGACGCAAGATCCAGATCAACTCCACCGTCAAAAAGTGATCAACACGTGATCTGTCCACACGAAAAAGCTTCTGTTCGAAGAAAAACAGATGCGAAGAAAACCGTGATGATGTCGTAAGGTGGTAACGGAGACCTACCTCGGCTTTCCTCCTAGCAATGGCAGCAGGAAAGTTCGTCGGCTCTCTTCTGGCGACGGCGAGCATGACGGGGCTTCGTTGGTGGCTCTCCGGTGACTGAACTCCGGTGAAGGGTGTAACTCGGCGAGTTGGGGCTAGGGCCTCTAAGTTGTCGACTTGGGAGAAAATAAAGGTACGTGGTTGCGGCCAAGGGGTTTGTGGTTCTATTTATAAGAGAAAAAGAAGAGTCCTACTCCGATTGGATTTCAAATAAGAGTCCTATACAATTTGTTTTGGATCTTAACAACTTATCTACAATTGATTTGGGCGCGGTATCAATCGTGGAAGAAAACATGTCGGTTTCCTCAGTACCGGGTACTCGCACACAGGAAAAAACTGCTTAGGCTCCTCGTGTCCAGCGGGGGCCTGGGCCTCCTTTTTTCCTCAGGGGCGAGCTCCGGGTGCGCCACGTGTCTGGTGGGCGGAACCTCCCCTCTCCTCATAGGCGAGCTCCGCGTGCGCCACGTGTCTGGCGGGCGGGACCTCCCCTCTCCTCAGAGGTGAGCTCCGCGTGCGCCATGTGTCAGTGCCGGACCTCCCCTCTCTATAGAGGCGAGCTCTAAGAGAGCCACGCGTCCAGCAGAGCCGGACTTCCTTTCTTTTCAGAGACGAGTTCTGAGGTCGACACGTGTCCAACAGTGTCAGACCTCTTTTTTCCTCAGAGACGAGCTCGGAGGTCGACACATGTCCAACAGCGTCAGACCACTCTTCTCATTGGAGGTAAGCTCTGAGAATGACACGTGTTCAACAGTGTCGGACCTCCCTTCTTATCGGAGGTGGGCTCCAAGGACGACACGTGTCAAGCGGGGCCGGACCTCATCCCTCCCGCACGGGTGAGCTCCGAGAGCGACGCGTGTCCCACGGGGTTGGGTCTTGCTTCTCTACAGACACTAGCTCCGGAGGCGACACGTGTCCAGCGAGGCTGGGCCTCGCTTCCCCGCAGAGACTAGCTCCGAGCCTGCCACGTGGCCAGTCAGCGGCGGACCTCACCCCCTCTGCATGGATGAGCTCCGAAGGCGCCACGTGGCCAGCGGGCCACGGGAAGTGTCTACAGCGCTCCTCGGCGAACTGGAATTGGCTCTTTTTTGGCTATCTTTCTGATTCTTTCTTCGTTTCTACTTCTTTTAAAATGTTTCTCTATGTGAAATATGTATGCATGCATGGATACGAAATTGAGGGTGTTACATTTTATCAAGGAGACAGTGAGAAAAGGAAATATGCTAGGTGGAATAATGTTTGGCGGGTATAAGATCAAGGTGGACTAGGTATCCATGACTTCGTGATTAAAAAATCAACGTTACATGGTAATGATTTTATAAGTTTCTTAACAAGGGCGGGATATGGCAAACCCTCTTGGGAAAAAAAAAGTTGGCTCAAAGGCGTTGTCCCAGATTTGTTGGAGCTCTGGGTACTCGCATTTCTGGGAAGGTATAATATATGGCGACAAAGAAACATTTCTTCTTTTAGACATTTCATATCATTGGTGTCTTAGAGGTTAGGTTCGGGAAGGATAAGTGACTTGGTAATGTCGCTCTTTGAAATTATGTCCCGCTATGTATAATATTATGACTGCAATGGAAACTTACCGCTTAATGTGACATTTCGATATGATTTATTCGGACTCCGTCTTGTGGCATCAAGCACCCATATGGAACGATTGCTATGGTTCAATTGTCGCAAGAGACCAATGAATTTTACTATAATATATGTGAGAATGGACTATTTTTGGTGGATTTTATTTATAGATGACTTGTTCACTCAGAATTGACAGTGAGTAACAAGAAGAAAATCTAGGAGATGAAGACGTTGTTAAGGAACCTTTTTGTAATGTCTTTACAAAGTTACGATCCTTACCAGCGATAACCATGCTAGTCATAACTAGCATGAGAGCTTACAATGTTGTTTCTCACTACAGGAAAACCCATCATTTACAACGGTTTACCTTACTTACAACGGCACAAGGGTTGACCGTTATAAGATATTTACTTACGACGGCCAGCCTCGATCGTCGTAAGTAACCGCTTATTTACGACGGTTGGTGTCACACCCGGTTTTTCTAAAGAACAACCAAGTGACTCACACATGTATGCTAGGATCATTTTCTCATATATGTGACGACAAATAGTGAAACATCATAATATTACAAGCCAGGTGTTCGAATACATATATATCTTACATAGAGTCTCAAAGGACGATAAAATGTTCATAACATGAAAATAAACAAAGCAGCGGAAATATGGTCTTGTGGGCTCCGTCACAGGCGTTGCCCGGGGGATTCCGTGAATCTAAAACCCTTCTTCAGGACCAAAGTATTCATTGTTGTACACCACTTCATTTCTTTGGCCTGAGCAGCAAGTAAAACCAACGAAAAGCAAGTTTGAGTACCATTGGTACTCAGCAAGTGTCAGAAATTAATGTCATGCAGGATAGAACAAGGAATGGCTGAACTCATGGTTAAATCACTACACAATTAATACCTATCTCCTTTGCTTATTAAGCACCTACATTACTACATAAGTGGAGTGGTCCCAATCCTATAAACCCCATCCCATTGTTAAGCTCCCCGCTTAACATCCTCAACATGTAGTGATTTCATCCCCCGTTTCCGAGTGGACTAAGAACCTCCATTTTGGCTGTGGTAGCCAGCCACATTTCACACTTCCCAGGTGTGTGGCCAGAAGATCACTACCAGGACATTACAAAGGGATTCCTGAAGAGTATGAGCCCACTGAGGTTTCACCCCTAACAGCATCCAGGTGGCTCCAACCCCCGCTGCAGTGGCCCCCTCTTGAGCCTTACGGTTCCTATGGTAGTCCAGTTAACACCTATTCCCCGCACCATCCAAACACCCACACTACGTCGGAAATACACCTAATTAATTGGCCAAACTGCCCCATATCAGCACATGGTTGGCACGGTAAAGCCATGTTACATGCTCCATGAACAGGTCCTTAGAACCCAAGCAAGCACTAAACACAAACCCAAGTCTCGTGCACGCAGCACCAAACAAAGCATCCAGCTTGCCTAGATTCCTATCTCTATCATAATTCATAGTATTCCATTCAAGGGTAAATAACCAAGGGGATGATCTCACATCCCATTTATCCCATTCTAAGCATGTCTAAGCATGAGTAGTATAAATAAATAACATAATAAATAACTCCCAACCCAGGCTACAAGGAAACAAGATAATGAAAATCTAGGGAAACTTCCTAGCATGGGTTTCATAGTTCAACTGACAATGCAAATAGTTCTAGCTACACATCCTAGCTTAGGTGCAAAGTTGTCAAGGACACTTGCCTTCTTCCTGCTGCTCTGGGAATGGAAAGTTTTGATCTTGGAAAGTGAGAACCGGCTCTAGGGCTGGTTCCACTCACGCAAACATACACCTAGAAAAAGAAAAACAACACTCCATAAGCAATCATCCATATACACAAGTCAAACATACATACAATATAGGTTCACATTATTGTTATGGCCTATATTTTCCAAAGTCCACTTATATATATTCAGTTTTTCTGTCTAATGTTTAACTTCTTCTTTTTAGTTTCCAATAATATCGTAGCCAAAATTTTGTGTGTATGTGTGCATATATATCACATGTGAGCTTTGCTTTTATCCAATTTGTAAACTATATGAGTTGTCTATGTATGCTTACACTCTTTAAACATATATATATGGCTCCCAACTTTGAAATACAGATTTTAAAAGCACACATAAACTGAATTGTAAAATTTAAACCAATTTCTATACTATATACTACACTTCTTATCTACAAAATTTGCATAAAAGAGTATATTCCAACCCTAAACAGAATTTTAGACTTCCTATCCACTTTCAAATTGAAACTTTACGTTGAAGAACCTTATATGACATTTTCTAAGTGTGTATACATATTTTTCCATACTTTCAGATTTATTTTTATGCCTAAAAGTGAATTTCAGAATTAAAAACAGCAAAATAAACACATACACAGAATATATATATTGCTCAAAAATACCAAAACAGAACTTTTATGGGCTTCCTAAATGTTTAGAAGATTTTAGATTCATTTTTACATACATTTCAGAATTGTTTTTGCCTAAAATAAATTTTCAGCAATAAAAGAAACTAAATGGCATTTTTCAGAGTTCATTTGCAACTTAAAATCAGTTCTCAAATTATCCTAAATGTCTCCAAGGTGCTAGAAAAATTTAAATTGCATTTACACATGTGGTTGCATCCCTATTTGAATTTAAATCATACTCAAATGCTTAAATTTCTAAATCAGGTGTTCTACAGGGTTTGAAGTGCAAATATACACCACTGCAGGGTCCCAAAATCTTATTTTCTTAAAATTCAGGGGTCTAAAAATTTAAAACAGAGGGGGTTTCCTAATTTTATATTCATCCAGGGGCTAAATCTGCTTTACTTAGCATTTTTCCTAATTCCAGAGAACCTCAGGGGGTAGCTCAGAAGAATCCAGGGTTAGATTAAAATTCCCTAGCGCGCCAGGGGGTAGCTTCTGAAAAGTATGGCTGTTAGACTGCGGGATCGACCTAGACCGTTGGATGTTAAGCAGAGGGCTGAGATTATAACGTGAAGGGGTACGGGGCAATCTATTTTCATCCGTGCGATATAAAATGGACGGTCCACAGAGGGCCACATCACCCTGGCCGGAGCCAGACCGCACGCGCGGCGGCGGGGATGGTGATCTCGCCGTCAAAGTTTTGGAACTACCTATACACATGCGGAAACTTGTATTTCTCCGCACAGATCGACTGCAGAGGGGTAGGGGTCTCACCTCGGCAGTTTTCTTGAACCCTAACTGGCCGGAAGGTGGTCGGCGACAAACTCCAATGCCGGTGACCTTCGGTGCTCGTCGGAGCGATGGTTAGGGCATGAATTCTCGGAGTATCCTTCACCTGTGAGCTTCCCCGCCGGCGGTGGGACGTAACAAGCATGTTAGATCAACGAAACCGAAAGGAATCCGAAGGAAAACGGCGGAGGGAGTTTTGGTTCTCACCGGGGACGAAGATGGGTCGAGCGAGGAGGAAAACCGGCAGACTTCGGTGTTTATATGGAAGAGAAGTTGCGGAAGTTGGTTGAGATCGTGCTGGAGTGCACGGGCCAGAGATCGTGGGCGCGTGCGTGGGCTTCGGAGGCGCTGGGTGCGCGGCGTTCAGTTGCAGGAAAATCGCGGCAGCAGTTGGAGGGGGACGAAGGAGAGCGATGACAAGTGGGCCTGGCTCGTCAATGGGAGGAAGAGAAGGAGAGGGCACGGGCTGAATGGGATGCTCGGGTGGATTTCGGCCCAGTAGCCAGTTTTCCTTTTCCTTTTCTTTTCTGTTTCTCCACTTCAAATTTGAATTCCACTTCAAATTTTCAATCTTTTTCAACATGTAGTACGTCCATTTGATTGGAATTCAACTTTACAAATTTTGGGATGTTACAACTCTACCCCCTTTAAAAGAAATCTCGTCCTCGAGATTTGGTGACTCCTAGGGGAATAGGTCCGGGAACTGTGCCTTGAGTTCGTTCTCTCTCTCCCATGTGGCTTCTTCTTCCGAGTGATGCTTCCACTGCACTTTGCACATTCATAATCTTTTGTTCCTTGTGATGCATTCCATCATCTCAAGAATCTTGATCGGGTGTTCGGCATATGAAAAGTCTTCTCGGACGTCTATCTCATTCATTGGTAACCTCTCTTCAGGTGTTCTCAAGCATTTCTTGAGTTGTGACACGTGGAACACATCGTGCACATCTGATAGGCGAGCCGGTAATTCCTATTGATATGCAACTTCGCCTTTCATCTCTTGAATCTGAAAGGGTCCAATATACCAAGGTGATAGTTTTCATTTCACTTTGAATCGATGAAGCCCTTTGATAGGAGACACTTTGAGATAGATGTAGTCCCCTACTTCTAAGGTGAGCTCTCTTCTCCGTATATCCGCATAGGTCTTTTGTCTGGTCTGAGCTATTCTCAAGTTGTTGTGGATTTCTCTCACTTTCGCCTCGGCATGTTGTAGTACTTCTGGCCCAATTACTTTGCTTTCCCAGTTTGATTCCAAAACAATGGACTTCTGCACTTTCTCCCATACAATGCCTCAAAGGGGGACATCATCATGCTAGCCTAGTAGCCGTTATTATAGGAGAACTCTGCATATGGTAAGTTCTTGTCCCAACTCCTGCTGTTCTTGAGTGCACAAGCCCTCGACATGTCCTCGAGGATTTGATTTGTTCTTTCTGTCTGTCCGTCGGTCTGTGGATGATATGCAGGACTGAGATTCAGATGAGTCCCCATGGTTTCATGTAACTTCTGCCAGAACCTTGAGGTAAACTGTGTTCCTCGATCCGACACTATCTTCTTTGGCACCCCATGAAAACACACAATTCTGGAACCGCTGTAATTTTCTTTCACAGAGATGAAATGAGCTACTTTAGTCAGTCTATCAACTATGACCCATATCGAATCATATCCCGATTGGGTTCTAGGCAGTCCCACTATGAAGTCCATGCTTATTTCTTCCCATTTCCATTCGGGTACTTTGAGTGGTTGCAACAATCCTGCAGGTTGTTGATGTTCTGCTTTCACCAATTGGCACGTGTCACATAAGGCAACATGTTATGTGACATCTCGTTTCATGCCGTACCACCAGTACCTGCTTTTGAGATCATGATACATCTTCGTACTCCCAGGATGAATGGAGTAGTTAGAATCATGAGCTTCCCTCAGAATCAATTCACGGATCTCGTTTATCTCAGGTACACATATCCTTTTTTCATGCCATATCGTTTCTTGTTCATCCTCCCTAAACCCAAGAGCATTATTCTCTTTGATAAGTCTTTTGATCTTCTGAATTTTCTCATCATCTTTCTGACCGCTGCATATGTCCTGCTCTAGTGTGAAGTCCACTTCCATTTCGATGGCCTCACCATTATTCACTAGACATAAATTGAGTCTTGCGAATTCCTCACATAATTCTGTAGGTGCGTCATTTAATCTCAACGTGTTGACATGTATCTTTCGGCTTAAGGCATCCGCCACAACGTTTGCCTTTCCCGTATGATAGTTGATACCCACATCAAAGTCGTTGATCAACTCTAACCATCGCCTTTGTCTGATGTTGAGATCTGGTTGCGTCAAAATGTACTTCAAACTTTTATGATCAGTATATATCTTTGTCCTCTTTCCCATTGAATAGTGCCTCCGAAGTTTCAACACATGGACCACTGCTGCTAGCTCCCAGTCATATGTAGGATAGTTCTTCTCATATTTCCGAAGCTGCATGGAAGCATATGCCACGACATGTCCATCTTGCATGAGGACACATCCCAATCCGTGTCCAGAAACAATACACTGAAAAAGTTTCTGCATATCTGGCATCACTAGCACTAGGAAAATTTTAACTCATGTACACTTAGGAAAAATAAGGGGAATTAAAAATTTGAATTAAAATGGTGTAAGTTTAAAGTGAGGGTTTAGACTTCCCAAAACTTCCAAACATGGGGATCTAAATGCACAGCTTGGATTTTCATACACCAAATATGCACCCTTCCAAATTTCAGCTCATTTGGAGGATTTTCTATATTTGTTTGGGATTAAAAAGGAAAGGCCCTCTATTCTGAATTTCAAATTCAGTTTCAAATTCCAATTCCCACCAATTTGCAAATTTGGTTCCAAACATGTGTTCTCCACCTTTGAATGAGCAGCCATGCCAAAAATTGGAAACTTTGGAGCTGGTTTGCTATATTTTTGGGATAATCCAAAATGGAGAATTCAAAGTCCATTTCAAATTCAAATGATCAATTACAATTCAAACTTTCACACCAGAGTTCGAATCCTTTGAATTTAGGAAGTTCAAACTATGACTTTGAGGTGAAGCAAAGGCTTTAAGTTTGAGTAGCTGTGGAGAAATATAAGAGAAAAATTGGAATAAAAGAGAGGGAGGTGGGGCCCAGCAGTCAGCCTCACAACAGAGCCTACCGCCTCTGTTTTCATCGGCTGATCGCCGAGAGGAAGCCAGCGCCCGCCGAAACCCACTCCCGAGGACTCCACCGCACCACCTCCTGGTTCCTCGATCGCCAGCCGTTTCATTACCCCACGGTCGCAGCAACGAAGTCGGTCTTCATTTCCCTCGGTTGCTCGCCGCTCCCTCCGTTCTCTCCCGCGAGAAATCGCCTCCGTTTTTCTATTTCCCCCTCACCCACGCTCGCCCAAGCTCGGATGATCGAGCCCCAGGCAGCAAAAAGAAGTGCAAGAGAGTGCTCCAGCTTCCACCGTTCTTTCACCTAAGCTTCCTAGCTCGTGCTACGCGCAAACCAAGGATTTGCGCCGGCATTCGAAGGTGCTCGGCAGAACCACGTTCGGTTCACCGTGGACAGCACACTACGGCCAGTTTCACTGCCTCATCCCTGCACAAGAAAGGTGTGTTGTTGTCTGTAGATCGTGTTACCGAAAGCCTCAGGACAATTGATCAATCGGGTAGTGAGAATTTTGGGTTTTACCAAACCCTAGTTCATAGCAACACCTCTCGGTCTACGATCAAATTTGTTGTGCTGCGATAGCTAGAGCTCATTCTGGTCTAGGAGAAGCTTTGCTAGATCCCTGCGATCCTTCTCGCTCAAACGGCGCCAGAAACCATCAAGGACTGAAGGAGTTCTTCGAGTTTTTGTCGTCGCCAGCGTTTTGCGGGCTCGGGTCGTTGGTGAGGTCCCCTCTCCGGTGGGTTTCATGGAGAGCGGGCTACGGGTCGAGGTTGTCCATATGGCACTGGTGCTTTTGGAGCAAACCCTAGCCCGAAAGACCCGCTGTTGAGGGAGAACAAGGTCGCCGAAGTAAGGTCCGACATGGTCGCCGGTGCAAGCAACGTTCCGGCCGTTGTCATCGGCTCCCGACCCCATCATTGTGTTCAGCACGGTGTAGAACTCACAGGCGGTGAAATTGAGGAAGCTTAGACCACGGGAACCCTGTCCCGGCGAGCCTCGCCGGCGTGCGCCGCCGCGGGAGGTGCGGGCAGCGCGAGGAAGAGGAAGGGGGACCGGGTCCCACCGGTCAGCCGCTGTGTACCGCAGGGATCGGCCTGTGGCACCGGATCCGGTGCGACTGCGCGGGAATAACCCCGTGGCCTTGGTGTTGCCGTCATCTGAGTGCATAACGCCGCGGGTGGGGTCCACAGCCAGAGTTTAAACATTTCTTCAATTTTCAGATTTAGTACAAGATTCAAAGGACCATAACTTTCAGTAGGAATGTCCAAAATTTGTGAAACAAATTTTGTTGGATTCCTCTCAATCAGTACTTTGCAGAAATGCAAAGAAATTGATCTGGTGATTTCTGGAAATTTCTCCAAAACTCATCAAATTAAATCTTTGGGAATTAATCCAGAAGATCCCTGTTATGGAAATTCTTCAAATTTTGCTAGGAGGTTCCTTATGATATTACTGATCTCCAGTAAAAATTTTAGCTTCATTGGAGTTCATTTGGTTGGCTAAATTGCCTTCCAAAGTTCAGCCTTTATTTGGAAATTCAAATTTAAACAGAAACTTTTCAGAACTCCTGCCCAACTTAAAAAATTCATATCTCTCTGTTGGTAGCGTCAAAAATGGTGAAACAAATTTTGTTAGGACAATGGAGACTTACCCTAATCAGATATTCCACTGTTAGCTATGTCAAAGCTCCTGAATTGGGCTCAAAATTCAGAGAAGCATTGTACTTGTAGGAATTTTAAAGACTACATTGTGCAATGACATTTCTCCAAATTTTGCTCAGATCATCCTTAGAGAGTCTAGTATCTACTGTAAAAATCCCAAATCCAATTAAGGAATCTAAATAGCAGTAGCTATGAATAGAAGTTCAATTCTTATAAGTCCTTAATACTTATACACATATTTTGCTACATTTCATTTAGTGACCGAAGTTGAGGACGCACCGGAGCCCTTGGACGTCCTCCCACCAGAAGCTAACTTCCCGTTTGACTCGCAACCAGGCAAGCCCTGGTTTGCACTTAAGTACCTTTTATAAAGCTTTTCATTTGTATCACTTATGTCTAGGTTGAAGTGTATGCATTAGAGTTAGGGTGATTGAAACCCCACTTGCATAGCCTTTTTAAATCCTATAAAGGGTTGGGTAGTTACAAACTCGACGAGTAGAGAATGCCATGCTAATGTTTAGGATCTCGGTACAAGTCGAGTGGTTGGAAGCTACTCGCGAGATAATACTTATCACACGGAATGAAAGGAGGTAGGAAATGGCTTGAGTTATAAAAATGAGACCCAGCAGGGGGGATAGGATACAGTGAGCAGAGGTCTCACGTGTGTAGCCCTGTTGGTTTCGGTTGAGGACCGTCCATGTGCGGCCCTGCTGGACAAGTATCGAACAGTACCGGATGCGTACTGGCATATGGGAACCAGGAAACCGATGTAATTGGTTAACCTGGGTACCGAGGCTTACCCAACCGTAAATAGGAGTGGGTTGAGGGTAGCAAGGTGTAAATCTGCCGGTGGGCACAGTCACGCTCCACGCGGGGACCTCCTGCCCGTTACGGATGGACTGGTTCGGCATTTGGGTTGCCTTTGAAAGGTTGTTGCATACAACAGAGTAGGAAGGAGTGTGGAATCACGCTTCTGAAAGTGGGTGTATGCAACGTGTTATCGGGGTGTGTCTTGATTGCAATCACCGTCCCTCGCGGTTATTTGAGTACCCGCTTGTTCACTGCGCTGTGAAGTAGTAAGAAGTGAAATAAGTCAACTGAATATGTTGTATTGAACTATTAATGTCTTGAAACGTTGTATGCTGTAGTTATATAGCTAATTAAGTTTATATTCCACTTTGGGCATCTCCACATCGGAGGAAAGCATTTCTTGTTTGATTGTGGACTTCCGATGTGAGGGCTGCCTAAGACTCAATAAACTGTTGCTATAAAACTGAAAGTAAGGATCAACATGTAGGCGTGTCTTTATTGCAAAGTCCTTCTTCCTATCTTACACATCCTTGCATGTAGAGTTCCATGCCTAGGGTTGACGGTTAAGACTTGCTGAGCCTTCATGCTCACGGTTGCAATATTTGAGCTGTGTGCAGGTGAGAGTTATGAGGAAGGTTCCGAGGACGAGGCGATGACCCCATCGGGGTACACGGCCGAGCTGGAGCCCTGCACGCCGCCGTGATCTCCGGTTACTTGCTGCTAGTGTGTAGCGTCTCCGGGCTGGACGGCTGCACTTTTGCATAGTTAGGATGAGAGGCCATCTTTGTATAATACTTCCGCTGTTAATTAGGTTTTGTAAAAGACTTCCGCTGTTTTATATTAAATAAAAGTTTGTATGTTGTTCTTAATTCTTTTCGTGTGTGCTGTTGGGTGCCGCATCGCACGGCACCACCCTATGCGATCCTGGAGTGGGTGAACCACGGGGTGGTCCCCACAAGAAGCTCCGGATTTCCCCGACGTTCTCAAGAGTTTTCCACTTTTGCACATCCGCTATCTTAGCGGGATCCACGGATATCCCTCACTTGGAGATTATATGTCCCAAGAAGGGAACTCTCTTCAGCCAAAACTCACATTTACTTAACTTGGCGTAGAGTTGGTGTTCTCGCAATTTTTGTAACACTAACCTTAAGTGCTTCTCATGTTCCTATTCTTCTTTGGAGAAGATGAGTATGTCATCAATGAAAACCACCACAAACCTGTCCAAGTATTCCATCAATACCTTGTTCATGAGGTACATGAAGTATGCCGGGGCATTGGCTAACCTGAACGGCATGACCGTGTATTCATACAGCCCGTACCGACAGACGAAAGCTGTCTTGGGAATGTCGGATGGCCTTATCTTCAGTTGGTGATATCCAGATCTGAGATCAATCTTGGAAAACACACATGCCCCTCTCAGCTGGTCGAACAAGTCTTCAATGCGAGGCAACGGGTACTTGTTTTTTATGGTCACCTAATTAAGTGCGTGGTAGTCTACACACAACCTCTGGGTTCCATCCTTCTTTGGCACAAATTTCACTGGAGCTCCCCAAGGTGAGGAACTAGGACGAATGTACCCTTTTTTCGTCAATTCCTGAATATGTTCTTTGAGCTCTTCTAGCTGCTTGGAATCCATCCGGTAGGGCCTCTTATATATCGGGGCTTTTCCAGACATTAATTCGATCGCAAATTCCACTTCTCAATCTGGGGGCATACCTGGTAATTCTCAGGAAAGGCATCTGGATACTCCTTTAGTACTCTTATCTCTTTAAGTTTCACGTCCACTTGATTTAGTTTAATATCCCTTCTAGGTTCTTGGACGGCTACGAATTTTACCTTGGTGCCACTAGTATGAGTCAACTCCACCGTTCTAGTCGAACAATGGATAATGACCTTATGTTTCATCAGCCAGTCCATGTTCAAAATAATATCTATCCCCTGTGGGTTTATCACTATGAGGTTTGCAGAAAATACTACCCCATTAATGTCTAGATTCACCTTAGGGCATACTTGTCTTGTTCTTATTTCCCCCCTAGAGAGTTCACAGCTAGCATATGGTTCATTTGTGTTGTTGCTAGATCATGCTTCTTAACAAATTCTTGAGCAATGAACGAATGGGTAGCACCAGAATCGAACAAAATGGTCGCAATGTGGGAATTTGCAGGAAACTTACCAATCACCACATCGGGTGCCTCTTGCGCTTCCTCCATAGTCATGTGGTTCACCCTTCCGCGCACCAGGTTATGTTGCTGTGGCTGCATAGGCTTCTTCTTCGGACACTTGTGGGCATAGTGTCCCACTTCACCATAGTTGAAGCACTGCACCCCAACTTTAGATGCCTGACCTTTGTTGTCCTGGGGTGGGTTTTGTGGCACTTGTCCAGCTGGCCGAGGTGGATAAGCAGGACGTGGCTGCTGCAGAAACGGGCGCTGCGGCTGTACCTGTGCTGATGAAGGCCTGAAATTTGGGTTGTAACCTCTCGGTGCTGAGTAGGGTACCAAAGCACGGCTCATCTGTCCTGCAGGCTGCTGTGCAAGACGTGGGCGTGTGTTACTGCTCGACGCTTGATATGGTCATCCCATCTTTCTCTTGTGTTCATTCTCTAGGGCTTTCATCTTCCTCTCCACAATAAATGCCCGGTCCACCATCTTATGGAAGCTATCATATTCACTGGGGGACATTGCACATTGCATCTCCATGTTGAGCCCTTCCATAAAGCAGTCTTGTTTTTGCTCATTAGTTTCAATGTCACTTGGTGCCTAGCGGGATAGCTGGGTGAACTTTGTGAGGTATTCCCTCACTGTCATGTTGCCTTGTTTGAGCCTGAGGAACTCCTTCCTCTTGTTCTTGATTTCTCCCTTTGGAATGTAGTGGTTGCGAAAGCTGCACTTCAACTCCTCCCATGTTATGTTCTCAGGGTCACCGTGGGCTGCTACGTAGGCGGTCCACCAGTCAGCCGCGGGTCCGTGCAGTTGGTGAGAGGCAAACAGCACCCTCTCATGCCCTTGACATTGTATGATCCCCATCTTGTTTTCAATGGTCTTTAGCCAATCATCTGCCTCCAAGGGTTCAGCAGCACTGGCAAACTTCGGGGATTGAGTTCCTAGAAACTCACTCAACCTTGGTTGACATGGTGCAGCCTGTGGGGGTGGAGATGATGTAGGTTAGCCACCACTTGAGTCAAATTCCAGATCAGCTGATTTTGGTTGTTGAGCATTTGGTGAATTGGATCAGCCCCTCCTCGGCGACCACCCCTGCCTTGCCATCCAGGAATGGGAGGGTTGGCGGCCTCATTGTTGTTGTTGTGGTTGGCACCATGGCCTCTTCCTCTTCCGGCCATCTGTCATGATTAACCAAATATCAACTTAATCATTACGTATTAACTTTCCATGTAGCTTGCATAAATTTAAACTTTTGGAATATTAGAGATTTAGACAACTCAAAAAATTTCACACAAACTTTTAATCATAATGTCTCATACGAAAACAAATGCAAACAATAAAGGCGAGGTTGTGGACAAGTGCCCATTGCTTCCACAACTCACGTCACACACCAGACATTAATAAGCAAATAAATAGGTTCTTGATGCAACTACTCGATGAAATGCTAAATTAAAGGAAATGACTCTAAACGACTTGCATCACTGTGCTGGCTCATTGGGGTCTTCATCTTCATTGCGGCTGCCCCCTAACTCAGCTCTAGGTGGGGAAGCAGCCGGTAGAGAAGTGAGATGACGCTTGTTTTCCCTACGGTCTGGGGAATCAGGTGTCCAGGAGTCATTATCTGAAACACACAGCTCGTTCTGATCTCCTCTTTCCTCCGCTCTCAAGCAGGCACGAAGTGTAGACTCAGCCTTCTTCAGGGTGTCATGGATATCCTAAAGCTCCTGCTAGCACTCCTGCAGCCTAGTGCTGAGCATGGCTGTATCCTCCAAGCACATATCCATGTGGTCGTGAGTACTTCCCTCCTGGACCGGCGGGTACTTGTACTCTACGGTGCCACTCTCGCGCTGGAGAACGTACATGTACTCGGTCCTATCCAGGTGGCCACGGTTGATGTAACTCTAACAGGTAATGGCCTCCCAAGTGACATCCTTCTCAGCATCGGCCTGTGTCGCTCGACAAGCTGGTGAGTGGTGGATCTTGAGCAACCTGTTGTCGTGGAAGATCCTGATCTCTGAGCTCCACTCTTCGCACTCTGCACAAATGGTCTTGGTAGAGCTGTACTGTACATTCAGCTTGCAGATGTTGCCAGCGGTGTGGAGCATACGTCGAAGATGGCGCAGCAAGCTCCCTACACCTAACACGTGAGAGTGGTACGTCATAGCGTGCTTCTCCTCCCTTAAAGCAGGTGCAGCCATAGGGACTCTTCCTCCAGTGGACTTGCGAGCGGTGCGGATCATGTGAACCATCTAAAACATAAAACATTTAAAAATCAAGTTAGATAATGATCAAATAAACACTCTGTTTTGAATAATAGTTAAGACAAGATGAACACATAGAGGAACAATATTAACTAACACTTTTACCCCACACATTTTGTAAAATAGTTTTTAAGAACATAATGTCCTTAAATACGTCCGTTTTTATCTAGGTTCAAGTTACTACGGGCAACCTTGGCTCTGTTGCCACTTCTGTCACACCCGGTTTTTCCGAAGAACAACCAAGTGACTCACACATGTATGCCAGGATCATTTTCTCATACATGTGACGACAAATAGTGAAACATCATAATATTACAAGCCAGATGTTTGAATACATATAAGTCTTACATAGAGTCTCAAAGGACGATAAAATGTTAATAACATGAAAATAAACAAAGCAGTGGAAATATGGTCTTGTGGGCTCCGTCATAGGTGTTGCCCGGGGGATTCCGTGAACCTAGAACCCTTCTTCAGGACCAAATTCTTCATTGTTGTACACCACTTCATTTCTTTGGCCTGAGCAGCAAGTAAAACCAACGAAAAGCAATCTTGAGTACCATTGGTACTCAGCAAGTGTGGAAATTAATGTCATGCATGCTAGAACAAGGAAAGACTGAACTAATGGTTAAAGCACTACGCAATTAATACCTATCTCCTTAGCTTATTAAGCACCTACAGTACTACATAAGTGGAGTAGTCCCAATCCCATAAACCCAATCCCGTTGTAAAGCTCCCTACTTAACATCCTCAACTTCTCCATTTATCATCATCTAATAATGAATAAGTCCAAGCCGCTCTTGACCGTGAGCACGGCTGTCATGACAGTTTTGACTCTACAGAGTTTGCACCACTATAACCACATGTAGTGATTTCATCCCTCGTTGTCGGGTGGGCTAAGAACCTCCATTTTGCCTGTGGTAGCCAGCCACAGTTCACACTTCCCAGGTGTGTGGTCAGGAGATCACTATGAGGACTTTACAAAGGGATTCCTGACGAGTATGAGCCCACTGAGGTTTCAACCCTAACAGCATCCAGGTGGCTCCAACCCCCGCTGTAGTGACCTGACACGACCCCATTGGTCCTGTCGAGCCAGGATCACGCTGAGGGGTGCTGCGTTGCACAGCACCGTATAACACACGTCAAAGGTGCAAAGCGGAAGCGGAAGTTTTATTACATAAACAGGTTTATGAACATGTTTACATCAAAATAAGTTCAGTCTACACTCGCGGGCGTAGACTAAGCATCAAGTGCACGTTCAGCCCTCGAACGTGTCCTTGCTAGCACACACGCACACTAACTCTGCGGCGTGCACGACTCCCACTCGACGGGGTTCCCCTCCTGGGGTTCCGTCTCCTCTTCGGGAGTCCCTTCCTCATAGAACCTTGCAAAAGCTTCAAACACAAGCAGTGAGCACGAAGGCTCAGCAAGTCTGACCCGTCTCACCTAAACATGGAACTTCTACATGAGGGTAATGGGTTGCATGAGGTAAAAATCATTTGCAAGGACTCGCCTAATTAGTAGAACCTAACTTTCAAGTTTTAGCAGCAGGTTGTGGAGAACCTTACGCTAAGGCACATGAGAGAGCCGCAATCAAACAAGAAACGCATTTCTCTCATGTACTTTGCCCAAAGTCGAAAAGAACTTTAGTTAGCGCTAAGCTACAGCATATCATTAACAATCAATGTCCAGCTTTCAATCAGCAACATTTTAACACGTGACTAGCCTGTTCTTTCTACGTCACGGTACAGTGAACAAGTGGTACTCACTGACCGCGAGGGACGGCGATTATAATCGATTTACACCTGCAGGGTTACCCGAACAACCCGTCACGTACGCCCGTACTCGATGTTGCCTATAACAACCATCACGGACGCCGTACGCGACTACCTTTCACCCGTCAGCCAAATATTGAACCGGTCCCATCGTCCCGAGCAAGAGGTCTCTGCACGCGCATCTCCGTGCCGCCAGCCGATTTACACCTCGAGCTCTCAACCTACCCTCTGAACGACGGGCAATGCCTCAATACCCAGCTACCCGAGTTACATCAGTTTCCCGGTTCCCATATAGCCGGTAGGTCTTCGGTACTGTTCTAGCTTGTTCAACAGGCCCGCACACGGCTCGGTCCTCAATCGACACAAGCGGAGCTACAGCACACAGGCCCCAAAGTCCTGCTGCCCTTACTCTCCGCTCGGTCTCATTTTCTTGCCATGTGTATCATGTGCTATCTCTACCCGAGCAATGTGCCTCTAGCCTATTCTCGCGAGTAGTTCCAACTACTCGACTTGTACCGAATCCTACTCTATCCTAGCAATGCAGTGGCTAACGAGGTTTGCAATCCTAAACCCAACCCATGGTTTTCTTGGCTATGCAGTTGGATTTCCAAACAAGACTCTAATGCACAGAACAAAGGAAACAAGTATGTGCTCAAAACAATAAAAATTTGTAAAAAGGTTAATGCAAACCGGAGCTTGCCTTGCTGCTCTTGGTCGTAGGCTAGCTGTTCCTCCGGAGTAACGAAGTCTAGGACTTCGGGTTCCTCCTCGACCTTAGCGACTACATGATAGAAACAATACATGTATTAATTTAATGCATTTGTATTAAGTTTGAAGTTGTGAAGTCTATAACCTTTGCTAGATAGACCTAATGACTGTGAAACTTTTACTGTGGCTTGGTTACAACCTAAACAAAGACTTGGTCAAGTTTTAGTTGCAGCAAAGCTCATTTGAGCCCTCCACAAATAATTATGTCCTTGACCTTAATTGGAACTCTTAGAGTGTTCTAGGAATTTTCATGAGACAAACTATGACTTTCTGAAAACTAGATTTTCAGAGGGTTCTAATGGAGTTGGTCTCACTTAATTTGGAAGTCTCTAACTAAAGATATGAGCTAAACAATTTCAGAGAAAATTCTGAAAATGTTTCTGAACATTTTCTATTTTCTCTGGAACAGTTTTGCTAATCACACCATTAGGTGGACTAAATGAGCTCAAATGGATCTGAAATTTTTATGGTAGTTCAAGGATATTTTGGTGAACATCTCAGTAAAATTTCAGGATTTTCCTCCAAAGGATTCTCCAGTTAAAATTCCTAACAGTTTAAATTTTAAGGAATTAATCCTGGAGAATTAAGGAATTTCATGAAGTGAAACTTGATTTTCTGGAAATTACTCGGAGAGCTGAATCCAGCAAAATTTGGTTCACTCAATTTGGAGCTTTCTAGCCAAAGTTATAAGGATTTGAAATTTGAAGGAAATCTGAAAATCGGGGAAAAGTTTAAACTCGCGCGTGGGCCCAGGGGACACGCGTAGCACGCCTAGGCGATGGCACACCGCGGCCCACAAGGATTTTTCACACCAGCACACCTGATCCCGGCCGCAGCGGGATCCCGATTCAAAATATCGGCCGCTGACAGCTGGGGTCCACCCCCTTCTTCAACCTCGCGACACCCGCGCCCCGCCGCCGAGGGACCTCGCCGGAGAGCTCGCCGCCGGCTGCTGTACAGCTCCAAACTTCTTGATTCTGGCCGCCCCTGCCTACTTTTACTTGGGGAACAGGGTCCGAGGGTCAGCTGCTCATGACAACGGCCGGAGCATGGTCGGCGACGAGCCGCCATATCGGAATGACTTCGGCCATGTCGGCTGACTCCCCTAGTACCTCAGCTACTTGGGAAATCGGTCGGGGAGCATCAGTGGACCTCAGAGAAGGTCGACATGAGCTCGAGGCAGCTCGGGGAAGGCCCGAAATAGGTTCTCACCGTGCGCCCGATACCCCCCGTTCGTTCCGCCATTAGTCGACCTCAAATTACGCCGGGCACAGAGGTTCTCCGGCCCAGAGTTGTGAAGGCAACTCGTGCGTTACCGTGTCTAGCTCGTGTGAGAGCGGCCTGAGGCCCTCTAATCCTTTCTAGAGCATGAATTAAACAGAATCGTACCCGAAGGTCGTTCTGCACACAGAAAGGGGAAAAATGGAAATTCGCCGCCGGTGAGCAACCACTCGAGCTGTGGCTCGGGGATGAGCAGCACCGGTCACCCGCGCGTCCAAGGGTGCCTTGGCTCGGGCGTGATAACGCCCAGGTTGGGCTGTCCACGAGAGCCCGAGGTGCGGCGGTTCCAAGTTCCGAGTTTGATCTTTCGGCACAGCCGATATCAATCGGTTTCAACCGAATTCTAGCAATGGGGAGGATGGAGGAAGGTCTCTAGTACCTTGCTGGGACTCTGGAGTGGAAGGAGGGAGCTGCGATCGGCGTCCTCCGATCAAGTCCGAACTGCGGAAACTTTCGGCCGGTGCTGGGTTCTTGCGGGAAAACACGTCGGTACCTCGGCCGAGGAGGGGGGCAGGCGCCTTAAGAAGGCTCTGCACCGCCTCATGCCCGCGCGTGGGCAAGCAGCTGGTGGCGCGGTGGCTGGCCTCGGTGGCGATCACTGCTGCGGCTCGGCGACCCGAGTGAAAAGTCTCAGTCGGTTTGTGTTGAAGTAGAGGCTGACATGTGGGTCCCACCCTTCCTTTTAACCTCTGAAATTTACTTCTAATCACTGTTGTAAACAGTGAACCCCATACTACCCTTGGCAATTCAAATTATTCCCCCATGAGCCATTTGAATTGATCAAAGTTCAAATGAGGTTTGGTTTGAATGAATTTCAGCACAAGTTCAGTTTGAAATTCAAATAAAGTTTGAATTTCTCCCCCTTAGCTCATGTCAAGATCAACTCCAAATGGAGTGAAAATTGGTGTGTGAGCTCACAAAAATGTGCTGAGTAAGAATATGCCTTCCACTTTCAAATTCATGGTATAAAAACAGTTTGAATTTGAATATGTTTTCAAACTGCCCCCTTCCTATCTATACCCAAGATGACCTCAAAAAGGTTTTGAATTTGGGTGAAACTTGGCATGGACATCCTTAGCAAAGTGTAGGAGTTTTTCCTATGTCCAGCCCATCTATATCACATGTGGGAAATACCACTTTTGCAATGTGTAAGTTTGTTCCCTAATGAGCATGTTGATAATTGTTACTTGCTCTTCATTTGTGTTCATCATTCTTCCTCAAATGAGGTGTGTGGTGTGGGGATGAACACTACAAATGGGTGTCAAAAACTGAGGCCCTTACATTCCTCCCCCTTTAAAAGAATCTCGTCCCGAGATTATAAGGTGAAAATGAGAGAGAGGACGGTGGAATATTACCGGATATGCGACGTGAGAAAGTCGGGGTAGTTAGTGCGAAGGAATTCTTCGCTCTCCCATGTCGCTTCGTCCATGGAGTGATTACTCCACAGAACCTTGTAGAACCAGAACGTACGGTTGCGTGTGGTTCGGGCCTTCTCATCAATAATCTGCACCGGTTCCTCCCGATAGGTGAGATCCGGTTGCAGTTCTTCAATGTCTTCCAGCTGAACGGTAGTTGATAGCTTGAGACACTTCCTCAGCTGGGAAACGTGAAAGACGTCGTGCACACCGGAAAGTGCTTCTGGTAATTTAAGCCGGTATGCTACCGATCCACATCTTTCGGTAATCTGGAATGGACCGATGAATCGGGGTGCCAACTTTCCTCTCACCCCAAATCTGTTTACACCCTTCATTGGAGACACCCGTAGATATACGTGATCTCCAACTTCGAATTGTAATGGGCGCCTTCTCCGGTCCGCATACTGTTTCTGTCGGGATTGAGCAGCTCTTAGGTTCGCTTGAATCAGTCGAACCTTTTCTTCCGCGTCGTTGACAAGGTCAATCCCGAAGGTAACCCTTTCGCCAGACTCACACCAGTTCAATGGTGTGCGGCATTTTCTTCCGTATAGCGCCTCGTAGGGCGCCATCCTGATGCTGGCTTGGTACCCAATGTTGTACGAGAACTCGGCTAACGGCAAGTGATCATCCCAATTCTTGCCGTGGTCGATAGCGCAAGCTCGTAGCATGTCTTCTAGGATTTGATTTACCCGCTCAGTTTGCCCATCCGTCTGCGGGTGGTAGGCTGAACTACGGATCAGCTTCGTCCCCAAGGCAGCGTGTAGCTGCTCCCAAAAACGGGACACAAATAAAGTGCCCCGGTCCGATATGATGGTACGGGGTACGCCGTATAAGCATAGGATCCGTGAGATGTACAGTTCAGCGTACTTCTTGGCGTTGTAGTTGGTGTTGACCGGGATGAAATGGGCAACTTTGGTGAGTCGATCGACGATCACCCACACAGAATCATGTTTCCGTAAGGTGGTGGGTAAACCGACGACGAAATCCATGCTCACGTCCTCCCACTTCCAGGCAGGAATGCCCAGTGGTTGCAGCAGTCCCGGTTTCCGCATGTGGTCTGCCTTCACCCTTCGACATGTATCACACTCGGACACGTATTTTGCAGTCTCTCGCTTCATCCGTGTCCACCAAAACTTTCTTCTGAGTTCTTGATACATTTTGTTGCTGCCGGGGTGAATAGAAAATTTTGATAAGTGAGCCTCATCAAAGATTTTCTTCCGTAGCTCCGGGTTTCGGGGTACGACAATCCGGTCCTTGAACCATAGGACGCCGTCTCCGTCCTTCCGGAAACATTTCAACTCCCCACTGTCTACACGTCTCCGCAAATGTGACATGCCCTTGTCATTCTTCTGGGCTGCCGCTATCTCTTCACGGATGGTGGGGACCAAAGCTAGGTTGTAGAGAGCTCCGTGTGGAATCACACGTAGTGGTGGTTCGCTCTCTTCCAACGGTGTGATGGTCAGATTATTGACGTGTGACTTGCGGCTTAGCGCGTCCGCCACAACGTTTGCCTTGCCCGGATGATAATGGATCTCTATCTCGTAATCCTTTATCAGTTCTAACCATCTTCGTTGCCTCATGTTCAGCTCCTTCTGAGTGAATATGTACTTGAGGCTTTTGTGGTCGGTATATAAATGTACGAGGTTACCGAGTAGGTAGTGCCTCCACATCTTCAGTGCAAGTACCACGGCAGCGAGCTCCAAGTCGTGAGTTGGATAATTTTGCTCATGGTTCCTAAGCTGCCGTGATCCATACGCGACCACTCTTCGGTCTTGCATCAGCACACATCCGAGCCCAATGCCGGATGCATCGCAGTACACATCGAACGGTTTTGTTGTGTCTAGCTGCGCCAAAACCGGTGCTGATGTCAGGTGCTTGACTAAAGCCTTGAATGCTGCTTCACATGCTGGACTCCAAACATATTTGGTAGCCTTCTTCAGCAGCTCTGTCATTGGCTTGGCAATCTTCGAGAAGTTCGGAATGAACCTCCGATAATATCCCACGAGTCCGAGGAAACTCCGTACCTCATGAACAGTTCTCGGGGATTTCCAATTCAGCACTTGCGTGATCTTGCTCGGGTCCACAGCGATACCCTCCGCTGAGATGATATGCCCGAGGAAAGGCACTTGCGATATCCAAAACTCGCATTTGCTGAACTTTGCGTATAACTTGTGATCCCGCAGCCGTTGCAAGACTATACGCAGATGTTTCTTGTGATCTTCCTCCGACTTGGAATATACCAGGATGTCGTCGATGAAGACCACGACAAACTTGTCCAGCTCCGGCATGAATACCGAGTTCATTAAGTACATGAAGTGAGCTGGAGCATTGGTGAGGCCAAAGGACATGACCAGGTACTCATAAAGTCCGTACCTTGTCGAGAAAGCTGTCTTTGGAATGTCCTCCGCCCTTATCTTAATCTGATGGTACCCGGATCTTAAATCCATCTTGGAAAAGATCTTTGCTTCGACCAACTGATCAAACAACATGTCGATCCGTGGCAACGGGTACTTGTTCTTGATGGTTACGGCATTTAATGGACGGTAGTCCACGCAAAGCCGTAACGTTTCATCCTTCTTTTTGACAAATAATGCCGAACAGCCCCATGGCGAGGAGCTCGGCCTAATAAAACCCTTCTCCAGAAGGTCCGTGAGCTGCGTCTTCAGTTCAGCCAACTCCTTGGGCGCCATCTTGTACGGCCTTCGGGATATTGGCATGGTTCCCGGTGCAAGTTCAATCTTGAACTCCACCTCTCTATCGGGTGGCATCCCCGGCAAATCGTCCGGGAATACATCCGGGAACTCTCGGACCACTGGAATGTCTTCCTATCTGATGGTTGTGGCTTGATAGACACTTGGAAGTTTTATTTCTGGACTGTCCAGAAATAATGAGTGAGAACCGTGCACCTCTGAGTTTAAGTGCACGACTCGAAGGACGGTGTCTAAAACAGCGCCGTGGCGGGTTAACCACGACATCCCTAGGATGACATCGACCTTCTGCCCCTCTAAGATAATGAGAGACGTGGGGTACACTCTACCCGCTAAGCATAATGGTGATTTGGAGACCATTACGCTTGCTGAAATCTTCCCACCCGGTGAACAAATTAGATATGGACTATCGGTGGGTAGTATTGGCAAGCTGTGTTTAGCAATGAAAGCTTGGCTAATAAAATTATGCGTGGCGCCTGAATCAAATAGTACTATAGCGGGATGCTGGTGGAGTTGGAACATACCCGCAAGAATTGGCTCGCCCTCCGGCACGTCCTCAATGGCAAGCTGGTGGACAGTGCCGGGCCTAGGGTTTGCCCGCCGCGCATTAGTAGGGTTCCGGGGTTGATTCCTCCCCGGAAACTGTGGTGCCACTCCGCCGCCTTGCCTCTCCGGGCAACTGCTCGCGAAGTGTCCTGGACGACCACACTTGTAACATGTGGCCGCTGCTGGTGGAGTACTCGGGGGACGAAAGCCCGGCATGCGTTGCGGAGGTGCAAACGCACGCGGTCTCCCGCTGCTGCTGCTGTTGTTGCGGTGGTACTGGCAGTGCCGGCCGGAATGCCGGTGAAGAGTATGGCCGACCGCGGAACGGCATCGACCGCTGTGGTGGTTGCCAGCGTGGGCCTGATGGTGGGCGATTCACCATCCGAAACTTCTGAGAAGGACCGCCTCCTTCTCCGCTGCTCTGCGGTGCGCTTCGCTTTCGCTCTGCCGCCGCCAACTCCTTGCCGGAATCCTCCTGAACAATCGCAGCATCAATTATGTCGTTGAGGCTGCCGCGGTTGAACATCGCCAGCTTGTCCTTCAGGAGCGGGTTAAGCCCCTGGTAAAAGTGGTCCCACCGCTTCTCGTCCGTATCTGCGTGATACGATGCGTAGAGCGCGAGATCGTTGAACGCTCTGGAGTATTCCAGCGCGTTCCGGCTCCCTTGTTGCAGGTGTAGGAACTCCTGCGTCTTCCTCTTCATCAGACCGGGCGGTATGTGATAGGCCCTGAAGGCCGTCCGGAACTCCGTCCAGGTCATCACTCGGTCGGTGGGCTGGGAAGCACAGAAGTTGGCCCACCACGCGCTCGCGGATCCTTGGAGCTGCTGGACCGCGAACTGAGTCTTGCGCTGCTCGCTGATTTGGAGCAGCCCGAACTTCATCTCTATGGCGCGGAGCCAGTTGTCCGCGTCAAGTGGTTCATCCGCCCTTGAAAATACAGGGGGATGAGTCGCCAGGAAGTCGGAGTAGGAGCTCTGTTGGCACTCCTCACGATCTTGACGTCTCTCTGGGCGAGACGTATTCGCAATTAACGTTTGCAGCAGCTCTGTGTGCTGCTGATGTGAACCTGCCATTGCCGCGACAATGTCGGCCAATGTAACCGTTGGCAGTGGCGGTGGCGGTGTTTGCTGTTGCTGTTGCTGCTGCTGTCCCGAGGAGTCCTCGGGAGGCGGTTGGGAGGTCTCTCCCCCTTGGCTAGTACCTCCAACATCAGGGTTGGCACGAGTACGCGTCATTCTGAAATTCAGCACAGCAGCAATTAGCACATGTCTTACTCAAAATTCCATAAACAGCAGTAGGTATTGAAGCGACGCATGATTAACTTGCACAACATTCACATATATTGATAAAGCATAAACTTTATACAAGATACATTATTCTCGGATCTCCGAGAAGTCGTGCTCATGTCGTCACTACCTATACATAAGCTACTGTCTACACGACATGTCACCGATTACAAAAGTTGGGTTACGCTACCCTAGCTGCCCTACTTGGCAACCGTAACCCCCTACTCGGAGTAGAACTCGACCTCCTGTGGGTCGTCCTCCTCCGGTACCTCTGCTGGTGGCTCGGGGTCTACCACCTCTTCTCCCATTCCGGGTTCTCCCATGGCCGGAAGACCCAAGACTACTGGTACGCCCAATACCGGGGGCACGAGGTCCTGCAATACATGCACCTCATCCATAGCCTGGTTGTAGTCCTCTTCCCAGCCTTGTCTTTCCTCAATAGCGTCGTCCCGCTCTTGAGCAAGGTCCTCATTCTGCTGGGTTAGGGTCTGCACCAGCTCTTGCAATGCCGCGATGTCAACACGACTCTTCTTCTTTGCCTTCTTCAGACGACGCAACTGATTGTGTTGTTCATTCAGTCGCTTGATCGTCGGAAGGAGCACATTGCGGAGTGCGCTGTGAGCACTCTCGAATTGATCTCCACGGCTTGTGCTCTCCTTGAGCTTGGTGGAGAGATGTTCCGTATGAACAGCTTGTCTGTCCATCACAGCGTTTCCCGCCCTCATTTGGAGGCTGAGGTTTGCCTCCGCGGGGTTGTACCTTGGGCAAGTCGGGTCTGTTGCCTCCAGGTACCTTTCTTCTCACACATGCTGAGCTCGTCCCTCCACCGGAACGAGTGCGTATGGAGTTCCCTCCATAGCCTGCACGTGTAGTTGGCAGAAACGTGACATAGTGTCACGGGCTGCCACTTGCCACATCCCTTCCGGTTGTCTTCCTCTCACCGTGACGGTGAATGGCACCCAACCGGGTGGCATAGGTCCTGCGGAAACCTCGACATGGATCGTCCACGTCTTGTTCCCCTCTTCGCCTTCTTCCTTGGCGAAGTATTGCGGCATCTGGTTGTACCCGAAATATTGGAGCATTTGCCACAATGCTTCCGGGTAGCCGCTACGGTCAGAACAGTGGGAAACTACACACCCGTTCTCCAACCGCTTATCTGCTGCCATCTGTAAAAATATATTTGAGAAATGTCAAATATTTATTTAAACAGTAAACCATTGAGTTATAACATAAGATATGTCATTGAACCCATAACAATTGGAAACATAGTTCAAATTTTTAAACAAATTTGACTGCTGATCTGCTGTTCCCATGACAGCCCTGACCAGTTTCCATATCAACCTGATTTAGGCCATGTTAAAGGCAAAACCAATTCTGGAGCTTAACATCAAAGTTACAGTTAACTTCAATAGCTTTCCATAAAGTATTTGGTTGGCCTAAGATCTGTTCTGGTTCAGAAGTTATGAGATGTCAAAGTTAACCGAATTTCTGGAATCAATTGGACAGCACCTCCCTGCTTTAGGTACTGAATTGATCCAAGAATCCCAGTTAATTCTGTTCCCGATCTGACAAAACTTTCTGTTACAAAGTCGTAACCCATCTCATAAGCTTTCCAGAACTACCTCATTTTCTATTTTTGGATTTTTAAGCAGGATGTTATGCTTAATTTACAGAGAGTTTACAGAGAGTCTTTGCTCTGTCCTGTTTTCTGGACAGTTTCAACTCTACTGCATTTTTCGAGTGGTTAAGGGATGAAACACCTCTGGAACTCAACAGAAAAGTTGTAAAGCTCCTCCAAAGATTTCCAGAAATGTATCATACGACCCCAACCTCGAAAGAACTCAACCTATAAACTCTGATTAACTCCAGCCTTGATTCAGCTGAAAACAGAGTGCTCTGTCCTTAACATCCTATAAGATGAAAACTTGTTAGCTTTGAATATCCTGTTCAAGGGAAGGAGTTGCATCAAGTTTTACTACTTTGGATCAAAACCTTCAAGTTTTTAAATGAAGTTGTTCATTTAATTGGATGTGACGTCGAGGCGTCACCAGATTATGTCGGTACTACGTCCTCACAAAGGAAAAACCTATACCGGACTTAGCCGGCTTCGTTAGTTCAGTGGCACTACTCGTCACTCGCACACGGATACTACACGTCTACCGTTTCGTGGTAAGGCTACCTGCAGAAACTCAAACAATCATCAGACTCGGCTGCACACCGAGCCCGGAATACATACAGTTAGTACACCCGGCCGTCATCACTCGCCCGGATGTTCTCAAGCCAACCACGCCTTGAGTTATGTGTTCACGTTTCAGACCACGTGACGGGGTCTCCCATATTGCACCACGCACGCCAGGGACAGACGTTGCTCGAATACCCCAAACGACATGAAGAGTCGTAGAGGATACTAAAGCGGGTCGGGTTACCTGCCACCCGTGGGGCTCCACCCTTCAGCTTGTGCGCACTGGTGGACAGCGCTTACGTGCACCCCCCAAGACATGAACGTCCCGAGATGCACGATTTTCCGACATAACAAATAGGTTAATAAGCCACTTTCTATATACTAATAACATCCTTATACGGGCTACTAACTCGTTCCTCACTGGATTTTTGAAAAAGAAGACCTTTGTACTGTGTTAAACCTCAAGCGAGCTCTGATACCACGCTGACACGACCCCATTGGTCCTGTCGAGCCAGGATCACGCTGAGGGGTGCTGCGTTGCACAGCACCGTATAACACACGTCAAAGGTGCAAAGCGGAAGCGGAAGTTTTATTACATAAACAGGTTTATGAACATGTTTACATCAAAATAAGTTCAGTCTACACTCGCGGGCGTAGACTAAGCATCAAGTGCACGTTCAGCCCTCGAACGTGTCCTTGCTAGCACACACGCACACTAACTCTGCGGCGTGCACGACTCCCACTCGACAGGGTTCCCCTCCTGGGGTTCCGTCTCCTCTTCGGGAGTCCCTTCCTCATAGAACCCTGCAAAAGCATCAAACACAAGCAGTGAGCACGAAGGCTCAGCAAGTCTGACCCGTCTCACCTAAACATGGAACTTCTACATGAGGGTAATGGGTTGCATGAGGTAAAAATCATTTGCAAGGACTCGCCTAATTAGTAGAACCTAACTTTCAAGTTTTAGCAGCAGGTTGTGGAGAACCTTACGCTAAGGCACATGAGAGAGCCGCAATCAAACAAGAAACGCATTTCTCTCATGTACTTTGTCCAAAGTTGAAAAGAACTTTAGTTAGCGCTAAGCTACAGCATATCATTAACAATCAATGTCCAGCTTTCAATCAGCAACATTTTAACACGTGACTAGCCTGTTCTTTCTACGTCACGGTACAGTGAACAAGTGGTACTCACTGACCGCGAGGGACGGCGATTATAATCGATTTACACCTGCAGGGTTACCCGAACAACCCGTCACGTACGCCCGTACTCGATGTTGCCTACAACAACCATCACGGACGCCGTACGCGACTACCTTTCACCCGTCAGCCAAATATTGAACCGGTCCCATCGTCCCGAGCAAGAGGTCTCTGCACGCGCATCTCCGTGCCGCCAGCCGATTTACACCTCGAGCTCTCAACCTACCCTCTGAACGACGGGCAATGCCTCAATACCCAGCTACCCGAGTTACATCAGTTTCCCGGTTCCCATATAGCCGGTAGGTCTTCGGTACTGTTCTAGCTTGTTCAACAGGCCCGCACACGGCTCGGTCCTCAATCGACACAAGCGGAGCTACAGCACACAGGCCCCAAAGTCCTGCTGCCCTTACTCTCCGCTCGTTCTCATTTTCTTGCCATGTGTATCATGTGCTATCTCTACCCGAGCAATGTGCCTCTAGCCTATTCTCGCGAGTAGTTCCAACTACTGGACTTGTACCGAATCCTACTCTATCCTAGCAATGCAGTGGCTAACGAGGTTTGCAATCCTAAACCCAACCCATGGTTTTCTTGGCTATGCAGTTGGATTTCCAAACAAGACTCTAATGCACAGAACAAAGGAAACAAGTATGTGCTCAAAACAATAAAAATTTGTAAAAAGGTTAATGCAAACCGGAGCTTGCCTTGCTGCTCTTGGTCGTAGGCTAGCTGTTCCTCCGGAGTAACGAAGTCTAGGACTTCGGGTTCCTCCTCGACCTTAGCGACTACATGATAGAAACAATACATGTATTAATTTAATGCATTTGTATTAAGTTTGAAGTTGTGAAGTCTATAACCTTTGCTAGATAGACCTAATGACTGTGAAACTTTTACTGTGGCTTGGTTACAACGTAAACAAAGACTTGGTCAAGTTTTAGTTGCAGCAAAGCTCATTTGAGCCCTCCACAAATAATTATGTCCTTGACCTTAATTGGAACTCTTAGGGTGTTCTAGGAATTTTCATGAGACAAACTATGACTTTCTGAAAACTAGATTTTCAGAGGGTTCTAATGGAGTTGGTCTCACTTAATTTGGAAGTCTCTAACTAAAGATATGAGCTAAACAATTTCAGAGAAAATTCTGAAAATGTTTCTGAACATTTTCTATTTTCTCTGGAACAGTTTTGCTAATCACACCATTAGGTGGACTAAATGAGCTCAAATGGATCTGAAATTTTTATGGTAGTACAAGGATATTTTGATGAACATCTCAGCAAAATTTCAGGATTTTCCTCCTAAGGATTCTCCAGTTAAAATTCCTAACAGTTTAAACTTTAAGGAATTAATCCTGGAGAATTAAGGAATTTCATGAAGTGAAACTTGATTTTCTGGAAAGTACACAGAGAGCTGAATCCAGCAAAATTTGGTTCACTCAATTTGGAGCTTTCTAGCCAAAGTTATAAGGATTTGAGGTTTGAAGGAAATCTGAAAATCGGGGAAAAGTTTAAACTCGCGCGTGGGCCTAGGGGACACGCGTCGCACTCCTAGGCGATGGCACACCGCGGCCCACAAGGATTTTGCGCGCCAGCACACCCGATCCCGGCCGCAGCCGGATCCCGATTCAAAATATCTGCCGCTGACAGCTGGGGTCCACCCCCTTCTTCAACCTCGCGACACCCGCGCCCCGCCGCCGAGGGACCTCGCCGGAGAGCTCGCCGCCGGCTGCTGTACAGCTCCAAACTTCTTGATTCTGGCCGACCCTGCCTACTTTTACTTGGGGAACAGGATCCGAGGGTCAGCTGCTCATGACAACGGCCGGAGCATGGTCGGCGACGAGCCGCCATATCGGAATGACTTCGGCCATGTCGGCTGACTCCCCTAGTACCTCAGCTACTTGGGAAATCGGTCGGGGAGCATCAGTGGACCTCAGAGAAGGTCGACATGACCTCGAGGCAGCTCGGGGAAGGCCCGAAATAGGTTCTCACCGTGCGCCCGATACCCCCCGTTCGTTCCGCCATTAGTCGACCTCAAATTACGCCGGGCACAGAGGTTCTCCGGCCCAGAGTTGTGAAGGCAACTCGTGCGTTACCGTGTCTAGCTCGTGTGAGAGCGGCCTGAGGCCCTCTAATCCTTTCTAGAGCACGAATTAAACAGAATCGTACCCGAAGGTCGTTCTGCACACAGAAAGGGGAAAAATGGAAATTCGCCGCCGGTGAGCAACCACTCGAGCTGTGGCTCGGGGATGAGCAGCACCGGTCACCCGCGCGTCCAAGGGTGCCTTGGCTCGGGCGTGACAACGCCCAGGTTGGGCTGTCCACGAGAGCCCGAGGTGCGGCGGTTCCAAGTTCCGAGTTTGATCTTTCGGCACAGCCGATATCAATCGGTTTCAACCGAATTCTAGCAATGGGGAGGATGGAGGAAGGTCTCTAGTACCTTGCTGGGACTCTGGAGTGGAAGGAGGGAGCTGCGATCGGCGTCCTCCGATCAAGTCCGAACTGCGGAAACTTTCGGCCGGTGCTGGGTTCTTGCGGGAAAACACGTCGGTACCTCGGCCGAGGAGGGGGGCAGGCGCCTTAAGAAGGCTCTGCACCGCCTCATGCCCGCGCGTGGGCAAGCAGCTGGTGGCGCGGTGGCTGGCCTCGGTGGCGATCACTGCTGCGGCTCGGCGACCCGAGTGAAAAGTCTCAGTCGGTTTGTGTTGAAGTAGAGGCTGACATGTGGGTCCCACCCTTCCTTTTAACCTCTGAAATTTACTTCTAATCACTGTTGTAAACAGTGAACCCCATACTACCCTTGGCAATTCAAATTATTCCCCCATGAGCCATTTGAATTGATCAAAGTTCAAATGAGGTTTGGTTTGAATGAATTTCAGCACAAGTTCAGTTTGAAATTCAAATAAAGTTTGAATTTCTCCCCCTTAGCTCATGTCAAGATCAACTCCAAATGGAGTGAAAATTGGTGTGTGAGCTCACAAAAATGTGCTGAGTAAGAATATGCCTTCCACTTTCAAATTCATGGTATAAAAACAGTTTGAATTTGAATATGTTTTCAAACTGCCCCCTTCCTATCTATACCCAAGATGACCTCAAAAAGGTTTTGAATTTGGGTGAAACTTGGCATGGACATCCTTAGCAAAGTGTAGGAGTTTTTCCTATGTCCAGCCCATCTATATCACATGTGGGAAATACCACTTTTGCAATGTGTAAGTTTGTTCCCTAATGAGCATGTTGATAATTGTTACTTGCTCTTCATTTGTGTTCATCATTCTTCCTCAAATGAGGTGTGTGGTGTGGGGATGAACACTACAAATGGGTGTCAAAAACTGAGGCCCTTACATGGCCCCCTCTTGAGCCTTGCGGTTCCTATGGTAGTCCAGCTGACAACTATTCCCCGCACCATCCAAACACCCACACTACGTCGGAAATACACCTAATTAATTGGCCAAGCTACCCCATCTCAGCATGTGGTTGGCACGGTAAAGCCAGGTTACATGCTCCATGAACCAGTTCTTAGAACCCAGGCAAGCACTAAACACAAACCCATGTCTCGTGAACGCAGCACCAACCAAAGCATCTAGCTTGCCTAGATTCCTATCTCTACCATAATTCATAGTATTCCATTCAAGGGTAAATAACCAAGGTGATGATCTCATATCTTATTCTAAGCATGGCTAAGCATGAGTAGTATAAAATAAATAACATAATAAATAACTCCCAACCCAGGCTACAAGGAAACAAGATAATGAAAATCTAGGGAAACTTTCTAGCATGGGTTTCATAGTTCAACTGACAATGCAAATAGTTCTAGCTGCACATCCTAGCTTAGGTGCAAAGTGGTCAAAGACACTTGCCTTCTTCCTGCTGCTCCGAGAATGGAAAGTCTTGATCTTGGAAAGTGAGAACCGGCTCTAGGGCTGGTTCTACTCACGCAAACATACACGTAGCAAAAGAAAAACAACACTCCATAAGCAATCATCCATATACACAAGTCAAACATACATAGAATATGGTTTCACATTATTTTTTTGGCCTATATTTACCAAAGTCCACTTATATATATATTTAGTTTTGGTGTCTCATGTTTAACTTCTTCTTTTTAGTTTCCTATAATATCGTAGCCAAAATTTTGTGTGTATGTGTGCATATATATCACATGTGAGCTTTGCTTTTATCCAATTTGTAAACTATATGAGTTGTCTATGTATGCTTACACTCTTTAAACATATATATATATATATATATATATATATATATATATATATATATGGCTCACAACTTTGAAATACAGATTTTAAATGCACACATAAACTGAATTGTAAATTTTAAACCAATTTCTATATTATATACTATACTTTTTATCTATGAGGTTTGCATAAAAGAGTATATACCAACCCTAAACAGAATTTTAGACTTCCTATACACTTTCAAATTGAAACTTTAGATTCAAGAACCTTATATGACATTTCCTAAGTGTGTATACATAGTTTTCCATACTTTCAGATTTATTTCTATGGCTAAAAGTGAATTTCAGAATTAAAAACAGCAAAATAAACACATACACAGAATATATATATTGCTCAAAAATACCAAAACAGAACTTTTATGGGCCTCCTAACTGTTTAGATGATTTTAGATTCATTTTTACATACATTTCAGAATTGTGTTATGCCTAAAATAAATTTTCAGCAATAACAGAAACTAAATGGCATTTTTCAGAGTTCATTTGCAACTTAAAATCAGTTCTCAAATTATCCTAAATGTCTCCAAGGTGCTAGAAAAACTTAAATTGCATTTAAACATGTGGTTGCATCCCTATTTGAATTTAAATCATACTCAAATGCTTAAATTTCTAAATCAGGTGTTATACAGGGTTTGAAGTGTAAATATACACCACTGCAGGGTCCCAAAATCTTATTTTCTTAAAATTCAGGGGTCTAAAATGTAAAACAGAGAATTTTCCTAATTTTCTATTTATCCAGGGGCTAAATCAGCTTTACTTAGCATTTTTCCTAATTCAGAGAACCTCAGGGGGTAGCTCAGAAGAATCCGGGGTTAGATTAAAATTCCCTAGCACGCCAGGGGGTATGTTGTGAACAGTCCGACTGTTAGACTGCAGGATCGACCTGGACCGTCGGATTTTAAACGGAGGGCTGAGATTATAATGGGAAGGAGTACCGGGCGATCTATTTTCATCCGCGTGATATAAAATGGACCGGCAGACTTCGGCGTTTAAATGGAAGAGAAGCTAAGGAAGTTGTTTGAGATCGTGCTGGAGTGCACGGGGCCGGAGGCGCTGGACGTGTGGCGTTCGGTTGCAGGAAAATCGCGGCGGCAGTTGGAGGGGGACGATGGAGGGCGATGACAAGTGGGTCCAGCTCGTCAGTGGGAGGAAGAGAAGGAGAGGGCGCGGGCTAAATCGGCTGCTCGGGTGGATTTCGGCCCAGTAGCCAGTTTTTCTTTTCCTTTTCCTTTTATTTTCTGTTTCTCCACTTCAAATTTGAATTCCACTTTAAATTTTCTATCTTTTTCAACATGCAGTACGTCCATTTGATTGGAATTCAACTTTACAAATTTTGGGATGTTACAGTCGGGACATGACTGTTGTAAGTTAAAGTTTATTTATAACGGTCATTTCTATGCCGTCGTAAATAAGCACCTATACCTATTCACGAGCGGGCCGCGAGACGCCCGCGCCTAATCGCCCGTCGCCTCCGCGCGCCCGCGCCACCCCCACCGCCGAGCCAGCCGCCTCCAGCACCGCCCCACCCCCGAGCCGGCCACCCCCACCGTCGCCGGCCCACCGCGCCACCGCCGGCAGCCGTGCGTCAAGTAATTTTGTTATTAGTGCTTGTCTTAGATTAAAAATTTATGTAGTTCATTAAATAGTTTGGTTTAAGGGATTAAATGCTTATAAATTAAGTACTTTATAATGTAGGTACTTGTATTGTTAATTATTTAGTTTTTTGTTTATTTAGTTGATTATTTAGTTAGTTAGTAAATTAAGTAAACTAAGTAGTTTATTATATAGTTACTTTTGTTCTGTAGTTACTTTATTTTTAATTAGTTTAGCTTTTTTATTTAGTTGATTATTTGATTGTTTATTTAGTTGATTATTTAGTCAATTATTTAGTTTAGTTGTTTATTATTACTTCATTATTTGTTGTTACTTATTAGTAACTCGATTTAGTTATTTAGTTTATGATTATCAGTAGCTTAATTATCTATTGTTAATTACTTAGTTTATAATTTACTTTTTTGTTTAGTAGCTTAATTTAGATGATTATTTAGTATTTTAATTGATTGATTAACTGATTTATTAGAAAATAGATTGTTAATTATTTACTTAACGACCATTAGCTATATACACCATCATGAGAGCATGTAGTGCAGTAATTATTAGTAGGACAACTGTCAAGCCAGGCTTGGAGACGAGTGGTGCTGGTGCGAACATGGAGCGCTCGTTGGAACACAGCGGTGTACACCAGACATTCACTGGCCATCTCGTAACCTTTCCCTCTCTTTCCTTATTTCTTTCCTCTCTCTCGCATTGGAACACATGAAAACCGTTGCAAATAAGCTTTTTACGACGGTATTGAATGAATAAAAAATGAGTAATGTAACCTATGCGTCACCTATTTTGAATCGGCACGTGTCACTTGCACTACGCATGTGACAGGTGTAGGTTCAGAACTGTCCTTTTTTGGATAGTCTCAGAGTGTCCGAGAGAGCTTGCTTATGGCGAGACGCGAGAGGTCCGGATCTGATTGAAGTTTCGGTTGTATAACTCTGATGTTCTCTGTTGCACCATTTTGAGCGTGCAGTTGGAGAACTACGGGGTTATGCTGCCAAAATTTCATCAGAATTTGGATCCCGCGTCTCATTGTAAGCAACCTCTCTCGGTCACTCTTGAGTGGGTTTAGTACACATCCTTCCTAATAGATGTAGATGCGTGATAGATGATGTTGACTTGTCTGGATTTAGTTTGTAGGCTCAAATATGGGTGAAGACTGTAGTTGAGTGTATACTGGTTGGAACAAGAATGGAAGTCACTCAGATGAGTGGGTGACCAAGACTACGGCTTTTGTAGACCATGCTTTTCATTAGCGAAGATAAATAAGGTATGGTCCGTGTAGAAGATGTCAGAATATGAGGTGTTTGGACATGAAAATGTCTTGAGTGGGTTTAGCACATATTTGTTGTGACGCCCTCATTCTGAGAGGAAAACCACTCGGAACCCGGACTGATATATATGTGTGCCCAGGACGTTCATCACACATACAGATATCATCCACAAACTGAATTCAGAATATATATAACCACGAATGAATATGTTCAAGTACTTTATTACATCAATGTCTATTGCAGCGGAAGTCTCTAATCTATTCTAGCAGCGGAAGTCTTTATTCTAGCAGCGGAAGTCTTCTAACTAGTGTGGAAGCAACTAGGCAGCAGCAGCGGCTCCATCTCCTACTCCACAAGCAAGGTTGAGGGTGGATCTCACGCCTAATATTTCACATGCTCTTCAAAGTATTCCTCTCCTGTTGCTGATGATGTATGATAAATGCAAGGGTGAGTACATGTCGTACTCAGCAAGTGCGTAAAATATGACATGTAGCTTACTTCAAGGTAGGTATAAAAGGCTCATTGCAGAAAAGTAGAATTTATTTCATAAACCACGATAAAAACAGCAACTAGCTTTAAGTGAATGTAATCCCAACATATTAAACATCAACATACCTCCTTTATGATTCACCACTTTCCATGTCTCATCCAGACATTATTCTTCCTCAACTTTTCTTATGCTCATGAATACCATCTCGTATTCACTACCATCTCATGAATAGCATCTCGTATTCACTATCATTTCATCTCATATTCAATTCAGTCTCATAACCGAGACCAAATCTCATTTCCATGACTCAACAGTCATGCAACCAATCTCATTCACTACAGGAAAACGGATCATTGACGACGGCCAAATTTATTGACGACGGGGCTGTCGTCTTTAATGTTATTGACGACGGCTTTATCTAGCCATCATCAATAACTTAGTTATTGACGACGGCTAGACGAGAACCGTCGTCAATAAATTATTGACGGCGGTGGCTATCGTCTTTAACTAAATTCGGGCCCACCCGAGGAGTTATTGACGACGGTGACCTAGCACCGTTGTCAACAAGTCCTTATAGACGACAGTTTCCTACACCGTCATCAATAACGGGGTATATAACCCGTGCGCGAGCCGGGAGGCGGCCAGTGCCACCTCCCGACTCGCGCTGGACTTCCCCGTCGCCGCCACCGTCCCAGTCGCCGCCGCCCGTCCCCGCCGCCGCCGCCGCCCGTCTCCGGCCCGAGGTAAGTCCCCTCCCCCTCCGGCCTCTGCCCGGCTTTCGTCGCCCCCCGGAGTATGTTTTTGTGCCTACCTGTGAGTATGTTTTGATTGCCTGTGATCTGACCATCGAGCAAGGGCTGGCCTCGAAGCCAGGGCAGGATTTTCTGTTTTTTTTTAAAAAAAATTGCAAAGCTGATTGAGTATGTTTTGATTGCCTGTGATCTGACCATCGAGCAAGGGCTGGCCTCGAAGCCAGGGCAGGATTTTCTGTTTTTTTAAAAAAAATTGCAAAGCTGATTGACGACGGTTTCTGGTACCTGGCCATCGTCAATAAGCCATTAGTATTGACGACGGCCAAGTACCAGAAACCATCGTCAATAAGCCACTGTTATTGATGACGGCCAAGAACTTGGCCGTCGTCAATAAGCCATTAGTATTGACGACGGCCAAGTTCCAAAAACCGTCGTCAATAAGCCACTGTTATTGACAACGGCCAAGAACTTGGCCGTCGTCAATAAGCCATCGTTATTGACGACGGTACAAACCCTGGCCGTCATCAATAAGCTAGCTTATTGACAAGAGCCTGACCCTGGCCGTCGTCAATATGCTGTTGTAGCTTATTGACGACAGCTGGATTTAGCTGGCGTCAATAATCTTATTGACGACTAATAATTGACGACAACCATAAACTGTCGTCTATAACGTTTTACCGTCGTCAATAAGTTATTGACGACGGTACTGTGCTTATTGACGACGGTTTTTGGCCATCGTCTATTGTCCGGATTCCTGTAGTGATTACCCGGACTCAACAGTCCCGAAAACCAAATCCAAAGAGCAAACCATAACCAACCTGAATACCATCCAAACCACCCCCAAAAAAATCCCATCTAATCATGTGGGTTGTCCAGGCGCTCGTGACCGTAAGCTCGGCTATCATGATAGTTTTAGACTCTGCAGAGTTTGTACCACTTTACCCACAAGTTTGTGATTTCGTCACCCATCGGCGACTGCAGAACCTCCATTTTACCAGTACACAACCGTCGATGTATGGCCAAGATATCACAAAATAGCCTTTACAAAGGGGCTACTAGATGTATGGACCCACTAAGGTTTCACCAGCAAGCTAGAATCTCCAATTCTCCCACATACGGGCCCCCCTCTTGTGCCATGCAGTTCCTAGAGCAGTCCTCACTCGACTCCAATTCCCCGTGCCTTCCACGGTCCATAACAATCTAGCAACTTACCTAATTAGCCAGCTAAGCCGCACCCATATTTGGCCTTGTGGTGGCACTGTCTTCCTGGCATGTGCTCGCATGAACCGGTCCTTAGATCTACGGCAAGTACACCACCATCTCATTCTACCACTTTCACAAACCAAGTCTTGCCTAGATCTCCCTCCGATTCATGTTCATTATCAACATCAGTTTTATCATCAACATTATTCATACGAGTGCAGTTGGCTAGACACATCTATCTCGCTTCCCATAATCCCGTGGACTCAGCGAAGCATAAACCAAAAACGACCATACCCGACTTATAAACTTCCCTGGCGACAAAGGGTGGTTTGACAAAACTAGTAAACTCCTATAAAAGGGTTTCCCATCAAGTTGACTCAATCAACAACAATTTTCGCAAACAAAACAGTTTTCCAAAACATAGGATCAATATGGTCAAGGGCACTTGCCTTGTTCTTGTGGCTTCTGGTGCTCTTGGATCTCGAAGTGTTGATTCTGAAATCCTTCGTAGATAGCTCCCTGAGCTTGTCCTTCTACTTCGATCACGCATATAAGAAATATATAGCAATCAAACATTATGCACAATCCTTATTCAAGATGCAATGGTGCAGATGCATGCTTCCTATGATGCTATATGTATTTACGTGTTCTTGCATGTTTTAATGGCTTTGCGTGGGTTTTTACGATGAACAGAGGTGTACGGATCTAGTGTGGACGTGGTGATGATCTTGACTCAAGATCCAGATCAAACCGAGCAACACGTGATCTGTCCACATGAAAGAGCTTTGGTTCGAAGAGATCGGAGAACAGGTGCAAAGAAAACCGCGATGACATCGTAAGGTGGTACTGGAGACCTACCTTTCTTCTTTCGGGGTCTTCTTCCAAAAAAAGATTGTCTGCTCCTCCTTCAGTGTTGGTGTCGGGGCTCGTCGGCGGCTCTTTGGCGACTGAACTCCGGCGAAGGGGTTAGCTCAGCGAGTTTGGGGCTAGGGCTTCTAAGTTGTTGGCTTGGAAAAGATGTTACGATCAAGGGGTTGTTTCGAGTTCTATTTTATAATCGGGAACAGAAGAGTCCTATCCCGATAGGATTTCAAATAAGAGTCCTATTCAAACTGTTTTTTGAATCTTAATAACTTATCTTCAATTGATTTGGTGTGGTAACAACGTGGAATTCGTGTCGGTCTCCTTCCGTATCGGCATTCCCGCGCGTATAGAAGAAAAATCGTCTCAGAATCCCATCACCTCTGCAGTGATGAGCTCCGAAGGCTCCACGTGTCTAGCGGAGGCCAGGCCTCCCTTTTCTTTAGAGGCGGGCTCCAGTTGTGCCGCGTGTCAGGCGGGCGGGACCTCCCCTCTCCTCGGAGGCAAGCTCCGCGTGCGCCACGTGTCCTGGCGGGCGGAACCTCTCTCTCCCTCAGAGGTGAGCTCCGTGTTTGCCATGTGTCTGGTGGGTCGGGACCTCCTCTCTATCCAGAGACGAGCTCTGCGTATGCCACGTGTCGATGCCAGACCTCCCCTCTCTTCGGAGGTGGCTTCCGGGTGTGCCACGTGTCAGTGTCGGACCTCCCTCTCTTTGGAGGTGAGCTTCGAGGATGACACGTGTCAAGAAGTGTCGGATCTCCCAGAGGTAGGCTCCGAGAGCGACACGTTTCTGGCGGGGCCGGACCTCTCGGAGGTGAGCTCCGAGAGCGATACGTGTCCCACATGGCTGGACCTTTCTTCTCAGCAGTGACTAGCGTCGAAGGCGACACGTGTCCCATGTCCCGTGTCACGTGTCAGTGCCACGTGTTAGTGCCAGATCTCCCCTCTCTTCGGAAGTGAGCTTCGAGTGTGCCACGTGTCCAGCAGCCCTGGATCTCTGTTCTACTTAGAGATGAGCTCCGAGGTCGACACGTGTCCAATAGCGTCGGACCTCCCTTTTCCTCGGAGATCAGCTCCGAGGATGACATGTGTCCAGTAGTGCCTTCTCCTCGGAGGTGAGCTCCGAGGACGACATGTGTCCTGCAGTTTCGTCTCCTCAGAGGTGAGCTCCGAGGATGACACGTGTCCATCGGGACCGAACCTCGCTCCCTCCGCGGGGGTGAGCTCCGAAAGCGACACGTGTCCCATAGTGTCAGACCTCTCGGATGCGAGCTTCGAGGGTGACACGTGTCTAGCGGGGCCGGACCTCTCGGAGGCGAGCTCCGAGAGCGACACGTGTCCCGCAGGGTCAGGCCTCGCTTCTCCGTAGTGACTAGCTCCGAAGGTGACACGTGTCCTGCAGGGCTGGCCTCGCTCCTCCGCAGAGGCTAGCTCCGGGGGCAACACGTGTCCCACGGGGTCAGACCTCGCCCCCCTTCTACAGGGACGAGCCCCGAGCCTGCCATGTGGCCAGTTTAGCGGCGGACCTCTCCCCCTTCACAGGGATGAGCTCCGAAGGCGCCACATGGCCAGCGGCCGCGGGAAGTTGTCTTTGGCGGTCCTCGGCGAACTGGAATGGGCTCTTTTTGGCTATCTTTTTTATTCTTTCCCTGTTTCAACTTATTTAAAAATGTTTCTCTACATGAAATATGAATGCATGCATGATTACAAAAATTATGGTGTCATAGATGTAGATGCGTGATAGCTGATGTTGACTTGTCTGCATTTAGTTTGTAGGCTCAAATGTGGGTGAAGATTGTAGTTGAATGTATACTTGTTGAAACAAGAATGGAAGTCACTCAAATGAGTGGGTGATCAAGACTACGGCTTTTGTGGACCGTGCTTTTTCATTAAAGATAAATAAGGTACGGTACATGTACAAGATGCTAGAATATGAGATGTTTGGACAAAAAACGCTTTCAATAGACTTGTGGTGATACGGTTTCGTGCCACATTATTAGGTGTGGGTCTTTCTCGGCGAATCTGCGCCTAAATCTATAGAATAAGAGGAAGAGTATGTTTATAGCATGGGGTTGATAGTATGGACGAGATGCTTGAATCTATACAATCATACTTTAACGAAGATTCTCCTACAACGGAGGTTGAAGCGTTCTTCAAGCTTCTTAGAGCCTCAGAATAGCCTCTACATGAGCACACAAAAGTTACCCTCCTTTCTTTCGTGACACGAATTATGGCAATTAAGTCTAAGTACTTCTTCTCAAATAACTGCTACAACGATCTTGTCAAATTGATCAGCGATATTCTTCCAAAGCCTCATAAAGTGCCTAAAGACATGTACCAGTCAAAGAAAATGTTTTCTGGTCTCGGTGCGAAATATGAGAAGATTGATGTGTGCCGAGAGAACTGCATGCTTTTCTGGAAAGAGCATGGCAAAGAGAAAAAGTTCTTAAAGTACGGTAAATCAAGGTTTGTCGAAGTTGTTAATGACGACAGTGACAAGGTGATGAAAGAACTCGCACAAAACAAACTTCATTACTTGGCCATTACACCTCGGTTGAAACAATTGTTTCTTTCTAAAAGAATTGCCAGACACATGAGGTGGTACAAAAAAGGTGTGTGTGAAAATGATGGTGCACCCATCCGATAGCGAAGCATGGAAGGCGCTGGACAGCTTCAATGCAGACTTCGCCAGTGATGCGAGAAATATTCGCATCGGGTTAGTGACAGATGGATTCTCATCTTTCAGTACAAACACCACACCTACTCATGTTGGCTCATTTTTGCTATTCTGTACAACCTACCACGTGCTCTTTGTATGAAATGTGAATTCATGTTCCCTTGCCCCATTCTACCTGGACTGGATCATCCTGGTCCACGCCTGAACGTGATGTTGCAACCGCTAGATGAAGAGTTGAAACGGTTGTGGACAAATGTTGAAGCGTACGACTGTTACAAGAAGAAAATTCGACCTTCCACTACAGGAAACACGACACCTTACGGTGGCCCAAACCCTAAGCCGTCATAAGTAAGCAAACTGTCGAATATTACACGTAACTTACGACAGCCCAACTCCAGGGCCGACGTGAGTTAGCAGGCCGTCGTAAATAATTGTCTACACCCAGCGGGCCGTATCCTTTCTTTCTTTCTTTCTCGCTCTAACTCCACGCCGCCGCCGCCGCTCGCTCTCGCCTCCGCCGCGAACCGTTGGCTCCGCCTCCGAGCTCTCGCCGACCGCCAGGTACGCCGCCCCCCTCCCCTCTGTTAATGTGCCATTAATTTTCGCCACCGCTGTTGCTGTACCATCATTGTCTCGCCGCCGCCGTTGTTGCCCTCCTTCCGACTCCCCTCCACCTTCTCACCATAGAGGTGCCCCCCTCCCCCTCCCCCACCGGGCCCACCACCAGAGGCTCCCCAGCCCCCTGCCCTCAGCTGGGCCCACCACCACCAGCCCCCCACCCCACCAAAGGTCACCCCTCCCCCCTGGTCCCACCACCAGAGCCATGGCCGCCGCCGTCGTCGCCAACTCTGTAATGTAGTTTAGCGCTCCTTAGGTTTCTGTGAAACCAATGGATAATGTCCCAAGCATTTTTGTCCATCCATGTCGGAGGCAAACTTGTCGGAGTTCCTACGCCACCCTCTGCCGTCACCGAGTACTATTCGACCATTTTTAGCCCTAGTCGGTGTTCCTCATGGTCTAATACCTCACAGTCTCGTCGCTGTCTCTCACCCTTTCCCTATCTCTCCAACTCTCTCTCTCTCTCTCTCTTTATTCCTCCCTCTCTCTCTCTCTTTGTCCTCCTTGTCTCTCTCTCTCTATCTATCTATCTCTCTCTCTCTCTATCTATCTATCTATCTCCCTGCAGGCGATCAACGAGTAGAACAAGAGGCAACGGTAGCATCAGGGAGGGGGTCTGTTTAGGAAGGACTCCAACACGTACTTGACCAAGGATCAGTACGCGGAGGTAAGTACTTATTATTAACTATTTCCAATAATTACTTATGTTAACAGTATTGATAAAATACTAAATATGTACAGGTTAGTATTAGCTGGTTATAGGGTCAGCCCGACACGTACCGAGCTCTTTGTCGGTACTGGGCTAGCTAGGACTTCTTCGCTAATATGACACCCTCATTTTTGATCTCTGCATAAACATTTTTATAAGATTGAAACAGAGAAGAGAGCCAAAAGGAGCCAATTTCAGTTCGCCTAGAGCGCCGTAGACATTTTCCGCAGGCCGCTGGACACATGGCGTGTCCGGAGCTCATCCCTGCAAATGGGGAGAGGTCCAACCCCGTGGGACACGTGTTGCCCCCAGAGCTAGCTTCTGCGGAGGAGCGAGGCCAGCCCGCAGGACACGTGTCACCTTCAGAGCTAGTCACCGCGGAAATCAGAGGACCAGTCGCGCGTGATACGTGTCGATCTCGGAGCTCACCTCCAAGATGTCCGGTTCGATTGGACACGTGTCACCACCGGAGCTTATCTCCGGGAGGTCCGTCACTAGTGGACACGTGTCAACCTCAGAGCTCGTCTCTGAGAAGAAAGGAAGTCTGGCACTGTTAGGACACGTGGCACACCCGGAGCCACCTCCGAAGAGAGGGGAGGTCCGGCACTGACACGTGGTGTGCACGGAGCCACCTCCGAATAGAGAGGAGGTGCCGACCGCCAGGATACGTGGCGCACGCGGAGCCCGCCGCTGAGAAAGAGGAAGGTCTCGCTCGCTTGACACGCGGCACAACCGGAGCTCGTCTTTGCGAAAAGGGGAGACCAGGCCCCCGATGGACATGTGGAGCTTCCAGAGCTCATCACCGCGGAGGTAACGAGTTCTGGAGCGGTTTTTGCTTCTGCACGCGTGGGAATACCGGTACGGGAGGAAACCGACATGAATTCCATAATGTTACCACACCAAATCAACTAAAGATAAGTTGTTAAGATTTAAAAAAGTTTGAATGGGACTCTTATTCGAAGTCCAATCAGACTAGGACTCTTTTCCTCCTGATTATAAATAGAACACAGAACCTTTGGCAGAAACCACGAACTTCTTTTCCAACTCCTGAGCCGACGACTTAGAGCCCAAGCCCCAACTCGCCGAATAAAACCTTCGCCATAGTTCAGTCAAGGGAGATCGCCGGAAGAGAGCCCCCAATGATCTGTCTTGCTAGGAGAAGGACCCTGAGACCAAGAAGAACGTAAGGTAGGTCTCCAATACTACCTTACGACATCATCGCGTTTTCTTTGCATCGGTTATTCGATTCCTTTCGAACAGAAGCTTTTTCGTGGACAGATCATGTGTTGATCGGTTTGATCTAGAGTCAAGATCATCGCCATGTCCATATTTGATCCGAACACCTCTGTTCATCGTAAACCCATGCAAACCATGCAAGAACACGTACAAACTGATCTAATAGAAACTGATCATAGGATAACATGCATATGCATCATCGCATCTAGTTAAAGTTTGTGCATGGTATTGATTGTTGTCACTACAGGAAACAGGGCAACATACGACAGCCTGTATAACATACGACGGCTAGCTATCGTATATAAACTTACATACGACGGTCAGCAGATGCTGTCGTATTTAAACTTATATACGACAGTACAGCCGTCGTTTAGTATATGTCTGTCGTATATAGCAGTTATATACGACAGCCAACCCTAGGCTGTTGTATATAGCAGTTATATACGACAGCCAACCCTAGGCTGTCGTATATAGCGTTTATTTACGATAGCCCGTGCGGCTGGCTGTCGTATATCGAGCCGGCCGTCGTATATAGGTCACATATAGAGCCCATCGGGGCCAACCCTAATTGTTTTCTCCTTACCCGCTCCGCGCGGCCGCCTGCTGCCCGAGCCACCACCGCCCGCTCCGCCGTCTGCCGCCCGAGCCGCCGCCGCCCGCGCCGCCGCCGCCCTTGGCCGCCACCTTCCTGTGCCACCTTCCCGCTCCGGCCCATGCGCTCGCCGCCTTCCCGCTCCGGCCCATGCGCCGCCGCCGCCTCCACGCCGGCGCCCCCACCACGCCGCCGGCGCCCCCACCCCGGCGCCGCCGCCCCCATCCCGCCACTGCCCATTTGACCCCGCCAACGCCCCCACTGCACCCCGCCACCCCGACGACGCAGCCCGCCCCACGCCGCAGCTGAACTGCACCGCCGGCCGCTCTCCCCGCGCGGCCGCCCCGCGTCGCCGCTGCCGTCCGTAGCCCTCACCGTCCGAGCCGCAGCCGCGGTCATCGCGATCCGTCGCCCTCGCCATCCATCACCCTCGCCGCAAGTAATTCTAACCATTAATTCAATTACTTGATAATTATGCTAATTAGTTGATAATTATGCTCATGTAGTTAGAATAGTAGTTTATAATTTCGCTAATTAGTTGTCCATTGTAAATTACTTGTTATTATATATGTTTAGGTTTAGGTTAATAATGTTTAAGATTTGTTGTTGTGTTATTCATACTTAATAATGCTTAATATACGATGGATTTGCTGTTGTTATGTTGTTATATGTTGTTGTTTAGGATTTATTGTTGTTTAGGAGTTATTCATGCTTTAGGATTTGTTGTTGTTATGTTGTTGTTTAGGAGTTGTTGTTTTGTTATGTTATATTATTATATATGCTTAGGTTTAGGTTACTAGCATCTCCTCTGCCATGAGGGCCCTCGCCCCCTACTTCCTGACGCCGCTCGCTCCCGCCTCCTCCCGCACCCGGCGCCGGACCTCATCTCCTCACTATCGGACAGCGCCCGACCCAACCTCGTATGCGCCGTCCTCCGCCACGCTGCTGTGAGGAGGGCCGCGCTGCTTCTCATGATGGGGCACGACGGGTTCTCCTCCCCAGAGGTGTGCCTGCATTACCTGCTCGCGTCACGAAATGTGGACTCTGTGGCGGAGCTCGATGGAATATGTCTCTCTCTCAATCTTTCCTTCTCTTTCTCTTCTTTTCTCTCTCTCACTTAAATGACTCAAAAATGAAAGATTGACCTAAACCTTTACAATATGCGTCACCTGTTTCGAACCGGCCCATCTCACATGTGTTACGCATGTGAGGCGTGTAGGTTCGGAATTGCCCCTTTTGGACAGCCTAGGAGTGACTGAGATGGCGTGCTTATGACCGAGAGGATCGTGATGTTGATGATGGTGGTGTTGATGATCATGATGTTGATGAATTTTGAAACTGATTACGAGTAATGTTCTTTTAAATGAAAGTAACATTAATTATCGCTTACATTACTTTTGAAACTGATTACGAGTAATGTTTTTTTAAACTGATTAGGATGTCGTCAAGCAAGGGTTCGAAGGGGAAGAAGGCACTGAGTGTGAGGGGTTTCCTCCCCTCGCAGGAGAGAGACGACTACTTCTACGGTTCCACTTACAGCGGGAGCAGACGCACTCAGCTGTTAAGTGTGTGTCCAGAGTTGTGGGACAGGGTTGTCAGTTTGCAGCGTACAGAGGTAAATTTTTCTACAATGCACAAAATTATTAAAATCACTTTTTCAATTTAACTTACTTACTTTACCATTGTAGTCTGATTCGGACTATGAGTCCGAGGCCAGAGCGGCACCTCAGGAGACGGGTACGCAGCGCAGCGTGCCCTCGGGGAGCGAGCCCTCTGGTAGCCAGGCCTCTGGCAGCCAGCCCTCCGGCAGCCACCCCGAGGGTAGTCTGCCCAGCGAGCCCGAGGGCACCCAGCCCGAGGACACGTCCGGTGACCAGCCTTCTGGGTCACCAGACGTGGTGCCGCAGCGAAGGAGACGTACTAGGAGGAGTAACTTTGTTGGTCCTCAACCGATTCCTAGAGAGCCGGTAATTATTCGTCCGGTTGGAGACAGGTAACACATTAATAAAATATTCATTTCTATTTGTTCTCAAAGACTATGATCTTACTTAATGACTTAACAAACATCTTTTTAGTTCTTGGGAGGACCTCTCGTACGACGGGCAGGAACACCACAGGACGGTGAACGGTTGCATCGGGAACTTAGTGCGTCTGCACTACCTCGGTGCGATCGATGGACGTGCAGCTACGTCGTGGGACGACGACGCGCGTGTTCCTCACCCGCAAAACGACAACCTACAGGGAGTCGTGTGGGCAGATTTTTGGGTAAGTAACATTCATAAATATTTGAAGTTTCAATTCTTTATGTTCCTTCAAATATTAATGTGCGTATATGTCGAACTGTGTTGGCTTCCTACAGCTCAGGTACCACCTTGAGGACCCGGCTAAGCAGATGGATCACGTCCGCTCCATGTTCGAAGTGAACGCTCGGAAGCTTGTCATGCAAATGCTTTCGAACGCTCGGAGTCAAGTAGTTAACGACTACTTGAAGCTCCACGACCACGAGGTTGGGTCATTCAGAGACGCCTCCGACACGTACTTGACGGAGGAGCAATACACAGAGGTAAGTTGCGTAATCTTTAAATTATTCACATTAGTTTTGCTAAGTAACATCTAATGAACTATGCATGTGTGCAGGTTAGTGTCCCTTGGTTACAGGGATGAACTGAAGATTACCGAGCCCTTTGCAGGTATTGGGCTAGCGATGAGTTCATCACTAAGTCCAAGAAGGCTCGAGATGCCAGAGGGAGCTCAGAGAAGCACGGTATGGGCGTATAGGTTTTTTTTTGCGAATGGCTAAACGGATGGTAAGTTTCTTGGTGGTTTTTATTATATTCATAATGTAGTATTGTTCGTACTAACATATGTTCACAGGAAAAGGAGACCGGCGTGAGACCGAGTGCTACTGCGGTCTATAGGAGAGGTCACGCTAACCCTTCTCAGCCGAAGCAGTGTAGTCAGTACGCAGCGGAGCGACTGGTAAGTTTCATGACCTCTCAAATTAGTTGACACTATATATGTTGTTGAACTTACACAATTTCATTGTTTTTCGGACTAGGTATGGACAAGAGGCTGTGAGGATACACGGCGAAGGGTTCGATTGGAAAACTCCCCCAACATCAACCCTCAAGCCGCGTATGCAAGCGGAGGTGGAAAAGCACACGGAAGGTGAATTCATTTACTTTCATTGTTTTCAATTCGAGATTATTTGATTTTACCTTGAATTGATTCTTTTTTGTAGGCTTGCCATATTCTCTGGAGTCGTCAACTCTAGAGAGGCACGACTTGCGAGAGGCAGCTCCTCGTAGTCTTCGGCTGCTAGCGCAGGCTCCTCCAGCTGCCATGTCACCGAGAGAGATCTCAAGGTCATGGCGCTTTGGGAGAGCTTGGCCCGGCAGGAGGAGGCCTTGGCGAGAGAGCGAGAGAACAACAGGGCTGCCATGGCGTACCATGCGTCCTATATGGCACAGATGCAAGCGGCAATGGAAGTAAGAAACATACAATTTTACTTTAATTACATTGCATTTAAATCGGTTTTGTAAATTGTAATGTTTGAAATGACAGGTGCTAGCTCGACAGCAAGGGCAGCAAATCCAGATACCGTTGTGGCAGCCACCTCCGTTCGTGCTGCAGCCGTCGCCACCACAGGAGCAGTTTCCTGGAGTACAGGTACAAAAAGGAAGTTACATTAAGTTCAACTAAACAATTGAATACGAGAACACCGTTGTAAACTTGTACATATGTCACTGTGTTTCATAGGGATCAGGGACGGAGGCTCAGACTCCATCGTCGCAGCTAAGGGCGCCAGGTTCGCCGCGGCAGGATGACTGCTTCGCTCCCGGAGGTAGTGGAGGGGCTAGTAATCAATAGACTTGTGTTTTTGTTTTTGATTGTGTTGATGTCATACTTCGTGATTGTGGATGTGTACTATTGCACCTTGTTGTGATTTTGTATGTCAAACTGTTTTGTTGTTGTCATGTTGTTGTGGATGTGTAGCTGGCCATCGAGCCAGGTTAGCCATTTTCTGTTTTTAAAAAAATGGAAAAACTTATATACGACGGCATGTATAGTTTATATACAACGGTCGCTATACAGGGCCGTCGTAAATAAGCCTAAATTATATACGACGGCTGGGCCCAGGCTGTCGTATATAAGCTCTTATATACGACAGCCAGGGCCCAGCCGTCGTATATAAAGGCCTCGGCCCACTGGCCCAAGTCTACGAAAGAGGCCGTTGTATATAAGGGGCCGTCGTATATATACTGTTATATACGATAGCGCCGTCATATATAACTATATATACGACAAAATATATACGATGGCCACAAACCGTCGTATATAAACACCTGCCGTCGTATATAGATTATATACGACAGCTTCTACTTTATATACGACGGTTTTGGCCGTCGTATGCTGACGGGAATCCTGTAGTGTGTGAATCTTGTATGTGCGTGATCGCGTATAGAAGGACAAGCTCAGGAAGCTGTTTACGACGAGCTGCCACAACAAGGTTTCGAGATCCAAGAGCAACCGGAACCGCAAGAACAAGGCAAGTGCCCCTTGACCATATTGATCCTATGTTTTGGAAAACTATTTTGTTTTGTGAAAAGGTGTGTGTGCTGAGTCAAACATGATGGGAAACCCTTTTTATAGGAGTTTACTAGTTTTGGTTAAACCACCCTTGTCGCCAGGGAAGTTTATGAGTCGGGTATGGTTTTTGCTTTTATGCTTCGCTGAGTCCATGGGATTGGGAAGCGAGATAGATGTGTCTAGCTAACTGCACTCGTAATGATAATAAGAAACTGATGTTGTTAATGAACATGGATCGGAGGAAGATCTAGGCAAGCCTGGGTTTGTGAATGAGGTAGAATGAGATGGTGGTTTACTTGCCATAGATCTAAGGACCGGTTCATGCGAGCACATGCCAGGATAACAATGCCACCACAAGGCCAAGTATGGGTGCGGCTTAGCTGAGTGATTAGGTAAGTTGCTAGATTGTTATGGACCGTGGAAGGTGTGGAGAATGGGAGTCGAGTGAGGACTGTCGTGGGAACTGCATGGCGCAAGAGGGGGCCCATGGGTGGGAGAATTGGAGATTCTAGCCTGCCGGTGAAACCTTAGTGAGTCCATACATCTAGTAGCCCCTTTGTAAAGGCTATTTTGTGATCTCTTGGCCATACACCGACGGTTGTGCACTGGTATAATGGAGGTTCTGCAGTCACCAACGGGTGATGAAATCACAAACTAGTGGGTAAAGAGGTGCAAACTCTACAGAGTCTAAAACTATCATGATAGCCGAGCTTACGGTCACGAGCGCCTGGCCAACTTCCATGATTAGTTGGATGGTTATTTGGGGATGGTTCTGGAAGGTTCTGGTTATGGTTTTATTTTGGTTTGATTTTCGGGACTGTTGAGTCCGGGTAATAAGATTGGGTTGCATGACTGTTGAGTCATGGCAATGAGATTGGTCTTGGTGCGAGACGGAATTGTTTATGAGATAAAATTGTAGCGAATACGAGATGGTATTCGTGAGATGGTAGCGAATACGAGAAGGTATTCATGAGCAAGAATGAGGTTGATTAATGTCTGATTGGAACATGGAAAGTGATGAATATAATGGAGGTATGATTGGTATTTTAATACATGTTGGGATTACGTTCACTTAAAGTTAAGTTGCTGTTTTATCATGGTTTAGATAAATAACTTTGCTTTCTGCAATGAGCCTTTTTATACCTACCTTGTTGTGAGCTACATATCATATTTTCTCGCACTTGCTGAGTACATCATTGTACTAAAACTTGCATTATTATTTCACCATCAGCAACAGGAGAAGATTACTATGAAGACCAGGTGGAGCATTAGGCGTGTAGTCTGTCCTCAACCTTGCCTGTGGAATGGAGCAGAGATGGAGCTGCTGCTACTGCTTAGATTGCTTCCGCACTAGTTAGAAGACTTCCGCTGCATAGAAATAAGACTTCCGCTGTTAGATTAAGACTTCCGCTGTGAGCATGAGTCCAAGACTCATGAGACATTGTAATAAACTCTGTTATTCGTGGTTATATATATTCTGAATTCAGTTTGTGGAACATATGTGAATGTGTGATGAACATCCTGGGCACACATATGCATCAGTTCTCGGTTCCGTGGTTTTCCATAGAATTGAGGGCGTCACAGATTGGTATCGGATCCACGGGTTGATGGTAGGTTACACGCTTAGATAGAAGTCACAAGTTGGTATCAAGCACAGATTGGTATCAACCTGCCATGGGTCGATCGTAGATCACACAACCTAGAATGATCATAGATTGGTAGCTGAGCCACGCTGACCATAGGATGCAAACCTAGGATGCATAGATTGGCATTGGAAGTACCTTGATATAGGATACAAACCTAGGAGAAGCCGTAGTTGAATCATAGATTAGCATCACCCTAAATCCATATAGGACCCCCATTGAATAAAGCCTTGAATAGGAGTTGTGTGAGTCCTTGTGATGATTGTTGTGATGGTATGTTGAATGTGAGTTGTGGGACGTCTCAAGCGTTGTCCATACCCACACATAAGTAGAAAGGAGGTGTGAGATGTCTCGACACTTGTTCACATCCTCATATGTGCTAATATATAGTCCAATCCACCTTGATGCATATAGTTAGGGGGATCCATCTAATCTTCTAACGTCTATTCTATTTTGTTCTCTCTCATAGATGGTGAGAGGAAACGCCGGCCGCCAAGGAAGGAACGTCAGTGGCAACCAAGAGGATGGCCACGATGAAGTTCCTGTTAACTCCGGAGCTGCTGAGAACAACCTGGAATGGTTGATGGCCATGCAGAATCAACTTATGCAAACCATGATCCAAACTTTGGGTCTGTTGCAGGCCAACAATAACAACCCCGTTCCGGCACCACCGCCACCACCACCGCCGGCTCATAACAGACTGTGAGAGTTCATGAGGACTCGACCACCCACCTCTGCTCAAGCTAACGATCACATGGAGGCCGACGACTGGTTGAAATCCATGGAGAAGAAGCTTGCCATAGTGCAGTGCAATGACCGAGAGAAGGTTCTTTTCGCGTCGCACCAACTCATGGGAGTTACCTCTGACTGGTGGGATGCCCTATGCAACGCTCATGTCGACCCGGAGATGATCACTTGGACTGAGTTCAAGGAGAGTTTCCGCTCTCATTACATCCCTACTGGAGTAATGATGCTCAAGAGACAGGAGTTCGAAGGTCTCCGCCAAGGACAGAGAAGAGTGAATGAGTATCTCAACAAGTTCACGCAACTGTCCCGATACGCCCCCGAAGATGTCAATTCGGACCAGAGGAAGCAGTACCTGTTCTTGAGAGGGTTGAACAATGAGATCCAGGTTCGCCGCGGCGGGATGACTGCTTCGCTCCCGGAGGTAGTGGAGGGGCTAGTAATCAATAGACTTGTGAGTTTGTTTTTATTGTGTGGATGTCAGACTTCGTGATTGTGGATGTGTACTATTGCACCTTGTTGTGATTTTGTATGTCAAACTGTTTTGTTGTTGTCATGTTGTTGTGGATGTGTAGCTGGCCATCGAGTCAGGTTAGCCATTTTCTGTTTTTTTTTAAAAATGGAAAAACTTATATACGACGGCATGTATAGTTTATATACAACGGTCGCTATACAGGGCCATCGTAAATAAGCCCAAATTATATACGACGGCTGGGCCCAGGCTGTCGTATATAAGCTCTTATATACGACAGCCAGGGCCCAGCAGTCGTATATAAAGGCCCCAGCCCACTGGCCCAAGTCTACGAAACAGGCCGTTGTATATAAGGGGCCGTCGTATATATACTGTTATATACGGCAGTGCCGTCGTATATAACTATATATATGACACAATATATACGATGGCCACAAACCATCGTATATAAACACCTGCCGTCGTATATAGATTATATACGACGGCTTCTACTTTATATACGAGGGTTTTGGCCGTCGTATGCTGACGGGAATCCTGTAGTGTGTGAATCTTGTATGTGCGTGATCGCGTAAAGAATGACAAGCTCAGGGAGTTGTTTACGACGAGCTGCCACAACAAGGTTTCGAGATCCAAGAGCAACCGGAACCGCAAGAACAAGGCAAGTGCCCTTGACCATATTGATCCTATGTTTTGGGAAACTATTTTGGTTTGCGAAAAGGTGTGTGTGCTGAGTCACACATGATGGGAAACCCTTTTTATAGGAGTTTACTAGTTTTTGTTAAACCACCCTTGTCGCCAGGGAAGTTTATGAGTCGGGTATGGTTTTTGCTTTTATGCTTCGCTGAGTCCATGGGATTGAGAAGCGAGATAGATGTGTCTAGCTAACTGCACTCGTAATGATAATAAGAAACTGATGTTGTTAATGAACATGGATCGGAGGGAGATCTAGGCAAGCCTGGGTTTGTGAATGAGGTAGAATGAGATGGTGGTTTACTTGCCGTAGATCTAAGGACCGGTTCATGCGAGCACATGCCAAGATAACAATGCCACCACAAGGCCAAGTATGGGTGCGGCTTAGCTGAGTAATTAGGTAAGTTGCTAGATTGTTATGGACCGTGGAAGGCGCGGGGAATGGGAGTCGAGTGAGGACTGCCCTGGGGACTGCATGGCACAAGAGGGGGCCCATGGGTGGGAGAATTGGAGATTCTAGCCTGCCGGTGAAACCTTAGTGAGTCCATACATCTAGTAGCCCCTTTGTAAAGGCTATTTTGTGATCTCTTGGACATACACCGACGGTTGTGTACTGGTATAATGGAGGTTCTGCAGTCACCGACGGGTGATGAAATCACAAACTAGTGGGTAAAGTGGTGCAAACTCTACAGAGTCTAAAACTATCATGATAGCAGAGCTTACGATCACGAGTGACTGGCCAACTTCCATGATTAGTTGGATGGTTATTTGGGGATGGTGTTGGAAGGTTCTGGTTATGGTTTGATTTTTGTTTGGTTTTCTGGACTGTTGAGTCCGGGAATAAGATTGGGTTGCATGACTGTTGAGTCATGGCAACGAGATTGGTCTCGGTGCGAGACGGAATTGTTTATGAGATAAAATGGTAGCGAATACAAGATGGTATTCGTGAGATGGTAGCGAATACGAGAAGGTATTCATGAGCAAGAATGAGGTTGATTAATGTCTGGTTGGAACATGGAAAGTGATGAACATAATGGAGGTATGATTGGTATTTTAATACATGTTGGGATTACGTTCACTTAAAGTTAAGTTGCTGTTTTATCATGGTTTTGATAAATAACTTTGCTTTATGCAATGAGCCTTTTATACCTACCTTGTTGTGAGCTACATATCATATTTTCCCGCACTTGCTGAGTACATCATTGTACTCAAACTTGCTTTTTTATTTCACCATCAGCAACAGGAGAAGATTACTATGAAGACCAGGTGGAGCATTGGACGTGTAGTCTGTCCTCAACCTTGCCTGTGGAATGGAGCAGAGATGGAGCTGCTGCTACTGCTTAGATTGCTTCCGCACTAATTAGAAGACTTCTGCTGCATAGAAATAAGACTTCCGCTGTTAGATTAAGACTTCCGCTGCGAGCATGAGTCCAAGACTCATGAGACATTGTAATAAACTCTGTTATTCGTGGTTATATATATTCTGAATTCAGTTTGTGGAACATATGTGTATGTGTGATGAACATCCTGGGCACACATACGCATCAGTTCTCGGTTTCGTGGTTTTCCACAGAATTGAGTGCGTCACAGATTGGTATCAGATCCACGGGTTGATGGTATGTTACATGCTTAGATAGAAGTCACAAGTTGGTATCAGGCGCAGATTGGTATCAACCTGCCATGGGTCGATGGTAGATCACACAACTTAGAATGATCATAGATTGGTAGCTGAGCCACGCTGACCATAGGATGCAAACCTAGAATGCATAGATTGGCATTGGATCTATCTTGATATAGGATACAAATCTAGGAGAAGCCGTAGTTGAATCATAGATTAGCATCACCCTAAATCCATATAGGACCCCCATTGAATAAAGCCTTGAATAGGAGTTGTGTGAGCCCTTGTGATGATTGTTGTGATGGTATGTTGAATGTGAGTTGTGGGACGTCTCAAGCGTTGTCCATACCCACACATAAGTAGAAAGGAGGTGTGAGATGTGTTGGCACTTATTCACATCCTCATATGGGCTAATATATAGTCCAATCCTCCTTGATGCATATAGTTAGGGGGATCCATCTAATCTTCTAACCTCTATTCTATTCCGTTCTCTCTCACAGATGGTGAGAGGAAACGCTGGCCGCCAAGGAAGGAACGTCCGTGGCAGCCAAGAGGATGGCCACGATGAAGTTCCTGTTAACCCCAGAGCTGGCGAGAACAACCTGGAACGGTTGATGGCCATGCAGAATCAACTTATGCAAACCATGATCCAAACATTGGGTCAGTTGCAGGCCAACAATAACAACCCCGTTCCGGCACCACCGCCACCACCACCGCCGGCTCATAACAGACTGGGAGAGTTCATGAGGACTCGACCTCCCACCTTTGCTCAAGCTAACGACCCCATGGAGGCCGACAACTGGTTGAAGTCCATGGAGAAGAAACTTGCCATAGTGTAGTGCAATGACCGAGAGAAGGTTCTTTTCGCATCGCACCAACTCATGGGAGCTGCCTCTGACTAGTGGGATGCCCTATGCAATGCTCATGTCGACCTGGAGACGATCACTTGGACTGAGTTCAAAGAGAGTTTCCGCTCTCATTACATCCCTGCTGGAGTAATGATGCTCAAGAGACAGGAGTTCGAAGGTCTCCGCCAAGGATAGAGAAGCATGAATGAGTATCTCAACAAGTTCACGCAACTGTCCCGGTATGCCCCCGAAGATGTCAATTCGGACCAGAGGAGGCAGTACCTGTTCATGAGAGGGTTGAACAATGAGATCTAGGTTTAGCTCCTCAACAATGACTACGCAAGCTTCCAGAAGCTGGTTTATAAGGCCATAGTGGTTGAAAGCAAGATCCGAGAGATCGAGCGAGAGTGCAAGAGGAAGATGTCATACCAGCCCCAAGGGAGCAACGTACGACCTCGGTACATGCCCCCAGCCGCACCGCAGTATGGATCAACCGCTCCTGCATACCGCCCTAGTCAGCCACCACAGCAACGACCTATTGCACAAGCACCTCGTGTGCCCTTGCCTCCTACGCCCCGACCCAACATGGGCGCTCCTGTTCAAAACCCCCGTCCCAATGTACCTGCTGTCGTGGGGAACAGGGCATGCTTTGCATGCGGGGAAACAGGACACTTCGCGAGCTAGTGCCCAAGGAGAGGTCCTGGACAGCAAGGCAACATGCCCAAGTAGAACCAACGGTCGAATGGAGGGGACAATCAAGGAAACCGTGGACAGCAGAACTATGCCCGCGGCAACGTAAACCATGTCTCTGCTGAGGAAGCACAACAGGCTGAGGACGTCGTAATTGGTATGTTCCTTGCCAATTCCAACCTAGCCACCATTTTATTTGATTCTGGAGCATCACATTCCTTCGTATCACCCAAGTATGCTGCCAAGCATAATCTACCCATATCACACTTAAATTGTTCTATGTTAGTTAATTCTCTCGGTGGAGAGATGAGGACTAATATAGTATGTCCAAAAGTAAGCCTTAAAATAAAGGGGGTAGACTTCTTTGCCAACCTTATTGTCTTGGATTCCCAAGGGCTTGACATAATACTCCGGAGGGATTGGTTAAGCAAGCACAACGGAGTAATCCAATGTTCTGAAAGGAGCGTGCAGTTGACAAACGAGCACGGTATTCATATCGAGTTTAAGTCAGCCCAACTAACTACCAATAAGGCAAGCTTGAACCATGTCGAAGGAGCAACATTGGACAGCATTCCAGTGGTCCAAGAATTCTCGGACGTGTTTTCAGAAGAGCTTCCAGGTATGCCACCTGACTGGGACATTGAGTTTTCCATTGATTGGGTACCCGGGACTGCACCCATAGCAAAGAGACCCTATAGGATGCCCACCAATGAACTAGTGGAACTCAAGAAGCAAATACAGGAGCAGTTGGAGAAGGGTTTTATACGCCCAAGCTCGTCACCATGGGGAGCCCCCGTGCTCTTCGTAGACAAGAAGGATGGGACCTAAAGGATGTGCGTGGACTATAGGTCTCTCAACGAAGTGACAATCAAGAACAAATACCCTCTGCCCCGTATAGAAGACCTATTCGACCAAATTAAAGGAGCCCGAGTGTTCTCCAAGATTGATCTTCGGTCGGGATACTTTCAGCTTAAGATTAAGCCCTCCGATATACCCAAGACTGCCTTTCAAACATGGTATGGTTCGTATGAATATACCGTCATGTCTTTTGGGTTAACAAATGCATCCGCATACTTCATGTACCTTATGAACAAGGTTTTCAAAGAAAACTTGGATAAGTTCGTCGTGATTTTTATCGACGACATTATGGTGTATTCAAAAAGTGAGGAGGAGCGTGAAGAACATTTGAGATTGACCTTGCAGAAAATGCGCGAGCATCAATTGTATGCCAAGCTTAACAAGTGTCAATTTTGCCTAAAGGAGATATCGTTCCTAGGCCACATTATCTCCGAGGAAGGAGTATCGGTTGATCCCGGAAAAGTGGGAGATGTTCTGAAGTGGAACCAACCGCAGAACATGAAGGACGTTCGGTGTTTTCTTGGGATGGCTGGATACTACCGACGCTTCATCAAGGACTTATCTAAGATAGAAAAACCTATGATGGAGTTGCTAACAAAGGGAAAAGCGTTCCAGTGGACATCAGTGTGCCAAGAGAGCTTTGAGGAACTCAAGAAAAGGCTAACCACAGCGCCGGTTTTGGTATTGCCGGACGTAAGCAAGAGCTTTGACATATATTGTGATGCATCGAGACAAGGGCTTGGATGTGTGCTCATGCAAGAAGGACAAGTGGTAGCCTATGCCTCATGACAATTGAATAAGCACGAGCTTAATTATCCTACACATGACTTGGAGTTAGCAGCAGCAGTGCATGCATTGAAGATTTGGAGACATTATATCCTTGGTCATCGATGTGAGATCTATACGGATCATAAAAGCCTCAAGTACATATTCACACAAACGGACTTGAATTTGAGGCAACGTCGATGGTTGGAACTCATCAAGGATTACGATGTTGGAATCAACTACCACCCTGGAAGGGCCAATCTAGTAGCTGATGCATTGAGCCGGAAGGGAGCATGTCACCAACTCACGGTTCGAGAGCTACCACCCGAACTACGTAAGGAGTTCGAACGGTTACGCCTCGGATTCTTAAACAAGATGGAAGTGATGGAGCTCCACTCTTCATTGGAGCAAGAGATAAGAGATGGCCAAGCAACGGATGAGGAGATTAAGGAAATCAAGGAAAGGATCCGACAAGGAATAGAGAAGGATTTCAAGGAAGATGAGACGGGTACGCTTTGGCTAGGAAAAAGGATTTGTGTGCCTAACGTAAAACACATCTGCGACATGATATTAAAAGAGACACATGATTCACCTTATTCCATACATCCCGGAAGTACCAAAATGTACAAGGACTTGAAGACTTGTTATTGGTGGGATGGTATGAATAGGGACATAGCCAAATACGTTGCCCTATGCGACACGTGCCAATGGGTGAAGGCCGAACATCAAAGACCCGCTGGATTGTTGCAACCCTTGAAGGTACCCGAGTGGAAGTGGGAGGACATCAGTATGGATTTCATCGTTGGATTGCCACGTACTCAGTCGGGTTATGACTCCATCTTGGTTATCGTGGACCGATTGACGAAAACAGCTCATTTTCTCCCTGTAAGGGCCAAGTACAACGTTCCACAATTAGCCGAGTTGTACATGGAGCAGATCGTGTGCCGTCATGGAGTCCCGAGGAGGATAGTCTCAGATCGAGGTTCTCAGTTTACCTCTAGATTTTGGAGGAAGCGGCAGAAAGCTATGGGTACACGACTGGATTTTAGCTCTGCCTATCACCCACAAATTGATGGACAAACCGAAAGGACAAACCAAATTTTGGAGGACATGTTGAGAGCTTGCGCCTTGAAACATGGCCGTAGTTGGGATAGGAGTTTACCGTACGCCAAATTCTCCTATAACAACAGCTATAAAGCTAGCTTGAAGATGTCGCCTTTCAAAGCATTGTATGGTAGACGGTGTAGAACGCCGCTGTTTTGGAACGAGACCGGAGAGAACCAGGTGTTTGGACCCGAAGTGCTACAAGAAGCTGAAAAGCAAGTCCAAACGATACGGGAGAACTTAAAGGCTGCTCAGTCACGACAGAAAGGCTATGCGGACAATAGGCGAAGTAAGTTGACTTTCAAAGTAGGAGACTTCGTATACCTTAAAGTATCGCCTATTCGTGGCCAACGACGTTTCAACGTAAAAGGCAAGCTAGCGCCTCGCTACATCAGACCATTTCAGATTTTGGACAAGCGAGGAGAAGTAGCCTATCAACTAGAGCTTCCAACATACCTCTCTGACGTACATGACGTGTTTCATGTATCCCAGCTCAAGAAGGGCTTGAGAGTACCAGAGGAGCAAGTACCAATGGAAGAGCTTGAACTTCAAGAGGACCTGACCAATGCGGAGTACCCCGTCCAAATTTTGGACGTAAAGGAAATGGTCACGAGGAACAAAGTAATCCGATGGTGCAATGTACAATGGAGCCATCACACCGAAGCTGGAGCCACATGGGAGCGTGAAGAAGACCTCAAGACAGAGTTCCCTCATTTATTCTTCACCATCGAATCTCGAGGGCTGGATTCAATTTAAGGGGGGTAGATTTGTGACACCCTCATTTTCGATTTCTGCATAAACATTTTTATAAGATTGAAACAGAGAAGAGAGCCAAAAGGAGCCAATTTCAGTTCGCCTAGAGCGCCGTAGACATTTTCTGCGGGCCGCTGGCCACATGGTGTGTCCGGAGCTCATCCCCGCAAATGGGGAGAGGTCCGACCCCGTGGGACACGTGTTGCCCCTAGAGCTAGCCTCTGCGGAGGAGCGAGGCCAGCCCGTAGGACACGTGTCACCTTCGGAGCTAGTCACCGCGGAAATCAGAGGACCAGTCGCGTGGGATACGTGTCGATCTCGGAGCTCACCTCCGAGAGGTCCGGTTCTATTGGACACGTGTCACCACCGGAGCTTATCTCCGGGAGGTCCGTCAATGTTGGACACGTGTCAACCTCGGAGCTCGTCTCTGAGAAGAAAGGAAGTCTGGCGCTGTTAGGACACGTGGCACACCCGGAGCCACCTTCGAAGAGAGGGGAGGTCCGGCACTGACACGTGGCGTGCACGGAGCCACCTCCGAATAGAGAGGAGGTGCTGACCGCCAAGATACAGGGCGCACGAGGAGCCCGCCTCTGAGAAAGAGGGAGGTCTCGCTCGCTTGACACGCGACACAACCAGAGCTCGTCTTTGTGAAAAGGGGAGACCAGGCCCCCGATGGACACGTGGAGCTTCCATAGCTCATCACCATGGAGGTAACGAGTTCTGGAGCGGTTTTTGCTTCTGTACACGTGGGAATACCGGTACGGGAGGAAACCGACACGAATTCCACAATCTTACCACACCAAATCAACTAAAGATAAGTTGTTAAGATTTAAAAAAGTTTGAATGGGACTCTTATTCGAAGTCCAATCAGACTAGGACTCTTCTCCTCCTAACTATAAATAGAACCCAGAATCTTTGGCCGAAACCATGAACTTCTTTTCCAACTCCTGAGCCGACGACTTAGAGCCCAAGCCCCAACTTGCTGAATAAAACCTTCGCTGGAGTTCAGTCGAGGAAGATCGTCGGAAGAGAGCCCCAACGATCTGTCTCGCTAGGAGGACCCTGAGACCAAGAAGAACATAAGGTAGGTCTCCAATACTACCTTACGACATCATCGCGTTTTCTTTGCATCTGTTCTTCGATTCCTTTCAAACAGAAGCTTTTTCGTGGACAGATCACGTGTTGATCGGTTTGATCTAGTGTCAAGATCATCGCTATGTCCACATTTGATCCGAACACCTCTGTTCATCGTAAACCAATGCAAACCATGCAAGAACACGTACAAACGGATCTAATAGAAACTGATCATAGAATAACATGCATATGCATCATCGCATCTAGTTAAAGTTTGTGCATGATATTGATTGTTGTGAATCTTGTATGTGCGTGATCACGTATAGAAGGACAAGCTCAGGGAGCTGTTTACGATGAGCTGCCACAACAAGGTTTCGAGATCCAAGAGCAACCGGAACCGCAAGAACAAGGCAAGTGCCTTTGACCATATTGATCCTATGTTTTGGGAAACTATTTTGTTTTGCGAAAAGGTGTGTGTGCTGAGTCAAACATGATGGGAAACCCTTTTTATAGGAGTTTACTAGTTTTGGTTAAACCACCCTTGTCGCCAGGGAAGTTTATGAGTCAGGTATGGTTTTTGCTTTTATGCTTCGCTGAGTCCATGGGAATGGGAAGCGAGATAGATGTGTCTAGCTAACTGCACTCGTAATGATAATAAGAAACTGATGTTGTTAATGAACATGGATCGGAGGGAGATCTAGGCAAGCCTGGGTTTGTGAATGAGGTAGAATGAGATGGTGGTTTACTTGCCGTAGATCTAAGGACCAGTTCATGCGAGCACATGCCAGGATAACAATGCCACCACAAGGCCAAGTATGGGTGCGGCTTAGCTGAGTAATTAGGTAAGTTGCTAGATTGTTATGGACCGTGGAAGCCGCGGGGAATGGGAGTCGAGTGAGGACTGCCCTGGGGACTGCATGGCACAAGAGGGGGCCGTGGGTGGGAGAATTGGAGATTCTAGCCTGCCGGTGAAACCTTAGTGAGTCCAAACATCTAGTAGCCCCTTTGTAAAGGCTATTTTGTGATCTCTTGGCCATACACCGACAGTTGTGTACTGGTATAATGGAGGTTCTGCAGTCACCGAGGGGTGATGAAATCACAAACTAGTGGGTAAAGAGGTGCAAACTCTACAGAGTCTAAAACTCTTATGATAGCCGAGCTTACGGTCACGAGGCGCCTGGCAAACTTCCATGATTAGTTGGATGGTTATTTGGGGATGGTTTTGGAAGGTTCTGGTTATGGTTTGATTTTGGTTTGGTTTTCGGGACTGTTGAGTCCGGGTAATAAAATTGGGTTGCATGACTGTTGAGTCATGGCAACGAGATTGGTCTCGGTGTGAGACGGAATTGTTTATGAGATAAAATGGTAGAGAATACGAGATGGTATTCGTGAGATGGTAGCAAATACGAGAAGGTATTCGTGAGCAAGAATGAGGTTGATTAATGTCTGGTTGGAACATGGAAAGTGATAAACATAATGGAGGTATGATTGGTATTTTAATACATGTTGGGATTACGTTCACTTAAAGTTAAGTTGCTGTTTTATCATGGTTTTGATAAATAACTTTGCTTTCGGCAATGAGCTTTTTTTATACCTACCTTGTTGTGAGCTATATATCATATTTTCCCGCACTTGCTGAGTACATCATTGTACTCAAACTTGCATTATTATTTCACCATCAGCAACAGGAGAAGATTACTATGAAGACCAGGTGGAGCATTAGGCGTGTAGTCTGTCCTCAACCTTGCATGTGGAATGGAGCAGAGATGGAGCTGCTGCTTCTGCTTAGATTGCTTCCGCACTAGTTAGAAGACTTCCGCTGCATAGAAATAAGACTTCCGCTGTTAGATTAAGACTTCCGCTGTGAGCATGAGTCCAAGACTCATGAGACATTGTAATAAACTATGTTATTCGTGGTTATATATATTCTGAATTCAGTTTGTGGAACATATGTGTGTGTGTGATGAACATCCTGGGCACACATATGCATCAGTTCTCGGTTCCGTGGTTTTCCACAGAATTGAGGGCGTCACAGCTAAGTCCACGAGGGCTTGAGCCTACAGAGGGACGGACGACCAGCACACCTACGGCGGTGATGGTTACGTGCGTTTGTCTAAACGTATGGTTAAGTTATATTATGTGTTTATAATATATTTCTCCTGCTAACATGTATCTACAAGAGCAAGAGACCGGTCAGGAGCCGACACCGACCCAGGTTTGGAAGAGAGGTCACAGGAGAAGTGACCCTTCCCAGACTGGGCAGTGCAGTTAGGTCGCGGCTGACTGTAACACCCTCAAATTCGTTCCAAGCATGCATACATTTTTCATATAGAGAAACATTATAAAAGAAGTTGAAATGGAAAAAAAAGAACCATATAAATGGAGAAAGGAACCATAGAAATGGAGAAAGAATCATAAAAATGGTGGGGAATGGGAAAAACAATTGCTGAAATAAGCAAATTCCAATTTATCAAAGTGCGCTGTCGACACTTCCCCGGGCCGCCGGACACGTGGCGCCCTCGGAGCTCGCCTCTGAAGAGAAGTGAGGTCCGGCCCTGCAGGACACATGGTGCCTTCGGAGCTCACCCCTGCGGAAGGGGTGTGGCTGTCACACCCGGTTTTTCCGAAGAAACAACCAAGTGAATATCACATGTATGCCAGGATCATTTTCTCATACATGTGATGACAAATAGTGAAGCATCATTTATTACAAGCCAGGTGTCGAATATAAATAAGTCTTACATCGCAAATGTCTCAATGGACAATAATACGTTCATCACAAACAAATAAACTTGCAGCGGAATATTATTCTTGAGGGCTCCGTCACAGGCGTTGCCCGGGGGTCTCCATGAACCTAGAAACCTTCCTCGGGTCCAAAGTCTTGGTCATTATACACCACCTCATTGTCTTGACCTGAGCAGCAATATAAACCAACAAATATGCAAGGTTGAGTACCAAGGGTACTCAGCAAGTGTGGGAAAATTATATCATGCATGGCTAGAACAAGGAGAGGTTGAACTCATGGTTAAAGCACTACACAATTAATTCCTATCACCTTAGCTTTTTAAGCACCTACATTACTACATAGATGAAATGGTCCCAAGCTCCCATACCCTCATCATAATCAAATAACCATAACATCATTTCCGATGTTAAGCTCCCCGCTTAACATTCACAACTTCCAAAAACCATCAATCCTCTAATCATGAATAAGTCCAAGCCGCTCTTGACCGTGAGCATGGCTGTCATGACAGTTTTGACTCTGCAGAGTTTGTACCACTGTACCCACATGTAGTGATTTCATCCCCCGTTGCCGAGTGGACTAAAAGAACCTCCATTATGCCAGTGGCTACGAACCACATTCACACTTCCCAGGTGTGTAGCCAGGAGATCACTACGAAGCCTTTACAAAGGGATTCCCGACGAGCGTGGGCCCACTGAGGTTTCACCCCTAACAGCATACAAGAGGCTCCAACCCCGCTGCAGTGGCCCCCTCTTGAGCCTTGCAGATCATATGGTAGTCCAGCTGACACCTATTCCCCGCACCATCCAACACACCCATACTACGCCGGGGATACACCTAATTAATTGGCCAAGCTGCCCCATCTCAGCATGTGGTTGGCACTGTAAAGCCAGGTTACATGCTCCATGAACCGGTCCTTAGGATCCAGGCAAGTACTCAACACAAACTCGAGTCTCGTGCACCCAGCACACAACCAAAACATCCAACTTGCCTTGATCCCTACCTCTACATAACTCACAATATCCCATTCAAGAGTATGGTAATATAAACTGATGATCTCATATCCCAAATATCCCATTCTAAGCATGGCTAAGCGTATGCATGTAAATAAATGACATAATAAATAAATCCCAACCCAAGCTACAAGGAAACAAGGTAATGCAATTCTAGGGAAACATCCTAACATGGGTTTCATATTTTCAATTGACAATGCAAATAATTCTAGCTACACATCCTAGCATAGGATCAAAGTGGTCAAGGACACTTGCCTCCTTCTTGCTGCTCTTGAAATGGGTAGTCCTGGTCTTGGAAAGGAATAACTTGCTCTTGAGCAGGTTCTACATCATACCATCACACATAGCAAAAGAAAAACAACAATCCATAAGACATAGTTCACACTTCCACTTCATACAAACCACACATTCATATTTATGAAAGTCATTCACCCTTATATGTGTTGTGGTTACTTTATGTGTGTTGAGTTGTGGCTTGCATGCACTTTTAACCATGTGTATATGATTCCTACTTTTGTGTCCACATTTATACTTACATACTAGATATATGAGTTTCCAATAAATTTCTTATATTCAACTACTACACCTTTTTACTACCAAGTGTGTATGAAAAGTATTTTTCTTTCCCATATGTGCCTTCATAACTTCTACCAACCCTAAACTGAACTCTTTGGATTTTAAAAACTCCATTTATCATTTACTAGTTGCTATATTTTCAGATTTATATTCCTATGCATAATTGTGTACTTTATTATGAAATTAGTAATACTCATCATCTAACAGAATAGGTTCTGGTCCTAAATAATTTAATAACATATTTTGACCTTTGCCTCTGATGGAAACCATCTCATAATTATTTTCCCTATTTTCTAAAACTATTTATTACTTAAAATTGTGTCCCTAATTGTGAATAATAAATTAAACAGATTCAATTCAGTCCAAAATATGTTTTTATCTCCCTCCAAAATTTCCTAAACACTGAGAAAATCTTTAACTTAATTTTGAAAATATGTTTGTCCCACTTTTTAATTTTTAAACACTAGTTACATATTCAATTTTCTAAATTAAGTACTAAACAGGGCTAAAATGATGAACTCATCCCATTACAGGGTCTATAATATTATTTTCAGAATTTCCAGGGGTCTAGCTACACTTATCAGAGGTGTTTTTCCTAATTTTTATTAAGTCCAGGGGCTAAAACTGATTTTTAAATGAATTTACATGATTTTCTGGAGTTCCAGGGGCTAGATCTGAAGTTTCCGGGGCTAGCTCTTATTTCCCGAGAACCCCAGGGGGTAGCACGTAAGAATTCCAGTCTTTATAACGCGGGGCTGACGTGGACCGTCCGATTTTAAACCGACGGCTGAGATTATAACATCGAACCGGTACGCGGGGATTTAAACCCTACCGTGCGATTTAAAATAAACGGCGCACAAGCGGCCACGTCGCTCTGATCGAGCGCGGGCGGCGCGGCCGGCGGCGCACGGCGGCGGGAAGCGGCGATCTCGCCGGGAACTTTCGGATCCTCGAGAATTCTGCCTAGAACTGTGATCTTATGGCATAGATCGGTAGAGGGGAGGTCGGGGATCTCACCTCGGGGGTTTTCTTGAGCTCAGAGGTCCTGGAAGGTGATCGGCGGCGAGGTCCGAGGCAAAACCACGGCGAAGCTCGTCGGCGCTGTGTTTACACCGCAAGTCACCGAGTTTTCTGCACCTGCAAGGTTCCCCGGAGGCGGTGGATCAAGACCAGCGAGTTAGATCGGAGTTTCCGAGCTTAGGTCGGCCAGAATTCACCGGAGAAGTCTCGGTTCTCACCGGAGTAAAAATCGGCGATCGCGTGGGAAAAACAGAACGGGGCCGGGGTTTTTACAGACGGGGGAAAGCGGCGAGGTGGTTTAGATCATGTCCGTTTCCTCCTCGAGCGAAATTCGGCTGTGATCCGCAGCAGTTCCGATCGGTTTGGATTCGGTGAGAGAGAGTCCGGCGCGGCGCGAGGTGGAAGACGAAGCCCGGGTGGGTCCCGCCTGTCAGCGTGAGAAAACGCGGGCGCGCGGCTGCGGGCTGGCGCGGGTTAAGTTGGGCCGGCTGGTGGGTTTCGGCCCACTGGCTGTTTTTTTCTGTTTTCTCTTTTTCTTTTTCCATTTCTTTTCTGATTTGAGTTTAATTTGAATTCCAGATTGAATTTGGATTTTTGCAAAACATGCAACACGTCCAAAAAATTTTAAATTCCCCTCTTAACATGATTTAGTGTTTTGAATCAAAATTTTGGGGTGTTACAGCTCTACCCCCTTAAAAGAAATCTCGTCCTCGAGATTGGTGTTTCTAAGAAAACAATTCCGGAAATTGTGCCTTGAGCTCATCTTCCCGTTCCCAGGTGGCTTCCTCTTCTGAGTGATGCTTCCACTGCACCTTGCACATCCGGATTCTTTTATTTCTGGTGAGGCGTTCCATTGTCTCCAAAATCTTGTATGGTTGCTCGGCATAAGACAAATCCTCAGCTACATCCACTTCATTCATGGGTAACACCTCTTCAGGCGTCCTCAGACATTTCTTGAGTTGTGACACATGGAATACATCGTGCACATCCGATAGATGAACCGGTAACTCTAGTTGATATGCCACTTCGCCTTTCCTTTCCAAAACTTGAAAGGGTCCGATGTATCGAGGTGACAACTTCCCTTTCACCTTGAACCGACGAAGTCCTCTGATAGGGGACACCTTGAGATAAACATAGTCTCCCACGTTGAAAACGAGCTCTCTTCTTCGTACATCGTCATAGCTCTTTTGGCGTGTCTGTGCTATCCTCAAGTTGTTGCGAATCTCCCTCACCTTCGCCTCGGCTTCTTGTAGCACTTCTGGACCAAACACTTTACTTTCTCCTGTTTGGTTCCAAAATAGGGGATTTCTGCACTTCCTTCCATACAAAGCTTCAAACGGTGACATCTTCATACTAGCTTGATAGCTGTTGTTATAGGAAAACTCCGCATACGGTAAGTTCTTGTCCCAACTCCTATTGTTTTTGAGTGCACATGCCCTTAACATATCTTCAAGGATCTGATTGGTTCTCTCCGTCTGCCCGTCAGTTTGGGGATGATAGGCAGAGCTGAAGTTCAGATGGGTTCCCATGGTTTCATGCAACTTCTGCCAAAACCTCGAGGTGAACTGTGTCCCTCGGTCCGACACTATCTTCTTTGGCACTCCATGGTAACACACGATCCTTGACATGTACAATTCTGCCAATTTGGATCCGCTGTAGCTTTCTTTCACGGGGATGAAATGAGCTACCTTGGTTAGCCTATCAATGATGACCCATATTGAATCATACCCGGATTGGGTCCTAGGCAATCCCACGACAATATCCATGATGATTTCTTCCCATTTCCATTCAGGCACTTTGAGTGGTTGCAATAATCTCGCGGGTCGTTGATGTTCTGCTTTCACCATCTGACATGTGTCACATAGGGCAACATATTCCGCGACATCTCGCTTCATGCCATACCACCAATACCTGCTCTTGAGGTCCTGGTACATCTTCGTACTCCCAGGATGAATGGAATAGTCGGAATCGTGAGCCTCCTTCAAAATTAATTCACGGATCTCCTTTACTTCTGGCACACAGATCCTTTTCCCGTGCCACACCGTACCTTGTTCATCCTCTCTGAAACCTTGAGCTTTATTCTCCTTGATGAGTTGCCTGATTTCCTGTATCTTCTCATCATTCTTTTGGCCCTCGCGTATGCCTCGCTCGAGTGTGGAGTCCACTTCCATGGCGATGGCTTCACTACTATTTACTAGACATAGATTGAGCCTTATAACCTCGTCCTTCAATTCTGCAGGCATGTCCTTCGAGCTCAACTTGTTGACCTGCACTTTCCGACTCAAAGCATCGGCCACGACGTTTGCTTTCCCAGGATGATAGTTGATGCCCACATCAAAGTCATTGATTAACTCTAGCCATCTGCTTTGTCTGAGGTTGAGGTCTGGCTGTGTGAATATGTACTTCAAACTCTTATGATCCGTATATATCTCTGTCCTCTTCCCCATCAAATAGTGCCGCCAAATTTTCAACGCGTGTACCACTGCGGCTAGTTCTAGGTCATGTGTAGGATAGTTCTTCTCATGCTTCCGAAGCTGCCGGGATGCATATACCACGACATGTCCTTCTTGCATGAGAAAACATCCCAACCCATTTCCAGAGGCATCGCAGTACACTGTGAAATTCTTCTACATATCTGGCATAACCAACACTGGGGCTGTTGTCAATCTCTTCTTTAGCTCCTGAAAGCTCGTCTCGCACTGTGGCGTCCAGGTGAAAGTGATTCCCTTCTCCAACAGTTTGGTGAGAGGTCTCGAGATCTTGGAGAATCCCTCAATAAACCGTCGATAGTATCCAGCCAATCCCAAAAAGCTTCGAACTTCCCCGACATTTTCAGGGGTCTTCCACTTCTGTATATCCTCGATTTTGGCGGGATCTACGGAGATTCCTCCCTCCGAGATTATATGTCCTAAAAAGGGAACTCTCTTCAACCAAAACTCACACTTGCTCAACTTGGCATATAGTTGGTGTTCTCTCAGCCTCTGAAACACCAACCTTAGATGTTTCTCATGTTCCTCTTCATCTTTGGAGAAGACGAGAATGTCATCTATGAAAACCACCACAAATTTGTCCAGATATTCCATGAATACCTTGTTCATGAGATACATGAAGTATGCCGGGGCATTGGTTAGCCTGAAAGGCATGACAGTGTATTCATACAGTCCGTACCGAGATACGAAAGCTGTCTTGGGAATATCAGATTGCCTTATCTTGAATTGGTGGTATCCCGACCTGAGATCAATTTTCGAGAACACACAAGCTCCCCTCAACTGATCAAACAAGTCTTCAATGCGAGGCAATGGGTACTTGTTCTTGATGGTTACCTCATTCAAAGCACGGTAATCCACGCATAACCTTTGGGTTTCGTCTTTCTTGGGCACAAATATCACCGGAGCTCCCCATGGTGAGGAACTAGGGCGAATATACCCCTTCTCCGTCAATTCTCTCAAATGATCCTTGAGCTCTTCTAGCTGCTTGGAGTCCATCCGATAAGGTCTCTTGTATACCGGGGCTGTTCCCGGTACTAGCTCAATTGCGAATTCCACTTCACGGTCGGGAGGCATACCTGGCAACTCCTCCGGAAAAACATCTGGATATTCCCTGATAGTCCTGATTTCCTCAACTTTCACCTCCACTTGATTTAATTTAATGTCCCTTCTAGGCTCGTGTATCGTTATGAACTTTACTCTTGTGCCACTAGGGTGAGTTAGTTCCACCGTTCTGGTCGAACAATGGATGATTCCTTTATGTTTGGTCAACCAATCCATACCCAAAATAATATCTATCCCTTGTGAATCTATCACTATGAGGTTAGCAGTAAATACTACCCCATTAATGTCTAGGTTCACTTTGGGACACACTTGTCTTGTCCTTATTTCTCCACCTGGAGAGTTTACAGCTAGCATATGGTTCATTTGTGTGGTTGTTAGGTCATGCTTCTTAACAAACCCTTGAGCAATGAACGAGTGGGTAGCACCAGAATCAAACAGCAGAGTTGCAAGGTGTAAATTGGCAGGAAACTTACCAACTACCACGTCGGGTGCCTCTTGTGCTTCCTCCATAGTGACGTGGTTCACCCGTCCTCTCATTACATTCTGCTGTTGTGGCGGCGCAGGCTTCTTCTTTGGGCATTTATGGGCGTAGTGCCCCACTTCACCACAGCTAAAACATTGCACCCCAATCTTAGATGCCTGGCCTTTGTTGTCTTGGGGTTGGTTTGGGGGTCCTTGCACTGCGGGTCGAGGTGGATATGCGGGGCAAGGCTGCTGCACAAACTGACGTTGCGGCTGTGCTGGTGCTGCGGAAGGCCTGTAGTTTGGGTTGTACCCTCTTGGTGCTGAATAGGGTACCGCAGCACGGCTCGTCTGCCCCGTAGGTTGCTGCATCATACGTGGGCGGGTGTTGCTCCCTGAGGCTTGATGTGACCACCCGGCCTTCCTCTTATTCTCATTTTCCAGGGCCTTTAGCTTCCTTTCCACCACAAATGCTCTGTCCACCATCTTTTGGAAGCTTTCATACTCATTTGAGGACATTGCACACTGCATCTCTGCGGTAAGCCCTTCCACGAAACAATCTTGTTTCTGCTCATCAGTCTCTATGTCTCGTGGGGCATAACGGGATAGTTGAGTAAATTTAGTGAGGTATTCCCTCACCGTCATGTTTCCCTGCTGCAGTCCCAAAAACTCCTTCCTCTTGTTTTTGAGTTCACCTCTTGGGATGTAATGGTTGCGGAAGCTACGCTTGAACTCTTCCCAAGTGATGTTCTCAGGGTCATGATGGGCGGCCACGTAGGCGGTCCACCAATCAGCAGCGGGTCCATGCAATTGATGAGAGGCAAACAGCACCCTCTCATACCCTTGGCATTGTATAATCCTCATCTTACTTTCAATGGTCTTCAGCCAATCATCTGCCTCCAGAGGTTCAGCAGCACTTGCAAACTTTGGAGGTTGAGTTCCTAGAAACTCACTCAACCTTGGTTGGCGTGGTGCAGCTTGTGGAGGTGGAACTTGATGCAAGTTGGCCACCACTTGAGTCAAGTTCTGGATGAGCTGATTTTGATTCTCCAGCATTTGGTGGAGAGGATCAACTTCTTCACGGCGACCACCCCGGTCCTGGCCTCCAGAAAGATGAGGGTTGCATGCCTCATCGTTGTTGTTGGCGGGGTTGGCAGCACATCCTTTTCCTCTTCCGGCCATCTGGCAGAATCAACCAATGTTAATTTGAAAGCATTTAGTATCATCTTACTACTTTCATTTGTTTGTACTTTGAAGTGTTGAGGCTTTGTTATACTTTTACGAGGGTTCATATCTCACACCAAATAAATGCACTATTATTTCATGTGGGTTCACACACCAAAGCAAAACAATCTGAAGACGAGGCTGTGGACAATTGCTCATGGCTTCCACAACTCACGTCACACACCAAGCATTATCACACCATTAACTATGTAACGACTCGACTACTCTACCTCTTGCTAGCTAAGGGAAAGACTCTACACTACTCGTTCTCTTGAGCTGGCTCCTCGGGATCTTCCTCCTCATTTCAGCTACCTTCTGACTCTGCTTTGGGTGGGGAGGCTGCTGGTGGAGAAGTGCGACGACGCCTGATCGCTCGGCGATCCGGGGAGTCAGGAGTCCATGTATCATTCACGGTGACACACAGTTCATTCCCATCTCCTCTTTCTCTCGCCTTTAAGCAGGCTCGCAGCAACGCCTCCGTTTCCTTCAGGGTGTCCCGGACATCCTGAAGCTCTTGTTGACACTCCTGCAGTCGAGTGCTGAGCATAGCAGCATCCTCCAAGCACAAGTCCATGTGCTCATGGGAAGTCCCTTGCTGCACTGGCGGGTACTTGTACTCCGTGGTACCACTCTCACGTTGGAGGACATACATGTACTCAGTTTTGTCCAAGTGGCGACGATAGATGTGACTCTGGCAGGTGATGGCCTCCCAGGTGACATCTTTCTCCGCATCGACCTGTGTTGCCCGACAAGCTGGAGAGTGGTGAATCTTAAGCAGCTGATTTTCGTGTATAATCCTCATCTCTGAGCTCCATTCTTCCCTCTTCTCACGGATGGTCCTGGTGGAGTTATAATGGATAATTAGCTTGCCCGTATTGCCGGCGGCTTTGAGCATACGCCGAAGACGGCGCAATAAGCCTCCTATTGCCAATCCGTAGGAAAGGTACGTCACCGGACGGCTCTCCTCTCTTTCGGCAAGGGCTACTACGGGAACTCTCCCTCCTGTGCACTTGCGAGCGGTGCGAATCATGCGAACCATCTAAAACAAAAAGAATTTAAAATTAGGTTAGATAAACTCTCAAACAAAAATCCTATTTTGAATGAAAGTTGGGGTAAGATGAAGAAAATGACTCCTTAAATAACACTTTTCAACCCACACCTTGGAAAATAGTTTTTAAGAAAATAGGGCCCTTAGATACGTCCATTTCTACCTAGGTCCACGTTCCTACGGGCAACCTTGGCTCTGATACCACCTCTGTCACACCCGGTTTTTCCGAAGAAACAACCAAGTGAATATCACATGTATGCCAGGATCATTTTCTCATACATGTGATGACAAATAGTGAAGCATCATTTATTACAAGCCAGGTGTCGAATATAAATAAGTCTTACATCGCAAATGTCTCAATGGACAATAATACGTTCATCACAAACAAATAAACTAGCAGCGGAATATTATTCTTGAGGGCTCCGTCACAGGCGTTGCCCGGGGGTCTCCATGAACCTAGAAACCTTCCTCGGGTCCAAAGTCTTGGTCATTATACACCACCTCATTGTCTTGACCTGAGCAGCAATATAAACCAACAAATATGCAAGGTTGAGTACCAAGGGTACTCAGCAAGTGTGGGAAAATTATATCATGCATGGCTAGAACAAGGAGAGGTTGAACTCATGGTTAAAGCACTACGCAATTAATTCCTATCACCTTAGCTTTTTAAGCACCTACATTACTACATAGATGAAATGGTCCCAAGCTCCCATACCCTCATCATAATCAAATAACCATAACATCATTTCCGATGTTAAGCTCCCCGCTTAACATTCACAACTTCCAAAAACCATCAATCCTCTAATCATGAATAAGTCCAAGCCGCTCTTGACCGTGAGCATGGCTGTCATGACAGTTTTGACTCTGCAGAGTTTGTACCACTGTACCCACATGTAGTGATTTCATCCCCCGTTGCCGGGTGGACTAAAAGAACCTCCATTATGCCAGTGGCTACGAACCACATTCACACTTCCCAGGTGTGTAGCCAGGAGATCACTACGAAGCCTTTACAAAGGGATTCCCGACGAGCGTGGGCCCAATGAGGTTTCACCCCTAACAGCATACAAGAGGCTCCAACCCCGCTGCAGTGGCCCCCTCTTGAGCCTTGCGGATCATATGGTAGTCCAGCTGACACCTATTCCCCGCACCATCCAACACACCCATACTACGCCGGGGATACACCTAATTAATTGGCCAAGCTGCCCCATCTCAGCATGTGGTTGGCACTGTAAAGCCAGGTTACATGCTCCATGAACCGGTCCTTAGGATCCAGGCAAGTACTCAACACAAACCCGAGTCTCGTGCACCCAGCACACAACCAAAACATCCAACTTGCTTTGATCCCTACCTCTACATAACTCACAATATCCCATTCAAGAGTATGGTAATATAAATTGATGATCTCATATCCCAAATATCCCATTCTAAGCATGGCTAAGCGTATGCATGTAAATAAATGACATAATAAATAAATCCCAACCCAAGCTACAAGGAAACAAGGTAATGCAATTCTAGGGAAACATCCTAACATGGGTTTCATATTTTCAATTGACAATGCAAATAATTCTAGCTACACATCCTAGCATAGGATCAAAGTGGTCAAGGACACTTGCCTCCTTCTTGCTGCTCTTGAAATGGGTAGTCCTGGTCTTGGAAAGGAATAACTTGCTCTTGAGCAGGTTCTACATCATACCATCACACATAGCAAAAGAAAAACAACAATCCATAAGACATAGTTCACACTTCCACTTCATACAAACCACACATTCATATTTATGAAAGTCATTCACCCTTATATGTGTTGTGGTTACTTTATGTGTGTTGAGTTGTGGCTTGCATGCACTTTTAACCATGTGTATATGATTCCTACTTTTGTGTCCACATTTATACTTACATACTAGATATATGAGTTTCCAATAAATTTCTTATATTCAACTACTACACCTTTTTACTACCAAGTGTGTATGAAAAGTATTTTTCTTTCCCATATGTGCCTTCATAACGTCTACCAACCCTAAACTGAACTCTTTGGATTTTAAAAACTCCATTTATCATTTACTAGTTGCTATATTTTCAGATTTATATTCCTATGCATAATTGTGTACTTTATTATGAAATTAGTAATACTCATCATCTAACAGAATAGGTTCTGGTCCTAAATAATTTAATAACATATTTTGACCTTTGCCTCTGATGGAAACCATCTCATAATTATTTTCCCTATTTTCTAAAACTATTTATTACTTAAAATTGTGTCCCTAATTGTGAATAATAAATTAAACAGATTCAATTCAGTCCAAAATATGTTTTTATCTCCCTCCAAAATTTCCTAAACACTGAGAAAATCTTTAACTTAATTTTGACAATATGTTTGTCCCACTTTTTAATTTTTAAACACTAGTTACATATTCAATTTTCTAAATTAAGTACTAAACAGGGCTAAAATGATGAACTCATCCCATTACAGGGTCTATAATATTATTTTCAGAATTTCCAGGGGTCTAGCTACACTTATCAGAGGTGTTTTTCCTAATTTTTATTAAGTCCAGGGGCTAAAACTGATTTTAAATGAATTTACATGATTTTCTGGAGTTCCAGGGGCTAGATCTGAAGTTTCCGGGGCTAGCTCTTATTTCCCGAGAACCCCAGGGGGTAGCACGTAAGAATTCCAGTCTTTATAACGCGGGACTGACGTGGACCGTCCGATTTTAAACCGACGGCTGAGATTATAACATCGAACCGGTACGCGGGGATTTAAACCCTACCGTGCGATTTAAAATAAACGGCGCACAAGCGGCCACGTCGCTCTGATCGAGCGCGGGCGGCGCTGCCGGCGGCGCACGGCGGCGGGAAGCGGCGATCTCGCCGGAAACTTTCGTATCCTCGAGAATTCTGCCTAGAACTGTGATCTTATGGCATAGATCGGTAGAGGGGAGGTCGGGGATCTCACCTCGGGGGTTTTCTTGAGCTCGGAGGTCCTGGAAGGTGATCGGCGGCGAGGTCCGAGGCAAAACCACGGCGAAGCTCATCGGCGCTGTGTTTACACCGCAAGTCACCGAGTTTTCTGCACCTGCAAGGTTCCTCGGAGGCGGTGGATCAATACCAGCGAGTTAGATCGGAGTTTTCGTGCTTAGATCGGCCAGAATTCACCGGAGAAGTCTCGGTTCTCACCGGAGTAAAAATCGGCGATCGCGTGGGAAAAACAGAACGGGGCCGGGGTTTTTATAGACGGGGGAAAGCGGCGAGGTGGTTTAGATCATGTCCGTTTCCTCCTCGAGCGAAATTCGGCTGTGATCCGCAGCAGTTTCGATCGGTTTGGATTCGGTGAGAGAGAGTCCGGCGCGGCGCGAGGTGGAAGACGAAGCCCGGGTGGGTCCCGCCTGTCAGCGTGAGAAAACGCGGGCGCGAGGCTGCGGGCTGGCACGGGGTAAGTTGGGCCGGCTGGTGGGTTTCGGCCCACTGGCCGGTTTTTTCTGTTTTCTCTTTTTTTTTTCCATTTCTTTTCTGATTTGAGTTTAATTTGAATTCCAGTTTGAATTTGGATTTTTGCAAAATATGCAACACGTCCAAAAATTTTGAAATTCCCCTCTTAACATGATTTAGTGTTTTGAATCAAAATTTTGGGGTGTTACAGTGGCCTGGCCCCGCTGGACACGTGGTGCCCTCGAAGCTCGCCTCTGAGGAGAGGGGAGGTCCGGCCCCGCTGGACACGTGGCGCCCTCGGAGCTCACCTCTGAGGAGAGGGGAGTCCGGCCCCATTGGACACTGTAGGATCAAAGTACACGTGTAAAGCTACCAGAGGGGGTGAATGGTAGATAAAAACTTTTCAGCGGAAGCAACAAAACACCCCTGAGCATAAAACCAATCTGTTAAAGAAACCGTGTGTGTGACTTATCTAAACGTGTTCAACTGTGACAAAATTAGTATAGATTGTAGATAATCAAGTCACGAAGACGTCACAACAAGAATCATGAAAATCCGTTGAGAGAAACTCAAGTCACGATCGAAAGATCGAACAAAGGTCAATCTGTCCTACGCGAGAAAAACAGTTCTGGAATACTGCAAAGAAACTCGTGTAGATCAGAAACCACAAATTAAATGACCGTGCAATTTTCACAGATGACAGATAATCAAGTTGTGGAGACAACCCAAAAAGAATCACATCAATTGGATCTGTAAAAGTTGAGTTATGATAAAACCACCAAAGCAAGGTAGTGTTGAACAGAAACTCGATGAGAAAAACTTGTCTGAAACAAGTCGGACGAACAAGGCACAAAAGTTCCTTTAGAATACGAATTTTATTTATCAAAACACAAGAGGAACAGCCCCAAAGTCATGTACCACGAGCTCTGGCTTCCCTTGCTTATATAACCAGCCCGAAGGCCAACTCAACTCAAACTAGGACTCCTACTCCTACTTGGATTCAAACTGTAACTTTCCAATACTGCTTAGGACTCTTCTATACGCAGATAGAAGCAATCTTAAGACTTCCAAACACCTTAGGAACGTATCCCACATTCCTAAAATAACTCAAATTCGTGACCCACACGAAATCCTATCATAACCAACTCAAAACTTTCCATATTTGAGTCAAACACGACTCGACCGCAGCCTGAGTCCATAACCTAGTCGGTTGGACCTTTCCGACCAATTCTTTACGTCCACATCTCTTCATCACGCCTTGGAACCATGCAGCCACGTCCATGCACTCCTTGCACACGTGCAAACATCTTCCAACGACGTCCAAGATACCTTCATATGCATTGTTCTTGATTCAAACATACTGCGCAACCTCCCGATCAACTCAACCACAATTCCTCCCGAACTTGGTTGTTGAACCTCATCTTCTCCCTAAGACTAGTTCAATGGATCCCGTCACCAGCCATGTCTTGAACTCAAGCAACACCTGCACATGAATAAACAACCAATACTTCCAAGCACAAGTACTCGACTTGACTCTCGTTAGTTCCGAAACTATAACATCTTACGTGAGCACCTCACATAAGCATGTTGTAAACCATAGCAAAATGATATCAGCCATAACCATCAAAACACACCAAAAACTTAGTAAAATAATACTAAACAAACTTTCCATAAGAGTAAAGCAAGTTCGAAACATTGTAAGTTAAAAGCAGAACCATTTCAATCAAGCTCCGAACCTTACCAAAGCTAACCGGACCTTGAACCGGAGCTTACCAAAGCTAGTCGGACCTAGCGCCGGAGCTTACTAAAGCTTAGTCGGACCTAGCACAGAACTTACCGAAGCTAGTCGGACCTAGCACCGGAGCTAGCAAAAATAAGTCGGACCTAGCCAAAATAAGTCAGACCTAGACAAAGCAAGTCGGACCTTACGTCGGACCATGCCGGAGCTACCCAAAACAAGTCGGACCTATCGTCGGACCTTGTAGGAGCTCGGACCTAGAGTCAGACCTTGTTAAAAAGGTATTTTGGTAGTATTCAAAACTTTTATCATCAAAGCCCATAGGTCTCATAGTCTCCCCCTTGATGAATGCATTGGCAACACCACTTAAAATCCGAACATTGGCTTATTCACATGAAAAGTTTTGAAAACAATTTCTCCCCCTTTGTAAATCAGAAATAAAATGAGAAGAAAAAGAAAAATACCAAAAATTCTCCCCCTGAGAAGAATCGTGCCAAAACACTTGTGAATGTGTGCAATGTGTGATCAATTTCTCCCCCTTTGGCAATGTATTCAGCAAGATACAAAAGAGAAATTTTAATTTGTTATGAGCACATTATAACGTATACATATAAAACAAAGCTCATCCAAATCATACTATCAAGTAACTTACACTATCACATCAATGAGATACATAAAGTAGTGTAAGCCATGCTAGAGATCAAGTGTAATTTTCAATTTAAACAAGTCCTGATCTCACAAACTTAACTATTTCAAGACCTGAAAGCATGACACTTGTTGCTACATTTTATTTATCATTTAAAGAACAAATTTTGATCTTATGACATTTGCAAGAGATTATATGCAGCATAGCCTTATTCTAACCAACCAAGCCAAGCCTATGTCATTTGACAGTCAGAAGCTTAAGGACATGGTTTTAGTCATACACAACTACTTTCAAGTTCATATCTAAGTGCAATGATAAGCCATCTCAAAAGAAGAAGTGCGATGCATGCATATTCTCTTGATCTTTTCTCATTATTTGATCATAAAAACACAACATGTGAGTTGATTACTTGATTAATTCTTTATGATTAAAAGCACTTGTGAGCATGCAACAAGTTCAAAACAGCAAGAAAGTTCGACCATGACCAGATTTAGTGTAAGTAATTATTCCAATTACTAGACATGGTAAAAACTACAAAATGTATAACACGAGTAATGTAGTAAGAACTTTCAGCATGAAAAGAATCACAAAGTGATATATGCATGAAATACTATGCTCATATTATTTTAATTTCAGATTCGCACATAGACTTCCCAAGTTTCAAAATTCTCCCTCAATTTAAGCCATGAGGATGCATAACCCCTATTTCACTGTGAATGTAGTGCAAACACGAGTGAAATCCAAAGGTTTTGTAAATATGTCAGCCAATTGTTGTTCGGTATCTACATGGTGAAGCACAATGTTCCTTTTTTCGACATTATCACGGAGAAAGTGATACTTAATGTCAATGTGCTTAGTTCTCGAATGTTGCACGAGGTTTTTAGCAATGCAAATGGCACTAGTGTTATCACAAAACAGTGGAACACTATCTAGATCAACCCCATAGTCCTTAAGTGTTTGAACAACCAAAAGAATTTGTGAGCAAGCACTAGCAGCAGCTACATATTCAGATTCGGCTATGGATTGTGCACCTGAACTTTGTTTTCTAGAGGACCAGGCAACAAGTGAATTACCAAGAAAATGACAAGCACCAGAAGTACTTTTCCTATCAATCCTACAACCTCCAAAATCAGCATCGAAAAAAGCTTTCAAAGTAACGGTTGAGGAAGAAGGAAGAAAAATGCCAAATTCTTGAGTTCCATGTAAGTACCTGAGAATCCTTTTGACGGCTTGACGATGTGAAGCACGTGGGGAGGCTTGAAATCGTGCACAAAGACATACGCTGAATTGTATATCCAGTCTTGATGCCGTGAGATACAAAAGTGATCCGATCATGCTTCTATATTCTTTTTGATCAACGGGATCACAATCTTTTCATCAAGTTCAAGTGTTGTTGATGTTCCAATTGGTGTCCGAAGAGCCTTGCTTTTGTCCATGTTGAAGCGCCTTAGGAGATCTTTTGTATACTTTGTTTGATGCACAAAGGTACCCTCCTTGGTTTGCTTGATTTGCAGCCCCAAAAAGTACGTGAGTTCTCCCGTCATACTCATCTCAAATTCTGAACTCATCATAGCTGAAAACTTGGACACAAGATCATGAGAAGCACAACCAAAGATAATATCATCCACATACACTTGGATGAATAATGAGTCATTGCCATGCTTAAGCACAAAAAGAGTTTTATCAACCTTGCCCATGGTAAACCCCTTTTCAAGTAAGAATGTTTTTAACCTATCATACTATGCTCTAGGGGCTTGTTTGAGACCGTACAAGGCTTTGGACAGTTTGTAAACATGATTAGGAAAATTTGGATTTTCAAAACCAGGTGGTTGTTTGACATAAACCTCCTCATCTATGTAGGCATTAAGAAAAGCACTTTTAACATCCATTTGATATAGCTTAAAACCTTTAGATGAAGCAAAATCTAACAAAATTCTTATGGCTTCTAATCTAGCAACAGGAGCAAAAGTTTCATAAAAATCTAGACCTTCAACTTGTGTGAAACCTTGAGCAACCAACCTAGCCTTATTCCTAACCACAACCCCATCCTCACTTTGTTTATTTTTAAACACCCATTTAGTCCCAATTAAAGTGTGACCTTGAGGTGGAGATACAAGTTTCCAAACATTATTTCTTTCAAAATTTTCTAACTCTTCTTGCATGGCAATAATCCAAGATTCATTAGTGACTGCGTGTGATATATCTTTGGGTTCAAAAGAAGCAACAAAAGCAGAATGAGCATGAGAATTAGGGTCGAAAAACCTGGATCTTGTAACTCGTTCATGCATGCTTCCAATAATTTGTTGTGGAGGGTGACTTTTGAGAATCCGGAGGGGAGTGGACACTTCACAAGCTTCTTCTTATTCATGTTCATCACAAATAGATGAGCTTGTGACGTGAGGAGGATCTGGACCAGCAATGGTGGTCGTCGGTGCTGGCTGTGAATCAAGATCAGGAGCTGGAACAATGACATTAGCTGCTGAATTTTCGGGCAGCAGCACCACTTCTTCCTCTTCTTTAACGAAAATACTCTCCCCCTGCGGATATGGATCTGGACCTGCAATATTTGAACTAGTACCTGGGCTAGCTTCATCAAAAGAAACCTCACAAGTCTCCACAATTTTGTTAGTATCAAGTAAAAGCACACGTTAGCCTCTAGTATGAGATGGATAACCAAGAAACATGCCATCAACAGATCTAGCTTCAAATTTATCAAGATTACCATGTTTCTTAACAAAGAATTTGCAACCAAAGACCCTAAAGTGTGTGACACTAGGCCTATGTCCAAACCTGAGCTCATATGGTGTTTTACCTAGCTTAGCATGCAAGAAAACATGATTTGAGACATAACAAGCGGTTGCAATTGAATCAGCCCAAAATTTCCTAGGAGTTTTATATTCATCAAGCATAGTCCTAGCCATCTCAACTAAGGTTCTGTTCTTTCTCTCTACAACACCGTTTTGTTGAGGTACATATGGTGAAGAAAATTGATGATCTATTGCATTTTCAGCACAAAAGTGATCAAACGATTGATTTTTAAATTCGGTTTCATTATCACTTCTAATTGCTCTTAAAGATCCTGGGTGATCAATTGATAATCTAAGAAATAAACTTCTAAAGTGACTAAAAGCTTCATTCTTAGATGCCATAAAGTAAACCCAAGAGTATCTAGAATAGTCATCAACAAACACAAGAACATACCATTTACCTCCGAAGGATTGAACACGTGAAGGTCCTACGATGTCAAGGTGTAAAAGTTGACCCGGTTCAGTTGTCATGGTCATTGTGAGAGGAGCATGTAACCTGCAACCATCTTAGCATGTCTACAAGAAGAGCACACAATTTTTTTGTCCCATTTAAGCTTAGGCAGCCCACGTATGCGATCAAGAGCACTAACACGTGTGAGATGAACTAAGCCTACGTGACCAAGTCTACGATGCCAAAAATATAAATCTTTGGAATCATTTGCAACTAGACATCTATGCTTAGAGGAGGACATATCAAAATCATCTTTAAAAAAACTCTTCCAAACCGAGACATGTTAAAAATAAGCTCACTATTTGAACTTACAACTTTGCAGCAGTTTTATTGAAAATAATTTCTAGATTTTCATCTAGCAATTGTGAAACAGAAAGCAAGTTGTATTTCAAATTTTTGACAAGTGCCACATCCTTCAAAGTGTAGTGATCATTTACTCTAACTGAACTCTTAGCAATTATAAGAGTTGAAGAATTATCGGCAAAAGTAACATTCTCTACACGTGACAAAAAAAAAGAGAGGAGAACCATTCTTCGTTACCGGTGATGTGGCGTGAGCAACCTGAATCCACAATCCAAATGTTCTCCTTCCTCAAGCGTGTAACCTACATAGAAGCACAATACGTCGATGACTCAATACTGGGGTTAGTTAAAAGGCATTTAGGAATCCAGTACTGAGTCACACGATGTCCAGCAGGAATAACATGCGAAAGCTGAGATAAAACAGCAGGTTTATGAGTCAAAGTTTGAGATTTTTTGTTCTTAACTACTGACCTATGAGGTGTTACTTGTGTAGCACAAAAATCAGTAGCTCTGGAGGCAAAAACAGAAGGTCCGGAGGCAAAAACTGAAGCTCCGGAGGTAAACTTTGAATATTTCTGACTCATAACAGCAGGTTGCATGTTCCTGACATTCGGTTTAGTATGTGCAGCAAATTTTGCATGAGAGTTATAAGATATTGTAGGGAAATAGGCGATGCGCTACTCTAGCAATTCGACCGTATCACCCAGGAAACATGCGAGTAAAAAGGTCATGGATCGTTACCACTAGACGCGCAGCGCAGCGGATCATAGATGCGCGTCGTAGTCGATCAGCGCAGCAGTAACAGCAGCGCCTCCACGGAGTCCACACGTACAGGGAGGAACGCCATGCGTCGGTGTGCTAGCACCGCGCGCGCGACAGGGGTTTCGGCGGCTGGCCTGTGAGGGGCGGCGGCTGGGGCTGTTCTGTGGTGGAGTAATCTGCCCCTAACCTTACCCCTCATATTTATAGGCGCGCTAATGGGCTTTTAGGTCACAGGACCATTAGTACCCTAATTTCTTATGGATCAAATATCCATCAGGCCTTTATCCGAATTGTTATGATTGCCTCTTGGGCATATCACCAACAATCTCCCACTTGCACTAGAGACAATCATATAGCCAAGCTTTTCAATATTCCATCCCCTTAAGTGTGTGACCCATTAGGTTCATGTACAGTCGGTTATGAATGAAAACCGTTTTCAAACACAAGTCAGTAGAGGTACCTAGCAGGACATACTGACTCCCAAATGTACATAAAGATCATATTGGCTGAACCTAGATACATTCACATGCTAATTCCTTGGCCACACGATACCAGTCAAGCTCAAGGCGAGATACGTGCCATCCTTGTGATAGCTCGACCATTCACTCGATCAAATAGTGGATTCAATCTATGACTAACTTTTAGTCATAATGATTAACTCTTTAATCACTTTGGCATGGCCATGCACTTTCAATCCAACTATCTCGAGGGGCCCAGAGATATCTCTCCTGTTATTTAGGAGGGGCAAATCCCATCTTGATCCGCACACATCTCATTTCATGCTTCATCATGTACCTGAAGACTATTTTTATGACCACCCAGTTACGGAGTAGCGTTTGATAGTTTCAAAGTGCACAACTATACATAGTGAGAAACAATGGCGATCTCAGGTCTAAGAATCTAGCAGGTGTATCACTGAAGACCAACTGATGGCACATATGTAAATAACAATCCCAACAGTGTCTCGGAATGGGTTTATCAAACACCATGTTCACTAACATGTGTTCACATTATTAATTTGATATCTCCATAGCTATGATCCGTGAAACGTGATCACCAATTAATACATGTGCTAGTCTGCGTACTATCATTATCTCATATAACGATTTAGACTAGAGATCATTTTGAGTAACATTATAATTAACAAAGAGTCTCACGAACAAGTCACATACTTGATGATCAATGTGAATAATAGTTACTCAAATAGTACATAAACATAGCTATGACACAAGTCTCCCACTACACACTAGGATCACTGATGTAAGTGTAACACCCTCACTTTCGGTTTCTGCATATATTCATGTTTCATGAAGAGAGAACATTTTTAAAGAAATAGGATCTGAGAAAATTATCAAAAAGATAGCCAATAAGAGCCGAATCCAGTTCACCGAGAGTGCCGAAGACAGCTTACCGCAGCCCGCTGGCCACGTGGCGTATTCAGAGCTCATCCCTGCGAAGTGGGGAGAGGTCCACCGCTAAACTGGCTACGTCACAGACTCGGGGCTCATCTCCGCAAAGGGGGAGAGGTCCGACCTTGTGGGACACGTGTTGCCCCTGGAGCTAGCCTCTACGGAAGAAGCAAAGGCATTTCCGTAGGACACATGTCACCTTCGGAGCTAGTCAACGAGGGAATCAGAGGACTAGTCGCGCGGGATACGTGTCGATCTCGGAGCTCACCTCCGAGAGGTCCGGTTCTATCGGACACGTGTCGCCACTGGAGGTTATCTCCGGGAGGTCCGTCGTTGTTGGACACGTGTTAACCTCGGAGCTCGTCTCTGAGGAGAAAGGAAAGTCTGGTGCTACTTGACGCGTGGCATTCACAGAGCTCACCTCCGAAGAGATGGAGGTCCGGAATGGATACGTGGCACACCCGGAGCTACCTCCGGAGAGAGAGGAAAGGTCCGGCACTGAAACGTGGTGTGTGCAGAGCCACCTCCGAATAAGAGAGGAGGTCCCGACCGCTAGGATACGTGGTGCACGTGGAGCTCACCTCCAAAGGAGAGGGAGGTCTCACTCGCTTGACACGCGGCACCACCGGAGCTCGTCTCTGCGGAAAAGAAGAGACCAGGCCTGATGGACACGTGGAGCTTCCGGAGCTCATCACCACGGAGGTAACGAGTTCTGGAGCGGTTTTGGATTCCATACGCATAGAAATTTCGGCACGGAGAAGAAACTGACCTTGATTCCACAATGTTACCGCACCAAATCAACTAAAGATAAGATGTTAAGATTCAACGACGATCCGAATAGTACTTTTATGCGGAATACAATCAGATTAGGACTCTTCTCTTCCCGATTATAAATAGAACCCAGAACCTTTGGCCGAAACCACGAACTTCTTTTCCAAACTCCTGAGCCGACGACTTAGAGCCGTAGCCCCCAACTCACCGAGTAAGCCATTGTCAGAGATCAGCAAGGAAGATCGCCGGAAAGAGAGCCCAACGATCTAAGAAAGACCCGAGACCGAGAAGAACATAAGGTAGGTCTCCAATACCACCTTACGACATCATTGTGTTTTCTTTGCATCTGTTCTTCGATTCCTTTCGAATAGAAGCTTTCTCGTGGACAGATCACTTGTTGATCAGGATGATCTAAAGACAAGGTCATCGCCACGTCCACATCTGATCCGAACACCACTGTTCATCATAAAGCCATGCAAGAACACGGACAAACCGATCTAATAAAGCTGATCATAGGATAGCATGCATATGCATCATCGCATCTAGTTAAAGTTTGTGCATGATATTGATTGTTGTGGATCTTGTATGTGCGTGATCCTGTATAGCAGGACAAGCTCAGGGAGCTGTTTACGACGAGCTGCAACAACAAGGTTTCGAGATCCAAGAGCCACCAGAACCGCAAGAACAAGGCAAGTGCCCCTTGACCATATTGATCCTATGTTTTGGGAAAAACTATTTTGTTTTGCAAAAAGGTGTGTGTGCAGAGTCAAACATGATGGGAAACCCTTTTATAGGAGTTTACTAGCTTTGGTTAAACCACCCTTGTCGCCAGGGAAGTTTATGAGTCGGTTATGGTTTTTACTTTTATGCTTCGCTGAGTCCATGGGATTGGGAAGCGAGATAGATGTGTCTAGCTAAACTGCACTCGTAACGATAATGAGAAACTGATGTTGTCAATGAACATGGATCGGAGGAGATCTAGGCAAGACTGGGTTTGTGAATGAGGTAGCATGAGATGGTGGTTTACATGCCGTAGATCTAAGGACCGGTTCATGGATGCACATGCCAGGATAACAGTGCCACCACAAGGCCAAGTATGGGTGCGGCTTAGCTGAGTAATTAGGTAAGTTGCTAGAGTGTTATGGACTGTGGAAGGCGCGGGGAATGGGAGTCGAGTGAGGACTGCCCTGGGAACTGCATGGCACAAGAGGGGGCCTGTGGGTGGGAGAATTGGAGATTCTAGCCTGCCGGTGAAACCTTAGTGAGTCCATACATCTAGTAGCCCCTTTGTAAAGGCTATTTTGTGATCTATTGGCCATACACCGACGGTTGTGTACTGGTATAATGGAGGTTCTGCAGTCGCCGACGGGTGACGAAATCACAAACTTGTGGGTAAAGAGGTGCAAACTCTGCGGAGTTCTTAAAACTATCATGATAGCTGAGATTACGGTCACGAGTGCCTGGCCAACTGCCATGATTAGTTGGGATGGTTATTGGTTATGGTTTTGGATGGTTTGGTTATGGTTTGTTTTGGGACTATTGAGTCCGGGTGATAAGATGGTTGCATGACTGTTGAGTCATGGCAACAAGGTTGGTCTCGGTGGGAGACGAAGTTGTTTTATGAGGAGAAATGGTAGCGAATACGGGATGGTATTCGTGAGACGATAGCGAATACGAGGAGGTATTCGTGAGCGAGAATGAGCTTGATTGACTGTGACATGGAAAGTAATGAGCATAACAGAGGTATGATTGGTATTTTAATACATGTTGGGATTACATTCACTTAAAGATAAGTCGCTGTTTTGTCGTGCTTTGGGTAAATAACTTTGCTTTTCTGCAAATGAGCCTTTTTATACCTACCTTGCTATGAGCTTCATATCATATTTTCCCGCACTTTCTGAGTACATCATTGTACTGAAACTTGCATTATTACTTCATCATCAGCAGCAGGAGAAGACTACTATGAAGACCAAGTGGAGCATTAAGGCGTGTGATCTGTTCTCAACCTTGCCTGTGGGAATGGAATAGAGATGAAGTCATTGCTGCTTAGATTTGCTTCCGCATTAGTTAAATTGCTTCCGCATTAGAATAAAGACTTCCGCTGCATAGAAATAAAGACTTCCGCTGTGAGTATGAGTCAAAGACTTCCGTTGTGAGTATGAGCTGCTGCTACTGCTTAGATTGCTTCCGCACTAGTTAGAAGACTTCCGCTGCATAGAAATAAGACTTCTGCTGTTAGATTAAGACTTCCGCTGTGAGCATGAGTCCAAGACTCATGAGACATTGTAATAAACTCTGTTATTCGTGGTAATATATAATCTGAATTCAGTTTGTGGAACATATGTATATGTGTGATGAACATCCTGGGCACACATATGCATTAGTTCTTGGTTCCGTGGTTTTCCACAGAATTGAAGGCGTCACAGTTAGTATCTAATACCCATAGATCTCGTGTGCGTCTCATGCTTTGATTGTGGAAGAGGCTTTGTCAACGGATCTGCCATATTCAAATCCGTATGCACCTTGCATATATTCACATCACCTCGGTCGATAATCTCTCGAATCAGATGATAGCGTCGTAGTATATGTTTGGATCTTTTGTGTGATCTAGGCTCCTTTGCCTGTGCAATGGCTCCATTGTTGTCGCAATAGAGTTCCACAGGTCCGGACGCACTAGGAATAACACCCAACTCAGAAACAAATTTTCTGATCCAAACAATTTCATTTGCAGCTTCAGAAGCTGCAATATACTCCGCCTCCGTCGTTGAATCTGCTACTGTGTCTTGCTTGGAACTTTTCCAGCTCACTGCCCCTCCATTAAGGCAGAACACAAAACCGGATTGCGATCTAGAGTCATCCTTGTTTGTTTGGAAGCTAGCATCGGTGTAACATCTTACAACGAGCTCTTCTTCACCTCCAAACACTAGGAACACATCCTTAGTTCTTCTCAAGTACTTAAGAATGTTTTTGACAACTGTCCAATGAGCCTCACCATAATCTGATTGATACCTGCTCGTAATACTTAGAGCATAGGATACATCTGCGCGTGTACACAACATGACATACATGATAGATCCAATAGCCGAAGCATAAGGAATCGCTCTCATCCTCTTTTGCTCATCAGGCGTCGAAGGACATTGACTTTTGCTTAGAGTGATGCCATGTGACATTGGCAAGAAACCTTTCTTAGAATCTTGCATATTGAACCGATTCAATATCTTGTCAATATATGTGTCTTGTCTTAATCCAATTAAACTTTTAGATCTATCTCTATAGATCTTTATGCCCAAAATGTACGCTGCCTCTCCTAAATCCTTCATTGAGAAACTTTTCCTTAATGAGGATTTAACAGCATCTAGTACTGGAATGTCATTTTCGATCAACAATATGTTGTAAAAGTCCCAAAACTTGTAAATAGAAAACTTGAGCTATGAATAAAGTTGAGTTTATATACAAGAAATGGGACTTACAAAAAACTTTTGTTTACTCATGAAAGTGTTGGCATGTGCAATAAAACGTTGAATTCAGTTTGAATTAAGAGGGTCACTTCAAAAAGAAGAAGGGCATTTTCAAAAGAGGAAATTGAAACTGTTGTTTAAGAAGTTGTATTTGCAAAGGCCAACTGAAGCATCAGAGGGCATAATTGAATTCTTCAGGTTCAAATTATGGGGAAGGCAAACTTTGGGCAAATTTTGGAAGTGCTTTGATAGGTATATCAAAGGGGCTTGTAAATTTATTCCAAATTTGAATTTAAATTTGAAACTGCGACACAACTCGTCAAATGGCCAAATGGCTTTTGAATTTGGATCCCTCATAGCTGAATTTGCAATGTGTCAAAATTTGGAGATCTTTTGGGGCAGAGAGGTGCTGTGGGCCCCACTTGTCATTGAGAGGGGGTATAACTTACTGCTTAAGTCAGCCTCTGTGTATCGGTTCACACCCGAGCTCGAACCAGGTCACCGCGAGCTGCCACCGTGCTGCCGACTGAAAACCGCGGAAGCCACCTCCTCGTGGGAATTTCTTGCGTTGGCGACCTGCTCGGCGTCCACTCGCGCCCCCATCCGTTCTCACAACCGCCACCCGAGGCCCTGTGACCCTCACGCCAGAACCGAGCAGGAAAGCCGCCGCTCTCCGGTGCTCCATCAGAACCCAGTGAAAACCGGTGCACAGCCTCCCTCCGAGCTGCTGAACAGCACCGCGTGCCCACTCTTCACCTCCCCGACACAAAAACGACCGAGGTTTAGCCCCTCTGCCGCAAGGGCGCCGTGTCCGTGCGGAAGCCGAAAGAGAACCGAGGAGAGGGCTCCCGTGGACAGCTGAGTCTAGCGCCTTTCACGCCCAAACAAGGGCACCCCCGGACGTGCTTGTAATCCCTTCTGCTCACCCCCAAGCCTCCAGTCGAGCTGTGAATCACCGAGAACCAATTTGGGAATTTTCTTTCGGAGGCCGCAATTCGACCTTCCGGTACGAGGTGATTAAATTCAGTTGCAATTCGTGTTTGTAGTTCACCAAATCTTGCACATGGGAGCTAGACTGGCTAGCGACTCCATTTCCTTCGCAAGCCTAGCCTAGAACCGAATGGTTACAGCTAATTTTGAGTTTTCCGAGCGGCGATCAGGGCGGGAACCGCCGGGCACACGGTGAGACCCCATCTCGAGCCATTACCGATCCAGTTTGAGCCAAAGCCGAGCACCCCCCATGACTCACTGATGCTTTAGAGCAAATTCTCTGAACCTTTGGCGGGCTAGGATGCTCGGACCACGGCGCCGAAGCTCCACCGAGGTCTACGCACGTCGCCGACCTAGTTCCGAGCGCCGTTAGCTTGTGCGGACCCCCTAGATGAGTTGCTCATCCCTGGAAACCCCCGGGCATCGAGTAGCAGGCCGTGAGATGGCCGGGAAGTCAAGTCCGGCGAGGTCAGCGCCGCACCGGCGAGGGGGGTGGAGCGCGCGGGAAAAAGGGGGGCGGGAGGAAGAAGAAGCCGCTGGCCCCACTGGTCAGTGGCTGTGGCGGTCGACTGGGATTTGCTGCGGCCACCTTATATGCTGCGGCTACAGCCTGGGCAGCTGTGGACCATGGTGTGGCTGCAGCAAGGGACTGACACGTGTGCAGGTCAGAGTTTAAACTGTTCCCGATTCAATTTGAATTACAAATTCAGTTCAAACTTTAGAACCTCCTAACTTTTGCTAGGAAGCTCTAAATTTAGTGATTCAAATTGGGTTGGATTCAGGATGAAAACATTTATCCAAATATGCAACCCAATTTGCATGAAAACCAACAGAAAATGTTAGAAAATTCTTTAAATCTATTCAGCAAAAGAATTTTTGAGGGAGTTTGGTTCATCCAAAAATTCCCAAATTTTGCCAGGATATTCTTTAGGATATTAGGAGCCTTCTGTAAAAGTTTCAGCTCATTTGGAGTTGATTTATTTAGGGTAATTCTGATTTCAAGTTTCTGTATTCAAATGAATACAGAAACATTTTCAGAGAATTTCCAAAACTTGGAAATTCAGTTCTGAGCATTCCATAGATCCAAAAATCCTAGAAAAATTCATGCATGCTCCCTGAGCTATGTATGAAATTGTAGTTTACTTTAATTTGCATGAAAGTGCAAATTTATTCATAATTAATTCCTTTTTTCCTAAAGTCTTAGGGAATTGTTCTGGGTGATCTACTTAGTGAAATATTCTGAATTTTGGTCCAGATGACTTTCTTGTGACCAGGAACTCACATGCAAATTTTCAGCTCCATTGGAGCTCTGGATCACCACTGTCATGTTCAACCTATTTAGATAAGTAGCACACAAGTGATGAAATGTAATTATCACTTGATCGTTTTGCTTCACCCAAACCAAACCACTAATCCCCAGTGTCATTTTAAATTCTTAAACAGAGTTACAGTTTTAAACTTGTCTTTAGCACTTGTTAACAAAAGTCTTATAATTAAACATGTATGCATATTCATAACGTGTAGTGATTAAACGTGGATAAGTGAGGATTTGATCAAGGAGCAAGAAGGGAGGGGTTAAGCTTCAAGTCATCAGAAACTAACTTCATACATCTCTGACTTTAGTCACCTGCAAAACCAAGGCAAGCCCCGGTTCGCATTTAAGTTGTTTTATAAAGTTTTTCATTTGTTTACCACTATGGGTCAAAGTTTGTATGTGCATTAGGTCAAGGATGTTTTACACTCCACTTGCATAACCAAAAATGAACCCTGAGGTCAAGGGTAGAAGGGTGTCATCGCTGTAGAGTAAGGCCATGCTAACTATGCTAGGACATCCGGTAGAAGACGAGTAGTTGGAATCTACTCGTGAGCTTTGTTTCAAGATCACATAAGTGTGGTTGGAAAGAGAGGCAAACGAAAGTTTACATTTCAAAAGATGAGACCGGGCAGCGGGGTTAGGCAGCGACAAGACGAGGTCTTGGTCGAGTAGCTCTGCCTGTGTCGGTTAAGGACCGAAGCATGTGCAGCCCCACTGAGCAAGTTTTGAGTTGTGTACCGGATGCTTACTGATATATGGGAACCAGGAAATCGATGTACCAGGTTCACTGGATTGTAGAGGCATACCATATCGTCTCGTTAGACCTATGAGCCCGAGACGGCGCGACCGGTTCTACAGTTTAGTGGCCTGAGAAAGGTTGCCACATACGTCGTAATGAAGGACACCAGAGTTGGGTCTTCAGAGGCGGGCGTATGTGTCGAGTTATCCGGGTAGTGTTTGATTCGAATCACCGTCCCTCGCGGTTATGAGTACCGCTTGCTCACTGTGTTGTGACGTAGTAAGCAACTTGTGTGGAAACAGTTTGCAAAAGTATAATTGCTGCTATGATTATGTTAAGTTGCATGAAAACCCTGTTCGAAGTAGAGATAGAGCAAACCAAAGTTATTTTCCATCTTGGGACAAGTAACATTGGAATGAAGCATTTCTAGTTTGATTGTGGAGTTCCAATGTTGCTGGGCGCAATGTCACTACTATTATTGCTAAAATCTGAAAGTTAAGGATGAACTCGTAGGCAAGTCTTTTCACAAATGACAGGCTTAAGTCATAGGTTACTTTCATGTAGAGTTTGATGTCTTAGGAGAGACGGTTTAGTCTTGCTGAGCCTTTGTGCTCACTCTTGCTATATAAGTGGTTTTGCAGGTAAACCTCGACGCTACAAAAAAGGTTGTCCGGTGAGACTGGGGAACTTCCGAGTCATGTCACCCTTGGAGAACCTAACCGCTGCCATGTATTCGTGTTGCTAGCGAGAGGAGTCCGCGGGCTGGACCTCTTTTCGAGTGCTTCTTAGATATTCAACGTGAGCTGTTTACAGACTTCCGCTGTAGCTATTTTATGTAAATTATTTACAAAGAACAATTGTAAGCTTCCGCTTTTGATTGGTGTAATACTGGGTTTTTTATATGTGTGCTGTTCGGTGCCGCATAACACGGCACCACCAATGCGATTCCCGGGCAAGGTACCCCGTCCCCGTGGTACGGGACTGGCGGGGTCCCGTCATATGTCATCTACATATAGGACCAGAAATATAATTGCGCTCCCGCTAATCTTCTTGTAAATACAAGGTTCTTCTACGTTCTTGATGAAACCAAACCTTTTGACCACTTCATCAAAACGTAGATTCCAACTCCGAGATGCTTGCTTCAATCCATAGATGGATTTTTGAAGTTTGCATATTTTTCTGGCATTTTTAGGATCGATAAAACCCTCAGGTTGTGTCATGTACACATCCTCAGTCAGACTCCCATTAAGAAAGGCTGTTTTGACATCCATCTGCCATATTTCATAATCAAAATATGCAGCAATTGCTAGGAGAATCCTAACAGACTTTAGCATAGCGACGGGCGAAAATGTTTCATCATAATCCACACCTTGAATTTGTTTGAAACCTTTCGCCACCAATCAAGCTTTATATATGTGAACTTTTCCATCCGTATCAGTCTTTTTCTTGAAAATCCATTTGCAATCGATCAGTCTCATACCATCGATTGGATCAACCAAGTTCCAAACTTGATTTTCATGCATGGATTCTATTTCGAATTTCATGGCTCCAAGCCATTTCTCAGAGTCGGGTCCCATTATTGCTTCAGTGTAGGTCACAGGCTCATTATTGTCCAACAATACCATGTCCTGTTGTTCTGTGGTTAGGAGTGTCAACTTTTCAGTTGCACGACGTACCCTTGTAGACCTTCGTGGGGCTGGTGTTTCATCAAGTGGTTGTACAACATTTTGTACATCCTGTATATGATTAGAGGGTGCTGAAACATTTTCAGGTATTTCCTAAATTTCTTTAAGATGTACTTTGCTCCGACTAACTCCTTTTGAGAGAAACTCTTTCTTCAAGAAGACACTGTCGAAGTGTGCGATCGACACTTCCCCCGGGCCTGCACTGGGCAGCCCGCGGAGGTTCTTTTTTCGGAGGGGCTAGTCCCTAGCGGAGAGCTTGCGCAGATGGACGAGTTAGTAAGAGCTTGACACGGCGAGTTTTACGTGGTTCAGGCCGCCGGAGCGTAAAACCCTACGTCCACGGCGAGCTATGGAGCTCGCTGTATTGCTTGCTGCTCAGGGCCGGAGGCCTGAGCTTGGGGGTGAGTTACAGCTTGAGAGTGTATGGCTAGCGTATGAGTTGCAAAGTGTGAACCCTTGCTATCGACGCCTACCCGAGCCTTTTATAGTCCAAGACTCGGGCGGCTTACAAGGGAAGCCGGGACCCGACAGGTGGTCCCGGGAAGATTTGTCTATTATCTACCGTATCTGCAGTTATGCCGGTCGTTGTCTCTGGTCGAAGGCTTCTGAGTCTTCATCTTGCCGCCCTGCCCATGCCGCATGCTAGTCGTAGTGGTTGATGACGGCGCAGGCGGCATGGGATGTCTTGTCGCGGTGTTTATTGGCTGACAGGTTCTGACACCGCGCGCCAGTCTGTGATGCGACTGGGCGCAACGGCACCTGACAGAGGCGTGCTCCGCGTCTCCGCATCTTGGGAAGACGCGGGCCTTGAATACCTTGTACGGGCAAGGTATTGGGCGTATTTACGCCCGCTGCCTATCGCTCGGGGCAGGCAGCGTTGCTCTGCTGCCACGTGGCGGGCCCGGAGCCCTCCTCAGAGAAGAGAAGGGTCAGCCCCGCAGGGCACGTGGAGCCTCCGGACCTCTCCCCGCGGAGGGGGAGGTCCGGCTTCTGTATGCCACGTGGCGGGCCCGGAGCTCTCCTCTGAGGAGAGGGAGGTCCGGCCCCATTGGACACGCGGCGCCTTCAGGCCTCTCTTCCACGGAGGGGGAGGTCTAGCTTCTGTTTGCCACGTGTCGGGCCCGGAGCTCTCCTCTGAGGAGAGGGAGGTCCGGCCCCGCCGGACGCGTGGCGCCTTTGGAGCTCTCCCTGCGGAGAAGTGCGAGTTCCTTAGGCATTTTACCCTGTGCGCGGGGGTACCCCATATCTCAGGTACCGACAGTGGCCCCCGGGCCCATCTCGGGGGAGATATCGAGCCCGAGGTGGGACCTCCGTCTCTTCCGATCCGCGCACTTCCTCTAAGTCCCAAATTGACCGCTGCCGGAGCACGAACGGCCACGGGATCGTGGGAGCGTGCACTTACTTGATGGTTGCTTTTACTGCGGAGGGGGCCTCAGGAGCTCCCGTGGTGTCACTGGTTTTTGCGCCGGTGAGGAGGAAGGCGATTCCTGCTCTGGCCACAGAGCGAGAGAGTTCTGCCAGGGCTGAAGCCTGGTGATGCGGCCGTTGTTGCAACTTCTGGATTATGGTCGTGTCGGGAGACCCTTGGGGCTTGTTCCTTTCTTTTTATCGAGTCTGTAGTCCAGCTCATGGAGCCTCGCTTAATTTGACTCTTTTGGATACTTGTGTCTGCGATGCTTTTTCTCTCCTTCTTGGCTTTGCCTGGCCGAGTCCTTAGCTCCGCAAGGTACTCAAAGGCCATTTCCAATCTCGGAGCTTTGCACAGACACCCTCCCCGGGTCCTAACCGTGTTAGCGGCCCCCGGAGGTCTCCGGATCTCGCCCTATGGGGGGCTCCAGATCTGCCTGCCACATGGCGGGTCCGGAGCTCCTTCCTAAGAGGCGGGAGCTCCGGCCATGTTGGACACGTAGGGCTTTCGGAGCCCTCCCTCCGAGGGAGAGGTCCGGCTTCCGCCCACCACGTGGCGAGCTCGGAGCCCTCCTCAAGGGAGGAGAGAGTTCTGGGCCTGCTGGACACGTGGGGCCCCTGGGCCCCGCCCCTGCTGGAGGGGCAGGTCCAGGTCCTTCCAATCCCAGGCCGGAGTAGCTGGTAGCTCCTTTCCTCCTGCTTCATGCAGTCCCTGTTGCCGCGACCTGGAGGCCCTGCACATAGGTAGAGGAAACGTAATTCTCTTTGGGGGCTCCTCCTCCCTTATTTCATAGTCTTATTTGACTTATAGCCCCTAACCATATGCTTGGTGCTTGGGGACTTGTAGAGAGGGGGAGCTGAGTACATGGCAACCATGCGCTGCAAGGGTGAAAAAAAACTTAATTCACAATTTAAATGAGTACAAAGAAAGAGCAAAGTAGAGCAGATTTCTTTTCGTACAACTTCCTATAGGAGGAAGGCAGGCTAAACATGGAGGCCACGACCCACCCCATTAAGAGGGGAAGCAATACTCTACGCGCTTGGAGTCGGAACCAGGCAAAGCTGAACGTAGTCCTGGACCGTCCCCTGGGGTTTAGCTGCTCCGAGCGCTGCTCCTGGACTCTATGGAGTTTATTACGAAAAGAAAGTACTGTCCTATTTTTGCTCTAGGGGTAGAACTTACGGAGGTGTTCTATGTTCCAAGGGTTTGGGAGCAGGTCCCCATCCTCGGTGGAAAGGCGCACACACCCGGGGCGGCATACTTTCGCGACTCGGAAGGGGCCCTCCCAACTAGGGGAGAGTTTGTGGGCCCCTTCGCGAGAAAGTATACGTCGCAACACCAGGTCACCTTCCTGCAGCTCCCGGGCACGCACAGACCTCTGGTGATAGCGCCGAAGCGCTTGTCTGTACCGCGCGTTACGGAGTGCCGCATGTAATCGGACCTCGTCGACGAGGTCAATTTCTCCACGCCGGAGGTTGTCCGGTGTGCCTTCGTCGTAAGCCCGGACACGGTGAGACTTCATGGTGATTTCTGGGGGAAGTACAGCTTCAGCCCCGTACACCATGAAGAAGGGTGTCTCCCCGGTGGCCCGGCTCTGGGATGTCCGGTTAGCCCATAGTGTGCTCGGAAGCTCATCTACCCAATTGGCACCATGTTTCTTCAGGTTGGCGAAGGTGCGAGTCTTAAGGCCCCGGAGAATCTCCGCGTTGGCCCTCTCAACTTGCCCATTGCTCCTCGGGTGGGCGATAGAGGCATAGCATATCTGAATGCCAAGGTCCTCGCAGTAGTCTTGGAATGCTGCGCTGGTGAGCTGGGTCCCGTTGTCAGTGATGATCCTGTTTGGGACCCCGAACCGGCAGACAATAGACTTGATGAATTTTACTGCGGATTGTTTGTTGATGGTGACAACTGGTGTAGCTTCCGGCCACTTGGTGAACTTGTCGATAGTGACATAGAGGTACCGGAATCCCCCGACGGTTCTGGGGAATGGTCCCAGGATGTCCAGCCCCCATAAGGCAAACGGCCATGAGGGCGGGATCATCTGTACCGCCTGAGCCGGTGTATGGATCTGCTTGGCGTGGAACTGGCACGCCTTGCAGCTCTCGACCAGCTTGACGGCATCCTGGAGTGCTGTCGGCCAGTAGAAGCCATGCCGGAAGGCTTTACCGACAAGCGTGCGTGAGGAAGAATGACTTCCACATTCGCCTCCATGGATCTCAGCGAGCAAGTCGCAGCCTTCCCCCTGGGTTATGCACCGCAATAGGATGTGGTTGGCGCCACGCCGGTAGAGATCCCCCTCTACCAGCGCGTACCTCTTAGCCATACGCACAATCCGTTCAGCGGTTACACATTCATCAGGGAGGATGTTGTCTTTCAAGTAGTCCCGGATCTCCGTGATCCATGCATCGGGTCTGACTTGAGCGTCTGGATCTTGAGCGCTGGGTTGCACGGAGTCCCCAGTGACGCTTACGATCCTTGGCGGCATCCATGGCTGTAGGGCCGCCGGGACCGCCAGCTTCGAGGTGCTGGGCAAGCCCCCTTCGCCCGGCTCGGCGGGCCGGGCTGTGGGCCGCAGCAACATCCTCTCGAAAACTCCTTCGGGCGCAGGGGCTCCGGTGGAAGCCTTCGTTGAAAGGTTGTCGGCTGCAGCATTACCAGCGCGCGGTACGTGGTGCAGGTCCAAGGCAAGGAATTCTTTCTCCAACATCTGCACGTGAAGCAGATACGCAGCTAGCTGTGGGTCATTGCAGGAGCATTCGCCCTTGACTTGCTTGATGACCAGCTGGGAGTCGCCCTGTGCCAACAGCTGGCGAGCGCCTAAAGACAGGGCTGTCTGCAGGCCAAAGATGAGTGCTTCATACTCCGCCATGTTGTTGGTTGCCTTGAAATTGAGACACACCATATACCCAAACTGCTCCCCCGATGGCATGAGGAGCAGTACGCCGGCACCGGCCCCCTGCTTTCGCGAGGAGCCGTCAAAGAAGAGTGTCCAGTGGGGTTCGGTGAAGACCGGAGCTTTGGGCTCTGGCTCACCGCCTTCATGGCCCCCTGGGTCAGTCTTCGTTGGTGTCCACTCCGCCACAAAGTCAGCCAGTGCTTGGTTCTTGACTGCATGACGTGGGAGGAAGTCCAGCTCAAACTCCGCCAGTTCCGCCGCCCATTTGGCAACGTTGCCAGTCGCATGGGGGCTGTGAAGAATCGTCTTCAGCGGATACGAGGTGACTACCGAGACCTGGTGGGCCTGGAAGTAGTGGCGGAGCTTTCTGGAGGCCACGAGCACCGCATACAGCAGCTTGTGGACTTCTAGGTATCTTGTCTTGGCCTCATGAAGTACCTCACTGATGTAGTAGACAGGCCTCTGTATGGTTCGGACCCTCTCTCTTAGACTTGGGAGCTCCTCGTCCATTGGCCCCGGCCCGCCGGAGGTGGGTGGTCCCACGGGGGCCTCCGGGAGCTGGGACCCGGAGGCTCTTAAGCTTTCTTGATCATCTGGGAGCTCCGGGGGGTCTTGAGGGACCTCCGGGAGATCCCAATTGGACCCTGGAGATTTATCTTGGGGGTCCGGGAGGCCGTCCTGGGCCTCCGGGTGGTCGTCTTGGACCTCCAGGGGGTCCGGGAGACCGTCTTGGCCCTGCGGCCCCCCTGGTGTTTGACTTCAGCTACCGGAGCAGGTTGCGAGGGCGAGAGGTCTGGCCGCTCTGCGACGAGGACCATACTCACCACTTTAGTTGTCGCCGCGATGTAGAGCAGCAGGTGCTCTCCGGGCTCAGGGGCTACCATGATAGGCAGGGTCGTCAGGAGTCGCTTCAACTCCTGGAAAGCCTCTTCTGCTTCGTTAGTCCAGGCAAAGGGGCCTGACTTGCGCAGGAGCTTAAAGAAAGGGAGTGCCCGCTCTGCTAGCCTCGGTATAAACCGACTCAGCGCGGCTAGACATCCCGTGAGTTTCTGGACATCCTTGACGCGGGCAGGGGGCCGCATCAAGTCGATGGCCTTGATCTTCTCTGGGTTGGCCTCAATTCCTCGGTGGGAGACCAGGAACCCTAAGAGCTTCCCAGAGGACACGCCGAACACGCATTTATCTGGGTTCAGCTTGGTGCGCGTAGAACGCAACTTGTCAAAGACTAAAGCTAGGTTATATAGTAGGGATGACCCCTGCTTGACCTTGACAACTATGTCATCGACATACACCTCAACCAGGTCTCTTATTAACTCCCCAAAGGTTTTGTGCATCGCCCGCACAAAGGTGGGGAGTGCATTCTTTAGGCCGTAAGGCATAGACACATAGCAATAAAGGCCGTCTACTGTGATGAAGGAGGTGTGCTCCTCGTCTTCTCTAGACATGGGGATCTGATGGAAACCCGAGTAGGCGTCTAGGAAGCATAGCATATCAAAGCCTGACGTTGAGTCTACTATTTGATCTATTCTAGGGAGAGGGAATGGATCTTTAGGACATGCCTTATTGAGACTGGTGTAGTCGATGCACATCCGGAGCTTCCCGCCGGCCTTCGGGACAACGACGGGGTTCGCCAACCATCGTGGGTGGTGGACCTCCCGTATGAAGCCAGCGTCCAGCAGTTTCTTGACTTCTTCACGGATGAAGTTTTGTCGCTCGATGGACTGCTTGCGGGGCTTCTGTTGAACCGGCCGGGCGTCGGGGAAGACTTTCAAGTGGTGCTCGATCACCTCCCTGGGGATACCCGGCATCTGCGACGGCTGCCATGCAAACATGTCGACGTTGTGCCGGAGGAAGGTGACGAGCGCGCCTTCCTATTTGCTATCCAGGCCCCCGGCTACCCGGGTGGTCTGGGTAGCTTCGGCGCCGACTTGGATGACCTTTAAGGGGACGCCGCCCTCGTCGAGAGGTTGCACCTGGGGTACTGTGGTGGAAGCACGGTGACATGCGCTCGGGCGGAGCTGGTCCGGCTCCGTATTGCCGGGGGCTGATGCCCCACCTGTTGCGAGTGCTTGGAGCTTCTCCAGGGCCGACACTGCAGCAGTGCGGTCCCCACGAATCCTGAGAACGCCCGTCGGTGTTGGCATCTTCAGGACGAGGTAGCCGTAGTGGGCTACAGCCATGAACCGGTACAGGGCTGGCCTGCCGATTATGGCGTTGAAGGGGAGGTCTATCTCCGCTACGTCGAACAGAATGTACTCTGTTCGATAGCTGTCCGGAGCCCCGAAGGTCACCGGGAGACTAATGTTGCCGTAGGGGATAACCTGTCCCGGCCCTACCCCTGAGAACGGGCTCGACGGGGTGAGCTTGGCCATCGGGACCTGCAGCTTCTGATAAGCTGCACGGCTGATGAGGTTCAGCCCAGCCCCTCCATCTACCAAAACGTGGTACATTCTCACGTTGGCAATGGTAGGGGCCACCAGGAGCGGTAGTTGGCCGGCCCCAGCCATGTTCCTGGAGCAGTCGGTGGCGTCAAAGCTGATGGGGGTCCCCATCCACTTAAGGTGCGGTGCAGCACTCGGGAGTGGCGCCACCGACGCTACCGCTCGGCGCAGAGTCTTGACTGCGCTTCGGGACGAGGGGTCAGCGGACCCGCCGTATATGACGTAGAGCTTCTTCCGACGCTCGTCGTCGCTGGAGCCGGAGTCCTCACGATTGCATGCCGCCTTCACGACACACTGAGACTCCTAGATCTCCTCTAGGTGGTCGATGTTGTCTGGAACATCCACCCCCTGCTCATCCTCCTTTGGACGGAAGGGCAGGGCATCAGCCCGCTGCCGCTTCCCCTTGCGGAAACGCTCTGCGAGCCTTCAGATCTCCCGGCACTCGGCAGTATTGTGGAGACAGCTGCCGTGCACGGGGCACATGTTGTCCTGGCTATCTTCCGGGGTCGGTGACTTTCGCTGCCTCTTGTCAGGGCGCGGCCCTCGAGCCCCACTGAACGCCGCCGCGGTGATGACTTGGGTCACGGCCGGCGGTCTTATCTTGCTTCTGCCCCGGCTCTTGGTCTTCCTGCTACCTCCATCGGGAGTAGGACCAGATCCGGGCAGCCCTCCTGACTCGGAGGATGGCTGTGAGTGCCAGTTCCGTCCCTCGGCTGCCCTGGCGCACTTGTCCGCCAAGCTGAAGAGCTCAGAGGCATCGCGGACCTCCCTGGTCGCGAGTTTCTCAAGCATCTTCTTGTCTCGGACGCCTTGTCGGAACGCCACCACCACAGAAGCATTTTGAATGTGTGGGATGGTGTTCCGCACCTGGGAGAACCGCTGGATGAAGGAGCGCAGCGACTCCCCAGGTTGTTGCTGGATGGCGTGGAGGTCGAGCTCCGTGCCAGGCCGGGTGTAGGAACTGCCGAAGTTGGCTATGAACTGTCGGCAAAGCTCTCCCCAGGAAGTTACGGAACCCTGGGGGAGGTTCATGAGCCAGGACCGAGCTGGGCCAGTCAAGGCGACAGGGAAGTAATTGGCCATGACGGCTTCATTCCCTCCTGCGGCAAGCACGGCGGTGGAGTAGATCTGGAGGAATTCCGCCGGGTTGATGCTGCCGTCATACTTCTCGGGCAGGAGCGGCCGAAACTTGCGTGGCCATTTCGCGAAGCGAAGGTGGAGCGCGAGGGCCGCACACCCAGCTTCTGTCGCCGCAGGTTCTGGTGCCGCGAACGCTTGGTTCGCACTGAGCACCGCATGCCCCGGCATGGGCAAGGCTGCACCATAGGCCGGGGGCGCCATATGCAGGACATACGACTGTGGCATATTCTGCACGGCACAGGCCTGGGGCAGAGATCGCGTGGCGACGGTCTGCTCTTCAGGCTGGGTCGAGGCCGACGTCAGGCTGTCGTCTGCCTCTTGGTGGCAACGCCTTTCTCGGCACCGCTCGAGGTATACCCGGGCATCTTGACCCAGGTGACACTGTTCCAGCTCTGTCCTCAGATCTGTTGACTGGGGGCTGGTAGAGCTGGAGTCTGCCGTCTGCTCGCCATTCAATGGTGCGCGCATCAGCGACGCGACGGATTGGCGAGAGCGTCGTCCCCGCCGAGGTCGAGGGCTTGCAGCGGCGACGACGAGACGGTCTACCTCTCGGATCCACTGCCGGGTCGCTGCCTGAGGCGCGTCCCTAGCGGGCGGATTGTACAGTAGCGCTCTCGCCGCAGCTAACGCACCCTCACTGGGCACGCCGAGCGCTACTGGAGACTTGAAGCTGGTTGGAGCCTGCATTGCCGGGGTCGGCGCTGCCAGAGCCGGTTGCTGGCTCCCAGCTCGTACCGACACACTCCGTCCCGAGTGCGTCGGCATGTACTCCCCCCTGGTCGCGGTCTGCCGCAGAGGCGAGGGGGGAGAGTTCGCCGCTGAAGGAAGCTTGGTCATCTTCGTCGGCGGGAACTCGTCGCGCTAGGGGAAAAGCCCCCTACCTGGCGCGCCAAATGTCAAAGTGTGCGATCGACACTTCCCCCGGGCCTGCACTGGGCAGCCCGTGGAGGTTCTTTTTTCGGAGGGGCTAGTCCCTAGCGGAGAGCTTGCGCAGATGGACGAGTTAGTAAGAGCTTGACACGGCGAGTTTTACGTAGTTCAGGCCGCCGGAGCGTAAAACCCTACGTCCACGGCGAGCTATGGAGCTCGCTGTATTGCTTGCTGCTCAGGGCCAGAGGCCTGAGCTTGGGGGTGAGTTACAGCTTGAGAGTGTATGGCTAGCGTATGAGTTGCAAAGTGCGAACCCTTGCTATCGACGCCTACCCGAGCCTTTTATAGTCCAAGACTCGGGCGGCTTACAAGGGAAGCCGGGACCCGACAGGTGGTCCCGGGAAGATTTGTCTATTATCTAACGTATCTGCAGTTATGCCGGTCGTTGTCTCTGGTCGAAGGCTTCTGAGTCTTCATCTTGCCGCCCTGCCCATGCCGCATGCTAGTCGTAGTGGTTGATGACGGCGCAAGCGGCATGGGATGTCTTGTCGCGGTGTTTATTGGCTGACAGGTTCTGACACCGCGCGCCAGTCTGTGATGCGACTGGGCGCAACGGCACCTGACAGAGGCGTGCTCCGCGTCTCCGCGTCTTGGGAAGACGCGGGCCTTGAATACCTTGTACGGGCAAGGTATTGGGTGTATTTACGCCCGCTGCCTACCGCTCGGGGTAGGCAGCGTCGCTCTGCTGCCACGTGGCGGGCCTGGAGCCCTCCTCAGAGAAGAGAAGGGTCAGCCCCGCGGGGCACGTGGAGCCTCCGGACCTCTCCCCGCGGAGGGGGAGGTCCGGCTTCTGTATGCCACGTGGCGGGCCCGGAGCTCTCCTCTGAGGAGAGGGAGGTCCGGCCCCACTGGACACGCGGCGCCTTCGGGCCTCTCTTCCGCGGAGTGGGAGGTCCGGCTTCTGTTTGCCACGTGGCGGGCCCGGAGCTCTCCTCTAAGGAGAGGGAGGTCCGGTCCCGCCGGACGCGTGGCGCCTTCGGAGCTCTCCCTGCGGAGAAGGGCGAGTTCCTTAGGCATTTTACCCTGTGCGCGGGGGTACCCCATATCTCAGGTACCGACAGACACCATTGCGAGCAGTAAACACTTTACCCTCTGTTTTATTATAAAAATAATATCCTTTGGTTTCCCTAGGATATCCCACAAAGAAGCATTTGTCTGATTTGGGAGTAAGTTTGTCTGACCTCAAACGTTTGACATAAGCATCACATCCCCAAACTTTGAGGAATGACAATCCGGGACGTTTCTCGGTCCACATCTCATATGGTGTCTTCTCAACAGACTTAGTTGGGACTCTGTTTAGTGTAAATGCAGCAGTTTCAAGAGCATAACCCCAAAAGTATAGTGGAAGATCAGCGTGGCTCATCATCGACCTAACCATGTCTAACAAGGTTCGGTTCCTCCGCTCAGACACCCCATTCCATTGAGGCGTTCCAGGTGGAGTCAACTGTGGAACAATTCCACATTGTTTTAAATGATCATAAAATTCATTGCTCAAATATTCACCCCCACGATCAGATCATAGAAGTTTAATTGTCTTGCCCAACTGATTTTGTACTTCATTCTGAAATTCTTTGAACTTTTCAAAAGATTCAGACTTGTGCCTCATTAGATCGACATATCCATATCTACTAAAGTCATCGGTAAAAGTAATGAAATACTGAAAACCCCTCTTGCTACCGAACTCATTGGTCCACATACATCAGTATGTATAAGTCCCAACAAGTCACTTGCCCTCTCACTTTGACCAGTGAAGGGTGCTTTGGTCATCTTCCCAAGCAAACAAGACTCGCATGTGTCAAGTGATTCAAAATCAAATGAACTTAACAAACCATATTTATGGAGTTTCTCAATGCGTAGATCATTTCGTCGAGCCCTTTTTGTATTAATGTTATAGACTGTTTTATCCTCAAGATCAAGAACATATAATCCATTCACTAATGGACATTGAGCATAAAAAATATTATTATAATAAATATAACAACATTTGTTCTTTATTATAATCTCATAACCATTAACTTCTTCCAAACATGAAGAAGATATGTTCTTGCTCAAAGAAAGAATGCAATAACAATTATTTAATTCCAAAACTAATCCTGAGGGTAATGACAAGTGATAAGTTCCGACAGCTATGACAGCAACCTTTGCTCCATTGCCGACCCGAACATCCAACTCGCCTTTTGCAAATCTTCTAATCTCACTTAGACCCTGCAACGATTTGCAAGTGTGAATCATTGATCCGGTATCAAATACCCATGATTCACTAGAAGATGTAGCAATATTGATTTCTATAGCATTTATGCTTGAAGTGGAAGTCTCACTCCCTTTCTTCTTCTTATCCTCCAAGTACTTCTTGCAGTTCCTTGACCAATGCCCCTTAGCATGACAGTGGAAGCATTCATCATTAGGAGAAGGGCCTGATTTACCCTTTGGTTTTGAGCTTGAAGGCTCATTGGGAACCTTTCCCTTGCCTTTAGGATGCATCACACGCTTCCTCTTTTTATTCTCCTTTTGAACCATCATCACATGAGTGGTGTTTTTCTTAATGCTTTCCTCGGTTGTTTTAAGCATCTCATGCAATTCAGCCAACGTTTTCTCCATGCCATTCATTTGATAATTCAATATAAATGGCTCATAGCTCGGTGGGAGTGACTGGAGAATAACGTCAATAGCCAGGTCATCCTTGAGTTCAGAACCAAGTTTGTCCAAAGTCTCAATGTAACCAATCATCTTGATTACATGGGGACTGGCCGGGCTACCTTCTGCTAGCTTGCATGAGAACAAGGACTTTGATATGTTGTACCTCTCAGCCCTTGCTTGGTTCTCAAACATTCCACGTAGTCCCTAAATCATAGAATAAGCATCTGCATGCTCATATTGTTTCTGTAGATCAGGGGACATTGTGGCAAGCATGAGGTAGCTTGCATTAAGCGCATCATCGCAGTGCTTCTCATAAGTCCTGTGAGTTGCGGCATTTGCATCATCGGGGAGGTCATTGGGGTATGGTTGCTCAAGAACATACTCAATTTTCTCTTGCCTGAGAACAATTCTCAGATTGCGGTACAAATCAATAAAGTTAGCTCCATTGAGCTTTTCTTTCTCAAGCACAGATCGCAAATTGAAACCGGAATTGTTACTAGCAGACATGATCTACAATAGAAAATAAATATGCAAGGTTTTAGCACTATGTTATGTATCAATCTTTTACTAACAGTTTAATAAAAGACACCCACCACTATATGAGCATCATCCTCCCTCTAACGACATATAGTGGTCCAAGATCCATATTCACTAATTTATAGTGAGCTTTGGCTTCACTGCTAGAAAATTAGTGACATAGGTAAACAACCATTGTTAATCATATCTCTGTATGATTCTTGTTTGTTGGGTGACATCCAATGCCCCGGCTCCCAACACTATGCCATAAAGCCCAAAATCGTTTTGATAGCTTTGTTGAGTAAACCAATACTATGCATGTGAATGTCCAACATTCACCCTATTCATTATGATAGATGACGGTATTTTGCTTTTGAAAACCTACCATACAACGATCAAAACAACATAGGTGCAGCTATAGGTAAATGGCATCAAATACTCAACTTTTCTGAGGGAAGCTATTCTATCATGACAAAATATCCACCATATGAAAAGCATGAAAAGAATAGTAAAACATCGCAGGCATACGATCATATCATATCTGTGAATAGTATGGCCTTTAGGATCATAGTGGTCTCCATCACCATGGTTCCATCATGATCTACACCGCCATGTCTCCCTTCTTATGGTGATCACCATCGCCATCATCCTTGAGGTTTCTCAATGAATATAAAAGAAGCTAATACATCTAATAGCTATTAAATAAATTACATGAGAGATCAGACATCACAGGGCGACACGTAGGTCGTTATACAATTATGTGACAAGCTCAACCCGGTGGGTTTAAATTTGCAACACGCAGGCTGCACGAATTTTACACACAGATCATCACATCACATTTAGGCCAAACCATTCACATCATTCCCTACAAAAACATGTTAAGCGTAGAACGATGTCTATCTTGAATCAACCCGAATATGAGCCATTAAGAATGCCTCAATTTTCATTGTGACTGGTTATCCACGAGAAGATCGCGACACATGACCGTGATCTGTTGGCTCAATCTGTTAGCTATGTACACTATTAGTCCCGATGGTGATTCCAGCCGGTAGGGACAGGTTGCGCCCACAACAGAGAACGAGCACGAACTAATCCATTAGTCATATGATGGCAATCTACTCTAACCAATTCCAAACCCCAAAAGCTGAACTATAAAAAATCATCATATGAACTTGTCTGCAGTAGATCGCATCTAAGATCTAGACCAAAAACTACGCAAGTCGGCTCTGGTACCCCTGTAGGGAAATAGGCGATGCGCTACTCTAGCAATTCGACCGTATCACCCAGGAAACATGCGAGTAAAAAGGTCATGGATCGTTACCACTAGACGCGTAGCGCAGCGGATCGTAGATGCGCGTCATAGCAGATCAGCGCAGCAGTAACAGCAGCGCCTCCACAGAGTCCACACGTACAGGGAGGAACGCCGTGCGTCGGTGTGCTAGCACCACGCGCGCGACAGGGGTTTCGGCGGCTGGCCTGTGAGGGGCGGCGGCTGGGGCTGTTCTGTGGTGGAGTAATCTGCCCCTAACCCTACCCCTCATATTTATAGGCGCTCTAATGGGCTTTTAGGTCACAGGCCCATTAGTACCCTAATTTCTTATGGATCAAATATCCACCAGGCCTTTATCCGAATTTTTATGATTGTCTCTTGGGCATATCACCAACAGATCTAGCTTGCATTCTTTCCTTTTTATGTTGTTTATCTAGTCTATAACAAAAATCTATGACATGACCATCTCTACCACAATAGGTACAATGAAATTTAACTTTGTGTTCATGTCTAGATGAGCATGCAGTATACTTATTTGAACCCGAATGTGACAACAATCCTGCAGATTTAAAAACCACTTATTTTTGTTTAGGAACTGTTTGAATCAAACCACTTCCTAATGATTTTACAATTTTAGATGGATGTTCCTTAGCATGAGCATGTGAATCAAAATCTAAACCAGTTTTATCATTTCAAGACTTGGAAGAATTCAGCAGCAAGTTTAGGTTCTTATTCCCATTACAAAACCGATCTAATGTCTTATGCATGTTATCAAGTTTATTTGATAGATCAAGGCAATTTTCACATGAAGTTTTTCCTTTTAATTTGCAGTTGGAACAATATTTAACTTCATGAGAACGTAAAGCATTGTTCAATATAGAAATTTCTTTCATATCATCTTGTAGTTTCTTATCAAGATCATCACAAGTAGAACAATGCAAATCAATTGTAGAACAACAAGCATCTTTCAAGTTTTTATCATTAAGTGCAGCAAGCTTTTTGTTCTTTTCGATTTCAAGTTCAAGTTTATCAAGTGTGGAGGTGTGTGCACTTCTTAGAGAGGACAATTGTTCATATATTAAATCACATGAGGAACAAGAATCATCACTAGGAATCAAGGATTTTAAATGATTAATTTCAGATTCTATTGAGTCAATTTTAACAGCATTGTCCCTAAGCTTTTTGTTCTTCTTTTTAACAATAATAGTGGAACGAGAAATAGCATCACACATTTCTTCGCAAGTAGGACATACCTCTTCGTTGTCACTGTTGTGTTCTGCATCCTCCATACTTGATTTTGATTTGCCCGCCATGAAGCACAAGTTTGCCAGATCATCTTCATCTTCATCACTTCCAATGTCTACATCACTTGAGCCAAGTTCTTGAAGTGCGGTGATGAAACTGTTTATCAGTTTGTGTCCTGTAAAACCCTTTTTTTCTTGTTGGTGTTGCCAAAAGAAGACTTGACTTTATTCTGCTTTTCATCACGGTTAGAAGGATTTGAAAGGTTAGGGCAATCTGTATGAAAGTGTCCTGTCTTACCACATTCAAAGCATCGTTGAGGTTTGGAGCTTCCTCTCCTTCTAGTTCTCACATTTTGCAATGCTTTTGAGAACCTAGTAGAAAGAAGTACTAGCTCCTCCTCTGGAAACTCCTCAATCTGTTCCAGGGTTAGTGAAGACAGCAAAGCAAGTGTATTGCTAGATGATTGGCCGGAGCTAGGCATATCACGTTGTGAGACCAATGCAATAGTCTTATTTGGGTTCTTACGTGATATAATGTCAATTTTATGAGTTTTTAGCTTAGAATAAAGCACATCTAATGTAAGAGTACTCATGACAGTGGATTCACGTATGGATGTTACTTTCATCTCCCAAATTGACATGTCTAATGCACTTAGTAATTGCCTAGCATTTTCAGCATCTGAAAAATTAACATTGACGCTACGCAAGTTGCTGAGAATTTTATTAAAGCGAGCAAAGAGGTCATCAATTGACTCACCGGATTGCATCTCAAAGCGCATGTATTCTTTCTGGAACATATCCTGTCTTACCTCCTTGATCGTGTTGGATCCTTCGTGGTAGTCACAAAGTGCTCTCCACACATCGTACGCCGATCGGAGGTGTACAACACGGTCGAAGTCGCTCTGAGTTAGTCCTTGTATGATCAAGTTCCGAGCCTTGTTGTTGTTGTCGACATCTCTGATGTTTGTAGACATAACTTGATCGTTTGAAGGCACATCGTAAGGCTTGTACACCTTTTCCCATATTTCAAAGCCTTGCGCCTGGATGAAAGCTTCCATGCGTGCCTTCCAAACCTGAAAATCAATACCACTAAACACACAAGGTTCGGCGGAGTATTTCTCCATTATGATTAGTCAAAACACGTGCAAATCACAAAGATTAGAGCAACCTGGCTCTGATACCAATTGTAGGATCGAAGTACACGTGTAAAGCTACCAGAGGGGGGTGAATGGTAAATAAAAACTTTTCAGCGGAAGCAACAAAACACCCCTCAGCAGAAAACCGATCTGTTAAAGAAACCATGTGTGCGACTAATCTAAACGTGTTCAACTGTGACAAAACTAGTATAGATTGTAGAGAATCAAGTCACGAAGACGTCACAATAAGAATCATGAAAATACGTTGAGAGAAACTCAAGTTACGATCGAAAGATCGAACAAAGGTCAATCTGTCCTACGCGAGAAAAACAGTTCTGGAATACTGTAAAGAAACTCGTGTAGATCAGAAACAACAAATTAAATGACCGTGAAATTTTCACAGATGATAGATAATCAAGTTTTGAAGACAACCCAAAAATAATCACATCAATTGGATCTGTAAAACTCGAGTTATGATAAAACCACCGAAGCAAGGTAGTGTTGAACAGAAACTCGACGAGAAAAACTTGTCTGAAACAAGTCGGACGAACAAGGCACAAAAGTTCCTTTAGAATACGAATTTTATTTATCAAAACACAAGAGGAACAGCCCCAAAGTCGTGTACCACGAGCTCTGGCCTCCCTTGCTTATATAACCAGCCCGAAGGCCAACTCAACTCAAACTAGGACTCCTACTCCTACTTAGATTCAAACTGTAACTTTCCAATACTGCTTAGGACTCTTCTATACGCATATAGAAGCAATCTTAAGACTTCCAAACACCTTAGGAAAGTATCTCACATTCCTAAAATAACTCAAATTCGTGACCCACACGAAATCCTATCATAACCAACTCAAAACTTTCCATATTTGAGTCAAACACGACTCAACCGCAGCCGGAGTCCATAACCTAGTCGGTTGGACCTTTCCGACCAATTCTTTACGTCCACATCTCTTCATCACGCCTTGGAACCATGCAGCTACGTCCATGCACTCCTTGCACACGTGCAAACATCTTCCGACGACATCCAAGATACCTTCATATGCATTGTTCTTGATTCAAACATATTGCGCAACCTCCTGATTAACTCAACCACAATTCCTCCCGAACTTGGTTGTTGAACCTCATCTTCTCCCTAAGACTAGTTCAATGGATTCCATCACCAGCCATGTTTTGAACTCAAGCAACACCTGCATATGAATAAACAACCAATACTTCCGAGCACAAGTCCTCGACTTGACTCTCGTTAGTTCCGAAACTACAACATCTTACGTGAGCACCTCACATAAGCATGTTGTAAACCATAGCAAAATGATATCAGCCATAACCACCAAAACACACCAAAATATTAGTAAAATAATACTAAGCAAACTTTCCATAAGAGTAAAGCAAGTTCGAAACATTGCAAGTTAAAAGCAGAATCATTTCAATCAAGCTCCGAACCTTACCAAAGCTAACCGGACCTTGAACCGGAGCTTACCAAAGCTAGTCGGACCCAGCGCCGGAGCTTACTAAAGCTTAGTCGGACCTAGCACGGAACTTACCAAAGCTAGTCAGACCTAGCACCGGAGCTAGCAAAAACAAGTCGGACCTAGCCAAAATAAGTCAGACCTAGACAAAGCAAGTCGGACCTTACGTCGGACCTTGCCGGAGCTACCCAAAACAAGTCGGACCTATCGTCGGACCTTGCAGGAGCTTGGACCTAGAGTCGGACCTTGTTAAAAAGGTGTTTTGGTAGTATTCAAAACTTTTATCGTTAAAGCCAATGTATTCCGCACACATAGGTCTCACAGACACATGGCGCCCTTGGAGCTCGCCCCTGCGGAGGGAGCGAGGCCCGGCTCTGCTTGCCTCGTGGCAGGCCCAGAGCTCGCCTCTGAGGAGAGGGGGGACCGACCCCCGCTAAACACGTGGTGCCTCCGAAGCTCACCGCTGTGGAGGAGGCGAGGTCCTTAGGCGGTTTTTCCTCCTTTGCGTGGGAGTGCCCGGTACTGAGGGTACCGACACAATCTTCCCTAAAGTTTCCCCACATTTGGTGGGATAAAATCCCCAACGCTGCCGCACCTAACTGAAAAGATAAGTTTGTTGAGATCCAATTGGAGTAGGACTCTCCTTTTCCCCCCTATAAATAGAACCCAAAACCCCCTTTGACCGCAACCCCTTTCCCTTTTTCCCCCTCCCAAGTCAGCGACTTGGAGACCCTAGCTCCCAACTCGCCGAGTTGGACCACCCCCTCCCTCGCCGGAGTTCAGTCGCCGGTGAGCCCGCCGACGAGCCCCGTCATGACTCGCCGTCGCCGGAAAAGAGCCGAAGATCATAGGGAAAGTGAGGTAGGTCTTCGTTGCCCATGTTATGACGTCGTCATTGTTTCTACGCATCCATTTTCTTCGATCCCTTCAAACAGAAACTTTTATGTGTGGGCAGATCATTTTTTGATTGTTTTTTTGACGGTGGAATTGATCTAGATCTTGAGTCAAGATCATCACCACGTCCACACTTGATCCATACACCCTTATTCATCATAAAACCCCATGAAAGCCATTAAAATGTGCAAGAACACGTACAAACTAGTTTAATAAAATATCACCATTGGATTTGCATTCATCTACACCATTTCATCTTGAGTAAAGCTTGCGCATGATGTTTGATTGCTGTAAATTTTGTATGTGCGTGGTCGTGAGTAGAAGGACAAGCTCAGGAAGCCATCTACGAAGAACTACAGCACCAAGACTTCGAGACGCTAGAGCAACATAAGCCACGGGAGCAAGGCAAGTGCCCCTTGATCATATTGATCCTATGTTTTGAAACTGGTTTGTTTGCAAAAACGTGTATGCTTGAGTCAACATGATGGGACACCCTTTTATAGGAGTTTACTAGTTTTGTTAACCATCCTTGTCACCGGGAAAGTTGATGAGTCAGGTATGGTCGTTTTTCCTTTTTGCTTCACTTAATCTACGGGAAACGGGAAGCTGAATTAAAACATGGTTAGCTATTGCACTCATATGAATAATGATAATGAGAACTTTATGATGATAATGAACATGGAATCGGGGAGATCTAGGCAAGCCTAGTTCGTGGGTGTTGCTGAATGAGATGGTGGTTTACTTGCCGCAGATCTAAGGACCGGTTCATGCCAGCACATGCCAGGAAAGCAGTGCCACCACAAGGACAAATATGGGTGCGGCTTAGCTGACTAATTAGGTGTGTTGCTAGATTGTTATGGACCGTGGATGGCGCGGGGAATGGGAGTCGAGAGGGACTGCCCTGGGAACTGCATGGCACAAGAGGGGACCCGTGGGTGGGAGAATGGTGATTCGAGCCTGCCGGTGAAACTTCAGTGAGTGCATACATCTAGTAGCCCCTTTGTAAAGGATATTTTGTGATCTCTTGGCCATACACCGATGGTTGTGTACTGGTATAATGGAGGTTTTGCAGTCGCCGACGGGTGACGAAATCACAAACTTGTGGGTAAAGTGGTGCCACCTCTACAGAGTGTAAAACTATCATGATAGCCGTGTTTCCAGTCACAAGCACCTGGCCAACTCACTGATTAGAGGGAAAACTTGGGATGGTTATTTGGTATGGTTACGGTATGGTCATTGGGATTGGTTTTGGGACTGTTTTGAGAAAATGAGTTTGGCTTTGGTCATATGAATATGAGATGGTTATGAATATTATGAGCATGAGATGAGTTTGAGAAAGATTAATGGCTGGTTGAGACATGATAAGTGGTGAATTATGATGAAGGAATGTTGCTGTTATAACATGGTTATGATGGGATTAAACTCACTTAGAAATAGTTTCTGTTTTTATCATGTTTGTGAAATAAAATTTGCTTGCTGCAATGAGCCTTTTATTTCCTACCTTGTTGTAAGCTACATGTCATACTTTTTCTGCACTTGCTGAGTACGACATGTACTCACCCTTGCATTATCACATAAACATCAGCAATAGGACAAGAGTACTTCGAGGATCATGTGGAGTACTAGGCGTGCGAACTACCGTCAACATGCCTGTGGAGTTGAAGATGGAGCCTGCTGCTATTTAGTTATTTCTGCTGTCGTTTAGAGACTTCCGCTGCAAGAATAAGTTAGAGATTCATGAGTGAGACGATGAGTCGATGTAATAAAGTATTTAAACACTATTTATTCGTGATTATATTCTGAATTCAGTTTGTGAATTACATGTGTATGTGTGATGAACATCCTAGGCACACATATGCATTAACTTGGTTCTGTTTTCAGAACCGGGTGTCACACTGACCGAGCGGTAATTTTTCAAATTCATCATTTTAATTATCAGTAATACTATTACTGACACGCTTACACCATTTCTTTGTTTTTTTATGAAAAGTACGCGCAGGAGGTCAAGAAGATACATGGCGAAGGCTACGATTGGAAAAATGCGCCAATCGAGCCTAGAGCCGTGTACGCAAGCGGCGGCGGGAAGGCCCTTGGACGGTGAGTTGGTCAATTGTTTAATTATTTTGAATCTTCCTTATTTTACTTATTGTTTTTCTATCTTTTGAAGCTTTGCTATTTTCGATGGAGTTATCGACTCGAGGGTGGCACGACCTTCGAGAGGCACGCCTGTGAGACCTATGTGTGCTGAATACATTGGCAATTAGGATAAAAGTTAGCATTAACATTCAAAGTTTTGAATATTGCCAAAACATTCTTCTGTGGCAAGGTCTGACAAGTTCTTTGTTAGGTCCGCCAAGTGTTGGCAAGGTCCGACGCAAGGTCCGGAGAGCTTCTGTGTGGTCCGGAGCTTGTTTTTAGGGAGCTCCCGTGAAGTTCAACTCGTAGAACTGCAGCGTCTTGTTTTTGCTTTTAACTCGCAATGTTTCAAACTTGCTTTATGGAAAGGTTTGCTTAGTATTCATTTGCTAAGTTTTTGGTGTGTTTTGGTGGTTATGGCTGTTATCATTTGATATGGTTTGCAACATGCTTATGTGACGTGCTCATGTAAGGTGTTGTGGTTTTCGAACTAACGTTAGTCAAGTCGAGGACTTGTGCTCGAAAGAATTGGTTGTTTATTCATGTGCAGGTGTTGCTTGAGTTCAAGACATGGCTGGTGACGGGATCCTTGGACTAGTCTCAGGGAGGAGATGAGGTTCCAACAACCAAGTTCGGGAGGAGCTGTACTTGAGTTGATCGGGAGGTCGCGCAGCATGTTTGGATCAAGGGCAGTGCATATGAAGGTTGCGTGTACGTTGTTGGAAGGTGTTTGCACGTGTGCAAGGAGTGCATGGACGTGGCAACATTGTTCCAAGGCGTGATGAAGAGATGTGGACGTAAAGAATTGGTCGGAAAGGTTCAACCGACTAGGTTATGGACTCAGGCTGCGGCTGAGTCGTGTTTGACTCAAATATGGAAAGTTTTGAGTTGGTTATGATAGGATTTCGTTTGGGTCACGAATTTGAGTTATTTTAGGAATGTTTGGGACGTTCCTAAGGTGTTTGGAAGTCTTAAGATTGCTTCTATCTGCGTATAGAAGAGTCTTGAGCAGTATTGGAAAGTTACAGTTTGAATCCAAGTAGGAGTAGGAGTTCTAGTTTGAGTTGAGTTGGCCTTAGGGCTGGTTATATAAGCAAGGGGGGCCAAGTGTCGTGGGTGCACGATATTGGGCTGTTCTTCTTGTGTTTCTATTGAATAAAGTTCATAGTTTCGAGGAGCTTTTGTGCGTTGTTCGTCCGATTTGTTTTTTGTCAAGTCTTTCTCGCTGAGTTTCGGGACAGACCGACGTTGCTTCGGTGTTTCGTTCATAACTCGAGTTTTACAGATCCGATTGACGTGATTCTTTTTGGGTTATCTTCACAACTCAATTATATATCATCTGTGAAATTTTCACGAGCTTCGAATCTGTAGTTTTTGAGATACACGAGTTTCTTTGCAGCGTTGCAGATCTGTTTTATATCGGGTAGAACAGATTGATCTTCGTTTAATGTTTTGATCGTATCTCAAGTTTTACTTCGTGTTTTCAAGTGATTCTTGTTGCATTAGATCCGTGACTTGATTTTATACCTCTAAACTTGATTTGTCATGGTTGAACAAGTTTGAAAACACTTGCACACACGGTTTCTTTAACCGATTGATTTTTTGCTGAGGGGTTCTTGTTGTTTCCGCTGCGAAAAGTTTTAATTTACCATTCACCCCCCCTCTGGTAGCTTTTCACGTGTTCTTCGATCCTACAATTGGTATCAGAGCCAAGGTGCTCTAATCTTTGTGATTTGCACGTGTTTTGACTAACCATCATGGAGAAGTACTCCGCAAAACCTTGTGTGTTCAATGGCATCGATTTTCAGGTTTGGAAGGCGCGGATGGAGGCCTACATACAGGCGCAAGGCTTCGCCATATGGGAAAAGGTCTACCGGAACTTCGATGTACCACCCAACGATCAAGTTACGGCTGCGAACATGAGAGATGTTGACAACAACAACAAGGCTCGCAACTTGATCATCCAAGGATTGACTCAAAGCGACTTCGACCGTGTTGCACACCTCCGATCTGCATATGATGTTTGGAAAGCTCTTTGTGACTACCATGAAGGATCCAATACGATCAAGGAGGTAAGGCAAGATATGTTCAAGAAAGAATACATGCGTTTTGAGATGCAACCCGGTGAGTCAATTGACGACCTTTTTGCTCGCTTTAATAAAATTCTCAGCAACTTGCGTAGTGTCAATATTAACTTTTCAGATGCTGAAAATGCTAGACAATTGTTAGGAGCATTAGATATGTCAATTTGGGAGATGAAAGTTACATCTATTCGTGAATCTACTGTCATGAGTTCTCTTACTTTAGACGTGCTTTATTCTAAATTGAAAACTCATGAAATTGACATCATCTCACGTAAAAACCCCAACAAGTCTATTGCATTTGTTTCGCAACGTGACATGTCTAGTTCTAGTCAATCATCATCTAGTGGTGCACTCTCTTTGCTGTCCTCTCTAACCCTTGAACAGATTGAAGAGTTTCCAGAGGAGGAGCTTGCACTCATCTCTACTCGGTTCTCAAAAGCATTGCAAAATGTGAGAACTAGAAGGAGAGGAAGCTCCGGACCTCAACGATGTTTTGAATGTGGTAAGACAGGACATTTTTGTACGGAGTGCCCTAACCTTTCAGGTCCGACTTCACGTGAAGAAAAGCAAACAAGGCCAAAGAAATCGTTTGCAAAGAATAAGAAGAAGAAAGATTTATCAATGCGCAACATAGTGCATAGTATGATCTCTGCACTTCAAGATTTCGGCTCAAGTGATGTGGACACCGGTAGTGATGAAGATGAAGAAGCTATGCAAATATGTGCTGCATGGCGAGCAAGTCAAGTTCAAGCTCCGAGGAGGCAGAACACAACAGCGACGATGAAGAGGTATGTCCCACTTGCGAAGAAATGTGTGATGCTATTTCTCGTGCCACTGTTATATTAAAGAAAAAGGATAAAAAACTTAGGAACAATGCTGTTAAAATTGAATCACTAGAATCTGAAATTAATCGTTTAAAAACTTTGATTCCTAGTGATGATTCTTGTTCCTCATGTGATTTGATTTATGAACAATTATCCTCTTTAAGAAGTGCACACGCATCTACACTTGATAAACTTGAACTTGAAATTGAAAAGAACAAAGAGCTTGCTGCACTTAATGATAAAAATTTGAAAGATGCTTGTTGTTCTACAATTGATTTGCATTGTTCTTCATGTGATGATCTGAATAAGAAACTAAATGATGCTATGAATGAGATTTCTATTTTGAACAATGCTTTACGTGTGCATGAAGTTAAATATTATTCAAATTGCAAACTAAAAGGAAAAACTTCATGTGAAAACTGCTTTGATCTGTCCAATAAACTTGATGACATGCATAGGACACTAGATCGGTTTTCTAATGCAAATAAGAACCTAAACTTGCTGCTGAATTCTTCCAAGTCTTGTAATGATAAAAGTGGTTTAGGTTTTAATTCTCATGCTCATGCTAAGGCACACCCACCTAAAGTTGTAAAGTCATTAGGAAGCGGTTTGATTCAAACAGCTCCTAGACAAAAAGAGGTGATTTTCAAATCTGCAGGAGTACTGTCCCATTCGGGTTCTAATAAACGTGTTGCTTGCTCATCTATACATGATAATAAGGTTATTTTTCATTGTACCTACTGTGGTAGAGATGGTCATGTCATGGATTTTTGTTATAGACTAGCTAAACACGATAAGAAACAAAGAATACTTGCTAGATCACATAACAACCAAGCAAAATCTGCTAGACCGAATGTTCGGAGCTTGCAACCTGCTGTAATGAGTCAAAAACTTGCTTCCGGACCTACTGTTTTTTGTGCTACATATAACACATCTTCTAAGTCAGTAGTTGGGAACAAAAATTTTCGATGTTTGGCTCATAAACCTGCTGTACCTTCTCAGCTTTTGCGTGTTATTCCTGCTGGACGTCGTGTGACTCAGTACTGGATTCCTAAAAGTCTTTTAACTAACCCCAGTATTGAGTCATCGACGTATTGTGCTGCTGTGTAGGTTTCACGTTTGAGGAAGGAGAACATTTGGATTGTGGATTCAGGTTGCTCACGCCACATGACCGGTAACAAAGAATGGTTCTCCTCTCTCTCTCTCTTTTGTGTCACGTGTAGAAAATGTTACTTTCGCCGATAACTCTTCTACTCCCATAATTGCTAAAGGTTCGGTTAGAGTAAACAATCTCTACACTTTGAAAGATGTGGCACTTGTTAAAAATTTGAAATACAACTTGCTTTCGGTTTCACAATTGCTAGATGAAAATCTAGAGGTTAGCTTTGCTAAAAATTGCTGCAAGGTTGTAGATTCAAAAGGTGAGCTTTTGTTTAACATGTCTAGGTTTGGAAGAGTTTTTAAAGCTGATTTTGATTTGTCAACTTCTAAGTATCGGTGTCTAGTTGCTAATGATACAAAGGATCTATATTTTTGGCATCGTAGACTTGGTCACATAGGCTTTGATCATCTCACTCGTGTTAGTGCTCTCGATCGCATACGTGGGCTGCCGAAGCATAAAAAGGACAATGATATTGTGTGCTCTTCTTGTAGACATGCTAAGTTTGTTGCAGGTTCACATGCTCCTCTCACAATGACCATGACAGCTGAACCGGGACAACTTTTACATCTTGACACAGTAGGTCCGGCACGTGTTCAATCCTTCGGAGATAAATGGTATGTGCTTGTGATTGTTGATGATTATTCCAGATATTCTTGGATTTATTTTATGGCATCTAAGAATGAAGCTTTTAGTCATTTTAGAACTTTATTTCTTAGATTATCTATTGATCACCCAGGATCATTAAAAGTAATTAGAAGTGATAAAGGAACTGAATTTAAAAACCAATCCTTTGATCACTTTTGTGCTGAAAATTGAATAGATCATCAATACTCTTCACCCTATGTACCACAACAAAATGGTGTCGTAGAAAGAAAGAACAGGACCTTAGTTGAGATGGCTAGGACTATGCTTGATGAATATCAAACTCCTAGGAAATTTTGGGCTGATGCAATTGCAACCGCTTGTTATGTCTCAAATCGTGTTTTCTTGCGTGCTAAGCTTGGAAAAACCCCATATGAGCTCCGGTTTGGACATAGGCCTAGTGCTACACACTTTAGGGTTTTTGGTTGCAAATGCTTTGTTAAGAAACATGGTAATCTTGATAAATTTGAAGCTAGATCTGTTGATGGCATGTTTCTTGGTTATCGATCTCATACTAGAGGCTACCGTGTGCTTTTACTTGACACTAACAAAATTGTGGAGACTTGCGAGGTTTCTTTTGATGAAGCTAGCCCAAGTACTGGCTCCGATATTGCAGGTCCGGATCCATATCCGCAGGGGGAGAGTATTTTTATTGAAGAAGATGAAGAAGTGGTGCTGCTGCCCGAAAACTCGGAAGTAAATAACGGTCAAGCTGCTGATTTTGCACCACAACCAGCACCAACAGTCACTACTGCTGGTTCGGACCTTCCTCAATCAACAAGCTCTCCTAATCAAAGGTTCGAACATGAAGAAGAAGGTGCTTGTGAAGTGTCTACTCCCCTCCGAGTACTCAAAAGTCATCCTCCACAACAAATCATTGGAAGCTTGCATGAACGAGTCACTCGGTCCAGGTTTTGCGATCCAAACTCTCATGCTCATTCTGCTTTTGTTGCTTCTTTTGAACCCAAGGATATATCACACGCACTCACTAATGAATCTTGGATTAATGCCATGCAAGAAGAGTTAGAAAATTTTGAAAGAAATAATGTTTGGAAACTTGTACCCCCACCTCAAGGTCACACATTAATTGGAACTAAATGGGTATTTAAAAATAAGCAAAGTGAGGATGGGGTTGTGGTTAGAAATAAAGCTAGGTTGGTTGCTCAAGGTTTCACTCAAATTGAAGGTCTAGATTTTGATGAAACATTTGCTCCTTTTGCTAGATTAGAAGCTATAAGAATTTTATTAGCATTTGCTGCATCTAAAGGTTTCAAGTTATATCAAATGGATGTTAAAAGTAATTTTCTTAATGGCTACATAGAGGAGGAGGTTTATGTTAAGCAGCCACCGGGTTTTGAGAATCCAAATTTTCCTAATCATGTTTACAAACTGTCCAAAGCCTTGTACGGTCTAAAACAAGCCCCTAGAGCATGGTATGATAGGTTAAAAACATTCTTACTTGAAAACGGGTTTACCATGGGCAAGGTTGATAAAACTCTTTTTGTACTTAAGCATGGCAATGACTCATTATTCGTTCAAGTGTATGTGGATGATATTATCTTTGGTTGTGCTTCTCATGATCTCGTGTCCAAGTTTTCAGCTATGATGAGTTCAGAATTTGAGATGAGTATGATGGGAGAACTCACATACCTTTTGGGGCTGCAAATCAAGCAAACAAAAGAAGGAACTTTTGTGCATCAAACTAAGTATACAAAGGACCTTCTTAAGCGCTTCAACATGGACAAATGCAAGTCTCTTTGGACACCAATGGGAAAAGCAACAACACTTGAACTTGACGAAGGTGGTGACCCGGTCGATAAAAAAGAATACAGAAGTATGATTGGATCACTTTTGTATCTCACGGCGTCAAGACCGGACATACAATTCAGCGTATGTCTTTGTGCATGTTTTCAAGCTTCTCCACGTGCTTCACATCGCCAAGCCATCAAAAGGATTCTCAGGTACCTACATGGAACTCAAGAATTTGGCATTTTTCTTCCTTCTTCCTCAACCATTTCTTTGAAAGCTTTTTCGGATGCTGATTTTGGGAGTTGTAGGATTGATAGGAAAAGTACTTCGGGTGCTTGTCATTTTCTTGGTAATTCACTTGTTGCTTGGTCCTCTAGAAAACAAAGTTCAGTTGCACAATCCACGGCCGAATCTGAATATGTAGCTGCGGCTAGCGCTTGCTCACAAATTCTTTGGATTGTTCAAACACTTAAGGACTATGGGGTTGATTTAGATAGTGTTCCACTGTTTTGTGATAACACTAGTGCAATTTGTATTGCTAAAAACCCCGTGAAACACTCTAGAACTAAACACATTGACATTAGGTATCACTTTCTTCGTGATAATGTTGAAAAAGGAAACATTGTGCTTCACCATGTCGATACCGAACAACAATTGGCTGATATTTTTACAAAACCTTTGGATTTCACTCGTTTTTGTTTCATTCGTAGTGAAATAGGGGTTATGCATCCTCATGGCTTAAATTGAGGGGGAGTTTTTGAAACTTTGAAAGTCTATGTGTGAATATGAAACTAAAATAATATGAGCATAGTATTCATACATATATGACTTTGTGATTCCTTTTACAGGCTGAAAGTTCTTACTACATTACTCATGTTATACATTTTGTAGTGTTTGCCATGACTAGTAATTGGAATAATTACTTACACTAAATCTGGTCATGATCGAACTTTCTTGCTGTTTTGAACTTGTTGCGTGCTCACAAGTGCTTTTAATCATAAAAAATTAATCAAGTGATCAGCTCACATGTTGAGTTTTCAAATAAAAAATTGAGAAAAGATCAAGAGAATATGCATGCATCGCACTTCTTCTTTTGAGATTGCTTATCATTGCACTAAGATATGAACTTGGAAGGAATTGTGTATGACTAAAACCATGTCCTTAAGCTTCTGATTGTCAAATGACATAGGCTTGGCTTGGTTGGTTAGAATAAGGCTGATGCGGCATATAATCTCTTGCAAATATCATATGATCAACTTTGTGCCTTAAATGATTATGAATAATAAAAATGCAGCCACAAGTGTCATGTTTTCTGGTTTTGAAATAGTTGAGTAAGGGAGAACATGACTTGCTTAAACTGAAAAATACATTTGATCTCTAGCATGGCTTACACTACTTTATGTATCTCATTGATGTGATAGTGTAAGTAACCTGATAGTATGACTTGGATGAGCTTTGTTTTGTATGTATATGTTATAATATGCTCATAACATTTAAAAATTTCTCTTTTGAACCTTGCTGAATACATTGTCAAAGGGGGAGAAATATGTATAAGGAGAGATTTTTTTTACACTTTGCATATGTTATACACTTTCTTCCTTCTCTGATTTTAAAAAATGGGGAGAAATTAATAAAGGGGGAGAAATGAGTTTTGAAAGCTTTTCAAAACTTTTCATAAGCCAATGTTCGGATTTTAATTGGTGTTGCCAATGCATTCATCAAGGGGGAGATTGTGAGACCTATGTGTGCTGAATACATTGGCAATTAGGATAAAAGTTAGCATTAACATTCAAAGTTTTGAATATTGCCAAAACATTCTTCTGTGGCAAGGTCCGACAAGTTCTTTGTTAGGTCCGCCAAGTGTTGGCAAGGTCCGACGCAAGGTCCGGAGAACTTCTTTGAGGTCCGGAGCTTGTTTTTAGGGAGCTCCCGTGAAGTTCAACTCGTAGAACTGCAGCATCTTGTTTTTGCTTTTAACTCGCAATGTTTCAGACTTGCTTTATGGGAAGGTTTGCTTAGTATTCATTTGCTAAGTTTTGGTGTGTTTTGGTGGTTATGGCTGTTATCATTTGATATGGTTTGCAACATGCTTATGTGACGTGCTCATGTAAGGTGTTGTGGTTTTGGAACTAACGTGAGTCAAGTCGAGGACTTGTGCTCGGAAGAATTGGTTGTTTATTCATGTGCAGATGTTACTTGAGTTCAAGACATGGATGGTGACGGGATCCTTGGACTAGTCTCAGGGAGGAGATGAGGTTCCAACAACCAAGTTCGGGAGGAGCTGTGGTTGAGTTGATCGGGAGGTCGCGCAGCATGTTTGGATCAAGGGCAGTGCATATGAAGGTTGCGTGTACGTCGTTGGAAGGTGTTTGCACGTGTGCAAGGAGAGCATGGACGTGGCAACATTGTTCCAAGGCATGATGAAGAGATGTGGACGTAAAGAATTGGTCGGAAAGGTTCAACCGACTAGGTTATGGACTCAGGCTGCGGCTGAGTCGTGTTTGACTCAAATATGGAAAGTTTTGAGTTGGTTATGATAGGATTTCGTTTGGGTCACGAATTTGAGTTATTTTAGGAATGTTTGGGACGTTCCTAAGGTGTTTGGAAGTCTTAAGATTGCTTCTATCTGCGTATAGAAGAGTCTTGAGCAGTATTGGAAAGTTCCAGTTTGAATCCAAGTAGGAGTAGGAGTCCTAGTTTGAGTTGAGCTGGCCTTAAGGCTGGTTATATAAGCAAGGGGGGCCAAGTATCATGGGTGCACGACATTGGGCTGTTCCTCTTATGTTTCTATTGAATAAAGTTCATAGTTTCGAGGAGCTTTTGTGCCTTGTTCGTCCGATTTGTTTTTCGTCAAGTCTTTCTCGCCGAGTTTCTGGACAGACCGACGTTGCTTCGGTGTTTCGTTCATAACTCGAGTTTTACAGATCCGATTGACGTGATTATTTTTGGGTTGTCTTCACAACTCAATTATCTATCATCTGTGAAATTTTCATGAGCTTCAGATCTGTAGTTTTTGAGATACACGAGTTTCTTTGCAGCGTTGCAGATCTGTTTTATATCGGGTAGAACAGATTGATCTTCGTTTAATGTTTTGATCGTATCTCAAGTTTTACTTCGTGTTTTCAAGTGATTCTTGTTGCATTAGATCCGTGACTTGATTCTCTACCTCTCTACTTGATTTGTCACGGTTGAACACGTTTGAAAACACTTGCACACACGGTTTCTTTAACCGATTGATTTTTTGCTGAGGGGTTTTTGTTGTTTCCGCTGCGAAAAGTTTTAATCTACCATTCACCCCCCCCTCTGGTAGCTTTTCACGTGTTCTTCGATCCTACAATGCCATCGACGGAGGCTTCATCCGTTGGGCCGTCGAGTGGTCATCGTCTCTCGTAGAGGGACTTGGAGCTCCATGGCGTGGAGGAGAGGCTTGCGCGGACCTAGGAGGAGCTTGACAGGACGAGGGCCGTCCAGGAGTACCAGGCCAACCTCATGGCCTAGATGCAGGCAACGGTAGAGGTAAGTAATTTAAATTACTGTAGTTCAATTTTATAGCATTTTAGTAATATGTATGTTCTAATATTTTGCACTGATAGGCCTTAGCTAGACAGACTGGCCAAGAGCTCACATTTCCTGCGTGGTCGCAGCCGCCAGAGGCGCCCCCGGCACAGCCGCCCCCAGCACATGTACCCCCGGCACTGTCATAACTCTTTAATGCTCTTTAATACAGGGATGGAGATACAGAGAGTGTGGCGGACCGGGATCCGTTCATCCAGGATCGCAGAGGGTGATGGCGCATGATGCGACACCCGACAGCACACGTCACAAGGACACAATATATTACATGGAAAACCAACTGAACTGTACAAACATGTACAAACTTCAGTTACAAACTATTGTTTATATTACACAGCAGAAGTCTAAATTATACAACTCACACCCGCCTATCTAGCAAAAGTCGGTTGCCCAGCCCTAGGGCAACCTACACTAGCTGCACGTCTGAGCTCAGCGCGGCGTGTACGGCTCCCACTCAGCCGTGGTCCCCGACGGAGGGTAACCCTCGCCGGTGGACTCATAACCCGAGTCCGTGGGTGGCTCCTCACCTGAAAAACACTTAAGCAGCAACCGTGAGCACGATGGCTCAACAAGACTTAACCGACTCACCTAGGCATGAAACTCTACATGAGGTGTACAATGAACATAGGATAGTCACAGTGCATCAAATGGACACGCCTACAAGTTCATCCTTAGTTCATATTTTAGCCACAAGTTAACAGTTCGGGAATCTGAAATTTAGTGAGCAATATTTGGTGGCACACATGTAGCAATACAATTATATCATAACAGCAATATTAAATCATAACATTCCATAAATTATCCACGTTACGACGCAGTGAACAAGCGGTACTCGTCACCGCGAGGGACGGTGAATCGACTCGATATACACCTGCAGGGATACCCAAATAGCACATCACGTACGCCCACCCGTGGAGCTGCACAGCAAGCTCACTCGATGTCGTACTGGACAACCTTTCACCCAACAGCCCAAACGTCGAACCGGTCGCACCGAAACGAGCAGGAGGTTCCCTACACGGAGCATCTCTCTATGCCTGTTAGCAGATTTCCACCTTGCTGCCCTCGGCCTACACCTATAAATCGGTGCGTTTTGTCTCGACGCCCGGATGTTTAGGTTACATCGGTTTATCGGGGCCCATATATCCGATATGCCTTCGGTACGTTTAATACTTGTTCACCAGGGCCGCACACGGATCGGTCCTCAATCGACACGGACAGGGCTGCGCACACAAGACTTCCTCTTGCTGTGCCCTATCCCCTTCCTAGTCTCATTTTCATTACTAAAGTGATCTCACATCACTCGAACCAATCCCGTGTGTCCCAAGCCTAACTCGAGAGTAGATTCCAACTACTCGACTTGTATCGAAGTCCTATGAATCATTAAGCATAGCCTGTCTAGTCGAGGCCTTAGGCACTACCCTCACTCTTATGGGAGCATCTGGTTATGCATTTGGGTTTCATCCACCCTACACCTAGTGCACATACATACTCCACCCTAGAAATGTAAACAAAGTAAAACTTTATAAACAGGGTTAATTGTCACACCCGGTTTTTCCGAAGAACAACCAAGTGAATATCACATGTATGCCAGGATCATTTTCTCATACATGTGATGACAAATAGTGAAGCATCATTTATTACAAGCCAGGTGTCGAATATAAGTAAGTCTTACATAGTAAATGTCTCGATGGACAATAATAAGTTCATCACAAGTAAATAAACTAGCAGCGGAATATTATTCTTTAGGGCTCCATCACAGGCGTTGCCCGGGGGTCTTCATGAACCTAAAAACCTTCCTCGGGTCCAAAATCTTGGTCATTATACACCACCTCATTATCTTGACCTGAGCAGAAATATAAACCAACAAATATGCAAGGTTGAGTACCAATGGTACTCAGCAAGTGTGGGAAAATCATATCATGCATGGCTAGAACAAGGAGAGGTTGAACTCATGGCTAAAGCACTACGCAGTTAATACCTATCACCTTAGCTTATTAAGCACCTACATTACTACACTGGTGAAATGGTCCCAATCTCCCAACCCATTATCATAATCCAATAACCATAACATCATTTCCCATGTTAAGCTCCCCGCTTAACTTCCAAAACCATCAATCCTCTAATCATGAATAAGTCCAGGCCGCTCTTAACCGTGAGCACGGCTGTCAAGACAGTTTTGACTCTGCAGAGTTTGTACCACTGTACCCACATGTAGTGATTTCATCCCTCGTTGCCGGGTGGACTAAAAGAACCTCCATTATGCCAGTGGCTACGATCCACATTCACACTTCCCAGGTGTGTAGCCAGGAGATCACTACGAAGCCTTTACAAAGGGATTCCCGACGAGCGTGGGCCCACTGAGGTTTCACCCCTAACAGCATACAAGAGGCTCCAACCCCGCTGCAGTGGCCCCCTCTTGAGCCTTGCGGTTCATATGGTAGTCCAGCTGACACCTACTCCCCGCACCATCCAACACACCCATACTACGCCGGGGATACACCTAATTAATTGGCCAAGCTGCCCCATCTCAGCATGTGGTTGGCACTGTAAAGCCGGGTTACATGCTCCATGAACCGGTCCTTAGGATCCAGGCAAGTACTAAACACAAACCCGAGTCTCGTGCACCCAGCACACAACCAAAACATCCAACTTGCCTTGATCCCTACCTCTACATAACTCACAATGTCTCATTCAAGAGTATGGTAATATAAACTGATGATCTCATGTCCCAAATATCCCATTCTAAGCATGGCTAAGCATATGCATGGAAATAAATGACATGGTAAAATAAATCCCAACCCAAGCTACAAGGAAATAAGGTAATGCAATTCTAGGGAAACTTTCCTAATATGGGTTTTATATTTCATTTGACAATGCAAATAATTCTATCTACACATCCTAGCATAGGATCAAAGTGGTCAAGGACACTTGCCTCCTTCTTGCTGCTCTTGAAATGGGTAGTCCTGATCTTGGAAAGGGATAACTTGTTCTTGAACAGGTTCTACTCCATACCATGACACATAGCAAAAGAAAAACAACAATCATAAGACATAGTTCACACTTCTTACTTCACACAAACCACACATTCATATTTATGAAATTCATTCACCATTATATGTGTTGTGGTTACTTTGTGTGTTGATCTGTGGCTTGCACACACTTTTATTTATATGTGTATGATTCCTACTTTGGTGTTCATATTTATACTTACATACTATATATATATATATATGTGTGTGTGTGTTTCAGTTTTAAATAAATTCCTTATATTAAACTACCGAGTATGTAAGAAAATTGTTTTTCTTCTCCATATGTGCCTTCATAATTTCTATCAACCCTAAACTGGACTCTTTGAATTTTAAAAACTCCATTTATCATTTACTAATTGCTATATTTTCAGATTTATATTCCTATGCATAATTGTGTATTTTATTATGAAATTAGTAATACACATCATCTAAACAGTATAGGTTTTGGTCCTAAATAATTGAATAACATATTTTGACCTTGGCCTCTGATGTAAACTATTTCATAATTATTTTCCCTATTTTTCTATAGCTATTCTTTACTTAAAAATGTGTCCCTATACTAAATAATGTGATTAATAAATGAAACAGATTCATTTCAGCCCAAAATATATTTTTATCTCACTCCAAAGTTTTCTAAGTACTGAGAAAGCTTTTAATTAATTTTGACAATTATGTTTGTCCCACTTTTAATTTTTAAACACTAGTTACATATTCAATTTTCTAAATTAAATACTAAACAGAGCTAAAATAATGAACTCACCCCATTATAGGGTCTATAATATTATTTTCATAATTTCCAGGGGTCTAGCTACACTTATCAGAGGTGTTTTTCCTAATTTTTATTAAGTCCAGGGGCTAAAACTGATTTTTAAATGAATTTACATGATTTTCTGGAGTTCCAGGGGCTAGATCTGAAGTTTCCGGGGCTAGCTCTCAATTCCAGAGAACCCCAGGGGGTAGCACGTAAGAATTCCAGTCTTTATAATGCGGGGCTGACGTGGACCGTCCGATTTTAAACCGACGGCTGAGATTATAACATCGAACCGGTACGCGGGGTTTTAAAGTCTACCGTGCGATTTAAAATAAACGGCGCACAAGCGGCCACGTCGCTCTGATCGATCGCGGGCGGCGCTGCCGGCGGCGCACGGCGGCGGGAAGCGGCGATCTCGCCGGAAAGTTTTGGATCCGCGAGAATTCTGCCTAGAACTGTGATCTTATGGTATAGATCGGTAGAGGGGAGATCAGGGATCTCACCTCGGGGGTTTTCTCGAGCTCGGGGGTCCTGGAAAGTGCTCGGCGGCGAGGTCCGAGGCAAAACCACGGCGAAGCTCGTCGGCGCTGTGTTTACACCGTAAGTCTCCGAGTTTTCTGCACCTGCAAGGTTCCCCGGAGGCGGTGGATCAAGATCAACGAGTTAGATCAGAGTTTCCGAGCTTAGATCGGCCAGAATTCACCGGCGAAGTCTCGGTGCTCACCGGAGTAAAAATCGGCGATCGCGTGGGAAAAACCGATCGGGGCTGGGGTTTTTATAGCCGGGGAGGGGCGGTGGGTCAGTTGTGATCGAGTTTGATTCTTCTGGGACCGGAATTCGGGCTGAGGGACGCGGTATTCCGATCGGTTAAGATCGCGCGCGCGCGGGAGAGTCCGGGGTCGCGGGGTTAGGGATGACAGGTGGGTCCCACCTGTCTGTGAGGGATAGCGCGGGCGCGCGGCTGCGGGCTGGCGCGGGGGGGGGGGGGAATTGGGCCGGCTGGCGGGTTTCGGCCCACTGGCCGGTTTTTTTTTCGTTTTCTCTTTTTCTTTTTCCATTTCTTTTCTGTTTTGAGTCTAATTTGAATTCCAGTTTGAATTTGAATTTTTGCAAAACATGCAACACGTCCAAAAATTTTTTAATTCCCCTCTGAACATGGTTTAGGGTTTTGAATCAAAATTTGGGGTGTTACAGCTCTACCCCCCTTAAAAGAAATCTCGTCCTCGAGATTGGTGTTTCTAAGAAAACAATTCCGGAAATTGTGCCTTGAGCTCATCTTCCCGTTCCCAGGTGGCTTCCTCTTCTGAGTGATGCTTCCACTGCACCTTGCACATCCGGATTCTCTTGTTTCTGGTGAGGCGTTCCATCGTCTCCAAAATCTTGTATGGTTGCTCGGCATAAGACAAATCCTCAGCTACATCCACTTCATTCATGGGTAACACCTCTTCAGGCGTCCTCAGACATTTCTTGAGTTGTGACACATGGAATACATCGTGTACATCCGATAGATGAACCGGTAACTCTAGTTGGTACGCCACTTTGCCTTTTCTTTCCAAAACTTGAAAGGGTCCGATGTATCGAGGTGACAACTTCCCTTTCACCTTGAACCGACGAAGCCCTCTGATAGGGGACACCTTGAGATAAACATAGTCTCCCACGTTGAAAACGAGCTCTCTTCTTCGTACATCGGCATAGCTCTTTTGGCGTGTTTGTGCTATCCTCAAATTGTTGCGAATCTCCCTCACCTTTGCCTCGGCTTCTTGTAGCACTTCTGGACCAAACACTTTACTTTCTCCTGTTTGGTTCCAAAATAGAGGAGTTCTGCACTTCCTTCCATACAAAGCTTCAAACGGTGACATTTTCATACTAGCTTGATAGCTGTTGTTATAGGAAAACTCCGCATACGGTAAGTTCTTGTCCCAACTCCTATTGTTTTTGAGTGCACATGCCCTTAACATATCTTCAAGGATCTGATTGGTTCTCTCCGTCTGCCTGTCAGTTTGGGGATGATAGGCAGAGCTAAAGTTCAGATGGGTTCCCATGGTTTCATGCAACTTCTGCCAAAACCTCGAGGTGAACTGTGTCCCTCGATCCGACACAATCTTCTTTGGCACTCCATGGTAACACACGATCCTTGACATGTACAGCTCTGCCAATTTGGATCCGCTATAGCTTTCTTTCACGGGGATGAAATGAGCTACCTTGGTTAGCCGATCAATAATGACCCATATTGAATCATACCCGGATTGGGTCCTAGGCAATCCCACGACAAAATCCATGCTGATTTCTTCCCACTTCCATTCAGGCACTTTGAGTGGTTGCAGCAATCCCGCGGGTCATTGATGTTCTGCTTTCACCAACTGACATGTGTCACATAGGGCAACATGTTCCGCGACATCTCGCTTCATGCCATACCACCAATACCTGCTCTTGAGGTTCTGGTACATCTTCGTACTCCCAGGATGAATGGAATAGTCAGAATCGTGAGCCTCCTTCAAAATTAATTCACCGATCTCCTTTACTTCTGGCACACAGATCCTTTTCCCGTGCCACACCGTTCCCTGTTCATCCTCTCTAAAACCAGGAGCTTTATTTTCCTTAATGAGCTGTCTGATCTCTTGTATCTTCTCATCATTCTTTTGGCCCTCGCGTATGTCTTGCTCGAGTGTGGAGTCCACTTCCATGGCGATGGCTTCACCACTATTTACTAGACATAGATTGAGCCTTATAACCTCGTCCTTCAATTCTGCGGGCATGTCCTTCAAGCTCAACTTATTGACCTGCACTTTCCGACTCAAAGCATCGGCCACGACGTTTGCTTTCCCGGGATGATAGTTGATGCCCACATCAAAGTCATTGATTAGCTCTAACCATCTCCTTTGTCTGAGGTTGAGATCTGGCTGTGTGAATATATACTTCAAACTCTTATGATCCGTATATATCTCTGTCCTCTTCCCCATCAAATAGTGCTGCCAAATTTTCAACGTGTGTACCACTGCAGCTAGTTCTAGGTCATGTGTAGGATAGTTCTTCTCGTGCTTCCGAAGCTGCCGGGATGCATATGCCACGACATGTCCTTCTTGCATGAGAACACATCCCAACCCATTTCCAGAGGCATCGCAGTACACTGTGAAATTCTTCTGCATATCTGGCATAACCAACACTGGGGCTGTTGTCAATCTCTTCTTTAGCTCCTGAAAGCTCGTATCGCACTGTGGCGTCCAGGTGAATGTGATTCCCTTTTCCAACAGTTTAGTGAGAGGTCTCGAGATCTTGGAGAATCCCTCAATAAACCGTCGATAGTATCCAGCCAATCCCAAAAAGCTTCGAACTTCCCCGACATTTTCAGGGATTTTCCACTTCTGGATATCTTCGATTTTGGCGGGATCTACGGAGATTCCTCCCTCCGAAATTATATGTCCTAAAAAGGGAACTCTCTTCAGCCAAAACTCACACTTGCTCAACTTGGCATATAGTTGGTGTTCCCTCAGCCTCTGTAACACCAACCTTAGATGTTTCTCATGTTCTTCTTCATCTTTGGAGAAGACGAGAATATCATCTATGAAAACCACCACAAATTTGTCCAGATATTCCATGAATACCTTGTTCATGAGGTACATGAAATATGCCGGGGCATTGGTTAGCCTGAAAGGCATGACAGTGTATTCATACAGTTCGTACCGAGATACGAAAGCCGTCTTGGGAATATCAGATTGCCTTATCTTGAGTTGGTGGTATCCCGACCTGAGATCAATTTTCGAGAACACACAAGCTCCCCTCAACTGATCAAACAAGTCTTCAATGCGGGGTAATGGGTACTTGTTCTTAATGGTTACCTCATTCAAGGCACGGTAATCCACGCATAACCTTTGGGTTCCGTCTTTCTTGGGTACAAATATCACCGGAGCTCCCCATGGTGAGGAACTAGGGCGAATATACCCCTTCTCCGTCAATTCTCTCAAATGATCCTTGAGCTCTTCTAGCTGCTTGGAGTCCATTCGATAAGGTCTCTTGTATATCGGGGTTGTTCCCGGTACTAGCTCAATTGCGAATTCCACGTCACGGTCGGGAGGCATACCTGGCAACTCCTCCGGAAAAACATCTGGATATTCCCTGATGGTCCTGATTTCCTCAACTTTCACCTCCACTTGATTTAATTTAATGTCCCTCCTAGGCTCGTGTATTGTTATGAACTTTACTCTGGTACCACTAGGGTGAGTTAGTTCCACCGTTCTGGTCGAACAATAGATGATTCCTTTATGTTTGGTCAACCAATCCATACCCAAAATAATATCTATCCCTTGTGAATCTATCACTATGAGGTTAGCAGTAAATACTACCCCATTAATGTCTAGGCTCACTTTGGGACACACTTGTCTTGTCCTTATTTCTCCACCTGGAGAGTTTACGGCTAGCATATGGTTCATTTGTGTGGTTGCTAGGTCATGCTTCTTAACAAACCCTTGAGCAATGAACGAGTGGGTAGCACCAGAATCAAACAGCAGAGTTGCAAGGTGTAAATTGGCAGGAAACTTACCAACTACCACGTCGGGTGCCTCTTGTGCTTCCTCCATAGTGGCGTGGTTCACCCGTCCTCTCATTACATTCTGCTGCTGTGGCTGCGTGGGCTTCTTCTTTGGACACTTATGGGCGTAGTGCCCCACTTCACCACAGCTGAAACATTGCACCCCAATCTTAGATGCTTGGCCCTTGTTGTCTTAGGGTTGGTTTGGGGGTCCTTGCACTGCTGGTCGAGGTGGATATGCGGGGCGAGGCTGCTGCACAAACTGACGTTGCGGCTGTGCTGGTGCTGCAGGAGGCCTGTAGTTTGGGTTGTACCCTCTTGGTGCTGAATAGGGTACCGCAGCACGGTTCATCTGCCCCGTAGGTTGCTGCATCATACGTGGGCGGGTGTTGCTCCCTGAGGCTTGATGTGACCACCCGGCCTTCCTCTTATTCTCATTTTCCAGGGCCTTTAGCTTCCTTTCCACCACAAATGCTCTGTCCACCATCTTTTGAAAGCTTTCATACTCATTGGAGGACATTGCACACTGCATTTCTGCGGTAAGTCCTTCCACGAAACAATCTTGTTTCTGCTCATCAGTCTCTATGTCTCGTGGAGCATAACGGGATAGTTGAGTAAATTTAGTGAGGTATTCCCTCACCGTCATGTTTCCCTGCTGCAGTCCCAGAAACTCTTTCCTCTTGTTTTTGAGTTCACCTCTTGGGATGTAGTGGTTGCGGAAGCTACGCTTGAACTCTTCCCAAGTGATGTTCTCAGGGTCATGATGGGCGGCCACGTAGGCGGTCCACCAATCAGCAGCAGGTCCATGCAATTGATGAGAGGCAAACAGCACCCTCTCATACCCTTGGCATTGTATTATCCTCATCTTACTTTCAATGGTCTTCAGCCAATCATCTGCCTCCAGAGGTTCAGTAGCACTTGCAAACTTTGGAGGTTGAGTTCCTAGAAACTCACTCAACCTTGGTTGGCGTGGTGCAGCTTGTGTAGGTGGAACTTGATGCAAGTTGGCCACCACTTGAGTCAAGTTCTGGATGAGTTGATTTTGATTCTCCAGCATTTGGTGGAGAGGATCAACTTCTTCACGGCGACCACCCCTTTCCTGGCCTCCAGAAAGATGAGGGTTGCATGCCTCATCATTGTTGTTGGCGGGGTTGGCAGCACGTCCTTTTCCTCTTCCGGCCATCTAGCAGAATCAACAAATGTTAATTTGATACCATTTAGTATCATCTCTCTACTTTCATTTGTTGGTACTTTGAGGTGTTAAGGCTTTGTTAAAATTTTACGAGGGTTTATATCTCACACCAAATAAATGCACTATTATTTCCTGTGGGTTTACACACCAAAGCAAAACAATCTGAAGACGAGGCTGTGGACAATTGCTCATGGCTTCCACAACTCACGTCACACACCAAGCATTGTCACACCATTAACTACGTAACGACTCGACTACTCGACCTCTTGCTAGCTAGGGGAAAGACTCTACACTACTCGTCCTCTCGAGCTGGCTCCTCGGGATCTTCCTCCTCATTTCGGCTACCTTCTGACTCTGCTTTGGGTGGGGAGGCTGCTGGTGGAGAAGTGCGACGACGCCTGATCGCTCGGCGATCCGGGGAGTCAGGAGTCCATGTATCATTCACGGTGACACACAGTTCATTCCCATATCCTCTTTCTCTCGCCTTTAAGCAAGCTCGCAGCAACGCCTCCGTTTCCTTCAGGGTGTCTCGGACATCCTGAAGCTCTTGTTGACACTCCTGCAGTCGAGTGCTGAGCATAGCAGCATCCTCCAAGCACAAGTCCATGTGCTCATGGGAAGTCCCTTGCTGCACCGGTGGGTACTTGTACTCCGTGGTACCACTCTCACGTTGGAGGACATACATGTACTCAGTTTTGTCCAAGTGGCGACGATAGATGTGACTCTGGCAGGTGATGGCCTCCCAGGTGACATCTTTCTCCGCATCAACTTGTGTTGCTCGACAAGCTGGAGAGTGGTGAATCTTAAGCAGCTGATTCTCGTGTATAATCCTCATCTCCGAACTCCATTCTTCCCTCTTCTCACGGATGGTCCTGGTGGAGTTATAGTGGATTATTAGCTTGCCCGTATTGCCGGCGGCTTCAAGCATACGTCGAAGACGGCGCAACAAATCTCCTACTGCCAATCCGTAGGAAAGGTACGTCACTGGACGACTCTCCTCTCTTTCGGCAAGGGCAACTACGGGAACTCTCCCTCCTTTGGACTTACGAGCGGTGCGAATCATGTGAACCATCTAACACAAAAGAATTTAAAATTAGGTTAGATAAATTCTCAAACAAAAATCCTATTTTGAATGAAAGTTGGGGTAAGATGAAGAAAATGACTCCTTTAATAACACTTTTCCACCCACACCTTGGAAAATAGTTTTTAAGAAAATAGGGCCCTTAAATACGTCCATTTCTACCTAGGTCCACGTTCCTACGGGCAACCTTGGCTCTGATACCACCTCTGTCACACCCGGTTTTTCCGAAGAACAACCAAGTGAATATCACATGTATGCCAGGATCATTTTCTCATGCATGTGATGACAAATAGTGAAGCATCATTTATTACAAGCCAGGTGTCGAATATAAGTAAGTCTTACATAGTAAATGTCTCGATGGACAATAATAAGTTCATCACAAGTAAATAAACTAGCAGCGGAATATTATTCTTTAGGGCTCCATCACAGGCGTTGCCCGGGGGTCTTCATGAACCTAAAAACCTTCCTCGGGTCCAAAATCTTGGTCATTATACACCACCTCATTATCTTGACCTGAGCAGAAATATAAACCAACAAATATGCAAGGTTGAGTACCAATGGTACTCAGCAAGTGTGGGAAAATCATATCATGCATGGCTAGAACAAGGAGAGGTTGAACTCATGGCTAAAGCACTACGCAGTTAATACCTATCACCTTAGCTTATTAAGCACCTACATTACTACACAGGTGAAATGGTCCCAATCTCCCAACCCATTATCATAATCCAATAACCATAACATCATTTCCCATGTTAAGCTCCCCGCTTAACTTCCAAAACCATCAATCCTCTAATCATGAATAAGTCCAGGCCGCTCTTAACCGTGAGCACGGCTGTCAAGACAGTTTTGACTCTGCAGAGTTTGTACCACTGTACCCACATGTAGTGATTTCATCCCCCGTTGCCGGGTGGACTAAAAGAACCTCCATTATGCCAGTGGCTACGATCCACATTCACACTTCCCAGGTGTGTAGCCAGGAGATCACTACGAAGCCTTTACAAAGGGATTCCCGACGAGCGTGGGCCCACTGAGGTTTCACCCCTAACAGCATACAAGAGGCTCCAACCCCGCTGCAGTGGCCCCCTCTTGAGCCTTGCGGTTCATATGGTAGTCCAGCTGACACCTACTCCCCGCACCATCCAACACACCCATACTACGCCGGGGATACACCTAATTAATTGGCCAAGCTGCCCCATCTCAGCATGTGGTTGGCACTGTAAAGCCGGGTTACATGCTCCATGAACCGGTCCTTAGGATCCAGGCAAGTACTAAACACAAACCCGAGTCTCGTGCACCCAGCACACAACCAAAACATCCAACTTGCCTTGATCCCTACCTCTACATAACTCACAATGTCTCATTCAAGAGTATGGTAATATAAACTGATGATCTCATGTCCCAAATATCCCATTCTAAGCATGGCTAAGCATATGCATGGAAATAAATGACATGGTAAAATAAATCCCAACCCAAGCTACAAGGAAATAAGGTAATGCAATTCTAGGGAAACTTTCCTAATATGGGTTTTATATTTCATTTGACAATGCAAATAATTCTATCTACACATCCTAGCATAGGATCAAAGTGGTCAAGGACACTTGCCTCCTTCTTGCTGCTCTTGAAATGGGTAGTCCTGATCTTGGAAAGGGATAACTTGTTCTTGAACAGGTTCTACTCCATACCATCACACATAGCAAAAGAAAAACAACAATCATAAGACATAGTTCACACTTCTTACTTCACACAAACCACACATTCATATTTATGAAATTCATTCACCATTATATGTGTTGTGGTTACTTTGTGTGTTGATCTGTGGCTTGCACACACTTTTATTTATATGTGTATGATTCCTACTTTGGTGTTCATATTTATACTTACATACTATATATATATATATATATATATGTGTGTGTGTGTGTGTTTCAGTTTTAAATAAATTCCTTATATTAAACTACCAAGTATGTAAGAAAAGTATTTTTCTTCTCCACATGTGCCTTCATAATTTCTATCAACCCTAAACTGAACTCTTTGAATTTTAAAAACTCCATTTATCATTTACTAATTGCTATATTTTCAGATTTATATTCCTATGCATAATTGTGTATTTTATTATGAAATTAGTAATACACATCATCTAAACAGTATACGTTTTGGTCCTAAATAATTGAATAACATATTTTGACCTTGGCCTCTGATGTAAATTATTTCATAATTATTTTCCCTATTTTTCTATAGCTATTCTTTACTTAAAAATGTGTCCCTATACTAAATAATGTGATTAATAAATGAAACAGATTCATTTCAGCCCAAAATATATTTTTATCTCACTCCAAAGTTTTCTAAGTACTGAGAAAGCTTTTAATTAATTTTGACAATTATGTTTGTCCCACTTTTAATTTTTAAACACTAGTTACATATTCAATTTTCTAAATTAAATACTAAACAGAGCTAAAATAATGAACTCACCCCATTATAGGGTCTATAATATTATTTTCATAATTTCTAGGGGTCTAGCTACACTTATCAGAGGTGTTTTTCCTAATTTTTATTAAGTCCAGGGGCTAAAACTGATTTTTAAATGAATTTACATGATTTTCTGGAGTTCCAGGGGCTAGATCTGAAGTTTCCGGGGCTAGCTCTCAATTCCAGAGAACCCCAGGGGGTAGCACGTAAGAATTCCAGTCTTTATAATGCGGGGCTGACGTGGACCGTCCGATTTTAAACCGACGGCTGAGATTATAACATCGAACCGGTACGCGGGGTTTTAAAGTCTACCGTGCGATTTAAAATAAACGGCACACAAGCGGCCACGTCGCTCTGATCGATCGCGGGCGGCGCTGCCGGCGGCGCACGGCGGCGGGAAGCGGCGATCTCGCCGGAAAGTTTCGGATCCGCGAGAATTCTGCCTAGAACTGTGCTCTTATGGTATAGATCGGTAGAGGGGAGGTCAGGGATCTCACCTCGGGGGTTTTCTCGAGCTCGGGGGTCCTGGAAAGTGCTCGGCGGCGAGGTCCGAGGCAAAACCACGGCGAAGCTCGTCGGCGCTGTGTATACACCGTAAGTCTCCGAGTTTTCTGCACCTGCAAGGTTCCCCGGAGGCGGTGGATCAAGACCAACGAGTTAGATCAGAGTTTCCGAGCTTAGATCGGCCAGAATTCACCGGCAAAGTCTCGGTGCTCACCGGAGTAAAAATCGGCGATCGCGTGGGAAAAACCAATCGGGGCTGGGGTTTTTATAGCCGGGGAGGGGCGGTGGGTCAGTTGTGATCGAGTTTGATTCTTCTGGGACCGGAATTCGGGCTGAGGGACGCGGTATTCCGATCGGTTAAGATCGCGCGCGCGCGGGAGAGTCCGGGGTCGCGGGGTTAGGGATGACAGGTGGGTCCCACCTGTCTGTGAGGGATAGCGCGGGCGCGCGGCTGCAGGCTGGCGCGGGGGGGGGGGAGGAAATTGGGCCGGCTGGCGGGTTTCGGCCCACTGGCCGGTTTTTTTCCGTTTTCTCTTTTTCTTTTTCCATTTCTTTTCTGTTTTGAGTCTAATTTGAATTCCAGTTTGAATTTGAATTTTTGCAAAACATGCAACACGTCCAAAAATTTTTAAATTCCCCTCTGAACATGGTTTAGGGTTTTGAATCAAAATTTGGGGTGTTACATTAATGCAAACCGGGGCTTCCCTTGTTGCTGCTGTTCTAATAGTATATAGTTCAGTTAGATTCTTGTCTCCGTTGAGGCTTGATCAACTGGTCCACTTCAATGGAACCACTCCGTCGAACTCCTCCATTGGTTGCCTCCGTCGTAAGTCCTATTGATATGTATATGCATCTGTTCTTATTATGCAATTTAAAGAAGTAACGACTCAACTTGTTAAAAACAGGGAACTGTGTGGGATTACTAAAAATGAAGTTCTTGTCCCTGTTGTGCAGAGAAACTAAAGGAAAAACCACATGTCCATAAGAATTTCCATTAACATATTTTATGGTTCCTAATGGACATGTGACATGAGTTGAAATGGGTTGAAAGGAACCAAAGGTTCTGATCTCCAATGACTTCAAAATTTTTATCTGAAGTCTAACAGAGACTTAGCTTGCCAAATTGCCGCTAATGTGAGTGGAAATTGTGTCTTCCATAATTCCCACTATAATTCTCTATGTGTTGCTCATATACATAAGCGTGGAGAACAAGACCAGGTAGATCTAAAGTTCAATTTGAGCTGAAACTTTACAGGTGAGTTCCTGGTCACATGAAAGTACTTGGGTACAAAATTCAGACTTCTTACTTGAGTAGTTCTCACAGAACAATTCTAGAAGCAGTTATGCTACAAGGAATTAATTCTGGACTAAGGTGCATTTTCATGCCCAATCACATGAACTACTCTTTCAAGTATGGCTAATAGAGTATGTCTGGATTTTCCTATGATTTTTGAAGCTAAGGATCTTCCAGAACTAATTTTTCAAAGGAAAACTCTTTTCTGGAAAAGTTTCTGGACAGTTTTGAGCACAGCAGATTGTACTCTGGAAATTCCTACTCAAATCCACTTCAATTAAGCTGAAACTTTGAATAAAGTTCAATAATATCCTACAGATTATTCTGGCAAAATTTGAGGATTTTTGGATACACCAAACCACCTAAATAATTCTTTTACAGAAATATTTCAAAGAATTTTCTAGAATTCAATATTGACATTCATAGAGATTTGAGTTCATATTTGGATAAATCTTTGCAAAAGGAATCCAACCCAATTTGAATCACCCAATTTGAAGTTTCCTACACAAAGTTATGAATTTTCAAAATTAAAGCTGAAACTGGAATTGTTTTGCTATTGGAAAGGGACTTGGGCCCACGTTTTAACTCTCAACCAGTGAAATTCCAGCCACACCGGGCCACACCATTTTGGCGCGCAGCCACACGGGATCACAGAGCCACAGCCGATCCGTTTTTAAACGTTTGGTCACTGACACGTGGGGCCCGCCGAGTCATCTTCTTCCTCAGGTCACTTCCCGCTCCCGCGCTATCCCGTCGTCGGGCCTTCGCCGGAGCTCCCCGGGCCGGTGTTTCCGGCCATCTCCGGCTGGAGACAAGCCGCCCGGGGGTTTTCAGGTTCGGGGAGTACGTTGGCGGGGTTGGCGTGGGTGATAGACCACCGGAAATGGGCCGACGACGTGCGGCCACCTCGGGAGAAGTCTGGCGCCGTCGACCGGTGATTCTAGCCCGCCAAACTTTCAAGGACTCAGATCTACAGCATCCTTGGATGCTAGGGAAGCTCGGCATAGCCTTGGAATGGCTCGGCAACAGCGGCAAATCGGTCTTCACCGTGCACCCGAGACACCTTCCATGTTTGAACTCGGAAAACTCAGAGTTTGTGCGGTCTACATGCGGTTCCAAGCTAGGGTTGTGAAGAACAAATGTTCGCCGACTAGATTCGGTCCTTTGTGCAAGATTTGGAGAACATCTCTCGAATTTGTGCTCTGTCGTCCAGGTCACGGCCTGTGCTTCGGAGGTGAGCATCACCGAGTACTAGCGCATCCGAAAATGCTCTTTCTCGGGCACGGGAAGCTCCCTGTGGAGCTGTCCACGGAAGCCCGATCGTGGTTCGTCCTCGGGTCGCCGCAGGCCGACGTAGTTCTTGGTCAGGGCAGCAGGAAATCTCTCGGGTTTGTGCCTAGCAGGTATAGGAAAGTCCCCTGGTGCCGTTTCTCAGCTTGGGAAGCTCTGTGTCACGGTTTTGGGCGGCTCCCGGTCGATGGTCCGAGGAGGTAGCGACGCCTCTGCTCTTTAGCCGTGCGAGGAGAAAATGGGGCGGTGTCTCTGTCTCATGAGTGAGCGGATCACTTCGTCTGTGGAGGTGGCCCGAGCTGGTTGCCAGTGCTTCACAGCAGCAGGAGGTGGCGGCAACTACCCCACCCCGGTGGCGCGCTCTCGGCTGCACGGGTTCGAGTTTGATCCGCGCGTGAAGACTTCGGGTGCAAGTCTCCTTCGCTCACTGCCAGGTGGGCCACCCCCCCCCCCCCTCATATGATATTTCTCCATTGCACTTTGAGATTTCCACACTATCGTGATCCGAATTTGACCAAATTTGGAGGGTTGGCCAAACATGATTTGAGGAGTTTGAATTTGAACTCAGATTTCAGAATTGAGCACGTTTGGTTCAGATTCCAAATTCAAATTTGAATTTGAATGTGATCTCAAATAATGCTTGAATAATTGGTATATGAGCTCAAAATTTCTCCAAATTTGAAACTTAATCTCTTTAATACCTGCGAAATGCAATGGTCACCCCACATATGGGCCCTTGGGTAATCTAGACATGAATTCTTTGCCAAGATTCCATTTTGGGTTTAAATTTCCCTCCCCTCTACTCATAACGGATGTACACATGAGTTAGATCTTTAGGAGTGAAATTCTCTCCCTGGGTCAACATGTTTCAGTATAAGCTAAAGAAAATGTTAGCTTTCCGCACATGTCCATGTTTGTGTTCATCATTTCATGTGACACAAACTTAAGTCATACCTTTGCCTTAACATGTTTGAATTTAACACGAATTCAAACATGACCATAATTCACTCCTCTCTAGCTCACCCTCAAAACAGAAAGTTGCCACCATAACTCTCCTCACCTTCAAATGTGGGAGGTCCCATGTGTGTTCACGAATTTGGCGGCACTTTGAGGTAAGCATTTGAGTCTAAAGAGCTGCTTTTAATTCTTCCTCATACACATGTATGATCACACATGAGTTTAACTCCACCTCGGTCCAACAAATCCAAATTAATGCTTGAACCCGTGTTGTTAAACCCCACGTATACCATCCTGTGTAAGAAAGTTTTTGTAAGTCCCATTTTCCATGAACCCAACACACAATGATGCTCAAACATCCGTCTCTTGGCATTCATGTATTTGGGGCTTTTACAGAGAGGGATGGGGAGAGGGAAAGAGAGGGAGTGGGGGAATAGAGAGAGAGAGAGAAAGAGAAAGAAATTAGAGAGTGAGTGATAGAGGGGAGAGAGAGGGGGAGAGAGTGAAAGGCAGAGGGATGGGGAGAGGGAGGGATAGAGGGAAAGAGAGGGATAGGAAGGGAGCGAGGTATGTCTAACTTTTATTTACTTTGCAGGGTTCACCAACAGAGGCATAGACTCCATCTCCACAGCTACTAGCACCAGGAGGGACGCACGGAGATGACGTCCACGGCTTCGAAGGTAGTCGAGAGGGGAGTGTGTAGCCGTTAGCAGTTTTCAGATTTCTTTGGACTTTGTGAATAAACCTTCGAATATTGACTATGTTGTCTCTCTTTTGTCTGTGTATTGTCGAATATATATTGTCTGTGTATTGTCTCTATTTTGTCTCAGCTGGCAATTGTGCCAGGGCAGCTATTTTCTGTTTTTAAAAAATTAAAAACATAACTTACAATGGCCTGTATACTGGCCGTCGTAAGTTAGAACAAATAACTTACGATGGCCATGGCCCAGGGCGTCGTAAGTTGTATGGCCCAGCCCACCACATGGCCCAGGGGATTACATATGACGGCTACGAGCCGCCGTCGTACGTTAGTAACTTATGACGGCCACCGTCGTAAGCTATGTAACTTACCACAAAACTCTGACATCGACTGACAACCGTCATAATTAAGCATAAACTGTTATAATTAAGCTAATTATGACGGTTTACACCTTAATTACGATGACTTTGGCCGTCATAAGTATATCGATTTCCTATAGTGTTCGAGTTACGTACTTGTGGCCGGTCCATGATTTTTCGACATACGACATGTTTGCTGGCCGGGTCGTCCATGGATGTTTGACATGTCCGATATGTGCTTTGGACACGGATTGTTTTCGTCTTACTCATGGTGGCAAGATCTTCTACTTTGATTGTCATAGACGTTGGTTGCCACAGAATCACGTGTTTAGGCAACAGAAGAATCCTATAAAAAAAACAATATTGTGACGGATAGACCACCAAAGCGTTTGAGTGGGTCAGAAATTGCTGATATTTTGAATCAACTTGTGGTAGATAAAGATTGTCCAAAAGTTTTTATAGATTATGGAGAGGTACACAAATAGACTGACAGATGTGGACTATGGGACCTACCGTACGTCAAGTCGTTGATTTTAATGCACAATATTGATGTCATGCACTAGGAGCTTAACATGGGTGAATGCATCATAAGCACATGCATGGATATGCTTGGCAAAATAAAAGACAAAATAAAGTCTTAAAAGCATTTGGCAGAGCATTATAATCGTCCAACTCTTGAGCTCTATAAAACTGGTGGTAAGCCACGTGCTTCTTTTTGTTTGAAACCTAAACAGAGGAAAGGAGTTCAGAAATGGTTGAAAGGTTTGAAATTTCTCTATCTTGAATTATGTAATAGTATGTAAAAAATATTTTTATAAGCTCATATTTTGGATAGTGTGTAAAAGATGCTGACGTCCATGAAGACTTGCGACAACGATCTTACGGAATATTGAAAGTTAGAATCTATGGTCGGTACAACGTCAATGGGTTTCGATTCCGTTCGACTCATTTTGAAGCTCTTCGTTCTCTTGCGGCAATGACTAATACCAGAGTTGTGACGAGAGCAATCGATGTTGAAGGATGGGAAACTAATTACTATGGGATCATTAACAAAATCCTCGAATTCAACTTTGCTGGTAATAAGGAACTTAAAGTAGTTTTATTTGATTGTGACTGGATTGATAACCATCATGGAACCCGTCAAAACAAATTTGGCATGGCTGAAGTGAAACACAAAGAAAGGCTGCCAGGGTACGACTCTTTTGTCATTGCAGACCAAGTTGAGCAAGTGTATTATCTACCTTACCCATGCGAGTAGATGAGTGCTTGGTGGTTCGTACACAAGGTCAATCCTTGTGAACGGTTATATTCCCCAGGCGATGTTGGGTACCATGATACTCCGACGTCAGTTGGTGAGCTCGATGATGTTTACCAAGAAGAAGATCTGCCAGCCTCATTTTTCGTTGAGTCTGGTCAAGAACTCGATGATTAGTTGGAGACTCGGATGATGTATAGACTCGTGAGAAGCGCAAACAGAAACCAGTCACTAAAACAGTTCAATGGTCTGGTTTAAGCAGTAGAGTAAATGAGCGAGATTCTGATGACCTCTAGAAATGAATACAAGTAATGTTTTCTTTATTTATTGTTTCATGTTGTATATTTTATAATAATTTTACTTATTAATGAATCATTGAAATAGGATGTTGTCATACAAGGATAAGGGGATCAAGAGGACAGTGAAGATGTTTATCAGCGGTGCAAGCAGGATGGCTCGCACACGGGACGTGGAGGGCACCGTTTTTCAGGTAGTAGCTCAGGGGAGAGCAGACGCTCTCTGTTGTTGAGACACATGCCCTCAGAGCTAGCAGACAGACCTGTTGTCTTTCAGTGGACCGAGTTGATTTGACTTACCAATCGTATTCTATTACACTATTAATTAATCTATTTATATTTCTTAAGACTATTATAATATTGTAGGACGACTAAGAGTTAGAGTAAGAGGACGAGGCCGGGGTGCCTCCTGAGCCACCATCTGCTGACAACCCTTCCGGGTCGTCCGAGGACATAGAGGCGCAGAGAAGGTGACAGACTAGGTGGAGCCATTATAGGGCTCCTCCTCCGGTTCCTAGAGATGAAGCGACATTGCCGGCTATTCACCCTTAGCGATAGGTAAGAAGCCCTTACATTGTAGCTTTAGAAAATTACATAGTGCTAAAACTCCTTCATGCACAATTGTCTTGCAGCAGATGGGAGCACACTACCTTCGAGGGTTTAGGATGTCAGAGACAGGTCAACGCTATCCTAGGGCACCTCCTGCGTTTGCACTAAGCTAGTGAGGTCCCTAGCAGCGGTGACGAGTGTATCCCTGCCAAGTCATGGGATGATTAGGCTCGTGCTACTGACCTGACGTATGGGACTAGTCAAGGTGCAGTATGGGCCAACTTCTGAGTAAGTATGTTTAATAGGTTATTTGAATTGTAGTTCTTCAATAAGTAGAATGTTTAATAACACCTATGTTTTCTCCTATTGTAGAGATTGTTCCGTTTGGCGGATCCAGCGGATGCCAAGTATGGAAGAGCAGTCGTCAACAAGAACGCTAGAAACCTTGTTATGCAAGCGATCTCTTATGCTCTGATTCAAGCAACAAATGACTATTTGAACAGGAATCAAGGGCAGGATCTAGCGGCGTTCAGAGATGGCTCCGACACGTACTTGACGGAGGAGCAGTAAGCCGAGGTAAACTAGTAGTGTTTTAAATATGGCCCTTATTTTGTAATGTCAATGTTATTTCAATTAATTACTAAATGCATGCAGGTGAGATTTCTTGGTTGGAGGACCGTCCGAGAGCTTACCAGGCCCTCTAACAATTGTGGTCCAGCGCCGATTTGATCGCCAAGTCCAAGAGGGCCAGACAGTGCAGGGGTCTACCGGAGGCCATACGTATGGTTTGGATTGACATCTACGTCTGGCTAAACGAATAGTAAGGAAAATACCTACAAAACTATTTTTATAGTATATTTATGCTACTGACTCATACTTGCAGGAAAACGAGCTCGGTGAATGACCGAGCGATGTTCAGGTGCGAAAGAGAGGTCACAGAGCAAGTGACCCTTCACAGCCCAGCCAGCTATGCACTCCTGTGGCGATCGCTCGACTGGTAAGTCCTCGAGTTGCTTTACGTTATTTGTAACTAACATTGCTATGACACGTTTTCAGGTATTACTCGTATTTGTAGGAGAAATATGGAGAGTAGGCGGTGAAGATTCACGGCGAAGACTACAATTGGCAGAACGCACCAATCGACGTCAACACCATGTATGCGAGCGGTGGTGGAAAAGCCCCTGGATGGTGAGATGCTAGCTGTTTTTATTTCTATCAATTCGAGCTATATTATCTTACTTTTAATATTTTTTGTAGTTTTGGGCTTTTTGATGGAGTGGTTAACTCAAGGGAAGCAAGGCTTTTGAGGGGCTTCTCCTCCCATTCTTCGTCCGCTGGACCCAGCCAACGGATGTCGCAGAGGGATCTGGAGTTTCAAAGTGTCTACGAGGAGCTACGCTCGACACAGGAGAAGCTCCAGCAGCATGTAGCGCTATTGAAGGCCACACAAGAGTATCAAGCCAGCTACAATGCACAGATGCAAGGGGCAATACAGGTAATAACATAAAATATAAACCAATAATATCATTTTATTACTATTCATTTTATTGCTATCAGAGGCCTTAGCCAGCAGAACGGGCAGCGGGTTGCCATTCCCTCATGGAAGCCGCCGATGCAGCCACAGGTGCAGGCGGAGCCACAGGTGCCTTCTTCAGCAGCACGGGTAAGCACCATTTCTTCAAATCAACATAAATTAGATTAGTATAGCAAACTGAGCAAAAATTAGTCAAACATATCCAAACTTAACCATATTGTTCAAATATAGCCAAACTTAGTCATAATTACTCAAACATAGCCAAACTTAGCCATAATTGCTCAAACATAGGAAAACTTAGCTATAATTGCTCAAAATTAGACATAATTGCTGAAACATAGTCAAACTTACCCATAATTGCTCAAACATAGACAAACTTAGCCATAATTCCTCTAACTACACTTTTACGTCACAGGGATCGGCGGCGGAGGCTCAGACTCCATCGCCGCAGCTACTAGGACCTAGAGCACGACTCGAGGATGACATTCTAGGCTCCGAAGGTAGTGGATGTGAGAGTGTGCATTGTCATTTTCTATATTTGAAACTATTGTAATGTGAACTGCCTGTGATGTTATATATCTATTTTTGTATCCGTCTGTGAGCTGGCCATCGTGCCAGGTTAGCATATTTATGTTTTTTAAAATAAAAATGAAATCTTTATTTACGAAGGTCTGTTGGTGGCCGTCGTAAATAAGCCTAATTTATTTACGATGGTCTAGAGATGACCGTTGTAAATAAGTCTATATTACTTACGACGGTCTGTTCCTAGCCGTCGTAAATAAGCTTCCAGCGGGTGCTAGCTGGCACGTCTCCTTAAGTTATGACGGTCGGTCTAGACCGTCGTAAAAACTTATTTACGATAGTGGTCACTGTAAGTAATGTTATTTACGGCTACAGACTTGTGACAGCTGTCTGGCATCGTAAATAAGTCATTACAGCCGTAATTAAGTTATTTACGACGGCTTTTGCTTTAATTATGACGGTTTTGGCCGTCATAAATGGTAGTGTTCCTTGTAGTAAGCAATCAGGCATTTATTCTTCTAATGTAGGTTCATCTGTTTTATATGGTCCATCCAAGTGTCTTTTTTGACGACTGGAGTACCGACAACCAGTATCAATGTTGGATGGTGCCGCACACTGCGACACCGAATAGCTCACATACAAAAATACTAAAATATTATAACAAGGGGTTCACATAGTTATATTACATCAGAGTACAAGTTTGGAAATAGAGTTTTAAAGCAACAGAAATTTTTCTAAAGATTACAACTCGTCGGATACATAGGCTAAGGTGGTAGCGACGTATTGAGTCCGATCATATCTCACCCTAGAACACATATGACTTTTTTGAGGTGAGCAAGAATATCATTGAACCATCCAACACTTAGGGGGGCGATACTTCATTCGGGAGCCATTCAATTATATCATAAAGAATGAGATTGTAGTTACCTTAAAAATATAAATCAATAAACCCTAAGTAACTAATAATAAGCACTTACTCGTCAAATTCTCCGTTAAGACTCTATCTCATGCAGCAGAAAACTTTTGCAGTAGAGACTGTTTTGCATAAGAGAATTCTATTTGTGTGTTTAATTAGAAAATTAAAGCAATATTTTTAGGGCGGTACAAAAAGGATAAATTTTAGTTGGCAACTAGTTTAAGAATACAAGTTTGCGAAGCAAATTAATCCAAGTTCAGATTTGATCATATTATTATAGGCATGCAAAAATTTAGCGATTCTAACCAATTTTTATTTCTGCGGAACAACCCCCTAAAGCAGGACACATACACACTTTCTGAAGTCGTATCCGACGAACTTCACGGATGTCATACGTGGTAACCTTTCTTAAGACACTCCAAATTTCAAAAAATAAACATGCCAGCCTGGATATAGGTTTCCCTGTATGCAATGGAGTGTCATCCAAATCCTAAAAGTTAATGTACAATAATATAGGCCAAACTATTGTCATCATTATTTAAAATGGCATAAGAAAACTATGATAATAAATTCACACTAGTAATCATAACAAATTAATAACAAGCAATACAAATCAAATATAACCATTCGTGTTATGCACAATCATCCACTCATAGTCCATACATCAAATTTAACTAAAAAGGAGGCGGCGGCCAACTGCGGCCGTGAGCTGAGGTGGCGGACGCGACAGGAGGCAGCGGCCGGAGACTGTAGGTGTGACCAGAGTGGCAGTGGCGACGGACTGAAGGCAACTAGGCAAGCACGCCGGCCTTCGGAGGCCTTGCTGCCTCGGGGCCGATGCGACATGGCAATAGGGCTCAGGGTGGCGCGAGCGCGATGGGATTAGGTTAGGTTTCGGTGCTCCACTGCTTGACTGCTCGTCACTCAGTATCTCCTGGACCTGTAACGCGTGGCATAGGGCTGCTTCGTTCTCGGGCTCTCGGCGTCTTGGGTCGTTAAGCATTGGGGCAAGGCCCATTGCTGTTTCAGAAATAAAAACAGAATTGTTGCAAAATTTCCGAATAAATATGGAATTTCGAGTATTCGGTTGAAAAGCTGCCCAAATCTTTTTTATTCCTATTTCTTAATTTTTATTTCCGATTTATGAACAATATCCGAACAATTCTAATCAAAACGGAAAAAAGATAAAAAAAATCACTACAGTATTCCCATCAGCATACGACGGCCGAAACCGTCATATATAAGTCCAAAGCTGTCGTATATAGTCTATATACGACGGCTATAGATTATATACAATGATTTGTGGCTGTCGTATATACCTTGTCGTATATAACCTTATATACGATGGCACCGTCGTATATAAGCTTATATATACGACGGTCTGTAATTTATGACGGCCAGTTTCGTATAAAAGGGTCAGCGGTTCTGGGCCCTCGCCGTCGTATATAAGCTCTTATATATGATGGCCTGGGCCTAGCTGTTGTATATTATTTAGGCTTATATACGACGGCCCTGTATAGACACCGTCGTATATAATTCATATAGGCCGTCGTAAATAAGGTTTTCCATTTCTTTTTGAAAAAACAGAAAATGGCTAACCTGGCTCGATGGTCAGCTACTCAGGCAATCACAAAATAAATTCATATAGAGAACATCCACATCGACAATCACAAAGTGCAATAGTACATCCACAATCATGAAGTCGCCACATCCACAATCAAAAATAGATTCACGACGCTACTCATTACTAGCCCCTCCACTACCTCCGGAGACGAAGAAGTCATCCTGACGCGACGAACCTGGCGCCCGTAGCTGCGGCAATGGAGTCTGAGCCTCCGTCCCTGATCCCTACGAAACAAGGTGACATATGTATAAGTTTAAAACAGTGTTTTTGTTTTCCATTGTTTAGTTGAACTTAATGTAACTTCCTTTTTGTACCTGTACTCCAGAAAACTGCTCCTATGGTGGCGTCGGCTGCAGCACGGGCCGCGGTGGCTGCCACAACGGTATCTGGATTTGCTGCCCTTGCTGTCGAGCTAGCGCCTGTCATTTCAAACATTACAATTTACATTTTGTTGAAATGCAATGTAATTAAAGTACAATTGTATGTTTCTTACTTCCCTTGCCGCTTGCATCTGTGCCATATAGGACGCATTGTACACCATGGCAGCCCTATTGCTCTCTCGCTCCCTCGCCAAGGCCTCCTCCTGCTAGGCCAAGCTCTCCCGAAGCACCATCACCTCGAGATCTCTCTCAGTGACACGGTGGCTGGAGGAGCCTGCGCCAGTAGCCGAAGACTGCGAGGAGCCGCCTCTCGCAGGTCGTGCCTCCCTGGAGTCGATGACTCCAGAGAATATGGCAAGCCTACAAAAAAGGAATAAATTCAAGGTAAAATCAAATAATTTTGAATTGAAAACAATGAAAGTAAATGAACTCACCTTCGGTGTGCTTTTCCACCTCCGCTTGCATACACGGCTTGAGGGTCGATGTTGGGGGAGTTTTCCCAATCGAACCCTTCGCCGTGTATCCTCACAGCCTCTCGCGCATACCTAGTCTAAAAAACAATGAAATTGTGTAAGTTAAACAACATATATAGTGTCAAATAGTTTGAGAGGTCATAAAACTTACCAGCCGCTTTGCGTACTGACTGCACTGCTCCGGCTGAGAAGGGTCAGCGTGACCGCTCCTATAGACCACAGTAGCGCTCGGTCGCACGCCGATCTCCTTTTCCTGTGAACATATGTTAGTACGAACAATACTACATTATGAATATAAAAAACCACAAGAAACTTAGCATCCGTTTAGCCATCCGCACAAAACCCTGTACGCCCATACCGTGCTTCCCCGAGCTCCCTCTGGCATCTCGAGCCTTCTTGGGCTTAGTGATAAACTCATCGCTAGCCCAATACCTGCAAAGGGCTCGGTAATCTTCAGTTCGTCCCTGTAACCAAGGGACACTAACCTGCACACATGCGTAGTTCATTAGATGTTACTTACCAAAAGTAATGTTAATAATTTAAAGAATACGCAACTTACCTCTACGTACTGCTCCTCCGTCAAGTACGTGTCGGAGGCGTCTCTGAACGAACCAACCTCGTGGTCGTGGAGCTTCAAGTACTCGTTAACTACTTGACTCCGAGCGTTCGAAAGCATTTGCATAACAAGCTTCCGAGTGTTCACTTCGAACACGGAGCGGGAGTGATCCATCTGCTCGGCCGGGTCCTCAAGGCGGTACCTGAGCTGTAGGAAGCCAACACAGTTCGACATGTGCACATTAATATTTAAAGGGACATAAAGAATTGAAACTTCAAATATTTATGAAAGTTACTTACCCAAAAATCTGTCCACACGACTCCCTGTAGGTTGTCGTTCTGCATGTGGGGAACGCGCGCGTAGTCGTCCCACGACGTAGCTGCACATCCATCGATCACACTGGGGTAGTGCAGACGCACTAAGTTCCCGATGCAACCGTTCACCGTCCTGTTGGTGTTTAGGTGGTTCCTTAGTGACAACAGTATCTTTTCTGAAGACATTCCTCTGTTGCCTGAATGGGTGGTTTCGAGGAAGCCAACGCCTATGATAATCAAAGTAGCTTATCTTGCCACCGTTTGTAAGCCGGAAACACTTTGTGTAAGATACACATATGGGACACGACAAACGACTGTGTGTGCTACATCTAGAAAACATGCCGTATGCAAGGAAATCATGGACATACCACAAATAAGCAGCTCGAAGGATGAATTTCTGCCTCTTGTAACAGTCATACGCTTCAACTCCAGTCCGCAACATTTTCAATTCTTCGACAATGGCTTCAACATCACATTGAGACATGATCCCAGATGATCTGGTCCTGGTATAATGAGACTAAGAAACATGAACTCATACTTCATACAAAGAGAAGGTGGTAGGTTGTACGGAATAACAAAGACGGGCCAACAGGAGTATGGTGTGGCATTTGTACTGAAAGGTGAAAATCCATCCGTCACTAACCCGATGCGAACATTTCTCGCATCACTAGCAAAAGCAGGATCGAAAGAGTCCAAATACTTCCATATGCATCACCGTCCGACGGATGGGTCAACACATCTTTGTTCTCATGCACACCTTCGTTGTGCCATCTCATGTGTTTGGAAGATCTTTTTGAAAGAAACAGTCGCTTCAACCGAGGTGTCACAAGCAAGTAACACAATTGCTTATGTGCAACTTCTGTCATTACTTTATCACCATCGTCATCGACAACTTCGACAAACCTCGATTTCCCAAACTTTAAGCAATTCTTCTCGGTCGTGCTCTTTCCAGAATAGCATGCAGTTATCTGGACACACGTCAATTTTATCATATTTCATACCGAGACCAGATAGCAATTTCTTGGAGTGATACATATCTTTGGGCAGTTTATGTGGTTGTGAAAGAGCATCGCTGATAAGTTTATCATATCATTGTAGCAATTATTAGAGAAGAAATACTTAGATTTGATTGCCATAAATTTGGTCATGAAAATAAGAAGGGTCATTTCAGTATGATCATGCAACGCCTCTTCTGAAGCTTTCAAGAGATTAAAGAATGTGTCTGCCTCAGTTGTAGGAGGATCCTCCGTTTGTATATCTTGTAACATCTCATCAATCCTATCAACACCCGGGCAATCATCATCTTCTTCCACTACATGTACGGCTCAAGGAGACTCGTCGTGGAAACTCCACACCTCATAATATGGCATGTAACCGTTTCTGCACAAGTGTAATGACAATGTCATTTTGTCCAAAAACTTAGTATTCCGACATTTCTCACATGGACAACAAACTTTATCGGTCGTAGACAACGAAAGCACTCGATCAATAAAGTCGTCTATCCCGGCATACCACTCATCTGAGTGACCAGTTGCCTTATTCCAACCGGTATACATCGAACTATGGTCTTCACTCATGTTTGACTCTACAGTTTGAAGTTAAAGAAATTATAGTTACTTTATAATTTATTTATGTCACGGCCCTATATATATTGGAAAGTATAGGTCCTAAACCCACCCAAGAGTGACAGGGAGGAACGTGCTTATGACAAGACACGGGGTCTAGATTCAGACAGAATTCTGGCAGCATAACCCTGTTGTTCTCCAACTGCACGCCCGAAAATGGTGCAGCAAAGAACATTAGGGCTACGTTGTCAAAACTACGTCCAAATTCAGACCCCGCATCTCATCATAAGCATGCCCTCTCGGTCACTCCCAGGCTGTCCAAAGAGGGACAATTCCGAACCTACATGCCTCACATGCGTAACACATGTGAGACGGGCCGGTTCAAAACGGGTGACGCATATTGTAAAGGTTTACATTAGTCTTTCATTTTTGAGTCATTTAAAAGAGAGAGAGAGATAGAGAGAGGAAAGAATGAGAGAGAGAGAAGGAAAGATTGAGAGAGAGACAGAGAAGTGGGTCAGCCGTCCTAATTTATGACGCCGCAGCTCGCATCCCGCCGCAGCCCACCGCCGCCGTATGGCCACCTCCGGTCATGTGTCCGTCGCCTCTGGCCCCTTGTGCACTCCTTGCCCTCTTTATCAACTTGGTATAGAGGACGACCTGAGGATGACTAGGCATCGATTAGGGTCGATTAGTCGCCCTAATCGATGACTAATCGTCCTAGTCGACCTTATCGGTCCCTACGCGACTAGGGTCGATTAGGCGACTTATGAAACTTGGTTATGCCCGCCGGGGCCTGCCGTTAACTTACGACGACTTTAGAGTTAGTCGACCAACTCACGACACACTAAATGGGCATTGACGTGCCCTAATCGAGTTGTGCCGGTTTTAACATAAACAAATCTATGCATGATTAAGCATGATTAAAATCACAAAAATAAACATGATTAAGCATTATTAACATAACAATAATAAATCTTAAACATTATTAACCTAAACCTAAGCATATATAATAACAAGTAATTTGCAACGGACAACTAATTAGCAAAATTATGAACTACTATCCTAACTACATGAGCATAACTACATGAGAATAAGTACTAGTAGCGCCCCCCTATTCATCTTTTAATACATAGTACAAACCCTCCCAATCATGACATTAGTTAATCCAACAAACAGGACTATTAATATGTTACATTGAGTATTACAGATCACGTAAAATTAAACATAAAACTCCAATTACTTGTCCGGAAGCGACGCGACGCACAGGGAGGCCAGGGGGAGCTCGGGGGTGACGCAGGGTGGCGCCGGGAGCTCCGGGGAGGCGCGGGGGAGGCCGGGGGAGCTCGGGGGCGGCTCCGGCAGTGGGTCGGCGTGCAGCAGTCAGGGGCGGGGTGGGGGGCGCCGGCGAGGGGGGCCTGGGCCGGCGGCTGCGACCGGGGGTGTCTGCGGGCACCGGCGCGCGGCGGCTCGGGAGGCGACGTACGGGGCCGGGGGCGACGGCTACGGGCACCGGCGGCGGCTCGGGAGGCGGCATCCGAGGGCGGCGGCGACCGGGGTGTCGACGTCGGTCGCGGCGGCGGCGGCGGGGGCTCGGGTCGGCGCGGGCGTGAAGAATGCCCGCGCTGACCCAGGCCCGCGGGTATATAAGCCTTATTTACGACGCCCCGTTGTGGCCGTCGTAAATAAGCTTATTTACGACGGCCAAGCCCTAGCCGTCGTAAATAACTTGTTATTTACGACAGCCTAGGTAAAGCCATCGTAATCAACTCTTTATTTACAACGGCCAGAGTAGGCCGTCGTAATTAATTTAAATTACGACGGCCGACCCTAGAGCCATCGTAAAATAAGTTGGCTGTCGTATGTTGTTGTGTTTCCTATAGTGAATTTTCAAAAATAGTATCGATTGATCCGAAAAAATTCCGTCCATATTTCACCACTAGGTGTGCTTCGGTGAGGTGACACTGACCAGGCAGCTATGAATGCTTGCCTGTGTTGGCTTGGCTGGATACCAGGCAGCAACGCAGGCCGGGTCAGCCGACGTGGCGCAAGCCACGGGGAGCATCGCAGACGGTTTGCTGGTGACAAGAACTAGTGTTCGCAACGCAATTTCCCTGAATTGAAGTGTTGGGCAGTTGTGCCCGTGTGCGTGACGGCTATGGGAGGGTGCGCATGGCCGGGGCTAGAGGTGGGAGTCGGGCCGGCACGGCTCGAAATTTTCGTGCTTCGGACCGATTCGGCCCGTGGCCCGAAAGCACACCGGGCCTTTTCGGGCCGGGCCGGCCGGCCCGAATTACGAAACTGGCGGCCCGAGCACGGCACGTGGTCCGGCAGGCCTATTTCGGGTCGGGCCCGACCCAACCACGGTCCGGATAACAGAAAAAACCCAAATAATTAAAAAAATCCAAAAAAAATCTGTAAATTCGAAAAAAATCAAAAAAATCTGTAAATAAAAAAATCCAAAAAATATGTAAAACCGAAAAAAAATCAAAAAATCCATAAAAAATCAGGAAAATTCTTAAAAAATCCAAATAAATCTAAAAAATCCAGAGAAAATTCCAAAAATTCTAAAAAATATTGGAGTTTGAATAGGATAAATTATATGTGTCAATTGAATTTCACATTCAAAAACATATACTTTTGCATATAATGATATGAAGTATTTGTAGTTTTTCAAACATATGAGCCACAAATTCACAAGTCACAACATATACCATCTCACGGCATATTTTCAAGCGCATAAAAGCACACAAAGTATGGGGGAAATATTTCATTAAAGTTTAAAGTTTTGTTACAAACTGCCTCGTTAAAAACCTTACACTCATAGTGAGCTCCCCCCGTAAGGAAAAGAGTATTGTTTTATTATCAATCACATCATTCGGATTCATCAAGCTCAAGATCTCTAATGCTTTCAATATTTCTAGATCTTCAAGGCGGTGTTGATCTCTAGATTCTGCCATCTCCCAATCTTTAAGACATGTAAGACACTCAACCATCTTCGGTATAAGAGATGACCTGCAAGATACTAAGATATATATATATATATTGATTCATAACAAGATAACAAGTTAAGTCGATATATTAAAACAATCACCTTCTCTCTTCAATAATTCTACCTGCTGAGCTAAATATGGCTTCAGATGACACACTGAAAACTGGAACGAGTAGGACGTCACGTGTAAATTGTGGAAATTGACGTTCATTGTCTTTCCACCACCCTAAGAGGTATAGCTCAGCACTATCATCCTAAAACGAACAGAAAACATAAGCATAATAATTCAAAAATTATAAATCAAACATTACAATATAGATATGTACCTGAAGCATTGGATCATGCATCGCATGATCTATGTCAAGGTAGTGGTACAACTCGGCGTTTGGATTCCAATTGGACCTAGAGGACGTCGTGGTTGAAGATTCTTTAGACTTTAATTTCTTCCACATGTTAGCTGTCATACTTTTCCTCTTTTCAGTTGGTGTCACCTCACCTCTAGAGCGAGTTTGACCATATTTCTGCTGGTACATACTAAAAACTCAAAATATCTCCGATTTAACATGTGAGTAAGCCCCAGAGTAATCAAGATCTAGATTATCACCAATAAATTGTAAAGCACCTTCTAATTGCTCTAGCTTCTTTCGTGGATCAAAGATGAGAGCAAAGCAATACAAATGTGGGATAGCAGCAAAATATTTTAGGTATTTTGCTTTTATTTCTTTAATTATTGGACATAGTACTGGATCATACTCATATGTCTTAAACGTTTTAGCAAAAGTCATAAGCCATTCAATTACGAGAGGAGATGTGGGATAATAAATACCAGACAACAATGTTGTTGCATTGTAAAATGGTTTCAAGAGACGACGAAGGCGCCGCGCGATATCCCAATCATGTTCATTAAGTAGTATACCTGCACCTTGAGCATTCATAAAAGTAGTGAAAATTTCCTCATACCCTTTTAATTGTTTCAACATCGTGTATGTCGAGTTCCATCTCACTTTCATATCAAGTGAAAACTTTTTGGGTTCTAATCCCTTTATACGACAATACTCCCTGAAACTCCTGTAAACCTGTGGAGAATTCAAAAGATAACAAATAGCACTACGAATATTATCAATACATGAACTTGCCTTTGACAATCCCGCCTGCACAATGAGATTGATGATGTGGCACACACATCTTTGATGGAGAACATACCCACCAATGTAGCTTTCTATGTGTTGCATCAATATTTCCATAGCCCTAGTGTTAGCCGATGCATTATAAAGAGTAATAGAAGCAATCTTATCTCCAATGCCATATTTATTAATAACCTCATGCACATGAGATGCAATAGCCTCACCAGTATGGTTCTCATCAATAAGACACAATCATAATATCCTTTTATCAAGCTTATATTCATGATCTATGTAATGAGCAACAACACTCAAATAGTTTGTTCTTTGGTGTGATGATAACCAAATATCAGATGTCAATGCAATATAAAATGGCATAGTCTTGAATGCTTCTTTTAATATATCCATTTTATCATGATATCTTTTAAGCAAGTCACCTCTAGTAGTTTTTCTAGAAATTTTATGATATTATGGACAAAATGCATGTTGAATCATTCTTTCGAAATTAACACTATCACCCATGCAAATAGGTTGATCATCAACTGCAATATACCTAGCAATTTCAGAACGAGCAACTTCAGGATTATAAACCCAAGTACTTACTGAACCATCTGGATTAAAGTTGAGTTGAGTTTGAACCGCTGCACCTTCTCGCAAATCTAACCGCTTTATACATCCCATATAATGTCGATTCAAATGGCCCGTGCCACCACTAGAAGCTGCAGTGAGAGTTTTCTTGCAATACTTGCATGTAGCAAAAATAACAATCCACTTACCATCACGAAATTCCTTATTCTTTTCAAAATGTTGCCAACATGTCGCTGTACTTTTGCGACCCCGCGTGGAGGAGGATGCTTGTATAGTTTCATTGCTAGGGGGCGCATCGACAGAGAAGCTTCCCGTTCCTAAACCTGCATTAATTGAACAACGGAGTAATAAACGGAATTATCATATATAATAGATACGCACAAACACAGGGTTATCATACAAACGGACTAAACCTGCATCTACATGTGCACCACCTTGAGCTTTGATCTCCACCTCATAATCATAGAGTTCATTCTTTATGTTTACATCATCCATTCCAAAATCTCCCATGCTTGGAGATAGGCGACGTGGATCTATATCCTCTGGCATGGACGGCAAGCTAGGATCATAATTACCACGGCTTTGGGAGCGGGAGCCACGGGCACGACGAGACACCAACACTTTTCTTCGATTAGCAAGCATATTCAAAAATCAAAATACAAACGATGGGCAGACGACGCAGGGCGGCACGGCGCGGCGCGGGGCGGCTCAGGTAGCCTCAGGAGTCGGGGCAAGAGGGCAGACGCACGGCAGCACGGGGCAGCGCGTAAGCGGCACGGCGGTAGGGCCGCAGGGGGCAGCGTGCACGGCACTGGGCAGGCCGCAGGCGTGGGCGGGGCTGGCAGCCAGGCCCTGGCGCCCTGGCGTGCGGTGGCGCGGGGCTGGGCCGGCTGGCGCCTGGCGGCCTGGCGCGTGGGGCTGGCGCGCGGGTGGGGCTGGCGCGCGGGCGTGGCTGCCTGGTGGCGGCGGGGGCTGGCTGGCAGCGTGGCGCAGGCGGGCTGGGGGAGCAATTTCGGGTCGGGCAAACACCGGAAGAACCCTAAATTCAGCCATTTCAGGCTTTTTTGGGCATTTCGGGCCTTTTCGGGCCGATGGGCCAATTTCGGGCCGGGTCGGCCCGAGTACAGCCCGAAACTCAATTTCGTACCAGGCCGTCCAAAGCCTCCGAACCCAGGCACGGCACGGCCCAAAATACCGTGCCGGGCCAGCCCGACCCGAATCTATTTCAGGCCATTTTCGTGCCTAGGCCGTGTCGGCCCGTCGGGCTTCGGCCCGCCCGAATTTGGCCCAGCCCATCTCCCACCTCTAGCCGGGGGCTCATACACGGCACCCTGTGCTGTGTTAGAAATAATCTTGACATGAGTTTGTTTAAGTGTGTTTCTATGTGTGTAGCAGGTGTGTAGGCCAGCTTCATCAGAAGGCATGCGAACGATCTGCATGCAGGATGGAGGGTCCGTAGAAGCGACTGACTGGCTAGAGTCCTGCGAGGTGAATACGGCGTACATGCGTTAGTGCGCGTGAGGTTAGCGGCGTCAGTTACCATGCATCAGCAGAGCTTGCACGTTCGTGCATGGAAGACTCAGTAAGCAGCTGCATAATGTACTGCATTTGGAAATGAACGGCCGTACGCAAGAGCAGAAGATCACGTACGAGTTGTGGCCAAGGCATAGCTGGAGCGTGCCGTTAGAATCAGCCACGAACGCTACGGAGTCTGGCCTATAAAGCAGCTTGGAATCGTCATTTGTTTTAGCAGTGTCGTTGAGTAATATTTGAGCTTTCGTCGCCCAACGGATATACGTTGCCTGGAAATACTCCTGCTTGTTGTGAGTTTGATCTCAGTTCCAACATGCTGTGCCCCGAGCGGCCGAGCTCAACGCGCGCATGCGTAGCTAGGTCCCCTAACCCGTGAAGGATGGTAGCTCACTAGAGAAGAATCATGGCGCCGGCGACCAGAGTTCGCGAAGAAGAGGGATTTCACGAAATTGTAATTTGGAGGGGCTTGATGTTGATCAAATGAAGATGAAGTGTGAGTGTGTCGGTGCGAGGGAGATGGAGCGGAGAGCCATCTGATTTACAGCCCGGGGAATCGGTTCACTGGTGAAGGGCGGTGGCGACATTTCATTCATAAATTCGATGCAACAAAGGCGGTGGTGTTGGGAGATCTCAGCCTGCATGCATTTTGGCTTCGTGTGTGATTTGAGCTACAATGTTGCACAGTGCTGGCATTGGCGGTGAGACGAAAAGTGGTGAGGCCTGGGAGAAGAAGAGAATGAAGAAAGGTCTGCATGCGCCTGGGCGAGGCCTGGGAGAAAAGAGAGAGGAGGGGTCCGTGCAGGAAAAGGTAATGAAAGAAAGGAGACCGGGACAAGCTGCGCCATAGGAAAGAGAAGGGGAAGCAGGCCAACGCAGTAAGGAATAAGGATGAGGGCAAAGGTAAGGCCGGACCGGAGGAAAAAAAAAGTGGGTCGGGCTAGAGAAAAAAGAGAGGAAAGGGGAGGGGAATTTTTACAAAATTTTTGGATTTTGATTTCAATTCTAATTTTTAAATAGTTCTTATATTAGAATTAGATACCAAGAGAGGGGAAACACCCAAATTCCAATGCACACACCAGTGTTTTATATATTGAAATTATATATCTTTATTTATTCTCAGACTAATGTTTGAATATTAATTTTTTGAAAACAGTGACTTTGCACAAAATGCTATGAGGTTCAAATTTGGATGTCTGCTGGTCTCGGTTGGAAGTTTGGGCTGTTACAAAATGGGCTGATACCTGCCACTAGAAATCATGGCCTTTCTAGTAACGGGTATTTTGTTGGTGTTCTGTGCCCATACTAGTAGATCATTTCTAGTAGCAGGCTGCAACAGAGGCCGGCTCGTTGTGATAGGTTTCACTCTAATTTTTAGATGTCCACCACTATCGTGAACAATAAAACCATCTTCATAGGCCTATGTTATAGTGGTGATTAATGGTGTGCGGACTTGAGCTCATCCTGCCAGTGTTCACAGCATGATCTTAAAACGCTCTGGTATCGTCCTTCACAATTGAGAAGGGTGGGATCTGCATATGGACAGCGATATGCAGAATTTATATTCGGCAAGTATCACCCTTTTGCTTAAGAGTTGGACAATTTGTTTGCATGCAGCTACTCTGGAGAGTCTAAGGCATCAAACATTAACAAGTGATAGCATTACTACAGAAAACAACAAAATTTACGACATCCAATATTATTTGCGATGGTTTTAGTGTTGGCCATCATGAATAAAGTTATTTACGATGGCTGACCTTGGCCGTCGTAACTAACCAGTTATTTACAAAGATCAGGACCTGTTCGTCGTAAATAGCTCCTTATTTACTACGGGCGGGACCTGCCCGTCGCAACCGTATGTCGTAAATAAGAACCCTATACCTTGCGCCCATTCACGCGCTCGCGCCCCGAGCCCGCACCCGAGCCCCATGCCCATTTACGCACCCGCGCCCGAGCCCCGCGCCCATTCATGCGGCCGCGTCCGAGCCCCCGCATCGCGGTCGCCCTGCCGCTGCCCGCGCTCGTGTGCTACGCCGCGCCTGCGCTTCCCCACTAACAGTTGTGGCAGCGAGCCCCGCGCCCATTCATGCAGCCGCGTCCGAGCCCCCGCATCGCGGTCGCCGTACCGCTGCCCGCGCTCGTGTGCTACGCCGCGCCTGCGCTTCCCCACTAACGGTTGTGGCAGCGAGCCGCCGCCTCCCTAGTTAAATTGTTACTTATTTAACTTAGGTTATAAGTTAGTTGATTAATTAGTTAGTTAAATTGTTACTTATTAAATTTATATGATTAGTTAGTTGATTAATTAGTTAGTTTATTATTTAGTTAGTTACATTGTTATTTTAATTACTTTAATTAGTTTAACTAATTGATTAATTAGTATATTTTTTATTACATAGCAGCCCCGCGCGTCGACGCCACCGCGCGCCTCTCATGAGGTATGTTTTTTCCTAGTTAGTTAATTCTTTTATTAAGTAGTTGTTTAATCAGTTTGTTTATTGGTTGGTTAGTTAAATTATCTGATTTATTGGTCAGTTAAATTATTTGATTTAGTAGTTATTTTGATTAGTAGATTAATTAGTTTGGTTAACTAATATGTTTTATTAGTACAATTTGTTTAATTAATTATTTAGTTTAATTTATTAATTAGTGTAACTATTAACTTATTTTGAAGGGCGGACATGGCGCAGTGGTAGTGTGTCTCCACTTGTGTCCTAAGGTCTTGGGTTCAAACCAGCCTCTCTGTAAAAAGGCTGTCTAGAAATAACCCTTCCCTAGACCCCATATGTGTGGGAGACTTCGGCGCTGGGTACGCCCTTTTTTAGTGTAACTATTGCAATTAGGTTAATTATTTGATTAAATAATTTGTTGAATTAGTTTAATTGATTGATAAACTATTTATTAGAAAATTTGTTGTTAATTATTCGGTTCACGACGGTTAGCTATATACACCGTCATGAGAGCATATATAATATGTTATTTACGACGGCCCTGGAATGTGCCGTCGGAAATAGGATGACTATTATAAGTAGGATAACCGTCGTATTTAGGACGACACTAATCCCATGAGCCCCTATGACACGAGGAGGTTGATCCGGGCACAGAGGAGAACGTGGCAGTGAGGACGCCAAACGTCGTGTATGCAAGCGGAGGCGGAAAAACCCATGGAAGGTGAGATGTTAACTTCTTTTTTTGTTTATCGATTTGAGCTATATAATCTTATTCTTAATATTTTTTTGTAGGTTTCCCATATTCGATGGAGTGGTTGACTCGAGGGAGGCAAGACCTTTGAGGGCCTTTTTGTTACAGTCTTCATCCGCTGGACCCTACCGACGGATGTCGCAGAGGGACCTAGAGCTCTAGAGTGTTCAGGAGGAGCTACGTCTGACACAGGAGAAGCTCCAGAAGCAAGAAGCTCTTGCCAAGGCTAGATAAGAGTATCAAGCTAGCTACTTAGCACAGATGTAAGCGGCGATACAAGTAAGAATTTAAATTACTAAACATCCATAATATTTTATTATTATGCATGTGCTAATGCTTTGCTATCACAGGTCTTAGCTCAGTAGAATGGGCAGCTGGTTGCCATTCCCTCATGGCAGCCACCGATGAAGCCACAGGTGCATTCTTCAGCGGCACAGCTAAGCAACAATTATTGAAATGAATCTAAATTAGATAAATGCATCAAACTGAGCAAAAATTAGTCAAATATAGTCAAACATAGCCAAAAATAGACAAACTTAACTAAATCTAGACTGCTATAGCCAAACATAGCCAGACTTGCTGAATTCTAACTCTTCAGAAGCAAATTTAGTGAAACGTGCACTTTTAAAGCTAAAACTTATCTAATTACACTTGATCACAGTGATCGTCAACGGAGGCTCAGACTCCATCTCCGCAGCTATGGGCACCTGGAGAACGATACGAGAATGACTTTCTGGGCTCTGGAGGTAGTGAACGTGAGAGTGACTAGTGTCGTGTAATATTTTATATTGTTGTTATGTGAATTGCTTGTGATGTTTGTCATATTATCATGTATATGTATGTGAGCTAGTCATCGTACCAGGTTAGCAATTTTTTGTTATTTAAAAAATTCCATATTTACGACGGCCAAGAGCAAGCTCGTCGTAAATAGAGGAACTTTAGTTACAACGGTCGGGTCTAAGCTGTCGTAAATAAAGATCGCGAGGGTGCCACATGGAACCGCCTCATTATTTACAACGACTATGACAGCCGTCGTAAATACCTTATTTACGATGGTAACTATCGTAAATAATCTTATTTAGGACTTTTGACGGGTGAGCGTTACAAACCGTCGTAAATAACCTATTGCCGTCGTAAAAAGGATATTTATGACGATAAGTGGCTTATTTACGACGGTTTCTGGCCCTCATTAGTAATCGTGTCCCCTGTAGTGCATGAAGAATCAACATAAAACACCGCACCACCCCTCGTAATATGGACTCATGGAATAAATTATATACTTTTTTCATCTATTAATTATCATGGCCGTGCGTTCGTAAACGTGCATATTGAATGTTGTAGTATCCATGTAGGGTGTTTTTGAGGGTCACACTGATAAGGACATCTCTCCTTTGCATACAATACAAGGACCGATCACTAGAGCACGTGCGCATCGGTTGGATCTCCAGATACGTTCTAGCCTTGTCAATTGTGTTTTAGAACTTACGCTTGTTTCTATGCATGTTTTATTGATTAGAAACAATGGAGAGGACCAGCAAGGGCTTGGAGAAGTCCAAGGAGTCAAGGAGGAGGAGATAAGACGTCCACACCAAGGAGGACTCCAAGCCCAACTCGACTTCGACTCCACCTCGGATTCCAGGAGCTGCCTTCACCAAAATTAACGCCCCAGACACATATGGAGTCGGATTTGGACGTTCTATATATGGTTGGAACCAGAATTACATAAAGCTTACAATGGAACCGGTCTCACTTCAAAATTTCTTCTGAGTTCATAGGAATCGGCAAAACAAGTGGACGTCCAGAATATGTCATGGTGCTGCATCACCGTCCTTTGGGCCGCTGTCCCGTGTATCGTGTGGAAGCCCATTAGGGTTGCGTCCAGTGGTCTTGCACGCCCCTAACTTCTTTTTATTCAGCAGTCGCCGTCACATTAGGGTTGGGTTTTGCTTAGTTTCAATCTGTCATTGAACAGTGTCACCGTTCATCGGCTTGTGAGACCCCACCTCGTGATCAATTCAGTTTTGATTGCAATTTCTCTGTTCTTGCTTGTGTTCTTGATTGCACTTGCAGGAATAAGCCTTCGTGGCGAGGTGATTCGTGTGACACAGGTGATAACCAACGGAGCAGTGGTGTAGTCATTGTGAGGTTCCATTCGTTCGGAGCCTTGGATCATCAACGTCGAGATCTCCACCCAATCAAGTTTACCATACCCCTCGGAAGATCGGGACACATTCTACTCTCAACTGGTATCAGATATCAGGTTGACCGTAAGGTATACTTTTGTGCCTTTAGAGTCATTTTGTTTCAGTCCTATAGTCCACAAAAAGCCACAAAATTTTTTACTTTCCCTGACCTATAGCCCTCACTCAGACTTTTGCACAATTTAGTTTCGGAATCCGTAGTTCTAAGTTCGTGTCCTAGGTTGAGTTTGATTGCTGGTTTAGATTTATTTGGTTCAGTTTTGTTTCTTCTATCCGCTGCCATCTACGAAAAAAACCAATCTACAAAAAATTCCATCCACCTATTCGATTCGTATCCGTTTTAGTTTCCACCACCACCAAAACCTAATTCGGCGTATCCTCATTAAAATAGGCATAACTTTTCGCTCGGAACTCCGATTGAGGTGCATTTTTTCCTGGAAAGCTATCCGAAAAAATCCACATATGATTCACCTGCTACGCCGGTCACGACTATTTCAAAAAAATTAAAAAAATCAGGAAGGCCCTCGTTTTGAACTCCGAAGTTCCAGCACCCATTATTTCAAACGCTCCTGAATTTGTACCGATCACATCTTTCATCAGCTTGAGGTAATACTTGGTGTTGTTTCTATTCTTGTGCCCCTGGTTGATAAAAAAATATCAAAAAAATAAAAAACAAGAATTTGATTTCTACTAGTGCTACAAGACAAAACAGGAGGCTCAAGTGATTTCTACTTGTGCTGTTGTCTCTGTGAGTGTTGAACACTTGCTGATATTGTCCTTGTTGTTCATCATCATCCATCCTTGTTTTCATCATCATTCATCTTTGTTTTCACAACTTGCTGATATTGTTCCTTGCTTGCTGCCACAACTGTTCTAATACAATTTTAGGCCAGCAACTAGGTCAAATTCTTTGGACACTTATTCAGCATTGCTATCCGTTACTAACTTGTGTGCCACATGCATATACTGCATTTGAGCCTTCCAAAGCTCCACCTTCTCTCGAGCAAAACCTAGGTAACTTCTGCAATCACACCCACTCTCTGCTTGCTTTAACACCGGTCACCGTTGGCCACCTGCAGTGCTGGTAAGAAACTTGTAAGAGCGGAGTAAGACGCATCTTACTGCTTCATTTCCACTCCCACTTCCACTTCAGAGAGCGTACTAATAGGGTCCCTCACAATCCTTTTGCCTTTGTTTTCTGTTTTGCACTAACAATGACAGAAAATAAGTCTATGGATAAGACCTCTGTTTCTACACCTCTGGATGATAATGATTGTGTGTCCCATCTGGAACTAAGGGACATGATGCGGGCGATTACCAAAGCATTCAACAACTACCAGACCACTACAACAGCCACCTTTCAGAGGCTTCATACAAGTGTTGCTGGTCTAACCACACGGTTGGATGAGGTGGAGGTTCGTATTCCCCAACAAACTCCAGCCCCTATCATCCTTGATGCTGACGCACATGCTCACAACGACACAGAGGATGACTTCAATAAAGATGAGGTTGATGCACAGCAGCACCGTCGCCTTCGACGAAATCGTCAAGGTATGAGAGATAGACCTCGTCCTCATGCTCTTGAACAAGATAATGATCCTTACGCTAAGATTAAGTTTTCTATTCCACAGATTTATGGATCTTATGATTTTGAGACTTACTTGGACTGGGAGATGATGGTAGAACAAAAATTTAGCTCTCATCTTGTTCCCGAGCAACATAGAGTTAGACAAGCCACTAGTGAGTTTAAAGATTTTGCTATCATTTGGTGGAATGAACTTGTCAATACACGTAATGCCCCACAGACATGGGCTGCATTAAAAGAAGAGATGCGTGCTAGGTTTGTTCCCTCTTCATATAGACGTGATCTTCTTAAGAAATTGCAACGCTTTGATCAGGGTGACATGACTGTCCAAGAGTACTACCAAGAGTTGCAGAAATTTATGCTTCGTTGTGGGGTAGTTGAGGATCAGGAAGACCAAATTGTTAGGTTTTATGGAGGCTTGCGGCGTGAGATCCAGTACATAGATGATTACAAGGAATATCATTCTATTCAACGTTTATTTCAACTAGCTATGTTAGCAGAAAAAGAAGTGCAGGGTCGCCAACAGCAGCGGCGGAAAAACACCTTCACTCCACGACAGCTTATGGTGCCATCCAAAGCAGCGCCCTCGAGCGTACGTGTGTCTACACCACCATCCACCAGTGTTGTACGCAGCACCACGCCTTATACATCATGGGGAAAGGATAACAGCAAGTCCCAGACGTCTCCAGGTGTTGCAGCAAAGACTGCTACACCCAACACTTCCACCAGTCGTACCTCCAACATCAAGTGCCACCGCTGCCAAGGACTTGGCCATATGCAACGAGATTGCCCCAGAAAATGGGCGATAATTGCCACTGCTGATGGTGGGTATGTTAGTGCTTCTGATATTGAAGATGAAAATATTATTGTAGCTAACATTTCAGGTTCTGATGACGGTGCTGAGGATTTTCTTGGTACTTCTGCGACCAACAAGTATAGGACTTTGATTGTGCAGCAAGCTTTGAGTGCCACGGTTGGAAAGAACGACAACCGCCAACGTCACAAACTTTTCAACATGTTTCTCATCATCAAGGACTGCCGTGTGCATACCATCATTGATGGTGGTAGCTGTAACAATTTGGTGAATGTTGTGGTTGTCAAGAAGCTTGGCTTGATCACACGGGAGCATCCCCACCCTTATCACATTCAATGGTTTAACAACAATGGTAAGGTAAAGGTAACACAAACAGCAAGGGTACATTTTTCCACTGGTTCTTATCATAATTTTGCTGATTTTGATGTGGTACCTATGGATGATTGTTCTCTTTTGTTGGGACGTCGTTGGGAGTTTGATACGGACGCTATTCACCATGGTTGATCTAATAAGTATACTCTCATGCAAAACGGCAAGAAAATTGTGTTGCTCCCTATGACTCCCAGTGAAATTGTGCAATTTGAACATGAGTGTAACACACTCAAATTCATTTCCATGCATTGCATACATTTTTCATGTAGAGAAACATTATAAAAGAAGTAGAAATAGAGAAAGAACTATAGAAATGGAGAAAGAACCATATAAATGGAGAAAAGAACCATAGAAATGGAGAAAGAACCATAGAAATGGAGGAAGAAACCATAGAAATGGAGAAAGAACCATACAAATGGAGGAAGGAACCATAGAAATGAAGGAAAAAACCACAGAAATGGAGAAGGGAATATAGAAATGGGGAATGGGGCATAGAAATGGAGAAGGGCAATGTAGAAATGGAGAATGGGACATAGAAATGGATTAGGGAATGTAGAAATAGAGAATGGGACATAGAAATGGAGAGGGGAATGTAGAAATGGAGAGGGGAATGTAGAAATGGAGCAAGTGACATAGAAATGGTGAGGAATGGGAAAAAGATAGCTGAAATGAGCCATTCCCAAATTTCCCCCAAAATTTCTAAATTCCCCAATTCCCAAAAGGGGAATTTTCCCCACATTTTGGGGACAAAATCCCCAAGGCTTCCACACCTAACTGAAAAGATAAGTTTGTTGAGATTCACAATTGAGTAGGACTCTTATTTGAGCTCCAATTGGAGTATGACTCCTCTTTTTCCCCTTATAAATACAACCCCCACCCCCTTGGCCGATCCCTCTCTATTTTGGACGTCCTCCCCCTACTGCCAAGCCCCCTTCCTTGCTGCCAATTCGCCAAGTCTGCCCCTTGCCGGAATTTGGCTGCCATCGAGCCCCGTCGAGCCCCGCCGTCTTCGGAGAAGAAGCCCGACAATCTGTCCTACCAAAATTTTCCATAGAAAAATTCCCCACTGCTGCCATTGCTAGGAGGAAGGCCCTGCCACCAAAAGGAAGTGAGGTAGGTCCCCATTACCCATCTTACGATGTCGCCGCTGTTTCTACGCATCCGTTTTCTTCGCCCCCTTCAAGCAGAAACTTTTACATGTGGACAGATCCGCGTACTTTATGTACCTCATGAATAAGGTCTTCATGGAGTACTTGGACGAGTTCGTCATGGTTTTCATGGACGATATCATGGTGTATTCGAAAAGCGAGGAAGGACATGAAGAACACTTGAGATTGACATTACAGAAACTGCGAGAGCATCAATTGTATGCCAAGTTCAGCAAGTGTCAATTTTGGCTAAAGGAGATATCGTTCCTAGGCCACATCATCTCCGAGGGAGGAGTATCGGTTGATCCCGGAAAAGTGGGAGACGTTTTAAAGTGGAATCAACCGCAGAAAGTGAGAGATATTCGGAGTTTCCATGGGATGACTGGATACTACCGCCGTTTCATCAAGGATTTCTCCAAAATAGCGAAGCCTATGACTGAATTGCTAATGAAGGGGAAAGCATTTCAGTGGACACAAGTGTGTCAAGATATCTTTGAAGAACTAAAAAAGAGATTAACAACAGCGCCGGTTTTGGTATTGCCGGACGTGAGCAAGAGCTTTGACATATATTGTGACGCATCAAGACAAGGGCTTGGATGTGTGCTCATGCAAGAAGGACAAGTGGTAGCCTATGCATCGAGACAACTAAAGAAACATGAGCTGAATTACCCCACGAATGACTTGGAACTTGCAGCCGTAGTACATGCCTTGAAAATTTGGAGGCATTATATCCTTGGCCACCGATGTGAGATCTATACAGATCACAAAAGCCTCAAGTATATATTCACGCAAGCGGATCTGAATTTGAGGCAACGTTGATGGTTGGAACTCATCAAGGATTATGATGTTGGAATCAACTATCACCCCGGAAAGGGCAATGTGGTAGCTGATGCGTTGAGCCGAAAAGCAGCATGTCACCAACTCACGGTTCGGGAGCTGCCACCCGAGCTGCGCAAGGAGTTCGAACAGTTACATCTCGGGTTCTTGAACGAGATGGAGGTGATAGAACTGAACTCCTCGCTGGAACAAGAGATACGGGATGGCCAAACAACGGATGAGGAAATCAAGGAAAGAATCCGACAAGGCATAGAAAAGGATTTCAAGGAAGATGAGAATGGTACGCTTTGGTTATGAAAAAGGATTTGTTTGCCTAACGTGAAGCACATCCGCGACACGATATTAAAGGAGGCACATGACTCACCTTATTCCATACATCCCGGCTGTACAAAGATGTGCAAGGACCTGAAAACTTGCTATTGGTGGTATGGTATGAAAAGGGACATAGCTGAATCTGTTGCCTTATGCGATACGTGCCAACGGGTGAAGACCAAACATCAAAGACCCGCTGGAGTGTTGCAGCCATTGAAAGTACCCGAGTGGAAGTGGGAAGACATCAGCATGGATTTCATCGTCGGATTGCCATGTACTCAATCGGGTTATGACTCTATTTGGGTTATCGTGGACCGATTGACGAGAATAGCCCATTTCCTTCCTGTTAGAACCAAGTACAGCGTTGCACAACTAGCCGAGCTGTATATGGAGCAAATCGTGTGTCGCCATGGAGTTCCGAAGAGGATAGTTTCAGATCGGGGTTCTCAATTTACCTCTAGGTTCTGGAAGAAGCTGCATGAAGCCATGGGTACACGACTGAATTTCAGCTCCGCTTATCACCTGCAAACCGACGGGCAAACTGAGAGCACAAATCAAATTTTGGAAGACATGTTGAGAGCTTGCGCCTTGAAACATGGGCGTAGTTGTTATAGGAGCTTGCCGTATGCTGAATTCTCATACAACAACAGATACCAAGCCAGCTTGAAGATGTCACCTTTCAAAGCATTGTATGGTAGACAGTGTAGAATGCTGCTGTTCTGGAATGAGACTGGAGAAAGCCAAGTGTTTGGACCCGAAGTGCTGCAAGACACCGAGAAACCAGTCCAAACGATACGAGAAAACTTGAAGGCTGCTCAGTCACGACAAAAAGGTTATGCGAACAATAGGCAAGGAGATTGACCTTCGATGTGGGAGACTTCATATATCTTAAGGTATCGCCTATCCGAGGCCAACGACGGTTCAACGTCAAAGGCAAGTTAGTACCTCGCTACATCGGGCCATTCTAGATTTTGGGCAAGCGAGGAGAAGTAACCTATCAACTAGAGCTGCCAACGCACCTCTCTGACGTGCATGACGTGTTTCACGTATCGCAACCCAAGAAGTGCTTAAGAGTACCGGGAGAACAAGTACCGATGGATGAGCTCGAGCTTCAAGAGGATCTGACCTACGTGGAGCACCCAATCAAAATTTTGGACATGAAGGAAAGTGTCACGAGGAACAAAGTGATCCATTGGTGCAAGGTACAGTGGAGCCATCACACGGAAGCTGAAACTACATGGGAGCGTGAGGAAGATCTCAAGGCAGAATTCACTCATCTATTCTCCACTCTATCGAATCTCGAGGGCGAGATTCAGTTTAAGGGGGGTAGGTTTGTAACACCCTCAAATTCATTTCCATGCATTGCATACATTTTTCATGTAGAGAAACATTATAAAAGAAGTAGAAATGGAGAAAGAACTATAGAAATGGAGAAAGAACCATATAAATGGAGAAAAGAACCATAGAAATGGAGAAAGAACCATAGAAATGGAGGAAGGAACCATAGAAATGGAGAAAGAACCATAGAAATGGAGGAAGGAACCATAGAAATGGAGGAAAAAACCACAGAAATGGAGAAGGGAATATAGAAATGGAGAATGGGGCATAGAAATGGAGAAGGGTAATGTAGAAATGGAGAATGGGACATAGAAATTGAGAAGGGAATGTATAAATGGAGAACGGGACATAGAAATGGAGAGGGGAATGTAGAAATGGAGAATGGTACATAGAAATGGAGAGGGGAATGTAGAAATGGAGCAAGTGATATAGAAATGGTGAGGAATGGGAAAAAGATAGCTGAAATGAGCCATTCCCAAATTTTCCCCAAATTTTCTAAATTACCCAATTCTCAAAAAGGGGAATTTTCCCCACATTTTGGGGATAAAATCCACAAGGCTGCCGCACCTAACTGAAAAGATAAGTTTGTTGAGATCCAAAATTGAGTAGGACTCTTATTTGAGCTCCAATTGGAGTAGGACTCCTCTTTTTCCCCTTATAAATACAACCCCCACCCCCTTGGCCGACCCCTCTCTATTTTGGACGTCCTCCCCCTGCAGCCAAGCCCCCTTCCTTGCTGCCAAGTCGCCAAATCTCCCCCTTGCTGGAATTTGGCCGCCGTCGAGCCCCGCCGTCGCCGGAGAAGAAGCCCGACGATCTGTCCTACCAAAATTTCCATAGAAAAATTCCCCACTGCTGCCATTGCTAGGAGGAAGGCCCTGCCACCAAAAGGAAGTGAGATAGGTCCCCATTACCCATCTTACGACATCACCGCTGTTTCTACGCATCCATTTTCTTTGCCCCCTTCGAGCAGAAACTTTTACGTGTGGACAGATCGCGTTTTGATTGGTTTTTGACGGTGGAATTGATCTAGATCTTGAGTCAAGATCATCACCACGTCCACACTTTATCTCTACACCCTTGTTCATCATAAAACCCCATGAAAGCCCATTAAAACATGCAAGAACACGTACAAACTAGTTTAATAAAACAGCACCATAGGATTTGCATTCATGTACCCATCACATCTTGAGTAAAGTTTGTGCATGATGTTTGATTGCTGTAAATTTTGTATGTGTGTGGTCGTGAGTACAAGAACAAGCTCAAGAGGCCATCTATGAGGAACTACAGCACCAAGACTTCAAGACACTCGAACAACAAGAACCACGGGAGCAAGGCAAGTGCCCCTTGACCATATTGATACCATGTTTTGAAACTGTTTTGTTTGCGAAAATGTGTATGCTTGAGTCAACTTGATGGGACACCCTTTTATAGGAGTTTACTAGTTTTGTTAACCATCCTTGTCGCCGGGAAAGTTAATAAGTCGGGTATGGTCGTTTTTCCTTTTTGCTCCGCTTAATTCACGGGATACGGGAAGCTGAAATAAAACATGTCTAGCCACTGCACTCATATGAATAATGATGATGAGAACTTGGTGGAGTTAATGGGCATGGATTCGGGGAGATCTAGGAAAGCTTGGTTCGTGAATGTTGCTGGATAAGATGGTTGTACTTGCCGTAGATCTAAGGACCGGTTCATGCGAGAATATGCCAGGAAAACAGTGCCACCACAAGGCCAAGTATGGGTGCGGCTTAGCTGATTAATTAGGTGTGTTGCTAGCTTGTTATGGACCGTGGATAGCGTGGCTAATGGGAGTTGAGGAGGACTGCCCTGGGAACTGCATGGCTCAAGAGGGGTCCCGCTGGTGGGAGAATGGTGATTCAAACCTGCCGGTGAAACCTCAGTGAGTCCAAACATCTAGTAGCCCCTTTGTAAAGGCTATTTTATGATCTCTTGGCCATACACCGACGGTTGTGTACTGGTATAATGGAGGTTCTGCAGTCACCTATGGGTGACGAAATCATGAACTTGTGGGTAAAGTGGTGCCACCTCTGCAGAGTATAAAACTATCATGATAGTCGTGCTTCCGGTCACAAGCATGTGGCCAACTTTCATGATTAGAGGGAAAACTTGGGATGGATATTCGGTATGGTTATGGTATGGTCATTGGGATTGGTTTTGGAACCGTTTTGAGTCATGAAAATGAGTTTGGCTTCGGTTATATGAATATGAGATGGTTATGAATATTTATGAGCATGAGATGAACTTGAGAAAGATTAATGGCTTGTTGAGACTTGATAAATGGTGAATTATGGTGAAAGAATATTGATGTTTTACTTGGTTATATTGGGATTAAACTCACCTAGACTTAGTTGCTGTTTTTATCATGTTTGTGAAATAAAATTTGCTTGCTGCAATGAGCCTTTTTATTCCCTACCTTGTTGTAAGCTACATGTCATACTTTTCCCGCACTTACTGAGTACGACATGTACTCACCCTTGCATTATCACATAAACGTCAGCAGCAGGAGAAGAGTACTTCGAGGACCATGTAGAGTACTAGGCGTGCGAACTACCGTCAACATGCCTGTGGAGTTGAAGATGGAGCCTGCTGCCTTTAGTCACTTTCCGCTGTCGTTTAGAGTCTTCCGCTGTAAGAATAAGATAGACATTCATGAGTGAAACATTGAGTCATTATAATAAAGTACTTAAACCCTATTTATTCATGGTTATATTCTGAATTCAGTTTGTGGATTACATGTGTATGTGTGATGAACATCCTGGCCACACATATGCATTCACTTGGTTCTATTCTCGGAACCGGGTGTCACAATGAGAAAAAGAACAATGCTAATCAAAAGGGTGTTTTCAATTCTAAAATTCAGCAACCTGTTAAGTTGAAAAATCCTGTTTTGCTTGCAACTAAATCTGATCTTGATGACTTATATGCCTCTAATGGAATTTGCTATGCTTTAGTGTGCAAACATGCTTTATATTCCATTGAGAATGCGTCCATTGCTTTGCCACCTGCTGTTGCTAACCTTTTGCAGGAGTATATGGATGTTTTTCCAACAGAGATATCCCCTGGATTACCACCTGTGCGAGGCATTGAGCACAAGATTGATTTGATTCCAGGGGCGAGCTTGCCAAACCGTGCCGCCTACAGGACCAACCCTGACGAAACTAAGGAAATTCAGCGACAAGTCCAAGATCTTCTGGACCGCGGGTACATTCGTGAGAGCCTTAGTCCTTGTTCTGTTCCTGTTCTTTTGGTTCCTAAGAAAGATGGCACTTGGCGCATGTGTGTTGATTGTAGAGCCATCAATAACATTACCATTCGTTATCGCTATCCTATTCCTAGATTGGATGACATGCTTGATGAGTTGAGTGGTTCTCTTATTTTCTCCAAGATTGATTTACGTAGTGGGTATCATCAGATTCGTATGGCTTTAGGTGATGAATGGAAAACTGCCTTTAAAACTAAATTTGGGCTTTATGAATGGTTAGTCATGTCATTTGGTTTAACTAATGCACCCAGCACTTTTATGAGATTAATGAACGAGGTTTTACGTGCTTTCATTGGTAAATTTGTGGTGCTTTACTTTGATGATATCCTTATTTACAGCAAGTCATATGATGAGCATCTTGAATATTTGCGTGCTGTTTTTAATGTATTGTGTGATGCATGTTTATTTGGTAACCTTGAGAAGTGCACCTTTTGCACCGATCATGTGTCTTTTCTTGGTTATGTTGTTACTTTGCAGGGCATTGAGGTGGACGAGGCAAAGATTGTTGCCATCACAAGCTGGCCACTTCCGACTATGGTCACGCAGGTTCGTAGTTTTCTTGGTCTCGCAGGTTTATATCGGCGTTTTGTGTGAAATTTAAGCACCATTGCGGCACCTATCTAGAGTTGACAAATCATAGAGTGCTGTTTCGATGGGGACCAGCACAACAAAAAGCTTTTGATGCTCTCAAGTCGAAGCTCACACAAGCACCATTGCTGCAACTTTCTGATTTTGACAAGACCTTCGGGTTTGAATGTGATGCGAGCGGCATTGGCATTGGAGAAGTGCTTATTCAAGAAGGTAAACCTGTTGCTTTCTTTAGTAAAAAAAATGCATGCTCCTTCGCTGAATTATTCTACATATGACAAAGAACTTTATGCTTTAGTGCCTGTCTTGCAAACTTGGCAACATTACCTATGGTCTAAAGAATTTGTCATACATTCAGATCATGAGTCTTTGAAGTATCTTAAAGGACAAGCTAATCTGAACAAATGTCATTCTAAATGGATTGAGTTCATAGAGTCATTTCCTTACATCATTAAACATAAGAAAGGGAAAGACAATGTGATTGCCAATTCTTTATCTAGACGTTATACCATGCTCTCCCAAATTTCTCATAAAATCTTTGGTTTGGAAACCATAAAGAGATATGCTACTGATTTGGACTTCAAAGATGCGTTTGACAATTTTAGAGAGGGCAGAACGTGGCAAAATTTCTGCTGCGTGAAGGCCTTCTCTACCGTGCTAACAAGCTGTATGTTCCAGCTAGCTCCGTTCGTCTTTTGTTGTTGCGGGAAGCGCATGGAGGTGGTTTGATGGGACATTTTGGTGTTAAAAAGACAGAGGATGTGCTGGCTGCTCACTTCTTTTGGCCACGAATGAGGAGTGATGTGGAGCGCTACGTTTCACGTTGCACGACATGCAACAAAGCTAAGTCTCGATGTCACCCACATGGTCTTTATATGCCTCTTCCTGTTCCTAGTGCACCTTGGGGGGATATTTCAATGGATTTTGTTTTAGGATTGCCTAGGACAAAGAGAGGGAGGGATAGTGTCTTTGTGGTTGTTGATCGTTTTTCTAAAATGGCATGTTTTATACCCTGCCACAAGACCGATAATGCTTCATATGTTGCTGATTTATTCTTTAATGAGCTTGTGCGTTTGCATGGTGTTCCCGATACTATTGTTTCTGATAGGGATGCTAAGTTTTTGAGCCAGTTTTGGAAAACTTTATGGTATAAATTGGGAACAAAGTTACTGTTTTCTAATACTTGTCATCTACAAACTGATGGGCCAACGGAGGTAGTTAATCGTACCTTATCTATATGTTGAGGGTTGTTTTGAAAGATAATTTGAGGTTGTGGGAGGAGTGTTTTCCACATATTGAGTTTGCTTGTAACAGGTCTATTCACTCCACAACCAAGTTAAGTCCATTTATGGTAGTATATGGTTTCAATCCTCGTGATACAATTGATTTGCTTCCTTTACCACATTCTGAAATTGTGAACTTAGATGCTACACAACATTCTGAATTTATTCTTAAGTTGCATGAAGCTACTAAGTTGCAAATTGAAAAAATGAATGAAAAGTATCACATTGCTGCTAGTAAAGGTAGGAAGGAGGTAAAATTGGAACACGGTGATTTGGTGTGGGTTCATTTGAGAAAAGATAGGTTCCCGGATTTGAGATAGTCCAAGCTCAAGCCATGTGCTGCTGGACCTTTTAAGTTTCTTGAAAAAATAAATGACAATGCATATAAACTTGAGTCGCCTTCTGAGTTTGGGGTTAGTCCCACATTTAACATTTCAGATTTGAAACCATACTTGGGTGAGGAAGATGAGCTTGAGTCGAGGATGACTCCAATTCAAGAGGGGGATAATGATGAGGACAACTCCCCTTTGCATACAATACAAGGACTGATCACTAGAGCACGTGCGCGTCGGTTGGATCTCCAGGTACGTTCTAGCCTTGTCAATTGTTTTTCAGAACTTATGCTTGTTTCCATGCACGTTTTATTGATTAGGAACAATGGAGAGGACCAGCAAGGGCTTGGAGAAGTCCAAGGAGTCAAGGAGGAGGAGATAGGATGTCCGCACTAAGGAGGAGTCCAAGCCCAACTCGACTTCGACTCCACCTCAGATTCCAGGAGCTGCCTTCATCAAAATTGACGCCCCGGACACATACGGAGTCGGATTTGGACGTTCTATATATGGTTGGAACCAGAATTACATAAAGCTTCCAATGGAACCAGTTCCACTTCAAGATTCCTTCTGAGTTGACGGAAATCGGCAAAACAAGTGTACGTCCAGAATATGTCATGGTGTTGCATCACCGTCCTTTGGGCCCCTGGCCCGTGTATCGTGTGGATTGCGTCCTGGGGTCTTGCACGCCCCTAACACCTTTTTATTCAATGTCACCGTTCATCGGTTTGTGAGACCCCACTTCGTGATCAATTCAGTTTTGATTGCAATTTCTCTGTTCTAGCTTGTGTTCTTGATTGCGCTTGCAGGGATAAGCCTTCGTGGCGAGGTCATTCGTGTGACACGGTTGATAACCAATGGAGAAGTGGTGTAGTGATTGTCGGGTTCCGTTCATTCGGAGCCTTGGATCATCAACGTCGAGATCTCCACCCAATCAAGTACCATACCTCTTGGAAGATCGCGACTCATTCTACTATCACACACCTCATCAACACGATCGATATTCGGGTGGTGCCACCCGATGCGACACCGGATTGCACATCATATAAGAACATAGCACAATATTGTATAATGAAGAGTGTTTGGATGAGTTACAGTAGGTGTTTGTTCAAGATACAAGTTGTTTGGCAGCGGATACATGATATGAAGGTTTACGTCTCCGGTACAAAAGTTACAACATTATCAGCGTGTCGAGCCCACTGACACGTCGATCTAGCAACACCAACTCAAGCTGGTGGCGAGTTGGGCTGCCACTGGACCGTCCAACCCGCAAGGGGTGACGCATCCTTAGGAAACCGATAAGTCATATAGTCTTCATTAACATCATAATCATGATCACCTGAAAAACATTAAGCACTAAACCCTAAGAAACTAAAATACTCAGCAAATCTTACCGGTCAAAATACTCACTAGACCATCTACTAATAAGGAAGGGTATATATACTAGTAAATGGGGTTGTTTTGCATAAAACATAGTGTAATTGTGGGTCCTTAGATTCAATTTACAGCAGCAGGTTTTAGTGTTAGTTGAAATGAAAATTTAGTTAACATCCACAACTAACATATACAGGTTGCAAACAATTGGTTAATCAATACAACCAAATTGATCACATTACCAAGTTACACTTTTTACTACACGATGACGCAATGAACAAGTGATACTCATATCCGCGAGTGATGGCGATTGGAACCAATTTACCCCTGCAGGAAAAAAACCCGAATGCACGCCACATACACACTTTCAGAATCCCTACTCTAACGCACTACAATGATATCGTACGCGGCAACCGTTCACGAGACACTCTAATGTCGAACCAGTTCTACCGTCCAGGGTAGAGGGTGAAAGTGCATCTAGGCTAAATCCCCGTGAGCTTTGATCATTAATGACAATACTTAAGGGACTAATCAGCATTACAAGTGTAAGTACAGGTGATTAAGAAATCGACGGAGATGGATGCACACCAAAAGGGAAAAGAGGAGAAAAAGGCAAAAATACTCGAAGAGTAGAATTTAGGGTTTAACCCTTGAGTTGAGTTTAGCCATTTAGTATGAGTGTGTTCATAGGGTCAAAGTGTTGAGAATCATCTAAGAGCTCTTAGTCCAAGTTTAGGTTACTTGTAGAGAAGAGTTGAGGCAGCCCTAAGAATAGGGTCGGACTTGTCCGGGCTGGAAGACCGGACTAGTCCGGCCACATCGGACTAATCCGATGTTAGACCAACCAGGAGTTTCTATGTGAGTTCGGACTTATCCGTTTGGGGACGGACTAGTCCGTGGTGAGTGTGTCTGAGTCCTTCATGAACTAAGTCCTGAAGGACTGGACTAGTCCGCCCTGTCAAACTAGTCCGTTTCTATCAGGAACAAGAGTTTCTGTATGAGATAGGACTTGTCCATTGTGAGTCATACTAGTCCGTTTGAGACATGGAAGTGGCTGCGGAGACTAAGTCCTGTATTGGCTGGACTTGTCCACCCTTTGAGGCTGGACGAGTCCGATGGACCATACTTGTCCGTTCTCAACCGGAATAATTGTTTTTGTGTGAGATCGGACTAGTCCGTTGTTGAACGGACTAGTCCGTGGTGTTGTGACCGTTTGAATTCAAAAGGAGGTGGGGGACTTTGTGGTTGGTGAAGTGTGACATCACCGGTCCCCATAGCCCAGACTAGGCTAGGGTTAAAGGCCGGACTAGTCCAGACATTTTTAGGTGCCAACGGCTAGTTACCGGGACCTCTATAAAAAGGGGATCCCCGGGCCTCTAAGGCATCAACTTGAACTCTAGCGCCACCATAGCCTTCCTAGAGCTTTCCTAACCCCTTCTCTTCAATTCTTTGAGCCCTAAGAGTGAATCTTGAGGGTTTGTGAGATTTGGGAAGAGGAGAAGAGGGGAGTGATTAGTATTGAGCTCTTGGTTGATTCTCTCACACTGACTGGGCTAGTTGAGTTGTTGAGGTGCTGATTTAGAAGTTCCTAAAGCTGTAATCTTGTGGTGGCCTGAGTTTGTGAGCATCCCCATGAATCATTGTGAATTCTTTGTGATCTAGTGGAAGAACAAGTCAACCTTTGTGATGGCTTGGTGAGGAAAGGGTTGAGAGCAACCCTGTCCTTTGTGGACTCCTCAATGTGGACGTAGGCTTCTTTGTGAAGCTGAACCACGGGATAAATCATGTGCCTTGCGTTTCTGATTTGTCTCCCGTTCTTTGTTGAATCACTTTAGGGTTCTTCACACTAATCATCTAAGACTTGTGATCCACCTAGTTCTAGTCTATTGTTTTCTCATCAACCTCGCTACTAGATTACTTAGTTATAGTACTTCATCACTTATTAAGTAGATCAGCGAAAAAGGCTCTAAGAATCTCTAATTTTATGTTTTATTTTCCTGTGACCGGACTAATCCGCCCCAGGCCTGACTAGTCCGCACTCTGCAAGTTAATTAGTTTTTATTAAGTTGAATTTCAGGTAGTTAGCCTATTCACCCCCTCTAGCCAACTTTCAATTGGTATCAAAGCCTAACTCTCCTAAAAGCTTAATCGCTTGGAGAGGAAATGGGAGAAAACGGCAAGGAGTTGCCGATCGCTGACACCACCGGCGCCGGCGAGAACAGCTCCCATGGCGAGGAAGGACTCAAGTCCTCACCCCACAAGACCATCAACTCAAGCAAGGACAAGCCAAAGTCTCCTTCCTTCGACTTTGAAACCGGTGATGAAGATGAAGAAGTGAAGCGCCTTGCGGATCTTCTTCAAAAAGCAAAAGACGAAGCTAAAAGGAAGAGGAGACTTGAGAAAGAAAAGAAACTCAAGAAGCCCAAAGAGGACTACATGTGATATCCTTTCAATTATGAGCGCTTAAATTCTCATACAAATTACTTGTCTATTCCTTTGGACAAACCTCCACATTTTTATGGCACTAACTATACTATGTGGAAACACAACATGAAATTGCACCTTATTTCTCTCAACCCTACACTTTGGCACATTGTTTGTACAGGTGTCGATATCCCCGTGGATGATGAAGAGATTACCTCGAAGCAAGAACTACTTATCCACGGCAATGCTCAAGCGGCGGCCGTGCTCAACTCTTCTTTGAGCCAAGAAGAATTCAACAAGGTGGATAGGTTGGAGCAAGCCAAAGAAATCTGGGACACGCTCAAAATTGCACATGGAGGCAACAGCTCCGTTCGGGAAGCAAAGATTGAGATGAATGAGGGGGGCTTAGAAGATTATCCATCGAAGATGGCGAGATCCCCCAAGAGATATACATCCGACTCAATACTCTCACCAATAAGAGTCAAGCGTACGGTTGCAAGAAGTGTGCGTACCACGAAGTGGTCAAAAGGATGATAAGAGACTTCACGCCTTGCAATGTGACCCTTTGCACCCTCATCCGTGAAAGTCCAAACTTCCACAAAATGACTTCGGATAAGGTCTTGGTAGTATCATCAACCACGAGATGGTGGAGATGGAAGCACGCCACGTCAACGACCTTGCCAAGGTTACATCCTCTAAGAAAAAGGACATTGCTCTCAAAGCCTCACCCAAGCCCAAAAGTAAAGAGGTACAAGCTTCAAGCGATGATGAAGAAAGTGAAGAAGAAAGCACCGATATAGAAGATGAGGAGTTGGCATTCTTCATCAAGAGATTCAAGAGAACGGTGAAGAAAAGAAGAGGGCTAAACTAAGAGAGCAGAGGCAAGGACAAGAGCAAGTCAAGAACCAAGAGAGCTTGCTACAATTACGGTGAGTATGGGCATTACATTGTTAACTGCCCATACAAAAAGAAAGAAGACAAGAAGAAGAAGAACAAGGATGAAAAGTCTAAAGAGAAGAGGATGTTCAAGAAGAAGAAGGCACAAGGGCACGCTCATGTTGGCAAGGAGTGGAACTCCAACGATGAGTCCTCCTCCTCCGATGATGAGGCGGAAGTGGAAACCGTTGCCATCAAGAAGCCAACGATGAAGAAGACTCTCTTGCCAAACTATAGAGAGTGGAAGAGCTCAAGCCACACATGTCTCATGGCAAAGGATGGAAAGCGGAAGGTAAAAACTAAACTCTCCCTGCGTTCTATTAAAGATGAAGATTTTGATAGTGATAGTGAGAATGAGTATATGTTTGAAGGGTTGAGTAGAAGTGCCTTAACTAAAATGAAAAAGCCCTCTGATGAAATTTTAGATAAGGAGGAACTTCTTGAGAAACAGGATGATTTGCTTATCAAGGAGAAGCAAAAGGATTTTGACCTTGAGAAGCTCCTTGAGCTTGATAAGGAGAAGAACATGGCGCTTGAACTTGAACTTGCGGAATGCAAGGAGACCTCTTCATGTATAAGAGTTTGAGTGTTGTGCTCCAAGATGAGCTTGTGAGTTTGAACAAAGCTCACAAGAATCTTGAGGCACAATTCGCAACTCTCGAGTCAAGTGTTCCCTCTTCCGCCTCAACAAGCTCAAACTTGTCCAATGTAGAGTCAAACACTGAAATCTGTAAATGTGCAAATCTTGTACTTAATTTAAAAAATGAGCTTAATATGGCAGAGAGCAAGAGTACACCTAAGGATGGCATCTTTGACAAGGAGAAGATCAAGTATGTACGTAGTGCATACTCAGTTGCAAGGTCTCCCTTGATCATAGATGGTCTTGGCTATTCAAAGGAAGGAAAGGAAAATGCTAGAATTCGCAAGAATAACAATATCATATTGCCTTTGTCAAGGAAGGATCATACCAAACCATGAATGAATGTCATGTTTCTACCTCTCTTGAAATGGTAAAATTTGATAAATATGCTAAAATTGCTAAGAATGTTAACCTAACTATATTTCATGATTTTAATGCATCTTATGTACTAATGAGAAGCAAATTTTGGTATGTCTATGCAAATTATGTTGGGACACTCCGCAAGAGCCCAAAGCCTTGTGTGTGGGTACCCAAAACTATTGTCACTAATCTCAAAGGACCCAACCAAGCTTGGGTACCTAGAACCAAAGCCTAAACTTGTTTTGTAGGCTTACTTATCCAGCGTTACAAAGTAGGTGCTAGATAGTGGATGCACCAACCACATGACCGGAGCAAGAAAGATGTTTGTGGAGTATTAATAAACCAATGATCCAAGTCAAGGTATCTATTTTGGCGACAATAGCCAAGGGAAGGTACTAGGTATGGGTAAAATTTCTATTTCTCCACAACACACCATTTCTCATGTTATGCATGTTGAGTCACTAGATTATAATTTTTTATCCATATCCCAATTATGTGCAAAAGGTTATAATTGCTTATTCACTAATGAAAGCGTGATTGTCATTAGAAGAGTTGATAACACAATTTCCTTCAAGGGGGTGCTCAAGGGAAAGCTTTATCTCGTGGACTTCACCCCGGATAAAGCTTAACTTAACACATACTTGATGGCAAAGACCAACATGGGATGGTTCTGGCATCGTAGGATAGCCCATATTGGTATGAGGAATCTTCAAAAACTTCTAAAAGGCAACCACATCCGAGGTCTTAGGAATGTTGTTTTTGAGAAAGATAGACCTTGTAGCGTGTGCCAAGCCGGGAAACAAGTCGGAACAGCTCATCCTACCAAGAATGTGATGATGACAACGAGACCGTTGGAGATGCTTCACATGGACCTCTTCGGTCCCATTGCTTATATAAGCATTGGTGGTAACCAATATGATTTAGTTATTGTCGATGACTCTTCTTGCTTCACTTGGGTATTTTTCTTGCATGATAAGGGTGAAACTCAAGGTGTCCTTAAGAGTTTCTTGAGGAGAGCTCAAAATTAGTTCTCCTTGAGAATCAAGAAGATAAGAAGCAACAACGGCACCGAATTCAAGTACACCAAAGTAGAAGTGTACTTAGACGAGGAGGGCATCAAGCATTAGTTTTCGGCACCCTACACACCCCGAACAAAATGGGGTGGCTGAATGGAAGAACCGGACTCTAATAGAGATGTCAAGAACCATGCTTAATGAATACAACACATATGATAGGTTTTAGGCGGAAGTGGTCAACACCGCTTGCCATGCCACAAACCGCCTCTACCTCCATCACCTATTGAAGAAGACTTCATATGAACTTCTAACGGGTAACAAACCAAATATCTCCTACTTTAGAGTCTTTGGTAGCAAGTGTTACATTCTTAACAAGAAGCCTCAAATTTCAAAGTTCACCTCGAAATCTGATGAAGGTTTTTTGCTTGGCTATGATTCAAACACCTACACCTATCGTTTATTCAACACAACCTTCGGTTGTGCTGAAATCGCACGTGATGTGGTGTTTGATGAAACTAATGGCTCCCAAGTGGAATATATTGATCAATGTGTACTAGATGAAGAAGAGGAACCATATATGGCGTTGAGAAGGATGACACTTAGTGATATACGAACATAAGAGCAACAAGGCCCAAGTGACCCATCATCATTGCAAGAAGTGCCCCAAGCACAAGATCAAGCCCAAGATCCCCAAGATCAAGAGCAAGATCAAGATCACCATAATCAATACATTGATTAAAATGGTGGCAATAATCGAGTGGGAGATGAAGATGAAGAAGGAGATTAAGAAGTTGACTCAAGACCAAGTGTACCACACCCTAGAGTCCATCAATGTGTTCAACGGGATCATCCCGTTGACAACATACTTGGAGACATCTATAAGGGGGTAATGACTTGCTCTCGTATGGCTAACTTTTATGCTCACTACTCTTTTGTGTCTTCTTTGGAGCCTTTCAAGATTGAAGATGCCCTACGAGACACGGATAGGGTGATGGAGATGCGAGAGGAGCTCAACAACTTTAAAAGAAACAAAGTGCGGGAGCTTGTGAAAAGATCAAATGCAATCGTAGTAGGCACCAAGTGGGTCTTTCGCAACAAGTAAGATGAGCATGGAGTAGTGAAAAGAAACAAAGCTAGACTTGTGGCCAAGGGGTACTCACAAGTCGAAGGTTTGGACTTCGACGAAACTTTTGCTCCCATAGCTAGACTTGAATATATTCGTATATTATTGGCCTACGCTACTCACAATGATTTCAAGTTGTATCAAATGGACGTGAAAAGCACCTTCCTCAATGTACCAATCAAGGAGGAGGTGTATGTGGAGCAACAACCGAACTTCAAGGACGATAAGTATCCTAACCATGTTTTTAAGCTCCATAAAGCTCTCTATGGCCTCAAACAAGCTCCTAGGGCTTGGTATGAGTGCCTTAGAGATTTCCTCATTAACAATTTTTAGGATAGGAAAGGCCGACTATACGCTTTTACTAAAAACTTGGACTTATTTGTGTGCCAAATTTATGTCGATGACATAATATTTGGTTCTACTAATAAATCATTTTGTGAAGAGTTTAGCGAATCATGACGGAGAGGTTTGAGATGTCGATGATGGGAGTGTTGAAGTTCTTTTTGGGTTTCCAAGTGAAACAACTCAAGGAAGGCACCTTCATATGTCAAACCAAGTGCATTCAAGACATACTAAAAAATTTTAACGTGGAGAAGGCCAAGCCCATCAAGACGCCAATGGCGACAAACGGACACCTCGACCTAAACCAAGACAGCCCTAGCGTGGATTAAAAGGTATACCGTTCCATGATTGGATCCCTTCTTTATTTTTGTGCATCTAGGCCCAATATTATGTTAAGTGTATGCATGTGTGCAAGGTTTCAAACCGCTCCTAAAGAGTGTCATTTAACATCCGTAAAGAGAATCTTGCTCTATTTAGTTCATACACCTAACCTAGGGTTGTGGTATCCTAAGGGGTCTAAGTTCAATCTCATTGGATACTCCGATGCGTATTATGCCGATGCAATGTATTTAGGAAAAGTATTCCAGTATTTGTCAATTCTTGGGTAGGTCCCTAGTATCATGGTCATCCAAGAAACAAAATTCTATTGACCTATCCACAGCCAAAGTGGAGTATGTCGCAGCCGGAAGTTGTTGTGCACAACTTCTTTGGACGCGACAAACTCTAAGGGACTATGGTCTCAATATGAACCATATTCCACTCTTATGCGACAATGAGAGTGCTATTAAGATTGCCCATAACCCTGTTGAACACTCTAGGACCAAACACATTGACATCCGACACCACTTTCTGAGAGATCACTCAATAAAGGGGGACATTGTTATTTCACATGTGAGAACCGAAAAACAACTAGCCAATATCTTCACCAAGCCACTAGTTGAAAAATGCTTTTGTGAACTTAGGAATGAGCTAAATATCCTTGATTATCGAAATGTGGCTTGAGATGTTTCACATCTGATTGTTAGATGTTTAGTCTCTTCAAAATTAAGCACATTTTTTAAAATCTGTCTCTCTCAATTTTCTATCAAACTATTTTCAATTATTATCTCCTTCAATCATGGTCATTGTATGATTGTTTTTATGCTCTACTGGCCATGTTCATTGAGAATATTTGTGAAAAATTAGTCCATATGGATTATTCCATGCAAATCTCTTAGTATATATGAAAGTTGGATGTCTAGGACCAGACTAGTCCGCTCCAGGGGGCGGACAAGTCCAACATCCTAGAGAAGTCTAGACAGGCTCAAACAAGTCCACATCGGACTAGTCCGGACTGTCAACGGACTTGTCCGGACAGCCAAACTAGTCCGGACCTGGTCCGGCGATCAGACTTGTCCGGTATCTCCCACCGGACTAGTTCGGACCTTTGGGACTTAACCCAACCGTCGGGCCCAAGTTCCTCCACTTCATCCAAAACACATCTCAACGCGTGCTCCTCCCTCACACTTTCCCCCATTGGCAATTTTTTAGGATTTCCACCAAAACCTTCAAACAATCCGAGTCTTCTACTCTTTTGAGCCTCGAGAAGTCAATCTATGGACTTCTCCGCCCTTCAATCCAGCGTTTTCTTTGGATTTGAACCGTCAAGGTGCGTTCTTGGGGCAAAATCCAATCTCTTCAAATCCCCCAATTTTAGGTTGTTAGTTCCATAAACTAGGATGCCTAGTGCCTCATCAACTCATCGCGACTCTTTCCTATAGTTATTACGACCCATTGATAGGATTTGTAGAAAAATCACCTAGTTAGGGTTTAACCCTGGATGGTCTAGACTAGTCCGAACACCAGGTGGACAAGTCCGTTCCTGACCGGACAAGTATGGCCAAACCTAGAGTTAACCCCTAACTTCATGTTTTTGCTACACCCCTATCATAATAATCTTCCATTCAAAACTCATACCTTCTCTTAATTGTTCTTCCAGCATGTCTCAGCATGATGACTCTCCTCCCCTCTCCGACCCAGAGCGAGAAGTGGCCCGGCAAGAGCTTTATCACCGTCGGGAGGAGGAGGACACGACAATTGCGCAAGAGCTAGCTCCCTATGAAGCTAGAACCAAAAAGTGACATGAGCGAGAGGCAGCTCAAGCTCATGCATCAGAAGAGCAATCTAGCCGAAGGAAGAGGCTAGTCTCTGTGGGAGAAAGGGGAAGGGCCCAAGCGGCCGATAAAGGAATAGGACCCATGACTGGAGGAGAAACAGCCAAGGGCAAAGGCAAGGCCCTAGTCAAAGAAGGTGCCCACTGAGAAGGCAACACCAAGGAACAAAGCACTTGTCAGTAGTGGCTAGTTATCAGAGACCGTCCCGTGGGGTCAAGTGCTCCCCCACGAGGCCACATTGGGTTGTTGGTCATGACTCCTCCAATGAATAACCCCAAACGACAACCGGAGCTCTCGAGTAACATCTTCCACGGGAAAGGCTCTGAGAAGGTGAGGAGACTTAGGGAAAATGATCACTATAAGTATGAGAAGGCGACATTGGATCATCACTTCTGGTGTGATTTCCATTGTGATTACTATCGCCCTGTATACTTGAGGATGAAGACGCCGGTAGCTGATGCTCAATGGGTCGATGGCCTTATATGGAAAAGAAAAATCACCATGCCTTCAACGCAGTTAGACAAGCAGCTAAGCATCATGGCCTTAAGGGACTTCTTGGCTTTCAATATGACTGGAACATAGATGTGGTGGCTCAGTTCTACACCACATGCTACTTCTCCACCTTTGGAGACAGGAAAATCTCATGGATGATGGACAAAGTTCAATACTCCGTCCTATATGATGAGTTTCCATGAATTCTTGGACTTGAAGAATTTCTGAGCCATGAGTTGACCATTCACAACCTCACGGCGATAGATTTGTGGGAGATGGAATTCATGTACTAGGTCAGCTTTTACAATCCCCCCACGACCAAGATCTTCCGTCCATTCTTCAGTGTGCTAAACCGGATCTTGAGAAAGACTCTAGCACCTAAAGACGGAGATGCGGGGATGATTCAAGGCCACCTATGACACCTGCTGAAGCTATTCTGTGAAGATGAGAAGTTCAATGTGTTTTACTACATCTACAACAACATCTTCAACATATCCCACACCCCAACCGCTCGTGTGGCTATGCTCCATTCATCATGTGCCTCATTGAGAAAGTCTTGGGATTGGAGTTTGTGAAGGATGTCAAGCATAGACCCCTTCACCCTCAAATTCCTCCTATTGTGCCAAAGATTGGCAGAGCTACTAGGAGGGGTGCCCCCAATCCACCTCCTCCTCCTCTCGCTCCCGCCTCTTCCTCCTCCGGCGACTCTTCCAGTGCTATCCTAAAATTCTTGAAGTCTATCTTCACCTCTTGCCGAAAAGTTGAAGTCAAAACTCAGAAAATGGCTAGAAGGCAAGACAAGTACCTGAAGAAGCTCTGTGAGAAGGCAAAAATTGCTATGTCCCCGGAGGCTTCCGATGACGAGGAGCTAACACCCTTCCTAGATCTCACAGAGGTGGATGTTGCTTTCCTTGGGGGTGGCCCCTCTAGTGATGCTCCCGCCGTTGATAAAGAATAGGAAGATCAAGATGATGAGGAGGAAGATGAAGAAGCAACCCAGAGCGATGAAGATCGTGGTGAGGAGAGCGAGAGCGATGACGACTAGACTTAGGCTCTCTTAGTCTCTTCCTTTTTGGTGTCTTGATGTCAAAGGGGGAGAGATTGAGGGGGAGTAACTATGTCAACCATGTCATATTTGAAGCTATTTGGTTGTAACGTTGCTACACTTTAATATTTGGGTTGTAATAACTTTATGCTATGCTACTATATGTTAACTTCATTGAATATCTCTCTACTTTGGATTACGTATTATTCCATATGTGTGATGATCCTTAATTCCAATTGAGATGCATGTTTCACTTCTATTTATCACAACACTTGCATCACACGTAGGCACTCCACCATAACACACAACTCTATAAATCTCCCATAGAATTCACTCTCGTGCATTACTTTTATTGCAAATTATTCATGCACACACTTAGGGGGAGCTATTTATACACTTGTGCTAGGCTAAATCCCTATGGGTTTTGATGATTAATGAAAACACTTAAGGGACTAATGATCATTACAAGTTTAAGTACAGGTGATTAAGAAATTGACGGAGATGGATGCACTCAAAAAGGGAAAAGAGGAGAAAAGGCGAAAATACTCGTAGAGTAGAATTTAGAGTTTAACTTCCCTTGAGTTGAGTTTAGCATTTTAGTATGAGTGTGTTCATAGGGTCAAAGTGTTGAGAATCATCTAAGAGCTCTTAGTCCAAGTTTAGGTTAGTTGGAGAGAAGAGTTGAGGCAGCTCTAAGAACAGGGCTGGACTTGTCCGGGCTGGAAGGCCGGACTAGTCCGGCCACATCAGACTAATCCGATGTTAGACGAACCAGGAGTTTCTGTGTGAGTTCGGACTTGTCCGTTTGGGGACGGACTAGTACGTGGTGAGCGTGTTTGAGTCCTTTAGGAACTAAGTCTTTAAGGACCGGACTAGTCCGTCCTTGGGGCCTGGACTAGTCCACTCTGTTAGACTAGTCTGTTTCTAACTGGAACAAGAGTTTCTGTGTGAGATCGGACTAGTCCATTGCGAGTCAGACTAGTCTGTCTAAGACTTGGAAGTGGCTAGGGAGACTAAGTCCTGGATGGTCGGACTTGTCCGCCATTTGAAGCCAGACTAGTCCAGTGGACCACACTTGTCCGTTCTCAATCGGAACAGTTGTTTCTGTGTGAGATCGAACTAGTCCGTTGTTGAATGACAACAAGGGACTAGTCCATGGTGTTGTGATCGTTTGAATTCAAAAGGAGGTGGGGGACTTTGTAGTTGGTGAAGTGTGACATCACCGGTCCCCACAGGTCGGACTAGTCCAGGGTTAGGCTTCTTTGTGAAGCTGAACCACGGGATAAATCGTGTGCCTTGCGTTTCTGATTTGTCTCTCGTTCTTTGTTAGATCACTTTAGGGTTCTTCACACTAATCATCTAAGACTTGTGATCCACCTAGTTCTAGTTGATTATTTTCTCTTCAACGTCGCTACTAGATCACTTAGTTATAGTACTTCACATATTAAGTAGATCAGAGAAAAAGGCTTCTGAGAATCTCTAATTTTGTGTTATATTTTCCAGTGACTGAACTAGTCCGCCCCCAGGCCGGACTAGTCCGCATTCTGCAAGTTAATTAGTTTTTATTAAGTTGAATTTCAGGTATTCAGCCTATTCACCCCCCTCTAGGCAACTTTCAGAGGGTCCCTACATGTGATAAATGTCTCGGACGTTATCCGTTAGCAGATTTACACCCTTCAACCCTCTCAAACTTCAACCTAGAACGGTGGTATAAGTTTCGACATCACAGTAACCAAGTTGCATCGGTTTACTAGTTCCCATATCGCTAGCATGCATATGGTACACTTTTGATACTTGTGGGGGGGGGGGGGGGGGGGACAACTACGACACGGTCCTTAATCGACACGAGCAGGCCTACGTGCACGGAAACCATATGCCGCTGCATCCTATCACCTGCCCAGTCTTTCATTTATATTTGTGATACTTAAGCAATTCAGAATCAATAATATCCTAAGCCATATAACCTGCCAGCATTTTTTACTGCTCCAATTCTACCGAAAATCCTAACTAATTAGCATAGCAAAGAGACATTTCGTGGCTGATCTACCACTATCCTAAACAGGATTTTATAAGCTATGCATGTGGAATTTTCAACCAAATCTTAGATGTAAGTTAATGAAACCGGGGCTTGCCTTGGTCAGGGATCAAGCCAGTAACAATCCGGTCAGCAGCATCCTCCAAAATGATCTCCTCGGTGTTCTCTTTCGGCTCGTGCTCTACCATTATGAACAAAAATGCAATAAAATTAATAATATGGTTGCTTTATGTCGTAACAATCATAGAAATGGTGTTAATCTACTTATTTGGAAAAATGAAAACATTTCCAGGGCAATTTACCTTCATGTAACTTATATTTCCTTTGCAGCCTTTTCTATTTAAGAAGTATAGACTCGCTTTAACTAGTTGTATGGGGTTGAATTAATTTATTTCCTAAAGTCAAAATCTTGACCTAGGTGATTTACTGGGAGTAAGTAACATGCTTCGGAGAAGTGACATAAATTTTTGAGGGTTTATATAGCCATATTTTAATTTCTGAAATTTAAATGGTAGCAAAAAATAAATAATCAGTTTCTTTATATCTACATAACAAAATGGACTGAAACTTTGACTGTGAAATACTTAGTATGCAAGGGTATGTTCTGCAATTTTCCAGATATTTCTAATGTACAAATCACCCTCTAATTAATTTACCATATTATTACTCAAAATATTGGTACCTCAAGTACAGAGCAGTTTTATTAGAAATAAACTTTTTCACGGTGTAGATTTGGTCCTAAAGAGTCCAACAAAACTGATTTCACATTTTTCTGATTTTTCTATAATTTTCTATGGATTTTACTGTAAGGGCCTAAGTTTTTACACACAATCAAAGTGTTCATCACACCACACACACACCTCATTTGAGGAAAACTTATGAACACATTTGAAGAGCAAGTAAACACCATCAACATGGTTACTAGAGGATAAACTCACAAAATGCAAAAGTGGTATTTCCCACATTCATCATATAGGGGCTGAGCATATGAAAAACTCCTACACCTTGCTAGGAATGCTCATGCCAAATTTCACGCAAATCCAAAACCTTTTTGAGGTATTTTTGGGTATAATTAGAAAGAGGCTAGTTTGAACTCAAATTCAAATTCAAACTCCTTTCATCCCATGAATTCAAAAGTGGTATTCATATTCACGCTCAGCACATTTTTGTGAGCTCACACACCAATTTTCACTCCATTTGGAGTTAATCTTGACATGAGCTATTGTGGTAAATTCAAATCCGATTTGAATTTCAGATTCACATTTGCTGCTAATTTGATCAAATCAACTTACCCTTTGAATTATTCAAAGTCAATTGGCCATTTTGAAGTTTGATCAACTTACAAGGGGTAGGAAGGTCTCTACTGTTTTGAGCAGTGGGGAAAATTGAAGTTTAGGGGTTAAAAGGGGCAGTGGGACCCAGTCGCAGTGACATAACTGAGAGGGAACGAGTTTTCCACCAGCGCTCTGTTTCTTCGGGCCGCAGCTACGGATGCCATAGCGGGAGCGAGCGCGCCACCGGCTGCTTCCGTTTTCCCCACGCTGGCGCGGTCGCCCGACCCTTATCTCCGCAGCCGAGCGCCACAATCCGAGTTCTTCACCCTCTCATCGCCGCTCACGAGCTCGATCATCGGCTCCCGCGAAAACACACCCGAACACCGCCACCCTCCATTCCCGATCGCTCAAGCTAGCTAAGCCTCGGTTGCTTGAGCGGTCTACATGAAAAAGCTTCGCCCACACGTGCTCTACCGTGCTATCACCTCCACTCCGACATTGTGAGCTGCTGTTAGCCACCAATTGAGTAACAGTGCCGCACGTCCGAAGCCAACCGGCGGAACCCGAAGTGGTTCGCCGTGGACAGCACGCTACAGCCATCCTCGCCTCCACTTCTCTACACAATAAAGGAGTGTCACCGTGTGTAGATGGTGTAACCAAAAGTCGTTTGGCAAATGATCAACCATAGAGCTAGAATTTCCCAATTTCCCGCACCCTAGTACAAAACACCCGAGCTCAGTTGTAAGCCAAATTCGTTCACATGTACCACTATAAGCCGAGCTCGTTTGCAAGTAGCTTGTACATCCCCTAGCACCTCTCCTCGAAGAAAAACCAAGGAAAATCATGGAGAATTGTCTCAGAGAGGGCAGTTCTTCGGGCCGCCATGAAAAACGGTCTCGGTTCACCGTGGAGCTCGGTGTGGCCGGACGTTTCACCAAGGTTGGCTACCATTTCCAGCTTCCCTATGGTCCCCTGGTGCTATAGAGCCAAAAACCTGACGTTTTGATGAAGTACAGAGCTTAACCGACCTCGCCGAAACCCTAGCTGGTGCTGTCGCTGGTGCTCACAGCTGAGTTCAGGAGGTCGGAAAATGGGGAGGCGGCGAGTTTCGGGCCGAGGGGTGGCCGGGAACTCGATTCTGGCGAGTCTCACTGGAGACCGCCGCCGCCGGGTGTTTGGCGCGAGGGAGAAGAAGAAGCAGTGCACGTGGGGCCCACCGGCAGAAGTTTAAACATTTCCCCGATTTTCAGATTTAGTTCAACTTAAAACCCACATAACTTTGGCTAGGAAACTCCAAATCAAGTGAACCAAATTTTGTTGGATTCAGCTCCCTGAGTACTTTCCAACAAATCAAGTTTCACTTCATGAAAACCTTTATTTCTCCAGAATTAATTCTTCAAATTTAAACTGTTTAGAAATTTAACTGGAGAACCCTTTATTGAAGAATTCAGAAATTTTTCCAGGATGTTCCTAATAATATCCCTGAGCTACCATAAAAATTTCAGATCCATTTGAGCTAATTTGATCCACCTAATGGTGGGATTAATAAAACTGTTCAGGAGAAAATGAAAATGTCCAGAAACATTTTCAGATTTTCTCTAAAAAATTTTAGCTCATATCTTTGGCTAGGAACCTTCAAATTAAGTGAAAATAACTCCATTAGAACCCTCTGAAAATCTAGTTTTCAGAAAGTCATGGCTTGCTCCATGAAAATCCTTAGAACGCCCTAAGAGCTCTAATTAAGGCTAAATACACATTTATTTTTGGAGGGCACAAATGAGCTTTGCTGCAAATGAAATTTGGCCAAGTCTCCTTTTAGATTGTATCCAAACTACAGTAAAAATTTCATAGTCATTGGGCCTGTCTAGCGATACTTATAGTCTTAACAAATTCAGCTTCAAATTCAAATGCATTCAAATTGATACATACATGTATTTATATCATGTAGTCACTAAGGTTGAGGAGGAGCCCGAAGTCTTAGACTTCATCACTCTAGAGGAACAGCTAGCCTACGACCAACAGAGCAAGGCAAGCTCCGGTTTGCATTAGCCTTTTATAACTTTATTGTTTTGAGAACTTACATTGTGTATCCACCTTATTTCTGCATTAGAGTCTTTTTTGAAAACCTAAATGCATAGCCAAGAAAACCCTGGTTTGGGCTTAGGTTTTTAAATCTCAATTAGTCACTGCAATGCTAAGATAGTGTAGGATTCGGTACAAGTCGAGTAGTTGGAACTGCTCGCGAGAATAGGCTAGAGGCACACTACTCGGGTAAAGAAAGCAAATGGAACACATGGCAATAAATGAGACCGAGCAGAGAGTAATGGCAGCAGGACGTTGGGGCCTGGGTTCCATAGCTCCGCTTGTGTCGATTGAGGACCGAGCCGTGTGCAGGCCTGTTGAACAAGCTAGAACAGTACCGAAGACCTACTGGCTATATGGGAACCGGGAAACCGATGTAACTCGGGTAGCTGGGTATTGAGGCATTGCTTGTAGTCTAGAGGGTGGTTGAGAGCTTGAGGTGTAAATCGGCTGGCGGCACTGCGGATGCGCGCGCAAAGACCTCTTGCTCGGGACAATAGGACCGGTTCAATATTTGGCTAACGGGTGAAAGGTGGTTGCGTACGATATCCGTGATGGTTGCTGTAGGAAACATCGAGTACAGGCGTACGTGACGGGTTATTCGGGTAACCCTGCCGGTGTAAATCGATTATAATCGCCGTCCCTTACGGTCAGTGAGTACCACTTGTTCACTGTACCGTGACGTAGAAAGAACAGGCTAGATACATGTTAAAAGTTTGCTGATTTGAAAGACATACTTTGCTTGTTAATGTCTTGTTGTAGTTTAGAGCTAATTAAAGATCCTTTCAACTTTGGGCAAAGTACATGAGAGAAATGTGTTTCTTGTTGGATTGCAGCTCTCTCATGTGTCTTAGCGTAAGGTTCTCCACAACCTGCTGCTAAAACTTGGAAGTAAGGTTCCACTAATTAGGCGAGTCCTTTGCAACTTATTTTACCTCATGTACCCTATCACCCCTCATGTAGAAGTTTCATGTATAGGAGAGACGGGTCAGTCTTGCTGAGCCATCGTGCTTACTGCTTGTGTTTGAAGCTTTTGCAGGAGTTTATGAGGAAGGGACTCCCGAGGAGGAGACGGAACCCCAGGAGGGGAACCCCGTCGAGTGGGAGTCGTGCACGCCGCCGTGTTAGTGTACGTGTGTGCTAGCGGGGACACGTTCACGGGCTGAACGTGAACTCGGTGCGTAGTCTACGCCCATGAGTGTAGACTGAACATATTTTATGTAAAAATGTTCATAAACTCGTTTATGTAACAGAACTTTGCTTCCGCTTTGTACCTTTTATCTGTGTTATCCGGTACTGTGCAACGTAGCACCCCTCAGCGTGATCCTGACTCGACGAGGCCATGAGGTCGTCTCAGCGTGGTATCAGAGCTCGCTTGAGGTTTAACGCACTAAAAATATCATCTTTTTCAAAAACTCGGTGAGGAACGAGTTAGTAGCCCATATAAGGATGTTATTAGTATATAGAAAGTGGCAAATCTAACCTATGTGCTTATGTCAGAAAATCATGCATCTCGGGACGTCATATGTCTTGGGGGTGCATGTAAGCGCTGTCCACCAGTGTGCACAAGCTGAAGGGTGGAGCCTCACGGGTGGCAGGTAACCCGGCCCGCTTTAATATCCTCTACGACTCTCATGTCGTTTTGGGGTAATCGAGCAACGCCCTTCCCTGGCGTGCTACGGGCAAGTTTGGGAGACCCCGTCACGTGGTTAGTAACGTGAACACGTAGCTCAAGGCGTGTTTGGTTTGAGAACAACCGTGCGAGTGATGACATACGGTTGTATGATCTGTATTGGGACCGGTCTCGGTGTGCAGCCGAGCCTGATGATTGAGTGGTTTATTTGCAGGTAGTCTGACCACGAATCGGTAGACGAGTAGCATCTGTGTGCGAGAGACGTTTAGTGCCACTGAATTAACGAAGCCGGCTAAGTCCAGTATAGGTTTTTCTTTATGAGGAACGTAGTACCGACATGAACTGGTGATGCTTCGACGTCACACCATACTAAATATTCTACATCATTGTAAAACTTGAATGTTTTTATATAGAGCACTAAAACTTTGATGTAACTTATCTCCTTAACCAGGATGTTCAAAGTAAATCAATTTTCAACTTATAGGATATTAAGGACAGAGTCCTCTGTTTTCAGCTGAAATAATGCTGAAGTTAAACAGAGGTTAGAGGGTGAGTTATTTCGAGGATGGGGTCATATGATATATTTCTGGAAATCTTTGGAAGAGCTTTACAACTTTTCTATTGATGTCCAGAGGTGTTTCATCACTTAACCAGTCGAAAAATGCAGTAGAGATGAAACTGCCTAGAAAACAGGGCAGAGCAAATACTCTCTGTAACTCTGTAAATTGAGTATAACTTCCTGCATAAAATCCAAAAATAGAAAATGAGGTAGTTCTGAAAGGTTCATGAGATAGGTTACAACTTTGTAACAGAAAGTTGTCAAATTTGGTGTATAATTAACTGGAATTCTTGGATCAAATCAGTACCTAAAGCAGGGAGGTGCTGTCCAATTTTCTCCAGAGTTTCTGTTAACTTTGACATCTCATAACTTTTGAGCCCGTACAGATATTAGGCCACGAAAATACTTTCTGGAAAGCTATTGAAGCTAGCTTTAACTTTTAGGTTGAGCTCCAGAATTGGTTTTTCCTTTAGCATGGTCTAAATCAGGTTGAAATAGAAAGTGGTCAGGGCTGTCAGTTTTGGCAGCAGTCCAACAATCACATTTATTCCAAGTTTGAGTTGTGTTTCCAAGTTTTATGAGTTCAATGACATGTGTTAATGTTATAACTCAATGATTTACTATTGAAATGAATATTGGACCTTTTTCAAATATGTTTCTACAGATGATAGCGGATAGACAATTGGAGAACGGGTGGGTGGTATCCCACTGTTCCCAATGCAGTGGTTATCCGGACGTGTTGAAGCATATGCTTCAATATTTCGGGTATGTGGAAATGCTGCAGTACCTCGCCAAGGAAGAAGGCGGGGAGGGGAGCAAGACATGGACCATCCATGTCGAAGTTCCTGCAGGACCCACGGCACCCGGTTGGACGCCGTTCACCGTCACGGTGAGAGGTGACAGCCGGAAGAAACGTGGCAAGTGGCAGCCCGCGACACCATGTCGCGTTTCTGCCAACTACACGTGAGAGCTATGGAGGGCACTCCATACGCGCTGGTCCCGGTGGAGGGGCGAGCTAATCACGTGTGGAGGGAAAGGTACTTGGAGGCAACATATCCGGGTTGCCCAAGGTACAACCCCGCGGAGGCGAACCTCAGCCTCCAGTTGAGGGCAGGGAAGACCGTGATGGACAGCCAAGCTGTCCATACGGAGTGTCTTGCCGTGAAGCTCAAGGAGAGCACCAGCCGTGGAGACCATTTCGAGAGTGCTCAAAGTGCACTCCGCAATGTTCTCCTTCCGATGATAAAGCGACTGAACGAATAACATAATCAGTTGCATCGTCTGAAGAAGGCAAAAAAGAAGAGCTGCGTCGACATCACGGCTCTACAACAGCAAGTGCACGCCTTGACCCAGCAAAATGAGGTCCTCACTCAAGAGTGTGATGACGCTATTGAGGAGGGGCAGGGCTGGGAAGAGGACTACAACCAGGCCATGGACGAGGTGCATGCGTTGCAAGACCTCGTACCTCCGGTAGTGGGCCTACTGATGGTAGGTGCCATACCCGTGGTTTTGGGTATCCCTGCGATGGGGGAACCTGAACCGGAAGAGGAGGTCATGGATCCGGAGCCACCAGCAGAGGTAGCGGAGGAGGACGACCCACAGGAGGTTGAGTTCTACTCCAAGTAGTGAGTTACCATTGCCAAGTAGGGCAGCGAGGATGGGGTACAAAAACTTTTGTAATCGGTGACATGTCGTGTAGACAGTAGTATATGTATAGGTAGTGACGACATGAGCACGACTTCTCAGTGACCCGAGAATAATGTATCTTGTATAAAGTTTATGATTTATCAATATATGTGAATGTTGTGCAAGTTTATTCATGTGTCACTTCAATACCTACTGTTTTATATGGAATTTTAAGAATGACATGTGCTGATTGCTGCTGTTTTGAATTTCAGAATGACTCGCACTCGTATCAACCCAGATGTTGGGGGTTCTAGTCAGGGGGGAGATGCCTCCCAACATCCTCCCAAGGATTCCTCGAGACAGCAATAGCAGCAACAGCAACAACCGCCACCGCCAACGGTTACATTGGCCGACATCGTTGCGGCCATGGCGGGTTCTCATCAGCAGCACACGGAGTTGCTGCAGACCTTAATTGCAAATACGTCTCGACCGGAGAGGCGTCAAGATCGCGAGGAGCGCCAACAAAGCTCCTACTCCGATTTTCTGGCTACTCATCCCCCGGTATTCTCAAGGGCAGATGAACCCCTCGATGCGGACAACTGGCTCCATAGGATGGAGATGAAGTTCGGGCTGCTTCAAGTGAGTGAGCAGCGCAAGACTCAGTTCACCGCCCAACAACTTCAGGAGTCCGCAAGCGCTTGGTGGGCAAACTTCTGTGCCTCGCAACCCACCGAGCGAGTTATGACCTTGGCGGAGTTCCGGACGGCTTTCAGGGCCTATCACATACCGCTGGGTCTTATGAAAAGGAAGATGCAGGAGTTCCTTTGCCTGGAGCAAGGAAGCAGGAACGTGCTGGAATACTCCAGGGCGTTCAATGATCTTGCACTTTATGCTTCATATCACGCCGATACCGACGAGAAGCGGCGGGATCATTTTTACCAGGGGCTTAACCCGCTCCTGAAGGACAAGCTGGCAATGTTCAATCGCGGCAGCCTCAACGACATTATTGATACTGCGATTGTTCAGGAGAACTCCAGCAAGGAGTTAGCAGCGGTGGAGAAGAAGTGAAGCGCACCGCAGAGCAGCGGAGGGGGAGGTGGTCCTTCCCAAAAATACTGGATGGTGTATCGCTCACCATCGGGCCAACGCTGGCAGCCACCACAGAGGCCGATGCCATTCCGCAGTCGGCCATATTCTCCACCATCGTTCAGGCTGGCACTACCAGCACCACCTTCGCAGCAACAACAGCAGCAGCGGGCAATGCCGCGTGCGTTTGCACCTAAGCAGTGCATGCCGGGCTTTCGTCCCCCAAGCACAGGCCAGTCATCAGCTGCATGCTTCAAATGCGGTCACCCAGGACACTTCGCCAACAACTGTCCTGAGAGGCAAGGTGGCGTAATGGACCACCGTTTCCGGGGAGGAATCAGCCCCGGAACCCCATTAATACGCGGTGGGCAAATCCTAAGCCTGGCACCGTCCACCAACTCACCATAGAGGACGTGCCGGAGGGGAGCCAATCCTTGCGGGTATGTTCCAAATCCACCAGCATCCCGCCATAGTGTTATTTGATTCAGGCGCCACACATAATTCTATTAGCCAAGCTTTCATTGCTAAACATAGCTTGCAAATACTACCCACTGAAAGTCCTTATTTGATTTGTTCACCAGGTGGGAAAATTTCAGCAAGCATGATGGTTTCGAAAGCGTCATAATGCTTAGCGGGTAGAGTATACCCTATGTCTCTCATAGTTTTAGAAAGACAACAGGTCGATGTCATCCTAGGGATGTCGCGGTTAGCCCGCCACGGCACTGTTTTAGACACTGTCCTCCGAGTCGTGCATCTACACTCAGAAGTGCACGAGTCTCACTCATTATTTCTGGACAGTCCAGAAATAAAACTCCCAAATGTATACCAATCCACCACTATCAGATTGGAAGACATCCCGGTAGTTTGTGAGTTTCCTGACGTGTTCCCGGATGATTTACCGGGGATGACGCCTGACAGAGAGGTGGAGTTCAAGATTGAACTTGCACCAGGAAAAATGCCAATATCTCGAAGGCCGTACAAGATGGCGCCAAACGAATTGGCAGAACTGAAGACGCAGTTAACGGACCTGTTGGAGAAGGGTTTTATTAGGCCGAGCTCCTCGCCATGAAGCTGTTTGGCATTATTTATGAATAAGAACGATGAGACGTTGCGGCTTTGCGTGGACTATCGTACAGTAAACGCCGTAACCATCAAGAACAAGTACCGTTGCCACAGATTGACATGTTGTTTGATCAGTTGGTCGAAGCCAAGATATTTTCCAAGTTGGATTTAAGATCCGGGTACCATCAGATTAAGATAAGAGCTGAGGATATTCCTAAGACGGCATTCTCGACGAGGTACGGACTTTATGAGTACCTAGTCATGTCCTTCGGCCTCACCAACGCTCCAGTTCACTTCATGTACCTGATGAAGTCAGTATTCATGCCGGAGCTGGACAAGTTTGTTGTGGTCTTCATCGACGACATATTGGTATATTCCAAGTCAGAGGAAGAACACACGAAGCATCTGTGTATAGTCTTACAACGGCTGCGGGATCACAAACTATACGCGAAACGAATTCTGGATATCGCAAGTGCCTTTTCTCGGGCATATTATCTCAGCGGAGGGAAACTTGATTTGTTGGAAAGTACTCAGAGAGCTGAATCTAACAAAATTTGGTTCACTTGCTTTGGAGTTTCCTAGCCAAATTTATGTGGGTTTGAAGTTTGAACTAAATCTGGAAATCGGGAAAATGTTTAAATCGCTGCGCGTGGGACCGGGGCTACGTGTCAACTCCTCAGCGGCCGACACACGGGGCTACGGAGTATTTCGGGTGCAGCCACACCCGATCCGGTGCCACAGCTAATCCCCGGCTTAAAATATCGGCCGCTGACACGTGGGACTGGGAGCTTCGTCTACCTCTGGCCTCCCGCGCTCGGTCGCCACCCCGCTCGCCGGAGTGCTCGCCGGAGGGATTCTGCCGTGTGCCAAACTCCACGATCTTGGCCACCTTTGCCGAATCCCACACGGGGAACACAATGCTGGGCTCAGCTCGACGTGACAATCACCGGAACATGGCCGGCGACGAGTGGCGGCTTCGAAAGAACTTCGGCCATGTCAGCCGGGCTTCCTAGCACCCCAAAAGATCGAGCTATCGGTCGCAGAGCATCAGTGCACCCTAGGGAAGCTCGGCATGGGCTCGAGGCAGCTCGGCAGAGGTCCTAGCTGAGCTCTCACCGTGGGCCCGACGGCTTCCGCCATTAGCGCCGGTAGAAAAGCTAGAAATGGCCGGTCTACCAAGGTTTTCTTGCTAGGACTGCGAAGGAAAGTTGATCGCTACCAAGCCTAGCTCGTGTAGGTGCAGTTTGAGGACCTCTAAACAACTATGGAACGAGAATTTGGTGGATCCGCACCCGAAGGTCGGTCTGTGCCGAATGAAAGGGAAAACTGAAATTCGTCGCCGGTGATCAAACACTCGGGCTTTGGTTCGGGGGTGAGCAACACCAGACCCTAACACGTCCAGGGATGCCTTAGCTTGGGCATGACACCTTCCCGTTTGGGCTGTCCACGGGAGCCCGAGGTGCGGAAAACTCTAGGTCGCCGGAAAAGCTTTTGGTATGGGCGAAAGCATCCGAACTCGGCTAATTCCTACGACGGGGAAGGAAAAGGAGAGTCTCTAGTACCGTTGTGTAGCTTGGAGGGAGTGGAGAGGCTGTGATCACTGGCTCTCTGATCAAGTCCGAGAGAGCAGCGGCGAGGCAGCGTTTTTCTTGCACGAGAGGCGAAGACTGACCGGTGCTGCCTTGGGTCGGCTCAGCTGCGGAGATAAGAGGGAGGACGAGGCGGTTCAGTGGCAAGGGGCGGCAACCAGCTGCTGTCCCTGCCGCTCCTCGCCGTGGCGGCAGCTCGAGCCGGCGCAAGAAACCGGGCTGAGCTCTTCAGTCGGTTAATTTGGCTAGTGAGGCTGACATGTGAGTCCCACCCCTCTTTTAACCTCTGAAATTTACTTCCTCCCACTGCTACAAACAGTAATCCCACTAATACCCTTGAGAATTTGAATTATCTACCAAATGCCCATTTGAAGTTGATAGAATTCAAATTGTGAAGTGTTTGAATCTAATTTCAGCACATATGCAGTTTGAAATTCAAATTGAGTTTGAGTTTGCTAAACTTAGCTCATGTCAAGATCAACTCCAAATGGAGTGAAAATTGGTATGTGAGCTCACAAAAATGTGCTGAGTAAGAATATGCCTCCCACTTTTGAACTTATGGGATGGAAATAGTTTGAATTTGAATTTGAGTTCAAACTAACCTCTTTCTAGTTATACCCAAAAATACCTCAAAAAGGTTTTGGATTTGGGTGAAATTTGGCATGAGCATTCCTAGTAAGTGTAGGAGTTTTTCATATGCTCAGCCCCTATATGGTGCATGTGGGAAATGCCACTTTTGCATTTTGTGAGTTTATTCTCTAATGACCATGTTGATGGTGTTTACTTGCTCTTCAAATGTGTTCATAAAGTTTCCTCAAATGAGGTGTGTGTGGTGTGATGAACACTTTGAATGTGTGCAAAAACTTAGGCCCTTACACTGACCGTGAGGGATGGCAATTATAATCGATTTACACCTGTCGGGTTACCCGAATAACCCGTCACGTACGCCCGTACTCGATGTTGCTTACAGCAACCACCCTTGACGTCGTACGCAACCACCTTTCATCCGTTAGCTAAGTGTTGAACCGTTCCTATCGTCCCGAGCAGGAGGTCTCTACGTGGAGCATCTGCAGTGCCTGCTAGCCGATTTACACCTCGCTGCCTCAACCTACCCTTTGGATGACAAGCAATGCCTCAACAGATCGCTACCCGAATTACATCGGTTTCCCAGTTCCCTTATATCCGGTAGGACGTCGGTACTGTTCTAGCTTGTTCAACAGGCATGCACACGGCTCGATCCTCAATCTACACAAGCAGAACTATGGCACTCATGCCCCAAAGTCCTTCTGCCCTTACTCTCCGCTCGGTCTCATTTTCCTGCCATGTGATTAATTATCTATCTCTAACCGAGTAGTGTGCCTCTAGCCTATTCTCACGAGTAGTTCCAACTACTCGACTTGTACTGAAACCTATACCATTTTAGCATTGCAGTGGCTACTCAAGGTTTAAAACCTAAGCCCAAAACCCCTGGTTCTCTTGGCTATGCATTTGGGTTTCCAATCAAGACTCTAATGCATAATTGTAGGAAGTACATAAAGTAAGTGATCAAAACATATGACTTTATAAAATGGTTAATGCAGACTAGAGCTTGACTTTCTGCTGGTCGTGGGCTAACTGTTCTTCCGGAGTAATGAAGTGTAGAACCTCCAGATCTTCGATCTTAGCGACTACACGAAAAAGAAACATACGATGCGTGTCAATTTAAATGCATTTGAGTTATTTTGATAATGTGAAGACCATAAGTGTAGCTAAACAGCCCTGTTGACTCTGAAATTTCTACTGTGGTTTGGAGACAACCTAAACAAGGACTTGGCCAAATTTCATTTGAAGAAAAGCTCATTTGAGCCCTGCGCAAATAAATGTGTATTTGTCCATAATTATAGCTCTTATGGTTTTCTAAGGATTTTCATGGGGAAAGCCATGACTTTATGGAAACTAGATTTTCATATGGTTCTAGTGGAATTGGTTTCATCTAATTTGAAGAACCCTAGCCAAAGTTATGAGCTAAACAAGTTCAGAGAAAATCTGAAAAATATTTCTGGATATTTTTCTTTTTTCTCTGGACCAGTTTCCTTAATCACACAATTAGGTGGACTAACCGAGCTCAGATGGATCTGAAATTTTTATGGTGGCTCAGGTATATTACAAGGAACATCCTGTCCAAATTTCAGAATTTTCCACCAAAAGGATCTCCAGTTAAAACTCTCAACAATTTAAAGTTTGGAGAATTCATTCTGGAGAAATAAAGGGTTTCATGGAATGAAATTTGTTTTGCTGGAAAGTACTCAGAGAGCTGAATCCAACAAAATTTGGTCATTCGATTTGGACAATTCTAGCCAAGTTATGGGCTTCTAAATTTTTGGAGGGAAAATTGGAAAATCTACTCGATTTGTTTAAACTACTGTCACCCGGGGCCCACCAAACAGTGCCTTCTTCAACCTCTCGCCGGCACCCGAGCACGCGACGAACAGAAGCGGTGGCGCGGCCCGTTCTCGGCTGATTCTGCCTAATTTTTGACGCGGTTTCTTCCTACACGATCCTTGAAGCAGGCGCACACGCCGGACAACTCCTCGCGCCTTGACATTGCCGGAAAAGCGATCGGCGACGGCGGCGGCGGAGTTGAGGTCGGGTCCGACGGTGCTAACTCAGCTCGGCACCGAACACGGTCAACCAAAGGGTCACAAAGCACCACTGGGGAACGGAGAAGCTAACCCTGCCCTCCTCTTGGCCAGAGATCGCCGGGAAGAGGGACTTCACCGGTGACCCGAGGCGTTTTCACCAGTGGCAGCAAAAACACGGCGCTGAGCTCACCGGATCGATCATCCTTGATAAATTTCGGCCGAGGCGATCGTTAGATCCTACTCTAGCTCTAACTAGACCAGCTGATCAGATGATCAATCATGCGAGAGGAATTTCATGTTTTAGCCGGCCTCGGTTCTATACGATGATCGCCAAAAATCGTGAAATTCTTGCTAGCCGGTGCTACAAGGGAGCAAGGGGGCTCGGGAGAAGCTACTACACCTTGATGCTAACCTCGGTGTGCAGTTTCTGGTGCCAGAGCGATTCCCGAGTGAACAGAGTTTCTACCGAGGCACTCGGGTTCCTGCATGCGCGCCTGCGAACACCACGGCAGGGAGCTGCTGGCAGCAACTGTTCTCGGTTCCTGGTCGCCGAACACATGTCCTAGCCACCTTGTCTTTGCCTCCGGATGATCCAAAACCCATTTCGCTACTGCTTCGTCCTTCTCCCGCACAGAAAATGCGCCGCACATCGCCGCATCACCGAAGCTCTCTGCTCCACCGTCGACTGGTCGAACCCGGAACTGTCACGCCGAACTGAGGCCGCAAACGAGATCGCCGACCTGTCCTTGATGTTCTCGCACCGGTTCCAGCCCGTGACCGATGTTCCTCGAGCTTCTCTGGGCCGTTCCTCTCTTCTGCCAGTAGCTCCCTGCCGTGGCGTTCGCAGGCGCGCATGCAGGAACCCGAGTGCCTCGGTAGAAACTCTGTTCACTCGGTTGTGTGACTGACATGTGGGGCACAAATCAAATTTGTCCCACAAAATTGAATTTTCCTACTGCTCTAAATATGGTGCCCTTAATACCCATTGCCATTTGATCAAACCACCAAATGACCATTTGGATTTGAATACTTCAAATTATGATTTGGTTTGGCTGAATTCATAGCAAAGGTGAAGCTGAAATTCAAATGGAGTGAAGATTGGTTGATAAGCTCAATAAACTGTGCTGAGTGTGAAAATGAATCCCACTTTTGAATTTATGGGATGAAAGGAGTTTGAATTTGAATTTAAGTTCAAACTAGCTTTTTAATGAATGTGCCCAAAAGTATCTCAAAAAGGTTTGGATTTGGGTGAAATTTGGCCTGTGCCTTCCTAACAAAGTTTAGGAGTTAATCATGTACTCATCCCTTCTATGATGTATGTGGAAAATACCACTTTTTTCATTTTGTTCGTTCATCTCCTAATAAATCTATTTACGGTGGTTAGTTGCTCTTCAAATGTGTTCATGTGATTACCACCAATGAGGTGAGGTGCGGGTGTGATGAACACCTTTAGCAAGTTAAAAACTTGGGCCCTTACATTCCTCCCCCTTAAAAGAATCTCATCCCGAAATTATAAGGTAAAAATGAGAGAGAGGATGGTGGAAATTTACCGGATGTGCGACGTTAAAAAGTCGGGGTAGTTGGCACGAAGAAATCCTTTGCTTTCCCATGTCGCTTCATCCTCGGAGTGATTACTCCATAAAACTTTATAGAACCACAACATACGGTTGTGTGTGGTTTGGGCCTTCTCATCAATGATCTGAACCGGCTCCTCTCGACACGTGTGATCCGGTTTCAGTTCCTCAATATCTCCCAGCTGAACGGTGGTTGAAAACTTGAGGCACTTCCTCAGCTGAGAAATGTGGAAGATGTCGTGCACACCGGAGATTGTTGCTGGTAATTCCAGCTGGCATGCAACGGATCCACATCTTTCCAAAACTTGGAATGGACCAATGAATCGGGGTGCCAACTTTCCTCTGACCCCGAATCTGTCCACGCCCTTCATTGGAGACACACGTAGATTGTAACACCCCAAATTTTGATTCAAAACTCTAAACCATGTTCAGAGGGGAATTTAAAAATTTTTGGACGTGTTGCATGTTTTGCAAAAATTCAAATTCAAACTGGAATTCAAATTATACTCAAAACAGAAAAGAAATGGAAAAAGAAAAAGAGAAACGGGAAAAAAACCGGCCAGTGGGCCGAAACCCGCCAGCCGGCCCAATTTTCCCCGCGCCAGCCCGCCCCCGCGCGCCCGCGCTGTCTCTCACAGACAGGTGGGACCCACCTGTCATCCCTAACCCCGCGACCCCGGACTCTCCCGCGCGCGCGCGATCTTAACCGTCCGGAAACCGCGTCCCTCAGCCCGAATTCTGATCCCAGAAGACTCCAACTTGATCACAACCGACCCACCGCCCTTCCCCGGCTATAAAAACCCCAGCCCCGATCGGTTTTTCCCACGCGATCGCCGATTTTTACTCCGGTGAGCACCGAGACTTCGCCGGTGAATTCTGGCCGATCTAAGCTCGGAAACTCTGATCTAACTCGCTGGTTTTGATCCACCGCCTCCGGGGAGCTTTGCAGGTGCAGAAAACTTGGAGACTTACGGTGTAAACACAGCACCGACGAGCTTCGCCGTGGTTTTGCCTCGGATCTCGCCGCCGATCACTTTCCAGGACCCCCGAGCTCAAGAAGACCCCCGAGGTGAGATCCCTGACCTCCCCTCTACCGGTCTAGGCCATAAGATCACAGTTTTAGGCAGAATTCTCGAGGATCCGAAACTTTCCGGCGAGATCGCCGCTTCCCGCCGCCGGCAGCGCCGCCCGCGCTCGGTCAGAGCGACGTGGCCGTTTGTGCGCCGTTTATTTTAAATCGCACGGTAGACTTTAAAACCCCGCGTACCGGTTCGATGTTATAATCTCAGCCGTCAGTTTAAAATCGGACGGTCCACGTCAGCCCCGCGTTATAAAGACTGGAATTCTTACGTGCTACCCCCTGGGGTTCTCTGGAAATTGAGAGCTAGCCCCGGAAACTTTAGATCTAGCCCCTGGAACTCCAGAAAATCATGTAAATTCATTTAAAAATCAGTTTTAGCCCCTGGACTTAATAAAAATTAGGAAAAACACCTCTGATAAGTGTAGCTAGACCCCTGGAAATTATGAAAATAATATTATAGACCCTGTAATGGGGTGAATTCATTATTTTAGCCCTGTTTAGTATTTAATTTAGAAAATTGAATGTGTAACTAGTGTTTAAAAATTAAAAAGGGGGACAAACATAATTGTCAAAATTAATTAAAAACTTTCTCAGTACTTAGAAAACTTTGGAGTGAGATAAAAATATATTTTTGGGCTCAAATGAATCTGTTTCATCTATTATTCACATTTATTAGTATAGGGACACATTTTTTAAGTAAAGAATAGTTATAGAAAAATAGGGAAAATAATTATGAAATAGTCTACATCAGAAGCCAAGGTCAAAATATGTTATTAAATCATTTAGGACCAGAACCTATACTGTTTAGATGATGTGTATTACTAATTTCATAATAAAATACACAATTATGCATAGGAATGTAAATCTGAAAATATAGCAACTAGTAAATGATAAATGGAGTTTCTAAAATACAAAGAATTCAGTTTAGGGTTGGTAGAAATTCTGAAGGCACATATGGAGAAGAAAAATACTTTTCATACATACTTGGTAGTAAAAAGGTGTAGTAGTTCAATATAAGGAATTTATTTAAAAACTGAAACACACATGTATATATATATATATATATAGTAAGTAAGTATAAATATGGACACCAAAGTAGGAATCATATACATATAAATAAAAGTGTATGCAAGCCACAGATCAACACACACACAGAGTAACCACAACACATATAATGGTGAATGAATTTCATAAATATGAATGTGTGGTTTGTATGAAGTGTAAGTGTGAACTATGTCTTATGGATTGTTGTTTTTCTTTTGCTATGTGTGATGGTGTGATGTAGAACCTGCTCAAGAGCAAGTTATTCCTTTCCAAGACCAGGACTACCAATTTCAAGAGCAGCAAGAAGGAGGCAAGTGTCCTTGACCACTTTGATCCTATGCTAGGATGTGTAGATAGAATTATTTGCATTGTCAATTGAAATATGAAACCCATGCTAGGAAAGTTTCCCTAGAATTGCTTTACCTTGTTTCCTTGTAGCTTGGGTTGGGATTCATTTTGTCATGTCATTTATTTACATGCATATGCTTAGCCATGCTTAGAATGGGATATTTGGGACATGAGATCATCAGTTTATTATACCATACTCTTGAATGAGCTATTGGGAGTTATGTAGAGGTAGGGATCAAGGCAAGTTGGATGTTTTGGTTGTGTGCTGGGTGCACGAGACTTGGGTTTGTGTTTAGTACTTGCCTGGATCCTAAGGACCGGTTCATGGAGCATGTAACCCGGCTTTACAGTGCCAACCACATGCTGAGATGGGGCAGCTTGGCCAATTAATTAGGTGTATCCCCGGCGTAGTATGGGTGTGTTGGATGGTGCGGGGAGTAGGTGTCAGCTGGACTACCATATGAACCGCAAGGCTCAAGAGGGGGCCACTGCAGCGGGGTTGGAGCCTCTTGTATGCTGTTAGGGGTGAAACCTCAGTGGGCCCACGCTCGTCGGGAATCCCTTTGTAAAGGCTTCGTAGTGATCTCCTGGCTGCACACCTGGGAAGTGTGAATGTGGATCGTAGCCACTGGCATAATGGAGGTTCTTTTAGTCCACCCGGCAACGGGGGATGAAATCACTACATGTGGGTACAGTGGTACAAACTCTGCAGAGTCAAAACTGTCTTGACAGCCGTGCTCACGGTCAAGAGCGGCCTGGACTTATTCATGATTAGAGGAGTGATGGTTTTGGAAATTGTGGAAGTTAAGCGGGGAGCTTAACATTGGAAATGATGTTATGGTTATTGGATTATGATAATGGGTTGGGAGATTGGGACCATTTCACCTGTGTAGTAATGTAGGTGCTTAATAAGCTAAGGTGATAGGTATTAATTGCGTAGTGCTTTAACCATGAGTTCAACCTCTCCTTGTTCTAGCCATGCATGATATAATTTTCCCACACTTGCTGAGTACCATTGGTACTCAACCTTGCATATTTGTTGGTTTATATTGCTGCTCAGGTCAAGATAATGAGGTGGTGTATAATGACCAAGATTTTGGACCCGAGGAAGGATTTTAGGTTCATTAAGACCCCCGGGCAACGCCTGTGATGGAGCCCTAAAAGAATAATATTCCGCTGCTAGTTTATTTACTTGTGATGAAGCATTAGTGTCCATTGAGACATTTGCAATGTAAGACTTATTTATATTCGACACCTGGCTTGTAATAAATGATGCTTCACTATTTTTCATCACATGTATGAGAAAATGATCCTGGCATACATGTGGTATTCACTTGGTTGTTTCTTCGGAAAAACTGGGTGTGACAGAGGTGGTATCAGAGCCAAGGTTGCCCGTAGGAACGTGGACCTAGGTAGAAATGGACGTATTTAAGGGCCCTATTTTCTTAAAAACTATTTTCCAAAGTGTGGGTGGAAAAGTGTTATTAAAGGAGTCATTTTCTTCATCTTACCCCAACTTTCATTCAAAATAGGATTTTTGTTTGAGAATTTATCTAACCTAATTTTAAATTCTTTTGTTTTAGATGGTTCGCATGATTCGCACCGCTCGTAAGTCCACAGGAGGGAGAGTTCCCGTAGTTGCCCTTGCCGAAAGAGAGGAGAGTCGTCCAGTGACGTACCTTTCCTACGGATTGGCAGTAGGAGATTTGTTGCGCCGTCTTCGACGTATGCTCGAAGCCGCCGGCAATACGGGCAAGCTAATCATCCACTATAACTCCACCAGGACCATCCGTGAGAAGAGGGAAGAATGGAGTTCGGAGATGAGGATTATACACGAGAATCAGCTGCTTAAGATTCACCACTCTCCAGCTTGTCGAGCAACACAAGTTGATGCGGAGAAAGATGTCACCTGGGAGGCCATCACCTGCCAGAGTCACATCTATCGTCGCCACTTGGACAAAACTGAGTACATGTATGTTCTCCAACGTGAGAGTGGTACCACGGAGTACAAGTACCCACCGGTGCAGCAAGGGACTTCCCATGAGCACATGGACTTGTGCTTGGAGGATGCTGCTATGCTCAGCACTCGACTTCAGGAGTGTCAACAAGAGCTTCAGGATGTTCGAGACACCCTGAAGGAAACGGAGGCGTTGCTGCGAGCTTGCTTAAAGGCGAGAGAAAGAGGAGATGGGAATGAACTGTGTGTCACCGTGAATGATACATGGACTCCTGACTCCCCGGATCGCCGAGCGATCAGGCGGCGTCGCACTTCTCCACCAGCAGCCTCCCCACCAAAGCAGAGTCAGAAGGTAGCCGAAATGAGGAGGAAGATCCCGAGGAGCCAGCTCAGGAGGACGAGTAGTGTAGAGTCTTTCCCCTAGCTAGCAAGAGGTCGAGTAGTCGAGTCGTTACGTAGTTAATGGTGTGATGGTGCTTGGTGTGTGACGTGAGTTGTGGAAGCCATGAGCAATTGTCCACAGCCTCGTCTTCATATTGTTTTGCTTTGGTGTGTAAACCCACAGGAAATAATAGTGCATTTATTTGGTGTGAGATATAAACCCTCGTAAAATTTCAACAAAGCCTCAACACCTTAAAGTACCAACAAATGAAAGTAGTAAGATGATACTAAATGGTATCAAATTAACATTTGTTGATTCTGCCAGATGGCCGGAAGAGGAAAAGGACGTGCTGCCAACCCCGCCAACAACAATGATGAGGCATGCAACCCTCATCTTTCTGGAGGCCAGGACAGGGGTGGTCGCCGTGAAGAAGTTGATCCTCTCCACCAAATGCTGGAGAATCAAAATCAGCTCATCCAGAACTTGACTCAAGTGGTGGCCAACTTGCATCAAGTTCCACCTCCACAAGCGGCACCACGCCAACCAAGGTTGAGTGAGTTTCTAGGAACTCAACCTCCAAAGTTTGCAAGTGCTGCTGAACCTCTGGAGGCAGATGATTGGCTGAAGACCATTGAAAGTAAGATGAGGATAATACAATGCCAAGGGTATGAGAGGGTGCTGTTTGCCTCTCATCAATTGCATGGACCTGCTGCTGATTGGTGGACCGCCTACGTGGCCGCCCATCATGACCCTGAGAGCATCACTTGGGAAGAGTTCAAGCGTAGCTTCCGCAACCATTACATCCCAAGAGGTGAACTCAAAAACAAGAGGAAAGAGTTTCTGGGGTTGCAGCAGGGAAACATGACGGTGAGGGAATACCTCACTAAATTTACTCAACTATCCCGTTATGCCCCACGGGACATAGAGACTGATGAGCAGAAACAAGATTGTTTCGTGGAAGGACTTACCGCAGAGATGCAGTGTGCAATGTCCTCCAATGAGTATGAAAGCTTTCAAAAGATGGTGGACAGAGCATTTGTAGTGGAAAGGAAGCTAAAGGCCCTGGAAAATGAGAATAAGAGGAAGGCGGGGTGGTCACATCAGGCCTCAGGGAGCAACACCCGCCCACGTATGATGCAGCAACCTATGGGGCAGACGAGCCGTGCTGCGGTACCCTATTCAGCACCAAGAGGGTACAACCCAAACTACAGGCCACCCGCAACATCAGCACTCAACGTCAGTTTGTACAGCAGCCTCGCCCCGCATATCCACCTCGACCAGCAGTGCAAGGACCCCCAAACCAACCCCAGGACAACAAAGGCCAGGCGTCTAAGATTGGGGTGCAATGTTTCAGCTGTGGCGAAGTGGGGCACTACACCCATAAATGCCCAAAGAAGAAGACTGCGCCGCCACAACAGCAGAATGTATTGAGAGGACGGGTGAACCATGTCACTATGGAGGAAGCACAAGAGGCACCCGACGTGGTAGTTGGTAAGTTTCCTGCCAATTTACACCTTGCAACTCTGCTGTTTGATTCTAGTGCTACCCACTCGTTCATTGCTCAAGGGTTTGTTAAGAAGTATGACCTAGCAACCACACAAATGAACCATATGCTAGCCGTAAACTCTCCAGGTGGAGAAATAAGGACAAGACAAGTGTGTCCCAAAGTGAGCCTAGACATTAATGGGGTAGTATTTACTGCTAACCTCATAGTGATAGATTCACAAGGGATAGATATTATTTTGGGAATGGATTGGTTGACCAAACATAAAGGAATCATCCATTGTTCGACCAGAACGGTGGAACTAACTCACCCCAATGGCACAAGAGTAAAGTTCATAACGATACACGAGCCTAGGAGGGACATTAAATTAAATCAAGTGGAGGTGAAAGTTGAGGAAATCAGGACTATCAGGGAATATCCAGATGTTTTTCCGGAGGAATTGCCAGGTATGCCTCCCGACCGTGACGTGGAATTCACAATTGAGCTAGTACCGGGAACAGCCCCGATATACAAGAGACCTTATCGAATGGACTCCAAGCAGCTAGAAGAGCTCAAGGATCATTTGAGAGAATTGACGGAGAAGGGGTATATTCGCCCTAGTTCCTCACCATGGGGAGCTCCGGTGATATTTGTGCCCAAGAAAGACGGAACCCAAAGGTTATGCGTGGATTACCGTGCCTTGAATGAGGTAACCATCAAGAACAAGTACCCATTACCCCGCATTGAAGACTTGTTTGATGAGTTGAGGGGAGCTTGTGTGTTCTCGAAAATTGATCTCAGGTCGGGATACCACCAACTCAAGATAAGGCAATCTGATATTCCCAAGACAGCTTTCGTATCTCGGTACGGACTGTATGAATACACTGTCATGCCTTTCGGGCTAACCAATGCCCCGGCATATTTCATGTATCTCATGAACAATGTATTCATGGAATATCTGGACAAATTTGTGGTGGTTTTCATAGATGATATTCTCGTCTTCTCTAAAGATGAAGAAGAACATGAGAAACATCTAAGGTTTGTGTTACGGAGGCTGAGAGAACACCAACTATATGCCAAGTTGAGCAAGTGTGAGTTTTTGGTTGAAGAGAGTTCCCTTTTTAGGACATATAATCTCGGAGGGAGGAATCTCCGTAGATCCCGCCAAAATCGAGGATATCCAGAAGTGGAAGACCCCTGAAAATGTCGGGGAAGTTCGATGCTTTTTGGGATTGGCTGGATACTATCGACGGTTTATTGAGGGATTCTCCAAGATCTCGAGACCTCTCACCAAACTGTTGGAAAAGGGAATCACATTCACCTGGACGCCACAGTGCGATACGAGCTTTCAGGAGCTAAAGAAAAGATTGACAACAGCCCCAGTGTTGGTTATGCCAGATATGCAGAAGAATTTCACAGTGTACTGCGATGCCTCTGGAAATGGGTTGGGATGTGTTCTCATGCAAGAAGGACATGTCGTGGCTTATGCGTCCCGGCAGCTTCGGAAGCACGAGAAGAACTATCCTACACATGACCTAGAACTAGCCGCAGTGGTACACGCGTTGAAAATTTGGCGGCACTATTTGATGGGGAAGAGGACAGAGATATATACGGATCATAAGAGTTTGAAGTACATATTCACACAGCCAGATCTCAACCTCAGACAAAGGAGATGGTTAGAGCTAATCAATGACTTTGATGTGGGCATCAACTATCATCCCGGGAAAGCAAACGTCGTGGCCGATGCTTTGAGTCGGAAAGTGCAGGTCAATAAGTTGAGTTTGAAGGACATGCCTGCAGAATTGAAGGACGAGGTTATAAGACTCAATCTATGTCTAGTAAATAGTGGTGAAGCCATCGCCATGGAAGTGGACTCCACACTCGAGCGAGACATACGCGAGGGCCAAAAGAATGATGAGAAGATACAAGAGATCAGACAGCTTATCAAGGAAAATAAAGCTCCTGGTTTTAGAGAGGATGAACAAGGAACGGTGTGGCACGGGAAAAGGATCTGTGTGCCAGAAGTAAAAGAGATCCGTGAATTAATTTTGAAGGAGGCTCACGATTCCGACTATTCCATTCATTCTGGGAGTACGAAGATGTACCAGGACCTCAAAAGCAGGTATTGGTGGTATGGCATGAAGCGAGATGTCGCGGAACATGTTGCCCTATGTGACACATGTCAGTTGGTGAAAGCTGAACATCAACGACCCGCGGGATTATTGCAACCACTCAAACTGCCTGAATGGAAGTTGGAAGAAATCAGCATGGATTTTGTCGTGGGATTGCCTAGGACCCAATCCGGGTATGATTCAATATGGGTCATTATTGATAGGCTAACCAAGGTAGCTCATTTCATCCCTGTGAAAGAAAGCTACAGCGGATCCAAATTGGCAGAATTGTACATGTCAAGGATTGTGTGTTACCATGGAGTGCCAAAGAAGATAGTGTCGGACCGAGGGACACAGTTCACCTCGAGGTTTTGGCAAAAGTTGCATGAAACCATGGGAACCCATCTGAACTTCAGCTCTGCCTATCATCCCCAAACTGACGGGCAGACGGAGAGAACCAATCAGATCCTTGAAGATATGTTAAGGGCATGTGCACTCAAAAACAATAGGAGTTGGGACAAGAACTTACCGTATGCGGAGTTTTCCTATAACAACAGCTATCAAGCTAGTATGAAGATGTCACCGTTTGAAGCTTTGTATGGAAGAAAGTGCAGAACTCCCCTATTTTGGAACCAAACAGGAGAAAGTAAAGTGTTTGGTCCAGAAGTGCTACAAGAAGCCGAGGCGAAGGTGAGGGGGATTCGCAACAACTTGAGGATAGCACAAACACGCCAGAAGAGTTATGCTGATGTACGAAGAAGAGAACTCGTTTTCAACGTGGGAGACTATGTTTATCTCAAGGTGTCCCCTATCCGAGGACTTCATCGGTTCAAGGTAAAAGGGAAGTTGTCACCTCGATACATCGGACCCTTTCAAGTTTTGGAAAGAAAAGGCGAAGTGGCGTACCAACTAGAGTTACCGGTTCATCTATCAGATGTACACGATGTATTCCATGTGTCATAACTCAAGAAATGTCTGAGGACGCCTGAGGAGGTTTTACCCATGAATGAAGTGGATGTAGCTGAAGATTTGTCTTATGCCGAACAACCATACAAGATTTTGGAGACAATGGAAAGCCTCACCAGAAATAAAAGAATCCGGATGTGCAAGGTGCAGTGGAAGCATCACTCAGAAGAGGAAGCCACCTGGGAACGGGAAGATGAGCTCAAGGCACAATTTCCGGAATTGTTTTCTTAGAAACACCAATCTCGAGGACGAGATTTCTTTTAAGGGGGGTAGAGCTGTAACACCCCAAATTTTGATTCAAAACTCTAAACCATGTTCAGAGGGGAATTTAAAAATTTTTGGACGTGTTGCATGTTTTGCAAAAAATCAAATTCAAACTGGAATTCAAATTATACTCAAAACAGAAAAGAAATGGAAAAAGAAAAAGAGAAACGGGAAAAAAACGGGCCAGTGGGCCGAAACCCGCCAGCCGGCCCAATTTTCCTCGCGCCAGCCCGCCCCCGCGCGCCCGCGCTGTCTCTCACAGACAGGTGGGACCCACCTGTCATCCCTAACCCCGCGACCCCGGACTCTTCCGCGCGCGCGCGATCTTAACCGCCCGGAAACCGCGTCCCTCAGCCCGAATTCTGATCCCAGAAGACTCCAACTCGATCACAACCGACCCACCGCCCTTCCCCGGCTATAAAAACCCCAGCCCCGATCGGTTTTTCCCACGCGATCGCCGATTTTTACTCCGGTGAGCACCGAGACTTCGCCGGTGAATTCTGGCCGATCTAAGCTCGGAAACTCTGATCTAACTCGCTGGTTTTGATCCACCGCCTCCGGGGAGCTTTGCAGGTGCAGAAAACTCGGAGACTTACGGTGTAAACACAGCGCCGACGAGCTTCGCCGTGGTTTTGCCTCGGATCTCGCCGCCGATCACTTTCCAGGACCCCCGAGCTCAAGAAAACCCCCGAGGTGAGATCCCTGACCTCCCCTCTACCGGTCTAGGCCATAAGATCACAGTTTTAGGCAGAATTCTCGAGGATCCGAAACTTTCCGGCGAGATCGCCGCTTCCCGCCGCCGGCAGCGCCGCCCGCGCTCGGTCAGAGCGACGTGGCCGTTTGCGCGCCGTTTATTTTAAATCGCACGGTAGACTTTAAAACCCCGCGTACCGGTTCGATGTTATAATCTCAGCCGTCAGTTTAAAATCGGACGGTCCACGTCAGCCCCGCGTTATAAAGACTGGAATTCTTACGTGCTACCCCCTGGGGTTCTCTGGAAATTGAGAGCTAGCCCCGGAAACTTTAGATCTAGCCCCTGGAACTCCAGAAAATCATGTAAATTCATTTAAAAATCAGTTTTAGCCCCTGGACTTAATAAAAATTAGGAAAAACACCTCTGATAAGTGTAGCTAGACCCCTGGAAATTATGAAAATAATATTATAGACCCTGTAATGGGGTGAATTCATTATTTTAGCCCTGTTTAGTATTTAATTTAGAAAATTGAATGTGTAACTAGTGTTTAAAAATTAAAAAGGGGGACAAACATAATTGTCAAAATTAATTAAAAACTTTCTCAGTACTTAGAAAACTTTGGAGTGAGATAAAAATATATTTTTGGGCTCAAATGAATCTGTTTCATCTATTATTCACATTTATTAGTATAGGGACACATTTTTTAAGTAAAGAATAGTTATAGAAAAATAGGGAAAATAATTATGAAATAGTCTACATCAGAAGCCAAGGTCAAAATATGTTATTAAATCATTTAGGACCAGAACCTATACTGTTTAGATGATGTGTATTACTAATTTCATAATAAAATACACAATTATGCATAGGAATGTAAATCTGAAAATATAGCAACTAGTAAATGATAAATGGAGTTTCTAAAATACAAAGAATTCAGTTTAGGGTTGGTAGAAATTCTGAAGGCACATATGGAGAAGAAAAATACTTTTCATACATACTTGGTAGTAAAAAGGTGTAGTAGTTCAATATAAGGAATTTATTTAAAAACTGAAACACACATGTATATATATATATATATAGTAAGTAAGTATAAATATGGACACCAAAGTAGGAATCATATACATATAAATAAAAGTGTATGCAAGCCACAGATCAACACACACACAGAGTAACCACAACACATATAATGGTGAATGAATTTCATAAATATGAATGTGTGGTTTGTATGAAGTGTAAGTGTGAACTATGTCTTATGGATTGTTGTTTTTCTTTTGCTATGTGTGATGGTGTGATGTAGAACCTTCTCAAGAGCAAGTTATTCCTTTCCAAGACCAGGACTACCAATTTCAAGAGCAGCAAGAAGGAGGCAAGTGTCCTTGACCACTTTGATCCTATGCTAGGATGTGTAGATAGAATTATTTGCATTGTCAATTGAAATATGAAACCCATGCTAGGAAAGTTTCCCTAGAATTGCTTTACCTTGTTTCCTTGTAGCTTGGGTTGGGATTCATTTTGTCATGTCATTTATTTACATGCATATGCTTAGCCATGCTTAGAATGGGATATTTGGGACATGAGATCATCAGTTTATTATACCATACTCTTGATTGAGCTATTGGGAGTTATGTAGAGGTAGGGATCAAGGCAAGTTGGATGTTTTGGTTGTGTGCTGGGTGCACGAGACTTGGGTTTGTGTTTAGTACTTGCCTGGATCCTAAGGACCGGTTCATGGAGCATGTAACCCGGCTTTACAGTGCCAACCACATGCTGAGATGGGGCAGCTTGGCCAATTAATTAGGTGTATCCCCGGCGTAGTATGGGTGTGTTGGATGGTGCGGGGAGTAGGTGTCAGCTGGACTACCATATGAACCGCAAGGCTCAAGAGGGGGCCACTGCAGCGGGGTTGGAGCCTCTTGTATGCTGTTAGGGGTGAAACCTCAGTGGGCCCACGCTCGTCGGGAATCCCTTTGTAAAGGCTTCGTAGTGATCTCCTGGCTGCACACCTGGGAAGTGTGAATGTGGATCGTAGCCACTGGCATAATGGAGGTTCTTTTAGTCCACCCGGCAACGGGGGATGAAATCACTACAAGTGGGTACAGTGGTACAAACTCTGCAGAGTCAAAACTGTCTTGACAGCCGTGCTCACGGTCAAGAGCGGCCTGGACTTATTCATGATTAGAGGAGTGATGGTTTTGGAAATTGTGGAAGTTAAGCGGGGAGCTTAACATTGGAAATGATGTTATGGTTATTGGATTATGATAATGGGTTGGGAGATTGGGACCATTTCACCTGTGTAGTAATGTAGGTGCTTAATAAGCTAAGGTGATAGGTATTAATTGCGTAGTGCTTTAACCATGAGTTCAACCTCTCCTTGTTCTAGCCATGCATGATATAATTTTCCCACACTTGCTGAGTACCATTGGTACTCAACCTTGCATATTTGTTGGTTTATATTGCTGCTCAGGTCAAGATAATGAGGTGGTGTATAATGACCAAGATTTTGGACCCGAGGAAGGATTTTAGGTTCATTAAGACCCCCGGGCAACGCCTGTGATGGAGCCCTAAAAGAATAATATTCCGCTGCTAGTTTATTTACTTGTGATGAAGCATTAGTGTCCATTGAGACATTTGCAATGTAAGACTTATTTATATTCGACACCTGGCTTGTAATAAATGATGCTTCACTATTTGTCATCACATGTATGAGAAAATGATCCTGGCATACATGTGATATTCACTTGGTTGTTTCTTCGGAAAAACTGGGTGTGACATAGATACACGTTATCCTCGACTTCAAATTGGAGAGGGCGTCTTCTCCGGTCCATATATTGCTTTTGTCGGGATTGGGAGGCTTTTAAGTTTGCTTTAATCAGACGAACTTTTTCTTCCGCATTGTTGACAAGATCGATCCTGAAGGTGACCCTTTTGTCGGATTCACACCAATTCAGCGGTGTGCGGCTTTTCTTCCGTATAGCACCTCGTAAGGCGCCATCTTGATGCTGGCCTGGTACCCATTATTGTATGAAAACTCAACTAACGGTAAGTGATCTTCCCAATTCTTACCATGGTTGATAGCACAAGCTCGTAACATGCCTTCTAGGATTTGATTTATCGGCTCGGTTTGCCCAACCGTCTGCGGGTGGTACATTGAACTACGGATCAGCTTCGTACCCAATGCAGCATGTAACTGCTCCCAAAAACTGAAAGTTACCTAGAGGGGGGTGAATAGGCTAATAAAACGTGAAACTACTGAAAACAGCGGATTAAACCTGAAGGGCCGGATTAGTCCGGTCTGGGGGTGGACTAGTCCGGTCTAGGTATAGAAATTGTGTTTTTACGGATTTCTTTTCAAGTTTGTTTAAGCGGAAGATATGTAAGTATTCTAACAATCTAATCAACTAATTTGTGAATGAGAAACTGATTGGATTGCAAGACTCACAACTATAAAGCAATTAACAAGTTTTGAGCAAGACAAAAGCTTAACAAGCAACTCGAGTGAATAAACGAGAAAGTAAAGGAATCGAGTGACTCGATTTATCCCGAGATCCGATTCCACACAGGAATCTATGTCCCCGTTGAGGAGTCCACAAAGGACTAGGTCTCTTCCAACCCTACCCTCACTGAGCGATCACTAAGATCAAGCCCGGGTTCTTCACTATCAATCAAAGTGTGATTACAATATACTTAGGGGCTACTCACAACTTGAGGCTCCCTACAACATCCTAGAAGTTCTAAGAAACAAAATACAATAGCCAAGAACTCAAATTAACAATTAGAGTGCAAAAGATTCAAACCGAGAGCTTAAACGTTGATCACCACGTCTCTCCTCTCACAAATCCACGAACCCCTCAAGATATAATCTTAGAGGTCAAGAAGGTGAGGAAAGAGGCTTAGAAGAGCTCAAGGAATGAGTTTTTGGTGCTAGGGTTTCAGTGCAGTCCATTTGAAACCGTAGGTCCCTTTTTATAGGGATCCCGGCATCTAACCGTTACACCTACTAAAATTCGGACTAGTCCGGTCAGAACCCAGGACTAGTCCGTCCTTGGGGGACCACTTACGTCACAAAGGCTACCAACTAAAGTCCCCATGAACTTTGAATTCAAACGGTCATAAAATCCCGGACTAGTCCGTTGAGGAGCGGACTAGTCCGATCTCACACAGGAACCTTTGCTCCAGGTGAGAACAGACTAGTCTGGCAAGCAGCGGACTAGTCCGGCCACAAGGGCGGACTAGTCCGGTCTTACTAGACTTAGTCTCAACAACTCTCTAACCTTAAATTATGGACTAGTCTATCCATATCCAGACTAATCCGAGCTCACACAGGAACAATTGTTCCGTCCTAAACCGGACTAGTCTAAAGAAACTGGACTAGTCCGGCCAGCTGAGCGGACTAGTCCGAGGTCACTCAGAGGTACTTCCTCCGTACCTAAGCGGCTTAGTCCGATAGGCGGACTAGTCCGGCCCCATGGGCGGACTAGTTTGGCCTTCCGGGACATGGTCTCAGAAACGCTCAGATTTACACAAGAACGGACTAGTCCGGCCTAAAACGGACAAGTCCGAACTCACTCAGAGACTTGTAGTCGGGTCCAAAACGGAATAGTCCAGTTGGGTCGGACTAGTCTGGCCTTGATTCTAGACAAGTCCGGTATACATTCTCAGCCATACCTATCACTATTTCCTCCCAAGATTCTAGCTAAAAATTTGAGGTCTCTAATGATTCTCAAGCACTCTAAAAGAGAAGACCCTGTACACAACTAGAAAATGTGAAACTTAATAATCAAATTCTGTTTTCTACTCTTGCAAGTCTTCTTCTTTTCCTTTTTTCTTTTTGAGAGACTCCACATCGTTCCTATCTCAAGGACCTGTGCTCATACTCAGTAAAGCTAATTAGTATCTTAATTGTCATCATTAATCATCCAAAACCCACGGGGATTACCTAGATGCACTTTCAATTTCCCCCTTTTTGGTGATTGATGACAACACATTGAGACTATCAATTAATGGATATAAGAGTTTGTTTTCATAATACATGTATGTATGATTTACTCCCCCTAAATGTGTGCACAAGAGTTTGTCAAGAAAAATATGCACATGAATGAGTTCTATGGGGATTTCATACACATATGTGTTATGGTGGGGTGTCTAAGTGTGATGTGATAAAAGGAGTGTAAAATGCATTGAGGGGAATATAAATGACATCAACTAACAAGATCATCTCAACATGGCATAGTATGAAGACATAATGTGGCGTAGTCATTACAAAATAACATAACGTGGCATAATCATTACAAGACAAGACAAGACAAGAATTTTAAAAAATCTTAAGCTAGAATACTCCCCCTCTTTCTCTCCCCCTTTGGCATCAAAGCACCAAAATGGAGAAGAAAAGAGAGAAGGGCCTAATTGCTATCGTCTTCATCTTGATCTTCGCCTTGTTCACTTTGAGTTTCCTCATCGTCATCCTCATGATGAGCGTGGGAGGTAGGAGGAGCAGAAGAGGAGGAACCACCTCAGTGAGTGTGGGAAACTCGGTTACTCCTTCATCGTACGATGACGGTGGGGACATAGGTATCTCCATCTTGTCGCACATTGCCTTGAGGTACTTCTCTTGGCGTTTCTTCATTCTCTGTGTGTGAACTTCTTCCTTCCGGCATGAAGAGAAGATTGCCTTGAAGATTTTGAGCAGCCCACTAGAAGAGCCACTCGACGATGGAGGAGCAGACGGCCCAGCTGAAGAGGATGGAGCTGCAGAGGAGCTCGTACCCAAGGACACAGGAGGGCGAGGAAGAGGAGTCGGCATTTGTGGATGCAGCTTCCTGTGCTTCACATCCTTGGCAAATTCCACACCGGTGACTTTCTCGATCATGCACATAATATATGGCACATAGCCACAAGACCTGTTTGGAGTGTAGGAGGTGTTGAAGATATGTAGTCGAAGACGTTGAACCGCTCTTCTTCATTGAGTAGCTTCAATAAGTTTCTTAGATACCCTTGTATCATCCCCGCATCTCCATCCTTGGGAGCAAGTATCTTCCTCAGGATTTGGTTGAGAACTCCAAAGAAGGGCTTGATGTTGTGAGTTGAGGATGGCTCATAGGTGAGGTATGATGGATACATAAAGTCCAAGTCATCCTTTCCCAAGGTCCTTTCATTGTGAACTATGATCTCATAGTTCAAATGCTCCTCAAGCCCGAGGATCCTTGCAAACTCATCGTACAGCACCGAGTACACCACACCATTTGTCATCCAAGTGATCTTCCTGTTTAAATAGGTGTGGAAGTAGTAGGTGGTGTAGAATTGGACTATGACTTCAATGTTCCAGTCATACTGAAAAGCCATCAAATCCTTGACCCCATGGCGTTCTACAGCTTCAATCACTACATCAAAAGCTTGATGCTTTTTGTTCGCCATATAGGACCAATCCACCCACTGAGCATCGACTACCGGTGTCTACATTGGAAGATAGACGAGCCGGTAATAGTCACAATGGAAGTCACACCGGAAGCGAGGATCTGGTGTGGCCTTCTCATACTTGTAGACTTCTTCTTCTCTGAGCCTTCTAGCTTTCTCAGCTCCCTTCCCTTTGAATTTTGCACTCGGCAAATTGGGTTGGCCGTTTGGATTGTGCATGGGTGGTGCTCTCTCAAGTGGCCCAACTAGTCCTTGTGGAGAATTCCTCCTTCCCCGCCTAGGGATTTCATGAATGACAAGTCCCCTGTTGGCCAAGGCCTTTTTCCTAGGAGGATCTGCTGCTTTTCCTTTCCCTTTGTCTTGGGTCGTTCCTTGTGACTAAGCTTGTTGTTTTTCCTTCAAGGTCACCAACCTCTTCCTTCTTGGAGGATCAACGAACTGAGATGTTTGTGCTTCCCTGTTAGCCCATTTCTTTGTCCGAGCCTCCCTTGCTGCAGCCTCACCCGCTTCGGCCTCGGCTACTACACGATATGCGGCTTGGTGAGCCGCTTCGGCCTCGGGGTTGGGAAGAGGACTGTCTCCGGATCCTCACATGATCTGGTGATAGATGAAAGGGAAAGATTAGACACGAAAGAATTGTGTTTGAATTAGTGTACATTCACAAAGTTAGGGGCTAAAACTGCATCAGTCGTACTTGTCCGGGCCTGGGGCAGACTAGTCTGCACAGGACGGACTTGTCCAGCCAGTGTCCGTACTAGTCCGGATTCTACCGTTTTAAACCCTAACTTAAGCGAGTTGAGCACAAATTCACAAAACTAGATGCAATACTACAAGGAATACAACAATATGGCGTAAGGACATCAGGGAAAGGCCTAAGGCACTAGAAATATGACCTAGAAACAAGGGATTTGCAAAAAATCAAAGCTAGGTCAAAAAGTACCTTAGAACGAAGAAAGTTGATGAAATCCGCAGATCGGAGGAGCGGAGATGGTCATGAAAGGGTTCCCCGCACTCCACAAGCCTTGAATCAAGGATTCCTTCGAGGGATTTGAGGGAGAGCTCCAAAATTGCCAATGAGGGCGAGTTTTGGAGGAGAAGAGGGGTGTAGAAGTGAATGAGAGAGGGAGTGGGTTCGGCCCCGACCCTTGGAGGTTAAGCCTTTAGGGGCCGGACTAGTCCGGTTCGCTGTCCACACTAGTCCGGTATGTCGGGTTAGGTCCGGACTTGTCCGGATGCAGTCCGAACTAGTCCGTTGTGGACTTGTCTGCTGCATCCCGGATTATTCAAGATATCTGGACTTGTCCGGCCTGTAGGGCGGACTAGTCCGGTTCTTGAAGGATGATAAATTCCTATATATTATAATTTCACCAAGAGTGATTAAGGTGAATTTACTCGCACCTTCTATTAGATAACTATGGTCAGTATATACCAAAGCACACAATTAGATTATGACCATAATATATCTAAAAATAATGTGAGATAAAATTAGAAGGGGAACAAGTTATTCACAATCATGCATAACTTTGAAGTTTGTGAAAAATTTTGAAGATTCTAAATTACTACATTCAGATGTACAACATTTCAAGACACATTCCTAGAGTCTAGGATATTTAGTTCATTTCGATGTTCACAAAATGATTTTTCATCTAGTGGCTTGGTGAAAATATCGGCTAGTTATTTTTCGGTTCTCACATGTGAGATAGCTATGTCCCCCTTTATAGAATGGTCTCTCAAAAAGTGATGCCGGATGTCTATGTGTTTGGTCCTAGAGTGTTCAACGGGGTTATGGGCAATCTTAATGGCACTCTCATTGTCGCATAGGAGTGGAATGTGGTTCATATTGTAACCATAATTCCTTAGAGTTTGTCGCATACAAAGAAGTTGAGCACAACAACTTCCGGCTGCAACATACTCCGCTTCGGCTGTGGAAAGGGCAATGGAATTTTTTTTCTTGGATGACCATGATACTAGGTACCTACCCAAGAATTGACAAGTCTCGGAGGTGCTTTTTCTATGTACTTTACATCCAGCGCAATCCACATCGGAATTCCCAATGAGATTAAACTTAGACCCCTTTGGATACCACAATTCTAGGTTTGGTGTGTGAACTAAATATCTTAAGATTCTTTTAATGGCAGTTAAGTGACATTCTTTAGGAGATGCTTGAAATCTTGCACACAAGCATACACTAAGCATGATATCGGGGCTAGATGCACAAATATAAAGCAATGAACCAATCATAGAGCGATATACCTTTTGATCCACGCTTGGTCCATCTTCATTGAGATCGAAGTGCCCGTTCGTTGTCATTGGTGTCTTGATGGGTTTGGCCTTGTCCATGTCAAGCTTCTTGAGTATGTCTTGTGTGTACTTCGTTTGACTAATTAACGTGTCTTCCTTGAGTTGCTTGACTTGAAATCCTAGGAAGAACTTCAACTCCCCCATCATAGACATCTCAAACCTATCCGTCATTATCTTACTAAACTCAATATAAAAATATTTGTTAGTTGAACCAAATATAATGTCATCGACATATATTTGGCACACAAAGAGATCATCATCTACATTCTTTGTGAAAGAGTGTAATCAGCCTTGCCTATCCTAAAACCATTATCAATAATAAAGTCTCTAAGACACTCATACCAAGCTCTAGGAGCTTGTTTGAGGCCATAGAGAGCTTTATGCAATTTAAACACATGATTAGGATATTCTTGATCTTTAAACCCGGGTGGTTGCTCCACATACACTTCCTCCTTGATTGGACCATTGAGGAAGGCGCTTTTCACATCCATTTGATAAATCTTGAAATCATAGTGAGTAGCATAGGCCAATAGAATACGAATTGACTCAAGCCTAGCTACGGGAGCAAAGGTTTCATCGAAGTCCAAACCTTCGACTTGAGCATATCCCTTTGCCACAAGTCGGGCATTATTCCTTATCACCACTCCGTGTTTGTCTTGCTTGTGGCGGAACACCCACTTGGTGCCTACCACATTTGCATTAGGTCTCTTCACCAACTCCCACACTTGGTTTCTTGTGAAGTTGTTCAACTCTTCTTGCACGGCCACCACCCAATCTGGATCCTTGAGTGCTTCTTCCACCCTAAATGGTTCCAAGGAGGACACAAAAGAGTAATTTGCACAAAAGTTAGCCATTCGAGATCGTGTTCTTACCCCTTTTGTGATATCTCCAAGGATGTTGTCAACGGGGTGATCCCGTTGAATGCTTTGATGAACCCTTGGGTGAGGCACTTGAGTTCTTGAGTGGTCTTCTTCTTCGTCGTCTCCCCCTTGATCAACGTCATCGTCTCGATTTTCTCCTTCTTGAACTTGACCATCTTGATCTTGGGGATCTTGAGTTGGATCTTGTGTGAGAGGCGCCGATTGTGATGAACTTGGAGCATCTTGTCCTACATCTTCTTGAGGACGGACTTCTCCAAGCCCCATTCTTCTTAGTGCTACACATGGTGCTTCTTCTTCATCTAGCACACATTGATCGAATTGCTCCACTTGGAAGCCATTAGTTTCATCAAACACAACGTCACTTGCAATTTCAACACAACCGGAGGTTTTGTTGAAAACACGATAGGCGTAGGTGTTTGAGTCATAACCAAGTAAAAAAACCTTCATCGGATTTTGAAGCGAACTTTGAATTCCTAGGCTTCTTGTTGAGAATGTAGATTTACTTCCGAAAATACGGAAGTTAGAGATGTTGGGTTTGTTACCGGTTAGGAGCTCGTATGGAGTTTTCTTCAAAACTCGATGGAGATAGAGGCGGTTTGTGGCGTGGCAAGCAGTGTTGACCGCTTCCGCCCAAAACCGATCCGAAGTCTTGTACTCATCAAGCATGGTTCTTGCCATCTCCATGAGTGTGCGGTTCTTCCTTTCGGTCACCCCATTTTGTTAAGGGGAGTAGGGGGCCGAAAACCCATTCTTGATGCCCTCTTCATCCAAGTATTCTTCTACTTGGGTGTTCTTGAACTCAGAGCCGTTATCACTCCTTATCTTCTTGATTCTTAAGGAGAACTCATTTTGAGCTCTCCTCAAGAACTTCTTGAGGACATTTTGAGTTTCTCCCTTATCATGCAAGAAAAATACCCAAGTGAAGCGAGTATAGTCATCAACAATTACTAAACCATATTTGTTATCACCAATGCTTATGTAGGTGGCTGGGCCAAAGAGGTCCATGTGAAGCATCTCCAATGGTCTTGTTGTCGTCATCTCATTCTTGGTGTGATGAGCTGCTCCAATTTGTTTTCTGGCTTGAAACGCTCTACATGGCCTATCTTTCTTAAAAACAACATCCTTTAGTCCACGGATGTGATCTCCCTTTAGAAGTTTTTATAAGTTCCTCATGCCAACATGGGCTAGTCTCCTATGCCACAACCATCCCATGTTGGTTTTTGCTATTAATCATGTGTCAAAATGAGCTTTATCCGTGGAGAAATCCACTAAGTAAAGCTTTCCCTTCAACACACCCTTAAAGGCAATTGAGTTATCACTTCTTCTAGATACGGCTACACCCTCGTTGGTAAACAAGCAATTGTAACCTTTCTCACATAGTTGAGATATGGACAATAGGTTATAATCTAGTGATTCAACATGTAGAACATGAGAAAGCGAGTGTTGAGAAGAGATTGCAATTTTACCAATACCGAGCACCATTCCTTGACTATTGTCGCCAAAGTAGATGCCTTCACTTGGATCATCATTTTCTTCATACTCAATGAACATCTTCCTCTCTCCGGTCATATGATTAGTGCACCCACTATCTAGCTCCCATTTAGTGCCACCGGAGGAGTAGTTCTGCAAAACAATTTAAGCTTTGGTTTTAGGTACCCAAACGAGGGTGGGTCCTTTGAGGTTAGTCACAAGGCATTTGGGCACACACACACAAGTTTTTGGACTCTTGTGGAGTGGCCCAACATATTTAGCATATACTCGACCATACTTGCTCTTCATTAGAACATAAGATGCATCAAAGTTATGAAATACGGTAGAGTTTTTATTTTTGGCAATTTCATGTGAGGTAGATGCAAGGTTTTTATTCTTGACTTGAGTTGAGTTCTCTTTGACAAAAGCTACACACTTGTTATTTTTATTGAGGATTCTAGCAATTTGCTTTCCTCCCCTAGTATAACCAAGTCCATCTTTGATAAGAGGAGATCTTGTGATTGAGTATGCACTATGTGCATATTTGATCTTCTCCTTATCAAAGATCCCACTTTTGTGTGTATTTTTGCTTTGTGCCTCTTTGAGTTCATTTTTCAAGTTTAGAACAAGATTAGCACATTTGCAAGTTTTAGTGTTGGATTCCATATTTGTCGAGGAAGAGTTCTTGGAGGATGAAATAGTTGAGATACTTGACTTAAGTGAGTTGTATTGTGCTTCAATATTCTTGTGAGTCTTGGTCAAACTCACAAGTTCATATTGAAGTACTACATTCGTACTCTTAAGTTCTACACAAGTTTCCTTGCTCAAGACAAGTTTGCTTTCAAGTGCTCTACTCTTCTCTCTCTCTCAAGTTCAAGGAGCTTCTCAATCTCAAGGTTTCTTTCCTTTTCAAGGATAAGCAATTCTTCTTGTTGATTGAGAAGCTCTTCTTGTTCAAATATTTCATCCGATGGCATTTTCATTTTACCTATAGCATTTTTGTTTAAGCCCTTAAACATGAATTCATTTTTGCTATTGCTATAAAAGTCATCATCATTAGCAACAATATGTAATTTGGAAGGTTTAGATATTACCTTACACTTTCCTTCCTTTGCCATGAGGCATGTGTGGCTTGTGCTCTTCCAATCACCCTTGTTTGGCAAGAGTGATTTCTTCATGGTTGGCCTCTTGATGGCGACGGTTGCCACCTTTTCTTCATCTTCAGAAGAGGACTCTTCGTTTGAGTCCCACTCTTCTCCAATGTGAGCTTGTCCATAAGCCTTCTTCTTTTTGAAGATCTTCTTGTCTTGAGGTTTCCCGTTCGTCCTTCTTCTTCCTCTTTTCATCTTCCTTGCTATGGGGGCAATTTACAATGAAATGGCCCTATTCGCCGCAGTTGTAGCAAGTCTTCTTTCTTCTTGACTTGCCCTTGTCCTTGCTCTTGTTCTCATAGTGATGGCTTTTTCTTCTCCTCATCATTCTTTTCAATCTTTTGATGAAGAAGGCAATTTCTTCATCATCCATGTCCATGCTCTCATCATCACTCTCTTCATCATCACTTGTGAGTTGCATTTCTTTTCCCTTGGACATGGATGTTGCCTTGAGAGTAATGCCTTTCTTCTTATATGAGGTGATCTTTGCTAGGTCGTTGGCGTGTTAAGCTTCCTTCTCCATCATCTCGTGGTTGATGATCTTCCCTAACAGTTCATCCGGAGTCATCATGTGGAAGTTTGGACTTTCTCGGATTAGAGTGCATAGGGTCACATTGCGAGGCATGAAAGCTCTTATCATTCTCTTGACCACCTCATAATCATTCCATTTCTTGCATCCATACGCCCGACTCTTGTTGATGAGAGTTTTGAGCCGGTTGTACATTTCTTGAGGTGTTTCGCCTTCTTCCATGGCGAACCTTCCAAGCTCTCCTTCGATCATCTCGATCTTGGCTTCCCTCACGGATCGGTTCCTTCATGTGCGATCTTGAGGGTGTCCCAAATATATTTGGCGAGCTCTAACCAATCCACCTTATTGAATTCTTCGAGGCTTAGGGATGAGTTGAGCACGGGCGCCGCTTGTGCATTGCGGTGGATTTGTTGTTCTTGCTCTTGGGTGAGTTCATCCTCGTCTTTGGGGATATCTGTACTTGTACAAACAACATGCCAAAGACTTGGGTTTAAGGAGATTAGATGCAACTTCATGTTGTGCTTCCACATGGTATAGTTAGTTCCATCAAAGTGAGATGGTTTGCCTAAGTGAATTGGCAAATAACTAAATTGTGAATTTAGACGCTCATAATTAAAAGGATATCGCGAGTAGTCTTGTTGACTACTCTTGAGCTTCTTCTCCAATTTCTCCTTCCTTTTGTTCTTAGCTTCCTCCTTCTTCTTCTTGAGGAGAGCCATGAGACGAAGAACTTCTTCATCTTCTTCCAAGCTTGAGACGTCTTGTAGAGGAGTAACAGCTGGAGGTGGGTTAGAACCTTGCTCTTCGAAGTTGCTCAGACTTGCTCCTTTTTCCTTGGTAGGATCAACTTGACTACCGGTCTTCTCCCCAATCTCCTCTCCAAGCGGTTAAGCTTTTGTGAAGAGTTAGGCTCTGATACCAATTGAAAGTTGCCTAGAGGGGGGTGAATAGGCTAATAAAACCTGAAACTACTGAAGAACAGCGGATTAAACCTGAAGGGCCGGACTAGTCCGGTCTAGGGGGGCTAGTCCAGTCTATGTATAGAAATTGTGTTTTTATGGATTTCTTTTCAAGTTTGTTTAAGCGGAATATATGTAAGTAGTCTAACAATTTAATCAACTAATTTGTGAATGAGAAACTAATTGGATTGCAAGACTCACAACTATAAAGCAATTAACAAGTTTTGAGCGAGACAAAAACTTAACAAGCAACTCTAGTGAATAAACGAGAAAGTAAAGGAATCAAGAGACTCAATTTATCCCGAGGTTCAATTCCACACAAGAATCTACGTCCCCGTTGAGGAGTCCACAAAGGACCGGGTCTCTTCCATCCCTACCCTCACCGAGCGATCACTAAGATCAAGCCCGGGTTCTTCACTATCAATCAAAGTGTGATTACAATATACTTAGGGGCTACTCACAACTTGAGACTCCCTACAACAACCTAGAAGTTCTAGGAAACAAAATACAACAGCCAAGAACTCAAATTAATAATTGGAGTGCAAGAGATTCAAACTTAGAGCTCAAACATTGATCACCGCGTCTCTCCTATTACAAATCCACAAACCCCTTGAGATTCAATCTTAGGGGTCAATAAGGTGAGGAAAGAGGCTTAGAAGAGCTCAAGGAATGAGTTTTCGGCGCTAGGGTTTCAGTGCAGTCCATTTGAAACCAGGGGGTCCCTAACCGTTACACCTATTAAAGTCCGGACTAGTCCGGTCAAAACCCCGGACTAGTCCGTCCTTGGGGGACCACTTACGTCAAAAAGGCTACCAACTAAAGTCCCTGTGAACTTTGAATTCAAACAGACATAAAATCTCTGACTAGTCCGTTGAGGAGCGGACTAGTCCGATCTCACACAGGAACCTTTGCTCCAGGTGAGAACGGACTAGTTTGGCAAGCAGCGAACTAGTCCGGCCACAAGGGCGGACTAGTCCGGTCTTACCAGACTTAGTCTCGACAACTCTCTAACCTCAGATTACGGACTAGTCTAGCCATATCCGGACTAGTCCGAGCTCACACAAGAACAATTGTTCTGTCCTAAACCGGACTAGTCCGGCCAGCTGAGCGGACTAGTCCGAGGTCACTCAGTGGTACTTCCTCTGGACCTAAGCGGCTTAGTCCGATAGGTGGACTAGTCCAGCCTTCCGGGACTTGGTCTCAGAAACGCTCAGACTTACACAAGAACGGACTAGTCCGGCCGAAAACGGACAAGTCCGAACTCACTCAGAGACTTGTAGTCCGGTCTAAAACGGAATAGTCCGGTTGGCTCGGACTAGTCCGGCCTTGAGTCCGGACAAGTCCAGTTTACATTCTCAGCCATAACTATGACTATTTCCTCCCAAGATTCTAGCTAAAAATTTGAGCTCTCTAATGATTCCAATCACTCTAAAAGAGAAGACCCTGTACACAACTAGAAAATATGAAACTCAATAATAAAATTCTATTTTCTACTCTTGCAAGTATTCTTCTTTTCCTTTTTGCTTTTTGAGAGACTCCACATTCATTACTATCTCAAGGACCTGTGCTCATACTCAGTAAAGCTCATTAGTATCTTAATTGTCGTCATCAATCATCCAAAACCCAAGGGGATTACCTAGATGCACTTTCAAAAATGAGATACAAATAAAGTGCCCCGATCCGAGATAATAGTGCGGGGTACGCCGTATAAGCAAAGAATCCGTGAGATGTACAGTTCAGCATACTTCTTGGCGTTGTAGTTGGTGTTGACCGGGATAAAATGGGCAACCTTCGTGAGCCGGTCGACGATCACCCACACTGAATCATGTTTCTGAAATGTAGTGGGTAAACCGACGATGAAGTCCATGCTCACTCCTCCCACTTCTAGGTAGGAATGCAGAGCGGTTGCAACAGTACCGGTTTCTTCATGTTGTCAGCCTTCACCCTCCGGCATGTATCACACTCGGACACGTATTTCATGATCTCTCCCTTCATTCGTGTCCACCAATACTTGCCTCTGAGTTCTTGATACATCTTGTTGCTGCCGGGGTGAATAGAAAACTTTGACAAGTGAGCCTCATCAAAGATTTTCTTCCTCAGTTCCGGGTTACGGGGTACGACTATCCTGTTCTTGAACCACAGGACACCGTCTCCGTCCTTCCGGAAACATTTCAATTCCCCACTGTCTACACGTCTCCACAAACGTGACATTCCCTTGTCATGTTTCTGATGACAATCCATAATTCTGATGACACAAAATCATTTGAAAGTTCAAGATTCAATTCTAAATTTGAATTTGATCCAATTCATCAAAAGGTGAAATATAAGATTTTCCACTCGATGACATGAACTCAATCCTTCACATGAAATGACACCACTCTAGACATGTACAAAAATCTCTGTTCTGAAATGTGAGGTAATCTCTACAAACTATGATTTTAAACAATTGTTTAGAAGAGAAAATCTATAATTCAAATTTTGCTTGGGCGAATTCAAATCTGATTGCACCTAAATGAAGATTTTATCGAGCAGAATCACTCTGCAAATTTTTATCATTTTTGGAAGCTTCTAGGTATTCCTTTTTGAATTAGAAAGTTGGTGCAGGTTTGAAATTCAGGGGAAAAGAAAAATCCTTGTGGGACCCATCTGTCAATGGCTTCTTCCTCCACACTGCCATCCTCGGGGCTGCTGCTGGTGCATGCCTGCCAGCACGACGGCGTGCCGTGCGCGCTCGACCGGCCGGCAGCAGCGCCTTAAACTCGTCAACACTCCGGCCTCACTTCACACACCATCCTCACTACGCAGTCGCCATTTCCATTCGCCTGTACGCTCACCACTCGCCATTGCCATCGTCGTGCCCTCACCACAAGCGCACCACGCCTCCAGCTCCAACCAATGTCACCGGTGCTCTCGCCTCCTGAAGCTACGCCGACCGCCTAACAATTCCTCCCCACGCCAAACAGACCCGAATCGAGGTTCTTCGCCAATGACTCTAATCGGACCTCCAGCGCCTTAACCGCGAAATTCGTTCTCTGTTCTTTGAGTGAGCTAGATTCCTCTTACCCACACCGTGTCCACCCTTGTGCGCATCTATCTGAACATTTTCCCACTCGTTTTCTTGACCCAGGTTGTACTTTTGGACGTTGCCGCCGGTTCGAGCTCGATGCCACCTCACCGTTGAACTCCGCTTTCCCGGCCCTCTCCTCGTCAACTAGATACACGCCGGTGTTCTTTACCTCTAGGTGAAGCTCACGGTGCTATTTCCCCCTCCTCTTTCGCCTCAGGAAAAATGCACAGCATTGCCGAAGTCCGGCGCCGGATGGACCTCATCGCCGGCATGCTGCAGCCCGCCCCGGTGCTGCTGCTACCCAATGGCGAGGTGCCATGGGCGCTGCGGTTCGTCTGGGCTCCTCCCCGCTGCCGAGCACCGCTCCGGCGAGGCTCGGCGAGGAGCAGCCACGCCATCCATGGCTGGTCGAGCTCCAGCCAGGATCTGGTGTGGCCAGCGCCAGATCCCGTGCGCCCAGGCCATCCTGTAGCTTGGTGTGGCAGGCTCAGCCATTTTCAAATTCCAGGAAATTGTCCCCACTCCCAAAATTCATAGAAAATTGTAGGGAACTCCAAACATGATGAAACCAATTTCTTTGAGTCCATAAGTCCTCTATAATGCTGTGATCTTTTTATATCATAAAAACCTATAATATTTTCTGGTAATTTAATTTCTCTAAACACCATTATCCCAATTGTGGGCTCTCTATTGCTCTGATTGAGCCCAAATTTTGCCATGATGCTCCACCTATATATTCTAGATAAACATAAAAATTTCAGCTTCATCGCTCTTCCAGAACTGTATTAATTGTAACCGTGGCATAATAAGACATATTTGCTTATTATTTTTACTGTGGATCCACACTTAGGTGGTTTGACCTCAAAGTTTGCAAGAGCGCTTCTAATAATCCAGAAGCGTTACATAAAAATTTCAGCTCCATTGCCCATGTAAAACTATTTTAGTTCTAGTATTTGCATAATGGCACATAAACACTAAAGTGAGAACTATATGCATGTTTAATATGTTATTTCTTAAACCTTACTACCAGATTTTATATTTGATCATCATGTTGATAAATTATCTTAAATCACACTAAGTTGATGCTTAGGTAATAATGGCACCTTATCCACCTATATGATTATGCTAGCGATTAGTTTTATTTTTGCATACATGACATAAAATAGAGACCAAGGAGCTCGAGGAGGTACAACAATAGGAGAAGGAAGCTCAGATGAACCTTAACTTAAGCACTAACATAGATCAAGGCAAGCCCCAATTTTACTCATAATCCTTGGATTGAGTCCTTTTATATAATCTCATGGGTTTGGTTGTTTTATTTGTTTTATGTGCATTATGTTTAGGTGTTGTATGAAACCTACTTGCATGACCATAAAGCCTTGGGTCTGAATGGGGTTTAGAACCTACCCATGCTGCGCTAATCACTAGGTTCTACCACTAGGAATGAGTAAGTGGGGACTACTCATGGGGGTATGGCATCCACATGAGGGTTTATGTGGATTAATCATCCTTTAATGAAGTTTGAGACCGAGCGAGCATGTACAGCAGCGGCACATGGGTGTCGTATGCTCATGTTGATTGAGGACCGTGTCATAGTCGGCCCCTTGAACAAGTATTGATTTTGTACCGGAAGGATGCTAGTATTATGGGAATCAGTAAACCGATGTACCATGGAATCTCGTGTCAACGATCCTGCGACAGACCTTAGTCAGGCGTTGAGAGGACAATAGGTAATCCTACATGGGGTATGTCTTGGACATCACGTGGGAAACCCTTTGTCCGGGCCGGTCACCTTTTTTCGGCATTAGGCGAAGCGAGAAAGGTTGCCACATACGACTTGAGTGAGCTTGTCATGCGTCTTCAAAAGTGCGTACGTGTCGTTTTTCCGGGTTATGTTCTACAGAATAAAACCATTGGTTTGAATCGCTGTTCACTAGCGGTAAAAATGAGTCCGCTTGTTTAAGTCGTCGTCGCGTAGTAACAACTGGCATAGTATTGAAATTTGATGATTATGTAATTATAAATTCCAATTTTGCTTGCATCCTTGTATGTTTAGTTATATTTGCTAATTAAGTTTACACTTCTATAATTGTTAACTTGAGGCTAAAATATGACTACCCTCCTAATGTTAATGCTTTGAAGCTATCCACTACCCTTTTAAACAAGCACTTGATCCTTGCATACTAGTATGGTCTAGAAATTATTTTCATCAGGTAAGTCTTGCTACGATTAGTAGCTTACCGGTTTGTTGATCCTATTTTTTTAGGTGAGTATCTACTTTATGACATGATGCATATGAGGGCTTCCCTAACATTGCACCACCGCCCGAGGGATGGGTGGCACAATAGGAGCCCGAGTCGCCGCCGGCTTGATTTATGTGTTGCTAGTGCGGCGTGCCATTGGGCTATGGTGCGTTATTTTGCTAAATGCCGTTATGAGAGAATACTCGGTTACTACTCGTATTTTGCTACTCTCAAGTATTTTGCAACGTTTAACCTATGTACTCACTGTAAAAATTTATGTATGTTGTTCTTAAATTATGTTGCTTGTATATGCAATTGGCGATGATTCATCACGTGTCACCATCCCGTGCAAAGAACCTGTGTTGTGATTGTGTCTGTTGCTTTCGGGCGACCGGCCGTCACACCGCTATCTCTTCACCGATGGTGGGGATAAGGGCTAAGTTGTAGAGAGCTCCATGGGGAACCACATGCAATGGTGGCTCACTCTTTTCCAACAGGGTGATGGTCGGACTTTGTACGTGTGACTTGCGAATCAGTGTATCCGCCACCACGTTTGCTTTGTAGGGGTGATAATGGATTTCTATTTCATAATCTTTTATCAGTTCTAACCATCTTCTTTGCCTCATGTTCAACTCCTTCCGGGTGAATATGTACTTGAGGCTCTTGTGGTTGGTATATAAATGTACGAGGTTACCGAGTAGGTAGTGCCTACACATTTTGAGTGCGAGTACCACAGCAGCGAGTTCTAAGTCATGAGTTGGATAATTTTGCTCATGATTCCGGAGCTGCCGTGATCCATATGCAACCACTCCTGAGTCTTGCATCAGCACACATCCGAGCCCAATGCTGGACGCATCGTAGTACACATTGAACGGTTTTGTTGTGTCTGACAGTGCCAAAACCGGTGCTGATGTTAGGTGCTTCACTAAAGCCTTGAATGCTTCTTCACATGCTGGACTCCAAACATATTTGGTAGCCTTCTTCAGCAGCTCGGTCATAGGTTTGGCAATCTTTGAGAAGTTTGGAATGAACCTCCGATAATATCCCGCGAGTCTGAGAAAACTCGGTACCTCGTGAACAGACCTCGGGGACTTCCAATTCAGAACTTGTGTAATCTTACTCGGGTCTACAGCGATGCCCTCCGCTGAGACAATATGCCTGAGGAAAGTTACTTGCGATATCCAAAATTCACACTTGCTGAATTTCGCGTATAGCTTGTGATCTCGCAGCCGTTGCAAGACTATACGCAGGTGCTTCGCGCGTTCTTCCTCCGACATAGAATATACCAGTATGTCATCGATGAAGACCACGACAAACTTGTCTAGCTCCGGCATGAATACCGAGTTCATCAAGTACATGAAATGAGCTAGAGCGTTGGTAAATCCTGTACCTCGTCGAGAAATCTATCTTCGGAATATCCTCAGTCTGTATCTTAATCTGATGGTGCCCTGATCTTAAATACATCTTGGAAAAGATCTTTACTTTGACCAACTGATCAAACAACATGTCGATCCGTGGCAACGGGTACTTGTTTTTTATAGTTACGGTGTTTAGTGGATGATAGTCCATGCAAAGCCGCAACATTTCATCCTTCTTCTTCACGAATAATGCCGAAAAGCCCCATGGCGAGGAGCACGGCCTAATAAACCCCTTTTCTAGCAGGTCCGTCAACTGCGTTTTCAATTCTGTCAACTCCTTTGGTGCCATCTTGTGCGGCCTTCGGGATATTGCCATTGTTCCCAGCGCAAGTTCAATCTTGAACTCCACCTCCCGGTCGGGTGGCATCCTCGGTAAATCATCCGGAAACACGTAAGGGAACTCTCGAACTACTGGAATATCTTCCAATCTGATGGTGGTGGATTGGTATACGGCTGGAAGTTTTATTTCTGGACTGTCCAGAAATAATGAATGAGACTCGTGCATTTCTGAGTGCAAATGCACGACTCGTAGGACGGTGTCTAAAACAGCGCCGTGGCAGGTTAACCACGACATCGCTAAGATGAAATCGACCTTTTGTCTTTCTAAAGCTATGAGAGACATAGAGTATACTCTACCCCCTAAGCATAATGGCGCTTTTTGAACCATCATGCTTGCTGAAATTTGACCACCCGGTGAACAAATCAAGTATGGACTTCTGGTGGGTAGTATCTGCAAACTGTGCTCAGCAATATAAGCTTGGATAATAAAATTATGTGTGGCACCTGAATCAAATAAAACTATGGTGTATTTGTGGAGTTGGAACATACCCGCAAGTATGGGTTCTACCTCCAGCACGTTCTCTATGGTGAGTTGGTGGATGGTGCCGGGCTTAGGGTTTGCCCGCCACGCATTAATGGGATTCCGAGGCTGATTCCTCCCCAGAAATTGTGGTGCCATTCCGCTGCCTTGCCTCTCGGGGCAGTTGTTGGCAAAATGCCCCTGGTGACCACATTTGAAACATGTGGTCGATGGCTGACCGGTGCTTGGGGGACGAAAGTCAGGCATGCGCTGCTGAGGTGCAAACGCACGCGGCATTGCCCGCTGCTGCTGTTGTTGCTGCGGAGGTGCTGGTAAGACCGGTCAGAATGCCGGTGGTGAGTACGGCCGATTGCGATACTGCATCGGTCAATGCGGTGGCTGCCAGCATTGTCCCGATGGTGATCGATACACCATCCGATATTTCTGGGGAGGACCACCTCCCTCTCCGCTGCTTTGCGGCATGCTGCGCTTTTTCTCCGCTGCCGCCAACTCCTTGCCGGAGTCCTCTTGTACAATCGCGGCATCAATCATGTCATTGAGGCTTCCGTGATTGAACATCACCAGCTTGTCCTTCAAGAGCGGATTTAGCCCCTTGTAAAAGTAGTCCCGCCGCTTCTCATCCATATCAGCGTGATAGGAAGCATAGAGCGCGAGATCATTGAACACCCTTGCATACTCCAGTGCGTTCCAGTTCCCTTGCTGTAGGTGGAGGAATTCTTACGTCTTCCTCTTCATCTGACCCAGCGGTATATGATAGGCTCTGAAGGCCGTCCAGAATTCCTTCTAGGTCAGCACTCGCTCGGTAGGATACGAGGCGCAGAAATTCGCCCACCAAGCGCTCGCGGACCCCTAAAATTGCTTGGCCTCGAACTGTGTTTTCTGATGCTCACTAACTTGGAGCAGACCAAATTTCATCTCCATCGTGCGAAGCTAGTTGTCCGCATCGATGGGTTCATCCGCCCTTGAGAATACCAGGGGATGCATCACTAGAAAATCCGAGTTAAGAACTTTGCTGTCGTTCTTCCCGGTCTTGATGCCTCTCTAATTGAGACATATTTGCAATTAAAGTCTTCAGCAACTCCGTGTGCGGCTGATACGAGGCCGCCGTGGCCGTAACTATATCTGCCAACGTGACCGTTGGCGGTGGTGGTGGCTGTGGTTGCTGCTGCTGTGGTCCCGAGGAAGTCTCGTGAGGCTGTTGGGAGACCTCTCCCCCCTGATTTAAACCTCCAACCTCAGTGTTGGCACGAATACGAGTCATTCTGAAATTCAAAACAGCAACGGTCAGCACATGTCATACTTACATATCCATGAGAAGACGGTAGGTATTATGGTGACACATTGAGAATATTGCACAACATTCACATATATTGATAAAGTAAAAACTTTATACAAGATACATTATTCTCAGACCTCCGAGAAGCCGTTCATGACATCGGCACAGCTTAGCAAAGGATGATAGTAACCTTGCTAGTAAAAGATAACCAATAGCAACCAGTTGAACAACAGCTTGAAGCAGTACAAGAGCAAGCTGCTGGTAGTAAAGAGCAATCAGTTGAACAACCGGTTCAACAACAGGCCAATGTCCAACTTCCGACGACTACTCCTCGGTCAGTGCCTGTGAAAGTTAGCTCATACAAAAATAAGGAACCTTCTAAAGAAGTGTCAAAATATTTGGAAAAAATGAAGAAAAATATTACAAAAATCTAATGCATCTCGTGCTTCACATGAGCCAGCATTAGAAAATATTGAGGAGTGGGAAGAAGACGGTGTGAAATATACTCGAGAGTCGGCTTTAGTTAAACCAGGAGTTCCGGTATACAAGATTCAGGACGTTCCTCCTCAATATGAGAATGGAAAGCCGTTCATGACATTGGCACAGCTTAGAAAACAACCTTTCTCGCTCAGAAAAATGCACGAGTGGTACATCACTGCCAGCACAAAATATGACATTGGTTACGTCACATTTCGTGTGCCAAAGGAAGCATTCTGGAACATTGGAGGAGATAAAAGCGCCCTTCTCTTTGAAGATTTGCGGAGCCTTTTCTATCGAGGCATGCTTGAAATCAACCTGCTACTCGTATGATGCTTGTAAGTGCCTCTAATATTTCGTATTTGCTTTTCTTACTATACGCGTACACGTGTCATGAGATTATAATAATTCTAGACTTATTCAATAGGATGCAGTACATGGATAATGAAAAGATGAACTCCAAAACAGGTATCCTTGACCCTACAGTGATTGCAAAGTCGAATTTCGACTTTCAGGTGCAACGGGACTCAAAACGGTACAAGCACATGACAAAAGAACAATTTGAAAAATCAATCGCAATCCAAAAGAAGGATAAAAAGACAAAGGTTGCAGCCTATATAGGACATGCCATGTTTAACTTTGTTAGAGATGGCAAGGACCTCGTAAAGGCTCCGTACCACTTCGAGTAAGTTCGACACATGGCATGGAAATAGCAATTATTGATAATTTTTGACTTAACACATGTGTTTGTACGTGTGCAGTAAATACTATATAATGATCTTCATCAAGCCAATGCAGGGTTTGGCAACGTTCTTAGACTCAGCCGATTACTCACAAGATACTTACAAAGATTTCCTTAACATTTTGATAACGTACGGTTATTCGATACTTTTAATATACCCGCATATATATAGGTTGGCAACTCTTATATAACATTCCTTGTTTGACCGTGCTTGACGGTTTTACACGAAACAACTTGGCGGTCAGAGACCTCCTAATAAGGATGCATTGCAGATATCAACATATTATCCTTGTCCCAAGCAGCCTTCTAGAAGCGTCTTATGCGGGTATTATGTATGTGAGCATCTTCGGACCGCCTACGAATATAGAGTGAATCGTGAGGATGTAAGTTATCCTTAATTTAAAAATTGTATTTTCTTACTTTTAAGTTTTATTTTCATTGTAACTAGCGTATTTTAATACTATTATGTTATCGTTGTCACCAACACATTCTTAACCTTGTTATGTGTTTCATTGCAGCACACAAATGTGGACCAAGAATGGCCGGTTTCTAGAGATATGCCTGGTGGGCCGAGAGGATTGCGAGTGAACTGTGTCACTTCATGCATCGTGAAATTTTTCACCGAAAAGGACAGTTCTTCGATGACACAGGTGTAATAGCTGATGTGCCAGAACTTTGCCAGTATACAGAGCATCAGTTTGGTTTTTAGTGAAAAACTTGTAAACTATGAATTGAGATGTATTGTACTTACATATATGTATATGAGATGACTTTTTGGTGATTGTGTCGATGATGCTTTTCAGAATATATTATTTCTACTATGTATGGATGTGCATATGAAATTGACCTGGAAATTAGAAATAACAGCATGTAGTACCTAACAAACCGTCTGTGATAATATAATTTCACAAACGGCTTATTGTAGGAAACGAACCGCCTGTGATAATAGACACTACAGGAAACATAGCAATTAACGAGGGTGAAAAACCACCGTAAATAAGCACATTACCCTCGTAATAAAGCTACTTGTGACGGTATTTACTTATTTACGAGGGTTTTTAGCCGTCAAAAATAATTCGACGTAAATAAGCTTATTTACGACGGTTACCGACGTAAATAAGCTTATTTACGACGGCTAATTTTAGCCGTCGTGAATAATTCCACGCGCCACGTGGAACGGCGGGAAACTTATTTACGACGGGGTGGTTGTACCGTCATAAATAAGTTACACAGGTGGCTAGTCGTAGGTAAAGAACCGCATGTGATAATAGAGTTACACAGACGGATAATCATATTACAATCCGCCTGTGATAAACATTCTTCATAGGCAGATTGTCATAGGTAAAGAACCACCTACAATAATATAATAGAGTTATCACAGGAGGATAGTCTTTACGTTACAATCCGCCTGTGATAAACATTCTTCATAGGCGGACAGTCGTAGGTAAAGAACCGTCTGTGATAATGGAGTTATCACAGACGGATACTCTTTACGTTACAAACCACCTGTGATAACTTTTTCACAGGCGCTTTAAGTTTCCGCCCGTGAAAATTGCTGATTATCACAGGCTCTTCGTTTCAGTCGGTTTTGGAAACTACGTGTGATAATACGTTTACAACCGGCTGAGATGAAGCTTGTTGTAGTAGTGATTGTTTCATAATTTATTTCTATATTAACTTTCGTGGTCTTTATCATGCATGCCACATCTCATATTGTCCTTTACAGTCTTACTTTTATTTAGTTAACTATACGAAGTGACTAAAATTTGTATAACTATTGTAAGGAGTATCCTAGTTTTTAGAGTACAAATTTATTTATCTTCGTAATGTATTATATTTGGTATCAATTGTCATCGTCTTCCTAACTGTGTGTAGTGTATCATGCTTCCATATATCCATGATAGGGGTTGTGGTTCGTGACAAGGGTCAAACTAATGAAGCGAGATTAGTATAGTATTAAAAAATATTAACTCTTTAATAAAAAATTAGCTTATACATACAATGTATTGAGTTAATATAGTATCATATTAGTGCACATCCACATTTTGGTTCTAGCTTTGCCATGCTCAAAATGTTCTCTTTTCTTGAGTTCATGTGGCATTCATTTGGTCACCGAGCAATAACAAAAGAGCATGTCTAATTAGAGTGATTAACAGACCATCAGTTAGGAACATGAATTGCTATTTTGAGAACCGGTAGCCGGCTCCCCCCGTCTAGATGACAACGGGCCTGCATAAGAAATGGACAAGGTAGATGCCCGTGAACATGCAGCAGATGTCCTCGAGCCAGTCCTCGCGGTGGAACATACGGACCGGCTCCGCCACTGTCGCAATTCATTTTGTAAAGGAAAAGTTGTATAAACCACGGTATATCACTTGGAGTTTGAGATTCCCACCCATAGTTTTTTTTTTTGCAAATCCACACCACCCACTAGTCTTTTGTTCAAAAAACACCCGAATCCATATGTGCTTGACTTCATGCTACATGTTTTCGCCAGTATAGAGTCATGAAAGGTAAATTTTGCTAACTTATTATTATTAAAGTGTTTAAATGACATTTACTCATCATATTTTTGTAAAAAAAATATCCAAATAGTAAAACTTCGCGGGACAACATGTAAGCTCTAATCGATGTTTTTAATATATAAAGTATGAATAATATGCTTTTCATTGTTATTTTGATAAGGACCCCCTCAACCGCTTCAAATGAATGAAAAACGGGTTGAATCTGTTAGGCATATGAGAATTGGGATGATTTTTGCAACAAAATCTAGTAGGTGGGTGGGGACTTGCAACAAAAAGGATTATGTCTGAAAATGTTAAACTCCAAGTGACATGGCACAATTTATACAATTATCCCTTTTCCAAAACCTATCAAAACATTTTCAACACATTATCCCTTGGGCACAAAACAAGAAAACAAATTCGTGGTGCTGCTCCTCTCGCTCTACTTTCAACGGAAAAGCAGTGCAAACTTGAACCGAGATGGCGCGAAATTGCAGCCACGTTCAGAACTCGGCTAACAATTCAATCTCGTGTTGTGCCTAGAATGGCTCTGGCAACAAACACCACAATGAAAACTCGGTGCTAATAATAAGGTTTATCAATACCGGTTCTGGAATTGATACATATTAGAGTTATCAAACCCTGTTTTAATAATCAATTATAAAAACTGATTTCAGTTACGAGCCAGTACTGATATATATTTCAGTAAAAAAAGGTACATAGAATTTTAATGCATCACCATCGAATCCACTTCTTTGTCCTAACCTACGAATATCATCAATCTGTAAACTGTTACAATTAGTAGACTAACTTGTAGAATAAACTATGGCAATCAGAACTACAATATATAGAGCTACAAAATAACAATTTATACTTAAACAACAAGATAATTAATTTGTTCATTATTAATCAAAACAAATGAAAGAATCCAGGCTCATGTTGATTCACTACAGGAAAAAACACAAATTCAGGACGGACAATTTTATTAGTGACGGTACCGTCGTTAATAAAATTGTTCAAGACGGTGGAAAACAGACGTTGTGAATAATGGTCTTATTCATGACGGTTGACCTAGTCCGTCGTGAATAATGTGATTATTCACGACGGTAGGTCATGACCGTCGCGAATAAGTACTTTATTCACGACGGTGCCTATCCCCATCGTGAATAAGGGCATTAATCACGACGGTTGCACCGCACCGTCGTAAACATGCCCTATACTTATCCGTCGCGTGTCCGCCCGCCCCACTCACTCGCCGCCGCCGCTGCTCGCCCCGCCGCCTCGACGCCGCCGCGCCCCCTCGACGCATCGCCCCGCCACGGCCCGGCCGCCGCCGACGCCGCCCCGCCCCCTCGTGGTGTAAAGATCCCAAAAATGTGAATACAAAGAAACTCATGTTTGCAAAAAGTTGGCTTCATATGTATGAAAAATGGGACTTGTTAAAACTTTTTCCAAATGTGATAATGCACATGAGAGATTTCTTCACACAAGTTCAAATATTTATTTGAATGCTTGATCCTAAAAGGGATTTAGAACCAAGGTGGAAGGTTTCCATATGTGTGAGAAAGTTAAATTCAGATTTTGGAACAAATTTGTTTAACTTAAAATTCAAATGAGGGCAACACAATGAATTTCAAACTGTTGTGCTAAAATTCTCATTTGCAGCAGTCAAACCAATGATTAGATTTCATATTTGAATTCCTTAGGTCCAAAATAGTGGGTATGCAAAGTTTCATGAATTTTTGAAATGTTTTGCAACTCATTTTCCAAAATGGACTTTAAATTGCAAAGAATTCAAATACCCATTTGAATTTGGATGAAACTTGCCCAATTATCCAAATGCACCTCAGATTTGAACTCCACACAATTAAATTGGTCATTTGCAAATTTCGGAGATATTTTGGAGGGGGATAAGGAGGGACTGACTAGTGGGACCTATATGCCATTGAGACAGTTCAAATTGCAAAATATCTGAGCACCAAGTCTCTGTTTGGTTTCTTCAGTCTGTTCACTCGAACAGAGCAGCGCAGCGCAGGCTGACACCGAGACAAGCCGGTGACACCTCCCGAGCAGCTGCTGGATTTTCCCTCACCCTTATCAGCTCACACCGGGGATGTGCACCTCACAAAACCGAGAACACACTCGTGCTACGCCTCCTCCACGCAACAGCACTGTTCCCGGGAGTTCTTGCCGCCGCCGAGCTCACACAACCGGTTCTCAGTCGCCATCACCTTTCGCGGTCCCTGAAGCCTGTCAAAGCAAGTTTCGAGTGTGCAGCAGGCTACAATCACCTCGGCAAGCCTTTTCTTCTCCGGCAGACCGACCTCAGTGACTTCACGTCGAACCGAGTCTCTCCGGCGTTTCGCACACAACAAAGCCACGGATAAGGTTGGTTAGCACTTCCCCTTGCTGTCCATCAAGTATGGAATCATTTCATAGGACAACTTGGCCGGAATTTAGGTTTTCCTCACGGCGGTTTCTTCGGGCCGCCGGCTCTAAACCGTGAAATTCTCCTCCAAGGCGTAGGGGCTCTCAATTCTGTTCTAGAGTCATGATCCTTAGCCTCCTACGGACCTCCTCGACCAAACAGAGCTTGATTCCATCAACCCTAGCCGTAGAACGTAGAGTTCTTCTCCGCCAAAGCGCAAAACATCTCGGGCGCACGGTGACGGCATAGCTAGCGGCCTCCCCGAGCAAATTTGCGTACACTTCGATGATTTACACCATCCACTGATGCTGTATCACTGATCCTCCGTGTATTTGGCAAGCTAGAACGTCGGCGCTACGTCACCGAAGTTCGGGTAAGCCGCCGCACCGTCGCGAGCTCGGTTTGAGCCGACGCTGGTATGGGGAAACCCTCCCACCGTGTTCCTCGCACAATTTTAGGCACTAGCGGTGAGTTTGAGCATGGGAGATGACCGGACGACCGAGTTCGGAGGTGCTCCAGCGAGCTCGGCGGCGCTATCGCGCGGCAGGCGTGAGGTAGACGACGACCGGGGCCAGGCCCGCTGTCAGTGAGAAGAAAACCGGGTGTGGGATCGTATGTGGGATCGGATCATTTGTGTCCGCACGGGAAATAATCCTGCGTCCCCGTGTGGCTTGTTCCAGTGAGTGACACGTGTTTCCCCGGACCCACAGTCAGGTTTAAACATTTCTACAATTTAATTCAAATTCCAGATTTTCCCCAAACTTTAGAAGAGCATAACTTTTGCCAGGAAACTCCAAATTTAGTGATTAAAATTGGGTTAGATTCAGGTTGACAAACTATATCCAAATATGCAACCCAATTTGTATTAAAGTCATTATTTAATTCTGGAAAATTCTTTAAAACTTTTCAGCAAAAGAATTTTAGAGGGAGTTTGGTCTATCCAAAAATCCTAAAATTTTGCCAGAATACCCTTTAGGGTATTATTGAACTCCTGTAAAAATGTCAGCTTTTTTGGAGTTTATTTAATTAGGAGAATTCAGATTTTAAGTTGCAGTGTTTAAGTGAATACAGAAACATTTTCAGAGAATTTCCAAAAACTTGGAAATTCAGTTCTGGGCAATTCTTAGCTCCAAAAATCCTAGGAAAATTTATGCAGGCTCTATGAACTATAATTGAAATTTTAGTTCACTAAGTTTGACATGAACATGGGTTTTACCTCAGAATTAATTCCTCTTTGCTTAATTGCTTAGAGAATTGTTCTGAATAAACCACTCAAAGAAAAGTGCTAATTTTTGGTCCAGATGACTTTTTTGTGACAAGGAACGCACATGGAAATTTTCAGCTCCATTGGAGCTCTGTATCACCACTTTTCTGTTCAACCTCTTAAGGTGATCAACACACAAGTGGAGAAAACACTTAGCACTTAATCATGTTGCTTAAACCTAATCCAAACCACTAGAACTAGTGTCATTTTAAATTCTTAAACAGAGTTCCGGTTTTTAACTTGTCATTAGAGCTTATTAGCAAAAGCTTTACAATTAAATACATATGCACATTCATATCGTGTAGCATCTACGTGAGAACGTGTGAAGGAATTGAAGTGAAGATCAAGGAGGGAGGAAGGTGAGTGATCAAGCCGCAAGTGGTCTTCACTAACTGTTTATATTAGTCACCTGCAAAACATGCAAGCCCCAGTTTGCATTTGAACAGTTTTATAAAGTATTTCCATTTCTAGAGATCATAGCTTTGAATGGTTGATTGCATTAAGTCTAGTTGATAATGAAAACCCAACTGCATGACCAGAAATACCTAAGAGAGAAAGGGTAGAATAGCACCTCCTCGAGTGGATTTGGCTACGCTAAATGTTAGTAGGAAAGGTTCGGTAGAAGTCGAGTAGTTGGAATCTACTCGCGAGTTTAGGGTTTGGTTTATTCGAAGCGGGTCAAGAATAGAAACAATGAGAAAAGTTCACACATAAGAAATGGAGACCGGGCAGGGAGATTTAGATGCAGCAGGCTGCGGACCATGCGTGCATAGCCCTGCCTGTGTTGGTTAAGGCCTGTCCGTACTTGGCCCTGTTGGATAAGTTTGAGTCGTGTACTGGGCGCATACTGGCTATATGGGACCCAGGAAACCGATGTACCTTAGGAGATCCACATTGGAACTTTTCTAACCGCCTTAGGCTTTCGGCGTCAGGGTAGCAGGAGGTAACTCGCTCAAGAACATATCACTGCGGGTATGTACCTTGAGGGAGCTTGCATACTCGGGGCAGTTAGACCGCGTCCTGTGTGGAAGATCTTGAGAAAGGTGGTCGCGTACAACGTCAGTCAAGGTTGCTGCCAGCAACGCGGAGTACGGGTGTACATGTCGTGTAGTCTGGGCGTGTACTGATTCGAATCACCGTCGCTTGCGGTCATATGAGCATACTTGCCCATTGCGTCTTGACGTAGTAACTACTGAATGGTTTCATTTGAACTTGATAAGGATGTGAGGTAACTTGTATTGCAATCATGCTTGAATTAGAGATAGGCTAATTAAACTTTACTTCACTTTATGCAAGGAGCATCGCAACAAAGCGTTTCTTGTTTGATTGTGGAGTTGCGTTGCTGTTCAGCTCAAGGTCTTTACAATGAAGCTTAAAATCTGAAAGTTAAGGATCAACATTAGGCGAGTCCTTTATGCAAATCTAGCTAACCCAATCGCAACCGTCGTGCATGTAGAGTTTCTTGTTTAGGAGAGACGGATCAGTCTTGCTGAGCCTATGTGATCATGCTTGCTATATGAATGGTTTTGCAGGTTAACATCGATGCTAAGAAGAAGGTTGTCTGGTGAGACGTGAGACTCGGAGACTTCCAAGTCGTTTAACACCGGGACAACCCAGCCGCTGCTGTTGTCTTCGTGTAGCTAGCGAGAGGAGTCCGCGGGCTGGACCTCTCCTCGAGTGCTCTTTAGTTATTCGACGTGGGCTATTTATAGACTTCCGCTGTAGCAACTTGATGTAAACTATTTGCAAAGAAAAACTTGTAAGCTTCCGCTATTGTTTTATGTAATACATTGTTCCTTATATGTGTGCTGTTGGCTGCCGCACAACACGGCACCACACAACGCGATTCCCGGACGAGTGGCACGGCCCTGTGATTGAACGGGCGGCATGGACCCTCTCAGCGTGGTATCAGAGCTGCATTGGTAATAGCACACGGAATAAGGATCGTATTACGACAAAAACTTAGGTTACGGTGAGGATACAGTACTAGGCTCACATAAGGATTACTATTTGCCTAATATGAAGGTGGCAACCTAACTTATTTGCTATGTTGGAAAATCGTGTATCTCGGGACGTTTTATGTCTTGGGGTTGCACGTAAGCGCTGTCCACCAGTGCGCACAAGCTGAAGGGTGGAGCCCCACGGGTGGCAGGTAACCCGGCCCGCTTTAGTATCCTCTACGACTTTTCATGTCGTTTGGAGTACTCGAGCAGCGCCCTTCTCTGGCGTGATACGGGCAAGCATTGGAGACCCCCTCACGTGGTTAGTAACGTGAACGTGTAGCTCAAGATGTGTTTGGCTTGAGAACACCCGTGCGAGTGATGACGGACGGTTGTACGAACTGTGTTGGGACCGGGTTCGGTGTGCAGCTGGACCTGACGATTGAGTGTGACTTATGCAGGTTTAACCATGAAATCGTAGTACAAGTAGTACAAGTTTGTGAGTGACCGTTTTAGTGCCACCTATGATATGTTTATGCCGGGATAATCTGGTTAGGATTTTCTTTTGGTGAGGCTACATAGTACCGACATATTTCTTACAGTGCATCGACGCCGTACTAAACTTAATAACCTCTTCCCTTTGAAGAAATGACTCATGAACTAACTTTCAACTAAAAATGGAAGTTTGAAACAAATATTAGTTACTGAACTCTTATTTTGAGCTAAGATTCAAATGAGAGGATGACTAGGCTTCAAAGATTTCAAAAACAGAGTGCTCTTTTTTTGGCAGAAATTCTTGCTGGACTTTAACAGAGCATAACTCTGAGTAGTTTTACCCAATTAAGGTGTATGATAAAGTTATGGAAATATTATTAAGTTCTGTACAATTTCTCTGTAGACCTTCATAGCAAAATCACATGTTAAGTTGGTAGAAAGTTCAGAGGAAGGTAAACGGTCCAGAACCAGGACAGGAGCAAAAACCTCTCTGGACTTTTCTGTTTTTAAGCTATAACTTTATGTAGAAAAATCCTTAAGGATCCTATGATACACCTTTGGAAAAGTTATGGAATGTGCAACATTGTTGTAGTTCAAAGGTTGTTCAGATTCTTATTGTATTTACATATACAACTGTGATAAAAATAGCCACATACAAAGGAGATGCTGGCAAATTTTATCCAGGAATTCTGTCAACTTTGGAAAATCATAACTCTTGATCCAGAGATGATCTGGAGGCATATGAGCACTCGTTGGAAACATACTGAAGTTAAATTTAACTTTGGTATTTGACTTGAGTTATGAAAATGCTCTTAACTAGGTCAAAATATGGAGTTAGTGCATAAAGGTCTGTTCTGTACAGATAGGCCGGATAGCTATGCCTACTCTAAGGAGTTGTGTAAACATGGATTTTGTTACTGCTTTCATAAAGTTTTGACATATTCATGTTTTAATTAGTCACATACTGCTGAGTTCATGTTTAACTCATCTCAAATATATTTTGCAGTATGGTTCGTACTCGCTCTAGCAGTAAGGTCGGGAGTTCTCGCCGAGGCGGTGATCCTTCTATTCCACCGTCAGAACCACCATCCACGGGATGGAAGGATCTTATGACTTGTGTTGTCGAGTCTAACCAGGAGAACACCAGGCTACTCCAAGAAGCGACTCAAGAGAACACACGCTTACTCCAAGCCTTGGTACAACAGGGCATACTCCAGAACGCGCAACAAGTCGTTCCACCTCAGAATGCTTATCTGGATTTTTTGGCGACTCAACCGCCAATCTTTACTGAAGCTACCGAACCTGTGGAAGCAGATCAGTGGCTTCGTGTCATGGAGTCCAAATTCGGAGTATTCGAGTGTGATGAAGTGCAAAAGGCAAGGTTTGCTGCTCAACGACTCCATGGAGCCGCCAAAAATTGGTGGGTTGAACATCTCATTACCATTCCGGAGGGCCATCAAGTAACATGGAGTGAATTCTGTGAAGCCTTTCGTACTCATCACATACCACTAGGTATTGTCAAGGCAAAACGGGAGGAATTTTTGAGCTTGAAGCAAGGGGACATGAGCGTCCTTGAGTATGTCAGAAGGTTTAACCTTTTAGCCCAATATGCTCCCGAATATGTGGTGAAAGAAGAGGCACGGTGTGACTTTTTTCTCCATGGTCTGAGTGCCATGTTACAGGAGAAGTTGGTCATGCACAACAAAGGCAGTTATACCGACATGGTCGATGCGGCTATCATCCAAGAGAAGCCGACACTCGAGTGGTAAGCTGAGAAAAGAAAAATGAGTGAGATCGAGCAGGCCAGCACAAGTTATGTGCCTTAAAAGTACCGTGTGGTGTACCAAACGCCATCCAGTGAAAGATGGAGGCCACCTGTACGATCAACTCCTCAGAGGTTGATTGATGGTCAAGTTCCACAACTTGCACCACCTCCACAGCAGCAGCATCAGACGGTGGTTTGTGCTTCATCGCTGCAGCCATGTGTACCTAGCATCCAACAGCAAGTCAACGAAGAACCGGAGAGACATCCGTGTTTCACTTGCTGGCATATGGACCATTATGCTAGGTATTGTCCGGAGGGAACTCAAAGCTGCGGGTCATTATATTTACAACAATACGACCCGTACCTCAATCTGCAGAAAGGAGGGTAGATAAGGGGCAACATTCACTATACCGTGATTGATGATCTTCCGGAAGGAGAAGCCTCTTTAGCAGGGATGTTTTCTCTAAATCAGCTATCGGTTTTGATTCTCTTTGATTCCGGTGCCACACACAACTTCATTAGTCAATCTTTCGTGGCTCAACATCAGCTCCAAATAGCTTATACAAAGAGGCAATACCTCATATCTTCGCCCGGGGGCAGCAGTGCCGCAAGCGAGGTTGTCTCCCGAGAACCTCTTTGTTTGGGGGGTAGAATATACCCCACAACTCGCATTATTCTTGAGGGTCTGAAGATCGACATCATTTTGGGGATGTCGTGGTTGATTACCACAAGGCGGTTCTTAACATCAGCTCTAGAACTGTTGAGCTCAACTCCCCACAGCACGGTCTTCATATATTAATTCTGGGCGCCAGACGGCAACAGATTGCAACAGTGAACCACACAGAAGCTCTGAAGATAGAGGACATTCCGGTGGTACGTGAGTATCCGGATGTGTTTCCCGATGATTTATGGGGCATGCCGCCCGAGCGAGACGTTGAGTTCAAGATTGAACTTATACCGGGAACAACACCAATATCACGAAGGCCGTACAAGATAGCACCCAATGAACTGGCAGAATTGAAGACACAACTGAATGACCTAATGAGCAAGGGCTTTATACAACCGAGTTCGTCACCTTGGGGTTTTTCAGCGTTGTTTGTCAAGAAGAAGGACGAAACACTACGGCTTTGTGTTGATTATAGTCCTCTAAATGCCGTGACCATCAAGAACAAGTATCCACTACCTCGCATTGATATGCTCTTCGATCAATTAGTGGGTGCTAAAGTATTCTCGAAGATGGATCTTCCGTCCGGATATCATCAGATTAAAATCCGGGCTGAAGATATTCCGAAGACGGCGTTTTCAACGAGATATGGACTATATGAGTATCTCGTTATGTCTTTTGGTTTGACCAACACCCCGGCACACTTTATGTACCTGATGAATTCAGTGTTCATGCCGGAGATGGATAAATTCATCATGGTCTTCATCGACGGTATCATGGTGTACTCCAAGTTAGAGGAAGAACATGCTGAGCATCTGCATATTGTGCTACAAAGATTGCGAGATCATCAGCTCTATGAAAAATTCAGCAAGTGTGAATTCTGGATTAATCAAGTACCTTTTTTCGGACACAATATTTCAGCGGAGGGCATCGCTGTAGATCCGAGTAAGATTATCCAAGTACAGAAATGGGAGTCACCAAAGTCTGTGCATGAAATCCGTAGCTTCCTTGGTTTAGCGGGTTATTACCGGAGGTTCATTTCGGGCTTCTCCAAGATTTCTAAACCGATGACGGAATTATTAAAGAATACCAGATTTGTGTGGGGTGCTGCGTGTGAACAAGCCTTCAAGACTCTAGTGAAGCATCTCACAACAGCCCCAGTTCTTGCTCAACCGGATACAACAAAGCCATTCGACGTTTATTGCGATGCATCAGGCATCGGTCTTAGCTGCGTGCTGATGCAAGAAGGACGAGTGGTCGCTTAAGGATCTCATCAACTTAGAAACCATGAGCAGCATTATCCAACTCATGATCTTGAGTTAGCTGCCGTGGTCCTTGCTTTGAAGATGTGGAGGCATTACTTGCTCGGAAATCTTGTACACCTCTACACCGACCACAAGAGCTTGAAATACATCTTCACTAAAAAAGAACTGAACATGAGGCAACGAAGATGGCTAGAGCTCATTAAAGATTATGAACTGGGGATTCATTTTCATCAAGGAAAGGCGAATGCGGTTGCCGATGCGCTCAGTCGTAAAGCGCATGTTCACCACTTAACCATTGCTGAAATGGATGACGAATAACCAAGTCTCCGTGTCATCCCGTATGGAGCACTCTGTAATCTCGCTCTCATTCCTACTATCCGAGAAGAGATCATTGAAGCTCAAATAAAAGACAAAGGAATGTCTCACATATAGCGGAGAATAGACAATGGATAAATGAAATGCTTCCGGAAGGACGATGAAGGTACTTTGTGGTTCAACGACCGGATTGTAGTACCCCAGGATATGGGACTATGGAAGAAAATTTTGGATGAAGCTCATTTGTCCAAATTTTCCATTCATCCAACAGCAATAAGATGTACCAAGATCTCCGGAAGAAATTTTGGTGGACATGTACAAAACATGAAGTTGCAAAGTACGTTTCAGAATGTGATACATGTCGAAGAGTCAAGGCCGACCATGTGAAGAAGTCAGGCCTGTTGCAACCACTGCAAGTACCGGCATGGAAGTGGGAAGACTTGAGTATGGACTTCATCGTCGGGTTGCCGATGACCTCCCACAACCATGATTCGATTTGGGTAATTGTTGATCGGTTAACCAAATCAGCACACTTCATCCCTGTGCATACCAGGTATAATGCAAAGCAGTATGCAAAGTTATACATAGCACGGATCTTGTCTTTACATGGGGTTCCCCATACCATTATGTCCGATAGAGGATCGCTTTTCGTAGACCGTTTCTGGGAGCAGCTACACGCATCCTTGGGAACTAAATTTATTCGAAGCTCCGCGTATCACCCTCAAACCGATGGGCAAACTGAGAGGGTGAATAAAATACTGAAAGATATGCTAAGAGCATGTGCCATCCACCACGGTAAGAGCTGGGATGATCACTTACCGTTGGCGGAGTTCTCATATAACAACGGTTATTAGACGAGCATCAAAATGACACCATATGAAGCTCTATACGGCCTGAAGTGCAACACACCATCAAATTGGTGCGAGTCCAGCGAACGAGTCACGTTCGGGGCCGATCTTGTCAATGAAGCCGAAGAGAGAGTTCGGATAATACAAGAGAACCTCAAAGCTGCTCAATCTCGTCAGAAAAGCTACGTGTATCAGAGGCGTCGACCGCTGCATTTCGACGTTGGAGAGCACGTGTCTCTTCGTGTGTCTCTGATGAAAGGGATTCATCGGTTCGGGGTCAAGGGGAAACTTGCTCCCCATTTCATCGGTCCGTTTGCTATCACGGAGAAGTGTGGGACTGTAGCCTACCGGCTGGAACTACCGGCAAGCCTTGTCGGTATTCATGACAAATTTCACGTGTCCCATCTGCGTAAGTGTCTCGAGTTTACCGCTGTTGTCCGCACTGAAGACATCGACGAATTGAAGCCAGATCTCACCTACATTGAGTGACCCGTGCAGATTATCGACGAAAAGACCTGGATCACCCGAAAACGGACTTTGAAATTTTACAAAGTCCTGTGGAGTAATCATACCTCAGAAGAGGCAACATGGGAAAGCGAAGATTACATCCACAAGAATTATCCGGAACTTTTGTCATAAACTTTGTAATTACCCTCCCGTCTCGTTCTTCTTTTGTAATCTCGGGACGAGATTCCTTTTAAGGGGGGAGGAATGTAAAGATCCCATAAATGTGAATACAAAGAAACTCATGTTTGCAAAAAGTTGGTTTCATATGTATGAAAAATGGGACTTGTTAAAACCTTTTCCACATGTGATAATGCACATGAGAGATTTCTTCACACAAGTTCAAATATTTATTTGAATGCTTGATCCTAAAAGGGATTTGGAACAAAGGTGGAAGGTTTCCATATGTGTGAGAAAGTTAAATTCAGATTTTGGAACAAATTTGTTCAACTTAAAATTCAAATGAGGGTAACACAATGAATTTCAAACTGTTGTGCTAAAATTCTCATTTGCAGCAGTCAAACCAATTATCAGATTTCATATTTGAATTCCTTAGGTCCAAAATAGTGGGTATGCAAAGTTTCATGAATTTTTGAAATGTTTTGCAACTCATTTTCCAAAATGGACTTTAAATTGTAAAGAATTCAAATACCCATTTGAATTTGGATGAAACTTGCCCAATTATCCAAATGCACCCCAGATTTGAACGCCACACAATTAAATTGGTCATTTGCAAATTTCAGCAATATTTTGGAGGGGGATAAGGAGGGACTGACTAGTGGGACCCACATGTCATTGGGACAGTTCAAATTGCAAAAGATCTGAGCACCAAGTCTGTTTGGTTTCTTCAGTCGGTTCACTCGAACAGAGCAGCGCAGCACATGCTGGCACCGAGACAAGCCGGCGACACCTCCCGAGCAGCTGCTGGATTTTCCCTCGCCCTTATCAGCTCACACTGGGGATGTGCACCTCACAAAACCGAGAACACGCTCGTGCTATGCCTCCTCCATGCAACAGCGCTGTTCCCGGGAGTTCTTGCCGCCGCCGAGCTCACACAACCGGTTCTCAGTCGCCATCACCTTTCGCGAGCTGTGACACCCGGACAAACGTGGAAACGGCGTCGCCCATGCTCCCTGAAGCCTGTCAAAGCAAGTTTCGAGTGTGCAGCAGGCTACAATCACCTCGGCAAGCTTTTTCTTCTCCGGCGGACCGACCTCGGTGACTTCACGTCGACTCGAGTCTCTCCGGCGTTTTGCACACAACAAAGCCACGGATAAGGTTGGTTAGCACCTCCCCTTGCTGTCCATCAAGTATGGAATCATTTCATAGGACAACTTGGGCGGAATTTAGGTTTTCCTCATGGCGATTTCTTCGGGCCGCCGGCTCCAAACCATGAAATTCTCCTCCAAGGCGTAGGGGCTCTCAATTCTGTTCTAGACTCATGATCCTTAGCCTCCTACGGACCTCCTCGACCAAACAGAGTTCGATTCCATCAACCCTAGCTGTAGAATATCGAGTTCTTCTCCGCCGCGGCGCAAAACATCTCGGGCGCACGGTGACGGCATAGCTAGCGGTCTCCCCGAGCAAATTTGCGTACACGTCGATGATCTACACCATCCACTGATGCTGTAGCACCGATCCTCCGTGTATTTGGAAAGCTAGAACGTTGGCGCTACGTCACCGAAGTTCGGGTAAGCCGCCACACCGTCGCGAGCTCAGTTAGAGCTGACGCCAGTGTGGGGAAACCTTCCCACTGTGTTCCTCACACAATTTTAGACACTAGCGGCGAGTTTGAGTGTGGGAGATGATCGGACGACCGAGTTCGGAGGTGCTCCGGCAAGCTCGGTGGCGCTATAGCGCGGGAGGCGCGAGGTAGACGACGACCAGGGCCAGGCCCGCTGTCAGTGAGAAGAAAACCGGGTGTGGGATCGTTGTAGGATCAGATCATTTGTGTCCGCGCGGGAAATAATCCTGCAGCCCGGTGTGGCTTGTTCCAGCGAGTGACACGTGTTTCCCCAGACCCACAGTCAGGTTTAAACATTTCCACAATTTAATTCAAATTCCAGATTTTCCCCAAACTTTAGAAGAGCATAACTTTTGCTAGGAAACTCCAAATTTAGTGATTAAAATTAGTTTAGATTCAGGTTGACAAACTATATCCAAATATACAACTCAATTTGTATGAAAGTCATTATTTAACTCTGGAAATTCTTTAAAGCTTTTCAGCAAAAGAATTTTAGAGGGAGTTTGGTTTATCCAAAAATCCTCCAATTTTGCCAGAATATACTTTAGTGTATTATTGAACTCCTTTAAAAATTTAAGAGCAGAATTCAGATTTTAAATTGCTGTATCCAAGTGAATACAGAAACATTTTCAGAGAATTTCCAAAAATTTGGAAATTCAGTTCTGGGAAATTCTTAGCTCCAAAAATCCTAGGAAATTCATGCAGGCTCTATGAACTATAATTGAAATTTTAGTTCACTAAGTTTGACATGAACATAGGTGTTACCTCAGAATTAATTCCTCTTTGCTTAATTGCTTAGAGAATTGTTCTGAATAAACCACTCAATAAAAAGTGCTATTTTTTGGTCCAAATGACTTTCTTGTGACAAGGAACTCACATGAAAATTTTCAGCTCCATTGGAGCTCTGTATCACCACTTTTCTGTTCAACCTCTTAAGGTGATCAACACACAAGTGGAGAAAACACTTAGCACTTAATCATATTGCTTAAACCTAATCCAAACCACTAGAACCAGTGTCATTTTAAATTCTTAAACAGAGTTCCAGTTTTTAAACTTTTCATTAGAGCTTATTAGCAAAAGCTTTACAATTAAATACATATGCACATTCATATCGTGTAGCATCTACGTGAGAACGTGTGAAGGAATTGAAGTGAAGATCAAGGAGGGAGGAAGGTGAGTGATCAAGCCGCAAGTGGTCTTCACTAACTGTTTATATTAGTCACCTGCAAAACATGCAAGCCCCGGTTTGCATTTGAACAGTTTTATAAAGTATTTCCATTTCTAGAGATCATAGCTTTGAATGGTTGATTGCATTAAGTCTAGTTGATAATGAAAACCCAACTGCATGACCAGAAATACCTAAGAGAGAAAGGGTAGAATAGCACCTCCTCGAGTGGATTTGGCTACGCTAAATGTTAGTAGGAAAGGTTCGGTAGAAGTCGAGTAGTTGGAATCTACTCGCGAGTTTAGGGCTTGGTTTATTCGAAGCGGGTCAACAATGAGAAAAGTTCACACATAAGAAATGGAGACCGGGCAGGGAGATTTAGATGCAGCAGGCTGCGGACCATGCGTGCATAGCCCTGCCTGTGTTGGTTAAGGCCTGTCCGTACTTGGCCCTGTTGGATAAGTTTGAGTCGTGTACTGGGCGCATACTGGCTATATGGGACCCAGGAAACCGATGTACCTTGGGAGATCCACATTGGAACTTTTCTAACCGCCTTAGGCTTTCGGCGTTAGGGTAGCAGGAGGTAACTCGCTCAAGAACATATCACTGCGGGTATGTACCATGAGGGAGCTTGCATACTCGGGGCAGTTAGACCGCGTCCTGTGTGGAAGATCTTGAGAAAGGTGGTCGCGTACAACGTCAGTCGAGGTTGCTGCCAGCAACGCGGAGTACAGGTGTACGTGTCGTGTAGTCTGGGCATGTACTGATTCGAATCACCGTCGCTTACGGTCATATGAGCATACTTTCCCATTGCGTCTTGACGTAGTAACAACTGAATGGTTTCATTTGAACTTGATAAGGATGTGAGGTAACTTGTATTGCAATCATGCTTGAATTAGAGATAGGCTAATTAAACTTTACTTCACTTTGTGCAAGGAGCATCGCAACAAAGCGTTTCATGTTTGATTGTGGAGTTGCGTTGCTGTTCAGCTCAAGGTCTTTACAATGAAGCTTAAAATCTGAAAGTTAAGGATCAACATTAGGCGAGTCCTTTATGCAAATCTAGCTAACCCAGTCGCAACCGTCGTGCATGTAGAGTTTCTTGTTTAGAAGAGACGGATCAGTCTTGCTGAGCCTATGTGCTCATACTTGCTATATGAATGGTTTTGCAGGTTAACATCGATGCTAAGAAGAAGGTTGTCCGATGAGACGTGAGACTCGGAGACTTCCAAGTCGTTTAACACCGGGACAACCCAGCCGCTGCTGTTGTCTTCGTGTAGCTAGCGAGAGGAGTCCGCGGGCTGGACTTCTTCTCGAGTGCTCTTTAGTTATTCAACGTGGGCTATTTATAGACTTCCGCTGTAGCAACTTGATGTAAACTATTTGCAAAGAAAAACTTGTAAGCTTCTGGTATTGTTTATGTAATACATTGTTCCTTATGTGTGTTGTTGGGTGCCGCACAACACTGCACCACCCAATGCGATTCCCGGGCGAGTGGCACGGCCTGTGATTGAACGAGAGGCGTGGACCCTCTCACGCGGCGCTGCCCCGCCTTGGCCCGGCCGCCGTCGACGCCACCACCCCCTCGATGCGCCGCCCAACCCGCCGGCCGCCCCAGCGCCCCGCCCCGACGCCGCCCCGTCCGGCCCACCGCAGCTGCCCCGGCCGGCCCCCCGTTGCCGGCCACCCGCCGCCGTCCCCGACCGCCCCGCCGCTGACCCGGTCCCGCCCCGACCCGGCGCTGGCCCGCCCCGCCCCGGCCCATTGAGATTTTTTAATTTGTTTTAACTAATTAGTTTAGTTTAATTTAGTTGAGTTTCAATAGTTCTAATTAGGTTAGTTTAATTAGTTTAGTTTATAATTAGTTTAGTTTGTAATTATGTTTTAGTTAGTTTAGTTTAGTTTAGTTTAATTACTTTAAATTAGTTTAGTTTAGCTTATTCACGACGACGCATCGACACCGTCGTGAATAAGTGTCTAACTTACACCCGCGTGCGGCTGCCACCGCTCTCCGCTGCTCCCATGCAGTCGCCTGCTCGCGCCGTCGACGCTCCATGCCTCCCGACTTCGCCCACCGTTGACGGCTCCCGCCCCGGCCCCGCCCGCCGCAGCCGGCTCCTTGCCCGCCGCCGTCGGCTTCCTACCCGCCCCACCCGCCGGCTCCCTGCCCGCCTCGCCCGCCAGCTTACTATTGTTTTAATTATTTAATTGTTTATTTTGTTTTGAATTGTTCAATTAGATTATAATTATTTAATTAATTGATTATTGGTGTGTAATATTTATACCTATATTAATGGGTTTTGAGCCGGTCCGACTCGGCACGGCCCAACACGACACGGCTCAACCCGGCCCGACCCGACACGGTCCAATCCGGCACGGCCCAGATGATTTTAGTCGCAACTTATGTGTCGAGACGAGCACGAAGGCGAACGGCGACAATGACTTGGAACTTTCAATGGTGACGCGTCGGCCCTTTGTAGTTTCAAGTCTAACCAACTTACCCCCTCTTTCTCGTTCTTTCCTATCTTGTAAATGACTGAAAAATAAAAATGAGCAACATAACCTATAGAAATTTATTACCCGTTTTGAATCTGTACGTCTCACATGCGATAGGCATGTGAGGCGTGTAGCTTCAGAATTATCCATTTTGGACAGCCTGAGAGTGATCGAGGACGTGCTTTTGACGAGTTAGGTACGGGGTCTGGATCTGGACGTGATTTTGACACAATAACCCTAATGTTCTCTACTGCACCATTGTTGGGTGAAGAACAGCGGGGTTATGCTGCCGAAATTTTGTCTGGATTTGGACACTGTATCTCGTCATAAGCACGTTACTTCGGTCACTCTTAGGTGGGTTTAGGACCTATCTGCCTAGTTGTTGGGGCCGTGACAAGACATAAAAATGTACTAATAATGATTTGCCCGCTTTGAAGGTATAACCTCAGACATGGCTAAAGACCGGACTTGGATGTATTCTGGTTGAAAAAAATGGGTATCACTTATAGGAGTGGTTCACCAAGATAGATGCTTTTATACAACGAGCTTTTTCGTTGTGCAACAGCAGCAAGGTGCGGCGCCAATGTACCATGCCAGAATGCAAAATTGTTCGACAAGGTGACGTTGACGTTTCACTTGTGTCAAAACAGTTTCATGCAAAAGTATGAGGTATGGTACTTTCATGGTGAGACACGTTCTAAAGCTGTAGAAGATGAAGTAGTGAATAATGGCATGGGAGTCGATAGGACGGACGAGATGCTTGAAGCCATAGATCCTGAATTGACAGAGGATGCTACTACAACGGAGGTTGAAACGTTCTTTAAACTTCTCAATGCTTCAGAAGAGCCGCTGCATGAACACACAAAAGTAACTCTTCTTAATTTTATGACCAGACTTATGGCAATTAAGTCTAATTATTTCTTCTCCAACAACTGTTACAACAATCTCATTAAATTGATCAGCGATATCCTTCCTCAACCGCATAAAGTGTCGAAAGATATGTACCAGTCCAAGAAATTGATTCCTAGTGTTGGTATCAAATATGAGAAGGTTGATGTCTGCCTAGACAATTGTATGCTTTTTTGGAAAGAGCATGCCAACGAGAAGAAGTGCTTAAAATGTAACAAATCGGGGTTTGTCGAGGTTGATAATGACGAAGGAGAGCGTGTATAGACTGAAGTCGCAAATAAGCAGCTTCGTTACTTTCCTGTCACATCTCGGTTGAAGCGTTTGTTTCTCTCGAAGAGAACTGTCAGACATACGAGATGGCACAAAGAAGGTGTACGTGAGAACCTTGGAGTCATGGTGCACCTGTCCGACGGTGAGGCATTGAAGGCGTTGGACCGCTTCAATCTAGATTTCGCCAATGATGCAAGAAGGTTAGCAACAGATAGCTTCTCACCGTTCAGTACAGATGCCAAACCATACTCATGTTGGCATGTGTTCCCTATTCCGTACAACTTACCACCATTACTCTATATGAAATATGAATTCATGTTCCTTTGCCTCATCGTTCCTGGAGCAGATCATCCTGGTTCACGACTCAACGTGATGTTGAAGCCGTTGATTGAAGAGTTGAAATTGTTATGGACAGGAATCGAAGCGTAAGATTATCATAAAAAGCAGAAATTCAGTCTTCGAGCTGCATACTTGTGGCCTGCTCATGATTTTCCACCATATGACATGTTTTTCGGCTGGAGTACTAATGTTCGTTTGGCATGTCCGATATGTGTTGCGGACACAAAATGTTTTCGTCTTAGTCATGGTGGCAAGATATGTTACTTCGATTGTCATCGACGTTGGCTACCTCCAAAACACATGTTCAGACAACACAGGAGTGCCTTCAAAAAGAACACTGTTGCCACAAAAGAACCACCACAACGTTTGAACAGGTCAGACATATTATTCATGTTGAACAAGCTAGTGCGAGATGAAAATCATCCTGGATATTTTGTTGGTTATGAAGAGGACCACAATTGGACTCATGTATGTGTATTATGGGAACTACCGTATGTGAAGTCCTTAATTCTAATGCATAACATTGATGTCATGCACCAGGAGCGTAATATGAGTGAATGCATCATAAGCACATGCTTGGATGTGATGGGCAAAACAAAATACAATATTAAGGCTTGAAAAGATGTAACCGTCCAAGTCTTGAGCTCTGGTGGCAAACCACGCGCTACTTTCCGTGTTAGACCTAAAGAAAAGAAAGAAGTTTTGCGGTAGTTAAAAAAGTTGAAATTCCTATATGGTTATGCTGCTAGCCTGAGATGAGTTATGAATGTAAATACGGTAAAGCTCACTGGGTTGAAAAGTCATGATTATCACATAATCATGGAAAGACTTTTGCCGGTTATGTTTCGGGGCTACATTGACGATGCAGTGTGGAAGGTGTTAGCCGAGCTGAGCTATTTTTATAGACAGCTTTGTGATAAAGAAATAACAAAGGAGATGATGGAGAAGTTGGAAAAGGAGACACCAATTTTGGTATGTAAGATGGAAAAAGTTTTCCCTCTAGGGTTCTTCAACCCAATGCAACACCTCCTAATCCATCTTCCATAAGAAGCTAAAGTGGGCGGCCCTGTTCAATATAGGTGGATGTACCACATTAAAAGAGCACTGAGGTGTCTTAAAAAAATGGTTCACAATAGAGCAAGGGTTGAACGATGCATCGCCTAAGCATTTACATTTCAGGAGATACACTACAAGAAAAGCGATCATTGACGACGACTAAATTTATTAACGATGGGGCCGTCATGTTTAAATTAATTGACGACGGCTAGATACAACCATCATCAATAATGTGGTAATTGACGGCGGCTAACCTAGTACTGTTGTCAATAAACTAAAAGATGAAGATGGCCGTCGTCTATAACGGCCATCGTCAAATTTGGTCGAGATCTGGCGCCACCTGAGGCTACTTCTCAAGTGTTTACTTTGCAGAAGAACATAATGTTAGTGCTCCTACGTTGCGATATAATGTCGATGAAGCACCCCTTTGTAGCGACCTCTCCATTTGTCAAACAAGAGGCACTACCGTTGGTAGTAGCATGAGCTACGACACCACAACAGAAGAAAAGACGGCTACTTTGCTCTATATTTACGCTAATATAGACGAGATGGACAAATATTTCAAGTAAGTGTTTGTTCACCAGCTATACTAATTGGTACAAATTTGCTTGTCTTTATTCTCATATGACTTACGAGTATTGCATGATATAGTCTTCTAACGTCTATATTTTGGACAGTGCAAAAAAGATGTCGGTGTCCATGAGGACTTGCGTTAGCTGTCCTACGGGTCCATGAAACCTGGAAGCTATGGTCCATACGACATCAATGGTTTTGCATTCCGTTCAACTGAATTTGAATCTCTTCGCCCTCTCGCGGCAACTTGTAATACCGGTGTTGTGACTACGGCTATTGACGCCGAAGGACAGGAAACTAATTATTATGGGAATATGGAGCTTAAAGTTTTGCCGGGAATAAGGAGCTTAAAGTAGTCTTCTTTGACTACGAATGGTTTGACAACAATATCAGAACTCGATATAACCAATTTGGCATGACAGAAGTCAAACACAATGAACAGCTACGAGGCCACGACACCTTCGTCTTTGCATATCAAGTTCCAGGAAGTTTCTAGGACCCGTCGACAAGGCACAGAGACGGATGGGAAGCACACGTTTGGTGCAGACGACTACTTACGTCTGGCTAAACGCATGGTAAGTATGATTACTATTGTTTTCATATATGTTTCAATTATTCATTGTACTAACACATATATATATAGGAGCGCGAGAGCGGTCAGGAGCCTACTCCGATTCAGGTCTGGAAGAGGGGTCACAAGGGAAGTGACCCGTCACAGCCTGACCAGCTGTGTTCTCAGGCGGTGGCGGTGGACGCACTGGTGAGTTGTTTTATATTTGTATTGTGTTTTCTTAAATAGTTTTATGATATTATCTTTCCGTCTTTGTAGGCAAGGTATGGGCAGGAGGCGGAGCGGCTTCACAGTGAAAGCTTCGATTGGCAGAGCGCGCCAATCATCCCAGAAGCCGCGTATGCAACCGGAGGTGGGAAACCTCACGGACGGTAAGTTCTCTTTTATTTATTTAATGTCAATGAATTTGAGATACGAAAATTTAATAATCTTTCTTCTATTGTAGGTTCGCCATCTTCGATGGAGTTGTCGACTCGAGGGAAGCACGACCTTCCTCGAGTGGCTCTTCATCGCGGCAGGCGGGATCGAGATAACCTAGCTCCCTGGAGCTCCAGAGTGTCCGAGACGAGCTCCGTAGGACACAGGAGGAGCTCCGGCTAGAAAGGGAGCAGCTCCGGCTACAAAGGGAGCGTCAAGCCGCGGAAAGCAGGGCTCGGGACAAGTATCAAGCCTCGTTCATGCTACAGATGCAAACGACAATGCATGTATGTGCCGGTCATTTCACTTAATATTTCTAGCATATTAGTGATGGTTATATGATAATGTTTTCTGTTCACAGGCTATGGCGATAGGGCAGCCAATCGTCTTTCCATAGTGGCAGCCTCGACAGGAGCCACAGACCCCGTTTACAGGAGAAGAGGTACAAATTTACTCAAACTTCCACAACATAGGCATATTTGATGAAATTTAGCCAAATTTATTAGAATATCACCAAACTTAGTCAAACATAGACAAAACTAGTTTAACTTGATCAATTCTAGATTATAATAATCTCACTTAGGCAAACATACATTTTTAAACTTATAACTTGTCTAACTGCACTTATACATAACAGAGCTCTGCGACCGAGGCTCACACGCCATCGTCGCAGCTATTGGGAGGATGAAGGCTGGAGGACGAGTTCCCGGGTTCTGGAGGTAGCGCACGTGATAGTGTGTAGTGTGGTGTGTGTGTGTCTACTGTTGATGTTTATAATATTTTGACTGCCTAATGTTGTTGTTGTTGACTGCCTGTGTGAGCTGGCCATCGAGCCGGGGCTGGCCTCCAAGCCAGGGCAGAATTTTCTAATTTAAAAAAATTACCAAACTTATTTATGACGGTTTTCTAGTGTTGGCCGTCGTAAATAAGCCAATAGTATTTACGACGGCTGGTGTTGGCCGTCGTAAATAATCCAATAGTATTTACGACGGCTGGTGTTGGCTGTCGTAAATAATGGGTACTATTCACGACGGCCCGTCGTGAATAAATCCCTCGAGCCACGTGGCAGTCGGGGAAACTTATTCGCGACGGGATAGTTTAGCCGTCGCGAATAAACTTATTCACGACGGGTGTCGTTGTTAATGACCTTATTTATGACTAATTATCGGTGACGGCCCAAAACCGTCGTGAATAAGTTATTCCCGTCGTGAATTACTTATTCATGATGGTTTTTCCTTTATTAATGACGGTTTCTAGCCATCGTTAATTGATGATATTCCTGTAGTGATTATTCAAACCCATACAAGTAAAAAAAAAGAAATGTAACAGGATTAAAGGGTACACACATTTTCTTCCAGCGACTAGATCGAGATCTGAAAACTATTATTAAAAATTTAATAGTGTGCTCACTCATATGCAAGTGTTGTTAGCAGGAGAACTTGTGTGTTACAGGAGCGAAGACGCTAAAAACTATTACTAGAAATGCACATAATCCTCAATATAAGAAGAACAGTAAATAGATAAAAGATAGACAGGGACCTACAAAACCATGCAGTGTAAAGAATTTTAAAAGAGCAAGAAGAATAGAGGAAAACAATGCTCTAGAAAATATTTATAAACCAAAATATCATACCCATTGAAATGTGCCTTCCTGAGATTCGTATAGAATAGTGATCAAATCTGGTTGGGATTTATATTAGATAACAACAAATAGAAATCAGATAGACAAAATAGGGAATAAGAAGCATGCCAAATATAAATCATTGTTGTAAGATTACAAAAGAAAAGATGGAATAATCTACGACATACTACTTCTACATTATCACAAGAAGAATTTTTTCAGCTTCCTCAAGAAGAGAAACAAGCGATTCAGCGGCATCCTGTGGATCCTGCATAAGCACTCAGGTCTAGTTTTTTCTGTACCAAAAAAAGATTATAGGCTGATACGATAATCAGGTCCTTGAGTACCTTTCAAAAATGAACATCTTTCCACAGCATGGTCCCGTAGGAGCCCATCGTGTTTCTCGCTGGCGGGTAGGGGCAAGTGGTTGGCGGGAGCGTGGTGTGTCAGCTCGTTGTCGCGGGGTCGGGAGTCCTCATGGACAATTCATTCGCTAATGTCATCTACGATCGGCTGCTATTTAAGAACAGGGATGAGGAACAAGAGAAGAGAGAACGAGAACATGCTAGATCTAAAAAGGGAAAAACAATACGTCGTATGGTGGTGAGGAATAAAAAGCGTTCTGTACCAGGTCATAAAAAAAATTAAGAATGTAACATTACTACTAACTTATATACGGTATCACGGCAATGAGGCAACCGTTCAAGAGATGAGGTCCCATCAGGCTGCACATTCTGTCGAACACCTTGCGTGCAATGGTTCTGATGCTACAATTGGTTCATGAGGGAGCTTGCCACAACTACAACGATGAAGTGCATCGGTGGTAGCACCCGTGGGAACGAGCTAGTCTGCTGGTGGTGTTGGTAAAAATCCTTTTTTTTGAACTGCGGTGAAAGTTCTTTTTACTGACATGGATTAACATCAGGCGACGAATACGACCGCACTGGGATGTGTAAATATGGATGCGACGAAAAATATTGCCAATTTCAGATGGTCACGAGAACTTTGTTAGCAACAAAGATGATAATGTACTCAACTGTTATGTTACAAACCACGAGAACATCCCACCCTAACCTAGAGTATCCAAGACCAATGAATCAATGATATAAATAACGTCTCCTTATCTAAAATACATTTTGAGAAGAAAAAAATATTACATGGTACAGAGGTACAGTTTTGCATTATTTGATCTCCATTTACTCCAAGAGGCAGAGCAAATCAACTCTTGAAACGGGGGGAGCTACCAGAAACACATGGCACCTGTTGAAGAATGCAGCTGCAATCTTTAATCAAAATTATTTATGCAGTAGCTAAACTATCGCACAAGGTCTTGTATGCTGCACTGCAATGCTTGAATTTCTCCTCTGCTGTAGCCTGACCATTGTATAAAACCTATATGTCATTAGCTACATAGAAAACAGTAAAATATTTTTATGTGGTAAAAGTTCAAAGCACTAAGCTAGAAAATCCAACCTTTTCCAGGTTATAGCAGTGCACTCAATTTGAACTAGAATTTCATATCACATCTCTACCGAATCAGGTATGGACTAGTCTTGAAAACATGAAACATGGTCTAGCCAACATGTTGTAAGGAACCTGTGTGAGCTGATGGGCAATCCTTATTCATCTAGCATAGTGACAATGTTACGGCTGGAGGAACCCTAGCTCGCCCTCTTTTAGGAGGCTCTGGGAATTAAGGGGTAATTTCCTGCTTACTTTATTTCTTAATAGGCCCCAGCTTTATATAGCTGTGGCTCTCCTAATTACAAATCTACTAGGATTAGGACTCCTGTCCTAACTCCAACTCTTATTGACTCTAACTCTGACTCAACTCTATATATTGACTTTAACCCTGATTACAACTCTATTTTATAGCAAGCAATATTATTAGTCCAAATAAATTACTACTCAGCCACTTTGAGTTGGAACATTCCTTTTTCTCCGGCTGTAACCTTTTCCAAAGAATGTGTCTACAACACTTCCTCCCTCTGGACGAAACAGCTCGTCCTCGAGCTGGAATTCAGAGTAATCTGTTTTGAAATTATCAAAAGACATCCATGTGGCTTCAACTGCATTTCTTCCTTCCCACCGAACTAGCAACTCCAAGAATCTTTAGTTGGACCAGCCCGCAATACTTTTTCAGGCTGAAGTACAACACGACCACGAACAATATGAGGTAGTGGCACAAGTGAAGAGGGAGGTTCACCATGAAAACTTCTTCAAAGACACCATATGAAAAACATCATGAATTCGAGCTTTTGGAGGCAATTTAATTCTGTAAGATACTTCTTCAACGCGTTCTAATATTTGATAAGACCCAAAATATTTTGGTGATAGCTTAGTTTGAGTGTCTTCTTTAATTGTCATTGCCATTCTTTACTGCAAACGGAACAATACCCAATCACCCACCTGAAACTGTAGGTCACGGTGACGACTATCATAGTTTTCCTTCATCTGATTCTGGGCTGCAGCAATCGATCTCTGATCTCATGTAGAAAAATATCATGTTCTTGCATTTGGCGCTCCACAGCAATCATCTTTGTTGAAAAAGGTTGAAAGGGAATCAAAGCAGGTGGTTCTCTTCCATACACTACTTGGAACGGTGTTGTTTTCAATGCTGATTGCTAAGAAGTATTAAAACAATACTCAGCCCAAGGGAGCCAACACAACCAACTTTTTAAACGATCACCAGCCAAACAACGCAAATAAGCAATTAAAATTTTGTTTGTCACCTCTGACTGACTATCTGTTTGTGGATGAAAAGCTGAACTTAGCCGCAACTTGGTTCCTAAAAGTCGAAATAACTCCTGCCACATTTTGCTAGTGAAGACAACATCTCTGTCACTTACTATGGAAGAAGGTATACCATGCAATTTGACCACATGATCAAAGAAGGCTTGAGCAACAGTTAAAGTTGTATAAGGATGGTTGATTGCCATAAAGTGAGCATATTTTGAGAAACGGTCAACTACTGTAAACACCACTGATTTACCACCAATCTTTGGGAGCCCTTCTACAAAGTCCATTGTTATATCAGCCCATACAGTAGATGGTACGTCCAAGGGTTGTAGCAATCCAGCACGATGAAGATGTTTTGTTTTATTTCGTTGACAAACATAACAGCCTCTAATAAACTCACGCACCATTCTGTTATCGTGTGGTGTGAAGAATGAAGCTCTGAGCCGAGTTATTGTTTTGACTACCTTCATGACCCACACCGTGTGCTCTTTCCAATAGTGTTGACTAGAATTTTGAATTGTGAGGCAAAAAAATCTTCTTTCAAACAGAACTATATCGTCAACCATACTCCATCCTTTAGGTGCTTTTCCTGCCTCAATAGATGCCCTTTTACTGATAACTTCTGACAAAGAACGAGCTTCTTCTCGAAATAGTTCAAAAAATTCAAATTCAGGCATGGACACAACATTAGCAGTATACAATTCTTTGTCTCGATGAGACAGGGCATCAACAGCTCCATTAAAACTACCAGGTTTAAACTCCACTGAGAATTGATAACCAAAAAGTTTACTCACCCAGTGATGTTGTTGAATTGTTGACAACCGTTGATCCAATAAATATTTTAAACTGAAATGATCAGTACGGACCACAAACGGCTTAGGCCAGAGGTAAGGCCTTCAATGACGAACAACATTAACTAATCCAATCAGCTCCCGTTCATATGCTGCAAGCTTAGCATGGTGCGGTGCTATGACTCGGCTGAAAAATGTTATTGGTCCTGTTGATTGGTGAAGAATAGCGCCAATTCTAGATCCAGACGCATCACAATCTACTATAAACGGTGCTTCAAAATCTGGTAATTGAAGAACCGGGGCTGAAGTCAATGCTGTCTTGAGCATATTAAAAGCATTCTCTGCTTCAACAGACCAACTAAAACGTTCCTTTTTAAGCAATTGTGTCAAAGGTGCTGCAATCTCACCATAAGATCGAATGAATTTACGGTAATACCCGGTAAGACCGAGAAACCTACGAACAACCCTTACACAATTTGGTGTTGGCCAATTCTTAACTGCTTGTATCTTTTCAGCATCCATCGTAACACCATCTGAATTTATTACATGACTCAAGTATGATATCGAAGAAGAGCCAAATGAGCACTTAGAGTGCTTGAGCACCAGATGATGCTCGCGTAGTCTCTGGAAAACAGCACGGACATGCTGTATATGGGTGCTCCATGATGGGCTAAAAATTAGGATATCATCAAAGAAAACCAGCACGAACCTTCGGGTAAAATCACTTAGAATAGCATTCATCAAGGGTTGAAAGGTTGCTGGTGCACCAAGAACTCAAAATGGCCATGATGAGTACGAAATGTTGTCTTCTCTATGTCATCTTGATGCATCAAGACTTGATGATAGCCACTTCTAAAATCTAGTTTTGTAAAAAATATGGCACCGCGAAGTTCATCAATGAGCTCCTCAACTACAGGAATAGGAAACATATCACGAATCGTCTTTGAGTTGAGAGCTCTTATAGTCTACACAGAAACGCCATGACCCATCGTGCTTCTTAACAAGCAACACTGGTGAAGAGAAGGCAGAAGTACTCTCTCGAATAATTCCTTGTTTCAACAATTTCTGCACATTGGTGCTCAATCTCATCCTTTAAGAGCTAGGGGTAACGATACGGACGCACAACCACCGGAGTCGAGCCTGGGAGAAGATGAATCCGATGATCAAATTGACGAGTTGGTGAGAGACCTGCAGGCTCGATGAACAAGTCCGTAAATTCTGCCAACAATAGCTTCATCAGATTTTCAGTTTTCATTAACTTTACGCTAATACCCTCTGGCGCTCCTGTGCCATACCATTTGATGCGCCTATTGTCGCGCCAAAATGACATGTACATGCGGTCAAAATCCCATAAAATGGGCCCGAGAGTGGCAGCCATTGACAGCCCAAAACCAAATCAAATCCTCCCAACTGAATGACAAATAAGTCAATAATAAAGTCTTCACTTCCGATCTGTATGTGGACATTGCTGCACCTGCCAATCCACGGAACACGTTCACCATTTGCCACACCCACACTGAGACCAGGACATGGTTCAATTTGTAGATGAAGGGCACGCACGACTGTTTCCTAAATAAAAGAGTGTGTAGAGCCGGAATCGACCAAAACTTGCAGATTTTGTGCTGCAACAGTGGCTGTCAAGGACATTGTGCTGCTCGATTTGATTCCAGTTAGCGCATGTAGGGATATCTCTGGTTCAGAAGGAAACTCCTCATACTGAGAGTCTATGGAGTCATCTAGTTCCAACAGATATATACCCTTCATAGGACAGATCTTCAGGTGTTCTTGAGAGAACTTCTCCGGACAATTAAAGCAAAGTCCTTGACGACGTCGTTCATCCATCTCAACTGGAGATAATCATGTAAAACTATTGCATGTAGGTGCTTGTGGTTTGTTAGCGGTCTGTTGTATATTGACAGGAACGACTGGTGGCTTGATAGCAACACCCTGTGATGGTGTTGGCACACGTGTTGCTGATGGATATTGCACTACTGTATATTTGTCATCGTCTGTCAAGTCCAGGCGACGCTCAAAAGCTCTGCCAAACCCATTGCATCATCTAATGTTTCTGGATTATGGAGCTCAACGTCTGTACGCAAGGGATTGCGTAGACCCGCTGTGAAAATATCAATTTGTTGTTGCTCCGTAACCCCGTCGCAACGTGCTAAAAGAGCCAAAAATTGTGTCTAATATTCAGCCAGAGTTCCAGTACGTTGCAAATGGATAAGCTCGCCTAGTGGGTTACTGCGGAGAGGTGGCCCGAAGCGGCTATTTACTAATTTGGTGAACTGATCCCATGTGGGCACGCCTCGATTTTTCTCATGGCGGTAGTACCATTGTTGTGCATCACCAGTTATGTAGAAGGATACCAACCACACTTTGCCATCATCCGGTGTCTGTTGTGCCCGGAAAAGCTGCTCACACCTGTTTAACCATGGTAGGGGATCCTCAGAACCGTCGTAACAGGGAAACACAAGCTTGTGGACTCGTTGTGCAGCAACGGGAATTTTGTCCGAGGCAGTCTCCTTCTTGGAAGGTTCTGGTTTAGTCTTGTCGAAAATTGTTGAATTCTCCAGCTTCTCGGATTGCAGCCTGTTTATGGCAACAGTCTGACAGTTCTGTTGACCCTGGATTGTTGTGATCTTGGCCTCCAGATTGGAGATGGTAGCTGCCTTCGACTCTAGCATGCTGATGGAGGATCTCATGGTTGTCATCTGAGTAAGTATGGCCGTGAGGGTTGCTTCAATATCCATCTTGTTTTCCTCTGCCTTGGTCATAGCCTAGAACAGCCTTGGCCAGGGGAGCGGTTGGGGGAAAGGCGGCTTGCGCCGATGTTGTACGGTGGGTGGGCGGTGTTGGCGGCGGATGGGGGCTGCGAGGCAGGGGCGCAGCTTGCGGCGGCCGTTGTGCGACGGGCGGGCGGCGGGGGCGAGCGCTGGGCGGAAGCGGCGGGCGGCGGTTGTTAGCGGCGGCGGGGCGGCGGGTTGGGCGAGCGGGGCGAGCGTTGGGCGGAAGCGACGGCGGGCAGCGGTTGTTAGCGGCGGGCGGGGCGGGCGGATTGGGCGGCGGGGCAAGTGCTGGGCGAAAGCGGCGGCGGGCGGCGGTTGTTAGCGGAGAGCGGGGCGGGCGGGTTGGGCGGCGGAGGCGAAACCTGGGACCTGTCTGATACCAAATATGTTACGGCTGGAGGAACCCTAGCTCGCCCTCCTTTAGGAGGCTCTGAGAATTAAGGGGTAATTTCCTGCTTGCTTTATTTCTTAATAGGCCCTAGCTTTATATAGCTGTGGCTCTCCTAATTACAAATCTACTAGGATTAGGACTCCTGTCCTAACTCCAACTCTTATTGACTCTAACTCTGACTCAACTCTATATATTGACTTTAACCCTGATTACAACTCTATTTTATAGCAAGCAATATTATTAGTCCAAATAAATTACTACTCAGCCACTTTGAGTTGGAACATTCCTTTTTCTACGGCTGTAACCTTTTCCAAAGAATGTGTCTACAACAGACAACATGCCAAGTACATAAAGAACTCAAACGCCCTGGAGTTAATGCCAGTGTTGCACTTCAAAAGTAATTGATTGAAGAACAGAAACTAAAGAGGACGGCCGGGTTTTTTTTACTCATTTTTTATTATTTTTATGAGGCTGTGTCTGTTAATCCCCTATCAGAGTGGATTGGAGGGACTAAATCCCTCAAAAGTCAGTTGGGGATTTAATCCCCTCCAATCCTCTTTAATCCCTTGGATGTTCAGTTCCTCATCGTAGCAAGTCATGTCGCACAGGACATGCCAAATAATACCAGGAGATTACTCACAGAAAAGACTAAGTTCTACAGATGATTTTGCATGGAGAGCAAAAAAATTAGACTTGGATATAACCAAAAATAATTACCTTAGATGACCCATTGTGGCGATCTGGATGCCATCTAAGTGCACATGCTCGGTATCTAGTGCAAAGAAATAAAAACAAAAATAAATTTGATGCTGAAACAGTTCAAAATGTAACGTATATATAATCATGGCACAATACAGCCTTTACCCAAAAAAGTAACAATCCAAAGCCAGGGGAGAGCTCAAAGATCTTACGCGTTTTTAACATCTTCAAGTTTTAGTGGGCCAGATGTGCTCAATCCAAGAGCCTGTCTTGCCACAGATACCTCTGATGGAGCGGACACTTCATCTTCATCATCAGTATCATCACTCCAATTTCTGGAGTTTTCTGAATGAGCGCGTCTGGAGTTCCTCCACTGGAAATCATCAGATGAAAAGGACCAATAGTATGTGTGCTGGTGCCGAAAAGCATTACGAAATATAGTCTCTGGTTCATCCTCATCACTGGTACAAAACTCAAATCCTCCTGTGGCCAATTAGAAGCAAGTTAAGCAGAAAACAATGTATGTTGGCTATTTAAGAGCATTGATTGGATCCAAAACTTTGAAATATTCACTAAATAATTTGCACTGCACATTTGTGAACAGTGAAAATATTCCTAGTAACCAAAACTATTAGACATGGAAGGACAGCTTAAGAAGCTGTAAGTCTAGAATTAAGCATATAGGGAAGAGGAAACTAAAACATGTTTGTCTGATAGAAAAACTAGAAAGCATTGTACCTTTCCTTCTAAAATTTCCATAATAGAAATCATGTGGCCGGAAACCGTTATTATTCGGATTCCTAACCCAACGGTGTCCCCTAAACCATGAAGGCCCAGAAGATGCATCGGCTTTTTCATCTTCGTCATGCCAACTCTGAACACCAAAATCAATATAAAGTTTAAGTTGACCAGAACATTCTATAATCTATATCTGCAATTTTAACATTCCTGGGAGATCATAATTGAAAGCTTCAGCGACATTGCAGAAAGAATAAAAAAATGTACACAAATGTCCTAAATCATTGGAAGCAGAAACAGAACATGGAGTCAAAAGGGTGTACCCAGTGCTGAAAGCTCCCATACATTGTGGGGAAGGGATATAATCCACTTTCTTATTTGATCCTAATCTCACACAAAGAAATCAAGGATCTTTCCTTCATCATAACTATTGAGCTCTACATTCCTTGTAGGAATGAAATTTAATCCGTGAAACCTATCAAGTCAGTCCTCACACCGTCTTACACGAATTTAAACAGTTGCTTTGATTGTGATCCAAAACATTCCAGGGATTTCAACAATCATTCTAGGGGCTAATTTTCAGTTGTTGCACTATATAGTGCATCCAACCTTAGAATACATAGTGCTCTTGAGACACATCTCCGTGCCAACACTTTCTATTATTTGCTTTTGATTTCGTACTATCTACTATTCAAAGGAGTATGACAAAAAATAATTAATGAATATGTAACCTATTCTAATAGTAACAAGTTCAGAAGACTTCTAACGTGTCGTGGGCGAGTGGGTGTGGGCAGAGAAGAAAATGAGATTGGGAATTAGAGCAGAGAGGGCAGCGAATGGGAAAAGGGGGTAGGCTGTTCTCGCCGCCACACTGAGATATGTTCTCAGAACGGTGATCGAAGAACTGACAAACCCCAAAGGAGATAAATTCATTCTACAATGGTTGCAACCTAGGCACCAGCAGCACCCAGATGAGTCCACAATTCCGATAATTATGGGAGCAAACACTAATATATTGACTCACATGTTCCTGACACAATAATAATAAACAGTCAAAAGTGAAATAACACAAGAATGTGAAAATTTTTATTACTCTGACCTGGAAGAGATACTCCGCATACTCCGACATATTCTGTAACATTGACCTTTTAGTTTCTCTATTCTTCCTACGCTTTGCATAATAGTTGAATCTCTGACCAAAGAAAAAGGTAGACTCTGTTGATATTTCACTCTATTCAAATAGCATGCAATGAGAAACCACATATATTGCAGAGCACTAGTTAGCAGAACCATAAAGACACAAAAGATGGTAGACTACAGAAAACATATAAAAGAACAGCTGAACCAAAGCTTTACATGCTTAACGTCAACCAAACAATAATCTTTAAGGAGTGAATTATACTATGGGTCCCTAAACTTTTCTGGGGTCCTCATCGAGGTCCATAAACTCTCAAAACGATCATCTAGATCCTGGATCTATTTAAGTTGCTAACTTCAGGTCCATACCCCTTCAACAAAGCAAATATGACTCATGTGGAAATGCTAACATGGAAAAAAGGATGATGTGTCTCTCTCTCTTCATGTTGACACTGTCATGTCATTCATATTTTCTTTGCTGAAGGAGTATGGACCTAAGGTCAGTAACTTAAATAGATCCATGACCCAAACGGACATTTTAAGAGTTCATGGACCTGGATACGAACCCTAGAAAAGTTTAGCAACCAAGGTGCAATTCACTCATCTTTAAAGGTACAAAGCACTTTCACCATAAATGTCCTCTGCAATCCAATATAATTTGATCAACAAGTTTCTCACGAAGCATTTTATGAACAAAATGATCAATTCACAAAAGACAAAACAGCGTGAGAACACACCCAGAAGGCCAGAAGACCTGTTTGCAAGGATCAAAGATCAAACAAGAATGCCTTCAACTTTCACATGTATTGCCCCAGTCTGAACTGCGTATACACGCACCAAATCCACCTACGGCCATCTAGCGACTGGGTTTTCATATGCGCAATTGATTCAATAGACCAAGATAGAGCGCCATTTCAATTCTTTCCCGAGCAGAATTCATCAATCACATGAGCAGCACACCGGTGTTGCTGCAGACCTGCCCCCGTATAGACATTTCATCAAACAGATTCAAGGCCAGCTACAAAACTTCGATCAGATCAAACAAGAGGAGACACCTTTCCTAATGAAATGAAACGAGGGATGCTAATAATTCAGCACAGAAGGAAGAATGGATGGATGGTAAGGGGAGGGGCGTTACGTGGTGCCATTGGGTCTTGCGCTTCCGCTGCAGGACGGGGGTGGAGTGGAACGATGCGGCAGCCGCCAGATGCTGCGGAGCCGCCGCGATGTGGTGCGGGCGGCGGGTTGGCAGCAGAGCCAACCTAGCGTGGTTCATCATGGCGGCGAACAGCGGTCGGCGGCGGATGTCGGAGGTCACCGCACGACCGTCGACGGGCTCCCGGCTCCCCTACGGTCGATGGACTTGCGGTGGCTCTCCGCAAGAAGGGCTGCTGTCTAGGGGAATGGCTAATTAAGGCCCAAAAGGCTCACACTGCTTTCTCGCATTATTTTCCTAGTAGAAGAACGAATCTAAGGGGTATTGAAAAAACACGATAATATGTCCTTGCTAAATGGTTAAAATGCGCCTATAATGAAAAGCGATTAAACGATAGTTGTAAAGGTTATAAGAATATCTACTGCATATTGAGTGCATGTGGGCTAATAAAAAAACTGGATGCTCTATGTTGTTTTTTTCATCTCTCTTCTTTTATCACCTGTATTCACCTTGTGTGTACTAAGCATCTTACTTTTTTAAATAAATATTTAAGCTATCACTAGTATTATAGCTACCACTTACGATATCATCAACCTTCGTAGACAATAGTTTCTAATATTGTTAGCAATATTGGTGTCTCAACCGAGTCTACCTACTATTAAATTACCCCTTCTTAATTACTACAATCATATAAAAGAGAAACACAACTCTTTTCTCAAAACTATAAATAAAGTGCATGTAAATAAAAATATCACTTGTAATTGTCATTGGGCTCTCAAAATGTTTTAAAACTAGCTACTATCATATATTGGATGTCAAAAACAGTATTGTGAGGCAAATCATAAATACTAAAGGGGCAGCCCGGTGCATGTAGCTCCCGCTTGCGCAGGGTCCGGGGAAGGGTCCGACCCAATTGGGTCTTTTGTACGCAGCCTTTCCCTGCATTTCTGCAAGAGGCTGTTTCCAGGACTCGAACCCGTGACCTCATGGTCACAAGGCAACAGCTTTACCGCTGCGCCAAGGCAAATCATAAATACTATTCTACAATAAAATCTAAAATGAATAAGAAAACCTAGGTGGCTATATCCATGATAATATAAACAAACCAACTAATCCACTATTTAAATATAAAAATATACTAGTAAAATTCTTGTCCTTACCTAAACTGAACCATCATTTAATCCTTGTACTATGGCCTCCTGAAACTGCCTATAAATCTACCATTTCGTTAAAAATAACTAGGATGTTACTCTTTTCATTCTGAAATAAATGACGTTTACAATAAAAATTTTAGGTTAATTTAAACTAGATTAGATGTTCTAAAAATTATTTAATTTAGAACAATCACGAGTACTTCGGTTTTAAAACACTGCAATAACTCCAATATCTATACTGTTTATTACGCGCATTGCCCATGTGCTGTCGCTGTCTCGCATCGCACACGGACACCGCCACGCAGCAAATCCCGCTGCGCTCCGGTGTTCGACTGCCCGCCCGCCCGCCCGCCGCCGCCCTTTCCTTCCGCTTTGACTCTCCATCTGGGGAAAAGGAAAAAAACAGTTTCGAGAAGCCTCCTCCCGTTCCGCGCGAAGCAACCGCAGCCCGCGCGCCGGCCAGATCCGAACCCCACCGCGCGCCGGATTCCTCTAGCCCCGCTCAAACCCTAGCATGCCCTGCCGCGGCTGCTGCCGAAGACGAAGATGACGAGGTCGCTCCGCCGGGTCTTCCTCCCACTCGTCCTCCTCACGGGGCTCGCCCTCCGCGGGGTCGGCTTCGACGCCGGCGACGTTCCCGCGCCCCCCGCCCTCCCCCCGCCCCCGCTCCGGCTCGCGCTCCCGGGGGCAGCTGGTCCTGGGGAGGACGGGTCGGCGCGATCCACGGAGGTCGTCGCCGCGGCGGCGCCCAAGAAGAAGGCCGCTGAGTTCCTGGTCCTGCCGCGACCCCGGCGCTCGGAGCAGTCGAGCGTGGTGAGCAGCGACTCGGGCGCCCTGCCCCGGTGAGCTCTTCCTCTGATGTTGTCCCTTGTTCCCGTCGCGGTGATGTGGGCACGTTTGTGCTCGGTTGGTAGTTCTTGCGGTCTGCGGGTGCAGGGAAATGACTTAGACACGAGCGAATAGCATGAGATCCGCTGCCCCTTCTTGGTTTATTCAGCAAAAAGTAGAACCTTTCTAGAGCCCTTCTTGTTTCGTGCTGCAGCAGTGCACGACAAGAGGAATGCTTGCGGAGTAGGTTACTTATGATATATAGCTGCTTGTGCATGATAGTTGTGTCACTGAGGGTTACTCAATGCATGCCTAGTTGAAATCTTTGAAATATTGGTACATTCTTTGGGGTCTCGAGGGCCAAAGGATGCATCTTTGTTATTTGTAATTGAATGACTCTGGAATCACTTTGGGTGTCTGAGTGCAGCTCCGAGATTCGAATTAACAACAATGGTACAATTCAACTTATGGACTGGCTATCAAACTCTCCTCTGTGGGAGATCTCCACAGGGCCTCCTCCTTCCGAGGAAGTTACTACCGGCGGCCCTGCTGTGAGATACCTCATATATCCTGTTGGCGGGAATGGCAATGAACTGGTGGAATATAATAGTGGTACCAGTGTGGTATGTTCCTGAGCATGGCCGGTTTTCAAAATCTTGCTGGTACTCTTTTCATCTTCAACACTGTCTTATTTCTATAGGTACTTCCCTGGAAATTGGAGGATTTCGTTGCCAGAACTCCATACATACAGGATTCTGTTGTTACTATTGGATCAAAAGTTTCAACTGTATTTGTTATTGATACTGATCGTGGAGATATTATTTACAAGCGCAGGACTCCAGCCATCTTGAATGAATTGGAAGGACCACTGATTGAAGGAATACCACCCAGGTTAGCTGATGGTATAGATGATACCCGTGGTAACCTTTTAATTGTTGTCAGAGATGATTATTCTCTCAGTGCATCTGATCTTGGAGAGCATTTGTTTAACTGGACAAGAAGTTTTTTCACTGCACACTTACACAACCACCCAAATACACTTGACCAACCATCTTATCTGCTAGGAGAGATTCCACATAATAAAACTGAGGGTGTGCCACTTGCTTTGCCTCATTCAACTTCAGCTAATGCAATTGTCTTGCAAGATGTGTTACCAGTTGCGTCCAGGGATGATGCTGATGCCCTGGAACAACATCGAACCTCAAAGAAGTTGCCACAAACTGATGGCAAGTCCCATCTTGCCTTGGATAGTACACAGAATCAAACATATGTCACTGATTCTGAAACAACCGACAAGTTCACTAAGAACACTTATGGATGGTTGTTCCCTGTGCTTCCCGTATTGCTGGTTATGGGTTATCTGTTGAGTTTGATCTCCGCAAGCAGGTCTTGCAGACAATTTTTTATTCAGCTTATGAAACCATTCATGCATGATAAAAAACCAATGGATGTTAGAGGGAGGGTGGAAGGAACTCCAAATAAGAGAAGAAAACAACGGAAGAGAGATGGTCTTGGCAATGGACATGAAATCGTGTCAACATCTGACAGAGAGAACAGTGAAACTGGTGGGTCAGCTGATATGCCGATCAAGGAAAAGACAATCTTAACCAATAATGGTATCGATGGGCCTGATGGTCGTCAGATTGGTAAACTCTATGTTTCCAATAAAGAAATTGGTAGAGGAAGCAATGGCACAGTTGTTTTTGAGGGATCTTATGATGGTCGTCAAGTTGCTGTGAAACGGTTGCTGCTCTCCCACAATGATATAGCCATAAAAGAGACCGAGAATCTTATTATATCTGACCGGGATCCTAATATTGTTAGGCTATATGGTTGTGAGCATGACAGTGATTTTGTTTATATCTCTCTTGAGAGGTGCAAGTGCAGCTTGACTGATCTGATACAAAAACACTCGGACTCTGAAGTTAATGTCAGCATGAACTCAAAGACTTCGAATGCCGAAGGAATAGATGTGGAACTGTGGACCCAAGATGGGCTTCCTTCGGCACAACTCCTAAAGCTGATGAGGTATGTGAACTGTTGTACTTGTTTGCCTCCTTGATTGGGCGTATGGTCTATCCTGTGCTGATGTGTCATAATTTCAGAACCATTTGTTTGAGGTGTATTGCCAATAAATATTGGATTAAACACCGTTTGAAACAATATCAAGTGCAGTTTGATGGGAGAAACACACTAGCTCAGTCATTTCTTGGTGGTATATGGCCGTTCTTTTACCTAAACACCTGGGATAGTTTAACTATATGATCTATCATTAATTGTTTAGGGGATGAAAGAACTTCTCTAATCTCTATGAGATCCTGTATTTCAAACTGTAGCCAAGATAGCACTATTTCCACTAATCCAACTACTGTAAATGTTTGCATTTTTAGCTGTATTGTATATTTGACAATTGTAGCTACTTATTTTGAGTTTGGTTCTGAAATCGTACTTAACTAGGGAAAAAATGCTGTTAGTATCTGAAGTGTTACTCCCATGGAGAGGATGACACTAGGAGTTGGGAAATTTTTCTTGTTTCATTCCACACACAATGTCATGCCCAACCTAGGGGTTGGGGTTACATATTTATAGCTGAGGCAGCCAAGCATATACCTAAATGCTAGTCTAAGATACCTAAATGCTGTACTACCAAAGGACTAATATGCTGTCCTAACAAGGAATGATATGCTGACCTCTTGGTCTAAGATGCTGTCCTACCAAAGGATTAATATGTTGTCCTAACAAGGACTGATATGTTGTCCTCTTGGTCTAAGATGTTGTCCTACCAAAGAACTAATATGCTGTCCTAACAAGGACCGATATGTTGTCCTCTTAGTCTAAGATGCTGTCCTAACAAGGACATAAGATGCTGTCCTAACTAGGGGCCACAAAGACCAAGAGTACAAGACTTATTCCATCATTCTCCCCCTAAGTCTTGTGCGTTCTTGCGGGAGAGTTGGACCATCCGGATCCTGGAGCAAAGCTCAAGGAACTTGATCCTCCCAAGGGACTTGGTGAGCAGGTCTGCAAGCTGTCCTTGGTGTTGATGTAGCACGCCTTGATGCTCCCTTCCTCCAAGCAGCCTCGGAGAAAGTGGTACCTCACTTTGATGTGCTTGCTCCGTTCATGAAAGGCGGGGTTCTTTGCTAGAGCCAGAGCGGACTTGTTGTCCACCCTGAGTTCCACCACTCCGGTGTCTTTGCCGAGGAGATCACCAAGTAGTCGAACTAGCCAGAGCGCCTGAGTCAAAGCGGTAGAGACCGCTATGTACTCGGCCTCGCAGCTGGATAAGGCCACCACCTGCTGCTTGATCGACTGCCAGCTAACGAGGCACTTGCCGAGGAAGAAGAGAATCCCGCTCGTGCTCTTGCTAGTGTCGATGTCACCGGCGTGGTCGCTGTCGCTGTACCCGACAAGGTGTGCCTCCCCAGGGCACTTAGAGGCTGTGGTCGAGTCCCAGCAACATAGCGGATGATCCTCTTCTCAGTCTGCTGGTGCTCCGTCGTCAGTCGCTGCATGAACCGAGTGACGTAGCCGACAGAGAATGCCAAGCCCGGCCGTGTGTGGGCAAGGTAGCGAAGGCTCCCCACAAGACGCCGATACTGCGTAGCGTCCACCTCCTCCGTCGTGCTATCGCGGCTCAGCTTCAGTCTCTCCTCCATGGGAGTGAGAGCTGGGTTGCAGTCTGAGCCAGCCAGCTCAACAATGCGCTTTCCGTAGGCAGTCTGTCGAAGCATGATCCTAGAGTCGGCCTGGTGCACCTCGATCCCCAGGTAGAAGGAGAGAGATCCCAGGTCACTCATCTGGAAGGTGGCTTTCATCGCTTCCTTGAACGCTGCCACCTCCGCATCCTTGGTACCGGTGATCACCAAGTCGTCGACGTAGACGCCCACCGGTAGGGCATTTCCTCCATTGCCCCGCCGGTAGATGGCCGTCTCGTGCGGGCTTTGCTCGAAGCCCATCCACTTGAGCGTGGAGTCCAACTTGGCATTCCACACCCTTGGTGCCTGCTGCAGGCCATAGAGGGCCTTGCGCAGGCGCAACACCTTGCCCTCCTTGTCGGGAATCGTAAATCCCGGCGGCTGGTGCACATAGACCTCCTTTTAATCGCCATTAAGAAACACCGACTTGACATCCATGTGCTTAACCCACTAGCCTCCCTGAGCAGCCAACGCAAGGAGGAGTCACACAGATTCCATCCGCGCCACGCGCATGAAGGCATCGTCTGTGGGATGACCCTGCCGTTGGGCCTGGGCGGTCAGAACAGGAGGGGAGGCGAACCCTGATCCCCCCTTGTGTGTGCGCGCCCAGGTCAGGGGCTGGTCAGCCCCTATGTGGTGCGGCTGCACCAGAATTAGGCGGCAACCCTAGTTTAGGAAGTAATCAGTTTTTCTCCTATTGTAATGGATCAGGACTCTTGTAAGGGGGCTATATAAACAAGCCAAAACACCCCAATTTGAGAGAGAGAGATCAATACAGAAATTTCCTCCACCTCTTTCTAGCCTAGCCGCCTCTCTCTCCCCTTGGAGCCGTCGCCTCTCTTCCTCCAGCCCAAGTCGCCGCCTCCCTCAAGAACTCTAGCTGCCACCAGGGGCTAGGATCAGCAGCCGCCGCCTAGGCTAGCTGCTCTAGCCGCCGCCCTGTTCTCCCTCATCTGATCCGGCTGTTCCATCTGTTCTGCAACTACACCTCAAGAAACAGGGAGCAACAATCTGTTCTTTCCCTGAACAGATCTGCTAGAACAACACCTAGGAGAGGTGCTGAACTGCATGGAACAGGGCAGTTTTTGGTGTGATCAAGCATCGAAATTGCAACATTCGTGGCATCAGAGCCGGTTTCGACCCTAGGTTGAATTCTGCACGATGTCGTACACACCTCCAAGCAGCGGCAGTGCCACCAGCCATGCGACACCCTCACCGGCAGCTCGTGAGGTGAACACCGGGACGGGGTTCTCCGTGCTCACCAAGACCAACTACGCGAAGTGGGTTGTCATGATGAAGATCGAGCTGAAGGCACAAATGCTTTGAAAGGCCGTGGAGGAGGGCAACCTGAGCGAGCAAGAAGATATGATGGCGCTTGACATCTTGGTCAGCGCTGTCCCGCCGGAGATGATCACGACGATCGGAGAAAAGCGGACGGCGAAGGAGGCATGGGACACGATCGCCATCATGCGGGTCAGGGCTGACCGCGTGAAGAAGACGACGGCACAACAACTCCGGAAGGGGTTCGAAGCCGCTGCCTTCAAGGATGGCGAGAGCGTGGAGGACTTCTCCCATCGCCTGAGCGGCATGCTATCACGGCTTGCGTCGCTAGGGGAGGAGATAGGAGAAGAGATGGCCGTGGAGAAGCTCCTGCGAAGCGTTCCAGAACGCTTCCAACAGATCGTGGTGGCGATCACGGCACTGCTGGACGTGTTGACCCTCACCTTGTCGGAGGTGACGGGGCATCTCAGGGCGGCGGAGAACGCCTTCGACTCGACGCAGCGGAAGGGAGGAGTACACGACGGCCAGCCGTACCTCACTCGAGAGGAGTGGGAGGCACAACAGAAGGAGGAGCGGTCTACCCAGTCCGCGGGTTCTTCTAAGGGGGCGGCCAAAAGGGCCCTCCCAAGAAGAACGGAGGCAAGAAGGGAGGTTCCAGAAAGGATATTCCGCAGGACCAGTGCAGGAAGTGCGGGAAGAAGGGCCACTCGGCCAGGGAGTGTCGGTTGAAGTCTAAGGAGGAGCCGCCGCAGCAGGCTTTCGTGGCGAAGGCGGAGGAGGAGGGAGCCTTGTTTATGACAAGGGTGGCCTCAGTACAGGAGGAGCCTGTACAGGAACGTCCTACGCGCCCACTGGAGATAGTGGAGGGACGTGTCTTCGCTCACCACGGCAATGACGACGACTTTGACGAAACTCGTTGGTACCTCAACACGGACGCGACCAACCACATGACGGGTTCACGCGCCGTCTTCTCCGAGCTCGACGAAAACATCGTCGGAACCATCAAGTTCGGCGACAACTCCGTCGTGCGTATCCAGGGGAAGGGAACGGTCCTATTCGCCGCCAAGACGGGTGAGCATAGGAGGCTCACCGGTGTCTATCTCATCCCGCGCCTCACCACCAACCTCATCAGCGTCGGCCAGCTGGATGAGGATGGCTACAACATCACGGTGCAAGGAGGAGTGATGCACATACGGGATGAGCAGCAGCGTCTCCTCACACGAGTTCAGCGCGACGACAACATGCTATAATCCATCAGGCTCAACATCACACGTCTGGTTTGCCTAACCGCGAGACGTGATGATGTTGCGTGGCGTTGGCACGAACGCTACGGACACGTCGGCTTCCAAGCGCTTCAGAAGTTGGCACGAGAGGAGATGGTGATCGGGCTTCCGCAAATTGATCACGTCGATCAATTGTGCGAAGCTTGCTTGGTCGGGAAGCAGAGGCGCTCTAGCTTCCCCAAGCAAGCTCGGTGGCGCGCGGAGGGCGCGCTCGACCTCGTCCACGGCGACATCTGTGGGCCTATCACGCCGACGACTCCCGACGGCAAGAAGATGTTCTTGTTGCTAGTGGATGACATGAGCCACTATATGTGGCTCTATATTCTACCAACCAAGGACCAGGTGTCCGACCTAATTCAGCAATTCTAGTCGACGACTGAATTAGAGTCCGGGAGGAGGCTGAAGCTACTCCGTACTGATCGTGGAGGGGAGTTCACCTCACAGGAGTTCGGCGAGTACTACGCTCAGCACGGAGTACAACGTCAGCTCACAGCCCCGTATACGCCGCAGCAAAATGGGGTTGTGGAGCTGCGTAACCAGACGGTGGTCGACATGGCGAGGAGTATGTTGAAGGCGAAGGGTATGCCCGAGATTTTTTGGGGTGAGGCAGTTATCACGGGTGTCTACATCTTAAATTGATCCCCCACCCGTGGCCTCGACGAGAAGACGCTATATGAAGCTTGGCATGGAGAGCGACCAGCCGTCAACTACTTCCGAACTTTTGGGTGCGTGGGGCATGTCAAGAACACGCGCCCCCACCTAAAAAAGTTGGAAGACCGGAGTACTCCGATGATTTTTCTTGGCTATGCTGCAGGGACGAAGGGCTACCGGATGTATAATCCGGCTGATGGGCGCACACACATATCACGTGACGTGATATTCGACAAGGCGGCCAAGTGGGACTGGGGAGAAGGAGCAGGAGAAGAGGACTACACCGCCTTCCACGTTGACTCCTTAAGTCCAGCACCTGCTGGACCTGCTGTTCCAGCACCCGGAGAGGTGCTGCAGGGTCCGGAGGGGCCGAACAGCACCCCAGCAGTGCCCAGGAGGGGCACAGAAGGGTCTGTCCAGACCCTAGGAGTTCCTGCGCCAGCCTCCAGACCTGCTGGAGAGGGTCCAACACCTGCAGCGTCGCCCCAAAGGCCCCTGCAGGGACCTTCCAGAGCAAATCAGGGCTGGGACAGTCCTGCACGGGGGTTAGCAGTAGTGGGGGTTCCGGACTTGAAGATTCCAAGCACCTTCGTCACGCCCCGGAGTCCTCCACGGCCCATCTGCTTCGCCACACCGCTGTCGGACCCCGGCAACAACGTCGCTGACGCCTACTATGACGACGGCGCGAAACTACGTTTCCGCACGATACGCAACGTGCTTGGAACCCTCACCCCTCCTGCTTGGGCTGAGCGCCCACCAAGCTTGGAGGAGGGGGAGCTCATGTTCACCATCGCGGAGGAGCCCACGTCCTTCGCCGATGCTGAAGAACACCCGTGCAGGAGACGGACCATGCTCGAGGAGATGGAGTCCATAGAAGAAAACAAGCCCATTGGCCTCAAATGGGTGTTCTAGGTGAAGAGGGACGCGCATGGGGAGGTGGTGAAGCACAAGGCTCGATTGGTGGCAAAAGGCTATGTCCAACGGCAAGGAATAGATTTTGACGAGATATTTGCTCCCGTAGCTTGTCTCGAATCTGTTCGCTCGCTCCTTGCAGTTGCTGCACCCAAGGGGTGGGAGGTACACCACATGGACGTGAAGAGCGCCTTCCTGAATTGCGACTTGATGGAGGAGGTGTACGTCTCCCAACCCGCTGGCTTCATTATCGACGGAGCTGAACACAAGGTGTATCGGCTCAAGAAGGCTTTATATGGACTTCGTCAGGCGCCCAGGGCCTAGAATGCCAAGCTCAACGATAGCTTGCTATCGCTTGGTTTCTAGAAGAGTACGAGCAAGTATGAGATCTATTTTCGTGGTGCTGAAGATGAGAAGCTCATTGTCGGCGTTTATGTCGACGATCTCGTGATCACAGGAGGGGGCGATCTCAAGAAGTTCAAGGGGGAGATGATGAAGAGGTTCAAGATGAGCGACTTGGATCTCTTGTCATATTATCTTGGCCTGGAGGTGCGGCAAGCTGATGCAGGCATAAGTGTTGGGCAGGCGGCCTACGCTTCCAAACTTGTCTCTAAAGCTGGTCTGGAGGGATGCAACCCTTGTGCATTTCCCATGGAGCAAGGCCTCAAGCTTTGCAAGACAAGTGATAGCCCGTTGGTGCATGCAACGAACTATAGGAGCTTGGTTGGAGGGCTGCGATACTTGGTGAACACACGTCCCGATCTCGCCTACTCGGTCGGGTACATGAGTCGGTTTTTGGAGAAGCCCAAGGAGGAGCACTTTGTTGCAGTCAAGCGCATTGTACGCTACATAGCGGGTACAATCAACTATGGAGTCTACTATGCAAGAGGAGGAGACATGGAGCTTATTATGTACTCGGATAGTGACTATGCGGGAGACGTGGAGGACCGCAAGAGCACAAGCGGGGTGTTGTTTTGTCTTGGAAACAACCCCGTTTCATGGCAGTCCTACAAGCAGAAGGTGGTGGCCTTGTCCTCATGTGAAGCAGAATATATCGCAGCAGTTCAAGGGGCATATCAAGGTGTATGAATGACACGACTGATGGAGGACTTAGCTGAAAAATCGAAGGCGCCGGTGTTGCGGGTTGATAACAAGTCAGCTATAGACTTGATCAAGAACCCGATACACCATGATAGAAGCAAGCACATCGATGTCAAGTACCACTACATACGGGAGTGTGTGGACAGCGGTACTATTGTGCTTGAGCAAATCTCCACTTAAGACCAGATGGCGGACATCTTGACCAAGGCCCTTGGAAGACAGAAGTTCGTAGAGATGAGAAGAAGGATCGAGATCCTGGACGTGGGCCAGCGTCAGGATCAGAAGGAGAATGTGGGATGACCCTGCCGTTGGGCTTGGGCGGCCAGAACAGGGGGAGGCGAACCCTGATCCCCCCCCCCTTGTGTGTGCGCGCCTAGGTCAGGGGATGGTCAGCCCCTATGTGGTGCGGCTGCACCAGAATTAGGCGGCAGCCCTAGTTTAGGAAGTAATCAGTTTTTCTTCTATTGTAATAGATCAGGACTCTTGTAAGGGGGCGCTATATAAATAAGCCAAAACACCCCAATTTGAGAGAGAGATCAATACATAAATTTCCTCCACCTCTATCTGCCCTAGCCGCCTCTCTCCCCCCTTGGAGCCGTCGCCTCTCTTCCTCCAACCCAAGTCGCCGCCTCCCTCAAGAACCCTCGCCACCACCAGGGGCTAGGATCAGCCGCCACCGCCTAGGCTAGCTGCTCTAGCCGCCGCCGCCCTATTCTCCCTCATCTGATCCGGCTGTTCCATCTGTTCTGTAACTACACCTCAAGAAACAGGGAGCAACAATCTGTTCTTTCCCTGAACAGATCTCCTAGAACAGATCAGCAAGAACAACACCTAGGAGAGGTGTTGAACTGCCTGGAACAGGGCAGTTTTTGGTGTGATCAAGCACCGGAATTGCAACATCGTCGAAGTCGATCCCCTCCTGTTGCACGAAACCGCGTGTCACTAAGCGAGCCTTGTGCTTGATGATGGCGCCAGTTTCATCCCTCTTCAGCTTGAACACCCACTTAAGGGTGATCGCGCGGTGACCATGAGGGAGGTCAGCAAGCTCTCAGGTGCGGTTGTTCTCAACTGCGTCCATCTTCGACTGCATCGCGGCACGCCATGCCGCGTGTCTCTCAGCCTCCGCGAAAGACCGAGGCTCGCTGTCGTCGCACGCAAGATGCAATTTCGCCTTCAGATCGCGAGGGACTAGTCTCGGCACCGGTTGGTCGCCGAGAAGATCCTCCATCGTACGATACCGCAACGGTTCACCGTCGTGGTACGCGTCGATGTGTTCCTCGTCGTGGGAGAGCGGAGTAACGAACTCTGTAGATTGATCCTTCCTCTGCTGGGCCTAGGCCCGGCCCAACAGCCCAGGCCCAAGCCCAGCTCGCCCAGGCCTGGCCCAATAGCCTAGGCCCAGGCCCAGCTCGCCCAGGAGGGGGGCAAACAGATTGAGTCAGTTCTGATCTGAACAGATCAGAACCAGTTTAGATAGAGTTTGTTTGAGATAAGATTTGATTAGTTTTAAATCTGTTAGGAGCATATCTGTAAAAGGCTATAAATAGCCAGGTATTCTCAAGGAAAAAAGACACCTCCTCCCAGATTAATCCTCCACCTCAAACCATAGCCGCCACCTCTCTCTCCTTCTCTCTTGGAGTCGCCGCCTCCTACCAGCCCTAGCCTCCAGGCGTGATCTGCAATTGCAGATCAATTTGTCTCTAGACGTCAGCAACTCCCGTGTAGCTTCTGTGCTGCACGTAAGCAAGTAGCTGCAACCAGGCAGGTTGCATGTGAAGCTATTCTTGTCTTCACGTGAGGAGATTGCATCTGTTCACCACGTGATCTGCTACAGTATACTCCTTGCTGGACAGCTGTGTAGCCTCTGTACTTCTGCAGCTAGAAGATCAGAGGCAGTTCTGGTGTTTTTTGGACGCCGGTTTTCCAACAATCGTGGTATCAGAGCCGGTTTCAACCCTAGGCTGAAATCTACAAGATGTCGTCTACACCTACAAGCAGCGGCAGTGCCATCAGCCATGGGGCGCCCTCACCGGCAGCTCGTGAGGTGAACACCGGGACGGGGTTCCCCGTGCTCACCAAGACCAACTACGCGGAGTGGGCTGTCATGATGAAGATCAAGCTGAAGGCACGACTGCTTTGGAAGGCCGTGGAGGAGGGGAACGTGAGCGAGCAGGAAGATATGATGGCGCTTGACATCTTGGTCAGCGCTGTCCCGTCGGAGATGATCACGACGATCGGAGAAAAGCGGACGGCGAAGGAGGCATGGGACACGATCGCCATCATGCGGGTCAGGGCGGACCGCGTGAAGAAGACGACGGCACAACAACTCCGGAAGGAGTTCGAAGCCGCTGCCTTCAAGGATGGCGAGAGCGTGGAAGACTTCTCCCATCGCCTGAGCGGCATGCTATCACGGCTTGCGTCGCTAGGGGAGGAGATAGGAGAAGAGATGGCCGTGGAGAAGCTCCTGCGAAGCGTTCCAGATCGCTTCCAACAGATCGTGGTGGCGATCACGACACTGCTGGACGTGTCGACCCTCACCTTGTCGGAGGTGACGGGGCGTCTCAGGGCGGCTGAGAACGCTTTCGACTCGACGCAGCGGAAGGGAGGAGTACACAACGGCCAGCTGTACCTCACTCGGGAGGAGTGGGAGGCACAACGGAAGGAGGAGCGGTCTACCCAGTCCGCGGGTTCTTCTAAGAGGGGCGGCCGAAAGGGCCCGCCCAAGAAGAATGGTGGCAAGAAGGGAGGTTCTGGAAAGGATATTCCGCGGGACCAGTGCAGGAAGTGCGGGAAGAAGGGCCACTGGGCCAGGGAGTGTCGGTCGAAGCCTAAGGAGGAGCCGCAACAGCAGGCTTTCGTGGCAAAGGCGGAGGAGGAGGGCGCCTTGTTTATGACAAGGGTGGCCTCAGTACAGGAGGAGCCTGTACAGGAACGTCCTATGTGCCCACTGGAGATAGTGGAGGGACGTGTCTTCGCTCACCGCAGCAACGACGATGACTTTGACGACACTCGTTGGTACCTCGACACGGGCGCGACCAACCACATGACGGGTTCGCGCGCCGTCTTCTCCAAGCTCGACGAAAACATCGTCGGAACCATCAAGTTCGACGATAATTCCGTCGTGCGTATCCAGGGGAAGGGTACGGTCCTATTCGCCGCCAAGACGGGTGAGCACAGGAGGCTCACCGGTGTCTACCTCATCCCACGCCTCACCACCAACCTCATCAGCGTCGGCCAACTGGATGAGGATGGCTACAGCATCACGGTGCAAGGAGGAGTGATGCACATACGGGATGAGCAGCAGCGTCTCCTCACACGAGTTCAGCGCGACGACAACAAGCTGTACTCCATTAGGCTCAACATCACACGTCCGGTTTGCCTAACTGTGAGGCGTGATGATGTTGCGTGGGGTTGGCACGAACGCTACGGACACGTCAGGTTCCAGGCGCTTCGGAAGTTGGCACGAGAGGAGATGGTGCTCGGGCTTCCGCAAATTGATCATGTCGATCAATTGTGCGAAGCTTGCTTGGTCGGGAAGCAGAGGCGCTCCAGCTTCCCCAAGCAAGCTCGGCGGCGCGCGGAGGGCGCGCTCGACCTTGTCCACAGCGACATCTGCGGGCCTATCACGCCGACGACTCCAGGTGGCAAGAAGATGTTCTTGTTGCTTGTGGATGACATGAGCCGCTATATGTGGCCCTATCTTCTAGCAACCAAGGACAAGGTTCTCGACATAATTCAGCAATTCAAGGCGACAGCTGAATTAGAGTCCGGGAGGAGGCTGAAGCTACTCCGTACTGATCGCGGAGGGGAGTTCACCTCACAGGAGTTCGGCGAGTACTGCGCTCAGCATGGAGTACAACGTCAGCTCACAGCTCCGTATACGCCGCAGCAAAACGGGGTTGTGGAGCGGCGCAACCAGACGGTGGTCGGCATAGCGAGGAGCATGTTGAAGGCGAAGGGTATGCCCGGGATATTTTGGGGTGAGGCAGTTATCACGGCTGTCTATATCCTGAATCGATCCCCTACCCGCGGCCTCGACGGGAAGACGCCATATGAAACTTGGCATGGAGAGCGACCAGCCGTCAATTATTTTCGAACTTTTGGGTGTGTGGGGCATGTCAAGAACACGCGCCCCAATCTGAAAAAGTTGGAAGACCGGAGTACTCCGATGATTTTTCTTGGCTATGCTGCAGGGACGAAGGGATATCGGATGTATAATCCGGCTGATGGGCGTACATACATATCACGTGACGTGATATTCCACGAGGCGGCCAAGTGGGACTGGGGAGAAGGAGCAGAAGAGGACTACACCACCTTCCACGTCGACTCCTTAGGTCCAGCAGGTGCTGGACCTGCTGTTTCAGCACCCGGAGAGGTGCTGCAGGGTCCGGAGGGGCCGAACAGCACCCCTGCAGTGCCCAGGAGGGGCACAGAAGGGTCTGTACAGACCCTAGGAGTTCCTACGCTGCCTCCAGACCTGCTGGAGAGGGTCCAGCACCTGCAGCGTCGCCCCAAGGGCCCCTGCAGGGACTGTCCAGCGCAAATCAGGGCTGGGACAGTCCTGCACGGGGGTCAGCAGCAGCGGGGGATTCCGGACTTGAAGATTCCAGCACCTTCGTCACGCCCCGGAATCCTCCACGGCCCATCCGCTTCGCCACGCCGCCGACGGACGTCGGCAGCAACGTCGACGCCTACCACGACGACGGCGCGAAACTACGATTCCGCACGATGCGCAACATACTCGGAACCCTCACCCCTCCTGGTCGGGCTGAGCGCCCACCAAGCTTGGAGGAGGGGGAGCTTATGTTCACTACCGCGGAGGAGCCCACGTCCTTCGCCGATGCTGAAGAACACCCGTGCTGGAGACGGGCCATGCTCGAGGAGATGGAGTCCATAGAAGAAAACAAGACTTGGCAACTTGTTGATCTTCCTGCAGGACACAAGCCCATTGGCCTCAAATGGGTGTTTAAGGTGAAGAATGACGAGCATGGTGAGGTGGTGAAGCACAAGGCTCGACTGGTGGCAAAAGGCTATGTCCAACGGCAAGGAATAGATTTTGACGAGGTATTTGCTTCTGTAGCTCGTCTCGAATCTATTCGTTTGCTTCTTGCAGTTGCTGCACACAAGGGGTGGGAGGTACACCACATGGACGTGAAGAGCGCCTTCCTAAACGGCGACTTGATGGAGGAGGTGTACGTCTCCCAACCCGCTGGCTTCATCATCGACGGAGCCGAACACAAGGTGTATCGGCTCAAGAAAGGTTTATACGGACTTCGTCAGGCGCCCAGGTCCTGGAATGCCAAGCTCAACGATAGCTTGCTATCGCTTGGTTTCCAGAAGAGTACGAGCGAGCACGGGATTTATTTCCGTGGGGTTGAAGATGAGAAGCTCATCGTCGGCGTGTACGTCGACGATCTTGTGATCACAGGAGGAGGCGATCTCAAGAAGTTCAAAGGGGAGATGATGAAGAGGTTCAAGATGAACGACTTGGGTCTCTTGTCATATTATCTTGGCCTGGAGGTGCGGCAAACTGATGCAGGGATAAGCGTTGGGCAGGTGGCCTACGCTTCCAAACTTGTCTCTAAAGCTGGCCTGGAAGGATGCAATCCCTGTGCATTTCCCATGGAGCAAGGCCTCAAGCTTTGCAAGACAAGTGATAGCCCGTTGGTGCATGCAACGGACTATAGGAGCTTGGTTGGAGGGCTGCGATACTTGGTGAACACACGTCCCGATCTTGCCTACTCGGTCGGGTACGTGAGTCGCTTTCTGGAGGAGCCCAAGGAGGATCACTTTGCTGCAGTCAAACGCATTGTACGCTACATAGCGGGTACAATCAACTATGGAGTCTTTTATGCAAGAGGAGGAGACATGGAGCTTATTGGGTACTCGGATAGTGACTATGCGGGAGACGTGGAGGACCGCAAGAGCACAAGCGGGGTGCTGTTTTGTCTTGGAAACAGCCCCGTTTCATGGCAGTCCTGCAAGCAGAAGGTGGTGGCCTTGTCCTCATGTGAAGCAGAGTATATTGCAGCAGCTCAAGGGGCATGTCAAGGTGTATGGATGGCACGGCTGATGGAGGACTTAGCTGAAAAATCGAAGGCGCCGGTGTTGCGGGTTGATAACAAGTCAGCTATAGACTTGAGCAAGAACCCGGTACACCATGACAGGAGCAAGCATATCGATGTCAAGTACCACTACATACGAGAGTGTGTGGACAGCGGTACTATTGTGCTTGAGCAAATCTCCACTCAAGACCAGATGGCGGATATCTTGACCAAGGTCCTTGGAAGACAGAAGTTCGTGGAGATGAGAAGAAGGATCGGGATCCTAGACATGCACAAGCGTCAGGATCAGGAGGAGAATGTAGATTGATCCTTCCTCTGCTGGGCCTAGGCCCGGCCCAACAGCCCAGTCCCAAGCCCAGCTCGCCCAGGCCTGGCCCAATAGCCCAGACCCAGGCCCAGCTCGCCCAGGAGGGGGGCAAACAGATTGAGTCAGTTCTGATCTGAACAGATCAGAACCAGTTTAGATAGAGTTTGTTTGAGATAAGATTTGATTAGTTTTAAATCTGTTAGGAGTATATCTGTAAAAGGCTATAAATAGCCAGATATTCTCAAGGAAAAAAGACACCTCCTCCCAGATTAATCCTCCACCTCAAACCATAGCCGCCACCTCTCTCTCCCTCTCTCTTGGAGTCGCCGCCTCCTACCAGCCCTAGCCTCCAGGCGTGATCTGCAATTGCAGATCAATTTGTCTCTAGACGTCAGCAACTCCCGTGTAGCTTCTGTGCTGCACGTAAGCAAGTAGCTGCAACCAGGCAGGTTGCATGTGAAGCTATTCTTGTCTTCACGTGAGGAGATTGCATCTGTTCACCACGTGATCTGCTACAGTATACTCCTTGCTGGACAGCTGTGTAGCCTCTGTACTTCTGCAGCTAGAAGATCAGAGGCAGTTCTGGTGTTTTTTGGACGCCGGTTTTCCAACAAACTCCACCAGGTTGCGCTCGACACGAGCTGGTGTCGGAGTTGACGTAACCGGAGGAATGGCAGTCGGTGCTGGAGTGCGTGGGGTCGCCGGCTGTGGTGGTGGTGGCGGAGAGGTCGTCGCAGCCGAGGTCGTGACTGGGGAGCGTGGTGCTGAAGTCGGTGGAGAAGAGCTGCCTACTCCCCCAGTTCCCTTGAAGTGGACGTACTCGACGATGAAGTTGTCGGAGTCGAGCCGTCGTCTACCGCCTTGTCCCATGCCCATCCTCGCCCTCCGTTGAACACTACATGACGTGTCGTGCGCATGCGCTGTGTTCCTGGGTCGAGAATGCGGTAGGCCTTCGAGCCCTCCGCGTAGCCAATGAACACCCTTGGAATGCTCCTGTCGTAGAGCTTGCTGATGTGGCCAAGCTCCTTGGCGAACGCGAGGCGGCCGAAGACCCGTAGGTGAGAGACTGTCGTCTTGCGCCCATGCCAAGCCTCGTACGGGTCCTCTCGTTGAGAGCCTTGGTGGGGGAGCGGTTGAGAATGTAGACCGCCGTCACCACCGCCTCTCCCCAGAAGATAGCTGGCATTCCCCTCTGCTTGAGGAGGGCCCAAGCCATCCCCACAATCGTTTGGTTGCGTCGCTCGACGACGCCGTTCTGCTGCAGGTTGTACGGTGCGGAGTAGTGGCGTTGAACACCCTCATTCGCGCAGTATGACGCGAATTCAGCCGCCGTTATCGGTGCGCAACACGCGCAACTTGCGTCCGCACTCCGCCTCCGCAATGGCCTGCGCGCGCCTGATGGCGTTCGCAACCTCTCCCTTGCTGCCGAGGACCATCACCCACATGTAGCGGGAGAGGTCATCGACAAGCAGCAGGAAGTAACGTCGTCCTCCCGGTGTAGTCGGTGTCACTAGGCCACACAAGTCCCCGTGCACGAGGTCGAGCCGCTCCTTGGCTCGGAAGCTCGAGTGCTGGGGAAAGGGAAGCCGCCTCTGCTTTGTCACTAGGCAGACATCGCAGAACTGCTCCACATGGTCAAGGCACGGCAGACCCCGTACCATCTCCTTGGCACTGAGCCGCTTCAGTGCCTTGAAGTGAAGGTGCCCAAAGCGCTCATGCCACTGCCACACCTCGTCATCCCGACGAGTAGCAAGGCAGAGAGGTTGTGCTACCTGCACGTTAAGGATGTAGAGTTGATTGGTGCCTCTGGTTACCTTGGCAAGATCGCGACGATGGCGATCCCAAATCCTCATGGCTCCGTCCTTGATCTCCACACGCGAACCGTTCTCATCCAGCTGACTCAGCCTGATGATAGAGTTCCTCAACGCGGGGATGTAGTAGACTCCGACGAGCAGCCTGTGCTCACTAGACTCGGCGGTGAGGATGACGGAGCCGATGCCCTTGATCTCCACACCAGAGGCGTCCCCAAACTTGACGGAGCCTCGGACATTGGGGTCGAACTCTGTGAAGAACTCCCGTCGACCGGTCATGTGATGGGTGGCACCGGTGTCGAAGCACCACTCGTCAGTCTTGTCGTTGCTGGAGCCGTCACCGAGGAAGGCGTGTGCTCTCGGCTCATCGAGGTGGAGGAGAGCCGCTGCGGCCGATACCACTGGAGGTGGCTTGATGCTTGCGTGCGCCAGGAGCAGAGCCGGCTCCTCCACCTGTGCGACGTGGGCCTGGCCGCGTCGTTGCTGCCGACACTCCCTGGCCAAATGACCAAGCTTGCCACAGTTGTGGCAGGTGTCGTCTCGTGCTGGCTTCTGGTTGCCGGCGGCGCCACCCTCGGCACGTCTCTGCGCCCTGGCTTGGGCACCTCCGCGCCCCTTGCTTGGCTTCTCGAGGATGCAACGGAAGAGCTTGTCGACGGCTCTCTCCTCGTTGTAGGTGTCGTCGCCGAACTACACCATCTTCTGTAGTAGTGTGTTGAGACGGTGAGCAAAGTCATCAACATTCTCACCTGGTTCGAAGGTCAAGTTCTCCCACTCCTTGCGGAGTGTCTGCAGTGTGGTCTTGTGGGCGCGGTCGCTGCCGATGCATGCCGCAACGATGGCGTCCCAGGCCTCCTTGGCAGTCCGCTTATTGGAAAGCGAAAACTGCATCTCGGGCGGTACTACAGCAACGAGAGCATCCAGCGCCCGTCGATACTCGTAGTAGTCGACGTCGCCTGTACCGGACTGCTTCCCACATGTGCCGCACTTGGAGCCGTATCCTCATCACCGCGGCCCACTCGACGTATTTGGTCTTGGTCAGGGTAGGCCACCCACCGCCGGGACCAACGTCCCTAACAATGGCCTGGATCCCGTGGTGACCATGGTACCTGTTTGGGGAGGGAGAGTCGCGCCGCTTGTAAATGCCTCGATCTCCGTCGACCCAACCACCCCCGCTGGGAGCGTCGCCGGCATGTCCGCGCCCGTCTGGGCTGCAGCCGCCGCGCTCATGGGGGTGTGCGGCTGCCCACTGTGGTGTTTGTGGTCGTGCTACCTCTCTCGCCAGTCTAAGGTCTTCGTTGGTGCCGTCGTCGATAGAATCAGAGCCTCTGTCGCTACCGTCACGCATAGCCTCAAGCTTTGCTGTAGCCGCACGTGCTGCATCCGCAGCCGCTGCTGCTTCTACTTTCGCCCTCGCCGCTGCCAGCTCCGCCTCCGCCAGCCTCGTCGCTCTCGCCGCCCTCGCTGCAGCCTCTGCCGCTGCTCGCTTGCGTTCTTCTGTTGCGGCGACCTCGACCTCCTGCCAATGCCGCGTGCTCGAAGCGACCGAGTGCTGAGACTGTCCTTCGGACATGGCGCGCTAGTGAGAGAGTGCTGTGTGGGGAAGAGGCTGTCTCAGACAAACTGTTGCTCGTCTGTGCAGAAGAGGAGGAATGAGTTGAAACAACCGGTGTTATTGCTGCCGACTGAGGACGAAGAGAGGCGTGGGAAGGAGTTGAGCAGGAGATGTCTAGGCTACAGAATAGAACGGCTCTGATACCACTTGTTAGTATCTGAAGTATTACTCTCATGGAGAGGATGACACTAGGAGTTGGGAATTTTTTCTTGTTTTATTCCACACACAATGTCATGCCCAACTTAGGGGTTGGGGTTACATATTTATAGCTGAGGCAACCAAGCATATACCTCGATGCTGGTCTAAGATGCCAAAATGTTGTCCTACCAAAAGACTAATATGTTGTCCTAACAAGTATTGATATGTTGTCCTCTTGGTCTAAGATGATGTCCTACCAAAGGATTAATATGTTATTCTAACAAGGACTGATATGCTGTCCTCTTGGTCTAAGATGTCGTCCTACCAAATAACTAATATGCTGTCCTAACAAGGACCGATATGTTGTCCTCTTGGTCTAAAATGCTGTTCTAACAAGGACTAAGATGCTGTCCTAACTAGGGGCCACAAAGATCAAGAGTACAAGATTTATTCCATCAAATGCTAAACTGTCTTCTTTGTGTCAATAGTTTAAAAAGGCACCGGCAGACTGGCTGCAGTTTCTTATGAAGCTGGCATGTGCCTATTTGCATGTTGCACAGGAGGAACTTAACAAAAGATGATGTGATTTGCTTGTGTTGTTGTGTAGCTGATAACCTTGTCTTATAAATACTTAGTTAAGCACACTAACAAGTCCATAAGGTAAATTAATCTAGTGGAGGATAAAAAATAAGTTGCAGGCTTGGGTTCTCCGTCTTATTATAGGATAAGTTAATGAAATCTTATTCGACTGCTATGTTAAATAATTATGTTGCACTTCTAGTGTATGTTTCTGCTTATGTTATGATGCCCATGCCTTGAAACAGTGTTACCCTAAACGGCATTAAACAACCGTTTAAACGTGTTTAAACGGTAAACAAACACTTGCTGTATAGTTTAGATCCTAAACGGTCATGTAAATAGTTGACCCGTTTAAATGGGTCAACGATGTTGCAATTCCGGCGCTGAAACTGTCCCTGTTCTTGCTGAATAAACCGATCTGCCCGAGCAGATCGATCTGTCTTCCTTGAAGACAGACCAGAAAATTTCTTCAGCCAACAACAGAGGAATAACAGCAAGTAGAAGAACAGTTCTGGTGCAGAAAACTGAGCAGATTGATTTTGTTCTTGGGAGAACAGATCAGGGAAGAAATCAGGAGATGCCCGATCTGTTCTGGTTTTGTTGGAGGCGCAGAACAGAGGGAAAAACAGGGGCGGCGGCTGGTTCTAGCCCCTGGTGGCGGCTAGGGCTGCAGAGGAGGCGGTGGCTAGGGCAGCAGCTGGGCGGCGGCTAGGGCAGAAGCTGTGCGGCGGCTAGGGCAGGAGGGAGAGAGAGGCGGCTAGGGTTAGAAAAGTGGAGGAAAATTTTCTGTATTGATCTCTCTCACAATTTGGGGTGTTTTTGGCTTGTATATATAGCCCCCCCTTACAAGAGTCCTAATCTGTTACAAAGGATCTTTTAATCTATCTCTAAGAAGATTAAACTCAAAAACCTTCTAGAAAGGGGCCCCGGCCTGGGCCAGGGCTGACCAGCCCACTTGGCCCAGTTCTGGCCGCCCTGGGCCAGGGAGGGGCCGGCCTGGGCCAGGGGCAGATCAGCCCACATTCTCCTCCTGATCCTGACAGTGGCCCATGTCTAGAATCCCGATCCTTCTTCTCATCTCCACGAACTTCTGTCTTCCAAGAGCCTTGGTCAAGATGTCCGCCATCTGGTCTTGAGTGGAGATTTGCTCAAGCACAATAGTACCGCTGTCCACACACTCCCGTATGTAGTGGTACTTGACGTCGATGTGCTTGCTCCTGTCATGGTGTACCGGGTTCTTGCTCAAGTCTATAGCTGACTTGTTATCAACCCGCAGCACCGGCGCCTTCGATTTTTCAGCTAAGTCCTTCATCAGCCGTGCCATCCATACACCTTGACATGCTCCTTGAGCTGCTGCGATATACTCTGCTTCACATGAGGACAAGGCCACCACCTTCTGCTTGCAGGACTGCCATGAAACGGGGCTGTTTCCAAGACAAAACAACACCCCGCTTGTGCTCTTGCGGTCCTCCACGTCTCCCGCATAGTCACTATCCGAGTACCCAATAAGCACCATGTCTCCTCCTCTTGCATAGAAGACTCCATAGTTGATTGTACCCGCTATGTAGCGTACAATGCGTTTGACTGCAGCAAAGTGATCCTCCTTGGGCTCCTCCAGAAACCGACTCACGTACCCGACCGAGTAGGCAAGATCGGGACGTGTGTTCACCAAGTATCGCAGCCCTCCAACCAAGCTCCTATAGTCCGTTGCATGCACCAACGGGCTATCACTTGTCTTGCAAAGCTTGAGGCCTTGCTCCATGGGAAATGCACAGGGATTGCATCCTTCCAGGCCAGCTTTAGAGACAAGTTTGGAAGCGTAGGCCGCCTGCCCAACGCTTATCCCTTCTTCAGTCTGCCGCATCTCCAGGCCAAGATAATACGACAAGAGGCCCAAGTCGCCCATCTTGAACCGCTTCATCATCTCCTCCTTGAACTTCTTGATCGTGCCGCCTCCTGTAATCACGAGGTCGTCGACGTACACACCGATGATGAGCTTCTCCTCTGCAGCTCCACGGAAGTAGATCCCGTGCTCGCTCGTACTCTTCTGGAAACCAAGTGATAGCAAGCTATCGTTGAGCTTGGCATTCCAGGCCCTGGGCGCCTGACGAAGTCCATATAAAGCTTTCTTGAGCCGATACACCTTGTGTTCGGCTCCGTCGATGATGAAGCCAGCGGGTTGGGAGACGTACACCTCCTCCATCAAGTCGCCGTTCAGGAAGGCGCTCTTCACGTCCATGTGGTGTACCTCCCACCCCTTGTGTGCAGCAACTGCAAGGAGCAAGCGAATAGATTCGAGACGAGCTACAGGAGCAAATACCTCGTCAAAGTCTATTCCTTGCCGTTGGACATAGCCTTTTGCCACCAGTCGAGCCTTGTGCTTCACCACCTCCCCATGCTCGTCCTTCTTCACCTTGAACACCCATTTGAGGCCAATGGGCTTGTGTCCTGCAGGAAGATCAACAAGGTGCCAAGTCTTGTTTTCTTCTATGGACTCCATCTCCTCGAGCATGGCCCGTCTCCAGCACGGGTGTTCCTCAGCATCGGCGAAGGACGTGGGCTCCTCCGCGGTGGTGAACATAAGCTCCCCCTCCTCCAAGCTTGGTGGGCGCTCAGCCCGACCAGGAGGGGTGAGGGTTCCCAGCACGTTGCGCATCGTGCGGAACCGAAGTGCAGCGTTGTCGTCGTGGTAGGCGTCGACGTTGCTGCCGACGTCCGTCGGCGGCGTGGCGAAGCGGATGGGCCGTGGAGGATTCCGGGGCGTGACGAAGGTGCTGGAATCTTCAAGTCCGGAATCCCCCGCTGCTGCTGACCCCCGTGCAGGACTGTCCCAGCCCCGATTTGCGCTGGACAGCCCCTGCAGGGGCCCTTGGGGCGACGCTGCAGGTGCTGGACTCTCTCCAGCAGGTCTGGAGGCTGGCGCAGGAACTCCTAGGGTCTGTACAGACCCTTCTGTGCCCCTCCTGGGCACTGCAGGGGTGCTGTTCGGCCCCTCCGGACCCTGCAGCACCTCTCCGGGTGCTGAAACAGCAGGTCCAGCACCTGCTGGACCTAAGGAGTCGACGTGGAAGGTGGTGTAGTCCTCTTCTCCTGCTCCTCCTCCCCAGTCCCACTTGGCCGCCTCGTCGAATATCACGTCACGTGATATGTATGTGCGCCCATCAGCCGGATTATACATCCGATAGCCCTTCGTCCCTGCAGCATAGCCAAGAAAAATCATCGGAGTACTCCGGTCTTCCAACTTTTTCAGGTTGGGGCGCGTGTTCTTGACATGCCCCACGCACCCAAAAGTTCGGAAATAATTGACGGCTGGTCGCTCTCCATGCCAAGCTTCATATGGCGTCTTCCCGTCAAGGCCGCGGGTAGGGGATCGATTCAGGATATAGACAGCCGTGATAACTGCCTCACCCCAAAATATCCCGGGCATACCCTTCGCCTTCAACATGCTCCTCGCCATGCCGACCACCGTCTGGTTGCGCCGCTCCACAACCCCGTTTTGCTGCGGCGTATACGGGGCTGTGAGCTGACGTTGTACTCCGTGCTGAGTGCAGTACTCGCCGAACTCCTGTGAGGTGAACTCCCCTCCGCGATCAGTATGGAGTAACTTCAGCCTCCTCCCGGACTCTAATTCAGCTGTCGCCTTGAATTGCTGAATTAAGTCGGGCGCCTTGTCCTTGGTTGCTAGAAGATAGAGCCACATATAGCGGCTCATGTCATCCACAAGCAACAAGAACATCTTCTTGCCACCTGGAGTCGTCGGCGTGATAGGCCCGCAGATGTCGCCGTGGACAAGGTCGAGCGCGCCCTCCGCGCGCCACCGAGCTTGCTTGGGGAAGCTGGAGCGCCTCTGCTTCCCGACCAAGCAAGCTTCGCACAATTGATCGACATGATCAATTTGCGGAAGCCCGAGCACCATCTCCTCTCGCGCCAACTTCCGAAGCGCCTGGAAGCCGACGTGTCCGTAGCGTTCGTGCCAACGCCACGCAACATCATCACGCCTCGCGGTTAGGCAAACCGGACGTGTGATGTTGAGCCTGATGGAGTACAGCTTGCTGTCGTCGCGCTGAACTCGTGTGAGGAGGTGCTGCTGCTCATCCCGTATGTGCATCACTCCTCCTTGCACCGTGATGCTGTAGCCATCCTCATCCAGCTGGCCGACGCTGATGAGGTTGGTGGTGAGGCGTGGGATGAGGTAGACGCCGGTGAGCCTCCTGTGCTCACCCGTCTTGGCGGCGAATAGGACCGTACCCTTCCCCTGGATACGCACAACGGAATTATCGCCGAACTTGATGGTTCCGACGATGTTTTCGTCGAGCTCGGAGAAGACGGCGCGCGAACCCGTCATGTGGTTGGTCGCGCCCGTATCGAGGTACCAACGAGTGTCGTCAAAGGCATCGTCGTTGCTGCGGTGAGCGAAGACACGTCCCTCCACTATCTCCAGTGGGCGCATAGGACGTTCCTGTACAGGCTCCTCCTGTACTGAGGCCACCCTTGTCATAAACAAGGCGCCCTCCTCCTCCGCCTTTGCCACGAAAGCCTGCTGCTGCGGCTCCTCCTTAGGCTTCGACCGACACTCCCTGGCCCAGTGGCCCTTCTTCCCGCACTTCCTGCACTGGTCCCGTGGAATATCCTTCCCGGAAACTCCCTTCTTGCCTCCGTTCTTCTTGGGCGGGCCCTTTCGGCCGCCCCTCTTAGAAGAACCCGCGGACTGGGTAGACCGCTCCTCCTTCCGCTGTGCCTCCCACTCCTCCCGAGTGAGGTACAGCTGGCCATTGTGTACTCCTCCCTTCCGCTGCGTCGAGTCGAAAGCGTTCTCAGCCGCCCTGAGACGCCCCGTCACCTCCGACAAGGTGAGGGTCGACAAGTCCAGCAGTGTCGTGATCGCCACCACAATCTGTTGGAAGCGTTCTGGAACGCTTCGCAGGAGCTTCTCCACGGCCCTCTCTTCTCCTATCTCCTCCCCTAGCGACGCAAGCCGTGATAGCATGCCGCTCAGGCGGAGAGAGAAGTCCTCCACGCTTTCGCCATCCTTGAAGACAGCGTCTTCAAACTCCTTCCGGAGTTGCTGCGCCGTCGTCTTCTTCACGCGGTCGGCCCCGACCCGCATGATGGCGATCGTGTCCCATGCCTCCTTCGCCGTCCTCTTTTCTCCGATCGTCGTGATCATCTCCGGCGGGACAGCGCTGACCAAGATGTCAAGCGCCATCATGTCTTCCTGCTCGCTCACGTTCCCCTCCTCCACGGCCTTCCAAAGCAGCCGTGCCTTCAGCTTGATCTTCATCATGACAGCCCACTCCGCGTAGTTGGTCTTGGTGAGCACGGGGAACCCTGTCCCGGTGTTCACCTCACGAGCTGCCGGTGAGGGTGTGCCATGGCTGATGGCGCTGCCGCTGCTTGTAGGTGTAGACGACATCTTGCAGAATTCAGCCTAGGGTTGAAACCGGCTCTGATACCACGAATGTTGCAATTCCGGCGCTGAAACTGTCCCTGTTCTTGCTGAATAAACCGATCTGCCCTAGCAGATCGATCTGTCTTCCTTGAAGACAGACCAGAAAATTTCTTCAGCCAACAACAGAGGAATAACAGCAAGTAGAAGAACAGTTCTGGTGCAGAAAACTGAGCAGATTGATTCTGTTCTTGGGAGAACAGATCAGGGAAGAAATCAGGAGATGCCCGATCTGTTCTGGTTTTGTTGGAGGCGCAGAACAGAGGGAAAAACAGGGGCGGCGGCTGGTTCTAGCCCCTGGTGGCGGCTAGGGCTGCAGAGGAGGCGGCGGCTAGGGCAGCAGCTGGGCGGCGGCTAGGGCAGAAGCTGTGCGGCGGCTAGGGCAGGAGGGAGAGAGAGGCGGCTAGGGTTAGAAAAGTGGAGGAAAATTTTCTGTATTGATCTCTCTCACAATTTGGGGTGTTTTTGGCTTGTATATATAGCCCCCCCTTACAAGAGTCCTAATCTGTTACAAAGGATCTTTTAATCTATCTCTAAGAAGATTAAACTCAAAAACCTTCTAGAAAGGGGCCCCGGCCTGGGCCAGGGCTGACCAGCCCACTTGGCCCAGTTCTGGCCGCCCTGGGCCAGGGAGGGGCCGGCCTGGGCCAGGGGCAGATCAGCCCACAAACGACCGTTTAAACAATGTAAACAGATTAAGTGAAACGGTTTCTATTCGTGTTTAAACGTGTTTTCACCCGTTTAGAAGAAGCGAAAATGTTACAACTGGGTTCTCTAAGCCTATTAAGATGCACGCGCTCAAAGACTCTTAGCGATTCCGTCGGCATAGAGCCCTTATTTTGAGTTCTATTTGTGATCTGATCTTATTTTTTCGGGTTTGTGATTTTATTTTTTATTTTTTTAAATAAAGTCAGCCTTTACCTCTACTCCGTTAAGAGCTAGCTAACGGTAGTAAACGAGCTGTAAGAAGATAAGGATACTCTTGGTTAGACTTATAAATTTCAATTTAACTTCTCAAAAATTCATATTCTTATATTAGCTGGACATTATCTATACATACTTGACTTAGGAAAATTAGTTGAAATGATGGTTTGTTAAGGAACTTTAGACTTTTTGATATAATCATATCATTCAAGATTAATTAAATAAAAGTTTATCAAAAACTAAGATCACTTTGGTGCTCTAAAAATTGCTATCGCTTCTGCCGACACGGTTCTGCTGTAATATTTTATCCGCTGCCGCCAGATACGTCCCCGCCCCCTCCATCTCGCAATTGAAGTTGTCTGCCGTTGACCTCCACCAGCGCACAGCTTGGTCGCTTCCCACCCCTTGCGCCCGAGCCCCCGCGTGGCGCACGCAGCTCCGTTCCCCCCTGACCCCCGCACACGCTCTCTCAGCTCAGAAACAAAGAGTATACGTATGTCACCGTAAGGTTGCATCTTTTATCAACCTTTTTATAACTTGATAGATTTGCATAACTGTGGGTTGCAGGACTTCTAAAACTCAATGGGAGTATGGGGTTGTAATTGATTCAAATAACCTCAATGTGATCCAATGCAAGTGTTGCAACTCCGGTTCTGTTTCCTGCTGAAACAACGTCTGATCTTGTTGTATAATCAGATCTGAACTAGCAGATCAATCTTCCCTCCTAGGAGACAGACTAGAATTGATCTACAGTAAGAACAGAGGCTAGAACAGAAGAAAAATAGAAGCTTATGATTCTGATCTGGGCGATCAGAACAGGGAGAGGGGAGAGCTGCCGTCTGTTTCTGAGTTGGAGGCGCTGAACAGATGGGAATAGATAGCAAGTTCTGTCCTTTAGTTGTGAAGGCGGGAATTTATAGATTAAAGTTACATATTTTACTTCCTGTAACAGTGTAGCTACACTATAAACTGTTTAATCCGTTTGAACACCGTTTAGATAGACTAAATAGTAAATAGACCTCCACCGACCGTATACCGTTTAGGATAACATGCTTGAAACTATTTGACATATTAATATCATATTTTTAAAATAGATAAAAAAGCCATGCCTGTGAGTCAAGTGTGTTGTTCCTCACTAGCATCAAAATATTTTTGCTTAATATGTATTAGTGTAGTTCATCATTTGCTAGTAAGCTTACCCCAACGTGCTTGGGACAAAGGCTTTGTTGTTGTTATTGTTGCATCATTTGCTAGTAAGGGTTAGGGACAATGCTCAACATCAGATTAGCATTGATCTTTTGCCCAAGGGACAGGAGATTCTGCACTGCATCTTTTGCTGAGCTAATCAGAGTGGTTAAGAGTAGGAGTAGAGGGGAGTAGAATGAGTTAATGCTGGAATTAAAACTGTAGGAGTGGCTGTACTGTTCCTGCCGGATGGGTACTGTTTCGGTGGCCGGAACATACCTTTGTGTTGTAAACTTGGGCTATATAAGGATTGGAAGTATTCTTCCCTAAGCAGCTCAGTTGCACTTCACATACAATCTCAGAGTCCGGCCTCATTAGAGTTCAGAGAGTAGAAACCAGAGAGGGAGGGAAACACCAAGTGAGCAAGAGTGAAAAACATACACAAAGGGAGTGATCAACTACCTGCTGAATTAGACAACAAAATATGCACCACATAGGCACATACCTGTTTAGTAGGATGCAGGGCCAACATCTAGTATCAAAGCCTGATCAGTTACCATAGGTGAAGGGAGGTCATCCTTCATGCCATCACGCCCGACATCATCACAACTCCCAAGTAGGCGTGGGACAAACTCTAATTCCTCAGGGTTGTGTCTAACCGTGCCCGCAAGGCAAAGCTCCAACAACTGTGGAAGGACTATGAAAATGTCCAATACCGCGATGGTGAGTCCGTAGAGAACTTTGTGCCCTAGTTGGGCTCAATGGTGTCCAAGCTGGCGAACCTCCGAAGGTAATCGTCGAGATGTAGGTGACCGAGAAGTACTTGTGTGTCGTCTCGCTAAAATTTGAACAAATCGCAATGTTCCTTGAGACACTGCTCGATTTGTCGACAGACTCCATCAAGGATGTCATCTGATGGCTGAAGGCGGTCGAGGACCGTGCGACAGCCACAACAACATCGTCGACTTCAAAGCTTATACTTACAGAGGAAGAGTGGGAGGCAAAGAAGAAGAAGCTGGGGAGGGGGGGGAGCTGACTCGCTTGCAGGAACACCCGAGGGCAGCGTGAGGGAAGCCAACTTGGAGGAAGCTGGAGCAGGGTCACCGCAAAGGCAGATTCGGGTCTCGAGCCAAATACAAATGCCACAACTATGGCTGAATGGGGCACTGGGCAAGGAAGTGCCAAGCCCCAAGGCAATGTTTTTAAGTCGCCTAATTGACCCTAGTCGCCTAAGGGGCGACTAGGACGACTAGTCGACCTCCAAGTCGTCCTGATTTTTTAGCAGTTTCTAGTCGATACATATACATATATACATATATATTATATATATAATTTTATGGTACCAGTAATAGCACATAAATGGAGTACTTCAGAATTTAGATCAGACATAATTTATGCATAATTGTTCAGTATCATATATAAACAAGATGGAATGGTCAATAGTCTATTAGGAGAAAAATATGCTCATAATGCAGAATTAGAACTTCAGTCGAACAACATTAGAACTCCACGCTCAGTGCAGAATTAGAACTTCAGGTTCAGAGATATTGGAAACAAAGACAATAAATTTTTTGGAGCAGATCAGTAACAGTTCAAACAATAAAAAACAGCAACAGCTAGATAAAAGAGACAAACAGCAGCAATTAAGTTCAGTTCAGACAAAAAAACAGCAACGGCTAAATAAAAGAGAAACAGCAACAATTAAGTTCAGTTCAACAATTAAGTTCAGTTCAGGCAATAAAAAACAGCAACAACTAAATAAAAGAGACAAACAACAGCAATTAAGTTCAGTTCTGATCGCCCTGATTGAGTCAGACACCCTAATTTCGTCCTAGTGGGCAATAAGGACGATAGTCGGGCAACTTAAAAACAATGCCAAGACGTCAAGAGAACACCCGACTCGTCCAAGAGGCGGCAGACGAGCCAGCACTGCTGCTGGAAGACGCTTGACTAATGGGACTAGCATTACATCCGCTTTCTTTTGAATCTTGTATACCAATTTATATCAAATAATGTTTTTGGAGTTGAAAAAAATCAATATCTCTGTCTGTGTAGGAGGCGGTATCCTATGAAGAACATCTTAAACATCTCAGAATCGTATTCGACCGCCTACCCGAAGCACGCACTGCAGTGATCCAGTAGCCGGGAAGGGGCCTAGAAGTGCCGGAGAGGATTGTGTAAGAGAAAAGACTATGTGAATTTCTGCAGAAACGGATCATTCTGGATATTTAAAGAATCACAAATCGAGATAGTTTTCGCTTAACCAAAGAAGATCCCCGTCCTCTTTTTTACTAATGAAACAACAAAACAAAAATCTATCTGTATCATAAAATAAAGGAATAAGTCTAGATGTTTCTAGAAGTTAGTAGAGCATTTCATATGACTATGTTCGATTTGGACGGACAGTACGAGCCCTTGTTCACTTGGTTGCTTGACCCAAGAGCCGCTCTTAAGCAAGGCAGGCATACGAATACCTAAAAACCAGCAGCCTTCACCCAAGCTTTCTCAAATCTTAAGATTATAGATTTATTTAATTTCATAATTGAATAAAAACAAGGAGCCGCAAATTTGAGTATAGGGGGAAAAGGCCATTGGCTAGTGGAGGAGCAGTACCTAGGAGTGGTGCAAGGGCATGCTCACTTCGGCCGCGTCGGGGAAGCCATGGAAGACCGATGGTGCCTCGACATAGGGGCAAGCAACCTCATGATCGGCAACAAGAAGACGTTCTCCGAGTTGACACCAACATCACCAGAACTGGTGAAGTTTGGCGACGTGTCTGATAGTCAAGATTTAGGGACATCGTGCTGTCCTGTTCCAAGACCAAGCTAGAGAACACCGTGCCTTGAAGGATGTCTTCTACATACCAAGATTGTAGCGCAACATCATCAGTCTTGGGCAGCTCGATGAGCGTGGCTGCCAAGTTTTGGTTGAAGGAGGCATGTTGAAGATAAGAGATAGAGGAAGGATGTTGCCGGTGAAGGTTGGCCAAGCAGCTAACAGGTTCTACACAGTGGACCTCAGAGTGACTCAATCGGTTTGTCTGGCGGCGCGGAGCAACAATGTGGCATGGCTGTGGCACAGGCGCCTCGGCAACATCAGCTTCGACTTGATCGTCAGAATAGTATGACAAGAAATGGCTCGCAATTTGTCCCTGATCGAGCATGCACGGGAGTTGTGTGAGAGCTGCCTTGCCGGAAAGCAATGGAGGAAGGCTTTTCTGCAAAAGGTGAGCTATCGGTTGCAAGTGTTCTTTTTCCTTTAGTTCATGGCAATCTGTGCGGGCTGATCACACCTGCAACTCATGGAGGAATGAAGTACTTTGTCCTTTTGGTTGATAATCACAATCGGTATGTGGATACAACTGTTGACCAGGAAAGATGAGGCTCCTCAAGCAATCAAGGAGTTTCAAAGCTAGGTGGAGAATGAGACCGGGAGAAGACTCAAGGTGCTGAGGACTGACAGAGGTGGGGAGTTTACCTGAACCGGGTTTCCGCCGGTACTATGCTGAGAGGCCAATGTTTTTAAGTCGCCTAATCGCCCTAGTCGCCCCTTAGGCGACTAGGTCGATTAGTCGTCGACTAGCGATTAGTTGACCCTAGTCGACCTCTAGTCAACCTCCGAGTCGTCCTGATTTTTCTTTAGAAGTTTCTAGTCGATACATATATTAACACATATATGTATATATATATATATATATAATTCTATGGTAGCAGTAATAGCACATAGATGGAACACTTCAGAATTCAGATCAGACATAAATTACACATAATTGTTCAATATCATAAATAAAAAAGATGGAACAGTCAATAGTCTGTTTGGAGAAAAATATACTCACATTGTAGAATTAGAACATTATTCTAGCAACATTAGAACTTTAGGTTCAGCAACATTAGAAACAAAGATGGTTAATTTTTTTGGAAACAGTTCAGATCAGCAACAGTTCAGGCAATAAAAACAGCAATAGCTAAATAAAAGAGACAAACATCAGCAATTAAGTTCAGTTTAGACAAATAGAAAACAGCAATGACTAAATAAAAGAGACAAACTGCAGCAATTAAGTTTAGTTCAGCAATTACGTTCAATTCAGACAATAAAAAAAACAACTGCTAAATAAAAGAGACAAGTAACAGCAGTTAAGTTCAGTTCTGATTGCCCTGATCGAGTCGAACACCCTGATTGTGCTCTAGTGAGCGATAATGCTCTAGTGAGCGATAAGGACGACTAATCGTGATTAGTCGGACGACTTGAAAACAATCCGAGAGGCACCTCACTCCTTACACACCGCAACAGAACGATGTGGTGGAGAGAAGAAATTAGACTCAAGTGTGTTCCTCACTAGCATCAGAATATTTTGCTTAATATGTATTGTAGTTCATCATTTGCTAGTGAGGGTTAGGGACAATTCCTAGCATCAGATAGCATTGATCTTTTGTGCAAGGGGCAGGAGATCATCATCTGCTGAGCTAAGCAGGGTGGTTAAGAGTAGGAGTAGAGGGGGGTAGGAAGGAGTTAATGCTGGAATCAGCACTGTAGGAGTGGCTGTACTGTTCCGGCCATCTGGGTACTGTTCTGACTGCTGGGACATACCTCTGTGTTCCAGACTTGGGCTATATAAGGATGGGAAGTGTTTTTCCCTAAGCAGCTCAGCTGTACTTCCCAAACAACTTCAGAGTCCAGCCTCATCAGAGGTTCAGAGAGTAGAAACCAGAGAGGGAGGGAAACAGCCAGTGAGCATGAGTGAAGAACATCAGTGAGGCAATACACAGTGATCAACTGCCTTCTGAATTAGGCAACAAAATATACACCACATACCTGTTCAGTAGGATCCAGGGCCCACAATGCCCCACTGTATGGTTATTGGTGTTGTTTGCTATCTGATATTGAAATTTGAAAACATTTTGCCACTACCATTTATATCCTTAGTGACTAGAGTTGTGTCCTGCCTTTTGTTTTGGCTGGTGCATCCTGTGCTGTCTGCTTGTAGTACTGTTTATCACTTTGGTTTTGTGAACTATTCTATGCAGAGATGTGGTTTCTGGTCTTGCTCATTTGCATAGCTTGGGAATCATACATCGTGATTTGAAGCCTCATAATGTCTTAATAAGTACAGAAGGATGTATTAGAGCAAAGCTTTCTGATATGGGTATCAGTAAGCGTCTGCAAGAAGACATTACTTCTGTTAGCCATCATGGTACAGGTAAAGTAAGTTTTATTCTGTTGCAGATTTGCAATATTATGAAATACTTTGTGTCTATGGCATTTTTTGCTCCGCTGGGGTACCATGTTTTAACTACTACTTTTATCCTTGATATGTACTCCAGGAATTGGAAGCTCTGGCTGGCAAGCACCTGAACAGCTTTGTCATGGTCGTCAAACTCGTGCAATGGATTTATTTAGTTTGGGTTGCCTTATTTTCTATTGTATCACTAAAGGCAAGCACCCATTTGGTGAGTTCTATGAGCGGGACATGAACATTGTAAACAATCGCTTTGATCTTTTTGTTGTGGATCACATACCAGAAGCAGTACATCTTCTTTCTCAGTTACTACAACCAAATTCAGAGATGAGGTAAGAACTAAGGTCATTTCACGTCCCCACTACCCGATTTTTGTAGGTTATTATGCAAGTCATCTTGCTTCTAACGAAGTGCCATTTTTGGAACATGGAATACCACAGGCCATCAGCAGTATATGTAATGCATCATCCACTCTTCTGGAGCCCTGAATTGTGCCTTTCATTTCTAAGGGATACCAGTGATAGAATTGAGAAAACCAGTGAAATGGAGCTCATAAATGCACTGGAAAGCGTAGGACCTGTTGCATTTGATGGGAAATGGGGGGAGAAATTAGATCCCGCCTTGGTTACAGATATGGGTCGCTATAGAAAATATAACTTTGAATCCATTCGTGATCTTCTAAGGTACATCAGAAATAAGTCAGGTCACTACAGAGAACTTTCGGATGATCTCAAGGTTTGTTGTGCTGCACCTATTGCTGTAGTTATTTCTGTTTTGTGTTCTTTATGCATGCAACTAAATGTTTTATTAGCTGATGTCTGAACTGCCGAACTACGTACAGACTGGATGCACATATATATGGTAGTAGTTAGACTGCCCAGCCTAGCTAATGGCTAAATCACTAACCCAATCCAATGATCAATTAATAGAAGAGGGGGCGACATAGAAAATTACTGTATAACTGGGAAGCTATCTATGATGGTGCATAGCTGGCCCTCTTGACATTGTTATTTTTCCAGGCTTTGTGAATTTCCAAATTATGACTTTTTTTAGTCTTGCTCTATACAGATATGGTATGTTTTGATTAATTGAGTTGATTAAACAATGTCAGTCCAGTTTAGGTACAAAATTTAGATATAATGGCTGTATTGGACTCTGCAGAAATACGTCAGTGATGCCTCAGTATGCGAGTATTATCTATTATGTTTCCTATTACAAATTGCTTTGAAGTCAACTCCAGCTTGCTTCGCTTTGCCTTTCCCTTCTCTGAAGCTAACGCATTACGAGTTCCAGGCAATACTTGGGTCACTGCCCGAGGGGTTCTATCGCTATTTCGCAAGCCGGTTCCCAAGGCTACTTATTGAAGTCTACAAGGTCATGTGGGCGCATTGCAAGGATGAGGAAGCTTTCTGTAAATACTTAAAAGGAGGCTCCGCGTAGCTGTCGTGGAGGGTATGGTTGCCCTTCAGTACTGTGTAAACCTACCCTGACATAGCAAAAGTTGTATGTACATGAGATATGTATCATACTATGATATATAATAAAGAAATCAACCTGTACTTGGCCATGTTATTTAGTCAGATTAGTGCTAACATGGAGTTTATTAATTGTTACTGGAGACAGATAATTTAGATCCTGTCATCTTAGAATAATGCTTTGTAGACGATCAGAAAAGAGGTAACATTTTGATGTTTGAAGTGTACATAGAAACGCAGACGATGAGCAAGAAGGAAGTGACTCGTTTAATCATGCGAAAATTTCCTTGTATCAAAGATATATACCTGGCTACACTGTTGTATTTTCTATATATATTTTAGCTGTATACTCTTGCCGTTCTAAAATAGATGATGTTTAGGATAAAAAATCTAGTTACATTTAAACTAAATTAGCTGTTCTAAACATTATTTATTTCAGAAGAAGGGATCATATAAGAACTCATCTTCACTGCATGTCTGATCTGAGAGCAATACGCTTATTGTCTAGAATCAAAATTCTGAAACGTCAGCTTCGTACTACAACATGAATAACAACAACAACAACAACAAAGCCTTTATCCCAAGCCTGTTGGGGTCGGCTAGACATGAAACCCAATGTCAATGAAGTAAAAGAGAGGAAGAGTTATAAGAACAAGAAAAAAAAGAAAAAAAGGAAAAAAAAAGAAAAAAGAAAGAAAAAAGAAAAAAGAAAAAGAGAAAAGAAAAAAAAGAAAAAAGAAAAAAAGAAAAGAGAAAAGAAAAAAGAAAAAAAAAGAAAAAAGAAAAAAACAAGACTACGATTCTGGCACATGGATTGCTACTTTCCATGCGGTCCTATCATGAGCTAAGTCTCTGGATACATTCCAATCTCTCAAATCTCGTTTTACCGCCTCCTCCCAGGTCAACCTTGGTCGTCCTCTACCCCTCCTAATATTTTCTCTACCTCTTAAAATCCCACTGTTAACTGGTGCTTCTGGAGGTCTCCGTTGGATATGTCCAAACCACCTAAGTCGATGTTGGACTAACTTCTCTTCAATCGGCGCCACCCCTACCTTATCTCGAATCACCTCATTCCTTATTCGGTCTCTTCTCGTGTGCCCGCACATCCACCGTAGCATGCGCATCTCTGTGACACTCATTTGTTGGACATGTTGCCGTTTAGTTGGCCAACATTCGGCCCCATAGAGCATCGCGGGTCTAATCACCGTCCTATAGAACTTCCCTTTCAGCTTTTGTGGGGCTTTCCTATCACATAGGATTCCAGAGGCTTGTCGCCATTTCATCCACCCTACCTTGATCCTGTGGCAAACATCCTCATCAATATCGCCATTGCTTTGTAACATTGATCCTAAGTATCGGAAAGAGCCCCTTCTAGGTACTATTTGTCCTTGTAGACTAACATTTCCCTCTTCAAGACCAACACCACTAAAGTCACACCTCATATACTCGGTTTTGGTCCTACTAAGTCTAAACCCCTTGGACTCTAAGGTTTGTCTCCATAACTCTAATTTCTTATTAACACCTTCTCTAGTTCCATCTACCAGCACTACATCATCAGCAAAGAGCATGCACCAAGGGATATCCCCTTGTATATCCTTCGACACCTCATCCATCACCAAGGAAAAGATGTATGGGCTCAAAGCTGATCCTTGATGTAGTCCTACCGTGATAGGAAATGCATCAGTCTCACTATCACTTACGCGCACACTTGTCCTAACATTATTGTACATATCCTTGATAAGGGTAATGTACTTTGTTGGCACTTTATGTTTCTCTAGTGCCCACCACATGACTGACCTTGGTATCTTATCGTACGCCTTCTCCAAGTCGATGAACACTATATGCAAGTCTTTCTTCTGCTCCCTATATCTCTCCATAAGCTGACCAAGCAAGAAAATCGCCTCCATTGTAGACCTCCCAGGCATAAAACCAAACTGGTTTTTAGTGACATTGGTCACTTTCCTCAGGCGGTGTTCAATCACTCTCTCCCAAAGCTTCATAGTATGATTCATAAGCTTAATGCCTCGATAATTAGTACAACTTTGAATATCTCCTTTATTTTTGAAGATAGGTACTAATATACTTTTCCTCCATTCTTCAGGCATCTTGTTTGACCGAAAAATGTGGTTGAATAGCTTTGTGAGCCATACTATTGCCACGTCCCGAAGACATCTCCACACCTCAATAGGGACATCGTCAGGGCCGAGGGCCTTTCCTCCTTTCATCCTTTTTAAGGCCTCCTTAACCTCAAACTCTTGTATCCTCCGCACGAACTGCCTGTTGGAGTCATCAAAGGAGTCATCCAACTCAACCATAGTGCTCTCATTCCCATCATTGAATAGCCCATTAAAGTAATCACAAATCTATTCTTAATCTCTTCATCCTTCACTAGAATGCGGTCAGTCTCATCTTTGATGCATTTAACTTGATTGAGATCCCTCATCTTTCTCTCGCGGATTTTTGCTATCTTGTATATGTCTTTTTCACCTTCTTTTGTCTCTAGTCTCTCATATAACTTATCATAGGCATGTCCTCTTGCCTTACTCACAGCCCGCTTTGCATTCTTCTTAGCCTCTTTGTACTTAAGCATGTTGCTTGTGCTTCTATCATTATGCCAACTCTTGTAACACTCTTTCTTCTCCTTAATGGACTTTTGTACATCCTCATTCCACCACCAAGTGTCTTTATCTACAAGTTTCTTTCCCTTTGTCACACCGAACACCTCACTAGCTACCTTCCTAATGCAAGTTGCCATCTTCATCCACATACTATCTGCATCTCCATTTTCTGCCCAGGGTCCTTCTGTGATCACCCTATTTTTAAAGGATTCTTGTGATTCTCCCTTCAACTTCCACCACTTTGTTCTTGTGATTTTGACACCTTTGTCCCGCAAAGAGCATGTATGGAAGCGAAAGTCAGCTACCACAAGCTTATGTTGTGTCACAACACACTCCCCCGGGATCACCTTACAATCTAGACACTCCCGTCTATCCTTTCTCCTAGTGAGGACAAAGTCAATCTGGCTAGAGTGTTGGGCACTACTAAAGGTCACTAGGTGAGATTGCCTCTTCCTAAAGAGGGTGTTAGCTATCAACAGATCATAGGCTACGGCAAAGTCTAGGATGTCCTTACCCTCTTGATTTCTATCGCCGCATCCAAAACCTCCATGTACTCCCTCAAATCCTAGATTAGTTGCACCCACATGACCATTGAGATCTCCCCCTATGAGGAGTTTCTCGGTTATCGGTACACTACTAACCATATCCTCCAAGTCCTCCCAAAATTGCCTCTTAGCACTCATGTTGAGCCCAACTTGTGGGGCATAAGCACTAATGACGTTCAAGACAATGTCCCCAATTACTATCTTGATTAAGATGATCCTATCCCCTCGTCTTCGAACATCCACTACTCCATCCTTAAGACTCTTATCTATTAGAACACCTACGCCATTCCTAGTCCCAACCGAACCAGAATACCAAAGCTTGAAACCGGTATTCTCGACTTCTCTCGCCTTTTGACCCGCCCATCTAGTCTCTTGTACACAAAGGATATTTATTCGTCTCCTAATGGCAACATCTACTAACTCACGTAGCTTCCCGTCAAGGATCCTACATTCCAACTACCCACCCGAAATCTATGTTCCTCGGCTAGCTTCCTTACGCTTTGCACCCGTCGAGTAAGATGCAAAGACCCTTGCTCACTTATCACTACATCCGGGCGATGATGTAGCGCGCCACTAAGGTGGTGGCGATCCAGCCCTTGCTCATTTAACACCATATCCGGGTTCCGATATGGCGCGCCACTAAGGCGGTGGCGACCCGGCCCTTGCCCACTTAACACCATACCCAGGTTCCGATATGGCGCGTCGCTAAGAGGGTTACGCCCCAACGAATTTCTATTGGGTTTCATTTCCATGAGAATGGCAAGTGTAAGTTGTTGGCTCGCCAAGCCTATCACAACCCCCTCCTCCTTTACCCGGGCTTGGGACCGGCTATGTCATTACAACATAGGCGGAGTTGTACTACAACATGAATGCATGAATGAATTATATAATCAGTGTAGGGCCGCTACCTTGGATTCGTGAAGAGTTAATCCTCTGGTTCATGCCATTATTTGTAAATTGTCAGACTATTTTAGAACGTAGGAATTAAGAAACGAAGTAGTAGAAAAACGCAGGAATATGGTAGAGATGCGTAAGTGAAAAAGAGGTTTATAAAACATAGAAATGTTAGGTGACATGTTTCGTTAGAATATACTCCCTCCTTCTGAACTAATTGACGTTTAAGATAAAAAGTTTAGTTCAATTTAAACTAAATTAGCTGTCATAAACGTCAATTAATTTAGAACGAAGGGAGTAGTAAAAATGAAAGAAGAAACGTTAAGGATGAATAAAAAAATCACGCGACCATAAGTTAGTATCAGCAGCATTCAACTTGTACTTCACGCTCAGAGATTTTTCCCAATAGCTTTGAGTGGATGTTAGAAATACTATGGAAACAACACGAGTGAAATCCTAGGATTCTGTTGAAGAACAACGTATTTGAAAGGGTTAAACTTATATCTCCCTTTTACTTCATTATTTTTGTCAAATAGGGTTTGTAGTGGAGCTCTCTGTCAGCCAAACTGTAGGATAGAAAATTTCCTTTTGCCAAGAGTATTCCTCTAAGAATCCTCTAAAATCCTGTAATCCAAAGGACCCTGTCAAGTCTGTTTTATATAATAAATATATGCACACATACATATTGTACTGCGTGCAAATCCTCTAAATTATTGTATGATTACATCAAAGACTTGTCTGCATTCTACCCGTTTTCGATTCTCTGACACACGAGATAAAGTTCACTCTGGAGAGGTTACAGTTAGCACATTTTGGCAATCTACACAAAGTATATTTGGTACGGGGACAACTAGAATCCAAATAAGTTTTATAGTGTAACCGTGCAAAAATCTATCCTATGCAAATGATCTATATTTTACTGTATTTTATTTTATTTCCTCCGTCTAACAATATAAATAAAAAAATAAAATGTGAACACTGTTGAAGTAATTAAATGTAGAAATGTATTAACAGTAAAATAAAGATTTGTACAATTACAGGTTGTTTGCATGTAATCGCCCGATCCAAAAACCTGAGCTAGCAGATGAAAACCTAATTCTCTACATCAGGTACTACACAAAACGTCCGTGCATCCTCACCTGAATGCGTGCCATATGACCAGATTTAATTTTAAACCATAGTTTTATGAATTTTCTCCATTTGTTGAACCAAAGGCCCTAACACTAGACCCTAAAAATTAAATATTAAATACTAAATCCTAACTCTAACCGTAAGCCATAAATTCTGATGAGACACGTGGCAAAGGATGCACACGCTCCCCTTCCACCACGTCCTCCTCGTCGTCCTGCCTAGGCCGCTCCCTCGTCGTCGCCGATTTCCCAGGTGCCGGCGGGTAAAACCCACCTGACCTCCCAGCCCCTTGCGCGCTTCTTGATTTCTGGTGCTGACCTCCCCGCCCGTTTGCATTATACATCCAATGCAGGAGGGGCCTCGCGGCTGCGCGCGACCTCCGGCGCGGCGAGCTGGTGCTGCCCGTGCCCCGCGCTGCGCTGCTTACGAGCGACCGCGTCATGGCGTACAACCCCAGGGTCGCCGCCTGCCTTCGCGCCCACCGGCCTCGTCTCTCCGTTCAGGTCTGGTGAAACTGCCCTCTGATCTTTTACCATCATTGAGGTTAAAAATGAGGGTTGGGATTTAGGAGTACATTACTAGTGTATTACTGCCGGAGTCACCATAAAAATGGGTGAACGTTGGATACAAGATGTGTTTCTGATGCGTGGTCTTATTGCACTGAACACGTTTGATACTCTAATATTTGCAAACAGATAGCTTTTCTTTTAAATTAATGAAACTAGATGCGAATCAACATTTGCTGTTTTTTATCACATAAAAGTTACACAACTATCATCACTGGTAAAAGTATTTTTCTTTCGTTTCAAAGTACCAATGTCAATCCATTTTGCTTTCCTTGTTATGTCTTCGTGGGAATTCGTTTGAATACTCTTCCTAATCTTGCAGATACTGATCTTATGCTTATTGACCGAAGTGGGGAAAGGGAAAAGCTCTGCTGGTACCTTCAATGATTTTGAAGTTGAAGCTCTGCAAGTATTGCTTGGTAGATCTGTCATCAGATTGTATCCTCCATTCTATTACTATATACTAACTGATACATCCAATGAATTTTGTTATTTATCAGGTTGATGATGCTATTTGGGTTGCACAAAAGGCTATACGTGCCATAAGATCAGACTGGGAAGAAGTGACAACCGATGAAAGAACTGGGATTTGAACCTAAGCTTTATAATGTTTAAATCCTGGCTCTGGGTGTTCGCCATGGTATAGTTATTTTCATTCCCTGAATTGCATTTGTATCTTTTGTAATGTGATATGCTACTTTGTTTGCTAGGTTAGTTACTATGTGAAATATGTGCCGGCTCAAGATTTTTATATGCTGTTTAGCTCTGATTCTTTTTTGTAGGCTTTACATCTTTTTTTCTTCTTCTGAAGTTTCATCTTCTTTTTTTTTCTTTGCTGCATTAAGGTGTCTTCACGCACATTGCATATAGCATGGGACGATGATGGTTGTCTCGCCCTATTGGTGATTTGCTCAATTATGTGGTCCTGATGATGCTTCATTGGAGGGTGAAGATACTGCTGAAGTTACTAGTTATCACCAGAAGAATGAGGTATCTGATTTATCAGAAATATTGACAGATGGTGAATATGAAGATGATAATGCATACTGTCTGTATGCTAGAAACAATTATAGAAAAAATGAGCAGGATTATTCTCAATTTCAGCACGTTGGGACACTCCTATTGGTTCCGGACTAAAATTTGGAATCTTGGGCCCGAAACACCTGCAAAATCTTCATTTGGCTAATGGTGCAAAACAGAATTTGGACAGCTGACAGGTTACTTAGGCGTGGATGGCTCAATAATTATTTTTGCGCGACGTGCAATCAGAGCCTAGAGACCTTGCATCTGTTTCTCGAATGTCCGGTGGTAAAGGAACTTTCGCAGCATATATCTAGCTGGTCGGGGCTTCCCTCCTTGCATTCAAGGAACTGATGGCAGGTCATTTGTACTTCTGACTGGTTAAATCTTTTGTCATCGGGAGGATCCCTTCATAACAAGAAAATAGTTGTTACTAGCTATACTTACTTGTTGGACCATTTGAAGGAGCGGAATATGTGGGGACCACAGTCTCAACATTCCCGGAATCACATTGGATGATATCGTGTTATACGACACCTAACATCATACACAAAAGGATAACACAAATTACATATACGAGTCTTTTATTTTATAAAAAGATTCTTTTTTACAATTATTGTATAACAAATGTAAAATGCAGCGTAAATCTAAATAACATGTACTCTTAAACCTAACTATGCAGAAACCTAACTATGCAGCGAGGAAGCCATCCAACCCCTGGACGCTTCTCGCTAGCAACTTGAATCATAAGGCAGTGACAAGGTTTTCTGATGAGATTATACAACTTGAAGGTTGGGATATCTCTCTGAATAACTCTGCTCATAAGCATAATAATACCTGCAAAATATTTCATATAGCAAGGGTGAGCACGGAGGCTCAGCAAGACTTAACCGTCATCCTAAGCTTGAAACTCTACATGAAGGGACTTTAACATAGGAAAAGGGGGAAATTGCATAACTCACTTATGAGTTCATCCTTAACTTTCACTTTTAAGGCATCAATTTAAACACTTGAGTCGAACAACATCGCAACTTCACAATCAAACAAGAAACGCTTCATCACGATGCTTCTTGCACAAGATATAAATTTTAGTTTGCACTAGTTTTAATTCAAACAAGATTACAATATAAAAGCTTAATCAAATCAGCAAATATAATGAGTTCCAATTACTCTTTATTACTACGTCACGACTCAGTAAACAAGCGTTACTCATATCACCGCGAGGGACGGTGATTGGAATCAATAAACACCCGGACTGCACGACACATACGCACTTTTGGAAGAGAACTGTTGTCTCCTTCAGTACTCGTCGTATATGGCAACCTTTCACAAGACACCTACATGCAGAATCGATTCAATCGCCCAGGACAGTAGCCTCTCTCATGGTGCACCTATCCGACGTGATAGTGTTCATGAGCAAGTTAATAGCTACTGTGCAGTTCGGCCGACAGCCTGAGGCATTTGAAAAAAGTCTCGACATTAAGGTTAACAAGTTACGTCAGTTTACTAAACCCCGTAATCTAGTAATGCACCCGGTACATGTCAAAACTTGTACCGACATAGACGGGGCTATAATCCCAAACTCCACATTTGCCTCGCCATACCGGCCTATACACGATGTGGTCATAATCCTTGTCCCACCGATCAGGTCGAGACAACCTTGCTCGTTCTATCCTACATAACTCTTCGTTCACATATCAATTTATTAGAGAGTGATCTACGAGTATCATCTCGCGAGTAGACTTTGCTACTCGACTCCTCTCGCGAGTAGAATGCCACTACTGAACTTGTGGTCGATAAAATGTGACCATCTCTCGAGTAGATTTCAACTACTCGTCTTCTACCGAACCTTTCAACAAAACATTAAGCTTAGCCTCTCGACACGATTAGGCATCTCACTAACCAACCCACTAGTGGTTTTTTGGTTATGCAATTGGGTTTCATACAATCTAGACTTAATGCACATCTCAATTCTACACAACATAGTGTATGAAAGGCAAAACTTTATAAAAGCACTTAAATGCAAACCTAGGCTTGCATTTGTTTTGTAGGTGACTGGCGTTATATATATCAGTTAGAATTCTTGTATCACTTGTTGCTTGATCACTTGTTCTTCTTGCTTCTTGATCAAATTTTCAATTGCTCAACGAAGCTTCACAGTGATACTACACATTATGAAAATGCATGCACAAGCAAGTATAAATAATTTTTTGTATAAACATGGTCAAATTGAAGGATATAAGAAATTCAGTTTAGAACTGGAGTTGACGTAATGAGAGGTTCTAAACTTGTGGTCGATTTGATTAAAGGGAAAACTCCAAATAATGTTCTTATGAATTCTCACATATATAAGAATGGATAAGAAGTTCAGGAAGATCCAAGGCTCAACTTGAGCTGAAACTTTGCATGTGAGCTCCTTGTCACAAGAAAGAATCTTGGACCAAGTTTCAGGATTTTTCATTGAGTAGTTCCTCTAGAATAATTCACAAAGCAGTTATGATAAAAGGTGTTAATTTTGCATAAATATGCATTTTCATGCAAATTAATTGGATCTAGCATTTAAAACATACCTCAAAGAGTATGTATGAATTTTCCTGGGATTTTTAGAGCTAAGGATTTACTAGGAGTGATTTTTCAAGTGTTTGCCTTTTTGAAAATATTTCTGGACATTTTTTAGTACAGTGGTTTGTACTCTAAAATTTTCTACCCAAATCAACTCCAAATGAGATGAAACTTTGATAGAAGTTCAATAATAGTTTAAAGAGTATTCTGGTAAACTTTGGAGATTTTTGGATGAACCACACTCCCTCAATATTTCTTTTATTGAAAAATTTCAAAGATTTTCCAGAATATAATATTAATTTTCATACCAATTGAATTCCATAATTGGATAGATATTTCCAAACTGAGTCTAACCTAATTTGAATCACTAGATTTGGAGTTTCCCAGCAAAATTTATGAATTTTCAAAGTTCGAACTAAAACTGGGATTTCTTTTCAACTCGAAATCCTTTAAACAGGAGCTGGGCCCACTGATTTAAAATGAGCCAATCAGACATGAGAACACATGGGGCCACAGAAATAATGCGTGTAGCCACACTAAATCTGCTGTACACGGAAGATCCCGGCCGAGTGTATTCTCTCACTGACGTGCGGGGCCCACCTCCTTTCTTCTTCCTCGCGCCACCAGCGATTTTCCGCGGCTGACCTCGTCGGCGAGCTCACCGCGGCGGCCTTCCCAGCCATGAAGCTTCACGAAACTTGTCGCCTCCTCATGATTTTCGACGCTGAATATCATACCCGCCTCATCTCGACCCGAGGGTGGCCAGAGATACCCGCGCGACGGCGGCAGTGGTTCGGACAACTCCGGCGATGGTGCTACAGCTCGGTAGAGCTCTAAATCCACTACGGTTTGCTCCTACATCACCAGTGGAACATGGCCAACATGGAATGGATCCTGATCGGGGTGAAAACAACCTGAAATACGCTCTCACCGATGACCCGAGCCCGAAATTGGATGCGGCCACAAAAACTTGGTTTCTGACGATCATACTCGATCTTTTTGACCCCCATTTCTTCGAATATACTCGCAAGGATATGGAGAAGCTACGCTGGGATCAGATAAGGTGGGAATACTCCGAGCACGGTGAACTTTGCCGGAAACAATTCGGTGTTCTTAAGAACAGTCGGCGCAAGATTTTAAATTGATCGGTGCTAGAGCTAATAACGATAGAACGTGTTCGGGAACAAGAAGAAGGGATCATCACACACCTCATAAACCTTTTGGTTGAGCTCAAGATGCAGTGAATCCACCGGGCGACGGTGCGGCGCAGAGGTGACCGACAACGGGGTGGCGATGGAAAAATTCGCTCGGGGCAGCTAGCCGACGGCGATGGCGACTTCCTGGTACCTCGGGCGGCTAGAGGGGAGCTTCGTGCACCTTTCCAGTGGCTCAATTGAGCGGGAGACTCGCTGAATTCGTCAGGTGCCGGAGGACCGAGCTGGTTCTGCCCGTGGTGGATTTTTCAGCGAGCAGCGCGCGCGAACGAGGAGCTGAACTCGGTGGAACGCGAGAGTGACTGGAGTGGAGAATTTTGTGAGCTCCTCTGAGCCTTTAAGGCGTGGAAGCTTGGAGCAAGGGGACGTGCACGTCGCTGTCGTGGTGTGCCGCTCGGTGGCGCGCGGTGAGGAAAACATGGAACCGACTACTCTGTTGTGTGGCTGCTCTGTTGTGTGGCTGACATGTGGGTCCCACACACTTTCTCCCTCTCTCCACTGATTGGTCCAATTTAATTTATCAAAAATTTCTCCAGTTATAGTGATCTACTAAATTTCAAATTTCTGAAGTTTAAAAGGGGGCTGGAATTTGAATTATACTAAATCGGATTGGATTTCCCTTTTAAATTTGAATTCAGCCCTAATTTGGTGATAATTATCTTTAACTTATTTTTGGCCCACATTTAATTCAGAAGCTTGCTAATATGAATTACCTCAAATTCTATGAGGTTACATGTGTATTCATTTTTTTGGCAGCAAATTTGAGATGAACATTTGAGTTCAAAATCTGAATTTAGCCTCCCTCATGAACATGAGTAAATCTACACATGGTGTTTAAATCAACAACGGGTTAAAACATTCAAATGTACACTTGAACCAGTTTTGTTGAACAATCATGTTGAGAAACTTTTTGTAAGTCCCATTTTCTTGAACTTGAAACATCACTTTATTCATAATTCAAGTTATTGTCTTAACATTTTTGGGACTTTTACATTTGTCCCACTTAAAATAATCTCATCCCGAAATTACAAAATAAGATCGGAACGGGAGGAAAATTGTCGGGTCGAAGAAGATAATAATCCAGATAATTTAAGCGAAGAAAATCCTCGGTCTCTCATGTCGCTTCCTCAACGATGTGGTCACTCCATAGAACTTTATAAAACCACAACAGTCTGTTTCTTGTGACCTGAGCTTTTTCATCAATGATCCAGATCGGATGTTCAACATAAGTGAGATCTGGCTTTAGTTCTTTGATGCCTTCTGTAAGGACTTTTGATGGAGTGGATAAGCACTTTGTCAGCTGAGAGATGTAAATTACATCATGCACTCCTGATAATAACGCCGGTAGCTCAACACGGTATGCAACGGGTCCACACTTTTCTGTGATGGCGAACGGACCAATGAATTGAGTGCTAGCTTTCTCTTAACTCCAAAACGATGAACCCCTGTCATTAGAGAGACGCGAAGATAAACGTGGTCTCCGATTTCGAAGTGTATAGGACGGCGTCGCTTGTCGACATAACTCTTCTGCCGAGACTAAGTAACCTAAAGATTTGCTTGAATCGACTTTACTTGTTCTTCGGCTTCATTAACTAGGTCAATTCCATAGACCACTCGTTCACCAGACTCACACCAATCAAGTGGTGTACGACACTTTCGGCCTTAGAGAGCTTCATATGGTGCCATTTTAATCCTCGTTTGATAAATGTTGTTGTAAGAAAATTCCGCCAACGGTAAATGATCATCCCAATTCTTTCCATGAGTAATGGCACACGCTTTGAGCATATCCTCAAGAATCTAGTTCACCCTCGCCGTATGACCATCTGTTTGAGGGTGGTATGCAGATTTACGAATTAACTTGGCTCCCAATGACATATGCATCTTCTCCCAAAATCGAGCAACGAACAATGATCCACGATCTAAAATGATAGTGCGGGGAACCTAGTGTAGACACACAATCCATGATATGTATAACTCCGCATACTATTAGCATGAAATCCCGTATTCACCGGGATGAAGGGTGTTGATTTGGTTAATATGTCGATGATTACCCAAATTGAATTATACTTTCCGAGAGTAGGAGGTAATTCAACGATGAAATCCATACTTATGTCCTCCCATTTCACGTTGGTATATGCAGTGGTTGCAACAATTCGGCTTTGTTCAAATGATCTGCTTTGACTCTCGACACGTATCACATTCTGATACGTACTTTGCAATTTCCCTCTTCATCCGAGTCCACAAAAATGTGGTTTTCAAATCTTGATACATCTTATTGCTGTCCAGATAGATTGAGTATTTGGAGAGATGAGCCTCATCTAAAATCTTCCTTCTTACATTTTACGAGGTACAACTATCCGATCGTTAAACCAGATAGTTCCTTGTTCATCCTCTTGGAAACATTTTACTTCCCTGTCTTTAAGTCTTCTCAAATATGAGACATTGCTCTGTCCTTCTTTTGAGCTTCCATAACCTCGTCTCAAATTGTAGGTATGAGAGCGAGATTATACAAAGAACCATATGGAACCACATATAAGTTTGGTTCCTCATCTTCAGTCTAAACAACAATCAAGTTATGAACATGAGATTTCCGGCTCAATGCATCGGCCACTACATTGGCTTTGCCCGGGTGATAATGAATCCCTATTTCATAATCTTTAATCAATTCCATCCATCTTCGCTACCTCATATTTAGTTCCTATTGAGTAAATATGTACTTGAGGCTTTTGTGGTCAGTGTAGAGATGCACAAGATTTCCCATCAAGTAGTGCCTCCACATTTTAATGCAAGGACCACTGCAACTAGTTCTAAGTCGTGGATTGGATAAAGTAGCTCATGAGTTCCAAGCTGACGTGATCCATAGGTGATCACATGTCGGTCTTGCATTAGAACACAGCCCAATCCGATGCCCGATGCATCACAATAAACATCAAACTGTTCGGTGGTATCCGGTTGAGCTAAAACCGGTGCCGTTGTGAGATGTTTCTTTAGAACTTGGAAAGCTGCTTCACATGCTTCCGTCCAATTATAATTGCTGTCCTCTTTCAGCAACTTTGTAATTTTCTTAGCAATCTTGGAAAAGCTTGGAACGGATCTCCGTTAATAACTCTCTATTCCCAAGAAGCTACAGACTTGATGAATGGAAGTTGGAGACTCCCATTTCACCACTTGCACCACCTTACTCGGATCCATCGCAATACCTTCAGTGGAAATAATATGAGCCAAGAATGGTACTTTGCTGATCCAAAATTTGCAGTTGCTGAATTTGACATATAATTGATGATCACACAATCGTTAGAGCACAATGTGAAGATTTTCAGCATGCCCTCCTCTGATTTGGAATATACCAGGATATCGTCGATAAAAATCACGACAAACTTATCCAACTCCGGCATGAATACCGAATTAATCAAGTACATGAAATGCGCTGGGGCATTGGTAAGACCAAACGACGTGACTAGATACTCATATAGTCCGCATCTAGTAAAAAATGTTGTCTTTGGAATATCTTTTGGTCGAATATTGATTTGATCATAACCCGACCGAAAATCCATTTTGAGAATACTTTAGCACCCGCTAGTTGATCGAATAAATATCAATGTGTGGTAGTGGATACTTGTTCTTCATCGACACATTATTAAGTGGACGATTATCGGCACATAGCCTTAGTGTCTCGTCTTTCTTCTTCACAAAAAGAGCCAAACAACCCCAAGGTGATGAACTTTGTCGAATAAATCCCTTGTCCAAAAGTTAATAAAGTTGCTCCTTGAATTCGTCCAATTCTTTAGGTGTCATCTTGTATGGTCTTCGAGATATGGGCGTGGTTCCTGGTATCAATTTAATTCTGAGTTACACCTCTCGGTCAGGTGGCATGCCTCGCAGATCATCAGGAAACATGTCCGGATATTCACGTACCACCGAGATGTCTTCAAGCTTGATTAACTCAGCATGATATGCCGTTGACTTTTCTTAAACATTGTTGTCAAAAAAGATAGTGTGGTGGTTGTGAAGCGTAGAATCAATTAAGTTGAATGATGCGGGGGGACCGATATCCAGAATAGCCCCGTGGTTGTTCAACCACGACATGCCCAATATGACATCGATCTTTTGGTCATTCAAAGTATGAGGATGGTGGGATATATTCTACCCCTTATACATAAAGGTGCTTGAGAGACAATTTTGTTGGTGGTCATCTTGCCTCCCGGTGAAGATATAAGATAATGATCTTTCATGACTGTTGTTTGGATCTGGTATTTGGTCACAAAAGATTTACTGATGAATCTGTGGGTTGCACCCGAATCAGAGAAAATGAGGACTGCCTGATCGTTGAGGGTACTCTTACCCGCTAACACTCATTCACCTTCCGGAACGTCCTCAATAGCTGTATGGTGAATCCTACCAGTCCTTGTTACTATCCTCTTTTGCAGATGGCGGGGCTGATTTAATGTTAAAATTGGTCCTAGCCCGCTATCCGGATTTTCCGTTGGACAAACCTTGGCAAGGTGACCTGTACGACCATAAGTGAAACAAGGAATCTGTTTTACTTCATCGTTGGCCTGCGGAGGAGAGCTCGGTGCATTTTGCTGTTGAACAGGTGCACTCAGAGCTTATTTTTGTTGCTGTAGTTGCTGCCGTTCTTGTGGTTTAAAGGTTGGAATCTGAACCGAACAACTTTGAGGTCGAGGAGGTCGTATAGCTGGTTACCCTTCTTGACCGTATGGTGTACGATATACCAAACGGTACTTCGGAGGAACAACATTGGCGCTGATTTGCTGCTCACTCACCATCCTATTTTTCGCTTGAGTTTCACGATGAGCATCTTCTACCATTATGGCCGCATTGACAAGATCATTGAAGTTGCCACGAGGGAACAATACCAACTACTCCTTGAGCTTCACATCAAGGCCTTGGTAGAAATGTTCACATTTCTTGTTCTCAGTATCAATATACTTGGTTGCATACTGAGTCAATTCATTGAACATCTTGGAATAACCATAGGCATCCCTCCTGTAAAAGTCCCAAAAATGTACATGAATAAAACCGAGGTTTGAATTCATATGTGTGGCAAAGGCATGAAAAATGGGACTTGCTAAAACTTTTCTTCATGCAAAGTGATACATGGATGATCATCCAAAATGAGGCTCACATTTTTATTTGAAGGTGTTGAAGCAATAAGGATTTAAATACCTCTTTGCATGAAAGTTTAAAAATCAGATTTCAAATTCAAAGTTTACCACAAATTGTGGCTAAAAACTTTGAATACTCATGCAACCCTATACTTTGGAATTTGAGGCAATTTAGTGTGGCAAACTTTCCATTTTTAGGGTGGGATCAAAAAGGAATTATTTGGAAGCATTTTCAACTTCCAACCAAATTCAAATTTGCTATGAAAATTCAAAATAAAATTGGCAAATTCAAATTCTAGCCCACCTTTCAAACTCAGAATATTGGAATTTGGGAGGATTAACTTGAGGAGATCTTTTGGGGAGGATATTGGGTGGAGCCCATATGTCATGTTTTGAAAATTGTGACTTGCACCCTAAGTATGGCTGTCTTTTTCAACTCCACAAGTACCTTCTCACCGTGAGCCACCGAGAGAGTGGCCGAGCCACCTCCTGCTCCCTCTCCCACGCGCTGGCGATCGACTGAATGCCCCTCGTGCTCTCTACGTGATCCACCCCCCCCAGACCGAGCAACCGACTTGGTTCTCTCCTCCTCGCGAGCAACGCACAAACAGAGAATCCACAGCGCCGCCTCCTTGGGAGCAATTGGGAACTGGCAGAAAACTCGTGCCCTCTCCACACCGAGCTGCTAGACAGCAGCACGAGCTCAGTTTACACTTCCCCGACACCCAAACCACTGAGCTCCGGCCTCCCTTGCCATTCAAACAACTCACCCGCCGCGACCTAACTCAAAACGACGATCGGGTGCACGTGGGCAGCTCACCACAGCGGTTGTTACGGCCAAGCGAGAGGGGCAACGGGGGCGCACGGCCACCATGCTGCTCTCATTCGAAGCTCAAGCCAAACCATGAAGTATCGACGGTGAATTTTGGAACTTTGTCCCGGCGGCTTCAAACTGAGCGTCCGGTACGAGATCTTCAAATTCCCACTCTCTAATCCTCCATAGGTCATCAAACTGTGCACATAGATGCTGGACTAGCCGGCGAGCATATTTCCTTTAGCAACCGTTGCATGAAAGCACTTCGGAGCGGCGGATTTTGAGCTCTTCAGAGGGTGTTCATGGCGGATCCGATGGGGCGCACAATGACAACTCGTTTGCGGCCGTTTCCGAGCTAGTTCGAGGCCTTGTCGAGCTTCCTAGTCGTGCCCTGGTGCTGTAGAGCCAGTTGTTCGAGTGTTTGGCAGTGTAAGAAGGCCGTCCGACGGCGCCGAAGTGCACCCGAGGCCGTCGCACGTTGCCGACCATCTTCCGGACACCGGCAGCTCGAACTAGTGACGCAGTCGTGTTCCCTGGCCTCCATAACGCCCTAGCGGCGAGCACCAGTTCGCTCTGGCGAGGTGGGGGCGGCGTGCGCGCGAAACAGACGGCGGGAGGAAGGAGAAGGGGTGGGCCCCGGCTGTCAGCGGCTGTAGAATTTAAATCTGTGATCTGTTGTGGCCCGGATCCCCTGTGAAGGCACGCTGAGAACCCTGTGAGCCGGTGTGGCCCATTTCCTATTGGCTGGAATTTAAATAGTGGGTCCAGTTGAATTTCAATAGGAAAAACAATTCCATAGATTGTTCCAACTTTGGAAAATCATATCTCTGTGTAGAAACCTTCAAATTGGGTTGGATTCATTTTGCAAAGATCTATCCAAATATGAACTCCAATTTGTATGAAAGTCAATATTGAATTCTGGAAAATTCTTTGAAGGTTTTCTGAAAAAGAATTATTGAGGGAGTTTGGTTCATCCAAAAAATCCTCAAATTTTGCCAGAATATTGTTTAGAATATTGTTGACCGTCTAAAAAGTTTTCAGATCATTTGAAGACCATTTGTGTAGGAATTTGCTAAATACATACTGCTGTGTTCATAAGAGTCCAGAAATATTTTCAGAAAATGTTTCCCACTTATAAAATCTGTTCTAGGCAATTCGTAGCTTCAATAATCATAGGAAAATTTAGGCAATCTCTCTGAGACATACTTGAAATTGTAGTTCACTAAACTGGGCATGAAAATGCACAGTACTCCAGAATTAATTCTTTTGAGTAGAAATGCTTAAGGAATTATTCTGGGAGAACTACTCGAGTTAAAGGTCTGAATTTTGGACCAAATGACTTTCATGTGACCAGGAACTCACATGTAAATTATCAGCTCAAGTTGATCAGTAGAACTCCATGTTCTTGTTCTCCATACTTATGTATGTAGGAAAAATACATAAGACATTGTAGGGATTTTGGAAGACACAATTTGACTCCACATTAGCTGCAATTTGGTAAGCTAAATCTCTGGTTAGTATAGAACCTGCTGTAGAAGTTTTTTGAAGCCATTGGAGTTCTTTTTCTTCAGTTGCATTCAAATCTTTTCAGCTCATCTCTTATGGTCATTAGGAAAGTTAGTTAGTGTATAGCTAAAACACCAAGACCAAGTGAGTTCATTCCTGTTTCTTTGCACAACAGAGGTAAACCAAGCCATTTTTGGCATTTCCACACAACCTCTGTTCCTAAGAAATCAGGTCTTAACTTCTTTCCATTGCATTCTATAGTGTGCATATACATTTCATTAGGATTCACGACGAAGGGGATTCAAAGGAGCGATTCATCGAAGTGGATCATACTCCGGAGAATCAAGCGTTATCAGCAAGGATCACAACTGCTTATATACGAGTACCCTGCAAAACAGGCAAGCTCCAGTTTGCATTTAACAGCTTTGAGTTTTTACTTTATATTCACTTTTCGGTTAAGATATGAAATGTGGATTAGGTCTAGTTGTTTGATACTCCTCTTGCATGACCAAATGAACTCATGGAGTATTGGGTAGGTGTCTTTCATCGTGTAGAACTGCCATGCTTAAGTAAGTTTCGGTAGAAGTCGAGTGGTGAGATGCTACTCACATGATCAGGAACAACAGGGCATATGGGATTGGTTCAGAGAATTTGTAGCAAGTTAAAGTTGAGACCGGAAGGTTGTAGGGACAGCAGGACATAGGGGCCTGGATGCTATAGACCTGTCTGTGTCGGTCAAGGACCGATCCGTATGCGGCCCTGTTGAACAAGTTTGAGTTGTGTACCAGACTCATGTTGGCTATATGGGACCCAGTAAATCAATGTACCTCGGGAAGCTTGCGTTGAGCCTTTTCGGGTTGCCTCAGGCGAGACAGCCGGTGTGCAGTATGTGGGTAACATTCTCATGACATATCATGTCAGTAGGTGCACCATAAGAGTGGCTACTGTACGGAGCGATTTGATCGATTCAATGGGGGTGAAACGGGGGAAAGGCTGCCACATACGACGTCAGTGATGGTTTCTGTAGGCAACATCGAGTATGGGCGTACGTGTCGTGTAGTCTGGGTGTTATTGATTCGAATCACTGTCGCTCGCGGAATGGACCGAGTATACTTGTTGTCACAGTCGTGACGTAGTAAGAACTTGCATGAGAAAGGAACTAAACACATTGGTTTGAAGTTCATACTATATTTGTGATGTATCGTTGATGTATAGTTAGTGCAAACTAGATTCATTTCCACCGTGTGCAAATTACATCGGGGGAAAGCGTTTCTTGTTTGATTGTGGACTCCCAATGTGGCGTGCCCAAGGTTACTTTAAATTGCTGCAAATAATACTTGAAAGTAAGGATTCACTTTTAGGCGAGTTATTATGCATTATGCCATCCTACTTTATGTTCATAACCTCATGTAGAGTTTCATGACTAGGATGACGGTTAAGTCTTGCTGAGCGTTATGCTCACGGATGCTATCCGAGTTGTTTTGCAGGTATTGACTTCATGCTTATGAGAAGGGATGCCGATGAGACTCGAAAACCTCCGAGTGGTTACTCAAGAGCATCCTCGCCGCTGTGGTTTGTTCTTCGTGTTGCTAGTAAGAAACGTCCCTGGGCTGGACTGTTTCTTTGTTGCTAAGTTAGAAATGAGTCGTGAGAGTTATAGTCTTCCGCTTTAGCTTAGTTTGAGATAAGTATTTGTAAATACTCTTGTACGCTTCCGCAAATGATTTATATAATGTGATGTGTTTCCTCGACCCGTGTGCTGTTGGGTGCCGCATATCACGGCACCACCCGACGAGGTCCTGTCGGGGGCCGTGTTCGGTCTCCCACAGCGAGGTATCAGAGCTGCGTTGGGAATAGCTGTCACACCCAGTTTTTCCGAAGAAACAACCAAGTGAATATCACATGTATGCCAGGATCATTTTCTCATACATGTGATGACAAATAGTGAAGCATCATTTATTACAAGCCAGGTGTCGAATATAAATAAGTCTTACATTGCAAATGTCTCAATGGACACTAATGCTTCATCACAAGTAAATAAACTAGCAGCGGAATATTATTTCTTTTAGGGCTCCATCACAGGCGTTGCCCGGGGGTCTTCATGAACCTAAAATCCTTCCTCGGGTCCAAAATCTTGGTCATTATACACCACCTCATTATCTTGACCTGAGCAGCAATATAAACCAACAAATATGCAAGGTTGAGTACCAATGGTACTCAGCAAGTGTGGGAAAATTATATCATGCATGGCTAGAACAAGGAGAGGTTGAACTCATGGTTAAAGCACTACGCAATTAATACCTATCACCTTAGCTTATTAAGCACCTACATTACTACACAGGTGAAATGGTCCCAATCTCCCAACCCATTATCATAATCCAATAACCATAACATCATTTCCAATGTTAAGCTCCCCGCTTAACTTCCACAATTTCCAAAACCATCACTCCTCTAATCATGAATAAGTCCAGGCCGCTCTTGACCGTGAGCACGGCTGTCAAGACAGTTTTGACTCTACAGAGTTTGTACCACTGTACCCACATGTAGTGATTTCATCCCCCGTTGTCGGGTGGACTAAAAGAACCTCCATTAAGCCAGTGGCTACGAACCACATTCACACTTCCCAGGTGTGTAGCCAGGAGATCACTACGAAGCCTTTACAAAGGGATTCCCAACGAGCGTGGGCCCACTGAGGTTTCACCCCTAACAGCATACAAGAGGCTCCAACCCCGCTGCAGTGGCCCCCTCTTGAGCCTTGCGGTTCATATGGTAGTCCAGCTGACACCTACTCCCCGCACCATCCAACACACCCATACTACGCCGGGGATACACCTAATTAATTGGCCAAGCTGCCCCATCTCAGCATGTGGTTGGCACTGTAAAGCCGGGTTACATGCTCCATGAACCGGTCCTTAGGATCCAGGCAAGTACTAAACACAAACTCAAGTCTCGTGCACCCAGCACACAACCAAAACATCCAACTTGCCTTGATCCCTACCTCTACATAACTCCCAATAGCTCATTCAAGAGTATGGTATAGTAAACTGATGATCTCATGTCCCAAATATCCCATTCTAAGCATGGCTAAGCATATGCATGTAAATAAATGACATGACAAAATGAATCCCAACCCAAGCTACAAGGAAACAAGGTAAAGCAATTCTAGGGAAACTTTCCTAGCATGGGTTTCATATTTCAATTGACAATGCAAATAATTCTATCTACACATCCTAGCATAGGATCAAAGTGGTCAAGGACACTTGCCTCCTTCTTGCTGCTCTTGAAATTGGTAGTCCTGGTCTTGGAAAGGAATAACTTGCTCTTGAGCAGGTTCTACATCACACCATCACACATAGCAAAAGAAAAACAACAATCCATAAGACATAGTTCACACTTACACTTCATACAAACCACACATTCATATTTATGAAATTCATTCACCATTATATGTGTTGTGGTTACTCTGTGTGTGTGTTGATCTGTGGCTTGCATACACTTTTATTTATATGTATATGATTCCTACTTTGGTGTCCATATTTATACTTACTATATATATATATATATATATATATATATATATATATATATATATATACATGTGTGTTTCAGTTTTTAAATAAATTCCTTATATTGAACTACTACACCTTTTTACTACCAAGTATGTATGAAAAGTATTTTTCTTCTCCATATGTGCCTTCGGAATTTCTACCAACCCTAAACTGAATTCTTTGTATTTTAGAAACTCCATTTATCATTTACTAGTTGCTATATTTTCAGATTTACATTCCTATGCATAATTGTGTATTTTATTATGAAATTAGTAATACACATCATCTAAACAGTATAGGTTCTGGTCCTAAATGATTTAATAACATATTTTGACCTTGGCTTCTGATGTAGACTATTTCATAATTATTTTCCCTATTTTTCTATAACTATTCTTTACTTAAAAATGTGTCCCTATACTAATAAATGTGAATAATAGATGAAACAGATTCATTTCAGCCCAAAAATATATTTTTATCTCACTCCAAAGTTTTCTAAGTACTGAGAAAGTTTTTAATTAATTTTGACAATTATGTTTGTCCCCCTTTTTAATTTTTAAACACTAGTTACAGTTTCAATTTTCTAAATTAAATACTAAACAGGGCTAAAATAATGAATTCACCCCATTACAGGGTCTATAATATTATTTTCATAATTTCCAGGGGTCTAGCTACACTTATCAGAGGTGTTTTTCCTAATTTTTATTAAGTCCAGGGGCTAAAACTGATTTTTAAATGAATTTACATGATTTTCTGGAGTTCCAGGGGCTAGATCTGAAGTTTCCGGGGCTAGCTCTCAATTTCCAGAGAACCCCAGGGGGTAGCACGTAAGAATTCCAGTCTTTATAACGCGGGGCTGACGTGGACCGTCCGATTTTAAACTGACGGCTGAGATTATAACATCGAACCGGTACGCGGGGTTTTAAAGACTACCGTGCGATTTAAAATAAACGGCGCACAAACGGCCACGTCGCTCTGACCGAGCGCGGGCGGCGCTGCCGGCGGCGCACGGCGGCGGGAAGCGGCGATCTCGCCGAAAAGTTTCGGATCCTCGAGAATTCTGCCTAAAACTGTGATCTTATGGCCTAGACCGGTAGAGGGGAGGTCAGGGATCTCACCTCGGGGGTTTTCTTGAGCTCGGGGGTCCTGGAAAGTGATCGGCGGCGAGGTCCGAGGCAAAACCACGGCGAAGCTCGTCGGCGCTGTGTTTACACCGTAAGTCTCCGAGTTTTCTGCACCTGCAAAGCTCCCCGGAGGCGGTGGATCAAAACCAGCGAGTTAGATCAGAGTTTCCGAGCTTAGATCGGCCAGAATTCACCGGCGAAGTCTCGGTGCTCACCGGAGTAAAAATCGGCGATCGCGTGGGAAAAACCGATCGGGGCTGGGGTTTTTATAGCCGGGGAAGGGCGGTGGGTCGGTTGTGATCGAGTTGGAGTCTTCTGGGATCAGAATTCGGGCTGAGGGACGCGGTTTCCGGGCGGTTAAGATCGCGCGCGCGCGGGAGAGTCCGGGGTCGCGGGGTTAGGGATGACAGGTGGGTCCCACCTGTCTGTGAGAGACAGCGCCGGCGCGCGGGGGCGGGCTGGCGCGGGGAAAATTGGGCCGGCTGGCGGGTTTCGGCCCACTGGCCGGTTTTTTTCCCGTTTCTCTTTTTCTTTTTCCATTTCTTTTCTGTTTTGAGTATAATTTGAATTCCAGTTTGAATTTGAATTTTTGCAAAACATGCAACACGTCCAAAAATTTTTAAATTCCCCTCTGAACATGGTTTAGAGTTTTGAATCAAAATTTGGGGTGTTACAGCTCTACCCCCCTTAAAAGAAATCTCGTCCTCGAGATTGGTGTTTCTAAGAAAACAATTCCGGAAATTGTGCCTTGAGCTCATCTTCCCGTTCCCAGGTGGCTTCCTCTTCTGAGTGATGCTTCCACTGCACCTTGCACATCCGGATTCTTTTATTTCTGGTGAGGCGTTCCATTGTCTCCAAAATCTTGTATGGTTGTTCGGCATAAGACAAATCTTCAGCTACATCCACTTCATTCATGGGTAAAACCTCCTCAGGCGTCCTCAGATATTTCTTGAGTTGTGACACATGGAATACATCGTGTACATCTGATAGATGAACCGGTAACTCTAGTTGGTACGCCACTTCGCCTTTTCTTTCCAAAACTTGAAAGGGTCCGATGTATCGAGGTGACAACTTCCCTTTCACCTTGAACCGACGAAGTCCTCTGATAGGGGACACCTTGAGATAAACATAGTCTCCTACGTTGAAAACGAGCTCTCTTCTTTGTACATCGGCATAGCTCTTTTGGCGTGTTTGTGCTATCCTCAAGTTGTTGCGAATCTCCCTCACCTTTGCCTCGGCTTCTTGTAGCACTTCTGGACCAAACACTTTACTTTCTCCTGTTTGGTTCCAAAATAGGGGAGTTCTGCACTTTCTTCCATACAAAGCTTCAAACGGTGACATCTTCATACTAGCTTGATAACTGTTGTTATAGGAAAACTCCGCATACGGTAAGTTCTTGTCCAAACTCCTGTTGTTTTTGAGTGCACATGCCCTTAACATATCTTCAAGGATCTGATTGGTTCTCTCCGTCTGCCCGTCAGTTTGGGGATGATAGGCAGAGCTGAAGTTCAGATGGGTTCCCATGGTTTCATGCAACTTTTGCCAAAACCTCGAGGTGAACTGTGTCCCTCGGTCCGACACTATCTTCTTTGGCACTCCATGGTAACACACAATCCTTGACATGTACAATTCTGCCAATTTAGATCCACTGTAGCTTTCTTTCACAGGGATGAAATGAGCTACCTTGGTTAGCCTATCAATAATGACCCATATTGAATCATACCCGGATTGGGTCCTAGGCAATCCCACGACAAAATCCATGCTGATTTCTTCCCACTTCCATTCAGGCACTTTGAGTGGTTGCAATAATCCCGCGAGTCGTTGATGTTCAGCTTTCACCAACTGACATGTGTCACATAGGGCAACATGTTCCACGACATCTCGCTCCATGCCATACCACCAATACCTGCTTTTGAGGTCCTGGTACATCTTCGTACTCCCAGGATGAATGGAATAGTCAGAATCGTGAGCCTCCTTCAAAATTAATTCACGGATCTCTTTTACATCTGGCACACAGATCCTTTTCCCGTGCCACACCGTTCCTTGTTCATCCTCTCTAAAACCAGGAGCTTTATTTTCCTTGATAAGCTGTCTGATCTCTTGTATCTTCTCATCATTCTTTTGGCCCTCGCGTATGTCTCGCTCGAGTGTGGAGTCCACTTCCATGGCGATGGCTTCACCACTATTTACTAGACATAGATTGAGTCTTATAACCTCGTCCTTCAATTCTGCAGGCATGTCCTTCAAACTCAACTTATTGACCTGCACTTTCCGACTCAAAGCATCGGCCACGACGTTTGCTTTCCCGAGATGATAGTTGATGCCCACATCAAAGTCATTGATTAGCTCTAACCATCTCCTTTGTCTGAGGTTGAGATCTGGCTGTGTGAATATGTACTTCAAACTCTTATGATCCGTATATATCTCTGTCCTCTTCCCCATCAAATAGTGCCGCCAAATTTTCAACGCGTGTACCACTGCGGCTAGTTCTAGGTCATGTGTAGGATAGTTCTTCTCGTGCTTCCGAAGCTGCCGGGACGCATAAGCCACGACATGTCCTTCTTGCATGAGAACACATCCCAACCCATTTCCAGAGGCATCGCAGTACACTGTGAAATTCTTCTGCATATCTGGCATAACCAACACTGGGGCTGTTGTCAATCTTTTCTTTAGCTCCTGAAAGCTCGTATCGCACTGTGGCGTCCAGGTGAATGTGATTCCCTTTTCCAACAGTTTGGTGAGAGGTCTCGAGATCTTGGAGAATCCCTCAATAAACCGTCGATAGTATCCAGCCAATCCCAAAAAGCTTCGAACTTCCCCGACATTTTCAGGGGTCTTCCACTTCTGGATATCCTCGATTTTGGCGGGATCTACGGAGATTCCTCCCTCCGAGATTATATGTCCTAAAAAGGGAACTCTCTTCAGCCAAAACTCACACTTGCTCAACTTGGCATATAGTTGGTGTTCTCTCAGCCTCTGTAACACCAACCTTAGATGTTTCTCATGTTCTTCTTCATCTTTGGAGAAGACGAGAATATCATCTATGAAAACCACCACAAATTTGTCCAGATATTCCATGAATACCTTGTTCATGAGATACATGAAATATGCGGGGGCATTGGTTAGCCCTAAAGGCATGACAGTGTATTCATACAGTCCGTACCGAGATACGAAAGCTGTCTTGGGAATATCAGATTGCCTTATCTTGAGTTGGTGGTATCCCGACCTGAGATCAATTTTCGAGAACACACAAGCTCCCCTCAACTGATCAAACAAGTCTTCAATGCGGGGTAATGGGTACTTGTTCTTGATGGTTACCTCATTCAAGGCACGGTAATCCACGCATAACCTTTGGGTTCCGTCTTTCTTGGGCACAAATATCACCGGAGCTCCCCATGGTGAGGAACTAGGGCGAATATACCCCTTCTCCGTCAATTCTCTCAAATGATCCTTGAGCTCTTCTAGCTGCTTGGAGTCCATTCGATAAGGTCTCTTGTATATCGGGGCTGTTCCCGGTACTAGCTCAATTGCGAATTCCACGTCACGGTCAGGAGGCATACCTGGCAACTCCTCCGGAAAAACATCTGGATATTCCCTGATGGTCCTGATTTCCTCCACTTTCACCTCCACTTGATTTAATTTAATGTCCCTCCTAGGCTCATGTATTGTTATGAACTTTACTCTGGTACCACTGGGGTGAGTTAGTTCCACCGTTCTGGTCGAACAATGGATGATTCCTTTATGTTTGGTCAACCAATCCATACCCAAAATAATATCTATCCCTTGTGAATCTATCACTATGAGGTTAGCAGTAAATACTACCCCATTAATGTCTAGGCCCACTTTGGGACACACTTGTCTTGTCCTTATTTCTCCACCTGGAGAGTTTACGGCTAGCATATGGTTCATTTGTGTGGTTGCTAGGTCATACTTCTTAACAAACCCTTGAGCAATGAACGAGTGGGTAGCACCAGAATCAAACAGCATAGTTGCAAGGTGTAAATTGGCAGGAAACTTACCAACTACCACGTCGGGTGCCTCTTGTGCTTCCTCCATAGTGACATGGTTCACCCGTCCTCTCAATACATTCTGCTGTTGTGGCGGCGCAGGCTTCTTCTTTGGGCATTTATGGGCGTAGTGCCCCACTTTGCCACAGCTGAAACATTGCACCCCAATCTTAGACGCCTGGCCTTTGTTGTCCTGGGGTTGGTTTGGGGGTCCTTGCACTGCTGGTCGAGGTGGATATGCGGGGCGAGGCTGCTGTACAAACTGACGTTGTGGCTGTGCTGATGTTGCGGGAGGCCTGTAGTTTGGGTTGTACCCTCTTGGTGCTGAATAGGGTACCGCAGCACGGCTCGTCTGCCCCGTAGGTTGCTGCATCATACGTGGGCGGGTGTTGCTCCCTGAGGCCTGATGTGACCACCCCGCCTTCCTCTTATTCTCATTTTCCAGGGCCTTTAGCTTCCTTTCCACCACAAACGCTCTGTCCACCATCTTTTGAAAGCTTTCATACTCATTGGAGGACATTGCACACTGCATCTCTGCGGTAAGTCCTTCCACGAAACAATCTTGTTTCTGCTCATCAGTCTCTATGTCCCGTGGGGCATAACGGGATAGTTGAGTAAATTTAGTGAGGTATTCCCTCACCGTCATGTTTCCCTGCTGCAACCCCAGAAACTCTTTCCTCTTGTTTTTGAGTTCACCTCTTGGGATGTAATGGTTGCGGAAGCTACGCTTGAACTCTTCCCAAGTGATGCTCTCAGGGTCATGATGGGCGGCCACGTAGGCGGTCCACCAATCAGCAGCAGGTCCATGCAATTGATGAGAGGCAAACAGCACCCTCTCATACCCTTGGCATTGTATTATCCTCATCTTACTTTCAATGGTCTTCAGCCAATCATCTGCCTCCAGAGGTTCAGCAGCACTTGCAAACTTTGGAGGTTGAGTTCCTAGAAACTCACTCAACCTTGGTTGGCGTGGTGCCGCTTGTGGAGGTGGAACTTGATGCAAGTTGGCCACCACTTGAGTCAAGTTCTGGATGAGCTGATTTTGATTCTCCAGCATTTGGTGGAGAGGATCAACTTCTTCACGGCGACCACCCCTGTCCTGGCCTCCAGAAAGATGAGGGTTGCATGCCTCATCATTGTTGTTGGCGGGGTTGGCAGCACGTCCTTTTCCTCTTCCGGCCATCTGGCAGAATCAACAAATGCTAATTTGATACCATTTAGTATCATCTTACTACTTTCATTTGTTGGTACTTTAAGGTGTTGAGGCTTTGTTGAAATTTTACGAGGGTTTATATCTCACACCAAATAAATGCACTATTATTTCCTGTGGGTTTACACACCAAAGCAAAACAATCTGAAGACGAGGCTGTGGACAATTGCTCATGGCTTCCACAACTCACGTCACACACCAAGCACCATCACACCATTAATTACGTAACGACTCGACTACTCGACCTCTTTCTAGCTAGGGGGAAAGACTCTACACTACTCGTCCTCCTGAGCTGGCTCCTCGGGATCTTCCTCCTCATTTCGGCTACCTTCTGACTCTGCTTTGGGTGGGGAGGCTGCTGGTGGAGAAGTGCGACGCGCCTGATCGCTCGGCGATCCGGGGAGTCAGGAGTCCATGTATCATTCATGGTGACACACAGTTCATTCCCATCTCCTCTTTCTCTCGCCTTTAAGCAAGCTCGCAGCAACGCCTCTGTTTCCTTTAGGGTGTCTCGAACATCCTGAAGCTCTTGTTGTCACTCCTGCAGTCGAGTGCTGAGCATAGCAGCATCCTCCAAGCACAAGTCCATGTGCTCATGGGAAGTCCCTTGCTGCACCGGTGGGTACTTGTACTCCGTGGTACCACTCTCACGTTGGAGAACATACATGTACTCAGTTTTGTCCAAGTGGCGACGATAGATGTGACTCTGGCAGGTGATGGCCTCCCAGGTGACATCTTTCTCCGCATCAACTTGTGTTGCTCGACAAGCTGGAGAGTGGTGAATCTTAAGCAGCTGATTCTCGTGTATAATCCTCATCTCCGAACTCCATTCTTCCCTCTTCTCACGGATGGTCCTGGTGGAGTTATAGTGGATGATTAGCTTGCCCGTATTGCCGGCGGCTTCGAGCATACGTCGAAGACGGCGCAACAAATCTCCTACTGCCAATCCGTAGGAAAGGTACGTCACTGGACGACTCTCCTCTCTTTCGGCAAGGGTAACTACGGGAACTCTCCCTCCTGTGGACTTACGAGCGGTGCGAATCATGCGAACCATCTAAAACAAAAGAATTTAAAATTAGGTTAGATAAATTCTCAAACAAAAATCCTATTTTGAATGAAAGTTGGGGTAAGATGAAGAAAATGACTCCTTTAATAACACTTTTCCACCCACACTTTGGAAAATAGTTTTTAAGAAAATAGGGCCCTTAAATACGTCCATTTCTACCTAGGTCCACGTTCCTACTGGCAACCTTGGCTCTGATACCACCTCTGTCACACCCAGTTTTTCCGAAGAAACAACCAAGTGAATATCACATGTATGCCAGGATCATTTTCTCATACATGTGATGACAAATAGTGAAGCATCATTTATTACAAGCCAGGTGTCGAATATAAATAAGTCTTACATTGCAAATGTCTCAATGGACACTAATGCTTCATCACAAGTAAATAAACTAGCAGCGGAATATTATTTCTTTTAGGGCTCCATCACAGGCGTTGCCCGGGGGTCTTCATGAACCTAAAATCCTTTCTCGGGTCCAAAATCTTGGTCATTATACACCACCTCATTATCTTGACCTGAGCAGCAATATAAACCAACAAATATGCAAGGTTGAGTACCAATGGTACTCAGCAAGTGTGGGAAAATTATATCATGCATGGCTAGAACAAGGAGAGGTTGAACTCATGGTTAAAGCACTACGCAATTAATACCTATCACCTTAGCTTATTAAGCACCTACATTACTACACAGGTGAAATGGTCCCAATCTCCCAACCCATTATCATAATCCAATAACCATAACATCATTTCCAATGTTAAGCTCCCCGCTTAACTTCCACAATTTCCAAAACCATCACTCCTCTAATCATGAATAAGTCCAGGCCGCTCTTGACCGTGAGCAGGCTGTCAAGACAGTTTTGACTCTGCAGAGTTTGTACCACTGTACCCACATGTAGTGATTTCATCCCCCGTTGCTGGGTGGACTAAAAGAACCTCCATTATGCCAGTGGCTACGATCCACATTCACACTTCCCAGGTGTGCAGCCAGGAGATCACTACGAAGCCTTTACAAAGGGATTCCCGACGAGCGTGGGCCCACTGAGGTTTCACCCCTAACAGCATACAAGAGGCTCCAACCCCGCTGCAGTGGCCCCCTCTTGAGCCTTGCGGTTCATATGGTAGTCCAGCTGACACCTACTCCCCGCACCATCCAACACACCCATACTACGCCGGGGATACACCTAATTAATTGACCAAGCTGCCCCATCTCAGCATGTGGTTGGCACTGTAAAGCCGGGTTACATGCTCCATGAACCGGTCCTTAGGATCCAGGCAAGTACTAAACACAAACCCAAGTCTCGTGCGCCCAGCACACAACCGAAACATCCAACTTGCCTTGATCCCTACCTCTACATAACTCCCAATAGCTCATTCAAGAGTATGGTATAGTAAACTGATGATCTCATGTCCCAAATATCCCATTCTAAGCATGGCTAAGCATATGCATGTAAATAAATGACATGACAAAATGAATCCCAACCCAAGCTACAAGGAAACAAGGTAAAGAAATTCTAGGGAAACTTTCCTAGCATGGGTTTCATATTTCAATTGACAATGCAAATAATTCTATCTACACATCCTAGCATAGGATCAAAGTGGTCAAGGACACTTGCCTCCTTCTTGCTGCTCTTGAAATTGGTAGTCCTGGTCTTGGAAAGGAATAACTTGCTCTTGAGCAGGTTCTACATCACACCATCACACATAGCAAAAGAAAAACAACAATCCATAAGACATAGTTCACACTTACACTTCATACAAACCACACATTCATATTTATGAAATTCATTCACCATTATATGTGTTGTGGTTACTCTGTGTGTGTGTTGATCTGTGGCTTGCATACACTTTTATTTATATGTATATGATTCCTACTTTGGTGTCCATATTTATACTTACTATATATATATATATATATATATATATATATATATATATATATATATATATACATGTGTGTTTCAGTTTTTAAATAAATTCCTTATATTGAACTACTACACCTTTTTACTACCAAGTATGTATGAAAAGTATTTTTCTTCTCCATATGTGCCTTCGGAATTTCTACCAACCCTAAACTGAATTCTTTGTATTTTATAAACTCCATTTATCATTTACTAGTTGCTATATTTTCAGATTTACATTCCTATGCATAATTGTGTATTTTATTATGAAATTAGTAATACACATCATCTAAACAGTATAGGTTCTGGTCCTAAATGATTTAATAACATATTTTGACCTTGGCTTCTGATGTAGACTATTTCATAATTATTTTCCCTATTTTTCTATAACTATTCTTTACTTAAAAATGTGTCCCTATACTAATAAATGTGAATAATAGATGAAACAGATTCATTTCAGCCCAAAAATATATTTTTATCTCACTCCAAAGTTTTCTAAGTACTGAGAAAGTTTTTAATTAATTTTGACAATTATGTTTGTCCCCCTTTTTAATTTTTAAACACTAGTTACACATTCAATTTTCTAAATTAAATACTAAACAGGGCTAAAATAATGAATTCACCCCATTACAGGGTCTATAATATTATTTTCATAATTTCCAGGGGTCTAGCTACACTTATCAGAGGTGTTTTTCCTAATTTTTATTAAGTCCAGGGGCTAAAACTGATTTTTAAATGAATTTACATGATTTTCTGGAGTTCCAGGGGCTAGATCTGAAGTTTCCGGGGCTAGCTCTCAATTTCCAGAGAACCCCAGGGGGTAGCACGTAAGAATTCCAGTCTTTATAACGCGGGGCTGACGTGGACCGTCCGATTTTAAACTGACGGCTGAGATTATAACATCGAACCGGTACGCGGGGTTTTAAAGTCTACCGTGCGATTTAAAATAAACGGCGCACAAACGGCCACGTCGCTCTGACTGAGCGCGGGCGGCGCTGCCGGCGGCGCACGGCGGCGGGAAGCGGCGATCTCGCCGAAAAGTTTCGGATCCTCGAGAATTCTGCCTAAAACTGTGATCTTATGGCCTAGACCGGTAGAGGGGAGGTCAGGGATCTCACCTCGGGGGTTTTCTTGAGCTCGGGGGTCCTGGAAAGTGATCGGCGGCGAGGTCCGAGGCAAAACCACGGCGAAGCTCGTCGGCGCTGTGTTTACACCGTAAGTCTCCGAGTTTTCTGCACCTGCAAAGCTCCCCGGAGGCGGTGGATCAAAACCAGCGAGTTAGATCAGAGTTTCCGAGCTTAGATTGGCCAGAATTCACCGGCGAAGTCTCGGTGCTCACCGGAGTAAAAATCGGCGATCGCGTGGGAAAAACCGATCGGGGCTGGGGTTTTTATAGCCGGGGAAGGGCGGTGGGTCGGTTGTGATCGAGTTGGAGTCTTCTGGGATCAGAATTCGGGCTGAGGGACGCGGTTTCCGGGCGGTTAAGATCGCGCGCGCGCGGGAGAGTCCGGGGTCGCGGGGTTAGGGATGACAGGTGGGTCCCACCTGTCTGTGAGAGACAGCGCGGGCGCGCGGGGGCGGGCTGGCGCGGGGAAAATTGGGCCGGCTGGCGGGTTTCGGCCCACTGGCCGGTTTTTTTCCTGTTTCTCTTTTTCTTTTTCCATTTCTTTTCTGTTTTGAGTATAATTTGAATTCCAGTTTGAATTTGAATTTTTGCAAAACATGCAACACGTCCAAAAATTTTAAAATTCCCCTCTGAACATGGTTTAGAGTTTTGAATCAAAATTTGGGGTGTTACAATAGCGCACGAATTGAGCATCATATTAGGCCCATATAAGGATTACTATATTAGCATATTATGAAGGTGACAATCTAACCTATTTGTTATGTCGAAAAATCGTGCATATCGGGACGTTCTATGTCTTGGGGGGTTCACGTAAGCTCTGTCCACCAGTGCGCACAAACTGAAGGGTGGAGCCTCACGGGTGGCAGGTAACCCGACCCGCTTTAGTATCCTCTACGACTCTTCATGTCGTGTGGGGTATTCGAGCAACGCCCTTCTCTGGCGTGCTTCGGGCAAGTATGGGAGACCGCGTCACGTATTTAGTAACGTGAACATGTAGCTCAAGGCGTGTTTGTCTTGAGAACACCCGTGTGAGTGATGACGGACGGGTGTATGAACTGTATTGGGACCGGGTTCGGTGTGCAGCCGAACCTGATGATTGAGTGTGTTTTATGTAGGTACTAACCACGAAAACCATAGTACGTGTAGAACATGTTTGCGAGTGACCATCTTAGTTCCACCCCAGAATACGTTTATGCCGGTGTAATCCGGTTAGGTTTTTCTTTTGTGAGGCAACGTAGTACCGTCATATGTCTTACGGTGCATCACCACCGTACTACACTTGATAGTCTTCTTTCCTATGAAGAAATCATTCATGACTAACTTTAAAACTAAAAATGGATGTTGGAAAGCACATATTAGTTACTGAGATCTTCATTTGAACTAAGTTTCAAAGGAGAGAATTGCTAGGCTTCTTTTGATCTCAAAACAGAGTGCTCTGTTCTGGCAGAAATTTTTGCTGGACTTTGACAGTCACTCTGAGTAGATTGACCCAATGGAGGTGTATGATACAGTTATGGAAATGTTTTTAAGTGCTATATAACTTTTCTGTAGAACTTCAGAGCAAAATCAGAAGCCAAATTGGTTGAATGTCCAGTTGAATGCAAACTTTTTGGAAAACAGGACAGCTACAAACTTCTCTGGATGTTTCTGTAAATTAGCCATAAATTTCTGTAGAAAAATCCCTAAGCGTCATATGATACACCATTGGAAAGGTTAGGAAATGTGCAACGATTATGTAGTCCATAGTTTGTTCAGAATTGTACTCCATTTTATGTACAACTGTGATGGAAACAGCCACATACAAAGGAGATGCTGGCAAATTTTATCCAGAAATTCTGTCAACTTTGAACAATCATAACTTTTGACACAGAGATGATCTAGAGGCATGCGAGTACTCCTTGGAAATATGCTGAAGTTAACTTTAACTTTAGTATCCTAGTTGAGTTATGAAAATGCTGATAACCAGATCAAAATCTGGGTTAAGTACAGAAATGTCTGTTCTGAACAGACTAGGGGACTGATTATGTTGGCTTTAGGAAGATGTGTAAACTTGAATTTTTGTTATGCTTTCATAAAGTTTTAGCATGTTCATGTTTTTACATACTTCCACATACTTCTGAGATCAAGTTTTGACTCCCCTAAAAATTATTCTTTTGCAGTATGGTGCGTATTCATTCTCCGGGTATGGCTGAAGGTTCTCGCCGAGACGGCGATGACTCGACTCCACCACGGGCACCGCCATCAACGGTATGGGCGGATGTCATGGCTCATATGGTCGAGTCAAGGCAAGAGAACACAAGACTACTCCAATCCTTGGTACAACAAGGCTTACTCCAACGAACGCAACTGGTCGTTCCACCTCGGAACGCCTATTTGGACTTCTTGGCGACACAACCGCCAATTTTCACGGAAGCCAACGAACCAGTGGAAGCTGATCAGTGGCTTCGGGTTATGGAGTCCAAGTTTGGAGTGTTTGAGTGCGATGAGTATCAGAAGACATTATTTGCAGCTCAACAGCTCCATGGAGCCGCCGGAAATTGGTGGTTCGCTTATCTCACCACCATTCCGGAAGGCCATCAAGTGGAATGGATGGAATTTCGTGAAGCGTTCCGTGCTCGTCACATTACTATGGGTTTTATCAAGACCGAGCAGCAGGAATTCAGGAACTTGAAGCAGGGGTACATGAGTGTCCTCGATTATGTCAAACGGTTTAACCATTTGGCACAATATGCTCCTGACTATGCGACGAACGAAGCTGCAAGGTGTGATTACTTTTTCCATGGCCTGAGTGCCGTATTAAAAGATAGGCTGGCTTTGTTCAATCAAGGCAATTACACCGAGTTGATCAGTGTTGCCCTGCTGCAAGAACAAGCGACACTTAAGTGTCAAGCAGAGACGAGAGACTGGGATGGTGTGCAAGAAGACACACCAGTTGTTCCTCGTAAATATCGTGTAGTGTATCACACACCATCCGATGAACTATGGCAAGTACCAGTAAGATCAACTCCGTACAGATTTCCTGCTCAAGAATCATGTCTCGAAGCAATACCATTGCTGCAGCAACGATTGATCTCTGGCACACAATTGCTGCAGCCATGTACATCAACTTCTCAACCACAAGTCAACGAAGAACCGGGGAAACATTCGTGTTCTTATTGACACTGTTCTGGGCATTTTAGGCAAGAACGCCGGGAGAAGTTGTTGAGCAGCGGACAACCATCATCATCAGGTGGTATGCCGCCATAAGCTCAAGTAAACATATCAGCATTACAATCCGGGAGTGTGCAACATCTTGCTATTGAGGATGTCCCGGAGGGAGCACCGGTGTTAGCGGGCATGTTCACTCTGAATGACGTACCCGTGCTTGTACTTTTTGATTCCGATGCAACCCACAATTTTATCAGCAGAACATGCGTGGATCAGCACCAATTATCCACCAATACTCCCACAACATGTTATCTTATACGTTCTCCAGGAGGAAATATCTCTGCTAATCAGATTGTGTCCCGAGCAGCTTTGTGTTTGGGAGGAAAAATATACCCAACATCATTGATTATGTTGGATGGGCAGAAGATAGACGTAATATTGGGGATGTCTTGGTTAAATCATCACGGTGCCGTTCTCAATATCGGTAACCGGACTGTCCAGATTGACTCGCCGATTCACGGACAGCACACACTGTTTTTAGACAGCGAAGACCCAGATATGGTAGAGGACTACCACACGGAAGCGCTTAAACTTGAAGATATTCCAGTGGTACGTGATTATCCCAACGTGTTTCCCGATGATTTACCAGGCATGCCGCCCGAATGGGACGTAGAGTTCAAGATTGAACTGGCGCCAAGAACAACACCTATGTCACGAAGGCCTTACAAGATGGCACCTAACGAGCTAGTGGAGTTGAAGGAGCAAAAAAATGAACTCATGAGCAAGGGTTTCATAAGATCAAGTTCTTCACCTTGGGGTTGCTCTGCGCTGTTCGTTAAGAAGAAGGACGAAACACTGCGGCTATGTGTTGATTATCATACTCTAAATGCTGTCACGATAAAGAACAAGTATCCTTTGCCCCGCATCGACATCTTGTTCGATCAACTTGTGGGTGTAAAGGTATTTTCGAAGATGTGACACCCTCATTTTAGATTTCTGCATATATTCAATTTCATAAACATTTTTATAAGATTGAAACAGAGAATAATCAAAAGATAGCCAAAAGGAGCCAATTCCAGTTCGCCTAGAGCGCCGTAGACATTTTCCGCGGGCCGCTGGCCACGTGGCATGTTCGGAGCTCATCCCCGCAAATGGGGAGAGGTTCGCCACTAAATTGACTACGTGGCAGGCTCGGGGCTCATCCCCGCAAAAGGAGGAGAGGTCCGACCCCCGTGGGACATGTGTTGCCCCTGGGGCTAGCCTCTGCGGAGAAGCGAGGCCAGTCCCACAGGACACGTGTCGGCTGCGGAGCTAGTCGCTGCGGAGCGAAGGGTTTAGTTACACGGGACACGTGGCACTCACGGAGCTCACCTCTGAAGAGAGGGAGGTCCGGAATTGACACATGGCACACCCGGAGCCACCTCCGAAGAGAGGGAAGGTCCGGCACTGACACGTGGCGTGCGTGGAGCACATCTCTGAATAGAGAGGAGGTCCCGACCCACCAGGATACGTGGCACACGCAGAGCCCGCCTCTGAGAAAGAGGGAGGTCTCGCTCGCTTGACACACGGCACAACCGGAGCTCGTCTTTGCGGAAAAGGGAGACCAGGCCCCCGATGGACACGTGGAGCTTCCAGAGCTCATCGCCGCATAAGGACGCGATTCTGAAGCGGTTTTTCTTCTGTATGCGTGGGAATCCACGGTACTGTGGAAACCGACACGACTTCCACAATGTTACCAAATCTGCAAGAGATGAGTTGTTAAGATTCAAAAACAGTTTGAATGGGACTCTTATTCGAAGACCAATCAGATAAGAACCCTTCGTTTTCCTCTTATAAATAGAACCCGAAACAAACCCCTTGGTCGTAACATCTTCTCTGAGCCAACAACTTAGAAGCCCTAGCCCCAAACTCGCTGAGTAAACCCTTCGCCAGAATTCAGTCGCGGGAAATCACCGGAAGAGAGCCCCAACGATCTGTCTTGCTAGGAGAAGGACCCCGAGACCAAGAAGAACGTAAGGTAGGTCTCCATTATCACCTCACGACATCATCATGATTTTTATTCGCATCTGTTTCTTCAATTCCTTCGAAACAGAAGCTTTTTCGTGGGCAGATCATGTGTTGATCGGTTTGATCTAGATCTTAAGTCCAGATCATCGCCACGTCCAAATTTGATCTATACACCTCCGTTCTTCATAAAAACTCCATACAAACATGCAAGAACACGCACAAACCAAAACTGCACCATAGGATTAACATGCATATGCATCATTGCATCTTAAAGTAGAGTTTGTGCATGATATTGATTGCTGTGAGCCTTGTATATGCGTGATAGAGAATAGAAGAACAAGCTCAGGGGGCTACATACGACGGACTACAACAACAAGATTTTGAGCAACCGGAACCGCTAGAACAAGGCAAGTGCCCCTTGACCATATTGATCCTATGTTTTGGGAAACCATTTTGTTTTTGCGGAAAGGTGTGTGTGCTGAGTCAAACATGATGGGAAACCCTTTTATAGGAGTTTACTAGTTTTGGTTAAACCACCCTTGTCGCTAGGGAAGTTTATGAGTCGGGTATGGTTTTTGTTTTTATGCTTCCCTGAGTCCATAGGATTGGGAAGCGAGATAGATGTGTCTAGCTAAATGCACTCGTAATGATAATGAGAAACTGATGTTGTTAATGAACATGGATCGGAGGGAGATCTAGGCAAGCCTGGGTTTGTGAATGAGGTAGCCTGAGATGGTGGTTACTTGCCATAGATCTAAGGACCGGTTCATGCGAGCACATGCCAGAATAACAGTGCCACCACAAGGCCAAGTATGGGTGCGGCTTAGCTAACTAATTAGGTAAGTTACTAGATTGTTATGGACCGTGGAAGGCGCGGGGAATGGGAGTCGAGTGAGGACTGCCCTGGGAACTGCATGGCACAAGACAGGGCCCGTGGGTGGGAGAATTGGAGATTCTAGCCTGTCGGCAAAACCTTAGTGAGTCCATACATCTAGTAGCTCCTTTGTAAAGGCTATTTTCGATCTCTTGACCATACACCAACGGTTGTGTTCTGGTATAATGGAGGTTCTGCAGTCGCCGACGGGTGACGAAATCACAAACTTGTGGGTAAAATGGTACAAACTCTGCAGAGTCTAAAACTATCATGATAGCCGAGCTTACGGTCACGAGCGCCTGCTGGCCAACTTCCATGATTAGTTGGGATGGTTATTGGTTATGATTTTGGTTTGTCTTTCGGGATTGATGAGTCCGGGTGATAAGATTTGGTTGCATGACTGTTGAGTCATGGCAACGAGATTGGTCTCGGTGTGAGGCGGAATTGTTTATGAGATGAAATCGTAGCGAATACGAGATGGTATTCGTGAGATGGTAGCAAATAAGAGAAGGTATTCGTGAGCAAGAATGAAGTTGATTAATGTCTGGTTGGGACATGGAAAGTGATGAATATAATCAAGGTATGATTGGTATTTTAATACATGTTGGGATTACGTTCACTTAAAGTTAAGTTGCTGTTTTATCATGGTTTTGATAAATAACTTTGTTTTCTGCAACGAGCCTTTTTATACCTACCTTGTTGTGAGCTACATATCATATTTTCCCACACTTGCTGAGTACATCATTGTACTCAAACTTGCATTATTATTCCATCATCAGCAACAGGAGAAGATTACCATGAAGACTAGGTGGAGCATTAGGCGTGTAATCTGTCCTCAACCTTTCCTGTGGGGATGGAGTAGAGATGGAGCCGCCGCTGCTGCTTAGATTGCTTCGGCACTAGTTAGAAGACTTGCGCTGCATAGAAATAAGACTTCCGCTGTAAGATTAGACTTCCGCTGCCAAGTTGAGTCCAAGACTCATGAAACCTTGTAATAAACTTTGTTATTCGTGGTTATATATATTCTAAAATTTAGTTTGTGGATGATGTGTATATGTGTGATGAACATCCTGGGCACACATATGCATTAGTTCTCGGTTCCGTGGTTTTTCCACGAAATTGAGGGCGTCACAGAAGATGGATCTTCGGTCGGGCTATCATCAAATCAAGATCCGATTGAAGGACATACCGAAGACAGCTTTCTCGACGAGATACGGACTCTATGAGTACCTTGTCATGTAATTTGGGTTAACCAACGCTCCGGCACACTTCATGTATTTGATGAATTCGGTGTTCATGCCGGAGTTAGACAAGTTCGTCGTGGTATTCATCGACGACATATTGGTTTACTCCAAATCTGAAGAAGAGCACGCTGAACATTTGCGCATCGTGCTACAATGGTTGAGGGAGCACAAATTATACTCCAAGTTCAGAAAGTGTGAGTTCTGGATTGATCAAGTGCCTTTCCTAGGCCATATTATTTCAGCAGAGGGCATTGCCGTGGACCCCAGCAAAATTAAACAAGTGCTGAAGTGGGAATCTCCCAAATCTGTCCACGAGGTCCGAAGTTTCCTAGGTTTAGCGGGGTATTATCGGAGGTTCATTCCGAGCTTCTCAAAAATTGCTAAACCAATGACGGAGCTGCTGAAGAAGGGCACAAAATACATGTGGAATGCAGCATGTGAAGCCGCATTCAAAATTTTTGGTGAAACATCTCACAACAGCTCCGGTTCTTGCTCAGCCGGACACGACGAAGTCATTTGATGTATACTATGATGCATCCGGCATCGGTCTCGGCTGTGTTCTGATGCAAGAAGGGCGTGTAGTCGCCTATGGGTCTCGTCAACTGTGAAACCACGAGCAGCATTATCCAACTCACGATCTCGAGCTTGCTGCTGTGGTGTTGGCGTTAAAGTTGTGGAGGCATTATCTACTTGATAATCTTGTTCACCTCTACACCGATCATAAAAGCTTGAAATATATCTTTACGCAGAAGGAGCTAAATATGAGACAACGGAGATGGTTGTTGCTCATGAAAGATTATGAAATTGAGATCCACTATCATCCGGGTAAAACGAACGTGGTTGCCGACGCGCTTAGTCGGAAAGCCCACGTTCACAACTTGGCGATTGCTGAGTTGGAAGATGAAGAACAAAGTCTCCGTGTCATTCCGTATGGAGCACTTTACAATATTGCTCTCATTCCAACGATTCGTGAAGAGATTGTTGAGGCTCAAAGAAGAGACAGGGGTATGTCTCACATACGGAGAAGACTAGACAACGGAGAGGTGAAATGTTTCTGAAAGGATAATGATGGTACGATATGGTTTAACGACCGTATAGTGGTACCGCATAATATGAAACTCCGGAAGAAGATCTTGGATGAAGCCCACCTGTCGAAGTTTTCCATTCATCCCGGCGGTAACAAGATGTACAAAGATTTAAAACAGAAATTTTGGTGGATGCGGATGAAGCGGGAAATTTCCAAATACGTATCCGAGTGTGATACGTGTAGACGGGTCAAGGCTGATCATATGCGGAAGGCCGTACCGCTACAACCACTTAAGATACCGGCGTGGAAATGGGAGGATGTGAGTATGGATTTCATCGTCGGATTACCGCTCACATCTCGGAAGATATGGGTGATCATCGACCGGTTGACGAAATCAGCTCATTTCATACCGGTGAACACTCATTATCGAGCAAGGCAATATGCGGAGTTGTATATCTCCAGAATTATATGCTCACACGGTGTCCCGAAGACTATTATTTCAGATCGAGGTGCACTGTTTGTTGCTCATTTTTGGGAGCAGCTGCACGCCTCGTTGGACACCAAGCTGATTAGATGCTTCGCATATCACCCTCAGACCGATGGACAAACCGAGAGGGTGAACCAAGTACTAGAAGATATGTTGAGAGCGTGTGCCATCCACCACGGTAAGAATTGGGATTATCCCTTACCGTTGACGGAGTTTTCATACAACAACAGGTATCAAGCGAATATTAAAATGACACCGTATTAAGCCCTCTATGGCCGGAAGTGTCGTACACCGCTGAATTGGTGTGAGTCCGGCGAAGGAGTTCTGTTCGGGGTTGATCTTGTCAATGAAGCCGAAGACCGAGTTCGGTTGATACAAGAAAATTTGAAGGCTGCACAATCCCGACAGAAGAGCTACGCCGATCAAAGGCGTAGGCCACTGAAGTTTGACGTCGGAGAGCACGTTTACCTTCGTGTATCTCCGATGAAGGGAATTTACCGGTTCGATGTAAAGGGGAAACTCGCTCCCCGCTTTATAGGTCCTTTTGCTCTCACAGAGAAGTGCGGACCCGTAGCCTACCAGCTGGAGTTACCGGCAAGCCTTGCGTGTGTTCATGATGTATTTCATGTGTCACAGCTGCGGAAGTGCCTCAAATTTACCGATGCTGTCCGCACCGAAGAAATCGACGAATTGATACCGGACCTTACCTACACCGAGCGACCGGTTCAGATCATGGATAAAAATACCTGGGTAACCCGGAACCGGACGATTAAGTTTTACAAGGTGCTGTGGAGTAATCATACCATGGAAGAGGCAATGTGGGAGAGTGAAGATTACCTCTGCAACAACTATCCGGAACTTTTAGCTTTGTACAGTTTGTAAATTACCTCTCCCGTCTTGTTCTTCTTTTGTAATCTCGGGACGATATTCTTTTAGGGGGGGAATGTAAGTGTCCCAAAAATGTACATTAATAAAACCGAGGTTCGAATTCATATGTGTGGCAAAGGCATAAAAAATGGGACTTTCTAAAACTTTTCTTCATGCAAAGTGATACATGGATGATCATCCAAAATGAGTCTCACATTTTTATTTGAAGGTGTTGAACCGATAAGGATTTAAATACCTCTTTGCATGAAAGTTTAAAAATCATATTTCAAATTCAAAGTTTACCACACATTGCGGCAAAAAACTTTGAATACTGATGCAGCCCTATACTTTGGAATTTGAGGCAATTTAGTGTGGCAAACTTTTCATTTTTAGGGTGGGCTCAAAAGGAATTATTTGGAAGCATTTTCAACTTCCAACCAAATTCAAATTTGCTATGCAAATTCAAACTGAAATTGGCAAATTCAAATTCTAGCCCACATTTCAAACTCAGAATTCTGGAATTTAGGAGGATTAACTTGAGGAGATCTTTTGGGGAGGATATTGGGTGGAGCCAACATGTCATGGTCTGAAAATTGTGACTTGCACCGTAAGTATGGCTCTCTGTTTCCACTCCACGAGTACCTTCTCACCGTGAGCCACCGAGAGAGTGGCCGAGCCACCTCCTGCTCCCTCTCCCACGCGCTGGTAATCGATTGAATGCCCCTCGTGCTCTCTACATGATCCACCCCCCCACAGACCGAGCAACCGACTTTGTTCTCTCCTCCTTGCGAGCAACGCACAAACAGAGAACCCACAGCGCCGCCTCGTCAGGAGCAATTGGGAACTGGCAGAAAACTTGTGCCCTCTCCACCCCGAGCTGCTAGACAGCACCACGAGCTCAGTTTACACTTCCCCGACACCCAAACCACTGAGCTCCGACCTCCCTTGCCCTTCAAACAACTCACCCGCCGTGACCTAACTCAAAACGACGATCAGGTGCATGTGGGCAGCTCGCCACAGCGGTTGTCGCGGCCAAGCGAGAGCGGCAACGGGGGCGCACTGCCACCGTGCTGCTCTCACTCGAAGCTCAAGCCAAACCATGAAGTATCGATGGCGAATTTCGGAACTTTGTCCTGGCGGCTTCAAACTGAGCGTCCGGTACGAGATCTTCAAATTCCCACTCTCTAATCCTCCATAGGTCATCAAACTGTGCACATAGATGCTTGACTAGACGGCGAGCATATTTCCTTTAGTAACCGTCACATGAAAGAACTTCAGAGCGGCGGATTTTGAGATCTTCGAAGGGTGTTCATGGCGGACCTGATCGGGCGCATGATGACAACCCGTTTGCGGCCGTTTCTGAGCTAGTTCGAGGCCTTGTCGAGCTTCCTAGTCGTGCCCCGGTGCTGTAGAGCCAGTTGGTCGAGTGTTTGGCGGTGTAAGAAGGCCAGCCGACGGCGCCGAAGCGTCGCTGACCAACTTCCGTTCACCGGCAGCTCGAACTAGTGCCACAGTCGTGTTCCCCGGCCTCCATAACGCCCTAGCGGCGAGCCCCAGCCCGTGCGACGGACGGAAACGTCGGTCCGGCGAGCGCTAGTTCGCTCCGGCGAAATGGAGGCGGCGCGCGCGAAACAGACGGCGGGAAGAAGGAGAAGGGGCGGGCCCCGGCTGTCAGCGGCTGTAGAATTTAAATCTGTGATCTGTTGTGGCCCGGATTCCCTGTGAAGGCACGCTGAGAACTCTGTGAGCCGGTGTAGCCCATTTCCTATTGGCTGGAATTTAAATAGTGGGTCCAGTTGAATTTCAATAGGAAAAACAATTTCAGAGATTGTTCCAACTTTGGAAAATCATATCTCTGTGTGAAAACCTCCAAATTGAGTGATTCAAATTGGGTTGGATTCATTTTGCAAAGATCTATCAAATATGAACTCCAATTTGTATGAAAGTCAATATTAAATTCTGGAAAATTCTTTGAAGGTTTTCTGAAAATAAATTATTGAGGGAGTTTGGTTCATCCAAAAATCCTCAAATTTTGCCAGAATATTGTTTAGAATATTGTTGACTTCTAGAAAATTTTCATATCATTTGAAGACTATTTGAGTAGGAATTTGCTAAATATAAACTGATGTGTTCATAAGAGTCCAGAAACATGTTCAGAAAATGTTTCCCACTTATAAAATCTATTCTAGGCAATTCATAGCTCCAAAAATCATAGCAAAATTTAGGCAAGCTCTCTGAGGCATACTTGAAATTATAGTTCACTAAATTGGGCATGAAAATGCACAGTACTTCAGAATTAATTCTTTTGAGTAGAAATGCTTAAGAAATTATTCTGGGAGAAATACTCAAGTTAAAGGTCTGATTGGACCAAATGACTTTCATGTGACCAGGAACTCACATGTAAATTATCAGCTCAAGTTGATCAGTAGAACTCCATGTTCTTGTTCTCCATACTTATGTATGTGCGAAAAATACATAAGACATTGTAGGGATTTCGGAGAACACAATTAGACTCCACATTAGCTGCAATTTGGCAAGCTAAATCTCTGGTTAGTATAGAACCTGCTGTAAAAGTGTTGAAGCCATTGGAGTTCTTGTTCTTCAGTTGCATTCAAATCTGTCACACCCGGTTTTTCCGAAGAAACAACCAAGTGAATATCACATGTATGCCAGGATCATTTTCTCATACATGTGATGACAAATAGTGAAGCATCATTTATTACAAGCCAGGTGTCGAATATAAATAAGTCTTACATCGCAAATGTCTCAATGGACACTAATGCTTCATCACAAGTAAATAAACTAGCAGCGGAATATTATTATTTGGGGCTCCATCACAGGCGTTGCCCGGGGGTCTTCATGAACCTAAAATCCTTCCTCGGGTCCAAAGTCTTGGTCATTATACCCCACCTCATTATCTTGACCAGAGCAGCGATATAAACCAACAAATATGCAAGGTTGAGTACCAATGGTACTCAGCAAGTGTGGGAAAATTATATCATGCATGGCTAGAACAAGGATAGGTTGAACTCATGGTTAAAGCACTACGCAATTAATACCTATCACCTTAGCTTATTAAGCACCTACATTACTACACAGGTGAAATGGTCCCAATCTCCCATCCCATCATCATAACCAAATAACCATAACATCATTTCAAATGTTAAGCTTCCCGCTTAACATCCAAAACCATCATTCCTCTAATCATGAATAAGTCCAGGCCGCTCTTAACCGTGAGCACGGCTGTCAAGACAGTTTTGACTCTGCAGAGTTTGTACCACTGTACCCACAAGTAGTGATTTCATCCCCCGTTGTCGGGTGGACTAAAAGAACCTCCATTATGCCAGTGGCTACGATCCACATTCACACTTCCCAGGTGTGCGGCCAAGAGATCACTACGAAGCCTTTACAAAGGGATTCTCGACGAGCGTGGGCCCACTGAGGTTTCACCCCTAACAGCATACAAGAGGCTCCAACCCCGCTGCAGTGGCCCCCTCTTGAGCCTTGCGGTTCATATGGTAGTCCAGCTGACACCTACTCCCCGCACCATCCAACACACCCATACTACGCCGGGGATACACCTAATTAATTGGCCAAGCTGCCCCATCTCAGCATGTGGTTGGCACTGTAAAGCCGGGTTACATGCTCCATGAACCGGTCCTTAGGATCCAGGCAAGTACTAAACACAAACCCAAGTCTCGTGCACCCAGCACACAACCAAAACATCCAACTTGCCTTGATCCCTACCTCTACATAACTCACAATAACTCATTCAAGAGTATGGTATAATAAACTGATGCTCTCATATCCCAAATATCCCATTCTAAGCATGGCTAAGCATATGCATGGACAAAATAAATGACATGACAAAATAAATCCCAACCCAAGCTACAAGGAAACAAGGTAATGCAATTCTAGGGAAACATCCTAGCATGGGTTTCATATTTAACTTGACAATGCAAATAATTCTATCTACACATCCTAGCATGGGATCAAAGTGGTCAAGGACACTTGCCTCCTTCTTGCTGCTCTTGAAACGGGTAGTCCTGATCTTGGAAATGAATAACTTGTTCTTGAACAGGTTCTACTTCATACCATCACACATAGCAAAAGAAAAACAACAATCCATAAGACATAGTTCACACTTACACTTCATACAAACCACACATTCATATTTATAAAAGTTCTTTACCATTATGTGTTGTGGTTACTTTATGTGTGTTGAGTTGTGGCTTGCATGCACTTTTAACCATGTGTATATGATTCCTACTTTTGTGTCCACCTTCATACTTACACACTATTTATATGGGTTTCCAATAAATTTCTTATATTCAACTACTTCACCTTTTTACTACCAAGTATGTATGAAAAGTATTATTCTTCCCCATATGTGCTTTCATAACTTCTATCAACCCTAAACTGAATTCTTTGTATTTTAGAAACTCCATTTATCATTTACTAGTTGCTATATTTTCAGATTTATATTCCTATGCATAATTGTGTATTTTATTGTTAAATTAGTAATACACATCACCTAAACAGATTAGGTTCTGGTCCTAAATAATTTAACATCATATTTTGACCTTGGCTTCTGATGTATACTATTTCATAATTATTTTCCCTATTTTCCTATAACTATTATTTACTTAAAAATGTGTCCCTATACTAATAAATGTGAAAAATAGATGAAACAGATTTATTTCAGCCCAAAAATATATTTTTATCTCACTCCAAAGTTTTCTAAGTACTGAGAAAGTTTTTAATTAACTTTTACAATTATGTTTGCCCCCCTTTTTAATTTTTAAACACTAGTTACATATTCAATTGTCTAAATTAAATACTAAACAGGGCTAAAAAGTAAACTCACCCCATTACAGGGTCTATAAAATTATTTTCATAATTTCCAGGGGTCTAGCTACACTTATCAGAGGTGTTTTTCCTAATTTCTATTAAGTCCAGGGGCTAAAACTGATTTTTAAATGAATTTACATGATTTTCTGAAGTTCCAGGGGCTAGATCTGAAGTTTCCGGGGCTAGCTCTCAATTCCAGAGAACCCCAGGGGGTAGCACGTAAGAACTCCAGTCTTTATAATGCGGGGTCGACGTGGACCGTCCGATTTTAAACCGACGGCTGAGATTATAAGATCGAACCGGTACGCGGGGTTTTAAACCCTACCGTGCGATTTAAAATAAACGGCGCACAAGCGGCCACGTCGCTCTGATCGAGCGCGGGCGGCGCTGCCGGCGGCGCACGGCGGCGGGAAGCGGCGATCTCGCCGGAAAGTTTCGGATCCTCGAGAATTCTACCTAGAACTGTGATCTTATGGCATAGATCGGTAGAGGGGAGGTCAGGGATCTCACCTCGGGGGTTTTCTCGAGCTCGGGGGTCCTGGAAAGTGCTCGGCGGCGAGGTCCGAGGCAAAACCACGGTGAAGCTCGTCGGCGCTGAGTTTACACCGTAAGTCTTCGGGTTTTCTGCACCTGCAAAGTTCCCCGGAGGCGGTGGATCAAAACCAGCGAGTTAGATCAGAGTTTCCGAGCTTAGATCGGCCAGAATTCATCGGCGAAGTCTCGGTGCTCACCGGAGTGAAAATCGGCGATCGCGTGGGAAAAACTGATCGGATCGGGGGTTTTTATAGCCGGGGGAGGGCGGTGGGTCTGTTGTGATCGAGTTGGAGTCCTCTGGGTCCAGAATTCGGGCGACGGGGCGCGGTTTCCCGATCGGTTGCGATCGCGCGCGCGGGAGAGAGTCCGGGGTCGCGGGGTTAGGGATGACATGTGGGTCCCACCCGTCGGTGAGAGGCAGCGCGGCGCGCGCGGGGGCGGGCTGGCGCGGGAGTTGCTGGGCCGGCTGGCGGTTTCGGCCCACTGGCCAGTTTTTTCCCGTTTTCCTTTTTCTTTTTCCATTTCTTTTCTGTTTTGGGTATAATTTGAATTCCAGTTTGAATTTGAATTTTTGCAAAACATGCAACACGTCCAAAAATTTTTAAATTCCCCTCTGAACATGGTTTAGAGTTTTGAATCAAAATTTGGGGTGTTACAAAATCTTTTCAGCTCATCTCTTATGGTCATTAGGAAAGTTAGTTAGTGTATAGCTAAAACACCAAGACCAAGTGAGTTCATTCCTGTTTCTTTGCACAACAGAGGCAAACCAAGTCATTCTTGGCATTTCCACACAACCTATGTTCCTAAGAAATCAGGTCTTAACGTCTTTCCATTGCATTCTATAAAAATTGTGCATATATATTTCATTAGGATTTACGATGAAGGGGATTCAAAGGAGCGATTCATCGAAGTGGATCATACTCTAGAAAATCAAGGGTTGATCAGCAAGGATAACTAACTGCTTATATACGACTACCCTGCAAAACAGGCAAGCTCCGGTTTGCATTTAACAGCTTTAAGTTTTTACTTTGTGTTCACTTTTCGGTTAAGATATGAAATGTGTATTAGGTCTAGTTGTTTGATACTCCTCTTGCATGACCAAATAAACCATGGAGTATTGGGTAGGTGTCTTTTATCGTATAGAACTGCCATGCTTAAGTAAGGTTCGGTAGAAGTCGAGTGGTGAGATGCTACTCGCATGATCAGGAACAAAAGGGGCATACGGGATTGGTTCAGAGAATTTGTAGCAAGTTAAATTTGAGATCGGAAGGTTGTAGGGGCAGCAGGACATAGGGGCCTGGGTGCTATAGACCTGTCTGTGTCGGTTAAGGACCGATCCGTATGCGGCCCTGTTGAACAAGTTTGAGTTGTGTATTGGACTCATGCTGGCTATATGGGACCCAGTAAACCGATATACCTCGGGAAGCTTGCGTTGATCCTTTTCGGGTCACCTCAGGCAAGACGGCCGGTGTGCAGTATGTGGGTAACATTCTCATGACATCTCATGTCGGTAGGTGCACCATGAGAGTGGCTACTGTACGGGGCGATTTGATCGATTCAACGGGGGTGAAACGGGGGAAAGGCTGCCACGTATGACGTCAGTGATGATTGCTGTAGGCAACGTCAAGTACGGGCGTACGTGTCGTGTAGTCCGGGTGTTATTGATTCGAATCACCGTCGCTTGCGGAATGGACCGAGCATACTTGTTCTCACAGTCGTGACGTAGTAAGAACTTGCATGAGAAAGGAACTAATAACATTGGTTTTAAGTTCATACTATATTTGTGATGTATCGTTAATGTATAGTTAGAGCAAACTCCATTCATTTCCACCGTGAGCAAATTACATCGGGGGAAAGCGTTTCTTGTTTGATTGTGGCCTTGCGATGTGGCGTGCCCAAGGTTACTTTAAATTGCTGCAAATAATACTTGAAAGTAAGGATTCACTTTTAGGCGAGTTATTATGCATTATGCCATCCTACTTTATGTTCATAATCTCATGTAGAGTTTCATGACTAGGATGACGGTTAAGTCTTGCTGAGCGTTATGCTCACGGATGCTATCCGAGTTGTTTTGCAGGTATTGACTTCATGCTTATGAGAAGGGATGCCGATGAGACTCGGAAACCTCCGAGTGGTTACTCAAGAGCATCCTCGCCGCTGCGGTTTGTTCTTCGTGTTGCTAGTAAGAAACATCCGCGGGCTAGACTGTTTCTTTGTTGCTTAGTTAGAAATGAGTCGTGAGAGTTATAGTCTTCCGCTGTAGCTTATTTTGAGATAAGTATTTGTAAAATACTCTTGTACACTTCCGCAAATGATTTATGTAATAAGATGTGTTTCCTCGACCCGTGTGCTGTTGGGTGCCGCATATCACGGCACCACCCGACGAGGTCCTGTCCGGGGCTGCGTTCGGTCCCCCACACCTCCCCCCTTGCTTGAAGTCTAGAAACTCCTGAAGCTTCCAGGTATAATTGCAGAGGGGATATGATAGGCTCAGAATACATCACGGAATTCAGTCCATGTCACGTGATGTCTGGTCGTTATGGAAGTAACGTAATTTGCCCACCAAGCACTGGCGGAACCACAAAGTTGTTGGGATGCATACAACGGCTTCTGGTGCTCATCACATTTGAGCAACCCAAACTTTGACTCAATAGTGCTGAGCCAAAATTCCGCCTTCATAGTATCTTCAGTTTCCGTAAATACCGGTGGAGCCGTCGCCAGAAATTCCACATAAGTATTTCAGCGACGTTCTTCATCTTGATGTCCCCCTTGACGGGACATATTCTGCATCATGGTTCAGAGTAACTCTATTTGCTCGCTGTTCTAACCCATTATGGTGATTAAAGTGTCCGCAAAATTGCTCGAAGGTGGAGGTGGCGATTGTGGTGATGCTTGTTGCTCCGGTGGTGAAGAATCATCACTGTTCTGACTCGAACCACCCACCTCAAACTGAGACATCGTGTGATCCATTCTGCACGATATAAGTTTTTGAGACACGTCCAAGTTTGATCTCAGCGTAGATTTTAAATAAATGTAGAACATGAATATGTTATGACATTGTTAAAAGTATAACAACACTCAAACAACTCCGTAAAGTATGCTTACCTAATCACTTTCTGGACAGTGGGGCCTAGCACTAACCTGTCTACACAAATCCTAGATTCCCCTGAAGTTAACAGCCGAAACATAACTTGAGTTGAATATAATTTTTTTGCTAACTTCAATATCTTTCCAATGGTTATTTGTAGGTCCTCAATATTGTCCTGGTTCAACAGATAGGAAGTTTCAAAGTTACCAGAAATTCTGGAAATTTTCTCCAGCACTTCCTTTCAAAAGTATCTGATTTGAACCCACAATATGATTTACTTCTAGACAGAATTTCGGAAAATACTTAACAACAAAGCTGTAGCATATTTCCATTACTTTCCAACGGTATAAGGCATGATCCTAGGAAATTTTCTGTCAAAAGTTATGGCTAGATTACAGAAAAGTACAGAGAACATTTTTGCTCTGTCCTGGTTTTGTCCAGTTCTGAAAATCAGAAATATTTCACTAACTCGCAATCTGATTCTGCCTTGGGTTTGAATATAACATATCTATAGGACTTCCTAATCTTTCCATTCCTGCACGAACACCTCATTTGGTTACTCAGAACTAAAGTTATGTCCTGGACAAACTCCAGTGGCAATGCTGGCCGGAAACAGAGGATACTCTGATTTTTGTAGCGATGTTCCGGTTAATGAATCTTCACTTCGACATGATCATCGGTTCCACTAATTGAACTTTGTTTAACCTATGCTCCAAAATTTTTATTTCTGCGTGAATAAGTTAGAGATTGATGTAATAAAGTACTTAAACCCTATTATTCGTGGTTATATTCTGAATTCAGTTTGTGGATTATATGTGTATATGTGATGAACATTCTAGGCACACATATGCATTAGCTGGGTTCCGTTTTCACGGGACTGGGCATCACAGATTGGTATCAGAGCCACGTTGACCGTAGGACGCAAGCCTAGGTAGAATGTATAGATTGGCATCATAACCACATTGACCATAGGATGCAGGACTAGGTACAATGGACACCCTAAAACACATAGGAACACCCCTCTAAACTGCTATTTTCGAAAATTGCTTGCTGCTGCATTTTCCTTGTCAATTCAGCCACCGCAAAGTGCTATTTTCAGCCCCTCCTTTTCTCTTCTTTTGGACAGCAACACCTTTGCTTTCTTGCTCCATAACTTCTGACGTTTTGGAGTTATTTCTTCCTTCTCAAGTTTTCTCATGTCCCATTTATAGATGGCGCTGGTGTTCCCGATCAACACCATCTAACCATACATGGACTGCCAACTCACCGTGGCGTGCGCCCATGCATGGACCACCCCCGTCACACGGTGGAAACAACACCAGTTCACATGATTAAGTTTAGAATTCCCATTGAATAATCTTGAATAGGAGTGGTGTGAACTTTTGTGATGATTGCTTCTGTTTGAGTGGTTGGTGTGAGATGTGGGACGCTTCAGCGTTGTCCATATCCACACATAGTAGAGAGATGTGAGATGATTCGGCACATGTTCACATCCTCATATAGGCTGAAACTAATTAGTTCATCCACCTTGATGCATATAGTTAAGGGGATCAATCTAAACATCTAACTTCTATTCTACTCAACTCTCTCTCATAGATGGTGAGGGAAAACGCCAGCCGACAAAGGAGGAACGTCCGTGGCAACCATGAACCACAAGAGGATGGCCACGATGAAGTTCCTTAGAATGCTAACCCCGGGGCTGGTGAAAACAACCTTGAACGGTTGATGGATATGCAGAACCAGCTCATGCAAACAATGATCCAAACTTTGGGTCAGCTACAAGCCAACAACAACAATCCTAATCCCGTTCCTGCACCACCACCACCAGATTGAGAGAGTTCATCAGGACTCGACCGCCTACTTTTTCATAAGCTAATGATCCCATGGAGGTTGATGATTGGTTAAAATCCATGGAGAAGAAGCTTGCAATTGTTTAGTGCAATGATCGGGAGAAAGTTCTTTTCGCATCGCACCAACTTATGGGAGCAACCGCTGACTGGTGGGACGCTCTCTGCAATGCTCATGTCGACCAGGAGACTCACTTGGGCTGAGTTCAAGGAGAGTTTCCGCTCTCATTACGTAACTGCTGGAGTCATGATGCTTAAAAGGCAAGAGTTCGAAGGTCTCCGTCAAGAAGGAAGAGCATGAATGAGTACCTCAACAAGTTCACACAGCTTTCAAGGTATGCTCCAGAAGATGTCAACTCGGATCAAAGGAAGCAATACTTGTTCATGAGAGGCTTGAACAATGAGATCCAAGTTCAGCTTCTCAACAATGACTATGCAAACTTCCAGAAGCTAGTTGACAAAGCTATAGTGGTTGAGAGCAAGATCCGTGAGATCGAGCAAGAGGGCAAGAGAAAGATGCCATACCAGCCACAAGGAAGCAATGTACGTCCCCGTTTCATGCCCCCAGCTATACTATAGTATGGCTCGTCCACTTCTACTTTTTGCCCTAATCAACCACCACAGCAACGTCCTGTTATGCAAGCACCCCGTATGCCTTTGCCTCCTGCACCCCGTCCCAACATTGGCGCCTATGCTCAAAACCACCCTCGCCCCAACGTCCCTGCTGTCTTGGGCAACAAGGCATGCTTTTCATGCGGAGAGACAGGACACTTTGCGAGTCAGTGCCCAAAGAAAGGCCTTGGACAGACAAGCAACGCACCCAAGCAGAACCCACGGCCGAATGGAGGAGCTAATCAAGGTAACCGGGGACAGCAGAGCTACACTCGTGGCGACGTGAATCATGTCTCCGCTGAGGAAGCGCAACAGGCTGAGGATGTCGTGATTGGTATGTTCTTTGCCAACTCCAACCCAGCCACCATTTTATTTGATTCCGGAGCATCGCATTCATTCATATCATCCAAGTATGTTGCCAAGTATAATCTACTCATATCACACATGAAATATACTATGTTGGTTAATTCTTCCGGTGGAGAGATGAGGACTAATGTAGTATGTCCAAGAGTAAACCTTAAAATAAGGGGGGTAGACTTCCTTGCCAACTTTATTGTCTTGGATTCCCAAGGGCTTGACATAATACTCGAAATGGATTGGTTAAGAAAGCACAACGGAGTAATCCAATGTGCTGAGAGGAGCGTGTAGTTGACAAATGAGCACGGTACTCGTATTGAGTTCGAGTCAGCCCAACCAACAATCGAGAAGGCAACGTTGAACCACGTCGAAGGAGCAACATTGGAAAGCATCCCGGTGGTTCAAGAATTTTCGTACGTGTTCCCGAAAGAACTTCAAGGTATGCCACCTGACCGGGACATTGAGTTTTCCATTGATTTGGTGGTACCTGGAACTGCACCTATAGCGAAGAGGCCATATAGGATACCCGTTAATGAACTAGTGGAACTTAAGAAGCAAATTCAGGAGCAGCTAGAAAAGGGTTTTATACGTCCAATCTCATCACCGTGGGGAGCCCCCGTGCTCTTCGTAGATAAGAAGGATGGAACTCAAGGGATGTGTCTAGACTATAGGTCTCTCAATGAGGTGACGATCAAGAATAAATATCAGCTGCCCCGTATAGAGGACCTGTTTGACCAAATGAAAGGTGCTCGAATTTTCTCCAAGATTGATCTTTGGTCAGGATACTTCCAGCTGAGGATTGAACCCTCCGACATACCCAAGACTGCATTTCGAACACGGTATGGTTTGTACGAATATACCGTTATGTCTTTTGGGGTAACGAATGCACCTGCATATTTCATGTACCTCATGAATAAGGTCTTCATGGAGTACTTGGCCAAGTTCGTCGTGGTTTTCATCGATGATATCATGGTGTATTAAAAAAGCGAGGAAGAACATGAAGAACATTTGCGATTGACATTGTAGAAACTGCGAGAGCATCAATTGTATGCCAAGCTCAGCAAGTGCCAATTTTGGCTAAAGGAGATATCGTTCCTAGGCCACATCATCTCCGAGGAAGGAGTATCAGTTGATTCCGGAAAAGTGGGAGATGTTCTGAAATGGAACCAACCGCAAAACGTGAGAGATATTCGGAGCTTCCTTGGGATGGCTGGATACTATCGACGGTTCATCAAGGATTTCTCCAAGATAGCGAAGCCTATGACAGAATTACTAATGAAGGGAAAAGCATTCCAGTGGAACCAGCGTGCCAAGAAAGCTTTGAGGAGCTCAAGAAAAGGCTAACCACAGCGCCGGTTTTGGTATTGCCGGACGTGAGCAGGAGTTTCTACATATATTGTGACACATCAAGACAAAGGCTTGGATGTGTGCTCATGCAAGAAGGACAAGTGGTAGCCTATGCGTCGAGACAACTAAAGAAACACGAGCTGAATTACCCCACACATGACTTGGAACTAGCAGTCGTGGTACATGCCTTGAAGATTTGGAGGCATTATATCCTTGGCCACCGATGTGAGATCTATACGGATCACAAAAGCCTCAAGTATATATTCACGTAAACGGATCTAAATTTGAGGCAGCGTCGATGGTTGGAACTCATCAAGGATTATGATGTTGGAATCAATTATCACCCTAGAAAAGGCCAATGCAGTAGATGATGCATTGAGCCAAAAGGGAGCATGTCACCAACTCACGGTTCAGGAGCTACCGCCCGAGCTGCGCAAGGAGTTCGAACGGTTACATCTTGGGTTCTTGAATGAGATGGAAGTGATAGAACTCAACTCTTTGTTGGAACAAGAGATACGAGATGGCCAACCAACGGATGAGGAAGTCAAGGAAATCAAGGAAAGAGTCCGACAAGGCATAGAAAAGGACTTCAAGGAAGACGAGAAGGGTACACTTTGGTTAGGGAAAAGGATTTGTGTGCCTAACATGAAGCACATCCGCGACACGATATTAAAGGAGGCACATGACTCACCTTATTACATACATCCCGGCAGTACAAAGATGTACAAGGATCTGAAAACTTGTTATTGGTGGGATGGTATGAAAAGGGACATAGCGGAATATGTTGCCTTATGCGACACGTGCCAACGGGTGAAGGCCGAACATCAAAGACCCGCTGGACTGTTGCAACCATTAAAAGTATCCGAGTGGAAGTGGGAAGACATCAATATGGATTTCATCGTCGGATTACCACGTACTCGGTCGGGTTATGACTCCATCTGGGTTATCGTGGACCGATTGACGAAAACAGCTCATTTTCTTCCTGTTAGAACCACGTACCGCGTCGCAGAACTAGCCGAGTTGTACATGGAGCAAATCGTGTGCCGTCATGGAGTTCTGAACAGGATAGTTTCAGATCGGGGTACCCAATTTACCTCTAGGTTCTGGAAGAAGCTGCATGAAGCTATGGGTACACGACTGGATTTTAGCTCCGCTTATCACTCACAGACAGATGGGCAAACTGAGAGGACAAATCAAATTTTGGAGAACTTGTTGAGAGCCTGCACCTTGAAACATGGGCGTAGTTGGGATAGAAGCTTGCCGTATGCTGAGTTCTAATACAATAACAGCTATCAAGGCAGCTTGAAGATGTAACCTTTCGAAGCATTTTATGGTAGACGATGTAGAACGCTGTTGTTCTGGAATGAGACCGGAGAGAGCCAAGTGTTTGAACCCGAAGTGCTGCAAGAAGCTGAGAAGCAAGTCCAAATGATACGGGAGAACTTGAAGGCTGCTCAGTCACGACAAAAAGGTTATGCGGACAATAGGCGAAGAAGGTTGACCTTTGAAGTAGGAGACTTCGTGTACCTTAAGGTATCGCCTATCCGAGGCCAACGACGTTTCAACGTCAAAGGCAAGTTAGCACCTCGCTACATCGGGCCATTTAAGATTTTGGGCAAGCGAGGAGAGGTAGCCTATCAACTAGAGCTCCCAACGCACCTCTCCGACGTGCATGACGTGTTTCACGTACCCCAACTCAAGAAGTGCTTAAGAGTACCGGAAGAACAAGTACCGATGGATGAGCTTGAGCTTCAAGAGGATCTGACCTATGTGGAGCACCCTGTCCAAATCTTGGATGTGAAGGAAAGGGTCACGAGGAACAAAGTGATCCGTTGGTGCAAGGTACAGTGGAGCCATCACACGGAAGTCGAAGCTACATGGGAGCGTGAGGAAGACCTCAAGGCAGAATTCCCTCATATATTCTCTACTCTATCGAATATCGAGGGCAAGATTCAGTTTAAGGGGGGTAGGTTTGTAACACCCTCAAACTCATTGTCCTGCATGCATCCAGTTTTCATATAGCGAAACATTATGAAAGAAGTTGAAATGGAGAAAGAGTCGTAAAAATGGTGGGAAACGGGAAAAAAAAGATAGCCGGAAAGAGCCAATTCCAAACTGTCCAAGTGCGCTGCCGACACTCCCCTAGGGCGCGGGACACGTGGCGGCTTCGGAGCTCACCCCTGCGGAAGGGATGAGGTCCTGCCCTGCCAGAACACGTGTCGACTTCGGAGCTCACCCCTGCGGAAGGGATGAAGTCCGGCCCACGGGACACGTTTCGTCCCTAGAGCTCGTCTCTGCGGAGAAGCGAGGTCCGGCCCCACGGGACACGTGTCATCCCCGGAGCTAGTCTCTACAGAGAAGCGAGGCCCAGCTGCGTGGGGCACGTGGAGCCTTCGGAGCTCGCCTCCGAGAGGTCCGACCCGCTGGACACGTGTCACCCTCGGAGCTCGCCTCCGAGAGGTCCGACCCACTGGATACGTGTCACCCTCGGAGCTCGCCTCCGAGAGGTTCGACCGGAGCTCGCCTCCGAGAGGTCCGACACTGCTGGACACGTGTCGTCCTCGGAGCTCACCTCCGAGGAGAAGGGAGGTTCGACGCTGTTGGACACGTAGCAACCTCAGAGCTCGTCTCTCAGGAGAAAGGAGGTCCGACATTGACACGTGGCACTCTCGGAACTCGCTTCTAAGGAGAGGAGATGTCCGGCACTGACACGTGGCACACCTGGAGCTCGCCCATTAGGAAAAGGGAGGTCTGGCTCCGCCAGACACGTGGCGTCTCCGGAGCTCGCCTCTGAGGAGAGGGGAGGCCTGGCCCCGCTAGACACGTGGTGCCTTCGGAGCTCACCCTGGCAGTGGCCACGTGGCAGGTCCAGAGCTCACCTCTGAAGAGAAGCAGGGACCGGCCCGCGCTGGACACGTGGCACCTCCGGAGCTCACCACTGCGGAGATACGAGATCCTTGAGCGGTTTTTCCCCTGTGCGCGAGTACCTGGTACTGAGGAAACCAACACGATTTCTTCCACGTTAATACTACACCCAAATCAAAAGGAGATAAGTTGTTAAGATCCAAAACAAATTGAATAGGACTCTTATTTGAAATCCAATCGGACTAGGACTCTTCTTTATCCCTTTATAAATAGAACCCGAAAACCCCCTTGGACGTAACACTTTCCCAAGTCGACGACTTAGAAGCCCTAGACCCCAACTCGTCGAGTTAGACCCCCCGCCGGAGTTCAGTCACCGGTGAGCCCCGCCGGTAAGCCGCTATCGAGCTCCGTCGAGTTCGCCGTAGCCGGAAAAGAGCCGATGATCATAAGGAAGTAAGGTAGGTCTTCGTTACCCTCTTACAACGTCGCCGCATTCGTTTTATTCTTTTCCTTCGGACAAAAACTCTTTCTTGTGGACAGATCACGTGTTGATCGGTTTTTGACGGAGGAATTGATCTAGATCTTGAGTCAAGATCACTACCACGTCCACACTTGATCCCTGCACCTTGTTCATCATAAAACCCCATGCCATCCTATTAAAACATGCAAGAACACGTACAAATTGGTTTAATAAAACAACACCATAGGATTTGCATCCATCTGCACCATTGCATCTTAAGTAAAGTTTGTGCATGATGATTGATTGTTGTGAATCTTGTATGTACGTGATCGTGAGTAGAAGGACAAGCTCAGGAAGCCATCTACGAAGAACTACAACATCAAGACTTTGAGACAGTGAGCGACAAAAGCCACAGGAACAAGGCAAGTGCTCCTTGACCATATTGATCCCATGTTTTTGAAAATGTTTTGTTTGCAAAAACGTGTGTGCTTGAGCCAACTTGATGGGACACCCTTTTATAGGATTTTACTAGTTTTGTTAACCACCCTTGTCGCCAGGAAAGTTGATGAGTCAGGTATGATCGTTGTTGCTTTTGCTTCGCTGAGTCCACGGGATACGGGAAGCTGAGTTAAAATATGGTTAGCTACTGCACTCATATGAATAATGATAATGAGAACTTGATGATGATAATGGGCAATGGAATCGGTGGAGATCTAGGCAAGCTTGGTTCGTGGATGTGGTAGAATGAGATGGTGGTTTACTTGCCATAGATCTAAGGATCGGTTCATGCCAGCACATGCCAGAAATACAGTGCCACCACAAGACCAAATATGGATGTGGCTTAGCTGACTAATTAGGTAAGTTGCTAGATTGTTATGGACCGTGGAAGGCGCGGGGAATGGGAGTCGAGAGAGGACTGCCCTGGGAACTGCATGGCACAAGAGGGGGCCCGTAGGTAGGAGAATGATGATTCTAGCCTGCAGTTGAAACCTTAGTGAGTCCATACATCTAGTAGCCCCTTTGTAAAGGCTATTTTGTTATCTCTTGGCCATACACCGATGGTTGTGTACTGGTATAATGGAGGTTCTGCAGTCGTTGATGGGTGACGAATCACAAACTTGTAGGTAAAGTGGTGCCACCTCTTAAGAGTGTAAAACTATCATGATAGCCGTGCTTACGGTCACAAGCGCCTGACCAACTCACATGATTAGAGGGAGGGATGGATGTTTGGTTTGGTTATGGTTAGTCTTCGAGATTGGTTTCGGGACTATTGAGTCATGACAATGAGTTTGGTTTCGGATCAAATGAATATGAGATGGATATGAGTATGAGATGGATATGAATTTGAGATATTATGAGCATGACATGAAGTTGAGAAAGATTAATGGCTGGATGAGACATTGATAGAAAGTGAATTACGATGAAGGTATGTTTCTGTTTTACATGGTTATATTAGGATTAAATTTACCTAGACATAGTTGCTGTTTTTATCATGATTGTGAAATAAACTTTTCTTTCTGCAATGAGCCTTTTTATTCCTGCCTTGTTGTAAGCTACATGTCATACTTTTCCCGCACTTGCTGAGTACGACATGTACTCACCCTTGCATCTTCATACAAACATCAGCAATAGGAGAAGAGTACTTCGAAGACCATGTGGAGTACAAGGCGTGCGAACTACTGTAAACTTGCCTATGGAGGTTAAGATGGAGCCGCTGCCATGTTTAGTTTGCTTCTGCTATCGTTTAGAGACTTACGCTGCATGAATAAGTTAGAGATTGATGTAATAAAGTACTTAAACCCTATTATTTGTGGTTATATTCTTAATTCAGTTTGTGGATTATATGTGTATGTGTGATGAACATCCTGGGCACACATATGCATTAGCTGGGTTCCGTTTTCACGCGACCGGGCGTCACAACGTGGTTCCGTTTCGACTGTCGAGTACGCCCATTACGTCAAGGACGTGCAGCCTTTTCGACTGCCAGGTACAATTGCACATCCACTATGCTAGAACCTCGTTGCCACTTTGACTTCCAAAGTGCAGGTTCAAAGCGACCACGCGGGTAAGATGGAGGCCCCACCTGTGGGATCGTAGCCTCCCCTGAGATAGGCCCGGTGGCCACTGTCGGTACCCTGCAGAACGGGTACCCCCACGTGGATGGTTCAAGACAGCCCAGGCTCCGACTCCCTGCTGAGGCAGACGCTAACATAGCCACGTGCCCTTGGCCCCAGACTCGGCCTCCCTACTGAGGTCGGACCCGGTGCTGCCACGTATGCCTAGGCTCCGGAGCCGCCACACACCCTTGGCCCCGGACCAAGCCTCCCCGTTGAGGTGAGGTACAGAGCTGCCACATGTATCCAGGCTCTGAGCCTCCTCCCCCCTGAGGAGGGCTCCGGAGCCACCACATGCCCTTGGCCCCGGAGAAAGCCTTCCCACTGAGGAGAGGTCCAGAGCTGCCACGTGTATCTGGGCTCTGAGCCTCCTCCCCACTAAGGAGGGCTTTGGAGCCGCCACATGCCCTTGGCCCCGTACCAAGCCTCCCCGCTGAGGTGTGGTTCGGAGCTGCCACGTGTATTCGGGATCTGAGCCTCCTCCCCGCTGAGGAGGGCTCTTGTGCCACCACGTGCCCTTGGCCCCGGACCAAGTCTCCCTGCTGAGGTGAAATCCGAAGCTGCCACGTGTATTCGAGCTCTGAGCCTCCTCCCCGCTGAAGAGGGCTACAGAGCCGCCATGTGCCCTTGGCCTCGGACAAAGCCTCCCCGCTGAGGTGAGGTCTGAAGCTGCCACGTGTATTCGGGCTCTGAGCCTCCACCCCAATGAGGAGGGCTCCAGAGCCGCCACATGCCCACGGTCCGTCATGGGTTGTGGGTCTTTAAAGTCAAGGAGGAACTGCGTTGTCAGGTTGTGCATTCGGGACTCGCACCTTCCCCAGACTCATGGAGCATGGCGCACGCCTCCGTCCTACGCCCGTTCACCATTATGGTGACAAGACAAGGTGGCGAGGCGTGACAACGACACAACGCCACCCAGTAGAGCGAGAGGACACGACAACAAGACGACGTATTCATCATCACCTGCTGGCCGGTCAGAGGCGCTCAGCGCGCCAGGCGGCGGGACTGAACTCCTCCGCCAACCACTCTCCTCATTGTTGTAAATACCCTAGACTATGTATAGGGTTTAGACAGCCGCAGGGCCACCTAGCGGGCCCCAGGCCACATTGTAACCACCCTGGCCTTGGACTATAAAAGGACCGGGTGTCCACCCAACAAAGGGTTCGATCTCTAGCCCCCCTTACGCACACATACGCGCAAGCAATACAACAATCACCCCTGTGGACGTAGGGTTTTACGCTCTGGCGGCCTGAACCACGTAAGTCCTTGTGTTCACTGTGTTCATCAGCCTCAATCGACCTAGAGGCGTTAGCCCCTCCAATCAAAGAACCTCTGCGGGCTGCTCCAGTAGCGGTATCGTGGGAAGTGTTGTTGCTACACTTCGACAGATGTGATGGGTTCAATATGTCGAGTATTAAGACATGAACATTAAGTTTGGTTTTTAGAAATTAAGTTGTCGTAAGTTTGATCCAAGAAGATCAAGGGGGAGAATTTGGATATGATCTCCTCTAGATCCCGAGTCTTCCTATGGATCCCGCGCCCTGATCGGACGTTAGCGACCTTTGGTTGCGGGCCCCCCTTCTCATTGCGCCACAATAAAAGGGGGCCGCCGAGGCACGAGAACAAATGTTTCCCATGTTAATGCCTCAACAAAACCCAAAGGACGATCTGATCTATGAGGCGTTGAGAGATAAGGGAAGAGCTCCGGTCACCGATCTACATCATCTTCACCGTCGACAATGTCCACGTTCTCATCCGTTCATTCACATCTACATCGACATCAAGATGTCTTTGAGTTCGCAACTCGAAGGTAATGCATATCTAAATTGTCGTTCTTGTTCTAACTAGTTTAGGATTTGTTTCATTATCTCTTAATATCAGTTGATCTAATGGTTAGAAGATCCAAGTTCTAATACACACATCACTTTTATGTATGTTAAGCTAATACGCCTAGCCAAGTAGCTCGAGAGGCGTAGCCTCACATACCGTTCAACTGGATTCTCCCATCCATTGTCGAGACACAGTTCAGTTGACATATCCAGAAATAATCACCTCAATCGTCTATCAAATCATGGGCAAAAGCATGGAAAATACTTGAACATGATTCTAGACGAACAACTAGGTATACCATCAGGCATGGAGGTGGAGTTCAATATAGCCTCAACTGATACAACAACTATCTCTAGAAGGCCGTACAAAATGCTGCCAAATGAACTTGGAACTCGCTAAACTCAAGGTACAACTAAAGGAATTACTAGACAAAGGATACATTTGTCCCAGCTTATCACCATGGGGATGTGCAATGTTGTTTGTCAACAACAAATATAAAGTGTTGAGATTATATGTGGACTACCGACCTTTGAAACAAAGTTACCATAAAGAATAAATAGCCAGTCCATTATATTAACATTTTTTATCAGTTGGTTAGTGTGAAAATCTTCTTTAAAATAGACCTTTGATCTAACTACCGCAGAGGATGTTCTGAACACCGCTTTATCCACTCGATACAAGTATTTAGTGATCTCTTTTGGATTGACAAATACACCAGCTTGCTTTGTTTGTTTAATGGACTTCTTATTTGTACCTGAGGTATACAGATTCGTTATGATGTTCATCGATGATGTCTTAGTATATTCCAAGATAGAATAACATGTAGAACGTCTCTAAATTATGCTACAAAGGCCAAGGGATAATCAGTTGTATGCTAGCAGGTGTGACCTTTGGTTAAGTACCTTTATTAGGTCGTATGTGGTTTCAGCAGAAAGTATAGCCATTGATTTGAGTAAAGTTTAAGATGTTCTATACGCCATTGGGATCTACTTTACCATCTTCTATAAACCTTGTTTTTGGAAATTAAAGACAAAATCATCAAAGCATCCAATGTAAACTGATCCCATCCTATAATACCTTGGATCTCCCCTTCGTCTACCAGTTCCTAGTCCATCATTGCAATAGCTATCTCCTGAATAAGCTACCGAGAATAACTGACTGGACTGTTGCTATTAAATTGTTTTGCAGCAAAGGTAAACATTAAAATAACATTAATTAAAAAGAGGTGGTATAGGTACTGTTACTGACACTCTATGCACATCACGTCCTACGTAATTATCATTTAAAGGTGGATTGAATCATTTTAGAAGGCGCTACCATTGACCAGTAGTGAAACTCGAAATTTCTAGCGGGATAGAGGTGCGCGAAAGAAGCGTCTCTCTTGCTAAGGAATCACCTGCCTCATCTGGGTTTTTATCGAACCTGTTGCATAGAAGCAAAATATCGGCATCCTTACTTATTATTCTCTATGTTTTAAAATACATGATATTGGTTAATTTAAAATTAAACTAACTAGCATCATTTATTTTAAAACTGAGGGAGTAAATGCTAAATGTGAAGATGGAGACGAAGTCTACCTTGTTCTCCTCTACTTCTAGTGAGAAATCATGTGATAATTTTTAACAAGTCGATGGATCATCGTTCCCGCTCGTCGTGCCGTCTCATGATCTTTGATTTCTTACTTCTTCCAGTAGATATACTAGAGGTCACTGGTTGTTATTTCAAGTGGGAAGTTTCTAAGTTTGAGAGATAGTGAGGAAGTATCCGAACAAATTCAGTGATGGATGGGAACCAAAACATTTAATGAGAAATGGTGAACTCTATCAGTTAGAAGCCCCTTTAATAGTAAAAGAAACTATGTATGACTAACTCTAACTCAAACTGTGAACTAACAACACTAACTCTTTAAATTCAATGACAGTTCGGTAAGAGACTCCCCTCTTGTTTTTGTTTCAAAAGAAGTAAAACACACATACATACACATTCTATGTATATTAACATCTACGGTAGTTCAGATTGATAAATATTAAGTCTTAGATCATCTACGAGAATAGTTAACACCACCTTATGTTACTAATGTATTAATATAATAAGTATAAAATGATGAGAAAATATTATATATATATATATATATATATATGTATATATAGTGGAGAAAGTTAATCTATTGGCTGCATGAAGGTACATGTGACGAAGAAGAGGGGGCACTTTGTGGCACCAACGCCATCCATCTGGCTCCGGTGGCTTGTGCTCGCCACACACCCCAAATCCTCCTCACGCGGCCGCGCATACCTTTTTCTTTTCTTCAGTTACATTCACCTAGCCATCCACAGCTCCCACCAACCCAATCCAGCGCGACCAAGAACCATGGCCACGGCCACCCCGTTCAGCGCCGCCGCGTGCCGCCTCTCCTTCGTCGGCCCATCTGCCGCGCCGCCACTGAGGCCCCGGCGCCGCATGGTGGCGGTGCGCGCGGAGGCTGGTGGCGGGATCAACCCGGCCATCAGGAAGGAGGAGGACAAGGTGGTCGACACCGTCCTCGCCGGCGAGCTCACCAAGCCGCTCACCGCCTACTGCCGGTACGGAGACCCTCACACCCCCGGATCTCTTAATCCTCCTCCGATCCGCCTGATAGATGTCTGGTTGTGGAAAGACCGCAACAAGTTCGGGGCAGTCGTTGCTGTGGCGATTAACCTGACGAGTAGCCTGTTTGCCATTTGCGCTGTGGAAATCTTTAGGTCTTGCCATTTAATTGCTGTCGTGTGTACGTGTTCTTTGAAAATGCATGCTCGTTAGAACTCGATTGGCTTATGTCGAACAGTGTTTCAACAACTCCATGGCTAGAAGAAGGGCACATTAGCACATAATAAGAGTTATAAAGAGCATAGTAGCTTCTTAATATAATCTGGTACGCTGATTTCAATCCCACGTGTTATATATGGGCGGTCTTTTTTTCTTTAAGATTATAGAAATTTTTATAGTTTATACTCTCTCTGTTCTCTTTTATTTCAGGTTTAGGATATGATTTTTAGTTCAATTTTGAACTAAACAATCTGTCTTAATGTCAAATAATTAAGAACAAAAGGAGTATAACAGTGCGCTACCTACATATAAAATCCAGCGATGATACTATGATTTGTCATATTACACTTTCCTCAGTGACATCTGATCTGTTGTACTGTCATTTAAATAATTGGTAGTATCATGCGGCAAGGTAGGTTTTAGCTTTACCACTTGTGCTAGTCTTGTTCTAGCTTGATAGCCTGTTGCTCTCACTTGTAAAACTCTTTGTATGGCTATCAGCAGCCGCCTAAACGCAGTTCATGTCATGTAACTGCCATCAACTGTTATGGCTGTTAGTAGCTGAATTCTTACTCTCATTGAAAGAGAGGATGACACTAGGAGTTGGGGCAATTTTCTTGTCTATTTCTCACACAATGCCATGCCAACCCAAGGGGTTGAGGCTACATATTTATAGCTGCCATGGCAGCCAAGCATATGCCACAAAGATGCTAGTCTAAGATGCTTAGATGCTGTCCTAATATGCTGTCCATGGCTGACACTAAGATGCTGTCCTAGTGTCCTTAATATGCTGTCCTAGTGTCCTTAGATGCTGTCCTAATTAGGGCCACAAAGACCAAAGGACTAGAGTACAACAAAGACCAAGGACTAAAGTGCAACAAACTAAAGGACTAGGGTACAAGGGACTAGGGGACCAAAGACCAAAGGACTACAAGACTTATTCCAGCATTCTCCCCCTAAGTCTTGTACGTCGTCTTCTGAGAGGGTTGGACCATCCCGATCTTGGTGCGAAGTTCAATGAACTTGAGCCTCCCAAGGGGCTTCGTGAGCAGGTCCGCAAGCTGGTCATTGGTGTTGATGTAGTTCGCCTTGATGCTCCCTTCCTCCAAGCATTGTCGGATGAAGTGGTACCTCACCCGGATGTGCTTGCTCCGTTCATGGAAAACGGGATTCTTTGCCAGGGCCAGAGCGGACACGTTGTCCACCCTGAGTTCGACCACTCCAGTGTCTCTGCTGAGGAGATCACCAAGCAGTCGACTAAGCCAGAGCGCCTGAGTCGAAGCGGTGGAGGCCGCTATGTACTCGGCCTCGCAGCTGGACAGGGCCACCACCTGTTGCTTGACCGACTGCCAGCTAACGAGGCACTTGCCGAAGAAGAAGAGGATCCCGCTGGTGCTCTTGCTGGTGTCGATGTCGCCGGCGTGGTCGCTATCGCTGTACCCGACAAGGTGTGCCTCCCCAGGACACCTCGGGTAGTGGAGGCCGTGATCGAGAGTCCCCGCAACATAGCGGATGATCCTCTTCACAGCCTGCTGGTGATCCGTCGTCGGTCGTTGCAGGAACCGACTAACGTAGCCGACGGAGAATGCCAAGTCCGGCCGTGTGTGGGTGAGGTAGCGAAGGCTCCCCACAAGACGCCGGTACTGCGTAGCGTCCACCTCCTCCGCCGTGCTGTCGCGGCTCAGCTTCAGCCTCTCCTCCATCGGAGTGAGAGCTGGGTTGCAGTTTGTGAGCCCAGCTAGCTCAACAATGCGCTTGGCGTAGGCGGTTTGTCGAAGTGTGATCCCGGAGTCGGCCTGGTGCACCTCAATCCCAAGGTAGAAGGAGAGAGATCCCAGGTCACTCATCTGGAAGGTGGCTTTCATCTCTTCCTTGAACGCTGCCACCTCCGCATCCTTGGTGCCGGTGATCACCAAGTCGTCGACGTAGACACCCACCAGTAGGGTGTTTCCTTCATTGCCTCGCTGGTAGATGGCTGCCGCGTGCGGGCATTGCCCGAAGCCCATCCTCTTGAGCGTGGAATCCAACTTGGCATTCCACGCCCTTGGTGCCTGACGCAAGCCATAAAGGGCCTTGCGCAGGCGCAACACCTTGCCCTCCTTGCCAGGGACCACAAACCCCGGCGGCTGGTGTACGTAGACCTCCTCCTTCAAGTCGCCGTTGAGAAACGCCGACTTGACGTCCATGTGCTGGACACGCCAGCCTTCTTGGGCAGCAAGTGCAAGAAGGATTCGCACGGATTCCATCCGTGCCACGGGGGCAAAAGCATCGTCGAAGTCGATCCCCTCCTGCTGCACGAAGCCGCGTGCTACCAAGCGAGCCTTGTGCTTGACGATGGCGCCGGCTTCATCCCTCTTCAACTTGAACACCCACTTAAGGGTGATCGCACGGTGACCACGAGGGAGATCAGCAAGCTCCCAAGTGCGGTTCGTCTCAACCGCGTCCATCTCCGACTGCATCGCAGCACGCCATGCCGCGTGTTTCTCGGCCTCCGCAAAAGACCGAGGCTCGCCGTCATCGCACGCAAGGTGCAACTGCGCCTCCAGATCTCGATCATCCAGATCGTGAGGGGCCAGTCCCGACACCGGCTGGTTGCCGAGAATGTTCTCCATCTTGCGATACCGCAACGGCTCGCCGTCGTAGCACCCGTCGAGGCGCTCCTCGTCGTGGGAGAGCGGAGTAACAAACTCCACTGGGCCGTGCTCGACACGAGCTGGGGACGGAGTGGGCGTGCCCGGAGGAGTGGCCGTCGGTGCTGGAGTGCGTGGGGTCGCCGGCTGAGGTGGAGGTGGACGGTCGGGGGTTGGGGTAGACACGCTCGGTGGAGAAGAGTTGCCTACTCCCCCAACTCCCTTGAAGTGGACGTAGTCGACGATGAAGTCGTCGTGCGTCGAGGTCGAACCGTCGTCCACCGCCTTGTCCCATGCCCATCCTCGCCCTTCGTTGAACACAACGTCGCGCGTCGTGCGCACACGTTGTGTCTCTGGGTCGAGAATGCGGTAGGCCTTCGAGCCCTCCGCGTAGCCGATGAACACCCCCGGAGTGCTCCTGTCGTCGAGCTTGCTGATGTGGCCAAGCTCCTTGGCAAACGCGAGGCAGCCGAAGACCCGTAGATGAGAGACCGCCGGCTTGCGCCCATACCAAGCCTCGTACGGCGTCCTGCCGTTGAGAGCCTTGGTGGGCGAGCGGTTGAGGATGTAGACAGCCGTCACCACCGCCTCTCCCCAGAAGATAGCCGGCATTCCCCTCTGCTTGAGGAGGGCCCGAGCCATCCCCACAACCGTCTGGTTGCGCCGCTCGACGACGCCGTTCTGCTGCGGGCTGTAGGGCGCGGAGTAGTGGCGCTGAACACCCTCATCCGCGCAATACGACGCGAATTCAGCCGCCGTGAATTCGCCGCCGTTGTCGGTGCGTAGCACACGCAGCTTGCGGCCGCACTCCGCCTCCGCAATGGCCTGCGCGCGCCTGATGGCGTTCGCAGCCTCTCCCTTGCTGCCAAGGACCACGACCCACATGTAGCGGGAGAGGTCGTCGACGAGCAGCAGGAAGTAGCGTCGTCCTCCCGGTGTAGCTGGTGTCACCGGGCCACACAAGTCCCCGTGAACGAGCTCGAGCCGTTCCTTAGCTCGAAAGCTCGACTGCTGGGGAAAAGGAAGTCGCCTCTGCTTCGTCAATACGCAGACGTCGCAGAGCTGCTCCACGTGGTCAAGGCATGGCATGCCTCGCACCATCTCCTTGGCACTGAGCTGCTTTAGGGCCTCGAAGTGAAGATGCCCAAAGCGCTCGTGCCACTGCCATGCCTCGTCGTCCCGACGAGTGGCAAGGCAGACAGGCTGTGCTACCTGCACGTGAAGGACATAGAGTCGATTGGTGCCTCTAGTTACCTTGGCAAGAAGGCGACGATGGCGATCCCAAATCCTCATGACTCCGTCCTTAATCTCCACGCGCGAACCGTTCTCATCCAGCTGTCCCAAGCTGATGATGGAGTTTCTCAATGCGGGGATGTAGTAGACTCCGACGAGCAGCCTGTGCTCACCAGACTCGGCGGTGAGGATGACGGAGCCAACACCCTTGATCTCCACGCCGGAGGCGTCACCAAACTTGACAGAGCCTCGGACATTGGAGTCAAGCTCAACGAAGAACTCCCGTCGACCAGTCATGTGATGGGTGGCGCCGGTGTCGAGGCACCACCCGTCAGTCTTGTCGTTGCTGGAGCCGTCGCCGAGGAAAGCGTGTGCTTTTGGCTCATCAAGATGAAGGAGAGCCGCTGCGGTCGATGCCACTAGAGGTGGCTTGATGCTTCCGTGTGCCAGAAGCAAAGCTGGCTCCTCCTCTACCTGTGCCACGTGGGCCTCCTTCTCCACTTGTGCCACGTGGGCCTGGCCACGTCGTGGCTGTCGACACTCCCTGGCCCAATGACCAAGCTTGCCACAGTTGTGGCAGGTGTCGTCTCGTGTCGGCTTGTGGTTGCCGACGGTGCCGCCCTGGGCGCCTCCGCGGGCGCCACCCTCGGTACGTCCGCGTGCCCCGGCCTGGGTACCTCCACGCCCCTTGCGCGACTTGCCGCGCTTGCGGCCGCCTGTCGAGGAAGAGGACTCCCCCTTCTTCCGGTCACCCTGGCCAGCCTCCCACTGCTCGCGAGTGAGATGAAGCTTCCCGCCAATGGTGATAGGCCCCGAGAGAGGTTGTGGTTCGTCGTTGTCGACGACCTTGAGGCGACCTATCGCCTCTTCAATCGACATCGTGGAGAGGTCCAGCAGAGACTCGATCGAGCGAGCGATCTGCTTGTACTTCTCGGGGATGCACCGAAGGAGCTTCTCGACAGCTCTCTCTTCGTTGTAGGTGTCGTCGCCGAACTGCACCAACTTCTGCAACAAAGTGTTGAGACGGAGCGCAAAGTCATCAACGTCCTCACCTGGCTTAAAGGTCAGGTTCTCCCACTCCTTGCGAAGCGCCTGCAGTGTGGACTTGCGGGCGCGGTCGCTGCCGATGCGTGCTGCAGCGATGGCATCCCATGCCTCCTTAGCAGTCCGCTTCTTGGAAAGCGAGAACTGCATCTCGGGCGGGACTGCAGCAATGAGGGCATCCAACGCCCGTCGATCCTCGTAGTAGTCGACGTCGCCGTACTGAACTGCTTCCCACATGTGTCGCACCTGGAGCCGTACCCTCATCACCGCGGCCCACTCGACGTAGTTGGTCTTGGTGAGGGTAGGCCACCCACCGCCGGGACCGACGTCCCTGACAATGGCCTGGACCCCGTGGACCCAGCCGCCGCCGCCGCCGGGAGCGCCACCGGCGCGTCCGCGCCCGTCTGGGCTGCGGTTGTCGTGCCCATGGGGGCGCGCGGCTGCTAGCTGCACCTCTCGTGCTCGCGCCGCCTCCCTCACCGGCCTGAGCTCATCGTCGACGCCGCCGTCGACAGAGCCGCTGGAGCTACTGCCGCGCAGAGCCTCCAGCTCCGCTGCCGCCGCACGCGCTACAGCCGCCGCCGCCGCTGCTTCCACTTCCGCCCTTGCTGCTGCCAGTTCCGCCGCCGCCAACCTTGCCGCCATTGCCGCCGTCGCCGCAGTCTCTGCCGCCGCTCGCTCGCGCTCCTCTGCCGCGGCGACCTCCGTCTGCCGCGCGCTCGAGGCGACCGAGCGCTGAGACTGTCCGTCGGACATGGCGCACTAGTGGGGAAGGGCTGCTGTATGTGGAAGACAAGCTGCTGCTCGTCTGTGCAGGAGAGGAATGAGCTGGAACAGCAGGTGTTCCTGCTGCCGGTTGCGGACGGAGAGAGGTGCGGGAAGGGGATGAGCAGGAGATATTTAAGCTACAGGATAGAACGGCTCTGATACCAAATGTTAGTAGCTGAATTCTTACTCTCATTGAAAGAGAGGATGACACTAGGAGTTGGGGCAATTTTCTTGTCTATTTCTCACACAATGCCATGCCAACCCAAGGGGTTGAGGCTACATATTTATAGCTGCCATGGCAGCCAAGCATATGCCACAAAGATGCTAGTCTAAGATGCTTAGATGCTGTCCTAATATGCTGTCCATGGCTGACACTAAGATGCTGTCCTAGTGTCCTTAATATGCTGTCCTAGTGTCCTTAGATGCTGTCCTAATTAGGGCCACAAAGACCAAAGGACTAGAGTACAACAAAGACCAAGGACTAAAGTGCAACAAACTAAAGGACTAGGGTACAAGGGACTAGGGGACCAAAGACCAAAGGACTACAAGACTTATTCCAGCAATGGCTGGAATTATATAAGGATAATTAGACACATAGATCTACCAACTCAGCTCTTGGGGTAGTTTTTATGATCTATTTTCTTGTTTAACTTCTAGAGTACACAATGATACTCTTTATAAGAGAAGGCTAACCTAAAATCCTAATCCTAGCTGCCGCTACAGTACTGCATCGGCCCATAAAGACCCAACGACTATCTGTAACATTCCACCCCTTTTTAAGCAGCTCGCTCTAAAGGTGCAGTCGAGATGGTTCGATGCATTACATCACTAGACCACACCTAAAGAAAATGACTCAAAATTAGGTACTTGAAATCTCGATCTGAGAGTTTATTCATGTCCTACCCATGCAAATTCCAAGCATATCATCCGTTAGCAAGCTATGAGCTATACAAATCAGATCATCCAGTCCTTGCTGATTTCAATCTTGATGTGTTGTGCATATTGTCCTCCTAGACTCCATGGAAACTGTTGCAATTCCGGCGCTGAAACTGTCCCTGTTCTTGCTGAATAAACCGATCTGCCCTAGCAGATCAATCTGTCTTCCCTGAAGACAGACCAGAAAAATTCTTCAGCCAACAACAGAGGAATAACAGCAAGGAGAAGAACAGTTCTGGTGCAGAAAACTGAGCAGATTGATTCTGTTCTTGGGAGAACAGATCAGGGAAGAAATCAGGAGATGCCCGATCTGTTCTGGTGTTGAAGAGACGCAGAACAGAGGGAAAAACAGGGGCGGCGGCTGGTTCTAGCCCCTGGTGGCGGCTAGGGCTGCAGAGGAGGCGGCGGCTAGGGCAGGAGCTGGGCGGCGGCTAGGGCAGAGGCTAGGCCGGCGGCTAGGGCAGGAGGGAGAGAGGCGGCTAGGGTTAGAAAAGTGGAGGAAAATTTTCTGTATTGATCTCTCTCACAATTTGGGGTGTTTTTGGCTTGTATATATAGCCCCCCCTTACAAGAGTTCTAATCTGTTACAAAGGATCTTTTAATCTATCTCTAAGAAGATTAAACTCAAAAACCTTCTAGAAAGGGACTCCGGCCTGGGCCAGGGCTGACCAGCCACTTGGCCCAGTTCTGGCCGCCCTGGGCCAGGGAGGGGCCGGCCTGGGCCAGGGGCAGATCAGCCCACATTCTCCTCCTGATCCTGACACTGGCCCATGTCTAGAATCCCGATCCTTCTTCTCATCTCCACGAACTTCTGTCTTCCAAGAGCCTTGGTCAAGATGTCCGCCATCTGGTCTTGAGTGGAGATTTGCTCAAGCACAATAGTACCGCTATCCACACACTCCCGTATGTAGTGGTACTTGACGTCGATGTGCTTGCTTCTGTCATGGTGTACCGGATTTTTGCTCAAGTCTATAGCTGACTTGTTATCAACCCGTAGCACCGGCGCCTTCGATTTTTCAGCTAAGTCCTCCATCAGCCGTGCCATCCATATACCTTGACATGCTCCTTGAGCTGCTGCGATATACTCTGCTTCACATGAGGACAAGGCCACCACCTTCTGCTTGCAGGACTGCCATGAAACGGGGCTGTTTCCAAGACAAAACAGCACCCCGCTTGTGCTCTTGCGGTCCTCCACGTCTCCCGCATAGTCACTATCCGAGTACCCAATAAGCTCCATGTCTCCTCCTCTTGCATAGAAGACTCCATAGTTGATTGTACACGCTATGTAGCGTACAATGCGTTTGACTGCAGCAAAGTGATCCTCCTTGGGCTCCTCCAGAAACCGACTCACGTACCCGACCGAGTAGGCAAGATCGGGACGTGTGTTCACCAAGTATCGCAGCCCTCCAACCAAGCTCCTATAGTCCGTTGCATGCACCAACGGGCTATCACTTGTCTTGCAAAGCTTGAGGCCTTGCTCCATGGGAAATGCACAGGGATTGCATCCTTTCAGGCCAGCTTTAGAGACAAGTTTGGAAGCGTAGGCCGCCTACCCAACGCTTATCCCTGCATCAGTTTGTCGCACCTCCAGGCCAAGATAATATGACAAGAGACCCAAGTCGCTCATCTTGAACCTCTTCATCATCTTCCCTTTGAACTTCTTGAGATCGCCTCCTCCTGTGATCACGAGATCGTCGACGTACACGCCGACGATGAGCTTCTCATCTTCAGCCCCACGGAAATAAATACCGTGCTCGCTCGTACTCTTCTGGAAACCAAGCGATAGCAAGCTATCGTTGAGCTTGGCATTCCAGGCCCTGGGCGCCTGACGAAGTCCATATAAAGCTTTCTTGAGCCGATACACCTTGTGTTCGGCTCCGTCGATGATGAAGCCAGCGGGTTGGGAGACGTACACCTCCTCCATCAAGTCGCCGTTCAAGAAGGCGCTCTTCACGTCCATGTGGTGTACCTCCCACCCCTTGTGTGCAGCAACTGCAAGGAGCAAGCGAATAGATTCGAGACGAGCTACAGGAGCAAATACCTCGTCAAAGTCTATTCCTTGCCGTTGGACATAGCCTTTTGCCACCAGTCGAGCCTTGTGCTTCACCACCTCCCCATGCTCGTCCTTCTTCACCTTAAACACCCATTTGAGGCCAATGGGCTTGTGTCCTGCAGGAAGATCAACAAGTTGCCAAGTCTTGTTTTCTTCTATGGACTCCATCTCCTCGAGCATGGCCCGTCTCCAGCACGGGTGTTCCTCAGCATCGGCGAAGGACGTGGGCTCCTCCGCGGTGATGAACATAAGCTCCCCGTCCTCCAAGCTTGGTGGGCGCTCAGCCTTACCAGGAGGGGTGAGGGTTCCCAGCACGTTGCGCATCGTGCGGAACCGAAGTGCAGCGTTGTCGTCGTGGTAGACGTCGATGTTGCTGCCGACGTCCGTCGGCGGCGTGGCGAAGCGGATGGGCCGTGGAGGGTGCCGGGGCGTGACGAAGGTGCTGGAATCTTCAAGTCCGGAACCCCCCACTGCTGCTGACCCCCGTGCAGGACTGTCCCAGCCCTGATTTGCGCTGGACAGCCCCTGCAGGGGCCCTTGGGGCGACGCTGCAGGTGCTGGACTCTTTCCAGCAGGTCTGGAGGCTGGCGCAGGAACTCCTAGGGTCTGTACAGACCCTTCTGTGCCCCTCCTGGGCACTGCAGGGGTGCTGTTCGGCCTCTCCGGACCCTGCAGCACCTCTCCGGGTGCTGAAACAGCAGGTCCAGCACCTGCTGGACCTAAGGAGTCGACGTGGAAGGCGGTGTAGTCCTCTTCTCCTGCTCCTTCTCCCCAGTCCCACTTGGCCGCCTCGTCGAATATCACGTCACGTGATATGTGTGTACGCCCATCAGCCGGATTATACATCCTATATCCCTTCGTCCCTGCAGCATAGCCAAGAAAAATCATCGGAGTACTCCGGTCTTCCAACTTTTTCAAGTGGGGGCGCGTGTTCTTGACATGCCCCACGCACCCAAAAGTTCGGAAATAATTGACGGCTGGTCGCTCTCCATGCCAAGCTTCATATGGCGTCTTCCCGTCGAGGCCGCGGGTAGGGGATCGATTCAGGATATAGACAACCGTGATAATTGCCTCACCCCAAAATATCCCGGGCATACCCTTCGCCTTCAACATGCTCCTCGCCATGCCGACCACCGTCTGGTTGTGCCGCTCCACAACCCCGTTTTGCTGCGGCGTATACGGGGCTGTGAGCTGACGTTGTACTCCGTGCTGAGTGCAGTACTCGCCGAACTCCTGTGAGGTGAACTCCCCTCCGCGATCAGTACGGAGTAGCTTCAGCCTCCTCCCGGACTCTAATTCAGCTGTCGCTTTGAATTGCTGAATTAAGTCGAGCGCCTTGTCCTTGGTTGCTAGAAGATAGAGCCACATATAGCGGCTCATGTCATCCACAAGCAACAAGAACATCTTCTTGCCACCTGGAGTCGTCGGCGTGATAGGCCCACAGATGTCGCCGTGGACAAGGTCGAGCGCGCCCTCCGCGCGCCGCCGAGCTTGCTTGGGGAAGCTGGAGCGCCTCTGCTTCCCGACCAAGCAAGCTTCGCACAATTGATCGACATGATCAATTTTTGGAAGCCCGAGCACCATCTCCTCTCGTGCCAACTTCCGAAGCGCCTGGAAGCCGACGTGTCCGTAGCGTTCGTGCCAACGCCACGCAACATCATCACGCCTCGCAGTTAGGCAAACCGGACGTGTGATGTTGAGCCTGATGGAGTACAGCTTGCTGTCGTCGCGCTGAACTCGTGTGAGGAGACGCTGCTGCTCATCCCGTATGTGCATCACTCCTCCTTGCACCGTGATGCTGTAGCCATCCTCATCCAGCTGGCCAACGCTGATGAGGTTGGTGGTGAGGCGTGGGATGAGGTAGACGCCGGTGAGCCTCCTGTGCTCACCCGTCTTGGCGGCGAATAGGATCGTACCCTTCCCCTGGATACGCACGACGGAATTATCGCCAAACTTGATGGTTCCGACGATGTTTTCATCGAGCTCGGAGAAGACGGCGCGTGAACCCGTCATGTGGTTGGTCGCGCCCGTGTCGAGGTACCAACGAGTGTCGTCAAAGTCATCGTCGTTGCTGCAGTGAGCGAAGACACGTCCCTCCACTATCTCCAGTGGGCGCATAGGACGTTCCTGTACAGGCTCCTCCTGTACTGAGGCCACCCTTGTCATAAACAAGGCACCCTCCTCCTCCGCCTTTGCCACGAAAGCCTGCTGCTGCGGCTCCTCCTTAGGCTTCGACCGACACTCCCTGGCCCAGTGGCCCTTCTTCCCGCACTTCCTGCACTGGTCCCGCGGAATATCCTTTCCGGAACCTCCCTTCTTGCCTCCGTTCTTCTTGGGCGGGCCCTTTCGGCCGCCCCTCTTAGAAGAACCCGCGGACTGGGTAGACCGCTCCTCCTTCCGCTGTGCCTCCCACTCCTCCCGAGTGAGGTACAGCTGGCCGTTGTGTACTCCTCCCTTCCGCTGCGTCGAGTCGAAAGCGTTCTCAGCCGCCCTGAGACGCCCCGTCACCTCCGACAAGGTGAGGGTCGACACGTCCAGCAGTGTCGTGATCGCCACCACGATCTGTTGGAAGCGTTCTGGAACGCTTCGCAGGAGCTTCTCCACGGCCCTCTCTTCTCCTATCTCCTCCCCTAGCGACGCAAGCCGTGATAGCATGCCGCTCAGGCGGAGGGAGAAGTCCTCCACGCTTTCGCCATCCTTGAAGACAGCGTCTTCAAACTCCTTCCGGAGTTGCTGCGCCGTCGTCTTCTTCACGCGGTCGGCCCCGACCCGCATGATGGCGATCGTGTCCCATGCCTCCTTCGCCGTCCTCTTTTCTCCGATCGTCGTGATCATCTCCGGCGGGACAGCGCTGACCAAGATGTCAATCGCCATCATATCTTCCTGCTCGCTCACGTTCCCCTCCTCCACGGCCTTCCAAAGCAGCCGTGCCTTCAGCTTGATCTTCATCATGACAGCCCACTCCGCGTAGTTGGTCTTGGTGAGCACGGGGAACCCCGTCCCGGTGTTCACCTCACGAGCTGCCGGTGAGGGTGTGCCATGGCTGATGGCGGTGCCGCTGCTTGTAGGTGTAGACGACATCTTGCAGAATTCAGCCAGGGTTGAAACCGGCTCTGATACCACGAATGTTGCAATTCCGGCGCTGAAACTGTCCCTGTTCTTGCTGAATAAACCGATCTGCCCTAGCAGATCAATCTGTCTTCCCTGAAGACAGACCAGAAAAATTCTTCAGCCAACAACAGAGGAATAACAGCAAGGAGAAGAACAGTTCTGGTGCAGAAAACTGAGCAGATTGATTCTGTTCTTGGGAGAACAGATCAGGGAAGAAATCAGGAGATGCCCGATCTGTTCTGGTGTTGAAGAGACGCAGAACAGAGGGAAAAACAGGGGCGGCGGCTGGTTCTAGCCCCTGGTGGCGGCTAGGGCTGCAGAGGAGGCGGCGGCTAGGGCAGGAGCTAGGCGGCGGCTAGGGCAGAGGCTAGGCCGGCGGCTAGGGCAGGAGGGAGAGAGGCGGCTAGGGTTAGAAAAGTGGAGGAAAATTTTCTGTATTGATCTCTCTCACAATTTGGGGTGTTTTTGGCTTGTATATATAGCCCCCCTTACAAGAGTTCTAATCTGTTACAAAGGATCTTTTAATCTATCTCTAAAAAGATTAAACTCAAAAACCTTCTAGAAAGGGACTCCGGCCTGGGCCAGGGCTGACCAGCCACTTGGCCCAGTTCTGGCCGCCCTGGGCCAGGGAGGGGCCGGCCTGGGCCAGGGGCAGATCAGCCCACAGAAACAAGCATTACTTGTAATCCTTTCCTTCTTTGATAACGGTTGATAGGGTGAATAATGCCAACGTGGTGTTGCTCATGAGAAATACCAGCACATCGAGGATGTCTAGGTACTTCCAGCTAAGGATCAACGCAAAAACCTTCTCCCTGTACCTCTTGACCTTGGTGGCAGGGTTGGTACCGATCGAGCGCCTCAGCGAGCTTGTCGAGCATCGTGAGCTCCTCAAGGGAGGGGGCTTCGCGCTCTAGGACCGTCCCGATGGGAGGCGACCCGTGGCGAGCTTGATGGCACCGCTGAGGGTGATTGTCTTGGGTGCAAAGGATAGGGTGGTGGTCTTGGACCGTGGCGACAATGGCACACTCTCACACCACATATTCCTCTCCGGCGGTGGCCATGGCGATGGGGGGCAGAGTGACAAGTGAGGTTAGGATAACAGTAGCATTCTACTATTGACGCCACCTCGCCGGCGGTGCAGCCATGAACAACGCTTGCAATGGTACTACAGCAAGCACTGTCATCGCCGCTGGTGCAGGTGTCAGTGCCTCTGACTCCAGCCGTCGCCACCGAGGAACCAATGTCAGCCATGATCTCCACTGTATCAGCAAAATCTTTCATGTCGGCATGGTTTTGCGGAGTGATCGGGACATTGGCACTAATCTCCTCGATTTGGTCAAAAATCTCTTGTCTGTTGTGCTGCCATGATAGGTTTCAATTGGAATAAATGGTGGGCTGGATGGGATTTAGATCTTGACGGCAACGGCGACGTATATAAGTTGGCTCTGAATACTAAGATGGTATGGTTGGGATTATGAGAGCGTAATTCGCAAGATAGATTTTCTAACTTGCCCTCACTTGGAGGCTCTAAGTAGTCCATATAATCTATTTTCTTGCTTAACTTACAGTCTGTACAATGATCCTTTGTATATAGAGGAGGCTAACCTAAACCCCTCACCCTAGGCGCTGCTACTGTAGCGGGCAGCTACAGTAGAGCGCCAGCTCATAAAGACCCAACTACTACGCATAACATCAACCTTAATTTTTTTAATACAAAGATACATAACTCTCATGCGTATTCTAGAAAAAAAGTTGATATCAAATTGTCAATGCAAGAAAAAATCTGTTTGTAAGATGATACATGTTCAAGTGTCAATGCAAAGAAAGTTACTAGAAAAACTTCCACTGCTGGGTCCATTCGTTGTGATGCACAAGACGTTTTATGGTCACATCCTGTGGTCCTCATCACTCTTAAGAATTTGTTGTACTAATGTGAAAGATGCTATCTCGTGTTACAGTAAATAGAATAGTTAATTAGGCCCCGTTTGGTACCGTTCTAAATTTTTCGAGAATCAGAAATATTTCAGTTTCAACCCAAAAATGTTTTTTGACCGAAACATAATCGCTTTAAAAACCGTTTGGCTAGTTTTCCGATTTTAGTTTCAGTAAAGAGAGGAGCAGAATTGAAATTACCTATCTATCATTGGATGAACTATATTGTTTTTGTTATAGTATAACATATAATAAATTTTTATATTATATGTTATTTATAAGTGTCATTGTAAAATATATGTCATCATTCACATGCATGGATAAATTTTTGTTGCGCTGCAACAGCGGCGACGAGGGTAGACGACGGTAAATCACTGTAAATAATTAATATACTAGAGGGAAGTACAATAATATGAAGTGATTCAGTGTGCAGAACACCTTTTTAGGTATTTCAGGTTTGTAGGTAAAAAATGTGAATTATTTCTCATGGATTCACTGCTGAAACGTTTCACTTTTTTACCATTTATATTGTTTCAACCTAGAATTTGAAATGTTTATTCTTGCGAAACGCACCCTTAATATCTCCACCGATGAGTAGGGATGAAAACAGACGGATACGGACGGATAAAATGCTTTTCCATATCCATATTAAAAATTTTGGAAACGGATTGGATCGGATGTTGTCAGAAACGGATATGTCGGATGTATCGAAAACGGATTCATCGGATCGGAAAAATATGGATATCGGACGGAATTCGGATATTTATTTCGGAAAACAATTCACAAGTAACATATAATTCATCGTTCATACATTTAATTCAAATTACATCCACATCAAATTCGTACATGGTTCGTACATGAAATTTGAAACACAAATAGTTCATACATTATACTTAATACATATATGGTTCATACATAGTGCATATTTTCCAATCTTCATCACCGCTAGATGAAAAATTAGCAACATCATTCATCTCATCAGGATCACTTTCTATGTTCTCGTCCTATGAAATAATAAAGCAATAAGTGAAATAATGTTAGGTAAAATGATACCAATTTTATTTATAATAAACAAAGCTGAATTTCATTGATACTCATCGTCCACAAGATACTCATGCTCCACAATGTTAAACTAGGACGCAAAGACTTGAGAGCGTCCACAAGATACTCATGCTCCATAATGTTAAAAGGATACTCGTGCATGATAATTGCCAAATTGAATTTTCTTATGCTAACCTCGGGATCATACTTGTAGGGTTGAACATAATGCAAATCTTTTTCATGATCTTTTTCTGTTGCTAGCTGTTGTTGACCTTTCACAACATTGTGTGCAGTTTTTAGATGTGTCCAAAACCTACTTGTTCCCATGTTGCTCTCACATTTTTATTTTGTCTTGCACCTTGGAAAGTTGCAAGATGCCCATTTTTGCACATATTGTTTGCCATTAACTATTACAGTCTTGTCCTCCTTAGTAAAATATTGCCACACTTTTGAAGTGGCCTTCTTAGCCTTCTTTATAGCTCTTCCATCACCATCATCATCATCACTAGCAACAACTTCAACATTGTCACTAGCAACAACATTTACACTTGAAGAAGATGCGGCAACATTACTACTAGCAGTACCAATAGACATTCCTGCATACAATTTTTTTTGGTTGTCATACACTCTCACAAATCACTATTTTTTCTCACAAATGAGTAATAATTATACCGGCCGGTAGTGTTGGAGGGGACCCCAAAAGAAGATGACGTGTAGGGGCTGATTTCGGAGCTGACGCTGAAAGAAGGCTAATGATAATTGTATTGAGATGATTGAAAGGCTGAGGTACAGGTGTGATTATATAGAGGGATTAGGAAGGGAGAAAAGACTAAACTACCCCTAACCCTAATCCCTCTCTAATGACTAATATACCCCTGTGCCATACCCCTAATTACAGTGTCTAACACCCCCCCGCAGTCACAACATCTAGCCGCTGCAGATGTTGAGACTGGACCGAAACTCGGAGAACAACGATGACGGGAGGCCCTTCGTGAAGATGTCGGCGAACTGCGTCGTCGTCGGGACATGGTGTACCCGAACCTCGCCCCGTGCTACCCGCTCACGAACAAAATGAAGGTCAATCTCCACATGCTTCGTGCGCTGATGTTGGACCGGGTTGGTGGAGAGGTACATGGCGCTGACGTTGTCGCAGTAGATGAGGGTGCTTTTGATGACGGGAGTGTGGAGCTCCTGAAGTAGCTGCTGAAGCCAGGAGGCCTCAGCTACGCCGTTAGCCACGGCGCGATACTCCGCCTCTGCACTCGAGCGCGACACTACGGGCTGTCGCTTCGAGGACCAGGAGACAAGGTTGCCGCCCAGGAAGACGGCGTATCCAGAAGTAGAGCGTCGTGTGTCCGGGCAGCCTGCCCAGTCAGCGTCTGTGTACACGACCAGCTCGGAGGCCGTGTCACGTCGAAGAAGGAGGCCGTAGTCGAGGGTGCCTCGTAGGTACCGAAGAATCCGCTTGACAGCGGTGAGATGCGGTTCCCTCGGGTCATGCATGTGGAGGCACACCTGCTGAACCGCATATGAGATATCCGGCCTGGTGAAGGTTAGGTACTGGAGAGCACCTGCAAGACTCCTGTAAGAAGTGGGGTCAGAGACGGGTGTCCCGTCGGTGGCGGAGAGCTTCGCCTGAGTATCCACTGGAGTGGAGCACGGCTTGCAGTCAGCCATGCTTGCCCGCTGAAGGATATCCAGACAGTACTGTCGCTGGTGAAGGAATAGGCCGCCTGGTCGGTCCTCGACCGTAATACCCAGGAAGTGGTGGAGACGGCCCAGGTCCTTCATAGCGAACTCCTGCTGTAAGGCAGAAATGGTTCGCTGAAGCAGAGTCGGACTGGATGCTGTTAGTACAATGTCATCGACGTACAGTAAGAGGTAAGCTGTGTCACTGCCCCGTCGATAGACAAACAGCGAAGTGTCCGACTTAGCTTCAACAAACCCCAGTGAGACCAAGAAAGAGGCGAATCGGCTGTACCAGGCTCGCGGTGCCTGCTTCAGTCCGTACAGGGATTTGTTCAGCTTACAGACCATGTCTGGGTGAGCTGAATCTACAAATCCTGCCGGCTGACTGCAGTACACCGTCTCGGTCAGTGTACCGTGGAGGAATGCGTTCTTGACGTCCAACTGGTGGACAGGCCAAGAACGTGAGAGAGCTAGCGACAGTACGGTACGAACTGTCGCCGGCTTCACCACCGGGCTGAAAGTCTCGTCGTAGTCAACTCCAGGGCGCTGAGTGAAGCCCCGGAGTACCCAACGAGCTTTGTATCTCTCCAAGGTGCCATCCGCCTTCTTCTTATGCGTGAATATCCACTTGCCTGTGACAACATTGCCACGGCCCGGACGGGGAACCAGGTCCCAGGTCCGGTTGGCAAGCAAGGCCTCATACTCTTCCTCCATAGCGCGGCGCCAGTTAGGGTCGGCGAGGGCGCTACGCACGGAAGTAGGTATGGGCGAGATCGAAGAAGGCTCGGTCGGTGGAGTCGTCGTCGACGAGAAAGCGGTACTATCGAACCGCTCCACTGGTCGAAGACTCCCGGATGCACGTCGAGTCACCATCGGGTGGACGTGACCAGGATCCCTGTGAAGTAGAGGGGGGTTGTACACCGGCCGGTCGGGTACAACCATCTTCTCTCGTCGTGGATAGACGAGAGTGGGTCTCGATGTCGCGCGTGGCGTCGTCGGAGCAGGAGCCTCTCCCCGCGCTCGTCGCTGGTAGACAAGTGCGGGGTCAGCAAAGCGAGAAGACGTCGTTGGTGCCGCGCGTGGCGCGGCTGGTGGCGTCGTACTCGCTGGTGGTGCCGCTGGTGCCGTACGTGGTACAGCTGGAGACGCCGAGGGCTCCTGGGGTACAGTAGATGGTGTCGGGGAAGCCGAGGCCGCGTGTGGCGCAGCAGGTGACGTCGGAGGCGTCGATGCCACACGGGGTGCAGCGGGTGACGCCTGAGACATCGATGCCACACGAGGTGCAGCAATCGGTGTCGAGGGCGTCTGGGATGTAGCTCGTGTCGATCCTGCAGAAGAAATAGGCCAAGGCAACTGGGAGGCAGCCTCGGGGTCAGTAGGAAAAAGAGAGTCCAGCTCTGTGGTGGAATCAGAAGAGGTGGTGGAAAAAGGAAAAGATGACTCGTCGAAGACGACGTGCCGAGAGATCAAAAGACGGTGGGTAGTGAGATCTAAGCATCGGTAACCCTTATGATCAAGGGAATACCCGAGAAAAACACACCGTGTCGAGCGGGGCGCAAGCTTATGTGGGGCGGTGGCGGAAAGATTAGGGTAGCAAGCGCATCCGAAAACTCGGAGGTGATCATAAAGAGGATTGGTGCCATATAGAGCAAAGTAGGGGGTGGAGGCACGAATCGCTTTGGTGGGAAGACGATTTATCAGAAGTGTGGCGGTATGAAGGGCCTCCACCCAGTATCGGGCTGGAATAGATGCCTGGAACATCAGAGAGCGTATGACATCATTAATGGTGCGAATCATGCGCTCTGCCTTGCCGTTTTGAGGAGAGGTATACGGACAAGACATGCGTAGTTGTACCCCATGTGCGGAGAGAAAATTACGAAACGCAGAGTTATCAAACTCTCGTCCGTTATCGCACTGGACAGCTCGAATGGTACGCCCGAATTGAGTAGAAATCCAAACGAAGAAGTGAGAAAGAGTGACGAAAGTTTCAGACTTCAATCGTAATGGAAAAGTCCAGGAGAAGTGAGAAAAATCATCAATTATCACCAAATAGTAATTAAAGCCCGATATACTGGAGATGGGAGAAGTCCACAAATCACAATGTATAAGATCGAATGAGTGCTCAACATGAGTCACAGATGTGGGAAAAGGGAGGCGAATATGGCGACCAAGTTGACAGGCATGACATAGAGAGTCATGTGTACCCCTAGAACACGAGATAATTGAGCTACTGGACAGCTTCGACATAGCATCTGCACCAGGGTGGCCAAGCCGGCGATGCCAGATGGTAGATGAAGCTGTCGTAGTCAAAGCAAATGGCGGTGATGCAGCGGAAGTAGGAAGCCGAAGTGTGTATAGGGGCCCCGAGCTATCACATCGGAAAAGAGGTCGCCGGGTGGAAAGATCCTTCACAGACAAACCAAAAGGATCAAATTCAATGGAAACATTGTTGTCAGAGGTAAAACGGCGAACAGAAAGTAAGTTCTGAATGATATCCGGAGCAACAAGAATGTTTTTAAGTTGGAAAGTACCCGGAAGACCGGAATCACCTACTGAGGTGACCGGAAGAACGGACCCATTTCCAACAACGATAGATGAAGGAAAAGAGGGATTGGGAGGATGGGTGGAAGAGAGTATACCGGAATTAGGAGTGGTATGGTATGATGCTCCGGAATCAACTACCCAGTCGGCACCAGGTGGTGTAAGGTGCATGGTGCTGAAGGAGGAAGCAAGCGACTGTCGATCCCACGTCGACGGTGGCTCCTGAAGGGGTGCCGATGGCTCCGAGTTCCCAACAGGGTAGTCAGTGCCTCCGTAGGTTGGGGCTGACTGCCCGCCTGAAGAGTAGCCAGGCCCACTATAGGCCTGAGCTGTCGGCCTACCAGCACTGTGGGCTGGTCCACTGTAGCCGGGGGTAGCCGCAAACGCCGGCTGAGGACGCGGTGGTCGTGGAGGCTGAGAACCTGGGGACGGTCCAGGCCACATGTAGATCTGGCCAGTCCACGGGTTGTAGGGTGTGGGCCAGGGTGCACCTCCCTGGCCGGTACCACCACTACTTCCAGTAGTCGAAGCCGTGGGGGTGCTGCCTGCACTGCTGCCACTACGGCCGCCGTTCTTTCCTCGGCGACGACGGTTTCCATCTCCTGTACTGGTAGGAGTAGAAGGTGGACGTGACGGCGATCCACCAGCTGCTGGTAAGGGTGGACGCAGGGACTGCCCGGAGCCATAGAAAGCTGTGGCAGATCCAGAGCCAGTAGAGCCTCCTGCAGTGATCTCTTCAAGTTCAAGATCAGACCATACCTTCTCGAAGGTAGGTAGTGGCTCCAGTCGAAGTAGCCATGTCCGTAGGTGACAATAGCGCTCGTTCAGGCCCTGAAGGACCCGAAGGACAAGAGCGCTGTCAGTGACCGGCTCACCAAGGTCACGTAGGGCATCCGCCATGCCCTTCATCTCCCGACAATAGGTGGAGATGGAACGATCCCCCTGGACGGTGTTCTGGAACCGAGTGCTTATGTGGAGGGCTCGAGTCGCACGGTTCCCTAGAAACCGTTGCTCAAGTACTAGCCAGGCCTGCCGAGCAGTACCGCCACCGCGCTGCCTGACGATGTCCTGTAGCTCCTCTGTCAGGGAGCCAAGGATCCAGGATAGTACCAGGCTGTCCATGCTGATCCAGGACACCTGTACTGAAGACTCATCCTGGAGGACGTGGTCATCGAGGCAGTAGCGCCTCAGCGTGAGGAGCACCATATCACGCCACCGGGCATATGAGGTGGACTCGGAACTGAGAATAACCGGCACGAGCGTCCGGATGTTCTGAATCCCTGCGGCCTGTGCATGAAGAGCGGCCACAAGCGAAGTCGAGTACGTACCAGCGTCCGAGGGAGGCTCATGAATAGCACTCGTTGATCGGCGAGCACTCTCCTCAAGTTGGTGGGATAGTGATGCCACGGAGGCACGCTCCTGCTCTAGGGCAAGGGCGAGTGCCCGCTCGCGCTCGCGAGAGGCGGCCAGTGCTGCAGCGATGTCAGATGTCTCCGCAGTGTCGGTGCCGTAGGAAGAAGCTGTGTTCTCCATAGTAGTACCGGCAGCTGGGAACGGAATCGGCGGGATCGCCGTGGTGCTCCCGTCAATGTCGAGGCCGGTGGCGTCCCGTAGCGCGGAGGTACCTGCCATGAAGGTAACAGCGGTGGCGGGGTTTCTGGAGGTACCGACAAGGGGTTCACCGGCGGCTGGACCGGTTCTCGAGAAGGAGTGGGCGGCTGCAGAACCAGCAGCGAGGGGCCTGGGGGCTGTGGCTCCTCCTAGGAAGGCGGCGCCCCCTCCAGAAGCTGCTGTTCCTCCAGTTTCAGCAGTCCAGAGGGTGGCGCCCCTTCCAGTGGGGCTGGCGGACCCCCCAGGGGCGGATGCGGAGCCCCCAGGGGCGTTGGCGGCCCAGGCAAGCCAGGGGGCGGCGCTCCCTCCAGGGGGGCCGGCGGACCCTGGGGGCGGAGCACCCAGGGGCGGCGGCGGCCCAGACAGGGGCGGTGACGCCCCCCCCGTGCGCGCACGGCCCCAATCCGGGTGGGGGCGGCCCGAATCCGGGCGGGGCCGCCCCGATCCAGGGCGCCGCGGCCCCGGATCCGGAGGTGGCGGCGGCGGCGGCCCCTCCCCGCGCCCAGGGTGGGGTGGCGGCGGCTCCGGCCTCCGCGCGCTGTCCTCCAGAGGAGGCGGCGCCACCCCCCTGCGTGCGCAGCCCAGATCCGGCGGCTGGCGGCGCCCTGGCGGCGGCGGGCGGCGCACCAGGGGCGGCGGCGGGCGGCTGCTCAGGGGCGGCGGCGGGCGGCTGCTCGGGGGCGGCGGTGGTTCTGGCCCAGGGTGGGGTGGCGGCGGCGTGCGCCCAGGGCTGCGGTGGCTGGCCCATTAGGATTAGGGTTAGCCCTAATCCTGATTATTCCTAGCTAATGATACCATGAAAGAAGGCTAATGATAATTGTATTGAGATGATTGAAAGGCTGAGGTACAGGTGTGATTATATAGAGGGATTAGGAGGGGAGAAAAGACTAAACTACCCCTAACCCTAATCCCTCTCTAATGACTAATATACCCCTGTGCCATACCCCTAATTACAGTGTCTAACAGACGCGTTAGTGGGTGTCTCTTCCATTGTTGGACTAAACGACAAAGTGAGTTAACACTAGCCATGAAAATTGCAGAAAATAAAGATATAACTACATAAGGTCTTGGGTTAACACCTATGCAGAAAATAAAGATATAACTACATAAGGTCTTGGGATAACACCTATGCGTCGGGGTGGGCGTCGGGGGCGGCAGGCCATCGGACGCGGAGCGCTGAGAACGATGGATGAACTAGTGACGGGGGCTCGGAGTCCGTCTCGGCGTCGGGGGCGGCGGCCGTCGGGGGATCGAACTCGGAGGCCGTTGGGGGCCTGTTGGGCGTCGCCGCGTCGGGGCCTTCTGGTTCGGGTGTCTGTTGCTGTTGGGCGTGAGGGCGTCATTGTCGGGGCCTTCGGGCTTCGGGGGTGGACTCGGAGGTCGTCGGCCGCTCGAGGCCGGCGGCCAGCGGCGCATGCGCGACGGGAATCTGGAGTCGGGGGTGCCAGGCAGAGCCGCGGAGGTCGGTGGCAGAGCCGGGGAGTCAGGCGGAGCCGGGGGGTCAGGGCAGCGCCGACGAGCTTCGAGCCGGCAAGAACCGGGGCGACGGCGGCGCTGTGGCCAAACCCTAGGTCGGGGTCGGGGGCAAGATCGCAAGAGAGAGGGCTGGAGGACGGAGGTGGGTGGAGGACTCCGCTGTGCGCTGAGCTGAGGCGCTGATCAGCTCGGGCCTCGGGCTCGGGGTAGCCGGCCAGCCGGGTAGGGCGGCTGTGGCCTCTGGGCTCTAGCTGTCTGACCGTGGGCCGTGGCTGGCTGCGGGCCCGTGAATTTGTTGGGTCGGATATATCTCGGATATTGTTCGGATATATCCGACCCAATATGGATATCCGATAAAATGGACGGATTCTGACGAAAACCATATCCGATCCGATATCCGAATCCATATTCGTATCCGAAAGAAATCCGACCAAAATGGATATGGATCGGATATCTTCGAAAACGGTTGCGGACGGATCGGATATTTCCGATCCGTTTTCATCCCTACCGATGAGCAGAAAAGACCGAATTATCAGTCTAGCCATACTATAAAGAATGATGAAAGCGGAATAGCTAATTTTAAAATGACCGGACGCAGAGCAACGATTTGTTTGCAGAGACCTGTGCTGAGAATATTTGTAGGCGGGCGGTTTCTTGTGTTTGAAGTTGTGACCGCACACGAGGAACTTTTATGTCCGCATATATTTTACAAAGAATGTTTATGATATTTTACATTTTCTGGATAAAGTACAATGTTTTCTATTAACTATAGAATATATATTGTTTCGCGGAAACATATGTCGGCATAACCCACTGTTGGAATATTTTGTACAATAACTGAATCCTGATTACAGTGCAGATGTGCATGTGCTGAACTCTGCATGTTCAAGCCACTCTGCTTACAAAAACTATTAATTTGCCTTTTTTATCTGAATACCCTGCTTGCACGCCATATCAAACTGTCACGGCTACTAATTTGGTTTCTTTGTGAGAAGATGTTGGAGATCAGGCACATTCCCACTTTGTGATGGAGGCCATGTGAAGCACAACAAAGCTACTGGCGATAACGTGGGGCCCCTGCTTGTTAAGAAGTAGTCCGAGTTTCTTTTTGTCCTAGATTTATGCTGAGTTGAGCACCATACGTATGTCATAATTTTTTTGGTCAATCGTGAGAACCATGCCACGCTACCAGCTTCAGGCCTGTGCAGTGTGGAAGAAAAAAAATGGATATATTTGGTGCTGTGAGAAATAAACAACCATCCTTGGATCCTTCAAAAGGATGAACTCGTAAAAGGAGATGCCTAATTTTTGTATCATAAAAACAGATAACTCCAAGGTCTGACGGTATATGTATTTATGATCAACTGCGGGTAGTACCTCGATACTCACTCTTATGTGCAGTGAATATGTTGTGCTATGATGCCATTTACACCGAGCTTGACGAAGCAGCAAGCATCATTTCTGATATTCTCTGTTATAAAATAAATAATATTTATTACGGTTAATTTAGTTTAAAATAAACTAGATTTTTTATTAAACATCATTTATTTCAGAAGGAGAGAGTAACATGTTACAGAAATGTTGTATAACTTCTCTCCTTGCACTCTGTGTGGCAAGCAGTCGCGTGTTTTGCTGTCGAACTTTTACCGTAAAAGAGTAAAGCCCCCCCCCCCCCCCCCCCCCCCCCCCCCCGGGTCGTCTCCGTCTTCTTACACTGTTATCAGAATCAGTGAGTGGCAATGCCAAGGATGGCATTTGCACACAATTGCAAAACCACGAGCACAGGGACATTAGACATATAATATCGAAACTCGTAGGGATATAAATTCATCGTGCTCTTGTGAAAAGAATCAGGCATCTCCAAAACTTTGTCCTTGTAGCAGAGTGACGACCAAGTGCACGGCCTCTTTTCCTTTCTGAAGATCGGTCCATAGCAGTTATTGCATGTACGAGCACGTACGGCGCCGAAATTAAAATCCAGTCCTTACAGCAGCAGAAGGTAAAAGACCATAACTCGGTCCGTAGAGCGCATCGCGCATTGAAATCGTAGCGATAGCGACAGTTAAGTAGATGAGACTGTAGAAGAGACTAAGTGTGTTTTGTGTGTCTTTGGTTTAGCTTTGTATTACTGGAAATCTGATTTTAGTTATAAGTTGTGAGGAGCTGCGAAAATGTGAAATCTATTTGACTGTAAATAACTATCAAATATGTATTATGTAATAAATATGTTATATAAAGAAAATAACATTTTGTGTTGTGCAATAAGTGCTATGGTGGGTAATTTCTGGAAAAGGTTGAAAGAGAAATTTAGAAAATCTGGAGTCCTAACAAATTTTTCTTTACACTAGAAAAACCTGTAGATTCCATAAAATATGATTTTAATCGAAACCGCTTTAGTTTAGATTTCTAATTTTTAATAGAGAATCTAGTTGGTACTAAACCAAAAGGATCCTCTAGGTTGTGAGCATCCGCATTGGATGCCCTTTTTTCGTAATCAAAACCAACTGATCGAAAACGTGTCGTCCTCGCCTTGATCACTTTGGCGATATGATATAGAGGGACACGTCCCGTCGTCCTTAATGCTCCCGATCGCATTGGTGTTACCACAAGCGAGCTGAAAGCTCTGAAGAATCGGGTCACTGGTCAAAGCCACATCCCTTCTTCGTTGCGAGCAAGAATCTGCATAGTCTCCGGGTCCGTTACGCCTACCTTCACCACAGCAGATGGGCCCAAGAAACTCCACAAGATTTGTACGATTCTGGACCAAGCTACCAGGATACAATGAGGTAAATTTGGAACCAACCGACAGGGGTGTATAATGCCTTCCTAAATATGCACATCAAGCTGTAGCGCGCCGCGAAGAAGTTAAGACAGTGAGCAGGAAGAAAAATTGGGGCGAACAAGCTACTTATGATGGCGGCCAAGAAATTAATAGAAATCCTGGAAGTAGTACACGAGCGTAGGCAGCTCAGTCAGGATGAGGTGGTTCGAATGAAGCAAAATTGGCAATGTAATCCAAGCTGTTTCTTGTGCGATCAGGCGCAAGAAACAATCAACCACTTGTGTCTCCATTGCCCATATTCAAAAAGTATGGGTTAAAGTTAATGGCCGGAGGCGATAACAAATTTACAATGATATCCCGCAGGAAAAATATTTCTAAAAGTGGTGAGTGATACCATAATCAGCTTAAGTGTAAAAGAAAAGCTGGACAAGACAACTATTTTAATGTATATGGCATGTAACATATAAAAATAGAGGAATGGAAAAAAATCAGCTCCAAGTGGCTCAATCCGAATAAGTCTTCTATATGATCAAGGAAGAGATCAAGTTGAGACTAATGGCGTTCAAAAACTAGACGGCCGTTCAGTTGACAAAATGAGAGATTGAATAAAGGGATTCCTGGCGCTTAGGTTGTAATCTAATTGAGGTAATTTTCATATTGCAACATCTTTTGAACATTGTAATTCCTCCCTCCTTAAATGAAAGAGCAGTTCTGCTACTCAATTTTTATGAAAGAAAAAAAGGTGCAAATAGCCTGAGTAGCCATAGTTTTTTGGTTCTGCTATCTGGATTCTGAATAATAATAATAATAATAATAATAATAATAATAATAATAATAAGAAGAAGAAGAAGAAGAAGAAGAAGAAGAAGAAGAAGAAGAAGACTAGGTAATTTCCCTCGGTGAGACACGTGACAGTGACCCTAGGATTGAACCTGTGTGAGCTGCCGAGGGTGTGTTTGGTTTGACGTCAAACTTGGATTGGATAGAACCATCTATATTTTTTGTATTGAATCATCCAAGTTGATGTTTGGTTGGATGAATTGGATGATCTAGTTTTTTGTTTGGTAGGTTAGATGAAAGATGGATGGATTGGACCATATAAATTGATGTTTTCACATGATACTAATTATTATATACTAATTATCATCACTACAACAAACTGTCACATTAATAACAGCCTAAACCGTCGTAATTAAGCCAATAACTGTCATAATTAACTTATTTATGATGGTTATTTCTTATTTACGACCGATCACAAATAAGTTTATTTACGACGGCCGCCGTCGTAAATACGTTATTTACAACGACATAAATAGATCGTGGTAACTTACTGAGAGGGTGCTAGCTGGTACCCTCAGGTAGGTTATTTACGGCAGACAGAAACAGATCGTCGTAAATAACATAGGCTTATTTTAGGACGGCCTGGAGCTGGACGTCATAAATAACATAAGCTTATTTATGACGGTCAACTTCAGGCCGTCGTAAATAAGGAATGTAATTTAAAAAAATAGAAAAATGCTAACCTGGCACGATGGCCAACTCACGGCAGATACAAAAATAAACATATAACATCACAGACATTCACATTACAATAGTTTCAAATATAAAAGTCACGACGTTACACACTCCCACTTATCCTACCTCCGGAGCCTGAAATATTGTCCTCGTGTCGTGCTCCAAGTGCCGGTAGCTGCGGCGATGGAGTGTGAGCCTCCGCCGCCGATCCATGTGATGTACAAGTGTTGTTAGACAAGTTTTAGTGTCAAAAGTGTATGTTTCACTAACTTTGCTTATGACAGGTAGAATTGAGCAAGTCTGGCTAAGTTTGTCTATGTTTTACTAAATTATCCTAGATATAGCTAAGTTTCTAAATGTTTGGCTATGTTTGACTAATTTTAGCTCAGTTTGCTATAGTAATCTAATTTTACTGATTTCAAGAAGTGTTGCTTACCTGTGCCGCTGAAGAAGGCATCTGTGGCTCAGCCAACACCTGTGGCTCCATCGGTGGCTGCCATGAAGAAATGGCAACCTACTGTGAGGGCTCGGTCCCGATCACGGGCCGTGCCGCTCGCTCGGGAATTGCATTGGGTGGTGTCGTGCGATGCGGCACCCAACAGCACACATAATAAAGTATCATATTACATAAATCAAGCGGAAGCTTACAAAGTGTAAATTTTACAAATACTTCTCAAAATAATCTACAGTGAGAGACTATTATAACTCACATCTCATACCTATGCTAAGCAACAGAGAAGGTGTCCAGCCCGCGGACCCTTCTCGCTAGCAATACTATCACCATAGCAGCAGCAGGGGTTGCCATGAGTTCACCACTCGGAGAGTTCCGAGTCTCATCGGACACCCGTACATATCAGCATACAGTTAATACCTGTAAAACAACTTATGCAGTATCCGTGAGCACGAAGCTCAGCAACACTTAACCGTCACCCTAGTCATGAAATTCTACATGCTGAAAATAGAGGGCTGAATATAGAAGTTAGCGCAAAAGATGAACTTGAGCTACAGGAGAGTCCTTACATCAAGTTTTAAGCAACTTTTATAGCCCTCGCGTGATTTACATCGAGACTCCACAATCAAACAAGAAACGCTTCATCTCGATGTTACTTGCCCGAGGTGAAAGTAACTTTAGTGAGCTACCGTAGATTCGTACAGACCTTGCACCATTAACGTCGAGACTCCACAATCAAACAAGAAACGCTTTGCCTCGATGCTACTAGCCCAACACAAAAAATAAATTTAGTGAAAGTGTTGATCATTCCTCATCTCCATTATGAGGATTACTCACAAAGCATATTAAATGTTTCTCCGTTTATTACTACGTCACGACGCAGAGAACTATGCTCGTTCCGTTCCGCGAGCGACGGTGATTGCAATAAAAAACACCTGGCTGACACGACACGTACGCCCGTACTCGATGTTGCACACAGCAACCATCACTGACGTCGTACGTGGCAACCTTTCACACGACACCCAAATGTCGAACCGGTCCCACCGACTGGGATTAAGTCTCACTACGGCAAACCCTCGTAGAGCCGACTTCTCTATCCTTTCAGCATCTGCATCACACGGTAAGGTATGCCTCGACACTCAGGTTAACATGTTACATCGGTTTCCTAGGTCCTATATAGCCAGTATGCATCCGGTACACAACTCAAACTTGTCCAATGGGCCACACACGAGAACGGGCCTTAATCGACTCAGACATAGACTAGGTTCACAGGACCACGTCCTTGAGCCTTCCATCCACTGCCCGGTCTCCATTCCCAACTATGAGGATTAATTCCCAACTCTTCCGATTGATCCCCCTTAATCCCGGTTCACGAGTAGGAAACGGTCTACTCGAGTTATGCCTCTTTTAATCCATTTTTGTTAACTTGAGATCAGCAGTAATAACCAATTGATAATCTACTCTACATTATACTCCAGGGTTTTCCGGGTCATGTGTAAAAGCCCAAGAAAAGGGACTTGCAAAAACTTTTCATCACACACAACACCATAGTTTTGTTGTGAATATATTGTGAAGAGCAAGTAACCTCCATCAAAAGGGTGTTGGTTCAAACTTTCCACACATATGATAACACACGAGAGGTTGTTCTAAAACAAACTTAGAGTCATTTACATGTTTGGACCCTAGTTGGATTAAGACCACTGAGTTGAAGTACTCAAGTGCAATGGGAGGGTTTGAAAATCAGAATTTGAACTAATGTCCAACTCAAAATTCAAATAAGGGGAGGACATAATGGTAATTCAAAACCGTTGTATTCAAACTCTTGGTTGGAGCAGCTAACACAAGAATCAAAGTGCATATTTGGATTCCTTAGGTCCAAATTAGTGGGGAGGCAAAGTTTCAATAATGTTTGAAATGGTTTGCTACCCATTTTTCCAAAAAGGATCCAAATGTTCAAACAATTCAAATATACATTTGAGTTTGGGGAGAATTTGTCCAACTATACAAATATAGCTCAGTTTGAGACTCCAAACATTTGAATTCATCACTTGCCAAGTTTTTGGAGATCTTTTGAGGGATGGGGGAGCACTGACTAGTGGGACCCACTTGTCATTGGGGGAAATTGTACACACAGTCTCTGTTTGATTACCTCCCACGCGAAGTAACTCGGGCAGCCGACGCCTCTGCGAGTGACACTGAGGGGCAGCCGGCAGCCACCTCCTCTGGATTTCCCGTGCCCTGGAGAGCTGCCTGGACGTCGTTGCCCCCACTGCCGTACCCCTGTTATCCCACGGTACCGAAGAACGGCGCTGTCCTTTTCCCCCTCGCGCGAGAAACAGCCAAAGCTGCCGACGGCGTCCGCTCGATCGATCACCACCCTAGCTTGCGTGCAAAGCTCCGGTTGGGCAGCCAAACAACACCACGGGCTCTCCTCCAACATTCCCACACCATTTCTACGTGAGTTCCGCCTCCACAAACCGAGGCAAACCAATTTCAGTGGCGGCCGCCATAGTACCGAGAGCAAGTGCTCTCGTGGACAGCTCCAACCGCGGCGTGTCACGGCCAAGCTAGGCCATTTCTGGAAGCGCATGACGTCCAGGCAACTCACCCCCGAAGCTCAGGATCAACCGTGGATCATCGGCAGAGAATTTTGAGATTTCCTTCCGAACGGTGCAGAACCACCTTCTGGTAAGAAACCTGCAAATTCCCGACGTATACTTGCTTAGGGCATATCAAACTGCACTCACAGGAGCTAGATGTGACGGTGCCCAAGTTCACTTTGCAACCCTAGCTTCATTTTGGCTGTAGCTGGCGCATTTTCCGGTTTTCCATCTGTGGTTATGGCGGGAAGGATCAGGCTCACGGCGACAGCTAGGTTAGAGCTCTCCCCAAGCCTTTGCATGGCCCGGTCGACCTTCCCTCAGATCCCCCGGTGCTGAAGAGCCCTTCCACCGAGGTTTTGGCGGGCTAAGTTGGCCGGGTGACATAGCCGAAGTGATCCCGAGCCGCTGCACCGTTGCCGGCCAGGTTAGGGCCACCGCCGGCCGGAAAAGATGGTGCCATCGTGTTCAGCGCACGAATTTAGTCCCTGGCGGCGAGGGAGAGCGCGGGAGCTGGCCGTACGGCAACTTTTACTAGATATGCACATGGATTTAATTGTAAAGATTTTTGCTAACAAGTTCTAATAACAAGTTTAAAAACTGGAACTCTGTTTAAGAATTTAAAATGACACTGGTGCTAGTGGTTAGGGTTTGGGTCTAAACAACATGATTAAGTGCTAAGTGTCTCTCCCTTTTCTAAGTTGATCACCTTAAAAGGTTTAAACAGAACAGGGGTGATCCAGAGCTCCAATGGAGCTGAGAATTTTCTTGTGAGTTCCTTGTCACAATAAAGTAGTCTGGACCAAAAATTAGAATTTTTCAATGAGTAGATCACTTAGAACAATTCCTTAGGCATTTATGCAAAAGGAAATTAATTCTGAATAAACTTGCAGTTTCATGCAAATTCAAGTGAACTGCACTTTCAAACCTAGCTCAGGGAGTATGCATGAATTTTGCTAGGATTTTTGGAGCTAAGAATTTCTTAGGACTGAATTTCCAAGTTTTGGAAATTTTCTGAAATTGTTTCTGTACTCATTTGAACACAGCAAATTCAAATCTGAATTCCCCTAATCCAATAAACGACAAGTGAGCTGAAACTTTTACAGGAGTTCACTAACATCCTAAAGAATATTCTGGCAAAATTTGAGGATTTTTGGATTAACCAAACTCCCTCTAAAATTCTTTTGCTGAAAAGTTTTAAAGAATTTCCAGAATTAATTAATGAGTTTCATACAAATTGAGTTGTATATTTGGACAGAGCTATTCAATATGAATCCAACCCATGAATCACTAAATTTGGAGCTTCCTAGCAAAAGTTATGAGGTTCTAAAGTTTGGGGAAAATTCTGGAATTTGAATTAACCGGGAAAAGTTCAAATCTCTGACAGCGGGTCCGTCCAACACGTGTCACCACCTCGGCTAGACCACACGGGGCCACAGGACTATTCCCTGCAGTGTCACAGACGATCCCGTGCAACAGAAGATCCCCCACCCTATTCACTGAGCGGCTGACGTGCGGGCACGACCACCTCATCTTCTACCTCTCGCTCCCGCGCCCGCGCGCCGCCGGGCTCGCCGGAACTGAGCTGAACTTTGCCGTCCGGCCAGCTCCCGAGTTCTCCCTCACCGCTAGGGCCTAAAATCATGCGCTGAACACGATGGAAGCATTTTCCCCAACCGGCGTCGGCTCTAACCTAACCGGCGACGGTGCGGTGGCTCGGCACACCATCGGCAACGTCTGCCGACTAACCTAGGCCGCCAAAAGCTCCATGAAATGGCGCGACAGCACCGGTGGATGCTAGGGAAGATCGTCCAGGTGGTGAAACAGCCCGGAGATGGCTCTAACATAGCTTGCACCGTGAGCCCGATCCTCCCCACCATAGCCGCCATCGGAAAATTGTGAAATACGCCGGTTACAACTGTTATCAAGCTAGGGTTGAGAAGCAGACTTGGGCGTCGTCAAGTCTAGCTCTGGTGGGTGCAGTTTGGTGGGCTCTAAGCAATTAGAAGTCGGGAATTTGAAGATTTCATACCTGAGGGTGGTTTTGCACCGGCCGAGAGAAAATTATGAAATACTCCGGCGACGATCAATCACTTGGCCCAAGCTTTGGGGTCGAGCAGCGTGGAGTCTTGGCGCGTCCAAAACCACTCTTGCTCGGCCGTGAAAAGCCCTCTGCTGAGCTGTCCACGAGAGCACCTCCACTCAGCTTTTTCCGGCCGCCGTGAAAAACACAAAGCTCTCGGGTTGCTATGGCTTAGATCGACTGGGAATGGTGCGAGGAGGTCGTGGGAAATCCCGTGGTGCTGTCTTGCTGGGTTGCCGAGGCTTGCAGGCGAAATGAAACAGCTCCCGAGCGATCGACCACGGTGGCGGCTTCTCTGTTCTTTAGCGTGCGAGAGGGATAGGACCGGGTCTTCGGTGCTGTGGCGACACGGGGCACGGCCGGGAGTAAAGACAGGCACGAGCAGCTCGCCAGCGTGAGGAGGAAACGGTGAGGCGGTCGCTCGGTGCCCTCTCGGTGTCACGCTGCGGCAGCTCGGCTCGGGTGGGAAGACATAAAACAGAGACTTTGCTCTGACTTTAGCTGCAAGTTTTTTACTGCCTCTATGCCAAGTGGGTCCCACCAGTCAGTGCCCCCTTATCCCTCACAAGATCTCCAAAATTTGGCAAGTGACCAATTCAAATGTTTGGAGTTGAAAACTGAGCTGCCTTTGGATAGTTGGACAAATTCCATCCAAATTCAAATGTATATTTGAATCCTTTGCATATTAAAATCCTTTTTGGACAAATGGACCGCAAACCTTTTCAAAAATTAATAAAACTTTGTCTACCCACTAATTTGGACCTAAGTAATCCAAATATGCAATTTGATTCTTGTGTTAGCTGCTGCAAACAAGAGTTTGAACACAACAGTTTGAATTACCATTGTGTCCTCCCCTCATTTGAAATTTGAGTTGAACATTTAGTTCAAACTCTGATTTTTAAACCTTTCCATTGCACTTGAGTACTTCAATTCTGTGAGTTTAATCCACCTAGGGTCCAAACATGCAAGTAACCCTAAGTTGGTTTTTAGAAGAATCTCTCATGGGTTACCATATGTGGAAAAAGTTTAAACCAGCCCCCTTTTTCATACACATGACACCAATCTTAGTACAAACTCAAATTTCTTTGTATTCACAATTTTGGGACCTTTACATTCCTCCCTCCTTAAAAGGGAATCTCGTCCCGAGATTACAAAAGAAAGATGAGGCGGAAAATAATTACAACGTATATGACAAAAGTTCCGGATAGTTCTTGTGGATGTAATCTTCACTCTCCCAAGTCGCCTCTTCTGGGGTATGATTACTCCACAGGACTTTGTAAAATCTCAAAGTCCGATTTCAAGTGATCCGGGTCTTTTCGTCATAATCTTGATGGGCTGCTCGGCGTAGGTGAGATCCGATTGTAATATCTCCATGTCCCCCGAAAGAATCTCTGTCGGCTTCTTCAAACACTTTCTCAAGTGTGAGACATGGAAGATGTCGTGGACGCACGATAAAGATGGTGGCAGCTTTAGACGGTAGGCTACTGGTCCACACCGTTCTATAATAATGAACGGACCCACAAAGCGAGGAGCTAGCTTTCCCTTGACCTCGAATTGATGAATTCCCTTCATCGGGGATACTCGGAGATAGACGTGATCCCCGACTTCAAAATACAAGGGTCGGTGTCGCTGGTCCGCATAACTCTTCTGGCGAGATTGAGCGGCTTTAAGGTTTGCTTGAATAAGCTGGACCCGCTCTTTGGCATCTTTACAATATTGATGCCGAAAATCACCCTCTCGCCGGATTCACACCAATTGAGTGGCGTGCGGCACTTTCTGCCATATAGTGTTCGTATCGTGCCATTTTAATACTAGATTGGTAACCATTGTTGTAGGAGAACTCCGCTAATGGCAAATGGTCATCCCAATTCTTTCCATGATCTATGGCACATGCTCTCAGCATATCTTCAAAAATTTGATTCACCCTCTCCGTTTGACCGTCGGTCTGAGGATGGTATGCTGAGCTTCTAATTAACTTTGTTCCCAGAGACTCATGGAGTTGCTCCCAGAAACGAGCAACAAATATGGAACCTCGATCAGATATGATGGTTTTGGGGACTCCGTGTGAGCACACAATTCTTGAGAGATACAACTCTGCATGTTGCATAGTTGAAAATCTCGTATTCACTGAGATGAAGTGGGCTGATTTTGTTAAGCGATCAACAATCACCCAAATGGAGTCATGCTTTCTGAATGTGAGAGGCAGTTCGATAATAAAGTCCATGCTGATGTCCTTCCAATTCCGTGCCAGAATGCTTAATGGTTGCAGCATTCCTGCTTTCTTTATATGGTCAGCTTTGACTCGCCGACATGTATCACACTCGGATACATACTTGGCAATTTCTCGCTTCATCCGAGTCCACCAAAATTTTGTCTTCAGGTCTTGATACATCTTATTGCTTCCTGGATGTATCGAGTACTTGGACATATGAGATTCATCCAAGATCTTCTTTCTTAGCTTCAGGTTCCGGGGTACCACGATACGGTTGTTAAACCATAAATACACCTTGATCATCTTCCCGGAAACATTTCATTTTATCCTCATTGATTCTTGCCCGGATTTTCCGCATTCCTTTATCTCTCTTCTGGGCTTGTACAATCTCTTCTCTAATGGTAGGCGCAAGAGCAAGATTATACAACGCCCCATGCGGAATCACCCTCAAGCTTGGTTCTTCATCCTCATCCGGACTAATTGACAGGTTATTCACGTGGGATTTACGACTGAGTGCATCAACCACCACGTTAGCTTTGCCCGAATGGTAATGGATCTCGAGCTCATAATCTTTGATTAATTCCAACCATCTCTGCTGCCTCATATTGATATTCTTCTGAGTGAATATATATTTGAGGCTCTTATGGTCGGTGTAGAGGTGCACTAAATTTCCAAGTAAGTAGTGCCTCCACATCTTCAACGCAAGCACCACCGCAGCGAGTTCTAGGTCATGAGTGAGGTAGTGCTGCTCATGGTTGCGGAGTTGACGAGACCCATACGCGATCACGCGTCTATCTTGCATTAAGACGCAGCCAAGTCCAATGCCTGAGGCATCACAATAAACATCGAATGGCTTTGTTGTATCCGGTTGGGCTAGAACCGGTGCCGTTGTGAGATGTTTCTTTAGAGTTTGAAATGCCTCTTCGCAGGCCTCTGTCCACACATACTTGCTGCTCTTTTTCAATAATTCTGTCATTGGTTTGGCCACCTTCGAGAAGCTGGGAATAAATCTCTGATAGTAACCCGCTAGCTCCAGAAAACTGCGGATTTGATGAACAGATGTCGGAGACTCCCACTTCAAGACTTGCTCAATTTTAGTTGGATCTATGGCCACACCCTCCGCTGAAATAATGTGGCCTAAGAATGGTACCTTGCTGATCCAAAATTCATACTTGCTGAATTTGGCATACAGGTGATGTTCCCGTAAGCGTTGGAGCACAATATGGAGATGTTTGGTGTGCTCCTCCTCCGATTTGGAGTATACGAGAATGTCGTCGATGAAAACCACGACGAACTGATCCAACTCTGGCATGAATACAGAATTCATGAGATACATGAAGTGTGCGGGTGCATTTGTTACCCTGAAAGACATGACTAGATACTCATAGAGCCCGTATCTAGTCGAGAAAGCCGTCTTCGGTATATCCTCCGCTCTGATTTTTATCTGATGATAACCGAACCGTAAGTCCATCTTGGAGAATACTTTGGCACCCACCAACTGATCAAATAATATATTGATCCGCGGCAGTGGATATTTATTTTTGATCGTCACTGCATTCAGCGACCGATAATCCACACATAACCGGAGTGATTCATCCTTTTTCTTCACAAAGAGGGCTGAACAGCCCCATGGCGATGAGCTTGGTCGGATGAACCCTTTGTCCATTAAGTCCTTTAGCTGTTCCTTCAGTTCAGCTAATTCCTTCGGAGACATTTTGTACGGCCTCTGAGATATCGGTGTGGTTCCTGGTGCTAACTCGATCTTGAATACCACATCCCTTTTAGGCGGCATCCCTGGAAGATCGTCGGGAAATACATCTGGGTACTCGCGGACCACCGGAATATCCTCCAGTTTCGTGGTCACACTGGTACACCACTGGATTTTTAGAATCCACGGCTTCAAGTATGAGTGTTTGGAGACCTAGATCGGAGAGTCCAAACTAACAATCTGTGGACCGACGTCAAGAACAGGCCCGTGGTAGTTCATCCATGCCATTCCTAAAATCACATTGATCTTCTGCCCCTCTAACACAATTAGGGTTGTGGGGTATAGTTTTCCACCTAAGCACAAGGGTGCTTTAATCACTACTTCATTAGCAGCTATATTTCCACCAGGTGAGCGGATAAGGTAGTGATCCTTCGGTGTAGAGGTGGAGAGCTCAGCTTTGCACACAAACAACCTACTGATGAAATTGTGTGTAGCTCCAGAGTCAAATAAAATTAACACGGGCAGTCCATTGAGGGTGAACATTCCCGCTAGCACAGGTGCCCTGTCCGGCACATCCTCTAGAGCTGTATGATAAATGCACCCGGACTTTGGTGCTGTTCCTTGTAGCTGAGCACGGGGTTGATTTATACCCTGCTCTGATGTATTCCTGCTGTGGCGTATCCTTTCTGGACATTTTCTGCTGATGTGACCCAAATAACCGCATGTCAAGCACGGTTTCTCAGCCGGTTCCAGGTTGCTCTGAGTACGGACATTAGTTGTATTCTGCTGCGGCAAGAACGCTTGAGGAACAGAATAATGTGACTGCATATACCGTTGTTGCAGCTGTCCGAATTCAGAGTATTGAGATGAACGACCCGAATATGGTTGGGATCGTCGAGCCGGCTGCATCAGCTGACAGTTCAAAGTACTGTCCACCACCCGGTATTTATGAGGAGCAATACTGCTACTCTCCGTGGTATATGGTTCTTTCTTTTCTCAGCCTGAACTTCTCGCTGAGCATCTTCAACCATGATGGCAGCATTCATCAATTTGTTGAAGTTCTTTCGATCAGCTAAGATGAGTCTTTCCTTTAACTTGGGATTGAGGCTGTGGAAGAACCATTCACACTTTTGTGCCTCAGTGTTCACATGTTCAAGCGCATACTGTGCCAGTTTGTTGAACACTTGCGAATGCTCGCATGCATCCCTCCCTCCTTGTTTTAAGACCAGAAACTCCTCGAGTTTCCGCTGAATTATTCCGGAAGGAATATGATATACAAGAAATGCCTTCGGGAATTCCATCCATGTGAAATGACGTCCAGCTGGTAAGGAGGCGAGTTGATTTGCCCACCATGCACTGGCGGACCCGTGAAGTTGTTGCACCGCGTATAGAACCTTCTGATATTCGATGCATTGGAGCAACCCGAACTTAGACTCAATGGTATGGATCCAGCTATCCGCCACCAGAGGATCCTCAGCTTCAATGAAAACCAGCGGTTGAGTCGCCAAAAACTCAACATAGGAATTCATTTGAGGTTGGCGCAATTCTTCAGCTTGACATCCCCCTTGACGGGATGTATTCATCACCTTGGTGCGGAGCAAGTCGGTTCGCTCATCGCTTGCACCCGTCATGGCAGCCAGAATGTCCGCCATTGTGACTGTAGGTGAAGGTCCTGGTGGCGGTTGCGGTTGCGGAGCTCGCTGCTCCCGCTGTGGAGAGTTATCACCACCACCACCACCACTGGAACCACCCACCTCACCTATGGAACGAGTTTGCACCATTCTGCAATTGCAAGAGTTCATTATCAGCTCAACACTATCACTTGATTTATTCCATGAACAAAGTAGTGAAATACTGATAATGAAATCTTAACATGTAAGCAAAATGACTAAAGCGCAAACTGATGTACTAACAGCAAGGATTTAAAAGCAGATTGATCGGTCCTCAAACAAACCAGATTTTGATCCAGTTAAAAGCACTTTCATAACTCAAGTTGAATATCAAAGTTAAAGTTAACTTAAATATATTTCCAATGAGTATTCAAATGCCTCCATATCACTTCTGGATCAAAAGTTATGATTGCTCAAAGTTGATAGAATTTCTGGATAAAATTTGCCAACATCTCCTTTGTATGTGGCTGACTTTATCGCAGTTGTATACACAGATACATATGAATCTGAACCAACTTTGAACTACAACAATGTTGCATATCTCATAACCTTTCCAAAGGTGCATCACAGCTCCTCAGGAATTTTTCTACAGCAAGTTATGGCTTAAAAACAGAAAGGTCCAGAGAGGTTTTGCTGCTGTCCTGGTTCTGAACAGTTTGCCTTCAACTGGACTTTTCACCAACTTAACTTGTGATTTTGCCCTGGAGGTCTACAAGAAAGATGTAGAGCACTTGAAAATATTTCCAGAACTGTATTACACACCTTATTTGGTACTCAGAGTTATGCTCTGTCAAACTCCAGCAAGAGTTCCTGCCAGAAACAGAGCACTCTGTTTTTGAAATCTTTGAAACCTAAACCTTCTCTCATTTGAATCTTAGCTCAAAATAAGAGTTCAGTAACTAATATTTGTTTCAAACTTCCATTTTTAGTTGATAGTTAGCTCATGAATCATTTCTTTATAGGGAATAGGTTATTAAGTGTAGTACGGTGTCGATGCACCGTAAGAAATATGCTGGTCCTACGTAGCCTCAACAAAGAAAATCCTAACCGGACTATACCGGCATATTTGTTTTATCAGTGGCACTAAACGGTCTCTCGCACACGTGTACTACATGGGATACGTACGTGGTTAGTACCTGCAGAAGAACACTCAATGATGATGCACACATAGGTTTTCTCATTTCAGGCAGTTCCATATCATACTAAAAACATACGCCCCGTATCATTTCCATACGGGCCGTCCTTGAGTCGAGCCACGTCTCAAGGTACATGGTCACGTTTTCACACTACACGACGGGGAACCCGAGTAGAGCGTGAACGGCTCGTCACGGTTGGGAACACCCCAACAGATACCACCTACTGCCCTGCAGGGCACGCTGATGGCAAGCGCTGCGCATGTCCTTCTAGGCTATTTCCAGAAGAACACACTATCGCGTTACTGACCACACGATGGGATCTCCACTACTTGCCTATTGCACGCTAGGGATCAGCGTTTCATACGAACTCAGAAACATGAAAAGTCTAAGAGTTTCATATTGACGTCCCACACCAAGCTGTGAGACCTATCCCTGAACCACTTTCCTCGTCAGGGGAGCTAACCGAAATTGAACCGCTTTTGGTGGCGTTCCTTACCATGCTTACCTGAGCATAGGTGCGTCGTTACATAATCAAGATTCAGAATTATAACAAGTATGTTAGTGCTGCCACTTTAAGTAACTATACTACTATAGTCCTTATTTGGGCCAAATACCGTTTCCTCACCGTATCCTAAGTTTTTATCGTAATATGATCCTTATTCCGTGCACTATTACCAATGCGGCTTTGATACCATGCTGTGAGGGCCCGGTCCCGATCACGGGCCATGCCGCTCGCTCGGGAATCGCATTGGGTGGTGCCGTGCGATGCGGCACCCAACAGCACACATAATAAAGCATCATATTACATAAATCAAGCGGAAGCTTACAAAGTGTAAATTTTACAAATACTTCTCAAAATAATCTACAGCAGAAGACTATTACAGCTCACGTCTCATACCTATGCTAAGCAATAGAGAAGGTGTCCAGCCCGCGGACCCTTCTCGCTAGCAACACTATCACTATAGCAGCGGCATGGGTTGCCATGAGTTCACCACTCGGAGAGTTCCGAGTATCATCGGACACCCATACATATCAGCATACAGTTAATACCTGCAAAACAACTTATGCAGTATCCGTGAGCACGAAGCTCAGCAAGACTTAACCGTCACCCTAGTCATGAAACTCTACATGCTGAAAATAGAGGGCTGAATATAGAAGTTAGCACAAAAGATGAACTTGAGCTACAGGAGAGTCCTTACTTCAAGTTTTAAGCAACTTTTATAGCCCTCGTATAATTTACATCGAGACTCCACAATCAAATAAGAAACGCTTCATCTCGATGTCACTTGCCCGAGGTGAAAGTAACTTTAGTGAGCTACCGTAGACTCATACAGACCTTGCACCATTAACATTGAGATTCCACAATTAAACAAGAAACACTTTGCCTCGACGCTACTAGCCCAAGGCAAAAAATAAATTTAGTGAAAGTGTTGATCATTCCTCATCTCCATTATGAGATTACTCACAAAGCATATTAAATGTTTCCCCGTTTATTACTACGTCACGACACAGAGAACAAGTATGCTCGGTCCATTCTGCGAGCGACGGTGATTGCAATAAAAAACACCCGGCTGACATGACACGTACGCCCGTACTTGATGTTGCACACAGCAACCATCACTGACGCCGTACGTGGCAACCTTTCACACGACACCCAAATGTCGAACCGGTCCCACCGACTGGGATTAAGTCTCACTACGGCAAACCCTCGTAGAGCCGACTTCTCTATCCTTTCAGGACGGTGTAAAAGCCCAAGAAAAAGGGACTTGCAAAAACTTTTTATCACCTCACAACACCACAGTTTTGTTGTGAATATATTGTGAAGAGCAAGGAACCTCCATCAAAAGGGTGTTGGTTCAAACTCTCCACACATGTGATAACACATGAGAGGTGATTCTAAAACCAACTTAGAGTCATTCACATGGTTGGACCCTAGTTGGATTAAGACCACTGAGTTGAAGTACTCAAGTGCAAGGGGAGGGTTTAAAAATCAGAATTTCAACTAACGTCCAACTCAAAATTCAAATGAGGGGAGGACATAATGGTGATTCAAAACTGTTGTATTCAAACTCATGGTTGCAGCAGCTAACACAAGAATCAAAGTGCATATTTGGATTCCTTAGGTCCAAATTAGTGGGTAGTCAAAGTTTCAGTAATTTTTGAAAAGGTTTGCCACCCATTTTTCCAAAAAGGATCCAAATGTGCAAAGAATTCAAATATACATTTGAATTTGGGGGAGATTTGTCCAACTATACAAATGTAGCTCAGTTTTCGACTCCAAACATTTGAATTCATCACTTGCCAAGTTTTTGGAGATCTTTGAGGGATAGGGGACTGACTGGTGGGACCCACATGTCATTGGGGAGGTTAAAAAGGCACAGAGATCAACAGCCTTCGGGGTCAAGTCTTGCACTCGGAACAGAGCCGAGGTTTCCACCGTGAGCCACCGAGAAGCACCGGGCGACAGCTCCTGCTCTTCCCTCTCGCGCTGGCGAGCTCCTCGTGGGCCGTAGTAACTCACAGCCGTGCCCCAGCTCGCCACAACACCGAGACGACCCCCAGCGCTCGTTCTCTCGCACGACAGAACACCGAGGAGCAGCCGCCGTGATCAAGTCGCGCGGGAGCGATTTCCTCGCGCGTGCAAGCGTCGGAAAACCAGCAAAACCACATTCCCAGACCTCCCACGGCCTCCCCACACCAGTTCCAGTCGAGCTAAGCCACCACAGACCGAGAAAACGGTGTTCTTCGCGGCGGCCGGGGAGAACCGAGCAAAAGTGATCTCGTGGACAGCTCCAACTGCGGTGTGTCACGGCCAAGCTAGGCCATTTCTGGAAGCGCACGAAGTCCAGGCAACTCACCCCCGAAGCTCAGGATCAACCGTGGATTATCGGCAGAGAATTTTGAGACTTCCTTCCGAACGGTGCAGAACCACCTTCTGGTAAGAAACCCGCAAATTCCGGACGTATACTTGCTTAGAGCACACCATACTGCACTCACAGGAGATATACTTGACGGCGCCCAAGTTCACTTTGCAACCCTAGCTTGATTTTGGCGGTAGCCGGCGTATTTCCCGGTTTTCCAACCGCGGTTATGGCGGGAAGGATCGGGCTCACGGTGACCGCTAGGTTAGAGCTCTCCCCGAGCCTTTGCATGGCCCTGTCGACCTTCCCTGAGATCCCCCAGTGCTGAAGATCTCTTCCACTGAGGTTTTGGCGGGCTAAGTTGGTCGGGTGACATAGCCAAAGTGACCCCGGGCCGCTGCACCGTCGCCGGCTAGGTTAGGGCCACCGCCGACCGGAGAAGTTGGTGCCATCGTGTTCAGCGCACGAAATTAGGCCCAGGCGGCGAGTTTCCGGCCGAGAGGCGGCCGGGAAGCCGGGTCCGTCGAGGGGGCGGCGCGGGAAAAAAGGGGCTGGTGCGAGGAAGAAGACGAGCCGGCCGGGCCCGCTTGTCAGTTGCTTAATACACAGTGTGGGGATTTTCTGTTGCACCGGATCATCTGTGACAACGCGGAGAACAGTCCTGTGGCCCCGTGTGGTGTAGCCGAGGTGGTGACACGTGGGGGCCGGGCCTGCTGTCAGGGATTTGAACTTTTCCCGGTTAATTCGAATTTCAGAATTTTCCCAAATTTTAGAACCTCATAACTTTTGCTAGGAAGCTCCAAATTTAGTGATTCAAATTGGGTTGGATTCATCTTGCATATATCTATCCAAATATGCAACCCAATTGGTATGAAACCCAGTATTTAAATCTGGAAAATTCTTTAAAGCTTTTCAGCAAAAGAATTTTAGAGGGAGTTTGGTTCATCCAAAAATCCTAATATTTTTCTAGAACATTCTTTAGGATGTTAGTGAACCCTTGTAAAATTTTCGGACCATTTGGAGTTGATTTGATCAGGGCAATTCAGATTTGAAGGTGCTGTGTCCAATTGAATACAGAAACATTTTCAGAGAATTTCCAAAACTTGGAAATTCAGTTCTGGACAAACCTTATTTCCAAAATTGCTAGGAAAATTCATGCAAACTCTATGAGATACAATTCAAATTGTAATTCACTAAGTTGGGCATGGACAGGGGTGTTACCTCAGAAGTAATTCTTCTTTGCTTATTTGCTAAGAGAATTATTCTGAACAAACCACTCAATGAAAAGTGCTAATTTTTGGTCCAGAGTGTTTTCTTGTGGCAAGGAACTCACACAAAAATTCTCAGCTCCATTGGAGCTCTGGATCACCCCTGCTCTGTTTAACCACTTGAGGTGATCAATGTGGAAGAGGGGGATAACCACTTATCACTTAATCACGTGCTTAGATCCAAACCCAAACCACTAGCCCCAGTTTCATTTTAAATTCTTGAACAGAGTTCTAGTTGTTAAAAACTTGTTATTAGAACTTGTAGCAGAAGCAGTACCATAAACTTATGTGCATATCTATTAACATGTAGTATTTCATTAACGTGTAGTCGCTGAAGGCGAGGAGGCTCCGGAAGTACTCGACTTCCTCCTTCCGGAAGAAGAACTAACGACTGACCAGCAGCAACAAGGCAAGCCCCGGTTTGCATTAAGCCTTTTTTTAAGTTTTACTTTGTTTACATACGTAGCGTGAAGTGTGTATGTGCATTAGGTGTAGGATGGATGAATACCCAACTGCATAACCAGAATTTTTCCCCAAGAGTGAGGGTAGTGTCTAGGGCCTCGAATAGTCAGGCTATGCTATTGATTCATAGGACTTCGGTACAAGTCGAGTAGTTGGAATCTACTCGCGAGTTAGGCTTAGTACACACGGGGTTGGTTCGAGTGATGTGAGATCACCTGGCAGGGGCTAGGGCGCAGCAAGAGGAAGTCTTGTGTGCGCAGCCCTGTCCGTGTCGATTGAGGACCGATCCGTGTGCGGTCCACACTGATCAAGTTTGAACGTACCGAAGGCATATCGGATATATGGGCCCGAATAAAACGATGTAACCTAAACCTCCGGGCGTCGAGGCATAACACACCGATTTATAGGTGTAGGCTGAGGGCAGCAAGGTGGAAATCTGCTAACGGGCATAGAGAGATGCTCCGTGTAGGGAACCTCCTGCTCATTTCGGTGCGACCGGTTCGACGTTTGGGCTGTTGGGTGAAAGGTTGTCCCGTACGACATCGAGTGAGCGTGCTGTGCAGCTCCACGGGTGGGCGTACGTGACGTGCTCTTTGGGTTTCCCTGCAGGTGTATATCGAGTCGATTCGCCGTCCCTCGCGGTGAAGAGTACCACTTGGTCACTGAGTGGGTACGTAGGCTAATGTATGAAATGTGATGATCTAATACTGCTGTTATGATATAATTGTATTTCTACATGTGTGTCACCAAATATTGCTTACAAAATTTCAGATTCCCGAACTGTTAACTTGTTGCTAAAAGATGAATTAAGAATGAACTTGTAGGCGCGCCCATTTGCTGCAATGTTACTATCCTATGTTCATTGTACACCTCGTGTAGAGTTTCATGCCTAGGTGAGTCAGTTAAGTCTTGTTGAGCCCTCGTGCTCACGGTTGCTGCTTAAGTGTTTTTCAGATGAGGAGCCACCCACGGACTCGGAGTACGAGTCCACCAGCGAGGGTTACCCTCCGTCGGGGACCACGGCTGAGTGGGAGCCGTACACGCCGCGCTGAGCTGAGACGTGCAGCTAGTGTGGGTTGCCCTAGGGATGGGCAACCAACTCTTGCTAGATAGGCGGGCGTGAGATGTATAAAAGAAACTTCCGCTGTGTAATAAAGACAATAGTTTGTAACTGAAGGTTGAACCCGTTTGTACAGTTTCAGTTTGTTTTCCCATGTAATATGTGGTGTCCTTATGACGTGTGCTGTCGGGTGTTGATCGTGCGGCATCACCCTCTGTGATCCTGGATGGGCGGATGCCGGTCCGCCACAAACAGTGAGATATGCCTCGACACTCAGGTTAACATGTTACATCGGTTTCCTGGGTCCCATATAGCCAGTATGCATCCGGTACACAACTCAAACTTGTCCAACGGGCCGCACACGAGAACGAGCCTTAATCGACTCAGACATAGACTAGATTCACAGGACCACGTCCTTGAGCCTTCCATCCACTGCTCGGTCTCCATTCCCAACTATGAGGATCAATTCCCAACTCTTCCGATTGATCCCCCTTAATCCCGGTTCACGAGTAGGAAACGGTCTACTCGAGTTATGCCTCTTTTAATCAACTTTTGTTAACTTGAGATCAGCAGTAATAACCAATTGATAACCTACTCTACATTATACTCCAGGGTTTTCCGGGTCATGCATTTAGAGTTTCATACCATCTAGACTTAATGTAATAAACAAAATGCTAGACAATATAAAGTGAATACAAATAAAAAACTTGTAAGTTTTGATGCAAACCGGGGTTTGCCTTTGTTTTGCAGGGAACTTATATATATATGAAGTTCAATAGTGAGGACCACTTGAGGCTTGATCAATTGCTTTCCTCCTTCCTTGATCTATACTCCGATGACTTCAAATCCTTCCCGTAGATGCTACACGTAACAAATATGCACATGGATTTAATTGTAAAGATTTTTGCTAACAAGTTCTAATAACAAGTTTAAAAACTGGAACTCTGTTTAAGAATTTAAAATGACACTGGTGCTAGTGGTTAGGGTTTGGGTCTAAAAAACATGATTAAGTGCTAAGTGTCTCTCCCTTTTCTAAGTTGATCACCTTAAAAGGTTTAAACAGAACAGGGGTGATCCAGAGCTCCAATGGAGCTGAGAATTTTCTTGTGAGTTCCTTGTCACAATAAAGTAGTCTGGACCAAAATTTAGAATTTTTCAATGAGTAGATCACTTAGAACAATTCCTTAGGCATTTATGCAAAAGGAAATTAATTCTGAATAAACTTGCACTTTCATGCAAATTCAAGTGAACTGCACTTTCAAACCTAGCTCAGGGAGTATGCATGAATTTTGCTAGGATTTTTGGAGCTAAGAATTTCTTAGGACTGAATTTCCAAGTTTTGGAAATTTTCTGAAATTGTTTCTGTACTCATTTGAACACAGCAAATTCAAATCTGAATTCCCCTAATCCAATAAACGACAAGTGAGCTTAAACTTTTACAGGAGTTCACTAACATCCTAAAGAATATTCTGGCAAAATTTGAGGATTTTTGGATTAACCAAACTCCCTCTAAAATTCTTTTGCTGAAAAGTTTTAAAGAATTTCCAGAATTAATTAATGAGTTTCATACAAATTGAGTTGTATATTTGGACAGAGCTATTCAATATGAATCCAACCCATGAATCACTAAATTTGGAGCTTCCTAGCAAAAGTTATGAGGTTCTAAAGTTTGGGGAAAATTCTGGAATTTGAATTAACCGGGAAAAGTTCAAATCTCTGACAGCGGGTCCGTCCAACACGTGTCACCTCCTCGGCTAGACCACACGGGGCCACAGGACTATTCCCTGCAGTGTCACAGACGATCCCGTGCAACAGAAGATCCCCCACCCTATTCACTGAGCGGCTGACGTGCAGGCACGGCCACCTCATCTTCTACCTCTCGCTCCCGCGCCCGCGCGCCGCCGGGCTCGCCGGAACTAAGCTGAACTTTGCCGTCCGGCCAGCTCCCGAGTTCTCCCTCACTGCTAGGGCCTAAAATCGTGCACTGAACACGATGGAAGCATTTTCCCCAACCGGCGGCGGCTCTAACCTAACCGGCGACGGTGCGGTGGCTCGGCACACCATCGGCAACGTCTGCCGACTAACCTAGGCCGCCAAAAGCTCCATGAAATGGCGCGACAGCACCGGTGGATGCTAGGGAAGATCGTCCAGGTGGTGAAACAGCCCGGAGATGGCTCTAACATAGCTTGCACCGTGAGCCCGACCCTCCCCACCATAGTCGGGAATTTGAAGATTTCGTACCCGAGGGTGTTTTTGCACCGGCCGAGAGAAAACTGTGAAATACTCCGGCGACGATCAATCACTTGGCCCAAGCTTTGGGGTCGAGCAGCGTGGAGTCTTGGCACGTCCAAAACCACTCTTTCTCGGCGGTGAAAAGCCCTCTGCCGAGCTGTCCACGAGAGCACCTCCACTCGGCTTCTTCCGGCCACCGCGAAAAACACAAAGCTCTTGGGTTGCTATTGCTTAGATCGACTGGGAATGGTGCGAGGAGGTCGTGGGAAATCCCATGGTGCTGTCTTGCTGGGTTGCCGAGGCTTGCACGCGAAATGAAACAGCTCCCGAGCGATCGACCACGGTGGCGGCTTCTCTGTTCTTTAGCGTGCGAGAGGGATAGGACCGGGTCTTCGGCGCTGTGGCGACACGGGGCACGGCCGGGAGTAAAGACAGGCACGAGCAGCTCGCCAGCGTGAGGAGGAAACGGTGAGGCGGTCGCTCGGTGCCCTCTCGGTGTCACGCTGCGGCTGCCCGGCTCGGGTGGGAAGAAATAAAACAGAGACATTGCTCTGACTTTAGCTGCAAGTTTTTTACTGCCTCTATGCCATGTGGGTCCCACCAGTCAGTGCCCCCATATCCCTCACAAGATCTCCAAAATTTGGCAAGTGACCAATTCAAATGTTTGGAGTTGAAAACTGAGCTGCCTTTGGATAGTTGGACAAATTCCATCCAAATTCAAATGTATATTTGAATCCTTTGCATATTTAAATCCTTTTTGGACAAATGGACAGCAAACCTTTTCAAAAATTAATGAAACTTTGCCTACCCACTAATTTGGACCTAAGGAATCCAAATATGTAATTTGATCCTTGTGTTAGGTGCTGCAAACAAGATTTTGAATACAACAGTTTGAATTACCATTTGTCCTCCCCTCATTTGAAATTTGAGTTGAACATTTAGTTCAAACTCTGATTTTTAAACCTTTCCATTGCACTTGAGTACTTTAATTCTGTGAGTTTAATCCACCTAGGGTCCAAACATGCAAGTAACCCTAAGTTGGTTTTTAGAAAAATCTCTCATGGGTTACCATATGTGGAAAAAGTTTAAACCAGCCCCCTTTTTCATACACATGACACCAATCTTAGTGCAAACTCAAGTTTCTTTGTATTCACAATTTTGGGACCTTTACACCTGCTACCCACGCTGCTGGGCTAAGGCCTGTGATAGCAAAGCATTAGCACATTAATAATAATTAAATAATATAGATGTTTAGTATTTTAAGTTCTTACATGTATTGCCGCTTGCATCTGTGCCTAGTAGCTAGCTTGATATTGTGAGACCTATGTGCTAAATACATTGGCAATTATGTTAAAAGTGATTTTTTACATGCAAAGTTTTGAATATATCTGAGAATCTCACTTCGGATTGTCTAAACTTACGGGAACTCATTTTGGAATGTACGAACTTGTCGCACACATGAGCTGCATATGTTTTTCACTTTGGACTGTCCGAACTTTTCTTTGTGTAATGCATAATGGCTGTTTTGGACTGTCCGAACTTTCTACGTGCTGAAAAAATTGTGCGGCTGTTATGTTTTTAACTTGCAATGCTTCAAACTTGCTTTTTGGCTTATGAGAAGTTTGATTAGTATCCATTTACTAAGTTTTTGATGTTTTTTGGATGATTATATGGTGGATATTATCTTGCTATGTTTGTAACATGCTTATGTGAGGTGCTAACATAAGGTGTTGTGGTTTTCGGACTAATGTGAGTCAAGTTGAGGACTTGTGCTTGGAAGATTTGCTTGCTTATTCATATGCAGGTGTTGCTTGAGGTCAAGACATAGCTGGTGACGGTGATCCATTGAACTAGTCTTAGCAAGGAGATGAGGTTCAACAACCAAGTTTGGGACGAATTGTGGTTGAGTTGATCGGGAAGTCACGCAGCATGTTTGGGTCAAGAACAATGCATATGAAGATATCATGGACGTTTTGGAAAGTGTTTGCACGTGTGCAAGGGGTGTATAGACGTGGCATCCAAGGCGTGGTGAAGAGATATGGACGTGAACATATGGCCAGAGAGGTCCAACCGGCTGGATTATGCCTCAGGCGGTGGCCGAGGTGGTTATCGTGTGTTTATGGAAGGTTTAAAGTTTGTTCTGGTTAGATTTCATGGTAGGCACGATGTTGAGTTTATTTAAGAATGTTTGGGACGTCCCTAAGGTGTTTGGAAATCTTAATATTGCTTCTATCTGCGTATGGAAGAGTCTTGAGCAGTTATGGAAATTTTTGGTTGAAACTGGGTAAGAGTAGGGAGACCTAGTTTCGATTGGGTTGGCCTAAGGGCTGATCAGAAAAGCAAGGGAGGCCAGAGCTCATGGAGCACGACGTTGGGCTGTTCCTCTGTGTTTTTATCAATAAAATTCATAGTTTAGATAAGCTTTTGTGCCTTGTTCGTCCGACTTGTTTTTGGCAAGTTTTTCTCGTCGAGTTTGTGGACAATTGTCGTGATTCTTTTTGCGTTGTCTTCACAACTTGATGCTCTATCATATGTGAAAATTTCACAGTCATTGGATTTGTGTTTTTGAGTTACACAAGTTTCTTTGCAGCGTTGCAGATCTATTTTTTTTTACTCGGGTAGAACAAATTGACCTTTGTTCGATCTTTTGATCATAACTTGAGTTTTACTCAATGAATTTTCGTGATTCTTGTTGTTGTATCTTCGTGAGTTGATTCTATATAATCTCTACTACTTTTGTCACTGTCGGTACCCGCGATATGGGGTATCCCCGCGCACAGGGGAAAATGCCTAAGGATCTCGCCCTTCTCCGCGGGGAAAGCTCCGAAGGCGCCACGTGTCCAGTGGGGCCGGACCTCCCTCCATCAGAGGAGAGCTCCGGGCTCGCCACGTGGCCTACAGCAGCCAGACCTCCCCCCCCCCCCCCCCCCCCCGTGGGGAGAACTCCGAAGGTGCCACATGTCCCGCGGGGCCGGACCTCCCCCTCCTTAGAGGAGAGCTCCGGGCCCGCCACGTGGCCGTCAGAAGCCGGACCTCCCCCTCCACGGGGAGAGGACCGAAGGCTCCACGTGTCCTGCGCGGCCGGACCCCCCTCTCCTCTGAGGAGGGCTCCGGGCCCGCCACGTGTCTAGCAGAAGAACGCTGCCTGCCCCCGAGCGGTAGGCAGTGGGCGTAAAGACGCTCCATACCTTGCCCGTACAAGGTATTCAAGGCCCGCGTCTTCCCAAGACGCGGAGACGCGGAGCACGCCTCTGTTAGGTGCCGTTGCACCCAGTCACATCACAGACTGGCGCGCGGTGTCAGAGCCTGCCAGCTAATAAACGCAGCGACAAGACATCCCATGCCGCCCCCGCCGTCATCGACCACTACGACTAGCATGCGGCATGGGCAGGGCTGCAAGACGAAGACTCAGAAGCCTTCGCCAGAGACAACTACTGGCATAACTGCAGATACGGTAGATAACAGTCAATCTCCCCGGGACCACCTGTCGGGTCCCGGGACCACCTGTCGGGTCCCGGGCCCCCCTTGTAAGCCACCCGAGTCTTGGACTATAAAAGGCTCGGGTAGGCAACGTTAGCAAGGGTTCGCACCTCCGCAACTCTAGTCGTTCGCACTCCCGCAACTCATACGCTAGACATCTCTCATCCCCAAGCTCAGGACTCCGGTTCTGAGCAACAAGCAATACAGCGAGCTCCATAGCTCGCCGTGGACGTAGGGTTTTACGCTCCGACGGCCTGAACCACGTAAAACTCGCCGTGTCAAGCTCTTACTAACTCGTCCATACGCTCAAGCTCTCCGCAAGTGACTAGCCCCACCGAAGAAAGAACCTCCGCGGGCTGCCTAGTGCAGGCCCGGGGGAAGTGTCGACCGAACACTTCGACATTTGGCGCGCCAGGAAGGGGGACTTTTCCCTTGCGCGACGAGTTTCCGCCGACGAAGATGACCAAGCTTCCTTCAGCGGCAAACTCTCCTCCCCCGCGTTCGCGGCGAACCGTGACCAGGGGGGAGTACATGTCGACACACTTAGGACGGAGTGTGTCGGTGCAAGCTGGGAGCCAGCAGCCGGCTCTGGCAGCACCGACCCCGGCAATGCAGGCTCCAACCAGCGTCAGGTCTTCAGTAGCGCTGGGCATACCCGGTGGGGGTGCGCTAGCTGCAGCAAGAGCGCTACTGCACAATCCGCCTGCTGGGGACGCGCCTCAGGCAGCGACCCAGCAGTGGATTCGCGAGGTAGACCGTCTCGTCGTCGCCGCCGAAAACCCTCGACTTCAGCGGGGACGACGCTCCGGCCAACCGGCTGTGTCGCTGATGCGCACGCCAATGGTTGACGAGCAGACGGCAGATTCCAGCTCCACCAGGCTCCAGTCGATGGATCTGAGGACAGAGCTGGAACGGTGCCACTTGAGCCAAGATGCCCGAGTGTTCCTCGAGCGACGTCGAGAAAGGCGTCGCACCCAAGAGGCTGGCGACAGCATGACGTCGGCCTCGACCCAGCCTGAAGGGCAGATCTTCGCCACGCGAGCTCTGCCCCAGGCGTACACCGCGCAGCATATGCCACAACCATATGCCCTGCAAGCGGCGTCCCCGGTCTATGGAGCAGCCTTGCCCATACCGGGGTACACTGTGCCAGGTGCAAACCAAGCATTCACGGCACCAATACCTGCGGCAACAGGGGCAGGATGTGCGGCTCTTGCACCCCACCTTCGCTTCGTGAGGTGGCCACGCAAGTTTCGACCGCATCTGCCCGAAAAGTACGACGGCAGCGTCAACCCGGCGGAGTTCCTCCAGATCTACTTCACCGCCGTACTTGCAGCAGGAGGGGATGAAGCTGTCATGGCCAACTACTTCCCCGTCGCCTTGACCGGCCCAGCCCGGTCTTGGCTCAAGAATCTCCCTCAGGGTTCCATAACTTCCTGGGAAGAGCTCTGCCGGCAGTTCATCGCCAACTTCGGCAGCTCCTACACCCGTCCCGGCACGGAGCTTGACCTCCACGCCATCAAGCAACAACCTGGGGAGTCACTGCGCTCCTTCATCCAGCGGTTCTCCCAGGTACGCAACACCATCCCGCACATTCGAAGTGCTTCTGTGGTGGTAGCGTTCCGGCAGGGTGTCCGGGACGATAAGATGCTTGAGAAGCTTGCGACCAGAGAGGTCTGCGATGCCTCTGAGCTCTTAAGCTTGGCGGACAAGTGCGCCAGAGCAGCCGAAGGACGGAATTGGCACTCAATGCCAGCTTCCGAAGCCGGAAGACAGCCCGAAGACGGCGGAGTTCAAGCTGAGCTCCAGACCACGTCAGACAGCCAAGAGCCAAGCACTGGCTGACTTTGTGGCTGAGTGGACGCCAGAAGGCTGACCCAGGGGGCCGCGAAGACGGTGAACCAATGTACTGAGCTCCGGTCTTCAGCGGGCCTCACTGGACGCTCTTCTTCGACGGCTCCTCGCGAAAGCAGGGGGCCAGTGCCGGCGTACTGCTTCTCATGCCATCGGGGGAGCAGTCTTGGTACATGGTGCATCTCAATTCCAAGGCAACCAACAACTTGGCAGAGTATGAAGCACTCATCTTTGGCCTAAAAGACAGTCCTGTCTCTGGGCGCTCGCCAGTTGTTGGTGCAGGGCAACTCCCAGCTAGTTATCAAGCAAGTTAAGGGTGAATGCCCCTGCAATGACCCACAGCTAGCTGCTTATCTGCTCCGCGTGTGGATGTTGGAGAAAGACTTCCTCGCCTTGGACCTGCGCCATGTACCGCGCGCTGGCAAGGCCGCAGATGGTACCATCTCACCGTCCATGCGCTTTACCGCCACTGCTTGCATACATGGTGTTGACATTGATTGGTGCGTTCTTCCAATCGTCGTCTTCATCGTGAATCTTAACCACCTCCTCCCCATATTTCTCCTACAAATACAAGCAATACATAAAACGTGTCAGTAGCAATTGTCGGTACCATGCGAACCAGGTACCCCCGCATAGCAGATAAAAAGCACCTGGGCCCCCGCCTTCCCGGCTTAGGCGGGCCCCAGGGTAAGCCACGCGCTCTTGACCCCGTGGGATGTCCCGTGGTTGCCACATGTCTCCAGGCCCTCAGCCCGGAGACCGGCCGAGGGTGACCTTGGGAGCTGTCACGTGTCCAGTAATGCCGGACCCCATCTTCCACCAGGGAGGGCTCCGATGCTGCCACGTGCCCGGAACCTCCGAGCCACGCCCCCCCGCTAGAGAGAGCACCAGAGATGTCACGTGTCTTGCAGCCCCAGATCCGACCTCCAGCATGGGAGGGCTCCGGTGCTGTCACGTGGGCAAAAACTCCGGGTGTACCTTCCCCCTGGGGAAGGCCCCAGATGTGCCATGTGTCCTGCAGCTCCGGGTCCGACCTCCAGCATGGGAGGGCTCCGGTGCTGCCACGTGCCCAACAACTCCGGACCACCCGCTAACTCTGCAAGACCACTCCGGTGGAGACGCGTGTCTCGGGGGGGTACCCGCCCGGGCGTCACTCTGATGAGCAACAAGCAGATGGCCGAGGAGTAAAGAAGACGGTACACTGTCAGGCTGAGCATTTAAGGCTCACTCCTTCCCCAGAAGCACGGCGCACGGCGCGCACCTCCGCCCTCTGTCTGTTCGCTATTACGGTGAAACATAGGGCGGCGAGGCGTGATGGCGCAACAGTGACTCTCAACGGCGCTGAACCACCCTGCAGAGCAAGGAGATGCGGTGACAAGACGGGTACTTCATCATCACCTGCTACCAGGACAGAGGCGCCCGACGGGACAGGCGGCGCACCGTAACTCCACCGACAGCAACGATACGTGTAGCTGTAAATGCCTATATCATGTATAGGCGCAGGTAGCCATGGGGCCACTTGTCGGGCCCCGGGCCGCATTGTAACTGCCTCGGCATTGAGCTATAAAAGGACCGGAGCAGCCTATGGGAAAAGGGTTCACAACCCAGCCAAGTCATTCTCACACGCGAGCAAGCAACACGTCAAGCACTCCCGTGGACGTAGGGTTTTACGCTCCGGCGGCCCGAACCACGTAAATCCTCGTGTCTCTCTTGCCATTGTGTCCAGACCTTCGAGATCCACTAGCCCCACCGAAGAAAGAACCTTCGTGGGCTGCTTCCGAGCAGACCGGGGGAAGTGTCGTAGAGAACACTTCAACATTTGGCGCGCCAGGTAGGGGGCTTCTTGGTTCTTGAAGCTGTTCGTGAAGCCCATAATGGTGAACATCCAATCCGATGGAGGGCCTTTCCGTCCCTTATGCTGCCAGCGGCGGGGGGAGCAAGAAACGTCCTCTGAACCAAGAGAGGGACCGTCTGCTCCGACGCCAGTCCCAGCAGCGATGGTGCCAGTTCCCTCTTGGCAGCCTTCGGTTGTGATGGTGTCGCAGGCGCCGGCCGAGGCCAGCTCGGAGAGCTCGCTGCTAGCAGCCCATGCACTCCTCCACAACCCCCCCGCGCACGGGAGCTTCCCCATTCGCTGCTGAGTAGTGGCGCAACAACGTCGACCACCTGGTTGTCGCCGCGCTCAACTCATTAGCAGCGGCGGTGGGCCGGGGGCCACGCACCGCCAAGCGCCCGCAACAGCAGCTCGACAGCGATGGTAGCGACCGTTAGTGCCTGGTCCACAACTCCAAACGGCACAGTGCCAGGGAGTGCCGGGAGATACATAAGCTAGCAGGGCACTTCTGAGATCTTTGACAGCGGCACCAAGATGGTGCACCCTTTCGCCAGTGAGAGGGCAAACAAAAAGCTGACCCAGAGGTCAGCAATGTTCAGGAGGCAGAGTACCAAGACGCCCAGCAGGCATCGAAGGTAGTCTATGACCAGGGAGAAGGCTCTGGCCCAGGCCACACCTTGGATGAGCGTCGAAAGACGCTTCATGTGATGTACAAGGGGTCATGGGACATCACGTCCCGACGAGACGTCAAGACCTTCCGGCGGGAGATCATGGTGGTATCGCTTATCCCTAAGATGGCTCCCTAGCGCAAATGGATGGAGACGGAAATTAGCTTCACCACCTCCGACTGTCCGAAGAACATGGCGGGGGCTGAGCAGCTACTGCTCATCGTCTCCCCGACCATAGCTAACGTGAAGCTCTACCACGTGCTGGTTGACAGAGGAGCAGGCCTCAACCTCATCAGCCTTGCAGCCTTCCAAAAGCTACAGATCCCCATGAGAAAGCTGGCCCCGTCGCACCCATTCTCTGGAGTTGGCCCGGGGTCCATTCTCCCACGCGGTAGCATCACCCTCCCGGTGACGTTCGGGACGTCCGAGAACTACCGCACCGAGAGCGTTGTCTTCGGCGTGGTGGAGGTGAATCTCCCCTTCAACGCCATCCTCGGCAGGCCAGCGTTGTACCAGTTCATGGCCATAGCCCATTACGGCTACCTAGCGCTGAAGATGCCGACCCCGAGTGGCGTCCTCAGAGTCCGAGTAGATCGGACCGCCGGAGTTGCAGCGCTGGAGAAGCTCCAGGCCCTGGCAGCTTAAAGGAGGAAGCCCCCGGGGGTGTTGGGACAAGCAAGGAGCCACCCAGCACACGACAGTGTGGCTCATCCTCCGTACCTCGCATACAGCCCTCGAGTGCGGAGGAGGTCCCGGTCAGGGTTATCCAGATAGGCTAGGGCGCTTCCTAGACCACCCGCATTGTGAGAAACTTGGGTAGCAAATAGGAACTCACGCTCATCACCTTCCTCCAGGCTAACATCGATGTGTTTGCTTGGCAACCATCGCAAATGCCTGGAATCCCCAGGGAGGTGATCGAGCACCATCTGAAGATCCACCCCAACGCTAAACTAGTGATTCAAAAGTCTCAGAAGCAGTACGTCAAGCGGCAGAACTTCATTCGTGAAGAGATCAAGAAGCTGCTCGATGCCGGCTTCATCCGAGAAGTTCACCACCCGAGATGGTTGGCCAACCCCATCGTGGTACCCAAGGCTGGCGGGAAGCTGCGATTGTGCATCGACTACACCAGTCTAAACAAGGCATGTCCTAAAGACCCTTTTCCCCTCCCGTGAATAGATCAAATTGTAGATTCTACTTCTGGCTGTGATCTGCTGTGCTTCCTGGGTGCTTATTCCGGTTTTCACCAAATACCTATGTCTAAGGAAGATGAAGAGCACACTGCTTTTATAACAGTAGATGGCCTTTATTGTTATGTCTCTATGGCATAAGGCCTTAAAAATGCCCTACCTACCTTTGTGCGTGCCATGCCTAAGACATTCAGGGATCTGATAAGGGAACTAGTAGAGGTGTACGTTGATGACATCGTGGTGAAGGTCAAGTCGCATACATCTCTGTTGGACAACTTATCCTTAGTCTTCGATAAGTTACGCACCACTCGGACAAAGTTAAACCCGGATAAGGGCGTATTCGAAGTTCCTGCCGGGAAGCTCCTCGGTTTCCTGGTCTCGCACGAAGAAATCAAGGCTAACCCCGACAAGATCAAGGCTATATAGATGATGCGACCCCTCACCCAAGTCAAGGATGTCTAGAAGCTCACCGGATGTCTGGCCACACTCAGTCGGCTCATCTCCCGACTAGCAGAGTGTGCCCTCCCATTCTTTAAGCTTCTGCGGAATCCAGACCTTTTGTATGGACTGAAGAAGCTGACAAGGCATTCCAAGAGTTAGAGAAGTAGCTTACCTTGCTACCAATAATGGTCGCTCCAGAGCCGGGTGAACATCTGTTGCTCTATACTTCCGCAAAGGAAGAAGTTGTCAGCATGGTCTTTGTCGCGGAATGTCCAGAACTTGAGCGACCCCAAACACCAAGCGAAAATCCTACTGCTGGTCGCGAGACTCAGAATCCAGGTCCCGCAGGGGAGGCCGACGTAACCCTAGCCAAGGGTGCCTCCGGATCCCAGACCTCTTGCCAATGGAGGAAAATGTTCTGGACCCCTCTGGGAGGGTCTAGACCACCCATCAACCGATCTACTACATCAGAGAGGTCCTCCATGATGCCAATACGCGGTATTCGGAAGTCCATAAGTTGCTCTATGCAGTGCTGATTACGTCAAGGAAGCTCCGCCACTACATCCAAGCTCACAAGGTGTCAGTGGTAACGACCTACCCACTGAAGGCAGTACTCCACATCCCCAACGCAATGGGGAACATAGCAAAGTGGGCAGCTGAGCTGGCGGAGTTCGACCTCGACTTCTTACCGTGCCACGTTGTCAGGAGCCAGGCACTGGCGGACTTCGTGGCGGAATGGACCCCACCTCCATGCCATCCAGGGGGGTCAAGACGACGGTGACCTGGAGCCCAGACCTCCGGTGCTCAACGGACCCCACTATACACTCTACTTTGATGGTTCCTCGTGAAAGCAGGGAGCCGGAGCGGGGGTCCTGCTCATCTCACCAGTGGGGGAGCAGTTCAAGTACATAGTGCACCTCAACTTCAAGGATACAAACAACATGGCAGAATATGAAGCCCTCATATTTGGGATGAGTACTGCCCTGTCCCTAGGCATGCGGTAGATGCTAGTCAAAGGAGACTCTCAGCTTGTCATCAAACAAGTCAGGCGTGAAGATGGAGAAGGAGTTCCATGCCTTGGAGTTGTGCCATATCCCCCGCGCCGACAATGCGGTAGCAGACGACCTTTCAACGAGAGCCTCTACATGGGCCATAGTCCTCGAAGGCATGTTTGAAAGGAAGCTACAACGTCCAACAGCCTGGCCTGCCGATCCAGGCGAAGGGGGCGAGTCCAGCACCTCGAAGCTGGTAGTCCCGGCGGCCCTGCAATCATGGCACTCGCCAAGGATCGTATGCGTTACTAGGAACTCCGTGCAACCCGGCGCCCAAGATCCAAATGCTCAAGTAGGACCCGATGCATGGATCACGGAGATCCGGACCTACTTGAAAGAAAATATCCTTCCTTATGAATATGTATCCGCTGAACGGATCATTCGTATAGCTAAAAGATACACACTGGTGGATGGGGATCTCTACCAGTGTGGTGCCAACATCGTTTTATTGCGGTGCATAACCCGGGAGGAGGGCTGCGAGCTGCTCGCAGAGATCCATCGAGGCGAGTGCGGTAACCACGCTTCGTCCCACACGCTGGTCGGTAAAGCCTTCTGGCATGGCTTCTACTGGACGGCAGCTCTCCTGGATGCCGTCGAGCTGATCAAGAGATGCAAGGCATGCTAGTTCCATGCCAAGCAGATCCACACACCGGATCAAACACTACAGATGATCCCGCCCTCATGGACATTTGCAGTATGGGGGCTGGATATCCTGGGGTTATTCCTCAGGGCCGTCGAAGGGTACCGGTGCCTCTATGTCACTGTAGACAAGTTCACCATGTGGCTAGAAGCAACCCCTGTAGTCACCATCAACAAGCAGTCCACAGTAAAATTCATCAAGTTAATAATCTGCAGGCTTGGCGTCCCGAACAGGATCATTACTGACAACGGGACCCAGTTCACCAGTGCAGTGTCTCAAGGATACTGCGAAGACCTTGGTATCCAGGTCTGTTATGCGTTCGTTGCTCACCCAGAGAGCAACGGCCAGGTCGAGAGAGCCAATGCTGAGATACTCAGGGGTCTCAGGACAGGTACCTACGATGACCTGGAAAAGCATGGTGCCAACTGGATTGAGAATCTTCCATGCGCACTATGGGCTAGCCGGACATCACCCAGCCGAGCCACAGGGGAGACTCCCTTCTTCCTAGTCTACGGCGCCGAGGCCGTCCTCCCTCTAGAGATCACCTTGGGCTCCCCTCATGTCAAGGCATACGACGAAGCCACGCAGGACCAGGACCGGCGTGAAGGTCTCGAGCTCGTTGACGACCACAGATGGCAATCTACAATCAAAACGCGCGGTATCGCCAGGCGCTCCGATGCTACTACCAGCGATCCGTGAGGAGCAGAGAGCTGCAGGTCGGTGACCTCGTGCTCCGGCGAATACTTACCCCGGAGGGGTCTAACAAGCTTTCCCCCAATTGGGAAGGACCCTTCCGGGTGACGCAAGTATGCCAACCAGGATGCTTCCACCTGGCGATGGAGGATGGCAACCCGATTCCAAATCCTTGGAACATTGAGCACCTCCGCAAGTTTTACCCATAGCTTAGGGTAAGGCGTTTCTCCCCTGTAAAAGGGCCACAGAGACTAGGTCCGGTGCCCCGAATAGCCAAACTCCGGGGGGGGGGGTGCCCTTGCTACTCCGGTATAAGTCATTAGGACCTTTGTACAGCCCGACTCCTCCTATGTACCACCATTAAAAAAGGGAACGGTAGTCTCCCTTTCGAGCTCGCATGCATTTTTTCCACACATCTCAACGTGTACATATTTGTATCTCCCTGAATCGCCCTTGGCCAAGGTTTTGCGACAAGGAGGAAACATCAGAAGCACCTATAAGTGTCTCTAGACCCCCCTGGTTGCCTTCCTAGTTGGGTCCGGTGATGCCAATACGATGTTCCCCCCTCCGGAGCGCCAGGTCACGAGGCGCCCAGGGTATGTAGCCCACGAAGCTTGCCCTATGCCCTCACCGCGCATGCTCTACCCTGTCAGAACAGCACCAAGGTGCTGGGAGCCCGGTATGGGACTCCGATCTGTGAGGCTAGAACCTCAGCTTTCCGAGGGGGACACTCACAGACCCCAGAGGCCGGAGTCTCCCGAGGGATCCAAAGCTGATGTCTTGTACCTTTTTAGCAGGTGTCCCCAATCAATTGGGCACACCTGCCAGGGGGCCACCACAACCGGTCAAGCCAAGTAAGATGAAAGGCCAGTAAAAAAGTCTTCCATTCATCACAGGGATACAAGACAAAACGTAAAAGATAAAGGAAAATATACAAGAGCTGGGGGCCGCCTATGACTCACCCGTGTTATGCCTAAACCACCCAGCGACGAGAGGTCCTAGGTCCTCGACCATAGACCGGGCTGCCGCCTCTCTCGCAGCGACGGGCCTTGGATGACTGGCTCCAGTAGGACATTGGGGTCCCAGCTTCAGAAGCAGGTCAACACATGTGTCGCAACCTCGTTAGCCAGGGCTTTTCCCTCCGTCTCCAGCAGGTTGACGACAACGTCTTCCAACGCTGCCATCTTTGAGCTTGCAGAGTTGAGCGCAGGGGGCACTTGGCTCATCTCCTGCAAAGCATCGCCGACACGCACTGGGCTGAAGCCAAAAGGCACTAGAGCTGACTCAGCACGGCCCAGGAAAGTCCTAGACTTGCTGGATCTCCGCCGTGCGTGAGGTCTGGAGCTCCTAAAGCTCGCACCGAGCCGCTGTGTAACACACTCAATTTCACTACCATGCATTGCATACATTTTTCATTTAGAGGAGCATTTAAAAAGAAGAAGAAATGGAGAAAGGAATATAGAAATGAAAAGTAATGAAGATAAAATAGCTAAATTGAGCCACCCCAATTTTCCCCCAAATTTCCCCCTTCCCTAAAATTCCCAAATTCTTCCCAATTTTTCCTGATTTTCCCCAAATTCCCCAAAATTCCCCTAGGGTGAATTTCCCCCACATTTGGTGGGAATTTTCCCCCAAATTGGCCACACCAAATTAGGGGGAGACCCCTTGGCCGCACCCCTTGAGGGGGGAACCCTAGTCCCCCACCTCTAGGACTCTTTGGTGAAGTCCCCCACCTCTAGGACTCTTTAGTTAAGTCCCCCACCTCTAGGACTCTTTCGTTAAGTCCCCCACCTCTAGGACTCTTTGTCCCCACCCCTAGGATTCTTTGGTTGAGTACCTTACCTTTAGGACTCTTTGTTTCCACCCCTAGGACTCTTTGGTTGAGTCCCATACTTCTAGGACTCTTTGTTCCCACCCTAGGACTCTTTTTCCCCCTTATAAATATAACCTCCACCCCCTAGCCGCACCCCTCCCCCTTTTGGCTGCCGTCCCACCTGCTGCCCCAAGTCGCCGAGCTCCCCTGCTGCCCAAGTCGCCGAGTTCCTCCCTTGCCGGAATTTGGCCGCCGTCGAGCCCCGTCACGCCTCGCCGTCGCCGGAGAAGAAGCCCGACTTTCTGCCCTAGCCATAATTCTCCACGCAGAAATCCCCCGCTGCTGCCATTGCTAGGAGGGAGGCCCTGCCACAAAGAAGAAGTGAGGTAGGTCTTCATTACCCCTCTTACGATGTTGCCGCTGTTTCTATGCATCCATTTTCTTCGCCCCCTTCAAGCAGAAACTTCTGCGTGTGGACAGATCATGTTTTGGTCGATTTTTGATAGTGGAATTGATCTACATCTTGTGTCAAGATCATCACCACGTCCACATTTGATCCCAGCACCCTTGTTCATCATAAAACCCCATGGAAGCCTACTAAAACATGCAAGAAAACGTACAAACTGGTTTTATAAAACTGCACTATAGGAATTGCATTCTGTCGGTACCCGTGATATGGGGTACCCCGCGCACAGGGGAAAATGCCTAAGGAACTCGCCCTTCTCCGCAGGGAGAGCTCCGAAGGCGCCACGCGTTCGGCGGGGCCGGACCTCCCTCTCCTCAGAGGAGAGCTCCAGGCTCGCCACGTGGCCTGCAGAAGCCGGACCTCCCCCTCCGCGGGAGAGAGGTCCGAAGGCGCCACGTGTCCAGCGGGGCCGGAACCCCCCTCTCCTCAGAGGAGAGCTCCAGGCCCGCCATGTGGCCGTCAAAAGCCAGACCTCCCCCTCCGCGGGGACAGGTCCGAAGGCTCCACGTGTCCTGCGGGGCCGGACCTCCCTCTTCTCTGAGGAGGGCTCCGGGCCCGCCACGTGTCCAGCAGAAGAGCGCTGCCTGCCCCCGAGCGGTAGGCAGCGGGCGTAAAGACGCCCCATACCTTGCCCGTACAAGGTATTCAAGGCCCGCACCTTCCCAAGACGCGGAGACGCGGAGCACACCTCTGTCAGGTGCCATTGCGCCCAGTCACATCACAGACTGGCGCGCCGTGTCAGAGCCTGCCAGCCAATAAACGCAGCGACAAGACATCCCATGCCGCCCCCGCTGTCATCAACCACTACGGCTAGCATGCGGCATGGGCAGGGCGGCAAGACGAAGACTCAAAAGGCTTCGCCAGAGACAACTACCGACAGAACTCCGGATACGATAGTCTGCAGGCAATCTCCTCGGGACCACCTGTCGGGTCCCGGGCCCCCCTTGTAAGCCACACGAGCCTTGGACTATAAAAGGCTCGGGTAGGCAATGTTAGCAGGGGTTCGCACTCCCGCAACTCATACGCTAGACATCACTCATCCCCAAGCTCAGGACTCCGGTTCTGAGCAACAAGCAATACAGCGAGCTCCTCAGCTCACCGTGGACGTAGGGTTTTACGCTCTGGCGGCCTGAACCACGTAAAACTCACCGTGTCAAGCTTCTCCTTAATTCGTCTATACGCTTAAGCTCTCCGCAAGTGACTAGCCCCTCCGAAAAGAACCTCCGCGGGCTGCCCAGTGCAGGTCCGGGGGAAGTGTCGACCACACACTTCGACATTTGGCGCGCCAGGTAGGGGGCTCTTCCCTTGCGCGATGAGTTTCCGCCGACGAAGATGACCAAGCTTCCTTCAGCGGCAAACTCTCCTCCTCCGCGTTCACGGCGAACCGTGACCAGCGGGGAGTACATGTCGACGCACTCAGGACGGAGTGTGTCGGCACAAGCTGGTAGCCAGCAGCCGACTCCGGCAATGCAGGCTCCGACCAGCGTGAGATCTTCTGCAGCGCTGAGCGCACACCAGGGGGGTGCGCTAGCTGCAGAGAGAGCGCTACTGCGCAACCCACCTGCTGGGGACGCACCCCATTCAGCGACCCAACAGTGGGTTCGCGAGGTGGACCGTCTCGTCGTCGCCTCCGCAAACCCTCGGTTTCGGCGAGGGCGACGCCCCAGCCAACCGGCTGTGTCGCTGACGCGCACGCCAACGGTTGACGGGCAGACGGCGGATTCCAGCTCCTCCAGGCTCCCGTCAATGGACCTGAGGACAGAGCTGGAACGGTGCCACTTGGGTCAGGATGCCCGGGTGTACCTCGAGCGACGTCGAGAAAGGCGTCGCAACCAAGAGGCTGGCGACAGCATGATGTCGGCCTCGACCCAGCCTGGAGGGCAGATCTTCGCCACGCGAGCCCTGCCCCAGGCATACGCCGCGCAGCATATGCCACAACCATATGCCCTACAAACGGCGTCCCCGGTCTATGGCGCAGCCTTGCCCTTACCGGGGTACACTGTGCCAGGTGCGAACCAAGCGTTCGCGGCACCAATACCTGTGGCAACAGGAGCAGGATGTGCGGCCCTTGCACCCCACCTTCGCTTCGCGAGGTGGCCGCACAAGTTTCGGCTGCACCTGCTCGAAAAGTACGACGGCAGCGTCAACCCGGCGGAGTTCCTCCAGATCTACTCCACCGCCGTACTTGCCGCAGGAGGGGATGAGGCTGTTATGGCCAACTACTTCGCCTTGACCGGTCCAGCCCGGTCTTGGCTCATGAATCTCCCTCAGGGTTCCATAACTTCCTGGGGAGAGCTCTGCCGGCAGTTCATCGCCAACTTCGGCAGCTCCTACACCCGTCCCGGCACGGAGCTTGACCTCCACGCCATCAAGCAACAACCTGGGGAGTCGCTGCGCTCTTTCATCCAGCGGTTCTCCCAGGTACGCAACACCATCCCACATATTCAAAGTGCTTCTGTGGTGGTGGCGTTCCGGCAGGGTGTCCGGGACGAGAAAATGCTTGAGAAGCTCGCAACCAGAGAGGTCCGTGATGTCTCTGAGCTCTTCAGCCTGGCGGACAAGTGCGCCAGATCAGCTGAAGGGCGGAACTGGCACTCTCTGCCGACCTCCGAGTCAGGAGGACAGCCCGGGTCCGGCGCTGCTTCTTATGGAGGTGGCAAGAAGGCCAAGAACCGGGGCAGTGGCAAGATGAAGTCATCGTCCGCGGTTCCCATCACCGCAGCAGCGACGGCTAGTGGAGCTCGGGGGCCACGCCCCGACAAAAGGCAGTGGCAATCGCCAGCCCCAGATAGTGACCAAGGCGGGCTATGCCCCGTGCATGGCGCCGGCAATCATACTGCTGCCGAGTGCTGGGATATCCAGAGGCTCGCAGAGCGCTTCCGCAAAGGGAAGCAGCAGAGAGCTGAGGCACCACCCCTCCCTCAGAGGGAGGGCAAGCAGAAAGTCGACGCTTCAGTCAGCGCCGGCCACCAAGTGGGGTTTCAGGAGCCTCAGCGTGTCATGAAGACAGTGCATAACGGTGAGGACTCCAGCTCCGATGGTGACAGGCCGGGGCGGTAGCCGACTGTGGCTGCCGTCCCAGGTCATGGAGGCTGCACTGCTGCGGTGTCAACCTTGGAGAAGCTCCAAGTAGTCGCAGCAGCCCAAGCACCAATCACAATGGTGCAAGATCGGGCCAGCCCCACCCGAGAGCATGCCTCCGTGCTTCGGTCATACCTCCTGGGGGCCGCACAAGGTCTGTCAACCCCTTGAAGGCCTTGCCAGAAGGGGAAGACGCCTTGGGTCTCCCAAGACGAGCCCGGGTCCACCTACCCTTTGAAGGCCTTAGCCAGAAGGGGAGAACTGCCCGGGGGCGCCCAGGAGAAGCCGCGCAGGACCTGATCCAGCGTGAAGATGACAACCTCGTCGACGAGGCTCGGCTGCAGGTAACACCCCACAACGCACGGTCTCGGCTACTGCTCTAGCACTACCGCCAAAGAACCAAACGCGTCAGGGACCTGCAGAAAGGCAACCTGGTGCCGCGGCACGCACTTTCCCGAGAAGGACCTATAAACTCTCCCCCAGCTGGGAAGGTCCCTTCCGATTCACGAAAGTTGCCGTCCCAGGTACACATGCCTTTCAACCGAGTGTGGGATCCGTTCCCAAAACCCCTTGGCGTGGAACAACACTGTAAGTCCTACCCCCCGAGCATTAGTAGAACAGGGTCATTCCCTTCTGTAATAAATACCATAGAGTCTAGGAACAGCGCTTGGGGCAGCTAAGTCTCAAGGGACGGTCCAGGACTACGTCCAGCTTAGCCTGGTTCCGACCCTAAGCGCGTAGAGTCTTGCTTCACTTGTAGACGAGGCGGGTCATTGCCTCCATGTACAGCCGGACTTCCACCTATGGGCATTAACACAGAAACTTGTTCTACTTCGCTCTCTCTCATGTGCTCATTTAAATTACACATTAATTTTTATGATCGCACTCTCTATGTATGTTCATCGTACATCTAGCTCCCTCTCTCCCGCGCTCATACATAGTCAGCATTTTCTATCCTACCGAGGGCGGCTGCGCTTGAGGCACCTGCCGATGGCCAAGAGAGTCTCTCGGGCCTCCCCCAGTCAGGTGTTGCGGTGCCAGTTGGTCACCTCCAGGAAAGGCCTGCGTTGTGCATGGGGGGTCCAGGGTGCGTATCCCGCTTAGCCGGCTCCGTGCCCAAAGCGTGCGCATCCTGCCCTCCGGAGGTCCAGGGGAGTACAGCCGCTTTGCCTGGTCATGAACCCAAAGCCTGTGCACTCTGCTTCCCCGGCGCACGGCCCGGTACTAGGGATCGGACGGTCGTACCCTGACCTCGGAGGGAGCCGGAGCTCCGGCGCCTCGCGCACAGAATTGCCCAAGCCCCGTATAACGGATCAGGATCGTAAGCCAAATAAGACTAGGAGACGGGAGGGGAGGACCCCCCGAGGAGAATTACGTTTCCTCTGCCTGTGTGCAGGACCTCCAGGTTACAACAACGGGGACTGCACGAAGCGGGGGGAAAGGAGCTACCAACTACTCTGACATAGGACTGGAAGGACCGGGTCCCGCCCCTTCAGCAGGGGCGAGGCCCGAAGGCCCCATGTGTCCAGCGGGCCCGGAGCTCCCGCCTCCCCTGAGGGGGCTCCGGACTCGCCACGTGGCAGGCGGAAACCGGACCTCCCCCTCGGCGGGGGGCTCCAAAAGCCCCACGTGTCCAGCAGGGCCAGAGCTCCCGCGTCCTCAGGAGGGGCTCCGGACCCGCCACGTGGCCGGCAGATCTGGACCTCCCCATAGGGCGAGATCCGGAGACCCCCGGGGGCACCTAATGCAGTTAGGACCTGGGGAAGGTGTCTGTGCAGAGCTCCGAGATTGGTAAAGGCCTCTGGGTACCTTGCGGAGCTAAGGACTCGGTCAGGCAAAACCAAGAAGGAGAGAAAAGGCATCACAGGCACAAACATTCAAGAGAGTCTATTTATTCGAGGCTCCATGAGCTGGACTACAGACTCGATAAAAAGGGGGAAGCAAGTCCTAGGGTCCTCCCGGTTCATGCCGGAACCTAGCGGCTACAAGGGCGGCCACGTCCCCGACTTCAGCCCTGGCAGACTCCTCCCGCTCCACGGCAGGGCCCTCTCTCGCTAGCTCCAGGGAGAAAGAAGGGTCCCGGCTCCTGAAGCATGCCAGCACATGTGTGGCGACCTCTAGGGCCAGACCTCGTCCCTCGGCTTCAAGCTCGTTGGCGACCACCGAGTCTAGCCTGTCCAGCTTGGCGCCGATCGACTCCAGCGCGGGGATCACCTCCGCCACCTTCAACACAGGAGCCGCTGCCCTCACCGGACTGAAGCCAAGAGGGTTCAAGGCGGACCCCACCCGATTAACGAAGCTTGAGACCGCATGCGCCTCAGAGGACCGCAAGGCCGAGAGCTCCTCCACCTCGCGGCGGGCTGCCTGCAGGGCCTCTTGGTTTCTCTCGGAGAATTCTTTCTCCTTGGCCGCCAGGGAGCTTTCCCGAAGGCGGAGAGTCTTGGCGAGCCGCTCCAACTCAGAAGCCCTGAAGTCGGCAGCCAACTTCCGATCCAGGATCGCCTGGCGTTCGCGGGAGACCTGTTCCCCCCTCATGACGAGGTCTGCCTTCTGAGCCTCTAGCTCCTCGGTCTGAGCTCGCAGGTCATCCTCGCCCGCCGCCAGCTGCGCAGCGACCCTCTCCGCCTCGGCTGCCGTGGAACGCTCCCGGTCCTCAACGGCGAGTTTACGGTGCTCCAACAGCTGCCGTATCTCCTCCGTGGCAGAGAAGCTCTTCTCGGCCCGAGCGTGTGACTCAAGGGCCTCCCTGTTGATCCGCCGCATTTCGGCGTCCAGGCGGTCGACAGACCGCTTCAGCCGGTCGAGGAGCACTTCCCTGAAGTCAAGCAACTCCTTCCTAGAGTCGAGTTCGCCCTTGACCTTCGCGGTCCGCTCCCGCAAAAGGTTCCCCCAGGTGAGGAGGCGATTCCTTTCAACCATATGCTCCTCCCGCTCGCGACCAAGTGCGGCCAAGACCTGCCGGACGCTCGTTTCGGCAAGCACGAAGGCTTCCGCCTGGGGCAGTGGGGCAGCAGAGGCCGGGGCAGCACCCCCGACCTCCTCCATCACCTCATCCTCAAGAGGAGTCGATTCACCAGCGACCGAGACGAGACGCCGGTCAGGAGAAGCTGGCGCTGGGACTCCGGTAGCCAGACCTGCCGGACTCTCTCTAGCTTCTGGCTTCTTGGCCTGTGGGGAGGGACGGGCCAGGGAAGTCGACGCTAAAGTAGAGGCCGGGCCGCCTGGTGCAAGGTCAACCTGCGCTGGCCTGGGGGCCACGGCGGCCGTCTCGGCAGGAAGAGATGACGCCGCCGCGGAATCCGGGCACAACGGAACAGGAGAAACTCGCGCTGACTTGGGGGCCGCGGCAGCTGTCCCGGTTTCCGAGTGCAACGGCGCAGACTCCCCGCCAGTCAGGGATGGCCGGGAAGCGCGAACACTCCAGCGGGCTCTGAACCCCGACTTCCGAGCCGGGGTAGGACTCCCAGAGCCCGCCGTCGTCACTGACAGCCGCTCCGCAGTCGCTTGAACTGGCGGAGCAGGGGACACTCCAGAAGCTCCCCTCAACACATCAGCCCGGGGCCTCTTTGAGTCGCCACCGGAAGGAGTGCCATCTCCAGAAGCAGGAGATGCAGGCACCCCAGATCCCTGACTTGGCACAGACGCCGCCACTGGAGGAGATCGAGCGCGCTTCTTCTCTGGTGGCGGGTTGGAGGCCATGATGAGGGAGGACTCAAAGGCAAGAAGACAAAGGCATAAGAGTCCAAGAAAAAGCGCTGGGAAGTGCGAAGGGAAGCCGCAATGTGGGTAAGATCCCCTCTTAAAACTTCCCAGGTGCAATTCCAAGCGATTTGAAACTCTTCGAATACGCCGCGTCGGTAACCGCTTTGGCTCCAAGACCGAGCGCCGATGACAGGTGGACCCAAGCCGCCCAGCTGAAGCGGTGGGTCAAGGAGTCAGTCTCCTAAGGAGACGGGCCGGCAAGGCACTCCGGCGGTTCCCGAAGAAAGCGTCGCAACGTGCAGAAGTGGCAGTCTTGGGAACCGCCGCAGTAAAAGCAACCATCAAGTGGGCGCACGCTCCCACGATCCCGCGACTGTTCGTGCTCCGGCAGCGGTCAATGCGGGACTTAGAAAAAGTGCGCGGATCAGAAGAGACGGAGGTCCCACCTCGGGCTCGTTATCTCCCCCGAGATGGGCCCGGGTGCCACTATCGGCACCCGCGATATGAGGTACCCCCGCGCACAGGGGAAAATGCCTAAGAAACTCGCCCTTCTCCGTAGGGAGAGCTCCGAAGGCGCCACGCATTCGGCGGGGCCGGACCTCCCTCTCCTCAGAGGAGAGCTCCGGGCTCGCCACGTGGCCTGCAGAAGCCGGACCTCCCCCTCCGCGGGAGAGAGGTCCGAAGGCGCCACGTGTCCAGCGGGGCCGGACCCCCCTCTCCTCAGAGGAGAGCTCCGGGCCCGCCACATGGCCGTCAAAAGACGGACCTCCCCCTCCGCGGCGAGAGGTCCGAAGGCTCCACGTGTCCTGCTGGGCCGGACCTCCCTCTTCTCTGAGGAGGGCTCTGGGCCCGCCACGTGTCCAGCAGAAGAGCGCTGCCTGCCCCCGAGCGGTAGGCAGCGGGCGTAAAGACGCCCCATACCTTGCCCGTACAAGGTATTCAAGGCCCGCGCCTTCCGAAGACGCGGAGACGCGGAGCACGCCTCTGTCAGGTGCCGTTGCGCCCAGTCACATCACAGACTGGCGCGCCGTGTCAGAGCCTGCCAACCAATAAACGCAGCGACAAGACATCCCATGCTGCCCCCCCCCCCCCCCCCCCCCCCCGTCATCAACCACTATGGCTAGCATGCGGCATGGGCAGGGCGGCAAGACGAAGACTCAGAAGGCTTCGACAGAGACAACTACCGACATAACTGCGGATATGATAGTCTGCAGGCAATCTCCTCGGGACCACCTGTCGGGTCCCGGGCCCCCCTTGTAAGCCACACGAGCCTTGGACTATAAAAGGCTCGGGTAGGCAACGTTAGCAGGGGTTCACACTCCCGCAACTCATACGCTAGACATCACTCATCCCCAAGCTCAGGACTTCGGTTCTGAGCAACAAGCAATACAGCGAGCTCCTCAGCTCGCCGTGGACGTAGGGTTTTACGCTCCGGCAGCCTGAACCACGTAAAACTCACCGTGTCAAGCTTCTCCTTAATTCGTCCATACGCTTAAGCTCTCCGCAAGTGACTAGCCCCTCCGAAAAAGAACCTCCGCGGGCTGCCCAGTGCAGGTCCGGGGGAAGTGTCGACCACACACTTCGACACATTCATTCACCTCGTTGCATCTTAAGTAAAGTTTGTGCATGATAATTGATTGCTGTAAATTTTGTATGTGCATGGTTGTGAGTAGAAGGACAAGCTCAAGAGGCCGTCTACGAGGAGATACAGCACCAAGACATCGAAACGCTTGAGCAACACGAACCACGGGAGCAAGGCAAGTGCCTATTGACCATATTGATCCCATGTTTTGAAACTGTTTTGTTTGCGAAAACGTGTATGCTTGTGTCAACGTAATGGGACACCCTTTTATAGGAGCTTACTAGGTTGGTTAACCATCCTTGTCGCCGGCAAAGTTGATGAGTCGGGTATGGTCGTTTTTTTCCTTTTTGCTTCGCTTAACTTACGGGATACGGGAAGCTGGAATAAAACTTGTTAGCTACTGCACTCATGAGAATAAAGATAATGAGAACTTGATGATGTTGATGAGCGTGGAATCAAGGAGATCTAGGCAAGCTTGGTTCGTGGATGTTGCTGAATGAGATGGTGGTTTGCTTGCCGTAGATCTAAGGATCGGTTCATGCGAGCACATGCCAGGAAAATAGTGCCACCACAAGGTCAAATATGGGTGCGTCTTAGCTGACTAATTAGGTGTGTTGCTAGCTTGTTATGGACCGTTGGATGACGCGGGGAATGGGAGTCGAGAGGGACTAGAGGGGGCCCGTGGGTGGGAGAATGGAGATTCGAGCCTGCCGATGAAACCTCAGTGGGTCCGTACATCCTAGTAGCCCCTTTGTAAAAGGCTATTTTGTGAGATCTTGGCCATACACCGACGGTTGTGTACTGGTATAATGGAGGTTTCTCTAGTCGCCAACGGGTGAAGAAATCACGAACTTGTTGGTAAAGTGGTGCCACCTCTCCAAAGTGTAAAACTATCATGATAGCCGTGCTTCCGGTCACAAGCACCTGGCCAACTTCCATGATTAGAGGCAAAACATGGGATGCTTATTCGGTTATGGTTATGGTATGGTCATTGGGATTGGGATTGGTTTTGGGACTATTTTGAGTCATGGCAATGAGTTTGGTTTCGGTTATATGAATATGAGATGGTTATGAATATTTATGAGTATGAGATGAACTTGAGAACGAGTAATGGCTTGTTGAGACTTGATAAATGGTGAATTATGACAAGAGAATGTTGCTGAATTACTTGGTTATGATGGGATTAAACTCACCTAGAAATAGTTGTTATTTTTACCATGTTTGGGAAATAAAATTTACTTGCTGCAATGAGCCTTTTTATTGCCTACCTTGTTGTAAGCTACATGTCATACTTTTTCCCACACTTGCTGAGTACGACATGTACTCACCCTTGCATTCTCACATATACATCAGCTACAGGAGAAGAGTACTTCGAGGAACATGTGGAGTACTAGGCGTGCACACTACCGTCAACAGCCTGTGGAGTTGAAGTTGGAGCCTGCTGTTTTAGTCATTTTTCCGTTGTCGTTTAGAGTCTTCCACTGCAAGAATAAGATAGACATTCATGAGTGAGACAATGAGTCGATGTAATAAAGTACTTAAACATTATATATACATGGTTATATTCTGAATTCAGTTTGTGAAATACATGTGTATGTGTGATGAACATCCTGGGCACACATATGCATTCACTTGGTTCTATTTTCGGAACCGGGTGTCACACACTGCCAGGGCTGCTGCGTCGCACTCAGAGAGTTTTCTCTCCTTGGCAGCCAACTTCGCCGCTCGAGCATCAAGCTCGCGGCACGGCGCTGCAGTCCCTCCTAACGAAGCGAGATGTCGGACTCTGCAGCCTAGAGGTCCTGGCGCTCCTTCATCTGCCTCTCCCGATCCTTGTTCAGAGAGGCATGCTAGTGATCCAAGTCGTCGGTCCGAGACTTCAGCTCGTCCTGCTCCCGCTGCAAGCGCAACGAAGCCTCCTCCTCCTTCGCCGCTTGCTCGCGCTAATGCTCACCTATGCCGGCCTCGCGACAAGTCAGCACTAGCTGCAGCTCCTCCAAGGAGGCGAGACGACTATTGGCCATCAGATGGGCCTCCTTGGCTTCGGCCCAAAGCCTCTTGGACTGCTTGTCCAGCCGATCGACCAGACCCCGCTGATGGTTGGTCAGTTCCTGCTCCTCACGCAGACGAGCCTCCTTCACCTCCAGCCTCCTCTGTGTCTCCCGGGTTCGGAGCTTGAGCACCCTTTACCAGCCAATGAGGCGATCCTCCTCCTCCCGGATCGCTCCCTGCTCCTTGTCCAGCGACAACAGAACCCGACGGAGACTTGCATGAGCCAAGGTTATGGACTCGGAAAAAGGGACTCGCTCGACGCGTGCTGGAGCCTCCTGAGCATCGTCCTCCGGGGTTTCAACAGCCGCCCGAGTAGGCACCGGGACGCAGGGCCCAATGGAAGTTCCAGCTTGTCCCTCGGAAGAGGGCAAGTGAGCTCCTGGCCGGGGGACGCTATCCTCTGCAGTAGGAGCTGCGGCATCTGACGCGCCCCAGTCAGCGGTGGGAGCAGGCTCGTCACCGTGAGCTGATGGAGCCCCATCAGCCACAGCCGGCTCAGAATCAGGCATCGGAGCCTGGGCTGACGGTAGGTCCTGGCTGGAGTTTCCTGCACTGGGAGCCGCCGGAGAGACATCTGCGGAAGAGGTAGGAGGTATAGACGTCGTTGGCTTGGAAGGGCCCACACCCTGACCTGGAGCAGTCTCGGGAGCTGTCGACGGACCGCTGGGTACCACGGGCACCGGAACGCTCCCAGGAGCTCCGGCGGACGGAGCCCTGCACAGAGGCCATGGGTCAGTATACAACCCCAGAGTATAGAAAAATAGGACAAGCGGTAAAGGGCGGCCTTGGATGACCTACCTGGGGCCGGCAAAATCCCATGAAGCGGCATGGAGACGCTTAGTCGAGCCTCTAGAACCACTGGAACCCTCCGGCATCAACTGGCCTATTCGCCGGCAGAGAAGGCTTTGGATCTGCAGGAGCGCCTCCTGCGGGCGTGGATGCAGGACCAGCCATGCCGCTTCCGGTCGGGCTCCCCAGGACAACCTCGGGCGCGCCTGGGGCCGCCGCGGACATCACAGAGCTAGGTGCGGAGACAAAGCTCCCGTCCGTACGAGTCAGCCTCCGTTTCTTTCTAGGAGAGCTAGGCTGGGGGGCCATGGGCGCCTTTCCCTTTCCCTTATCCAATATTGGGGTGGAGGAAGTCGGAGCAGCAGAATCCGGCGTGGCAGTACTTGAAGCAGCCAGGACCGGATCAGAAGAGGCAGCACTTCCATCACTCGCTCAAGTCATCCCGGGATCGTTATCTCACAGGAGGCATCGCCGACCTGCCGGGGAGCGATGTCGATGTCGTCCAGTGTCGGCGTCGACCTTAGGAGCTGTGATCTCAGCCCCTGGTTCATTAAGATGGGCAGACACGGCGCTGGAGGGATGGTGAGGTCGTCGGAGATTGGGCCATCCCCAACGTTGGCGCATATCGTCCCCAATAGAGCGTCCAAGAGCTTCGTCTTCAGTTTAGTCCCGGGACTATGCTCCAGGCGAGTGGAGTCGTTGTCACCGGTGTACATCCAGGCCACGCGACAACGGCAATAGAGGGGAGCGATGCGCCGGCCTAGGAAGTCGGCCAACACCATCAGTGAGGACAGCCCCTGGTCTGCTAGGAACTCAATCCTCGCCAGCACCGGAGAATAGATGCTCTCAAGGTGCGGTTCCTCCTCCCAGTCGGATCGCGTGGTCGAAGGAGGGGAAGTCGGCAGATCCATCCAGTGGTAGACATCGGTCTTCACAATGATCCAGTCTTCCCTCCAATTCTCCTACTTGCTAGAAGAGAAGGGAGAGATGTATGTTGCCACGGACCTGGCGCGATGCTGGAAGTAGCAGGCACCTAGGAAGCTCGAGCTCCTCCCGGATGACCGGAGAACGAAGAATGCCTGGAACAGCTGCACCGACGGCCGTACCCCCACAAACATCTCGCAAAGATGGACGAAAATCGATACCAGCACGAGGGAGTGCGGCATCAAGTGCTGAAGCTGGAGCCTGTAGGACTCCAGCAGAGCCAGGAAGAAGGAAGAAGCAGGGAAGGCGAGCCCTGCCAGTATGTACCCGAGGAAGACGACGACATCGTCGGGCTCAAGGTCTATGAGCGGGAGGGATCCACAGAGAACCCTCCCGACGTACTGAGGCTCTTGCCAGCCAATCAGGCGCCTCACGCGCCTCATGTCGCTAGCGCTCTTGAGACGAGACTCTCGGAGGTTCGACGCCATTGGAGCAGGAAGAGAAAGCAAGAAGACGAAGCGCAAGAGAACGAATGAAGGAGAGAACTCCTGCTAGCAGCAGAGGGTCTCTTTATTTGCCCCAGATCCCTCGAGAACCGCCAATTAAGATGTGCGTCGAGAGCGGAGATACAGGGCCCACTCGACAGTCAGAACGAGCAAAGGGCACCGCGGTTAAGGTGGGGAAAAAAGTGATGCCCCAGTAAAGTCTGACAAGGGGAAGAACAGGGGTCGTGCAGGGAACCGACGCAGGCAAAGCTGCAGTTGCACGAAACATGCATCTCCCATAACCCTCCAGCGATGAAGAGGCGCCTGTCTGTGATGACAGAGAAGTCTCTTTGACCGAGGGCAAGCAACCTTTTCGTCTCCCAGGAACGGCCGCTCGCCCACTACGCGGGAATTGCGCCGTCGTTTCGATTCCCAAAATTGCAAGTTCGAACCGCCACACGGAGGAGATAGAGGCCCCACCTGCAGGCTCAATACCTCCCCCGAGATGGGCCCGGGGGCCACTGTCGGTACCATGCAAACAAGGTACCCCTGCATAGCGGATAAAAAGCATCTAGGCCCCGCCTTCCCGTCTTAGGTGGGCCCCAGGGTAAGCCACACGCTCTGGACCCCGTGGGCTGTCCCGGGGTTGCCACATGTCTTCAGGCCCTGAGCCCAGAGACCGGCCGAGGGTGGCTCGGGAGCTGTCACGTGTCCAGTAGTGCCGGACCCCATCTTCCACCAGGGAAGGCTCTGATGCTGCCACGTGCCTAGAACCTCCGAGCCACGCCCCCCCGCTAGAGAGAGCACCGGAGGTGTCACGTGTCTTGCAGCCCCGGATTCGACCTCCATCATGGTTGGGCTCCGGTGCTGTCACGTGGGCAAAAACTCCGGGTGTACCTTCCCCCTGGGGAATGCATCCGATATGCCACGTGTCCTGCAGCTCCGGGTCCGATCTCCAGCATGGGAGGGCTCCGGTGCTGCCACGTGCCCAACAACTCTGTACCACCCGCTAACTCTGCAAGACCACTCCGGTGGAGACGCGTGTCTCGGGGGCCACCCACCCAGCATCACTCCAACGAGCAACGCACAGATGGCCGAGGAGTAAAGAAAAAGGTACGCTGCCAGGCCTAGCATTCAAGTCTCGCTCCTTCCCCAGAAGCACGGCACACGGCGCACGCCTCCGCCCTCTGTCTGTTCGCCATTACGGTGAAAGACAGGGCGGCGAGGCGTGATGACGCAAAAGTGACTCTCAGTGGCTCTGAACCACCCTGCAGAGCAAGGAGACGCGGCGACAAGACGGGTACTTCATCATCACCTGCTACCCGGACATAGGCGCCTGGCGGGACAGGCGGCGCACCGTAACTCCACTGACAGCAACGATACGTGTAGCTGTAAATGGCTATATCATGTATAGGCGCAGGTAGCCGCGGGGCCACTTGTTCAGGCCCCGGGCCGCATTGTAACTGCCCCAGCCTTGAGCTATAAAAGAACCGGGGCAGCCTCCGGGCAAAGGGTCCGCAACCCAGCCAAGTCATTCTCACACGCGAGCAAGCTATAGGTCAAGCACTCCCATGGACGTAGGGTTTTACGCTCCGGCGGCCCGAACCACGTGAATCCTCGTGTCTCTCTCGCCATTGTGTCCAAACCTTCGAGATCCACTAGCCCCACCGAAGAAAGAACCTCTGTGGGCTGCTTCCGAGCAGACCGGGGGAAGTGTCATAGAGAACACTTCGACAGCAATATTAGTTACAAATAACGTAAATCAACTCGAGGACTCACTAGTCGAGCTATCGCCACCTGAGTGCACAGCTGGTCAGGCATTGAAGGGTCACTTGCCCTGTGACCTCTTTTCCACACCTGAACGTTAATCGGTCGTTCACCAAGCTCATTTTCCTGTAAGTACGAGTCAATAGCATAAATATACTATAAATATAGTTTTTTATGTATTTTCCTTACCATTCGTCTAGACAGACGTAGATGGCCATCCAGACCACATGTATGGCCTCCGGTAGAGCGTCTGCACTATCGGGCCCTCTTGGACTTGTCGACGAAGTTCTCGTTGTACCACAGCCGACAGAGGGCCCGCTAAGCCTCCGGACGGTCCTCCTATGTAGGATCAAAGAGCACGTGAAAAGCTACCAGAGGGGGGTGAATGGTAGATTTAAACTTTTTAGCGGAAGCAACAAAAACCCCGTCGGCAGAATATCGATCTGTTAAAGAAACCGTGTATGCGACTGATCTAAACGTGTTCAACCGTGACAAAAGTGGTATATATTATAGAGAGCCAAGTCACGAAGGCACGACAACAAGAATCAAGGAAATCCGTAAAAAAACTCAAGTTATGATCGAAAGATCAAACGAGGGTTAATCTGTTCTACTCGAGTAAAAACCAGATCTGCAACACTGCAAAGAAACTCCTGTAGATCAGAAACTACTAATCCAATGACCTTGAAAATTTCACATATGGTATATAATAAAGTTTTTTTGAAGACAACTAAGAAAGAATCACGTAAATTGGATCTGTAAAACTCGAGTTATGATCAAAACACCGAAGCACTGTCGTGCTGTCCAGGAACTCAACGAGAAAGACTTGACAAAAATCAAGTCGGACGAACAAGGCACAAAAGCTCCTCTAAATTACGAATTTTATTGATCAAAACATATGAGGAACAGCCCAAAGTCATCTTGCCACGAGCTCTGGCCTCCCTTGCTTATATAACCAGCCCGGAGGCCAACCCAATCCTAACCAGGACTCTAATCCTACTCAGTTTCTGAATCGAAACTTTCCATAACTGCTTAAGACTCTTCTATACGCAGATAGAAGCAATCTTAAGACTTCCAAAACCCTTAGGAACGTATCCCACATTCCTAAAACAACTCAACTTCGTGTCCCACATGAAATCCTGTCATAACCAACTCAAATCTTTCTATATTTGAGCCACAACCGACTCAGCCGCAGGCTGAGTCCATAATCCAGCCGGTTGGACCTTTCCGACCAATTCTTTACGTCCACATCTCTTCATCACGCCTTGGAACCATGTTGCCCACGTCCATGCACTACTTTCACACGTGCAAACACGTCCCAACGGCGTACAAGATACCTTCATATGCATTGTTCTTGATCCAAACATGTTGCGCGACCTCCCGATCAACTCAACCACAATTCCTCCCGAACTTGGTTGTTGAACCTCACCTTCTCCCTAAGACTAGTTCAATGGATCCCGTCACCAGCCATATCTTGAACTCAAGCAACAGCTGCACATGAATAAACAACCAATACTTTTGAGCACAAGTCCGCGACTTGACTCACGTTAGTTCCAAAAACCACGGCACCTTACGTGAACACCTCACATAAGCATGTTGCAAACCATAGCAAAATGTTAACCACCGTAAACAGCCATAACACTTCAAAAACTTAGTAAAAGAATACTAAGCAAACTTTCCATAGATGTAAAGCAAGTTCGAAATATTTACATGGTAAAAACAGAACCATTGCGATTTAGCTCCGAACCTTGCCAAAGCTAACCGGACCTTGAGCTGGAGCTTACCAAAGCTAGCAGAACCTAGCACCGGAACTTACCAAAGCTAGTCGGACCTACCGCTGGAGCTAACCAGACACATGTCGGACCTAGCCATAGCAAGTCGGACCTTACGTCGGATCTTTTCGGAGCTCGGACCCAGAGTTGGACCTTGACAAACAGAGTGTTTTGGCAGAATTCAAAACTTTTATCGTCATAGCCAATGTATTCAGCACACATAGGTCTCACATACTACCAAAAAATCCCCACCTGCATGCATTTAGTAATTGATTAAAATAACGTTGACATTACAAAATCAGAGCCCTAATTAAAATCCTGCCCTAAACGCCTCTTCAAGTAATCGTTTGTTGCTTGAATACGGGCATAGGAAATTGCCTGCGTAACAAGGTTCCTAACGTTCTTGTTGAAGACGGCTCTCGCGTGGTCGGCATCCGTTGGATCCGCCAAATGGTACTGTCTCTACAAGAAGACAGAAACATAAGTGTTAGACAATTTAGTTATTGAAGAACTAAATTTAAAACATGTATTAAACATACTTACCCAGAAGTCGGCACACACTGCACCCTGAGCAGCCCCGTAGGTCAGGTCAGTAGCATGAGCATAATCATCCCATGACTTGGAAGGTATACGCTCGTCACCGCTGCTAGGGACCTCACCAGGGTAGTGCAGACACACGAGGTTCCCTAAGACAGCGTTGACCTGTCTCTGACGTCCTCTACCCTCGAAGGTAGTTTCCTCCCATCCGCTGAAAGACTAATTATGCATCAAAGAGTTTTTGCACTATGTAATTTTCTAAAGCTACAAAGTAAGGGTTTCTTACCTATCGCCAAAAGAGTGAATAGCTGGCAACGTTGCTTCTTCTCTAGGAACTAGAGGAGGAGCCACATAATGGTTCCTCCTGGTCCGTCACTTTCTCTGCGCCTCCGTGTCCTCGAACGACCAGGAAGGGTAGTCCGCCGACTCAGAAGGTGGTGAGCTAGCTATGGCGCAAGAAGCGCCTCGGCCTCGGCCTCGCCCTCTGACTCTGAGTCAACCAGAAATATTCTAATAGTTTCAAGAAATATAAATAGATTAATCACTAATGTAATGGAATACGATTGTGAAGTCAAATTACCTCGGTCCATTGATAGGCAACAGGTCTGCCTGACAGCTTTGAGGGCACGTCTCTCAACAACTGAGACCGTCTATTCTCTCTCGAACTACTACCCTGGAAAAGGGTGTCCGCCACGTCTCGTGTATGAGCCATCATGCTCACACTGCTGAGAAACCTCTTCACGGTCCTCTTCATCCCCTTACCCTTGTCCGACGACATCCTATTGCAATGATGCTTTAATAAGTATAATTATTATAAAATATACAACATAAAACAATAAATCGACACGACCCCATGGTCTTGTCGAGCCAGGATCACGTTGAGGGGTGCTGCATTGCACAGCACCGAATAACACACATCAAAGGTACAAAGCGGAAGCAAAACTTTTATTACATAAAGTGGTTTATGAACATTTTTACATCAAAATAGGTCCAGTCTACACTCAGAGGCGTAGACTACGCATCAAGTTCACGTTCAGCCTGTGAACATGTCCTTGCTAGCATGCACGCACACTAACACGGTGGCGTGCACGACTCCCACTCGACGGGATTCCCCTCCTGGGGTTCCGCCTCCTCTTCGGGAGTCCCTTCCTCATAGAACCTTGCAAAAGCTCCAAACACAAGCAGTGAGCACGAAGGCTCAGCAAGACTGACCCGTCTCTCCTAAACATGGAACTTCTACATGGAGGGTGATGGGTTACATGAGGAAAAATAAGTTGCAAGGACTCGCCTAATTAGTGGAACCTTACTTTCAAGTTTTAGCAGCAGGTTGTGGAGAACCTTACGCTAAGGCACATGAGAGAGCCGCAATCAAACAAGAAACACATTTCTCTCATGTACGTTGCCCAAAGTTGAAAAGAACTTTAGTTAGCTCTAAAGTACCACAAACCATTACAATCAAAGTCCATCTTTTAATCAGCAACATTTTAACTTGTAACTAGCCTGTTCTTTCTACGTCACGGTACAATGAACAAGTGGTACTCACTGACCGCGAGGGACGGCGATTATAATCGATTTACACCTGCAGGGTTACCCGAATAACCCGTCACGTACGCCTGTACTCGATGTTGCCTACAGCAACCATTACGGACGCTGTACGCAACCACCTTTCACCCGTCAGCCAAATGTTGAATCGGTCCAATCGTCCCGAGCAAGAGGTCTCTGCACGCGCATCTCAGTGCCGCCAGCCGATTTACACCTCAAGCTCTCAACCTACCCTCTGAACGACCAGCTATGCCTCAACACCCAGCTACCCAAGTTACATCGGTTTCCCGGTTCCCATATAGCCGGTAGGTCTTCGGTACTGTTCTAGCTTGTTCAACAGGCCCGCACACGGCTCGGTCCTCAATCGACACAAGCGGAGCTATAGCACACAGGCCCCACAGTCCTGCTGCCCTTACTCTCCGCTCGGTCTCATTTTTCTTGCCATGTGTATCATGTGCTATCTCTACCCGAGTCGAGTGCCTCTAGCCTATGCTCGTGAGTAGTTCCAACTACTCGACTTGTACCGAATCCTACCCTAACTTAGCTTTGCCGTAGCTAACGGGATTTGCAATCCTAAACCCAACCCATGGTTTTCTTGGCTATGCATTTGGGTTTTCAAACAAGACTCTAATGCAAGAATTAATGTAATCAAAGTAGTTCTCAAAACAATAAAAACTTGTAAAAGGTTAATGCAAACCGGAGCTTGCCTTGCTGCTCTTGGTCGTAGGCTAGCTGCTCCTCCGGAGTAACGAAGTCTAGGACTTCGGGTTCCTCCTCGACCTTAGCGACTACATGATATAAGAAGTACATGTATTAATTAAATGCATTTGAATTGAGTTTTAAACTTGTGAACCTTCTAAGTCTCACTAGACAGACCCAAAGACTGTGAAACTTTTACTGTGGCTTGGTTACAACCTAAACAGAGACTTGGTCAAGTTTTAGTTGCAGCAAAGCTCATTTGAGCCCTCCACAATTAATTATGTCCTTGACCTTAATTGAAACTCTTATGGTGTTCTAGGGATTTTCATGGGGCAACTCATGACTTTCTGAAAACTATATTTTCAGAGGGTTCTAATGGAGTTGGTCTTACTTAATTTGAAGGTTCCTAGCTAAAGATATTAGCTAGACAATTTCAGAGAAAATTCTGAAAATGTTTTGGAACATTCTCTATTTTCTCTGGAACAGCTTCATTAATCACCCCATTAGGAGGATCAAAAGAGCTCGAATGGATCTGAAATTTTTATGGTAGCTTAGGGATATTTTTGTAAACATCCCAGCAAAATTTCAGAATTTTCCTCCAAAGGATTCTCCAGTTAAAATTCCAAACAGTTTAAATTTTGAGGAATTAATTCTGGAGAAATAAGGATTTTCATGAAGTGAAACTTAATTTGCTGGAAAGTTCTCAGAGAGCTGAATCCAACAAAATTTGGTTCACTCGATTTGGAGTTTCCTAGCCCAAGTTATGAGGATTTGAAGTTTGAATGAAATCTGAAAATCAGGGGAAAAGTTTAAATCTGCTGGTGGGCCACGGGGACACGTGTTGTGTGCTGAGGCGTCGGCACACTGGGGTCTACGGAGTCTTTTGCATGCCAGCACACTGGATCCGAGCCGCAGCCCGATCCTGATTTAAATTATGAGCTGCTGACAGCCGGGCCCCACGTCTTCTTCTTCCTCCCGCCTCCTTCCTCGCGTCCGCGCACTCCCCCTTGCCGGAGCAGACTGCTGCTCACCGGACCGGCGTTTCCGGCCGCCGCCCAGCTAGATACTCGCCGCCAGAGGGTTTAGGGCACCGAGGAACACGATGGTGGGCTGTGCTTGGGCTGCTGGTGGCCGGAATCAGCTCGGCGACGTGCGGCGGCTACTGCTGTGGTTCGGCGCCGTCGCCCGAGGTCTCTAGCCCACCAATACTTGCACCGATGGGCTCTACACCACCAGCGCAGCTCTAGGAAGCTCGGCACAATCTTAGAGTAGCTCGGGAGTGGCCGCAAGTATGGTTTCACCGTGCGACCGAATGGGTCCGCGGCGAACACCCTTAGTAGAGCTTGAATTCCGCCGCTCCGAGGTGTTTTCATGCGATGGATGCTAAAGGATAATTGATCGCCGGCTAATCCAGCATACACGTGCAAAGTTTGATGACTTAAGGAGGAGTAGAGAAGGAGAATTTTAAGGAACCGTACCGGAAGCTCGGGTTGAGGCCGCCGGAGCACAATCTCGGAATTCGCCGGCGAGAGCTCACGGCGTGGCTTGAGCTTCAGGTGGAAGCAGCGTGGAGCCCGTGCGCTCCTTTTGCCTCCCTTGCTCAGCCGTGGGAGTGGCTGTGGTGTGCTGCCCACGTGAGACCGATCGCCGTTCTTGAACTAAGTCGCGGCGGTCGTCGTTGATCACGGGAACAGAGGCCGAAACTCGGTGGTCTAGGCGTCGGGCGAGTGGTGCTTGAGCTCAGGGCGTTGTCTAGCAGCTCGGGGGGGGGGGGGCGAGGGAGCGATTGTTTTCTCTGTTTTCCCGATCGACCGAGAGCTCGGGGGAAAAAGAATGGCACTGCTCGATGTCGCCCGCGAGGATAAGAAGGCATCCAGTCTTCGCTCGGCTGAGGCGGTGAGGGTCGTGTGGGGGCAGCAGAAGGCCGCCCTGGGCGCCAGCGCGCGAGGCAGGAAGCAGCTGGTGGCGCCGACTTCCTCTCGGTGGCACACCCGGCAGCTGCTCGGTGGAATTTCCCACCGAGGCTGTGACTTTGTGTGCAAGTCACCCCTCTTAGCTCTATGACATGTGGGTCCCACTCTCAATTTTAACCCCTGAACTTAACTCCAATTCACTGTTGTAAACAGTAGTTCCCACAAAGCCCATGTGATTTGAATTATCTACCCTTGAGCCATTTGAATTGGTTAGAACTCAAATTGGGTTTGGTTTGAATAAATTTCAGCACATGTTCAGTTTTGAAATTCAAATGAAGTTTGAATTTGCTCCACTTAGCTTATGTCAAGCTCAACTCCAAATGGAGTGAAAATTGGTGTGTGAGCTCACAAAAATGTGCTGAGTAAGAATATGCCTCCCACTTTTGAATTCATGGGATAAAAACAGTTTGAATTTGAATTTGAGTTCAAACTACCCTCTTTCTAGCTATACCCAAAATGACCTCAACAAGGTTTTGAATTTGGGTGAAACTTGGCATGGGCATTCCTAGCAATGTGTAGGAGTTTTCCCAATGCCCAGCACCTATATGATGTATGTGGAAAATGCCACTTTTACACTTTGTGAGTTTGTTTTCTAATGAGCATGTTGATGGTGGTTACTTGCTCTTCAAATGTGTTCATCAACTTGCTTCAAATGAGGTGTGTGTGTGGTGATGAACGCTTCAAACATGTGTCAAAAACTGAGGCCCTTACATTCCTCCCCCCTTAAAAGAATCTCGTCCCGAGATTATAAGGTGAAAATGAGAGAGAGGACGGTGGAAAATTACCGAATGTGCAACTTGAAAAAGTCGGGGTAGTTAGCGCGAAGAAATCCTTCGCTCTCCCATGTCGCTTCGTCCATGGAGTGATTACTCCATAGAACTTTGTAGAACCACAATGTGCGGTTGCGTGTGGTTCGGGCCTTCTCGTCAATGATCTGAACCGGTTCCTCCCGATAGGTGAGATCCGGTTTCAGTTCTTCAATGTCCTCCAGCTGAACGGTAGTTGATAGCTCGAGACACTTCCTCAGCTGGGAAATGTGAAAGACGTCGTGCACACCGGAAAGTGCTTCTGGTAATTTCAGCCGGTATGCTACTGATCCATATCTTTCGGTAATCTGGAATGGACCGATGAATCGGGGTGCCAACTTTCCTCTCACCCCAAATCTGTTTACGCCCTTCATTGGAGACACACGTAGTTTTACGTGATCCCCAACTTCGAACTGCAATGGGCGTCTTCTTTGGTCCGCATACTGTTTCTGTCGGGACTGGGCGGCTTTTAGGTTCGCTTGAATCAGTCGAACCTTCTCCTCCGCGTTGTTGACAAGGTCAATCCCGAAGGTAACCCTTTCGCCAGACTCACACCAGTTCAATGGTGTGGGGCATTTTCTTCCATATAGTGCCTCGTAGGGCGCCATCTTTATGCTGGCTTGGTACCCATTGTTGTACGAGAACTCGGCTAATGGCAAGTGATCATCCCAATTCTTGCCGTGGCTGATAGCGCAAGCTCGTAGCATGTCTTCTAAGATCTGATTTACCCGCTCGGTTTGCCCATCCGTCTGCGGGTGGTAGGCTGAACTACGGATCAGCTTCGTCCCCAATGCAGCGTGTAGCTGCTCCCAAAAATGGGACACAAATAAAGTGCCCTGATCCGATATGATGGTACGGGGTACGCCGTACAAGCATAGGATCCGTGAGATGTACAGTTCAGCGTACTTCTTGGCGTTGTAGTTGGTGTTGACCGGGATGAAATGGGCAACTTTGGTGAGCCGGTCGACAATCACCCACACAGAATCATGCTTCTGAAAAGTGGTGGGTAAACCGACGATGAAGTCCATGCTCACGTCCTCCCACTTCCAGGCAGGAACACCCAGTGGTTGTAGCAGTCCCGGTTTCTGCATATGATCTGCCTTCACCCTTCGACATGTATCACACTCGGACATGTACTTTGCAATCTCCCGCTTCATCCATGTCCACCAAAACTTGCTTCTGAGTTCTTGATACATTTTGTTGCTGCCGGGGTGAATAGAAAATTTTGATAAGTGAGCCTCATCGAAAATTTTCTTCCGTAGCTCCGGGTTACGGGGTACGACGATCAGGTTCTTGAACCATAGGACGCCGTCTCCGTCTTTCCGGAAACATTTCAACTCCCCACTATCTACACGTCTCCGCAAATGCGACATGCCCTTGTCATGTTTCTGAGCTGCCGCTATTTCTTCACGGATGGTGGGGATCAAAGCTAGGTTGTAGAGAGCTCCGTGTGGAATCACATGTAGTGGTGGTTCGCTCTCTTACAACGGTGTGATGGTCAGATTGTTGATGTGTGTCTTGTGGCTTAGCGCATCTGCCACTACATTTGCCTTGCCCGAGTGATAATGGATCTCTATTTCGTAATCCTTCATCAATTCTAACCATCTTCGCTGCCTCATGTTCAGCTCCTTCTGAGTGAATATGTACTTGAGGCTCTTGTGGTCGGTATATAAATGCACGAGGTTACCGAGTAGGTAGTGCCTCCACATTTTCAGTACATGTACCACGGCAGCGAGCTCCAAGTCGTGAGTTGGATAATTCTGCTCATGGTTTCTAAGCTGCTGTGACCCATACGCGACCACCCTTCGGTCTTGCATCAGCACAAATCCGAGCCCAATGCCGGATGCATCACAGTACACATCGAACGGTTTTGTTGTGTCTAGCTGCGCCAAAACCGGTGCTGATGTTAAGTGCTTGACTAAAGCCTTGAATGCTGCTTCACACGCTGGACTCCAAACATATTGGTAGCCTTCTTCAGCAGCTCCGTCATAGGCTTGGCAATCTTTGGGAAGTTCGGGATGAACCTCCGATAATATCCCGCGAGTCCGAGGAAACTCCGTACCTCGTGAACAGTTCTCGGGGACTTCCAATTCAGCACTTGTGTGATCTTGCTCGGGTCTACAGCGATACCCTCCACTGAGATGATATGCCTGAGAAAAGGCACTTGTGATATCCAGAATTCGCATTTGCTGAATTTTGCGTATAGCTTGTGATCCCACAGCCGTTGCAAGACTATATGCAGATGTTTCTTGTGATCTTCCTCCGACTTGGAATATACCAGTATGTCGTCGATGAAGACTACGACAAACTTGTCCAGCTCCGGCATGAATACCGAGTTCATCAAGTACATGAAGTGAGCTGGAGCATTGGTGAGGCCGAAGGACATGACCAGGTACTTATAAAGTATGTACCTCATCGAGAAAGCCGTCTTCGGAATATCCTCAGCCGTTATCTTAATCTGATGGTACCCGGATCTTAAGTCCATCTTGGAAAAGATCTTTGCTTCGACCAACTGATCAAACAACATGTCGATCCGTGGCAACGGGTACTTGTTCTTGATGGTTACGGCGTTTAATGGACGATAGTCCACGCAAAGCCGCAACGTTTCATCCTTCTTCTTTACGAATAATGCCGAACAGCCCCATGGCGAGGAGCTCGGCCTAATAAAACCCTTCTCCAGGAGGTCCGTTAGCTGAGTCTTCAGCTCAGCCAATTCCTTGGGCGCCATCTTGTACGGCCTTCGGGATATTGGCATGGTTCCCGGTGCAAGTTCAATCTTGAACTCCACCTCTCTATCGGGTGGCATCCCCGGTAAATCATCCGGGAACACGTCAGGGAACTCTTGGACCACTGGAATATCTTCCAATCTGATGGTTGTGGATTGATAGACACTTGGAAGTTTTATTTCTGGACTGTCCAGAAACAAGGAATGAGATTCGTTCACTTCTGAGTTTAAGTGCACGACTCGGAGGACGATGTCTAAAACAGCGCCGTGGCGGGTTAACCACGACATCCCTAGGATGCCATCGACCTTTTGTCCCTCTAAAATTATGAGAGACGTAGGGTATACTCTACCCTGTAAGCACAATGGAGCTTTTGGGACCATCATGCTTGCTGAAATTTTCCCACCCGGTGAACAGATTACATAAGGACTATCGGTGGGTAGTATTTGCAAGCTATATCTATCAATGAAAGCTTGGCTAATGAAGCTATGTGTGGCACCTGAATCAAATAATACTATGGCGGGATGCTGGTGGAGTTGGAACATACCCGCAAGGATTGGCTCACCCTCTGGCACGTCCTCTATGGCAAGTTGGTGGACAGTGCCGGGCCTCGGGTTTGCCCGCCGCGCATTAGTAGTGTTCCGGGGCTGATTCCTCCCCGGAAGTTGCGGTGCAACTCCACCGCCTTGTCTCTCCGGACAACTGCTGGTGAAGTGTCCTGGGCGACCACATTTGTAGCATGTGAACGCTGCTTGCCCGGTGCTTGGGGGACGAAAGCCCGGCATGCGCTGCTGAGGTGCATACGCACGCGGCATCGCCCGCTGCTGCTGTTGTTGTTGCGGAGGTGGTACTGGCAGTGCCAGCCTGAATGCCGGTGAAGGATACGGCCGACTGCGGAATGGCATCGGCCTTTGTGGTGGCTGCCAGCGTGGACCTGATGGTGGGCGATTCACCATCCAAAACTTCTGAGAAGGCCCGCCTCCTTCTCCGCTGCTTTGCGGCGCGCTTCGCTTTCTCTCCGCCGCCGCTAACTCCTTGCCGGAGTCTTCCTGGACAATCGCAGCATCAATGATGTCGTTGAGGCTGCCGCGATTGAACATCGCCAATTTGTCCTTCAGGAGCAGGTTAAGCCCCTGGTAAAAATGGTCCCGCCACTTCTCGTCAGTATCGGCGTGATATGACGCATAGAGCGCGAGATCGTTGAACGCCCTGGAGTATTCCAGCGCGTTCTGGCTCCCTTGTTGCAGGTGTAAGAATTCCTGCGTCTTCCTCTTCATCAGACCCGGCGGTATGTGATAGGCCCTGAAGGCCGTCCGGAACTCCGCCCAGGTCATAACTCGATCGGCGGGCTGTGAAGCACAGAAGTTTGCCCACCACGCGCTTGCGGATCCCTGGAGCTGTTGGACCGCAAACTGAGTCTTGCGCTGCTCACTTAATTGGAGCAGCTCGAACTTCATCTCTATCGCGCGGAGCCAGTTGTCCGCGTCGAGAGGTTCATCCGCCCTTGAGAATACCTGGGGATGAGTCGCTAGGAAATTGGAGTAGGAGCTCTGTTGACGCTCCTCACGGTCTTGACGTCTCTCTGGGCGAGACGTATTAGCGATGAGAGTTTGCAGCAACTCCGTGTGCTGCTGGTGGGAACCCGCCATTGCCGCTACAATATCCGCCAAAGTAACTGTTGGCGGAGGCGGTGGCGGTGTTTGCTGTTGCTGTTGCTGCTGTTGCTGCTGCTGTCCTGAGGAGTCCTCAGGAGGCTGTTGGGAGGTTTCTCCCCCTTGACTGGAACCCCCAACGTCTGGGTTGGCACGAGTACGAGTCATTCTGAAATTCCAAAACAGCAGCGATCAGTACATGCCATACTTAAAATCCCATATGCAACAGTAGGTATTGAAGTGACGCATGAATAATTTGCACAATATTCACATATATTGATAAAGCATAAACTTTATACAAGACACATTATTCTCAGGTCTCCGAGATGTCGTGCTCATGTTGTCACTACCTATACATATGCTACTGCCTACACGACATGTCACTGGTACAAAAATTTGGGTCATACTACTCTGGTTGCCCTACTTGGCAACGGTAATCCCCTACTCGGAGTAGAACTCGACCTCCTGTGGGTCGTCCTCCTCCGGTACCTCTGCTGGTAGTGCTGGATCTACAACCTCTTCTCCCATCTCGGGCTCTCGTATAGCCGGAAGACCCAAGACCACCGTATGCCCAATACCGGAGGTACGAGGTCCTGCAATGCGTGCACCTCGTCCATGGCTTGGTTGTAGTCTTCTCCCCAGCCTTGCCCTTCCTCAATAGCCTCATCTCACTCTTGAGTAAGGTCCTCATTCTGCTGGGTTAGAGTCTGCACCAGCTCTTGTAACGCCGCGATGTCGACACGGCTTTTCTTCTTCGCCTTCTTCAGACGATGCAACTGATTATGCTGTTCGTTCAGTCGCTTGATCGTCGGAAGGAGCACATTGCGGAGTGCGCTGTGAGCACTCTCGAAATGGTCTCCACGGCTTGTGCTCTCCTTGAGCCTTGCGGTGAGATGCTCCGTATGAACAGCTTGGCTGTCCATCACGGCGTTTCCCGCCCTCATCTGGAGGCTGAGGTTTGCCTCCGCGGGGTTGTACCTTGGGCAACCCGGGTCTGTTGCCTCCCGGTACCTCCCTTCCCACACATGATGATTCCGTCCCTCCACCGGAACGAGCGCATATGGAGTGCCCTCCATCGCCCTCACGTGTAGCTGGCAGAATCGTGACATGGTGTCACGAGCTGCCACTTGCCACCTTCCTTCGGGTTGTCTACCTCTCACCGTAACGGTGAACGGCGCCCACCTGGGTGGCGTAGGACCTGCAGGAACTTCGACATGGATCGTCCACATCTTGTTCCCCTTTTCGCCTTCTTCCTTGATGAAGTACTGCGGCATCTGGTTGTATCCGAAATATTGAAGCATCTGCCTCAATGCCTCCGGATAGCCGCTGTGGTGAGAACAGTGAGATTCCACCCAGCCGTTTTCGAACTGATTATCTGATGTCATCTGTAAAAATATATTTGAGAAATGTCAAATATTTATTTGAACAGTAAACCAGTGAGTTATAACACAAAACATGTCATTGAACCCGTAAAACTTGGAAATATAGTTCAAATTTAAACAAATTTGACTGCTGATCTGCTGTTCAACATGACAGCCCCGACCAGTTTCCGTCTCAACCTGATTTAGACCATGCTAAAGCAAAACCAATTCTGGAGCTCAACATCAAAGTTAAAGCTAACTTCAATAGCTTTCCAGAAAGTATTTGCTTGGCCTAATATCTGTCCTGGTTCAAAAGTTATGAGATGCCAAAGTTAACAGAATTTCTGGAGAACATTGGACAACACCTCCCTGCTTTAGGTACTGGTTTGATCCAAGAATTCCAGTTAATTCTACTCCACGTCTGACAAAACTTTCTGTTACAAAGTTGTAACTCATCTCATGAACTTTTCGGAACTACCTCATTTTCTATTTTTGGATTTTTATGCAGGAAGTTATGCTTAATTTACAGAGAGTTTTTGCTCTGCCCTGTTTTCTGGACAGTTTCAACTCTACTGCATTTTTCGATTGGTTAAGGGATGAAACACCTCTGGACCTCAACATCAGAGTTGTAAAGCTCTTCCAAATCTTTCCAGAAATGTATCATATGACCCGAACCTCGATAGAACTCAACCTCTAACCTCTGATTAACTCCAGCCTTCTATCAGCTGAAAACACGGTACTCTGTCCTTAATAGCCTATAAGTTGAAAACTTGTTAACTTTGAATGTCCTGATTAAGGGAAGGAGTTACATCAAGTTTTAGTGCTCTGGATCAAAACTTTCAAGTTTTACAATGAAGTTGCTCATTTAATGGAGTGTGACGTCGATGCGTCACCAGAGCATGTCGGTACTACATCCTCACAAAGAAAAACCTATACCGGACTCAGCCGGCTTCGTTAGTTCAGTTGCACTAAACGTCTCTCGCACACAGATACACGTCTACCGTTTCGTGGTTAGACTACCTGCAGATAATTCACACAATCGTCAGATTCGGCTGCACACCGAGCCCGGTATCCATACAGTCCGTACACCCGGCCATCATCACTCGCCCGGATGTTCTCAAGCCAAACACGCCTTGAGCTACGTGTTCACGTTACTGACCACGTGACGGGGTCTCCCAAATTGCACCATGCACGCCAGGGACAGACGTTGCTCGAATACCCCAAACGACAAGAAGAGTCGTAGAGGATATTAAAGCGGGTCGGGTTACCTGCCACACGTGAGACTCCACCCTTCAGCTTGTGCGCACTGGTGGACAGCGCTTACGTGCACCCCCCAAGACATAAACGTCCCGAGATGCACGATTTTCTGACATAGACAAATAGGTTAGTATGCCACTTTCTATACACTAATAACATCCTTATCCGGGCTACTAACTCGTTCCTCACTGGATTTTTGAAAAAGATGACCTTTTTAGTGCGTTAAAACCTCAAGCGAGCTCTGATACCAACGCTGACATAACCCCACGGTCTTGTCGAGCCAGGATCACGCTGAGGGGTGCTGCGTTGCACAGCACCGAATAACACACATCAAAGGTACAAAGCAGAAGCAAAACTTTTATTACATAAAGTGGTTTATGAATATTTTTACATCAAAATAGGTCCAGTCTACACTCACGGGCGTAGACTACGCATCAAGTTCACGTTCAGCCTGTGAACGTGTCCTTGCTAGCACGCATGCACACTAACACGGCGGCGTGCACGACTCCCACTCGACGGGATTCCCCTCCTGGGGTTCCGCCTCCTCTTCGGGAGTCCCTTCCTCATAGAACCCTGCAAAAGCTCCAAACACAAGCAGTGAGCATGAAGGCTCAGCAAGACTGACCCGTCTCTCCTAAACATGGAACTGATACATGGAGGGTGATGGGTTACATGAGGCAAAATAAGTTGCAAGGACTCGCCTAATTAGTGGAACTTTACTTTCAAGTTTTAGCAGCAGGTTGTGGAGAACCTTACGCTAAGGCACATGAGAGAGCCGCAATCAAACAAGAAACGCATTTCTCTCATGTACTTTGCCCAAAGTTGAAAAGAACTTTAGTTAGCTCTAAACTACCACAAACCATTAACAATCAAAGTCCATCTTTCAATCAGCAACATTTTAACATGTAACTAGCCTGTTCTTTCTACGTCACGGTACAGTGAACAAGTGGTACTCACTGACCGTGAGGGACGGCGATTATAATCGATTTACATCTGCAGGGTTACCCGAATAACCCGTCACGTACGCCCGTACTCTATGTTGCCTACAGCAACCATCACGGACGCCGTATGCAACCACCTTTCACCCATCAGCCAAATGTTTAACCGGTCCAATCGTCCCGAGCAAGAGGTCTCTGCACGCGAATCTCAGTGCCGCCAGCCGATTTACACCTCAAGCTCTCAACCTACCCTCTGAACGACCAGCTATGCCTCAACACCTAGCTACCCGAGTTACATCGGTTTCCCAGTTCCCATATAGCCGGTAGGTCTTCAGTACTGTTCTAGCTTGTTCAACAGGCCCGGACATGGTCGGTCCTTAATGGACACAAGCGGAGCTATAGCACACAGGCCCCACAGTCCTGCTGCCCTTACTCTCCACTCGGTCTCAATTTTCTTGTCATGTGTATCATGTGCTATCTCTACCCGAGTCGAGTGCCTCTAGCCTATGCTCGCGAGTAGTTCCAACTACTCGACTTGTACCGAATCCTACCCTAACTTAGCTTTGCCGTAGCTAATGGGATTTGCAATCCTAAACCCAACCCATGGTGTTCTTGGCTATGCATTTGGGTTTTCAAACAAGATTCTAATGCAAGAATTAATGTAATCAAAGTAGTTCTCGAAACAATAAAAACTTGTAAAAGGTTAATGCAAACCGGAGCTTGCCTTGCTGCTCTTGGTCGTAGGCTAGCTGCTCCTCCGGAGTAACGAAGTCTAGGACTTCGGGTTCCTCCTCGACCTTAGCGACTACATGATATAAGAAGTACAAGTATAAATTAAATGCATTTGAATTGAGTTTTAAACTTGTGAACCTTCTAAGTCTCACTAGACAGACCCAAAGACTGTGAAACTTTTACTGTGGCTTGGTTACAACCTAAACAGAGACTTGGTCAAGTTTTAGTTGCAGCAAAGCTCATTTGAGCCCTCCACAATTAATTATGTCCTTGACCTTAATTGGAACTCTTATGGTGTTCTAGGGATTTTCATGGGGCAACTCATGACTTTCTGAGAACTATATTTTCAGAGGGTTCTAATGGAGTTGGTCTCACTTAATTTGAAGGTTCCTAGCTAAATATATGAGCTAGACAATTTCAGAGAAAATTCTGAAAATGTTTCTGAACATTTTCTATTTTCTCTGGAACAGTTTCATTAATCACCCCATTAGGAGGATCAAAAGAGCTCGAATGGATCTGAAACTTGTATGGTATCTCAGGGATATTTTGTTGAACACCCCAGCAAAATTTCAGAATTTTCCTCCAAAGGATTCTCCAGTTAAAATTCCAAACAGTTTAAATTTGAGGAATTAATTCTGGAGAAATAAGGATTTTCATGAAGTGAAACTTGATTTGCTGGAAAGTGCTCAGAGAGCTTAATCCAACAAAATTTGGTTCACTCAATTTGGAGTTTCCTAGCCCAAGTTATGAGGATTTGAAGTTTGAATGAAATCTGAAAATCGGGGGAAAAGTTTAAATCTGCTGGTGGGCCACGGGGACACGTGTTGTGTGCTGAGGCGTCGGCACACCGGGGTCTACGGAGTCTTTTGCGCGCCAGCACACTGGATCTGAGCCGCAGCCCGATCCCGATTTAAATAATGAGCCGCTGACAGCCGGGCCCCGCGTCTTCTTCTTCCTCCCGCTTCTTTCCTCGCGCCCGCGCGCTCCCCCCTCGCCGGAGCAGACTGCTGCTCGCCGGACCGGCGTTTCCGGCTGCCGCCCAGCTAGAGACTCGCCTCCAGAGGGTTTAGGGCACCGAGGAACACGATGGTGGGCTCTGCTTGGGCTGCTGGTGGCCGGAACCAGCTCGGCGACGTGCGGCGGCTACTGCCAATACTTGCATCGATGGGCTCTACAATACCAGCGCAGCTCTAGGAAGCTCGGCACAATCTCAGAGTAGCTCGGGAGTGGCCGCAAGTATGGTTTCACCGTGCGACCGAATGGGTTCGCTGCGAACACCCTTAGTAGAGCTTGAATTCCGCCGCTCTGAGGCGTTTTCATGCGATGGATGCTAAAGGATAATTGATCGCCGGCTAATCAAGCATACACGTGCAAAGTTTGATGACTTAAGGAGGAGTAGAGAAGGAGAATTTTAAGGAACCGTACCGGAAGCTCGGGTTGAGGCCGCCGGAGCACAATCTTGGAATTCGCCGGCGAGAGCTCACGGTGTGGCTTGAGCTTCAGGTGGAAGCAGCGTGGAGCCCGTGCGCTCCTTTTGCCGCCCTTGCTCGGCCGTGGAAGTGGCTGTGGTGTGCTTCCCACGTGAGACCGATCACCGTTCTTGAACTAAGTCGCGGCGGTCGTCGTTGATCACGGGAACAGAGGCCGAAACTCGGTGGTCTAGGCGTCGGGCAAGTGGTGCTTGAGCTCAGGGCGTTGCCTAGCAGCTCGGGGGGGGGGGGGGCGAGGGCGCGATTGTTTGCTCTGTTTTCCCGATCGACCGAGAGCTCGGGGGAAAAAGAATGGCGCTGCTCGATGTCACCTGCGAGGATAAGAAGGCATCCGGTCTTCGCTCGGCTGAGGTGGTGAGGGTCGTGTGGGGGCACGAGAAGGCCGCCCTGGGAGCCAGCGCGCGAGGCAGGAAGCAGCTGGTGGCACCGGCTTCCTCTCGGTGGCACACCCGGCAGCTGCTCGGTGGAATTTCCCACCAAGGCTGTGACTTTGTGTTCAAGTCACCCCTCTTAGCTCTATGACATGTGGGTCCCACTCTCAATTTTAACCCCTGAACTTAACTCCAATTCACTGTTGTAAACAGTAGTTCCCACAAAGCTTATGGTGATTTGAATTATCTACCCTTGAGCCATTTGAATTGGTTAGAACTCAAATTGGGTTTGGTTTGAATAAATTTCAGCACATGTTCAGTTTTGAAATTCAAATGAAGTTTGAATTTGCTCCACTTAGCTTATGTCAAGCTCAACTCCAAATGGAGTAAAAATTGGTGTGTGAGCTCACAAAAATGTGCTGAGTAAGAATATGCCTCCCACTTTTGAATTTGAATTTGAATTTGAGTTCAAACTACCCTCTTTCTAGCTATACCCAAAATGACCTCAACAAGGTTTTGAATTTGGGTGAAACTTGGCATGGGCATTCCTAGCAATGTGTAGGAATTTTCCCAATGCCCAGCCCCTATATAATATATGTGGAAAATGCCACTTTTACACTTTGTGAGTTTGTTTTCTAATGAGCATGTTGATGGTGGTTACTTGCTCTTCAAATGTGTTCATCAACTTGCTTCAAATGAGGTGTGTGTGTGTGTGGTGATGAACACTTCAAACATGTGTCAAAAACTGAGGCCCTTACATAAATGAAGAAACCATCTGTTATATTCATTTCTATAAGTCATTAGAATCTCACTCATTTACTCTACTCCTTAAACCAGACCATCGAACTGTTTTAGTGACTAGTTTCCGTTTGCACTTCTCGTGAATCTATACATTATCGGCGTCTCCAACTAAGTCATCGAGCTCTTGACCAGGCTCAATGACAAATGAGGCTGGCAGATATTCTTCTTTGTAAATATTATTGAACTCACCAACAGACGTCGGAGTATCATGGTACCCAACATCCTTTGGGGTATATAACAGTTCACGAGGACTGACCTTGTGTACGACCCACCAAGCACTCATCTTCTTGCATGGATAAGGTAGATAATACACTTGCTCAACAATATGGCCCGGGGTAGTTACAATGTGGCCCGGGGCCCAACAGGTGGCCTCTCGGCTATTTGTACCCTATACATGAGCTAGGGTATTTACAGCTATATGTTCTGTCAATGTCGGAGGAGTTAAGGCACGCCGGGCGCCTCTGACTAGGTGGTCGGTGATGTTGAAGTCCCCGTCTTGTCGCTGTGTCTCCTCGCTCTGCTAGGCGGCTCTGCGCCATTGGGCAGCACTGTTGTGCCGTCACGCCTCGCCGTCCTGTCTTTCATCGTAGTGGTGTGCAGATGGAGGACGGAGGCGTGCGCCATGCTTCTGGGGGAGGCGCGAGCCTTGAATACTCGGCCTGACAACGCACCTTTCTCTTTACTCCTTGGCCATCTGCCCGTTGCTTGTCGGTGTGATTTTCGGGCGGCTAGCCCTCAGGACACGTGTCTCCACCGGAGCTGTCATGCGGAGTAGTGGGTGGTCTGGATTCGTTGGACACGTGGCAGCACTGGAGCCCTCCCACGCTGGAGGTCGGGCCCGGGGCCGTAGGACACATGGCACCTCCGGAGCCTTCCTTGGGGGAAGGTACACGTGGACTCGTTGCCCACGTGGCAGCACCGGAGCCGTCCCATGCTAGAGGTTGGACCCAGAGCCGCAGGACACGTGGCACCTCCGGAGCTCTCTCTGGCAGAGGATGTGGCTTGAAAATTCCGGACACGTGGCAGCGCCGGAGCCCTCCCTGGCGGAAGATCGGGTCCAACACCACTGGACACGTGGCGGCTCCTGAGCCACCCTCGGCCGGTAGTCAGGCTCAGGGCATGAAGACACGTGGCAACCCTATGACTGCCCATGGGGCCCAGGGCACGTGGCTTATGCTAGGGCCTGCCTAAGATGGAAAGGCGGGGCCCAGATTATCTTTTATCCACTACATGGGGGTACCCAGTCTGCAGGGTACCGACAGTGGCCCTCGGGCTCATCTCGGGGGAGGTATTGAGCCTGCAGGTGGGGCCCCTATCTCTCTCGCGTGGTGGTTTTGAACTTACTATTTTGGGAATCAAAGTGGTGGCGAGATTTCTGCGTAGTGGGCGAGTGGCAGTACCTGAGAGATGAAGAGGTTGCTTGTCTTCGGTGTAGTGGGCGCACTCAGTCAAAGCAGCAGTGCATCGTCGCATCCACTTCTGATTTGACTGGTCACGATGCTGCAGTTGAGGGATTGCTTCGGGAACCACCAAAGTACTATGCCGCTTCCCTTGGGAACCGTCGGACGTTCCCGAGCTTTTACTCACCTGACCCGCCAGTGCCCGACTGGTGGACCTGGGCCCTACCTGTCATTTGCAAGCGCGCTAAGGCAGCATGCTCGAGGGGATGCCTTGAGTCATTTACTGCGGCAACTGATGAGCCCGTGGCACCACCCTCCACGGAAACCGTCGGGCGTTCCCAAGTTGTTATCCTCCCGCCCCCCCCCCCCCCAGTGACTGACGGGGGGGACGTGGATCCAGCCCATTACTGGGAGAGGTGAATAGCCCGCAGCGTGCAGTGGTGGCGACCCAACTGCCGCGCCTGTTGCCCTACCGGAGGCCGTGGTTGGGTTTAAAAGGAGGCCTTGCGGTGTAGGATGGCACTCCTCCTCACCATGTAGCCTTTGTTCTCCTTCTGCGTGCTGGGAGCCATGGCTTCCAGGCACTCTCGCCCACTAGATGCTTCTTCACTAGTAGCCGTCTTCGTCTACTTCCGCGAGATGTTCGTATTTGTGCGGCCTTCAGTGAGGTTCTCTGGTGCATCCCTCTCCTTAACGGCCTTGGATAGAGGCACAAGCCATCCTGATGGTGTGCCGGCGGTAGGGGAGGTCGTCTGGGACAGGGTCCTCGACTCACCATGAATCCCTAAACCAGTGTCGAGAAGGGATGTCTGCCGGTACCGGAGGAAGGTTAGGTCCAGAGTGGTGAAGCCTTCCTCCACATACTATGGTAGACAACAAAATCTGCCATAGATGGCGATTTTTCCCACACGACACTGGACACCACTGTTGCCTCGGTCCAGCATGCATTGCTACCGACCTGATGGCGTTTGGCCCATTCGACACTGTATGTCATTGTTACCTCGCTCCAGCGTGCATTGCTGTCGACCTGGGTCTAACAGCAGGTGACCATCTCACTGCACAGAGATCGGCTCGGGGGATAACCAAGCAGGCCATGGAGCAAAAGACCACTTGACTTGTAGCTACTGAGTTCTTTAGTTGTCTTGTATCCCCTTTTGTACGCCAGAACTGCATTATCAATGAAAGTATCACTGTTTCAAGTCTTTCATTGTCTTGACTTATATTTTTGTGTTGATGAATGAAAAAATCCTTCTGTTGGTCTTCCATCCATTAGTCACTTGGCGTAGGGTCCGGTAGGAAGGACCACTCTTAGCTTTCGTGAGGCCCCCTGGTCCTTGATGCCGCAAGGACTGGAGGATCTCTGAGTTGCGGAAGTAGTTGATGTTTCCTTGTTGCTCTAAATGTGTACCCGCTTCCTCTTGCATGCTGCCGAGGTCCGGCCGCCTTGCTTGGTTTGACCAGTCATGATGCCCCCCCGGCAGACGAACGACAGCGCAAGACACGAGCTCCGGAGCCTTCGGGAGACACAAGCTTTGGGGGCCTGAGGGTGGCCCCCCTGAGAAAGTTGGTGCCCCAAGATCAACCCTTTAGACCGGACCTCTGTGCCCTGCATAGACACTAGGAGAAAAGGGGTAATTGTGCCGTGTAGTTGTATTTTCCCTGCTTGATGGACCAATTATGGCTTATGGTCCTCTGTTAAGCTACCGGACCTGAGCAATTTGGTGTAGTAGTGTCTGGACCCTGGTTACCGTCCTTCCCAGGGTGGTGTGCCATCGGGGCCCCCCGCACTCGGGTGCTACGCTGGAAGAGGCAGGATGCACACGCTTAGGGCGCAGGACCAGCTAAGAAGGCTACACACCCTGGACCTTCCGCTGGCCAGACACTCCGAAGAGGGTAGGTGTCCTTCTCGCGCCACCGGACCCAAGCAGGAAGGTAACCAAAGGGTTCAGAGACAACACAGGTGCCTTTGGCATTTCCGTCTTGTAGCTGGACAGCATAACTTTGGCCAAGAGCAAGATAGAGAAACACAACTATGTACACATCGAGAGGTATGCAAAAGTGTGCGCAAGCTTGAAAAGAAAGCTGCAAAATGTAAATGTGCATAAGGTAGAGCAAGAGAGCACAAAGGTCAAGAACGACTTAGCTGATGTGGGTAGCATTTTGCCAATGTCCGAAGCTCGTTCCTCCACACCCTTAGCGGCGTAAGGACCCAGGGTGCTCTGGTAGTGTGGCTACCACTCCTTCCGGGTCCCTTGCGATGCAAGGACCTGAAGGGAGCTCGGCCCTTGTCTTCATCTTATCGTAACTGGCGCTCTGAGCCTTCTGCTTGGTTGCTGAAGTGGTCCGATGTCCTACCCGTGTGGTTCACCGTGATGGCCCCCTGGTAGGTGTGGCCACTTAGTGGGGACGTACCTACCAAGTAGACTGGATGAGGCCGGGCGTCAGCATTGGACCTCCCGGGAGGTCCAGGATGTCACGGACCTATTCGGACCTGCATGTATGGTAGGAAAAAGGGGTAGTCCTGCTCTCTGGTCACTTTTCCTTGTTTGGTAGCATTACTGTGAGTTACGGTCCTCAGCCGAGCTACGGGGCTTGGGTAGTTTGATGTGGTCGTCCAGGATATGGTCGAAACCTTGCGCAGGGGTATGAGCCATCTGGTTCCTCGGTACTGAGCCATAGCGCTGAGGAGACAGAGTGTGCACGCTTAGGGCACAGGTCCAGGCTAAGCAGACTACACACCCTGGACCCCCCGCTGGCATAAGCCTTTCAGGGGAGGGTCATTCGGCGCCATAAGGCCCCCGAGCAATGAGACAACCACCGGATCCCGGTACGTCACAGGTAACTCAAGCAGTCCCGTTGGCGGAAGGGTGCGCCATCATGGCGCTGCTGTCTCGGAAGCGCTCCGCCAGCTTCTGGATCTCCCGGCACTCGCTGGCGCTGTGCCGTTTGGTGTCGTGGACCGGACACCACTGGTCGCCGTCGTCGCTACCGGACGGCTGCCGCGGACGCTTGTCGGTGCGCGGCCCCCGGCTCTCTGCAGCCGCCACTGCTGCTGCAGTGTGGACTTCGGCCAACGGCTTGTCTTTGCCGCTGGTCTTCTTCTTCTTGCCGCCATAGCCCTCCCTGGTGGACTCACTCCCCTGGTTAGGTAGTGTGTGCCAGTTGCGGCCTTCAGCGGCCCTGACACACTTGTCTGCCAAGCTGAAGAGCTCAGAGACGTTCTGCACGTCGTGCGTGGCCAACTTCTTGAGCATCTTCTTGTCGTGAACGCCCTATCGGAAGGAGACGACGACAGAAGCGTTGGAGATGCAGGGGATGATGTTCCTAACCTGGGAGAAATGCTAGATGAAGGATTGCAGCGACTCTCCCGGTTGTTATTGCAGGGCATGGAGGTCGGCCTCCGAGCCCGGTCGGGTGTAATAACTCCCGAAGTTGGTCGTGAACTGACGGCACAACTCTTCCCAGGATGTTATAGACTCCTGGGGCAGGTTCATGAGCCATGACCGGGCTGACTCGGTAAAGGCCACGGGGAAGTAGTTGGCCATGATGGACTCATCCCCTCCTGCAGCTAAGATGGCGGTGGAGTAGATCTGCAGGAACTCCACGGGGTTGACTGTCCCGTCAAACTTCCCCGGCAGGTGTGGCTGGAACTTGCATGGCCAAAGTGCCATATGAAGATGTGGGGCCAGAGCCATTCAGCCCCCCACAGATTCTGGGGAGACGGGGCTCTGGCCCACGTAGATGGGGCGCATGGTACCCAGGGTACCATGCTCCTCCTTGAGGTTGCAACGCCGCTCACACTGTCGCTCAATGGCGACATGGCCATCTTCTTTCTAACAGTGGCGGCTGTGCAACTCGACCCTGAGGTATGCGGTGGGGAGCCTGGACGCCGCCGTCGAGTGGGTTGCTGTCGTCTTGTAATCCCTCGCTAGGGTACGGGCTGGCAGCTGTACCGTCTCTGGTCACTGTCTTCGGTGGCATGGCGAGTTGAGCGCGGTGACGACCAGGTGGTCGACGTCATTGCGCCACTGCTCAGCAGCGGACGGGGAAGCTCCCGTGCTCGAGGGGTTGTGTAGGAGCGCGCGCTCTGCCTACGGCGTACTCTCCGGGCTGGCTTCAGGCGGTGCTTGCGACGCTGTCGCAACCGAAGGTTGCCGGGTGGCAACAGGCAACGTCGCTGTAGGGACAGGCGCCAGCGCGGTCGTTCTAGCTCTGGAACGAGATGAGGCTTCCTACTCCCTCTGCTGCTGGCAACGTGAATGGAGGGAAGAGCCTTCGAAGAACTGGATATTCACCATCGTGAGCTTCACGAACAGCTCCAAGAACCAAAGGCCCCTACCTGGCGCGCCAAATGTCGAAGTGTTCACTACGACACTTCCCCTGGTCTGCTTGGAAGCAGCCCGCGGAGGTTCTTTTTTCGTAGGAGCTAGTGGATCTCGAAGGTCAAAGCACAATGACGAGAAAAGACACCAGGATTTACGTGGTTCGGGCAGCCGGAGCGTAATACCCTACGTCCACGGGAGTGCTTGTTGTATAGCTTGAGTGTGTGAGAAAGTGAGTTGGCTGGGTTGCGAACAGAGTGTGAATCCCTTGCCCGGAGGCTGCCCTGGTTCTTTTATAGCCCAAGGTGGGGGCAGTTACAATGTGGCACGGGGGCCCAACAGGTGGCCCCGCGGCTATATGTACCGTATACATGAGCTAGGGTATTTGCAGCTATATGTTCTGTCGTTGTCGGAGGAGTTAAGGAGCGCCGCCTTACACGTCGGGCGCTTCTGACCGGGTGGCCGGTGATGATGAAGTCCCCGTCTTGTTGCCGCGTCTCCTCGCTCTGCTAGGCGGCTCTGCGCCGTAGGGCAGCACTGTTGTGCCGTCACGCCTCGCCGCCCTATCTTTCACCGTAATGGTGTGCAGACGAAGGACGGAGGTGTGCGCCATGCGCCATGCTTCTGGGGGAGGCGCGAGCCTTGAATGCTCGGCCTGACAGCGTACCTTCCTCTTTACTCCTTGGCCATCTACCTGTTGCTTGTCGGTGTGACGTCCGGCCGGCTGGCCCCCAGGACACGCGTCTCCACCGGAGCTGTCATGCGGAGTAGTGGGTGGTCCAGAGTCGTTGGACACGTGGCAGCACTAGAGCTCTCCCATGATGGAGGTCGGGCCCGGGGCCGCAGGACACGTGGCACCACCGGAGCCTTCCTTGGGGGAAGGTACACCTGGAGTCGTTGACCACGTGGAAGCACCGGAGCCCTCCCATGCTAGAGGTCGGACCCGGAGCTGCAGGACACGTGGCACCTCTGGAGCTCTCTCTAGCGGAGGATGTGGCTCAGAGGTTCCGGACACGTGGCATCGTCGGAGCCCTCCCTAGCAGAAGATCGGGTCCGGCACAACTGGACACGTGGCGGCTCTTGAGCCACCCTCAGCCAGTAGTCAGGCTCAGGGCCTGGAGACACGTGGCAACCTCGGGACTGCTCATGGGGCCTAGGGCACGTGGCTTATGCTGGGGCCCGCATAACCTGGAAAGACAGGGCCCAGGTTGTCTTTTATTTACTACGTGGGGGTAACCGGTCTGCAGGGTACCGACACACTCCATCCAACATCTATAGAGAATATTCTCTAATGCTGGAACTGTCCAGCAGATAGTGAAACAAACACAAGACTTGAGTATCCAATCAATCAATCCAATATAATACAACGAACCAAACACATTCTGAGTTCTGTCTGTGCTGACCACCTGGGCTCTACTCGGTAAACTTGAGAAGCCCGACAAAGTTTGTTTAGCTTATCTCGTGTGTGTGACGATCCATAGTAGAAATAAAATTCTAATATTGAAAATAACTCTCTCATTAGAAATGCATAACCCCCGTTACATTCTAGCAAAATCTAATTTGGCTATGTGTATTCGGGAGTACTACTGAGCGGAAACTTTTGTTTTGTAGATGGCACAAAAGTAGCACCTTCTTTATATTCATCTCGATCCGTAATCCTTTATTTCAGGAAACAGGGAGTCTTAGCGGTCGCGCGATTTGGTGGCGTGCTGCTGGTGCCGAGCGGCACGACATGCGAGGAGAGCCGCCAACCGCCCCCAACACTCGCCGTCGCGCCTGAAGCTGCTAAGTCCGCACGAAGTCCAGCGTTCTGCGAGGGGTTCCTTCGCGAGCCGCGGTGATTAGGGGTGCGCAAGTTTAACAGTTAATAGCAAAACCAAACTGAATCGCACTGAACCAAACTAAAATATACAGTTAACTGAATTTTTTTAATAAACACGGTTATCATTTTTATTTATTTTGGTTACTGATTTTTTTTCGATTATCACATCGTTTTAACTGAATAACCGATTTAACTGAAGTTCTAACCCGCACTAGCAAACACATAAAAATAAATCTCAATAGTACTAATCTATTCTCATCGAAATTTTCCACATAGAACAATTCAATCATGATAATCTCCATCCATCACCGACACATACATATCAATTTTGTATATTTATTGCTATTTTTATGTGTTTCTTATCATTTTTACCCAATAAATTATATTATATATTAAAATGTGGTTAACCACAAAATCAAACCGAATTAATCTCAATTGTTTTGTGCAGTTATGACTTTTTAGATTAAATACAGTTAACAATTTCTCATAATCGAATTTTTTTTAACCAAATTAACCGAACCGAATAAACCGCATTAACTAAACGTCCACCCTAACCGTGATGCTGAGTGAAAGAGGGCTAATGATAATTGTATTGAGATGATGGAAAAGCTGGAGTACAGGTGTGATTATATAGAGGGATTAGGAGGGGAGAATAGCAGGCACCGCGAGCCTGGTACAGCCGGTTCGCCTCTTTCTTGGTCTCACAGGGGTTTGTTGAAGCTAAGTCGGACACTTCGCTGTTTGTCTATCGACGGGGCAGTGACACAGCTTACCTCTTACTGTACGTCGATGACATTGTACTAACAGCATCTAGTCCGACTTTGCTTCAGCAAACCATTTCTGCCTTACAGCAGGAGTTCGCTATGAAGGACCTGGGCCGTCTCCACCACTTCCTGGGTATTACGGTCGAGGACCGACCAGGCGGCCTATTCCTTCACCAGCGACAGTACTGTCTGGATATCCTCCAGCGGGCGAGCATGGCTGATTGCAAGCCGTGCTCCACTCCAGTGGATACTAAGGCGAAGCTCTCCGCCACCGACGGGACACCCGTCTCTGACCCCACTTCTTACAGGAGTCTTGCAGGTGCTCTCCAGTACCTAACCTTCACCAGGCCGGATATCTCATATGCGGTCCAGCAGGTATGCCTCCACATGCATGACCCGAGGGAACCGCATCTCACCGCTGTCAAGTGGATTCTTCAGTACCTACGAGGCACCCTCGAGTACGGCCTCCTTCTTCGGCGTGAAACGGCCTCCGAGCTGGTTGTGTACACAGACGCTGACTGGGAAGGCTGCCCGGACACATGACGCTCTACTTCTGGGTACGCCGTCTTCCTGGGCGGCAACCTTGTCTCCTGGTCCTCGAAGCGACAGCCCGTAGAGTCGCGCTCGAGTGCAGAGGCGGAGTATCGTGCCATGGCTAACGGCGTAGCTGAGGCCTCCTGTCTTTAGCAGCTACTTCAGGAGCTCCACACTCCCGTCATCAAGAGCACCCTCATCTACTGCGACAACGTCAGCGCCATGTACCTCTCCACCAACCCGGTCCAGCATCAGCGCACGAAGCATGTGGAGATTGACCTTCATTTTGTTCGTGAGCAGGTTGCACGGGGCGAGGTTCGGGTACACCATGTCCCGACGACGACGCAGTTCGCCGACATGTTAACGAAGGGCCTCCCGTCGTCGCTGTTCTCCGAGTTTCGGTCCAGTCTCAACATCTGCAGTGGCTAGATGTTGTGACTGCGGGGGGGGGGGGGTGTTAGACACTGTAATTAGGGGTGTGACACAGGGGTATATTAGTCATTAGAGAGGGATTAGGGTTAGGGGTAGTTTAGTCTTTTCGACAGTACGGTATGAACTGTCGCCGGCTTCACCACCGGGTTGAAAGTCTCGTCGTAGTCAACTCCAGGGCGCTGAGTGAAGCCCCAGAGTACCCAACGAGCCTTGTATCTCTCCAAGGTGCCATCCGCCTTCTTCTTATGCGTGAATATCCACTTGCCTGTGACAACATTGCCACGACCAGGACGGGGAACCAGGTCCCAGGTCCGGTTGGCAAGCAAGGCCTCATACTCTTCCTCCATAGCACGGCGCCAGTTAGGATCAGCGAGGGCGCTACGCACGGAAGTAGGTATGGGCGAGATCGAAGAAGGCTCGGTCGGTGGAGTTGTCGTCGACGAGAAAGCGGCACTATCCAACCGCTCCACTGGTCGAAGACTCCCGGACGCACGTCGAGTCACCATCGGGTGGACGTGACCAGGATCCCTGTAAAGTAGAGGGGGGTTGTACACCGGCCGGTCGGGTACAACCATCTTCTCTCGTCGTGGATAGACGAGAGTGGGTCTCAATGCCGCGCGTGGTGTCGTCAGAGCAGGAGCCTCTCCCCACGCTCGTCGCTGGTAGACAAGTGCGGGGTCAGCAAAACGAGAAGACGTCGTCGGTGCCGCGCGTGGCGCGGCTGGTGGCATCGTGCTCGCTGCAGGTGACGTCGGGGAGGTAGCTGGTGATGCCGCTGGTGCCGTACGTAGTACAGCTGGAGACGCCGAGGGCACCTGGGGTACAGTAGATGGTGTTGGGGAAGCCGAGGCCGCGCATTGCGCAGCAGGTGACGTCGGAGGCGTCGATGCCACACGGGGTGCAGCGGGTGACGCCTGAGACATCGATGCCACACGAGGTGCAGCAATCGGTGTCGAGGGCATCTGGGACGTAGCTCGTGTCGATCCTGCAGAAGAAATAGGCCAAGGCAACTGGGAGGCAGCCTCGGGGTCAGTAGGAAAAAGGGAGTCCAGCTCTGTGGTGGAATCAAAAGAGGTGGTGGAAAAAGGAAAAGATGACTCGTCGAAGACGACGTGCCGAGAGATCAAAAGACGGTGGGTAGTGAGATCTAAGCATCGGTAACCCTTATGATCAAGGGAATACCCGAGAAAAACACACCGTGTCGAGCGGGGCGCAAGCTTATGTGGGGTGGTGGCGGAAAAATTAGGGTAGCAAGCGCATCCGAAAACTCGAAGGTGATCATAAAGAGGATTAGTGCCATATAGAGCAAAGTAGGGGGTGGAGGCACAAATCGCTTTGGTGGGAAGACGATTGATCAGAAGTGTGGCGGTATGAAGATCCTCCACCCAGTATCGGGCTGGAATAGATGCCTGGAACATCAGGGACCGTATGACATCATTAATGGTGTGAATCATGCGCTCTGCCTTGCCGTTTTGAGGAGAGGTATACGGACAAGACATGCGTAGCTGTACCCCATGTGCGGAGACAAAATTACGAAACGCAGAGTTATCAAACTCACGTCCGTTATCGCACTGGACAGCTCGAATGGTACGCCTGAATTGAGTAGAAATCCAAACGAAGAAGTGAGAAAGAGTGACGAAAGTCTCAGACTTCAATCGTAATGGAAAAGTCCAGGAGAAGTGAGAAAAATCATCAATTATCACCAAATAGTAATTAAAGCCCGATATACTGGAAATGGGAGATGTCCACAAATCACAATGTATAAGATTGAATGAGTGCTCAACATGAGTCACAGATGTGGGAAAAGGGAGGCGAATATGGCGACCAAGTTGACAGGCATGACATAGGGAGTCATGTGTACCCCTAGAACACGAGATAACTGAGCTACTGGACAGCTTTGACAGAGCATCTGCACCAGGGTGGCCAAGCCGGCGATGCCAGATGGTATATGAAGCTGTCGTAGTCAAAGCAAATGGCGGTGATGCAGCGGAAGTAGGAAACCGAAGTGTGTATAGGGGACCCAAGCTATCACATCGGAAAAGAGGTCACCGGGTGGAAAGATCCTTCACAGACAAACCAAAAGGATCAAATTCAATGGAAACATTGTTGTCAGTGGTAAAACGGCGAACAGAAAGTAAGTTCTGAATGATATCCGGAGCAACAAGAATGTTTTTAAGCTGGAAAGTACCCGGAAGACCGGAATCACCTACTGAGGTGACCGGAAGAACGGACCCATTTCCAATAACGATAGATGAAGGAAAAGAGGGATTGGGAGGATGGGTGGAAGAGAGTATACCGGAATTAGGAGTGGTATGGTATGATGCTCCGGAATCAACTACCCAGTCGGCACCAGGTGGTGTAAGGTGCATGGTGCTGAAGGAGGAAGCAAGTGACTGTCGATCCCACGTCGACGGTGGCTCCTGAAGGGGTGCCGATGGCTCCGAGTTCCCAACAGGGTAGTCAGTGCCTCCGTAGGTCGGGGCTGACTGCCCGCCTGAAGAGTATCCAGACCCACTATAGGCCTGATCTGTCGGCCTACCAGCACTGTGGGCTGGTCCACTGTAGCCGGGGGTAGCCGTGAACGCCGGCTGAGGACGTGGTGGGGTGGAGGCTGAGAACCTGGGGACGGTCCAGGCCACATGTAGATCTGGCCAGTCCACGGGTTGTAGGGTGTGGGCCAGGGTGCACCTCCCTGGCCGGTACCACCACTACTTCCAGTAGTCGAAGCCGTGGGGGTGCTGCCTGCACTGCTGCCACCACGGCCGCCGTTCTTTCCTCGGCGACGATGGTTTCCACCTCCTGTACTGGTAGGAGTAGAGGGTGGATGTGACGGTGGTCCACCAGCCGCTGGTAAGGGTGGACGAGGGGACTGCCCGGAGCCATAGAAAGCTGTGGCAGATCCAGAGCCAGTAGAGCCTCCTGCAGTGATCTCTTCAAGTTCAAGATCAGACCATACCTTCTCGAAGGTAGGTAGTGGCTCCAGTCGAAGTAGCCATGTCCGTAGGTGACAATAGCGCTTGTTCAGGCCCTGAAGGACCCGAAGGACAAGAGCGCTGTCGGTGACCGGCTCACCAAGGTCACGTAGGGCATCCGCCATGCCCTTCAGCTCCTGACAATAGGTGGAGATGGAACGATCACCCTGGACGATGTTCTAGAACCGAGTGCTGATGTGGAGGGCACGAGTCGCACGGTTCCCTAGAAACCGTTGCTCGAGGACTAGCCAGGCCTGTCGAGCAGTACCGCCACCGCGCTGCCTGACGATGTCCTGTAACTCCTCTGTCAGGGAGAAGGATCCAGGATAGTACCAGGCTGTCCATGCTGATCCAGGACACCTGTACTGAAGACTCGTCCTGGAGGACGTGGTCATCGAGGCAGTAGCGCCTCAGCGTGAGGAGCACCATATCACGCCACCGGGCATATGAGGTGGACTCGGAACTGAGAACAACCGGCACGAGCGTCCGGATGTTCTGAATCCCTGCAGCCTGTGCATGAAGAGTGGCCACAAGCGAAGTCGAGTACGTACCAGCGTCCGAGGGTGGATCATGGACAGCACTCGTTGATCGGCGAGCACTCTCCTCAAGTTGGTGGGATAGTGATGCCACGGATGCACGCTCCTGCTCTAGGGCAAGGGTGAGTGCCCGCTCGCGCTCGTGAGAGGCAGCCAGTGCTGCGGCGATGTCAGATGTCTCCGCAGTGTCGGTGTCGTAGGAAGAAGCTGTGTTCTCCGCAGTAGCACCGGCGACTGGGAACGGAATCAGCGGGATCGCCGTGGTGCTCCCATCGATGTCGAGGCCGGTGGTGTCCCGTAGCGCGGAGGTACCTGCCATGAAGGTAACAGCAGTGGCGGGGTTGCTGGAGGTACCGACGAGGGGTTCACCGGCGGCTGGATCGGTTCTCAAGAAGGAGGGGGCGGCTGCAGAACCAGCAGCGAGGGGCCTGGGGGCTGTGGCTCCTCCTAAGAAGGCGGCGCCCCCTCCAGAGGCTGCTGTTCCTCCAGTTTCAGCAGTCCAGAGGGTGGCGCCCCCTCCAGTGGGGCTGGCGGACCCCCCAGGGGCGGCGGCGGAGCACCCAGGGGCGGCGGCGGCCCAGGCAGGCCAGGGGGCGGCGCTCCCTCCAGGGGGGCCGGCGGACCCCCCAGGGGCGGAGCACCCAGGGGCGGCGGCGGCTGTAAAAGTCCCAAAAATGTGTATGAATAAAAACTAAAGTTTGAATTCATATGTGTGGCAAAGACATGAAAAATGGGACTTGCTAAAACTTTTCTTCATGCAAGGTAATACATGGATGAACATCCAACATGAGGTTCACCTTTTTATTTAAAAGTGTTGAACCAATAACGAGTTAAATATCTCTTTGCATGTGAGTTTAAAATTCAGATTTGAAATTCAAAGTTCACACATGTGGTGGTCAAGGACTTTGAATGAAAATGCAGCCATATAGATGGAATCATAGGGAGGAGTTTGCTCACCAACTTTCCATTTGTAGGGTGGGCTCAAAAGAGAGCTAAAAAGAAGATATTGCAAATTCTAAACCAAATTCAGATTTAGTCTTGCAAATTCAAACTGAATTTGAGGAATTCAAATTCTAGCCCACCTTTTTAAACTTAGAATTCTGGGGATTAAAGAGATCAGCTTGAACAGATATTTGGGAGGTATATGTGGAGTGGGACCCACATGTCATAGAGCTAAAGGAGGAGACTTACTAAGTTTTGCTCTCGGTGGGAAATTTTCCGAGCAGCTCGCGAGCGCCACAGAGGAGCTTGGCGCGCCAGCTCCTGCTGCCGGTCTCCACGCGCTGGCGCCCAGAGGTCGGTCCTGACCGCGTCTTCAACGTGATCACGTGCCCCCTGGCCGAAGCAAAGCACAGTTGCCTTCTTCTCTCGCGAGCACACCGAGCAACCCGAGCTCCTCCCCTCCACTCTCGGTCCGATCGAAAGAACGGCGAAACCACCGCGCCTCCTCCTCCCCCGAGCTGCTAAACCTTTCCCTGAGATCAGCCTCCACCTCCCTGACCCACGAGCAAGTGAGCTGCGGCCTCCGGTGCCCGAGAACGACCGCCGCCGCGGCGACCTAATCCGAGAAAGTGATCGGGCGCTCGTGGATAGCCCTCCACAGCGGGTTTCACGGCCGAGCGATCACACCTACGGATGCGCACGGGTGCGGTGCTGCTCTCAGCCCAAGCTCAGGCCGTGCCGCGAGCTATCGGCGGCGAATTTCGAGGTTTTGCTCTGGCGACCTCATTCCGAGCTTCCGGTATGGATTCAGCAAATTTCCACTCTCTAATTCTTCCTAGGTCCTCAAATCTTGCACGTAGCAGCTGGATTAGCCAGCGATTATTTTCCCTTTTGCATCCAGCGCATGAAAACGCCTCAGATCGATGAATTTTGAGCTTTTCTTGGGTGGTTCACGGCGGACCCATTCGGTCGCACGACGACGACCTAGTTCCAGCCATTTCTGAGCTAGTTTGAGGTCGTGTCGATCTTCGTAGAGGTACGCTGGTGCTGTAGGGCTCGGCGGCACAAGTTTTTGAGGGCTGGAGACCTCGGGCGACGCTGCCGAACTACCACAGAGGCAGTTACATGTCGCCGGCCATGTTCCGGTCGTCGGCGGCCCTAGCAAACCCCAAAGCCATGTTCCTCGAGGCCCTAAACCCCCTGGCAGCGAGTTATAGCTCAGGCGGTGGCCAGGAAGGCCGGTCCAGCGAGCTTCCGGTTACTCCGGCGAGGGGGAGCGCGCGGGCGCGAGCCAGGAGTGGGAAGTAGAAGACGAAGCGTGGGCCCCGCCTGTCAGCATCTCAAATTTTAAACCCGGGATCGGGTGTGGCCGGGATCCTGTGTGTTGGCACGCAGAGACGCTGTGGCCCGGTGTGGCTTCGTTTCTATTGGCTGGAATTCAAAACAGTGGGTCCAGCCAGATTTTCAATAGGAAAATAATTCCAGACTTAGCTCAATCTTTAGAAATTAATATCTCCCTGTAGAAAACTCCAATTTGAGTGATTCCAATTGGGTTGGACTCATCTCTCTGAGTTCTATCCAAATGAACTATTTGTATGAAATTTAATATTATATTCTGGAAAATTTTTGGAAGGTTTTCTGAAAAAAGAATTATTGAGGGGGTTTGGATTATCCAAAAATTCCCAAATTTTGCCAGAATATTCTTTAGCATAGTAGTGACCTACTAGCAAATTTGCAGCTCATTTGAAGATCATTTGAATAGGAATTTGCTAAATACAAACTACTGTGTTCAAAAGAGTCCAGAAACATTTTCAAAAAAATGTTTCCCACTTCTAAAATCTGTTCTGAGCAATCCATTGCTCCAAAAATCATAGAAAAATTTAGGCAAGCTCTCTGAGACATACTTGGAATTGTAGTTCACTTATTTGGGCATGAAAATGCACATTACTATAGAATTAATTCTTTTGAGTACAAATGCTTAAAGAATTGTTCTGGGAGAACTACTCAAGTAAAAGGGCTGAATTTTGGACCAGATTACTCCCATGTGATCAAGAACTCACATGTAAATTATCAGCCCAAGATGAGTCCTTGAACTCCCTGTTCTTATTCTCCATACTTATGTACAAGGGAAAAATACATAAGAGATATTGTGAGAATTATGGAGGACACAATATGACTCCACATTAGCTGCAATTTGGCAAGCGAAATCCTTAGGTAGTATAGAACCTGCTGTAAAAGTTTTGAGGCCATTGGAGTTCTGTTCTCCAGTTGCACTCAAATCGTTTCAGCTTCTCTATTAGGTTCATTAAGGAAAATGGTTAGGGTATAGCTAAGGCCTTAAGGTCAATTTAGTTTATTTCTGTTCTTTGCACAACAGAGGCAAACCAAGCCATTCTTGGCTTTTCCACACAACCTCTGTTCCTAAGAAATTAATTCCATAACTTCTTTCCGTTACAGTCTATAAAACATATGCATATGCATTTCAATAGGAACCACAACGAAGGGGACTCAAAGGAGTGATTCATCGAAGTGGATCAAGCTCCGGAGAGTCAAGGGTGGATCTGCAAGGACACTAACTGTTATATATGACTACCCTGCAAAACAGGCAAGCTCCAATTTGCATTTAACAGCTGTTAAGTTTTTGTTTTGTATTCACTTTCAGTTAAGACATGAACTGTGCATTAGGTCTAGTGATTGATACTCCTCTTGCATAGACAAATGACCCATGGAGTATTGGGTAGGTGTCTTTCAGCGTGTAGAACTGTCATGCTTAAGTACGGTTCGGTAGAAGTCGAGTGGTGAGATGCTACTCGCAGTTTCAGTAACAACAGGGGCATACGGGATTGGTTCAAAATGAATTCGCAAGTTAAAGTTGAGACCGGAAGGTTGTAGGGGCAGCAGGACATAGGGGCCTGGGTGCTGTAGACCTGTCCGCATCGGTAAAGGACCGATCCTTATGCGGCCCTGTTGAACAAGTTTGAGTTGTGTACCGGACTCATGCTGGCTATATGGGACCCAGTAAACCGATGTACCTCGGGAAGCTGTCGTTGGGACTTTTCGGGTCGCCTCCGGCGGACGGCCGGTGTGCAGTATGTGGGGAATATTCTCATGACATCTCATGTCGGTAGGTGCACCATGAGAGTAGCTACTGTACGGGGCGACTTGATCGATTCAGCGGGGGTGAAACGGGGGAAAGGCTGCCACGTATGACGTCAGTGATGGTTGTTGTAGGCAACGTCGAGTACGGGCGTACGTGTCGTGTAGTCCGGGTGTTATTGATTCGAATCACCGTCACTCGCGGAATGGACCGAGCATACTTGTTCTCACAGTCGTGACGTAGTAAGAACTTGCATGAGAAAGGAACTAATCATCTTGATGTGAAGTATTATCCTACCTTGTATTGGATCTTGATGAATAGGATAGTGCAAACTCGATTCTTTTTGGACGTATTGCATGTGGTGCAGAAATTCAAATTCAAATTGGAATTGAAATTAAACTCAAAACAGAAAATAAAAAGAAAAATAAAAAAACAAACCCCCCCGGCCAGTGGGCCGAAACCCACCAGCCGGCCCACCTCACCCCCGCGCCAGCCCGCAGCCGCGCGCCCCGTTTTCTTCTCACTGACGTGTGGGGCCTGCCATCTTCTTCCTCCTCGCGTGCGCGCTCGGCCGACCGGGACTCCTCTCTCCCCCGAATCGAAACCATCCCGGGTACCCGCGTATCCCAGCCAAATTTCGGTTCTGGACGACGCAAACTCGATCACAACCGAACGCCGCCCTCCCACGGCTATATAAACACCGACATCGTCCCGTTTTTCACCCGTGATCGGCTGTTTTTCCTCCCGGTGAGAACCGAAGCTCTGATCACCGTTTTCTCTCGATCTTTGCTCGGGTTCTCTGATGTAACGCGCCGATCGTGTTCCACCGCCTCTGGGGAATCACGCAGGTGCAGAAAACTCGGTGGTTTGCACTTCAAACACAGTGTCGATGACCATCGCCGTGAATTCACCTCGGACCTCGTCGCCGACCGCCTTCCAGGACCTCCGAGCTCAAGAAAAACCCCGAGGTGAGATCCCCGACCACCCCTCTACCGATCTATGCCATGAAATCCCAGTTTTAGGAAGAATAGACGAAGATCCAACGTTTTCCGGCGAGATCGCCGCCTCCCACCGCCGTGCACCGTCGGGCAGCGCCGCCCGCGCTCGGTCAGAGCGACGTGGCCGCTTGTGCGCCGTCTATTTTAAATCGCACGGTGGAATTAAAACCCGCGCGTACCGGTTCGGCGATCTAATCTGAGCCGTCTGTTTTAAATCGGACGGTCCACGTCAGCCCCGCATTATAAAGACCGCGATTCTTACGCGCTACCCCCTGGGGATCTCGGAAAATACGAGCTAGCCCCGGAAACTTCTGATCTAGCCCCTGGAACTTTAGAAATTCATGTAAATTCAATTAAAAATCAGTTTTAGCCCCTGGACTAAATAAAAATTAGCAAAACCCCTCTGTTAGGCATAGTTAGGCCCCTGGAAATTCTTAAAATAATAAACTAGACCCTGTAGTAGGGTGAACTTAACTTTTTAACCCTATATGATATTTAATTTAGAAATTTGAATGTGTGACTAGGATTTAAATTTAAAAGGAAATACAAACACATTCTAAATTCAAGTTTAAACTCTACTAACACTTGGAAAACTTTAGAATGAACTAAAAATAAATTTTAGGATGAAATGAAATCTGTTTGGGTGTGTTCATGTTTATTAGTTCTAGGAACACATTTTTAGGTTAATAAATAATTCTGAAAATGGGTAAAATAGATTTAAATTAGTTCACATCAGAGGAGAAGTTCAAAAATATATTATTTAATATTTTATATCAGAACCTATTCTGTTTAGATGTGGTGTCTTACTATTTTCATAATAAAGTTCACATTTAGGCATAGGAAATAAATCTGAAAATATAGCAACTAGGTATGCATAACTAGAAAATGATAAATGAAGTTTCCTAATCCAAAGATTTCAGTTTAGGATTTGGTAGAGGATCTGAAAACCCATTTGAAGTAGGAAAATACCTTTCATGCATAATTGGTAGCTAAGATGTGTATCAATGGAATATAAGGAATTTGTTCAAATTTGAAATTCATATATAGTGTGCAAACATAAATCTGAATACCAAAAGTTAGAAATCATATGCACATGTTTAAAAGTGCATGTAAGCCAAAAATCAACACACATAGAGTAACCACAACACTTAGAAAATGTGAATGACTTACATAGATGTGAATGTGTGGTTGTATGAAGTGAAAGTGTGAACTATGTCTTATGGATTGTTGTTTTTTTTTGTTATGTGTGTTGGCATGAATAGAACCTGCCCCAGAGCAAGTTCTTCCCTTCCAAGACCAAGACTTTCCATTCTCAGAGCAGCAAGAAGAAGGCAAGTGTCCTTGACCACTTTGATCCTATGCTAGGACGTGTAGACAGAATTATTTGCATTGTCAATTGAAATACGAAACCCATGCTAGGAAGTTTCCCTAGAATTGCATTATCTTGTTTCCTTGTAGCTTGGGTTGGGATTTGTTTTATTATGTCATTCACTATATTACTTGTGCTTAGCCATGCTTAGAATGGGATAATTGGGATATGAGATCATCAGTTTATTTACCATACTCTTGAATGAGATGTTATGAGTTATGTAGAGGTAGGGATCAAGGCAAGTTGGATGATTTGGTTGGTGCTGGGTGCACGAGACTCGGGTTTGTGTTTAGTACTTGCCTGGATCCTAAGGACCGGTTCATGGAGCATGTAACCTGGCTTTACCGTGCCAACCACATACTGAGATGGGGCAGCTTGGCCAATTAATTAGGTGTATCCCCGGCGTAGAATGGGTGTGTTGGATGGTGAGGGGAGTAGGTGTCAGCTGGACTACCATATGAACCAAGGCTCAAGAGGGGGCCACTGCAGCGGGGTTGGAGCCTCTTGTATGCTGTTAGGGGTGAAACCTCAGAGGGCCCACGCTCATCGGGAATCCCTTTGTAAAGGCTTCGTAGTGATCTCCTGGCTACACACCTGGGAAGTGTGAATGTGGTTTGTGGCCACTGGCATAATAGAGGTTCTTTTAGTCCACCCGGCAACGGGGGATGAAATCACTACATGTGGGTACAGTGGTGCAAACTCTGCAGAGTCAAAACTGTCATGACAGCCGAGCTCACGGTCAAGAGCGGCTTGGACTTATTCATGATTAGAGGATGATGGCTTTGGAAGTTGTGGATGTTAAGCGGGGAGCTTAACATTGGAAATGATGTTATGGTTATTTGATTATGATGATGGGATGGGAGATTGGGACCATTTCACCTGTGTAGTAATGTAGGTGCTTAATAAGCTAAGGTGGTAGGTAATAATTGCGTAGTGCATTAACCATGAGTTCAACCTCCCCTTGATCTAGCCATGCATGACATAACTTTTCCACACTTGCTGAGTACCATCGGTACTCAACCTTGCATATTTGTTGGTTTATATTGCTGCTCAGGTCAAGAGAATGATGTGGTGTTTAATGATCAAGACTTTGGACCCGAAGAAGGTTTCTAGGTTCATGGAGTCCCCCGGGCAACGCCTGTGACGGAGCCCACAAGAATAATATTCCGCTGCTATTTTATTTGCTTGTTATGAACTCATTATCGTCCATCGAGACATATGCTATGTAAGACTTATTTATATTTGACACATGGCTTGTAATAAATTATGTTTCACTATTTGTCATCACATGTATGAGAAAATGATCCTGGCATACATGTGATATTCCCTCGGTTGTTCTTCGGAGAAACCGGGTGTGACAGAAGTGGTATCAGAGCCAAGGTTGCCCGTAGGAACGTGGACCTAGGTAGAAATGGACGTATTTAAGGACCCTATTTTCTTAAAAACTATTTTACAAAGGTGTGGGTTGAAAAGTGTTGTTTAATGGGGTTACTTTATTCATCTTACCCAACTTTTATTCAAAATAGGATTTTTGTTTAAAACCTTATCTAACTTAAGTTTAAATGCTTTATGTTTTAGATGGTTCGCATGATCCGCACCGCTTGCAAGTCCACCGGAGGGAGAGTTCCCGTAGTTGCCCTTGCCCTGAGAGAGGAGAGCCGTCTGGTGATGTACCTCTCCTACGGATTGGCAGTAGGAGGCTTGTTGCGCCGTCTTCGACGCATGCTCCAAGCTGCCGGCAATACGGGCAAGCTAGTCATACACTATAGCTCCACCCGGACCATCCGTGAGAAGCGGGAAGAATGGAGTTCAGAAATGATGATTATCCATGAAAATCAGCTGCTCAAGATCCACCGCTCTCCAGCTTGTCGAGCGACACAGGTCGATGCGGAGAAGGATGTCACCTGGGAGGCAATCACCTGCCAGAGTCACATCTATCGCCGCCACCTGGACAGGACTGAGTACATGTATGTCCTCTAGCGTGAGAATGGTACAACGGAGTACAAGTACCCGCCAGTGCAGCAAGGGACTTCCCATGAGCACATGAACGTGTGCTTGGAGGATGCTGCTATGCTCAGCACCCGACTACAGGAGTGTCAGCAGGAGCTTCATAATGTTCGTGACACCCTGAAGGAGACCGAGGCATTGCTTCGAGCCAGCTTGAGGGCGAGAGAAAGAGGAGATGGGAATGAACTGTGTGTCACCGTGAATGACACATGGACTCCTGACTCCCCAGATCGCCGGGCGATCAGGCGTCGTCGCACTTCTCCACCAGCAGCCTCCCCACCCAAAGCGGAGTCAGAAGGCAGCCGCAATAATGAGGAAGATCCCGAGGAGCCAGCTCAGTGATACGAGTGGTGTAGAGTACTTCCCCATAGTTTAGTAGGTTATCGAGTAGGCGAGTCAATACCTTAGATAATGGTGTGTTAATGTGTGGTGTGTGACGTGAGTTGTGGAAGCCATGAGCAATTGTCCACAACCTCATCTTCAGGTTGCTTTGCTTTATGTGTGAACCCCTATGAAACTAATAGTGCATTTATTTTTGCGTGAGACATGAACCCTCAGAAAATATAACTACAACAAGGCCTGAACATTACAAAGTGTAAACAAGTAAAATTGGTAAGATAATACGCAATGCTTTAAATTGACATTTGGTTGATCATGATAGATGGCCAGAAGAGGAAAGGGTCGTGGTGCCAACCCCGCCAACAACAACGATGAGGCCGGCAACCCTCATCTTTCTGGAGGCCAAGACAGGGGTGGTCGCCGTGAAGGAGTTGATCCCATCCACCAAATGCTTGAGAATCAAAATGTGGCGGACCGGAATCCGCTCATCCAGGATCGCAGAGGGTGGTACCGCGCGATGCGACACCCGACAGCACACGTCATAAGAACATAATATATTACATGGAAAACAACTGAAACTGTACAAACAGGTACAAACTTCAGTTACAACTATTGTTTATGTTACACAGCGGAAGTCTACACTACTCAATTCACGCCCGCCTATCTAGCAAAAGTTGGTTGCCCAGCCCTAGGGCAACCCACACTAGCTGCACTCCTCAGCTCAGCGCGGTGTGTACGGCTCCCACCCAGCCGTGGTCCCCGACAGAGGGTAACCCTCGCCGCCTGGGCCTATTTTCGTGCGCTGAACACGCTGGTACCGCCTGCTCCGGTCGGCGGTGGCCCTAACCTAGCTGGCGACGGTGCAGCGGCTCGGACTCCCTTCAGTTATGGCGCCCGGCCATCGTAGCCCACCAAAACCTCGGTGGAAAGGCTCTACAGCACCGGGGGATCTCATGGAAGGTCGACAAGGCCATGCTAGGGCTCAGGGAGAGCTCTAACCTAGTCGTCACCGTGAGCCCGACCTTTCCCGCTATAACCGCGGCTGGAAAACCGAGAAATACGCCGGCTACAGCCAAAATTAAGTTAGGGTTGCGGAGCAAACTTGGGCGCCATCAAGTCTAGCTCCTGTGTGTGCAGTTTGATAAACTCTAAGCAATCATACGTCGGGAATTTGTGGGTTTCTTACCCGAGGGTAGTTCTGCACCGGTTGGAGATGTTTTGCGAAATTCGCCGGCGATGATCGGTCCCTAGTTCTAGTCTTCGGGGTCGAGCAGCGTGGAGTCTAGGCGCGTCCAAAACTGCTCCTTCTTGGTCGTGACAAGTCTTCTGCCGAGCTGCCCACGGGAGCACCTTTGCTCGGTTCTTCCCGGCGGCCATGAAAACGTTGTTTTGCTCGGTTTGTAGTGGCTCAACTCGACCGGAAATGATGCGGGGAGTGCGTGGGAGGTCTGGGAATGTTGGTTTGCTGTGCTGCCGATGCTTTCGCGCGAGCTGCGATCGCTCCGAGCGAGTTTTTGCGATGGCGGCGGCGTCTCGGTTCTTTGACGATGAGAGGGAAGGGTCGGCGTCTCGCGATGCCGTGGCTCGCTGAGCGCGGCTGGGAGTTAAGGCACCCCCACGAGGAGCTCGCCAGCGCATGAAATCCAGCAGGAGGTGGCGTCCGGCTCCCCCCCCAGCGGTGTCGCTCGGTGCTTCTCCCGGTGGAGTGCAACCCGATCACATTGCTTAGGGATTAAGCCAACTAAGTCCTATGACATGTGGGCCCCACTGGCCAGTGCCCTACCACTTCTCAAAAGATCTCCAAAACTGGATAAATGATGAATTCAAATGTTGGAAATGTCAATCTGAGCTAAATTGGTATGGTTTGGCAAATCTCCCTCAAATTCAAATGTATATTTGAATTCTTGGCATATTTGGATCCTTTTGGGAAAAATGGGTAGCAAATCTTTTCAAAAATTATTGAAACTTTGTCTCCCCACTAAATTGAACCCAAGGAATCCAATTATGCCCTTTGCTCCTTGTTTTAGCTGCTGCAATCATGAATTTGAATGCAACAGTTTGAAATTTCCCTCCCATGTGTGATCATATGTGTATAAACCCTACTTTGTGAAATTGAAGACTTTCCCCTCTAATCACTCCTTTGATGGAGGTTACTTGCTCTTCACCATATTTCACAATCTATCCACAACAAAACTGTGGTGTTGTGAGGTGCAGAAAAGTTTTTGCAAGTCCCTTTTCTTGGGCTTTTACATCCCTCCCCCCTTAAAAGAATCTCGTCCCGAGATTATAAAAGAAGAGATAGCGATGTAATAGGGACTTACCCGTGTTGAGAAGCCATGAACTCCGGGTAATTTGAGCGAAGGAACTCCTCGCTCTCCCATGTCGCTTCTTCGGCGGTGTGGTTGCTCCAGAGTATTTTGTAGAACCACAACGTTCTGCTGCGTGTGGTCCTGGCTTTCTCATCAAGAATTCCCACCGGATACTCATCATATGTTAAATCCGGTTTCAGCTCGCCGATGTCTTCGGTATATACAGCAGCCGTATGCTTCACATTTTCGCAGCTGCGAAACATGAAAAACATCATGGACACCAGCAAGCGCTGCCGGTAACTCCAATCGATACGCCGCTGGTCCGCACTTCTCGGTGATAGCATAGGGTCCAATGAAACGGCGAGCGAGCTTCCCCTTCACACCGAACCGGTGCACGCCCTTCATCGGAGACACGCGTAGGTACACGTGTTCCCCAACGTCAAAGTGCAACGGCCTACGCCTCTTATCAGCGTAGCTCTTCTGCCGGGATTGAGCGGCTTTTAAATTGGCTTGAATTGTCCGAACGCGCTCTTCGGCGTCGTTCACCACATCAACCCCGAATGTGACCCTTTCACCGGACTCGCACCAATTTAATGGGGTGCGGCACTTGCGACCGTAGAGAGCTTCGTAGGGTGCCATCTTGATACTCGCCTGATAGCCGTTGTTGTACGAGAATTCCGCCAATGGTAGGTGATTATCCCAGTTCCTACCATGGTGGATGGCACATGCTCTCAACATGTCTTCCAGAACTTGATTCACCCTCTCTGTCTGGCCATCTCTTTGAGGGTGATAAGCGGAGCTCCTGATCAACTTAGTACCCAATGCAGCGTGTAGCTGCTCCCAAAAGCGAGATACAAATAATGCACCTCGATCTGAGACAATGGTCTTGGGTACCCCGTATAGGCATAGAATCTTCGCTATGTATAGCTCCGCATATTTGTCGGCATTGTAACGTGTATTTACCGGAATGAAGTGAGCCGTCTTGGTTAACCGATCAACGATTACCCATATGGAATCATGCTTGTTGGCTGTTAGGGGTAATCCCACAATGAAATCCATGCTCACATCTTCCCATTTCCATGCCGGGACCTTCAGGGGTAGCAGCAGCCCTGATTTCCTCATATGATCAGCCTTCACTCGTCTACACGTATCACACTCGGATACGTACTTTGCTACCTCCCGCTTCATCCGTGTCCACCAAAATTTCCGTTTCAAATCTTGGTACATCTTGTTGCTGCCCGGATGAATGGAGTATTTAGACAAGTGGGCTTCGTCGAGGATCTTCTTCCTCAGTTCCATGTCCCGGGGTACGACTATGCGGTCATTGAACCACAGCGTCCCCTCATCATCTTTCCGGAAACTTTTGATCTCCCCATTGTCAATCCGTCTCCGGAGATGTGCCATGCCTTTATCATTTTTCTGAGCTGCAATGATGTCCTCCCTAATAGTAGGGACGAGGGCAAGGTTGTACAGCGATCCATAAGGAACCAAGTATAAACTTGGCTCTTCCTCCTCCACCGGTGTAATGGTGAGGTGATGGACATGTGATTTCCGACTCAGCGCGTCGGCAACCACATTCGCCTTGCCGGGGTGGTAATGGATCTCAATCTCATAATCTTTGATCAGTTCTAACCACCTCCTCTGCCTCATGTTCAGCTCCTTCTGGGTGAAAATGTATTTCAAGCTCTTGTGGTCGGTGTAGAGATGCACCAAGTTCCCCAGGAGATAGTGCCTCCACATTTTCAGCGCCAACACCACGGCAGCAAGTTCAAGATCGTGAGTCGGGTAGTGCTGCTCATGGTTCCGAAGTTGGCGTGAGCCATAAGCGACCACACGTCCTTCCTGCATCAACACGCAGCCAAGCCCAATACCGGACGCGTCACAATACACGTCGAAGGGCTTTGTTGTATCCGGCTGAGCTAAGACCGGGGCTGTTGTGAGATGCTTCACCAATGCTTGGAAGGCTCCTTCACATGCCGTGTTCCAAACATACTTCGTCCCCTTCTTCAGCAATTCTGTCATCGGTTTAGCGAGCTTGGAGAAACTTGGAATAAATCTCCGATAGTATCCCGCTAACCCGAGGAAGCTTCTGACTTCATGAACTGAAGTGGGAGCTTTCCATTTCAGCACTTGCTCTATTTTACTTGGGTCAACCGCAATGCCTTCTGCGGAGATGATATGTCCCAAGAATGGCACTTGGCTGATCCAAAACTCGCATTTGCTGAACTCGGCGTAGAGCTTGTGGTCTCGTAATCGTTGAAGAACGATCCGCAAATGTTTGGCATGTTCGGCTTCTGTCTTGGAGTAAACCAAGATATCGTCGATGAACACTACCACGAACTTGTCCAGCTCCGGCATGAACACCGAGTTCATGAGATACATGAAATGGGCTGGAGCATTTGTGAGACCAAAGGACATGACGAGATATTCATATAAGCCGTATCTCGTCGAGAACACCGTCTTCGGGATATCCTCCGCCCGGATCTTGATCTGGTGATATCCAGAGCGAAGGTCCATCTTTGAGAATACACTTGCCCCCACAAGTTGATCAAACAAGATGTCAATTCGGGGCAGTGGGTACTTATTCTTGATGGTGACGGCGTTGAGCGGCCGGTAATCCACACACAGCCTCAGGGTTTCATCCTTCTTCTTCACGAACAACGCCGAGCATCCCCAAGGCGAGGAACTCGGCCTAATGAAACCCTTGATCAACAGATCATTGAGCTGTTCTTTCAGTTCCGCCAGCTCATTTGGAGCCATCTTGTATGGTCTCCGTGATATGGGCGTAGTCCCGGATGCAAGTTCAATCTTGAACTCGACATCCCGCTCAGGTGGCATGCCCGGAAGATCATCCGGGAACACGTCAGGATACTCCCGGACTACGGGGATGTCTTCTAACTTGAGAGCCTCAGCACTATTGATCGCTGAAACCTCTCTGACTGGATTATCTAATTGGAGGGACTGCGGACGGTGTAATGGGGAGTTGAGGTGAACCGTCCGTGTTAAAGTTTCCAGGACAACGCCATGGTAACTTAGCCATGACATCCCCAAGATTGCATCAATCTTCTGCCCCCCTAAGATAATCATAGTGGTGGGATATATCTCCCCACCTAAGCACAGTGGTGCTTTTGGAACCATCATAGTTGCTGAAATCTTTCCTCCCGGTGAGCATATCATATAAGAACACTCGGTTGGAAAGGCTTCCAGCTGATGCTTAGCCACATATGATGCACTAATGAAGTTGTGGGTTGCACCAGAATCAAAAAGTATGATGATAGCTTGATGGTTGAGAGTGAACATACCCGCCAGCACGTTGTCTCCTTCTGGGGCGTCCTCATTGTCGAGGTTGCGGACGCCACCAGTCCGCTGACCAACCTTCTTCACCAGAGGTCGGCCTCGAGCACCGGCCTGGAGCTGGGCTTGCCCGCTGCTCTGCTGCCCCTGGGGACAGTCCTTCGCGAAGTGGCCCGCCTGGCCACACGTGAAGCAGGTGAAACGGGGCGGTCCTCCGCTGATCGGTGGACGGAATCCCGGGGCGCGTTGTGGCGGTGGAAACGCACGGGGTACCGTCTGCTGCTGTTGCTGTCTTGGTGGTGGCATCGGCGGACGGAACGGGGGTGCTTGGAATGAACGTCCCCCGAACTGTTGAGGTCGCGCCGGTGGACGCCACTGCTGCCCGGATGGTGTCCGATACACCATACAGTACTTCTGAGGCGCGCCACCACCGCTGCTAGGTGGAGCGTTGCGCTTCCTCTGCTCAGCTGCCAACTCCCTCTGAGCGTCCTCTTGCATGATCGCGGCATTGACTAAGTCGTTGAATGTGCCGCGATTCCACTGAACGAGGTGCGTCTTCATTTCGGGGTGTAACCCCCGATAGAAATGCTCCCTCTTCTTCTCCTCCGTGGAGATATAGTCTGACGCATACTGCGCCAGATGGTTGAAGGCACGGGAGTAGTCGTGGGCACTCCTCCCGCCCTGCTTCAGTTCCAAAAATTCTTGGAACTTCCTCTTCATTATTCCGGGAGGGATGTGATAGGCGCGGAACGCCTCCCGGAACTCTTGCCATTCCACGGCATGGCCAGCTGGACGAGAGGCGGCATAATTCGCCCACCACGCACCAGCGGCACCGTGGAGCTGCTGTGCTGCGAACAGGGTCTTCTGCCGCTCCGTACACTGGAGCAGCCCAAACTTGGACTCGATGGTCCGCAGCCAGTTGTCAGCCTCCAGTGGTTCTTCAGCTTCGGTGAACACTGGAGGGTGCGTACTCATGAAATCCGAGTACGACACTTCGCGGGGCTCACGAGGCCCTCGCTCTTGACGTCCCCCCGCCTGGGACGTATTCTGCACGATCGTGCGGAGCAGGTCGGTCTGCTCCTCACGACCTCCCACCAATGCCGCTATCACATCCGCTAGAGTAAGCGGAGGCGGCGGTGGTGGCTGCTGCTGCGGGGTGCTGTCGTAGGCCGGTGGCTGGGAGTCATCGCCTCCACCTTGGCTAGAGCCACCAACCTAGTGCGTGGTCCTGGTGCGAACCATCTGCAACCATACGACAATAACATCAGTCCCGCAACAGAGTGCATGCAGTCTAAATGAAATAGGTGTAAAACATAATGACGATGAAAACATGCGATACATCTCGTACGTAGATAGTGTAATAACTTTGCACAAGCTACACCATTACCAGACCAAACACAAGCTAGTTTAATCCAACTTGAGGAACCTCCACTTTGGAAGCTCAACATAACTAGGTTTGGTCTCTACAAGACATTATTATCGCGTTGTCATCACGTATCACACCCTTAGGGTACAACACCTTTTTCAAAGAGTTCAACTGTCATTCTTCTGTCAGAATGACCAGTTTCCACCTATTCCAAGTCTTGATCTGGTTCTGGGAATTTTCATGACTCACGTTGAATACTAAAGTTAAAGTTAACTTCAGTATCTTTCCAAAGAGTATTCAATTGCCCCCAGATCAGCCTTGGTTAAAATGTTATGCTAATTCAAAGTCAGCAGAACTTCTGGAAGAATTTTAACAGCACCTCCCTTGGAAGTGGCTGTTTTCAACCCTGATTTCCACTAAATTCTGTGCTGAAATTTCAGGAACTTTGAATTGCAAAAATGTCACACATCTTCTACTCTTTCTAAGGATGTAATATATGACAATTTTAGATTTTTCTACTGGGAGTTATGTTCGAAAACAGATCAGTTCAGAGGATGTTTCACTCTGCCCTGGTTCTGGACAGTTTACATTCCTCTGGGATTTTAGCCATCTTAAGGTGAGTTTCAGCTCTGGAAGTCTACAACAAAGTTGTAGAGTACTTAAATACCTTTCTAGAGCTATATAGCACACCCCTCTGGGCTAAAAGACCGGTGAGTTATGCCCTGTTGAAGATCAGCAAACGTGCTGCCCAAAACAGAGCACTCTGTTTTTCAGTCTTTTTGGAACTACACTTACCACTATCCCATTCTTATGCCTAACCAGGGTCCTAAATGTTGAACCTATAGATTTTAATTCCTGGTTATCATTATTTTCATGCATATGCCTACAATATCTCGGTACTACGTTCCTCACAAAAGAAAATCCTAACCGGATCATACCGGCATATACGTCTCAAGTGTGGCACTAAACGGTCTCTCGCACACGTTCACTACACGGATACATACGTGGTTAGTACCTGCAGAAAACCACACAATAATGGTGCACTCAAAGGTTGTTCATTCCAGGCAGTTCCATATTTAAAAGTAAATACAAACGCCCGTATCATTGTCATACGGCCGTCCTTGAGCTAAGTCACGTCTCAAGGTGCGTGATCGTGTTTCAACACCACACGACGGGAAACCCGAGTAGGCCATGAACGGGTCGTCACAGTTGGGAATGTTATCAACCCAACAGATACCACCTACTGCCCTACAGGGCACGCCGATGGCAAGCGCTACGTATGTCCTCCTGGGCTATTTCCAGACGAACACACTCTCGCGTTACTGACCACGCGATGGGGTCTCCACTTACTTGCCTAGTGCACGCTAGGGATCAGCGTTGCATATGAACTCAGGGACATGAAGAGTCCAAGAGTTTCATATTGACATCTCACACCAAGCTGTGAGATCAATCCCTGAACCACGTTCCTCGTCAGGGGGAGCTAACCGAAATTGAACCGCTTTCGGTGGCGTTCCTTACCATACTTACCAGAGCGTAGGTGCGTCGTTACATAATTGAAATTCAGAATTATAACACATAACTTAGTATTTTCCACTTTAAGTAACTATACTAATATAGTCCTTACTTGGGCAGCTACCGATTCCTCACCGTAAACTAAGTTTTCCCATATTGTAATCCTTAAGTACTGTGCTATCCCCAATGCAGCTCTGATACCAGGCTGTGGCGGACCGGAATCCGCTCATCCAGGATCGCAGAGGGTGGTACCGCGCGATGCGACACCCGACAGCACACGTCATAAGAACATAATATATTACATGGAAAACAACTGAAACTGTACAAACAGGTACAAACTTCAGTTACAACTATTGTTTATGTTACACAGCGGAAGTCTACACTACTCAACTCACGCCCGCCTATCTAGCAAAAGTTGGTTGCCCAGCCCTAGGGCAACCCACACTAGCTGCACTCCTCAGCTCAGCGCGGCGTGTACGGCTCCCACTCAGCCGTGGTCCCCGACGGAGGGTAACCCTCGCCGGTGGACTCGTACTCCGAGTCCGTGGGTGGCTCCTCACCTGAAAAACACTTAAGCAGCAACCGTGAGCACAAAGGCTCAGCAAGGCTTAACCGACTCACCTAAGCATGAAACTCTACATGAGGGGTACAATGGACATAGGTTAGTAACATTTCAGCAAAAGGACACGCCTACAAGTTCATCCTTAGTTCATCTTTTAGCAACAAGTTAACAGTTCATGAAATCTGAAATTTAGTAAGCAGTATTTGGTGGCACACATGTAGCAATACAATTATATCAATCAGCATCATTGAATCAACATATTTCATCCATTATTCTACGTTACGACGCAGTGAACAAGCGGTACTCGTCACCGCGAGGGACGGCGAATCGACTCGATATACACCTGCAGGGAAAACCCAAAGAGCACGTCACGTACGCCCACCCGTGGAGCTGCACAGCACGCTCACTCGATGTCGTACGGGACAACCTTTCACCCAACAGCCCAAACGTCGAACCGGTCGCACCGAAACGAGCAGGAGGTTCCCCACACGGAGCATCTCTCTATGCCCGTTGGCAGATTTCCACCTTGCTGCCCTCAACCTACACCTATAAATCGGTGTGCTATGCCTCGACACCCGGAGGTTTAGGCTACATCGGTTTATCGGGGCCCATATATCCGATATGCCTTCAGTACGTTCAATACTTGTTCAGCAGGGCCGCACACGGCTCGGTCCTCAATCGACACAGACAGGGCAGCGCACACAAGACTCCCTCTTGCTGCGCCCTAGCCCCTGCCTAGTCTCATTTTCATTACTAAAATGATCTCACATCACTCAACCGAACCCGTGTGTCCCAAGCCTATCTCGCGAGTAGATTCCAACTACTCGACTTGTACCGAAGTCCTATGACTCATTAAGCATAGCCGGTCTACCCGAGGTCTTAGACACTACCCTCACTCATTTAGGAACCTTTGGTTATGCAAGTGGGGTTCCATTCATCCTACACCTAATGCACAATCATACTTCACATGACTCATGTAAACAAAAGAAAACTTATAAAAAGTTAATGCAAACCGGGGCTTGCCTTGTTGCTGCTGGTCAGGAGTTAGTTCTTCGTCCGGAAGAAGGAAGTCCAGCACTTCCGGAGTCTCTTCTTCAACGGCTACACGTTAATGAAATACTACATGTTAATTTAGATGCAAATGTGAGTTTTAGAGTAAGACTTCTACTATTAGTTATAATAACCAGCCTCTAACACCTGGAACTTTGTTTAAGAATTTAAATATGAACTGGTATTGGTGGTTTGGCTTGGACTTAATCACATAGTTAAATGCTAAGTGGTTTTCCCCCTTTTCCATATTAATCCCTTAAGTGGTTAAACAGGACAGGGGTGATCTAGAGCTCCAATGGAGCTGAGAATTTTTTGTGTGAGTTCCTTGTCACAAGAAAACTCTCTGGACCAAACATTAGCACTTTTCATGAAGTGGTTTGCTCAGAATAATTCTCTTGGCAAATCAGCAAGTAAGAATTTATTCTGAGGTAATACCCCTGTTCATGCTCAACTTAATGAACTACAATTTCAATTATAGCTCATAGAGTTTGCATGAATTTTCCTAACATTTTTGGGGTTAAGATTTGCCCAGAACTGAATTTCCAAGTTTTGGAAATTCTCTGAAAATGTTTCTGTATTCAAATGAACACAGCACCTTCCAATTTGAATTGCTCTGACCAAATCAACTCCAAATGGTCTGAAACTTTTACAGGGGTTTACTAATGTCCTAAAGAACATTCTGGCAAAATTTGGGGATTTTTGGATGAACCAAACTCCCTCAAAAATTCTTTTTCTGAAAAGCTTTAAAGAATTTTCCATAATTAATTATTGGGTTTCATACAAATTGGGTTGTATATCTGGACAGAGCTAGGCAAGATGAATCCAACCCAATTTGAATCACTAAATTTGGAGCTTCCTAGCAAAAGGTATGGAGCTCTAAAGTTTGAGGAATTTCTGGAATTCGAATTAACCGGGAATAGTTCAAATTTCTGACAGCGGGCCCGGCTCCCACGTGTCATCACCTCGGCTGCACCACACGGGGCCACAGGATTATCTTCCGCGTGTTCACAGCCGATCCGGTGTAACAGAAGATCCCCACACTGTGCCGCGAGGGACTGACGAGCGGGCCCGGCCGGCTCGTCTTCTTCCTTGCGCCCGCCCTTTTTCCCGTGCCGCCCCCTCGCCGGCACACCTCGGCAGCTCGCCGGAACTGGCTTCCCGACCGCCTCCCGGCCGGAAACTCGCCGCCTGGGCCTATTTTCGCACGCTGAACACGCTGGTACCGCCTGCTCCGGTCGGCGGTGGCCCTAACCTAGCTGGCGACGGTGCAGCGGCTCGGACTCCCTTCAGTTATGGCGCCCGGCCATCGTAGCCCACCAAAACCTCGGTGGAAAGGCTCTACAGCACCGGGGGATCTCATGGAAGGTCGACAAGGCCATGCTAGGGCTCGGGGAGAGCTCTAACCTAGTCGTCACCGTGAGCCCGACCTTTCCCGCTATAACCGCGGCTGGAAAACCGGGAAATACGCCAGCTACAGCCAAAATTAAGCTAGGGTTGCGGAGCAAACTTGGGCACCATCAAGTCTAGCTCCTGTGTGTGCAGTTTGATAAACTCTAAGCAATCATACGTCGGGAATTTGTGGGTTTCTTACCCGAGGGTAGTTCTGCACCGGTTGGAGATGTTTTGCGAAATTCGCCGGCGATGATCGGTCCCTGGTTCTAGGCTTCGGGGTCGAGCAGCGTGGAGTCTAGGCGCGTCCAAAACTGCTCCTTCTTGGTCGTAACAAGTCTTCTGCCTAGCTGCCCACGGGAGCACCTTTGCTCGGTTCTTCCCGGCGGCCACGAAAACGTTGTTTTGCTCGGTTTGTAGTGGCTCAACTCGACCGGAAATGATGCGGGGAGTGCGTGGGAGGTCTGGGAATGCTGGTTTGCTGCGCTGCCGATGCTTTCGCGCGAGCTGCGGTCGCTCCGAGCGAGTTTTTGCGATGGCGGCGGCGTCTCGGTTCTTTGACGATGAGAGGGAAGGGTCGGCGTCTCGCGATGCCGTGGCTCGCTGAGCGCGGCTGGGAGTTAAGGCATCCCCACGAGGAGCTCGCCAGCGCATGAAATCCAGCAGGAGGTGGCGTCCGGCTCCCCCCCAGCGGTGTCGCTCGGTGCTTCTCCCGGTGGAGTGCAACCCGATCACATTGCTTAGGGATTAAGCCAACTAAGTCCTATTACATGTGGGCCCCACTGGCCAGTGCCCTACCACTTCTCAAAAGATCTCTAAAACTGGATAAATGATGAATTCAAATGTTGGAAATGTCAATCTGAGCTAAATTGGTATGGTTTGGCAAATCTCCCTCAAATTCAAATGTATATTTGAATTCTTGGCATATTTGGATCCTTTTGGGAAAAATGGGTAGCAAATCTTTTCAAAAATTATTGAAACTTTGTCTCCCCACTAAATTGAACCCAAGGAATCCAATTATGCCCTTTGCTCCTTGTTTTAGCTGCTGCAATCATGAATTTGAATGCAACAGTTTGAAATTTCCCTCCCATGTGTGATCATATGTGTATAAACCCTACTTTGTGAAATTGAAGACTTTCCCCTCTAATCACTCCTTTGATGGAGGTTACTTGCTCTTCACCATATTTCACAATCTATCCACAACAAAACTGTGGTGTTGTGAGGTGCAGAAAAGTTTTTGCAAGTCCCTTTTCTTGGGCTTTTACACAAAATCAGCTCATCCAGAACCTGACTCAAGTGGTGGCCAACTTGCACCAAGCTCCACCTCCACAAGCTGCACCACGCCAACCAAGGTTGAGTGAGTTTCTAGGGACTCAACCTCCAAAGTTTGCAAGTGCTGCTGAACCTCTGGAGGCAGATGATTGGCTAAAGACCATTGAGAGCAAGATGAGGATTATACAATGCCAAGGGTATGAGAGGGTGCTGTTTGCCTCTCACCAATTGCATGGACCTGCTGCTGATTGGTGGACCGCTTACACGGCCGCCCATCATGACCCTGAGAACATCACTTGGGAAGAGTTCAAGCGGAGCTTCCGCATCCATTACATACCAAGGGGTGAACTCAAAAACAAGAGGAAGGAGTTCTTGGGATTGCAGCAAGGAAACATGACTGTGAGGGAATATCTCACTAAATTCACTCAACTATCCCGTTATGCCCCACGGGACATAGAGACTGATGAGCAGAAACAGGATTGCTTCGTGGAAGGACTCACAGCAGAAATGCAGTGTGCAATGTCCTCCAATGAGTATGAAAGCTTCCAAAAGATGGTGGACAGAGCATTTGTTGTAGAAAGGAAGCTGAAGGCTTTGGAAAATGAAAACAAGAGGAAGGCGGGATGGTCACACCAAGCCTCGGGTAGCAACACACGCCCACGTCTGATGCAGCAACCCGCAGGGCAGACGAGCCGTGCTGCGGTACCCTACTCAGCACCCAGAGGATACAACCCGAACTTCAGGCCTCCGTCAGCACCAACACAGCCACAATGTCAGTTTGTACAGTAGCCTCGACCCACATATCAACCCCGACCGGCAGTACAAGGGCCCCCAAATCAACCCCAAGACAACAAAGGCCAGGCACCTAAGGTTGGGGTGCAATGCTTTAACTGTGGTGAAGTGGGGCACTACGCCCATAAGTGCCCAAAGAGGAAGCCCGTGCAGCCGCAACAGCAGAATGTGATGCGAGGACGGGTGAACCACGTGACCATGGAAGAAGCGCAAGAGGCACCCGACGTGGTAGTTGGTAAGTTTCCTACCAATTCACATTGCAACCCTGTTGTTCGATTCTGGTGCTACCCACTCGTTCATTGCCCAAGGGTTTGTTAAGAAGCATGATCTAGCAACAACACAAATGAACCATATGCTAGCAGTAAACTCTCCAGGTGGAGAAATAAGGACAAGACGAGTGTGTCCCAAGGTGAATCTAGACATTAATGGGGTAGTATTTACTGCCAACCTCATAGTGATAGATTCACAAGGGATAGATATTATTTTGGGCATGGATTGGTTGACCAAACATATGGGAATCATCCATTGTTCGACCAGAACGGTGGAACTAACTCACCCTAATGGCACAAGAGTAAAGTTCATAACAATACAAGAGCCTAGGAGGGACATTAAATTAAATCAAGTTGAGGTGAAAGTGGAGGAGATCAGGATTATCAGGGAATACCCAGACGTTTTTCCGGAGGAGTTGCCAGGTATGCCTCCCGATCGTGAAGTGGAATTCGCGATTGAGCTAGTGCCTGGAACAGCTCCGATATACAAGAGACCTTATCGGATGGACTCCAAGCAACTGGGAGAACTCAAGGATCATTTAAGGGAATTGACAGGGAAGGGGTACATTCGTCCTAGTTCCTCACCATGGGGAGTTCCAGTGATATTTGTGCCCAAGAAGGACGGAACCCAAAGGCTATGCGTGGACTACCGTGCGTTGAATGAGGTAACCATCAAGAACAAGTACCCATTACCCCGCATTGAAGACTTATTTGATCAGTTGAGGGGAGCGTGTGTGTTCTCGAAAATTGATCTCAGGTCTGGATACCACCAACTTAAGATAAGGCAAACTGATATTGCAAAGACAGCTTTCGTATCTCGGTACGGACTGTATGAATACACCGTCATGCCTTTCGAGCTAACTAATGCCCAGGCATACTTCATGTATCTCATGAACAAGGTATTCATGGAATATCTGGACAAATTTGTGGTGGTTTCCATAGATGACATTCTCGTCTTCTCCAAAGATGAAGAAGAACATGAGAAACATCTAAGGTTGGTGTTGCAAAAGCTGAGAGAACATCGACTATATGCCAAGTTGAGCAAGTGTGAGTTTTGGCTGAAGAGAGTTCCCTTCTTAGGACATATAATCTCAGAGGGAGGAATCGCCGTAGATCCCGCCAAGATTGAGGATATACAGAAGTGGAAGACCCTTGAGAATGTCGGGGAAGTTCGAAGCTTCTTGGGATTGGCTGGATACTATCGACGGTTTATTGAGGGATTCTCCAAGATCTCGAGACCCCTCACCAAACTGTTGGAGAAGGGAATCACATTCACATGGACGCCGCAGTGCGAGACGAGTTTTCAGGAGCTAAAGAAAAGATTGACAACAGCCCCAGTGCTAGTTATGTCAGATATGCAGAAGAACTTTTCGGTGTACTGTGATGCCTCTGGAAACGGGTTGGGATGTGTTCTCATGCAAGAAGGGCATGTCGTGGCTTATGCATCCTGGCAGCTCCAGAAACACGAGAAGAACTATCCTACACATGACCTAGAACTAGCCGCAGTGGTACACGCGTTGAAAATTTGGCGGCACTACTTGATGGGGAAGAGGACAGAGATATATACGGATCATAAGAGTTTAAAGTACATTTTCACACAGCCAGATCTCAACCTCAGACAAAGGAGATGGTTAGAGCTAATCAATGACTTTGATGTGGGCATCAACTATCATCCTAGGAAAGCAAACGTCGTGGCAGATGCTTTAAGCCGGAAAGTGCAGGTCACTAGGTTGAGCTTGAAGGACATGCCTGCAGAATTGAAGGACGATGTGATAAGACTCAATCTATGCCTGGTGAATAGTGGTGAAGCCATCGCCATAGAAGTGGACTCCACACTAGAGCAAGACATACGCGAGGGTCAAAAGAATGACGAGAAGATACAAGAAATCAGACAACTCCTCAAGGAAAATAAAGCCCCTGGTTTCAGAGAGGATGAACAAGGTATGGTGTGGCATGGGAAAAGAATCTGTGTGCCTGAAGTAAAGGAGATCCGTGAATTGATTTTGAAGGAGGCTCACGATTCCGACTATTCCATTCATCCTGGGAGTATGAAGGTGTACCAGGACCTCAAGAGCAGGTATTGGTGGTATGGCATGAAGCGAGATGTCGCGGAACATGTTGCCCTATGTGACACATGTCAGTTGGTGAAAGCGGAACATCAACGACCCGCGGGATTATTGCAACCACTCAAAGTGCCTGAATGGAAATGGGAAGAAATTGGTACGGATTTCATAGTGGGATTGGCTAGGACCCAATCAGGATATGATTCGATATGGGTCATCATCGACAGGCTAACCAAAGTAGCTCATTTCATCCCCGTGAAAGAAAGCTACAGCGGATCCAAATTGGCAGAGTTGTACATGTCAAGGATCGTGTGTTACCATGGAGTGCCAAAGAAGATAGTGTCGGATCGAGGGACACAGTTCACCTCAAGGTTCTGGCAGAAGTTGCATGAAACCATGGGAACCCATCTGAACTTTAGTTCTGCCTATCATCCCCAAACTGACGGGCAGACGGAATGAACCAATCAGATCCTTGAGGATATGCTGAGAGCGTGTGCACTCAAAAACAATCGCAGTTGGGATAAGAACTTACCGTATGCGGAGTTCTCCTATAACAACAGCTATCAGGCTAGTATGAAGATGTCACCATTTGAGGCTTTGTATGGGAGGAAGTGCAGAACTCCCCTATTTTGGAACCAAACGGGGGAAAGTAAAGTGTTTGGACCTGAAGTACTACAAGAAGCCGAGGCGAAAGTGAGGGAAATTCGCAACAACTTGAGGATAGCACAGACACGACAAAAGAGCTATGCCGATGTTCGGAGAAGAGAGCTCATTTTCAACGTGGGGGACTATGTCTACCTCAAGGTGTCCCCTATACGAGGACTTCGTCGGTTCAAGGTGAAAGGGAAGTTATCACCTCGATACATCGGACCCTCTCAAGTTCTAGAGAGGAAAGGCGAAGTGGCGTATCAACTAGAATTACCGGCTCGCCTATCGGATGTGCATGACATATTACATGTGCCATAGCTCAAGAAATGTCTGAGAACACCTGAAGAGATGTTACCCATGAATGAGGTTGACGTAGCTGAGGATCTGTCTTATGCCGAGCAACCATCCAAGATTTTGGAGACAATGGAACTCCTCACAAGAAATAAAAGAATCCGGATGTGCAAGGTGCAGTGGAAGCATCATTCGGAAGAGGAAGCCACATGGGAGCGAGAAGATGAACTTAAGGCACAGTTCCCGGAATTGTTTTCCTAGAACCACCAATCTCGAGGACGAGATTTCTTTTAAGGGGGGTAGAGCTGTAACACCCCAAAACCTGTTAAGAGTGGAGTTTAAAATTTTTTGGATGTATTGCATGTGGTGCAGAAACTCAAATTCAAATTGGAATTCAAATTAAACTCAAAACAGAAAAGAAAAAGAAAAAGAAAAAGAAAAAAACAAACCCCCCCGGCCAGTGGGCCGAAACCCACCAGCCGGCCCACCTCACCCCCGCGCCAGCCCGCAGCCGCGCGCCCCGTTTTCTTCTCACTGACGTGTGGGGCCCGCCATCTTCTTCCTCCTCGCGCGCGCACTCGGCCGACCGGGACTCCTCTCTCCCCCGAATCGAAACCACCCCGGATACCCGCGTATCCCAGCCGAATTTCGGTTCTGGACGACGCAAACTCGATCACAACCGAACGCCGCCCTCCCCCGGCTATATAAACACCGGCATCGTCCCATTTTTGTTTTGTATTCACTTTCGGTTAAGACATGAATTGTGCATTAGGTCTAGTGATTGATACTTGACACGACCCCACTGGTCCTGTCGAGCCAGGATCACGCTGAGGGGTGCTGCGTTGCACAACACCGTATAACACACGTCAAAGGTACAAAGCGGAAGCGGAAGCTTTATTACATAAACAAGTTTATTAACATGTTTACATCAAAATAAGTTTAGTCCACACTCGCGGGCGTAGACTAAGCATCAAGTGCACGTTCAGCCCTCGAACGTGTCCTTGCTAGCACACTCGCACACTAACTCTGCGGCGTGCACGACTCCCACTCGACGGGGTTCCCCTCCTGGGGTTCCGTCTCCTCTTCGGGAGTCCCTTCCTCATAGAACCCTGCAAAAGCTTCAAACACAAGCAGTGAGCACGAAGGCTCAGCAAGTCTGACCCGTCTCACCTAAACATGAAACTTCTACATGAGGGTGATGGGTTGCATGAGGTAAAAATCATTTGCAAGGACTCGCCTAATTAGTAGAACCTTACTTTCAAGTTTTAGCAGCAGGTTGTGGAGAACTTTACGCTAAGGCACATGAGAGAGCCGCAATCAAACAAGAAACGCATTTCTCTCATGTACTTTGCCCAAAGTTGAAAAGAACTTTAGTTAGCACTAAGCTACAACATATCATTAACAATCAATATCCAACTTTCAATCAGCAACATTTTAACATGTAACTAGCCTGTTCTTTCTACGTCACGGTACAGTGAACAAGTGGTACTCACTGACCGCGAGGGACGGCGATTATAATCGATTTACACCTGCAGGGTTACCCGAACAACCCGTCACGTACGCCCGTACTCGATGTTGCCTACAACAACCATCACGGACGCCGTACGCGACTACCTTTCACCCGTTAGCCAAATATTGAACCGGTCCCATCGTCCCGAGCAAGAGGTCTCTGCACGCGCATCTCCGTGCCGCCAGCCGATTTACACCTCGAGCTCTCAACCTACCCTCTGAACGACGGGCAATGCCTCAACACCCAGCTACCCGAGTTACATCAGTTTCCCGGTTCCCATATAGCCGGTAGGTCTTCGGTACTGTTCTAGCTTGTTCAACAGGCCCGCACACGGCTCGGTCCTCAATCGACACAAGCGGAGCTACAGCACACAGGCCCCAAAGTCCTGCTGCCCTTACTCTCCGCTCGGTCTCATTTTCTTGCCATGTGTTTCATGTGCTACCTCTACCCGAGCAATGTGCCTCTAGCCTATTCTCGCGAGTAGTTCCAACTACTCGACTTGTACCGAATCCTACTCTATCCTAGCCATGCAGTGGCTAACGAGGTTTTCCCTCCTAAACCCAACCCATGGTTTTCTTGGCTGTGCAGTTGGGTTTCCAATCAAGACTCTAATGCAAAGAACAATATTCAAAGATGTACTCAAAACAATAAACATTTGTAAAAGGGTTAATGCAAACCGGGGCTTGCCTTGCTGCTCTTGGTCGTAGGCTAGCTGTTCCTCCGGAGTAACGAAGTCTAGGACTTCGGGTTCCTCCTCGACCTTAGCGACTACATGATAAGAACAATGTATGTATTAATTAAATGCTTTTGTATTAACTTTGAAGTTGTGAAGTCTATAACCTTTACTAGATAGACCTAATGACTGTGAAACTTTTACTGTGGCTTGGTTACAACCTAAACAGAGACTTGGTCAAGTTTTAGTTGCAGCAAAGCTCATTTGAGCCCTCCACAAATAATTATGTCCTTGACCTTAATTAAAGGCTTTTAGGGTGTTCTAGGTATTTTCATGAAACAAACTATGACTTTCTGAAAACTAGATTTTCAGAGGGTTCTAATGGAATTGGTCTCACTTAATTTGGAAGTCTCTAACTAAAGATATGAGCTAAACAATTTCAGAGAAAATTCTGAAAATGTTTCTGAACATTTTCTATTTTCTCTGGAACAGTTTTACTAATCACACCATTAGGTGGACTAAATGAGCTCAAATGGATCTGAAATTTTTATGGTAGTTCAAGGATATTTTGGTGAACATCTCAGCAAAATTTCAGGATTTTCCTCCAAATGATTCTCCAGTTAAAATTCCTAACAGTTTAAACTTTAAGGAATTAATTCTGGAGAATTAAGGAATCTCATGAAGTGACACTTGATTTTCTGGAAAGTACTCAAAGAGCTGAATCCAGCAAAATTTGGTTCACTCAATTTGGAGCTTTCTAGCCAAAGTTATAAGGATTTGAAGTTTGAAGGAAATCTGAAAATCGGGGAAAAGTTTAAACTCGCGCGTGGGCCCAGGGGACACGCGTCGCACGCCGAAGCGACAACACACCGCGGCCCACAAGGCTTTTGCGCGCCAGCACACCCGATCCCGGCCGCAGCCGGATCCCGATTCAAAATATCGGCCGCTGACAGCTGGGGTCCACCCCCTTCTTCAACCTCGCGACACCCGCGCTCCGCCGCCGAGGGACTTCGCCGGAGAGCTCGCCGCCGGCTGCTGTACAGCTTCAAACTTCTTGATTCTGGCCGCCCCTGCCTACTTTTACTTGGGGAACATGATCCGAGGGTCAGCTGCTCATGACAACGGCCGGAGCATGGTCGGCGACGAGCCGCCATATCGGAACGACTTCGGCCATGTCGGCTGATGCTCCTAGTGCCTCAGCTACTTGGGAAACCGGTCGGGGAGCATCAGTGGACCTCAGAGAAGGTCGACATGAACTCGGGGCAGCTCGGGGAAGGCTCGAAATAGGTCCTCACCGTGCGCCCGATAACCCCCGTTCGTTCCGCCATTAGTAGACCTTGAATTACGCCGGGCACAGAGGTTCTCCGGCCCAGAGTTGTGAAGGCAACTTGTGCGTCACCGTGTCTAGCTCGTGTGGGAGTGGCCTGAGGCCCTCTAATCCTTTCTAGAGCACGAATTAAACAGAATCGTACCCGAAGGTCGTTCTGTACACAGAAAGGGGAAAAGTGGAAATTCGCCGCCGGTGAGCAACCACTCGAGCTGTGGCTCGGGGATGAGCAGCACCGATCACTTGCGCGTCCAAGGGTGCCTTGGCTCGGGCGTGACAACGCCCAGGTTGGGCTGTCCACGAGAGCCCGAGGTGCGGCGGTTTCCAGTTCCGAGTTTGATCTTTCGGCACAGCCGATATCACTCGGTTTCAATCGATTTCTATCAATGGGAAGGATGGAGGATGGTTGCTAGTACCTTGCTGGGACCTTGGAATGGAAAGAGGGAGCTGCGATCGGCTTGATCAAGCAGGAACTCGAGCGCCGGTGATGGCAGTGGAGAAATGGATCGTGCACGTCGGCAGCTCGGGGAATGGCGACTGAAGCACGCCGGGGAGGGAATAAATAGGCCGGTCGGCCGGTCTCCGGCTTGGGGCACGCAGCAGGAGCTGGCGCCGGCTGCCCCCTTCGGTGGCGCGCGCGCACAACAGCCGGGAACCGACTGAACTGTGGTTCAGTCGGTTTGCTTTGAGGCTGAGGCTGACATGTGGGTCCCACTCCTCTTTTAACCTCTGAAATTTATTCCTAACAGCTGTGGTAAACAGTGAACCCTATTCTACCCTTGGCAATTCAAATTATTCACCCAAGAGCCATTTGAATTGATCAAAGTTCAAATGAGGTTTGGTTTGAATGAATTTCAGCACAAGTGCAGTTTGAAATTCAAATAAAGTTTGAATTTCTCCCCCTTAGCTCATGTCAAGATCAACTCCAAATGGAGTGAAAATTGGTGTGTGAGCTCACAAAAATGTGCTGAGCAAGAATATGCCTTCCACTTTTAAATTCAGTGGGTGAAAACAGTTTGAATTTGAATATGGTTTCAAACTGCCCTCTTCCTAACTATACCCAAAATGACCTCAAAAAGGTTTTGAATTTGGGTGGAACTTGGCATGGACATCCTTAGCAAAGTGTAGGAGTTTTCATATGTCCAGCCCATCTATATCACATGTGGGAAGTACCACTTTTGCAATGTGTGAGTTTGTTCCCTAATGAGCATGTTGATAATTGTTACTTGCTCTTTATTTGTGTTCATCATTTTTCCTCAAATGAGGTGTGTGGTGTGGTGATGAACACTGCAAATGAGTGTCAAAAACTGAGGCCCTTACATTCCTCCCCCCTTAAAAGAATCTCGTCCCGAGATTATAATGTGAAATGAGAGAGAGGACGGTGAAAATTTTACCGAATATGCGACGTGAGAAAGTCGGGGTAGTTAGTGCGAAGGAATTCTTCGCTCTCCCATGTCGCTTCATCCATGGAGTGATTACTCCACAGAACCTTGTAGAACCACAACGTACGGTTGCGTGTGGTTCGGGCCTTTTCATCAATAATCTGCACCGGTTCCTCCCGATAGGTGAGATCCGGTTGCAGTTCTTCAATGTCTTCCAGCTGAACGGTAGTTGATAGCTTGAGACACTTCCTCAGCTGGGAAATGTGAAAGACGTCGTGCACACCGGGAAGTGCTTCTGGTAATCTTAGCCGGTATGCCACCGATCCACATCTTTCGGTAATCTGGAATGGACCGATGAATCGGGGTGCTAACTTTCCTCTCACCCCAAATCTGTTTACGCCCTTCATTGGAGACACTCGTAGATATACGTGGTCTCCAGCTTCGAATTGTAACGGACGCCTTCTCCGGTCCGCATACTGTTTCTGTCGGGATTGAGCGGCTTTTAGGTTCGCTTGAATTAATCGAACCTTTTCTTCCGCGTTGTTGACAAGATCAATCCCGAAGGTAACCCTCTCGCCAGACTCACACCAATTCAATGGTGTGCGGCATTTTCTCCCGTATAGCGCCTCGTAGGGCGCCATCTTGATGCTGGCTTGGTACCCATTGTTGTACGAGAACTCGGCTAACGGCAAGTGATCATCCCAGTTCTTGCCGTGGTCGATAGCGCAAGCTCGTAGCATGTCTTCTAAGATTTGATTTACCCGCTCCGTTTGCCCATCCGTCTGCGGGTGGTAGGCTGAACTACGGATCAGCTTCGTCCCCAAGGCAGCGTGGAGCTGCTCCCAAAAACGGGACACAAATAAAGTGCCCCGGTCCGATACGATAGTACGGGGTACGCCGTATAAGCATAGGATCCGTGAGATGTACAGTTCAGCGTACTTCTTGGCGTAGTAGTTGGTGTTGACCGGGATGAAATGGGCAACTTTGGTGAGCCGATCGACGATCACCCACACAGAATCATGTTTCTGTAAGGTGGTGGGTAAACCGACGACGAAATCCATGCTCACGTCCTCCCACTTCCAGGCAGGAATGCCCAGTGGTTGCAGCAGTCCCGGTTTCCGCATGTGGTCTGCCTTCACCCGTCGACATGTATCACACTCGGACACGTATTTTGCAGTCTCTCGCTTCATCCGTGTCCACCAAAACTTGCTTCTGAGTTCTTGATACATCTTGTTGCTGCCGGGGTGAATAGAAAACTTTGATAAGTGAGCCTCATCAAAGATTTTCTTCCGTAACTCCGGGTTTCGGGGTACGACGATCCGGTCCTTGAACCATAGGACGCCGTCTCCGTCCTTCCGGAAACATTTCAACTCCCCACTGTCTACACGTCTCCGTAAATGTGACATGCCCTTGTCATTCTTCTGGGCTGCCGCTATCTCTTCACGGATGGTGGGGATCAAAGCTCGGTTGTAGAGAGCTCCATGTGGAATCACATGGAGTGGTGGTTCGCTCTCTTCCAACGGTGTGATGGTCAGATTATTGACGTGTGACTTGCGGCTTAGCGCGTCTGCCACAACGTTTGCTTTGCCCGGATGATAATGGATCTCTATCTCGTAATCCTTTATCAGTTCTAACCATCTTCGTTGCCTCATGTTCAGCTCCTTCTGAGTGAATATGTACTTGAGGCTTTTGTGGTCGGTATATAAATGTACGAGGTTACCGAGTAGGTAGTGCCTCCACATTTTCAGTGCAAGTACCACGGCAGCGAGCTCCAAGTCGTGAGTTGGATAATTTTGCTCATGATTCCTAAGCTGCCGTGATCCATACGCGACCACCCTTCGGTCTTGCATCAACACACATCCGAGCCCAATGCCGGATGCATCGCAGTACACATCGAACGGTTTTGTTGTGTCTGGCTGCGCCAAAACCGGTGCTGATGTCAGGTGCTTGACTAAAGCCTTGAATGCTGCTTCACATGCTGGACTCCAAACATATTTGGTAGCCTTCTTCAGCAGCTCTGTCATTGGCTTGGCAATCTTCGAGAAGTTCGGAATGAACCTCCGATAATATCCCGCGAGTCCGAGGAAACTCCGTACCTCATGAACAGTTCTCGGGGATTTCCAATTCAGCACTTGCGTGATTTTGCTCGGGTCCACAGCGATACCCTCCGCTGAGATGATATGCCCGAGGAAAGGCACTTGCGATATCCAAAACTCGCATTTGCTGAACTTTGCGTATAACTTGTGATCCCGCAGCCGTTGCAAGACTATACGCAGATGTTTCTTGTGATCTTCCTCCGACTTGGAATATACCAGGATGTCGTCGATGAAGACCACGACAAACTTGTCCAGCTCCGGCATGAACACCGAGTTCATTAAGTACATGAAGTGAGCTGGAGCATTGGTGAGGCCAAAGGACATGACCAGGTACTCATAAAGTCCGTACCTTGTCGAAAAAGCTGTCTTTGGAATGTCCTCAGCCCGGATCTTAATCTGATGGTACCCGGATCTTAAATCCATCTTGGAAAAGACCTTTGCTTCGACCAACTGATCAAACAACATGTCGATCCGTGGCAACGGGTACTTGTTCTTGATGGTTACGGCATTTAATGGACGGTAGTCCACGCAAAGCCGCAACGTTTCATCCTTCTTTTTGACAAATAATGCCGAACAGCCCCATGGCGAGGAGCTCGGCCTAATAAAACCCTTCTCCAGAAGGTCCGTGAGCTGAGTCTTCAGTTCAGCCAACTCCTTGGGCGCCATCTTGTACGGCCTTCGGGATATTGGCATGGTTCCCGGTGCAAGTTCAATCTTGAACTCCACCTCTCTATCGGGTGGCATCCCCGGCAAATCATCCGGGAATACATCAGGGAATTCTCGGACCACTGGAATGTCTTCCAATCTGATGGTTGTGGCTTGATAGACACTTGGAAGTTTTATTTCTGGACTGTCCAGAAATAATGAGTGAGAACCGTGCACTCCTGAGTTTAAGTGCACGACTCGGAGGACGGTGTCTAAAACAGCGCCGTGGCGGTTTAACCACGACATCCCTAGGATGACATCGACCTTCTGTCCCTCTAAGATAATGAGAGACGTGGGGTACACTCTACCCGCTAAGCATAATGGTGCTTTGGAGACCATTACGCTTGCTGAAATCTTCCCACCCGGTGAACAAATTAAATATGGACTATCGGTGGGTAGTATTGGCAAGCTGTGTTTAGCAATGAAAGCTTGGCTAATAAAATTATGCGTGGCGCCTGAATCAAATAGTACTATAGCGGGATGCTGGTGGAGTTGGAACATACCCGCAAGGATTGGCTCGCCCTCCGGCACGTCCTCAATGGCAAGCTGGTGGACAGTACCGGGCCTAGGGTTTGCCCGCCGCGCATTAGTAGGGTTCCGGGGTTGATTCCTCCCCGGAAACTGTGGTACCACTCCGCCGCCTTGCCTCTCCGGGCAACTGCTCGCGAAGTGTCCTGGACGACCACACTTGTAACATGTGGCCGCTGCTGGTGGAGTACTTGGTGGACGAAAGCCCGGCATGCGTTGCGGAGGTGCCAACGCACGCGGCATCGCCCGCTGCTGCTGTTGTTGTTGCGGTGGTGCTGGCAGTGCCGGCCGGAATGCCGGTGAAGAATACGGCCGACCGCGGAACGGCATCGACCGCTGTGGTGGCTGCCAGCGCGGACCTGATGGTGGGCGATTCACCATCCGAAACTTCTGAGAAGGACCGCCTCCTTCTCCGCTGCTCTGCGGCGCGCTTCGCTTTCGCTCTGCCGCCGCCAACTCCTTGCCGGAGTCTTCCTGAACAATCGCAGCATCAATTATGTCGTTGAGGCTGCCGCGATTGAACATCGCCAGCTTGTCCTTCAGGAGCGGGTTAAGCCCCTGGTAAAAGTGGTCCCGCCGCTTCTCGTCCGTATCTGCGTGATACGACGCGTAGAGTGCGAGATCGTTGAACGCTCTGGAGTACTCCAGCGCGTTCCGGCTCCCTTGTTGCAGGTGTAGGAATTCCTGCGTCTTCCTCTTCATCAAACCGGGCGGTATATGATAGGCCCGGAAGGCCGTCCGGAACTCCGCCCAGGTCATCACTCGGTCGGTGGGTTGTGAAGCACAAAAGTTGGCCCACCACGCGCTCGCGGATCCTTGGAGCTGCTGGACCGCGAACTGAGTCTTGCGCTGCTCGCTGATTTGGAGCAGCCCGAACTTCATCTCTATGGCGCGGAGCCAGTTGTCCGCGTCAAGTGGTTCATCCGCCCTTGAGAATACAGGGGGATGAGTCGCCAGGAAGTCAGAGTAGGAGCTCTGTTGGCGCTCCTCACGATCTTGACGTCTCTCTGGGCGAGACGTATTCGCAATTAACGTTTGCAGCAGCTCTGTATGCTGCTGATGTGAACCCGCCATTGCCGCGACAATGTCGGCCAATGTAACCGTTGGCAGTGGCGGTGGCGGTGTTTGCTGTTGCTGTTGCTGCTGCTGTCCCGAGGAGTCCTCGGGAGGTGGTTGGGAGGTCTCTCCCCCTTGGCTAGTACCTCCAACATCGGGGTTGGCACGAGTACGCGTCATTCTGAAATTCAACACAGCAGCAATTAGCACATGTCTTACTCAAAATTCCATAAACAGGAGTAAGTATTGAAGCGACGCATGATTAACTTGCACAACATTCACATATATTGATAAAGCATAAACTTTATACAAGATACATTATTCTCGGATCTCCGAGAAGTCGTGCTCATGTCGTCACTACCTATACATACGCTACTGTCTACACGACATGTCACCGATTACAAAAGTTGGGTTACGCTACCCTAGCTGCCCTACTTGGCAACCGTAACCCCCTACTCGGAGTAGAACTCGACCTCCTGTGGGTCGTCCTCCTCCGGTACCTCTGCTGGTGGCTCGGGGTCTACCACCTCTTCTCCCATTCCAGGTTCTCCCATGGCTGGAAGACCCAAGACTACCGGTACGCCCAATACCGGGGGCACGAGGTCCTGCAATGCATGCACCTCGTCCATAGCCTGGTTGTAGTCCTCTTCCCAGCCTTGTCCTTCCTCAATAGCGTCGTCCCGCTCTTGAGCAAGGTCCTCATTCTGCTGGGTTAGGGTCTGCACCAGCTCTTGCAACGCCGCAATGTCAACACGGCTCTTCTTCTTTGCCTTCTTCAGACGACGCAACTGATTGTGTTGTTCATTCAGTCGCTTGATCGTCGGAAGGAGCACATTGCGGAGTGCACTGTGAGCACTCTCAAAATGATCTCCACGGCTTGTGCTCTCCTTGAGCTTGGTGGCGAGATGCTCCGTATGAACAGCTTGGCTGTCCATCACAGCGTTTCCCGCCCTCATTTGGAGGCTGAGATTTGCCTCCGCGGGGTTGTACCTTGGGCAACTCGGGTTTGTTGCCTCTAGGTACCTCTCTTCCCACACATGCTGAGCTCGTCCCTCCACCGGAACGAGTGCGTATGGAGTTCCCTCCATAGCCTGTACGTGTAGTTGGCAGAAACGTGACATAGTGTCACGGGCTGCCACTTGCCACATCCCTTCCGGTTGTCTTCCTCTCACCGTGACGGTGAATGGCACCCAACCGGGTGGCGTAGGCCCTGCAGGAACCTCGACATGGATCGTCCACGTCTTGTTCCCCTCTTCGCCTTCTTCCTTGGCGAAGTATTGTGGCATCTGGTTGTACCCGAAATATTGGAGCATTAGCCACAATGCTCCCGGGTAGCCGCTACGGTCAGAGCAGTGGGAAACTACCCACCCGTTCTCCAACCGTTTATCTGCTGCCATCTGTAAAAATATATTTGAGAAATGTCAAATATTTATTTAAACAGTAAACCATTGAGTTATAACATAAGATATGTCATTGAACCCTTAACACTTGGAAACATAGTTCAAATTTTTAAACAAATTTGACTGCTGATCTGCTGTTCCCATGACAGCCCTGACCAGTTTCCATATCAATCTGATTTAGGCCAGGTTAAAAGCAAAACCAGTCCTGGAGCTCAACATCAAAGTTAAAGTTAACTTCAATAGCTTTCCAGAAAGTATTTGGTTGGCCTAAGATCTGCTCTGGTTCAAAAGTTATGAGATGTCAAAGTTAACAGAATTTCTGGGAACAATTGGACAGCACCTCCCTGCCTTAGGTACTGATTTGATCCAAGAATTCCAGTTAATTCTGTTCCTAATCTGACAAAACTTTTTGTTACAAAGTTGTAACCCATCTCATAAGCTTCCCAGAACCACCTCATTTTCTATTTTTGGATTTTTATGCAGGAAGTTATGCTTAATTTACAGAGAGTCTACAGAGAGTCTTTGCTCCGTCCTGTTTTCTGGACAGTTTCAACTCTACTGCATTTTTCGAGTGGTTAAGGGATGAAACACCTCTGGAACTCAACAGAAAAGTTGTAAAGCTCCTCCAAAGCTTTCCAGAAATGTATCATACGACCCCAACCTCGAAAGAACTCAACCTCTAACCTCTGATTAACTTCAGCCTTGATTTAGCTGAAAACAGAGTGCTCTGTCCTTAACATCCTATAAGTTGAAAATTTATTAACTTTGAATATCCTGTTCAAGGGAAGGAGTTACATCAAGTTTTACTACTTTGGATCAAAACCTTCAAGTTTTTAAATGAAGTTGTTCATTTAGTTGGGTGTGACGTCGAGGCGTCACCAGATTATGTCGGTACTACGTCCTCACAAAGGAAAAACCTATACCGGATTTAGCCGGCTTCGTTAGTTCAGTGGCACTACTCGTCACTCGCACACGGATGCTACACGTCTACCGTTTCGTGGTAAGGCTACCTGCAGAAACTCAAACAATCATCAGACTCGGCTGCACACCGAGCCCGGAATCCATACAGTTTGTACACCCGGCCGTCATCACTCGCCCGGATGTTCTCAAGCCAAACACGCCTTGAGTTACGTGTTCACGTTTCAGACCACGTGACGGGGTCTCCCATGTTGCACCACGCACGCCAGGGACAGACGTTGCTCGAATACCCCAAACGACATGAAGTGTCGTAGAGGATATCAAAGCGGGTCGGGTTACCTGCCACCCGTGGGGCTCCACCCTTCAGCTTGTGCGCACTGGTGGACAGCGCTTACGTGCACCCCCCAAGACATGAACGTCCCGAGATGCACGATTTTCCGACATAACAAATAGGTTAATATGCCACTTTCTATATGCTAATAACATCCTTATACGGGCTACTAACTCGTTCCTCACTGGATTTTTGAAAAAGAAGACCTTTGTACTGTGTTAAACCTCAAGCGAGCTCTGATACCACGCTGACACGACCCCACTGGTCCTGTCGAGCCAGGATCACGCTGAGGGGTGCTGCGTTGCACAACACCGTATAACACACGTCAAAGGTACAAAGCGGAAGCGGAAGCTTTATTACATAAACAAGTTTATTAACATGTTTACATCAAAATAAGTTTAGTCCACACTCGCGGGCGTAGACTAAGCATCAAGTGCACGTTCAGCCCTCGAACGTGTCCTTGCTAGCACACTCGCACACTAACTCTGCGGCGTGCACGACTCCCACTCGACGGGGTTCCCCTCCTGGGGTTCCGTCTCCTCTTCGGGAGTCCCTTCCTCATAGAACCCTGCAAAAGCTTCAAACACAAGCAGTGAGCACGAAGGCTCAGCAAGTCTGACCCGTCTCACCTAAACATGAAACTTCTACATGAGGGTGATGGGTTGCATGAGGTAAAAATCATTTGCAAGGACTCGCCTAATTAGTAGAACCTTACTTTCAAGTTTTAGCAGCAGGTTGTGGAGAACTTTACGCTAAGGCACATGAGAGAGCCGCAATCAAACAAGAAACGCATTTCTCTCATGTACTTTGCCCAAAGTTGAAAAGAACTTTAGTTAGCACTAAGCTACAACATATCATTAACAATCAATATCCAACTTTCAATCAGCAACATTTTAACATGTAACTAGCCTGTTCTTTCTACGTCACGGTACAGTGAACAAGTGGTACTCACTGACCGCGAGGGACGGCGATTATAATCGATTTACACCTGCAGGGTTACCCGAACAACCCGTCACGTACGCCCGTACTCGATGTTGCCTACAACAACCATCACGGACGCCGTACGCGACTACCTTTCACCCGTTAGCCAAATATTGAACCGGTCCCATCGTCCCGAGCAAGAGGTCTCTGCACGCGCATCTCCGTGCCGCCAGCCGATTTACACCTCGAGCTCTCAACCTACCCTCTGAACGACGGGCAATGCCTCAACACCCAGCTACCCGAGTTACATCAGTTTCCCGGTTCCCATATAGCCGGTAGGTCTTCGGTACTGTTCTAGCTTGTTCAACAGGCCCGCACACGGCTCGGTCCTCAATCGACACAAGCGGAGCTACAGCACACAGGCCCCAAAGTCCTGCTGCCCTTACTCTCCGCTCGGTCTCATTTTCTTGCCATGTGTTTCATGTGCTACCTCTACCCGAGCAATGTGCCTCTAGCCTATTCTCGCGAGTAGTTCCAACTACTCGACTTGTACCGAATCCTACTCTATCCTAGCCATGCAGTGGCTAACGAGGTTTTCCCTCCTAAACCCAACCCATGGTTTTCTTGGCTGTGCAGTTGGGTTTCCAATCAAGACTCTAATGCAAAGAACAATATTCAAAGATGTACTCAAAACAATAAACATTTGTAAAAGGGTTAATGCAAACCGGGGCTTGCCTTGCTGCTCTTGGTCGTAGGCTAGCTGTTCCTCCGGAGTAACGAAGTCTAGGACTTCGGGTTCCTCCTCGACCTTAGCGACTACATGATAAGAACAATGTATGTATTAATTAAATGCTTTTGTATTAACTTTGAAGTTGTGAAGTCTATAACCTTTACTAGATAGACCTAATGACTGTGAAACTTTTACTGTGGCTTGGTTACAACCTAAACAGAGACTTGGTCAAGTTTTAGTTGCAGCAAAGCTCATTTGAGCCCTCCACAAATAATTATGTCCTTGACCTTAATTAAAGGCTTTTAGGGTGTTCTAGGTATTTTCATGAAACAAACTATGACTTTCTGAAAACTAGATTTTCAGAGGGTTCTAATGGAATTGGTCTCACTTAATTTGGAAGTCTCTAACTAAAGATATGAGCTAAACAATTTCAGAGAAAATTCTGAAAATGTTTCTGAACATTTTCTATTTTCTCTGGAACAGTTTTACTAATCACACCATTAGGTGGACTAAATGAGCTCAAATGGATCTGAAATTTTTATGGTAGTTCAAGGATATTTTGGTGAACATCTCAGCAAAATTTCAGGATTTTCCTCCAAATGATTCTCCAGTTAAAATTCCTAACAGTTTAAACTTTAAGGAATTAATTCTGGAGAATTAAGGAATCTCATGAAGTGACACTTGATTTTCTGGAAAGTACTCAAAGAGCTGAATCCAGCAAAATTTGGTTCACTCAATTTGGAGCTTTCTAGCCAAAGTTATAAGGATTTGAAGTTTGAAGGAAATCTGAAAATCGGGGAAAAGTTTAAACTCGCGCGTGGGCCCAGGGGACACGCGTCGCACGCCGAAGCGACAACACACCGCGGCCCACAAGGCTTTTGCGCGCCAGCACACCCGATCCCGGCCGCAGCCGGATCCCGATTCAAAATATCGGCCGCTGACAGCTGGGGTCCACCCCCTTCTTCAACCTCGCGACACCCGCGCTCCGCCGCCGAGGGACTTCGCCGGAGAGCTCGCCGCCGGCTGCTGTACAGCTTCAAACTTCTTGATTCTGGCCGCCCCTGCCTACTTTTACTTGGGGAACATGATCCGAGGGTCAGCTGCTCATGACAACGGCCGGAGCATGGTCGGCGACGAGCCGCCATATCGGAACGACTTCGGCCATGTCGGCTGATGCTCCTAGTGCCTCAGCTACTTGGGAAACCGGTCGGGGAGCATCAGTGGACCTCAGAGAAGGTCGACATGAACTCGGGGCAGCTCGGGGAAGGCTCGAAATAGGTCCTCACCGTGCGCCCGATAACCCCCGTTCGTTCCGCCATTAGTAGACCTTGAATTACGCCGGGCACAGAGGTTCTCCGGCCCAGAGTTGTGAAGGCAACTTGTGCGTCACCGTGTCTAGCTCGTGTGGGAGTGGCCTGAGGCCCTCTAATCCTTTCTAGAGCACGAATTAAACAGAATCGTACCCGAAGGTCGTTCTGTACACAGAAAGGGGAAAAGTGGAAATTCGCCGCCGGTGAGCAACCACTCGAGCTGTGGCTCGGGGATGAGCAGCACCGATCACTTGCGCGTCCAAGGGTGCCTTGGCTCGGGCGTGACAACGCCCAGGTTGGGCTGTCCACGAGAGCCCGAGGTGCGGCGGTTTCCAGTTCCGAGTTTGATCTTTCGGCACAGCCGATATCACTCGGTTTCAATCGATTTCTATCAATGGGAAGGATGGAGGATGGTTGCTAGTACCTTGCTGGGACCTTGGAATGGAAAGAGGGAGCTGCGATCGGCTTGATCAAGCAGGAACTCGAGCGCCGGTGATGGCAGTGGAGAAATGGATCGTGCACGTCGGCAGCTCGGGGAATGGCGACTGAAGCACGCCGGGGAGGGAATAAATAGGCCGGTCGGCCGGTCTCCGGCTTGGGGCACGCAGCAGGAGCTGGCGCCGGCTGCCCCCTTCGGTGGCGCGCGCGCACAACAGCCGGGAACCGACTGAACTGTGGTTCAGTCGGTTTGCTTTGAGGCTGAGGCTGACATGTGGGTCCCACTCCTCTTTTAACCTCTGAAATTTATTCCTAACAGCTGTGGTAAACAGTGAACCCTATTCTACCCTTGGCAATTCAAATTATTCACCCAAGAGCCATTTGAATTGATCAAAGTTCAAATGAGGTTTGGTTTGAATGAATTTCAGCACAAGTGCAGTTTGAAATTCAAATAAAGTTTGAATTTCTCCCCCTTAGCTCATGTCAAGATCAACTCCAAATGGAGTGAAAATTGGTGTGTGAGCTCACAAAAATGTGCTGAGCAAGAATATGCCTTCCACTTTTAAATTCAGTGGGTGAAAACAGTTTGAATTTGAATATGGTTTCAAACTGCCCTCTTCCTAACTATACCCAAAATGACCTCAAAAAGGTTTTGAATTTGGGTGGAACTTGGCATGGACATCCTTAGCAAAGTGTAGGAGTTTTCATATGTCCAGCCCATCTATATCACATGTGGGAAGTACCACTTTTGCAATGTGTGAGTTTGTTCCCTAATGAGCATGTTGATAATTGTTACTTGCTCTTTATTTGTGTTCATCATTTTTCCTCAAATGAGGTGTGTGGTGTGGTGATGAACACTGCAAATGAGTGTCAAAAACTGAGGCCCTTACATATACTCCTCTTGCATAGCCAAATGACCCATGGAGTATTGGGTAGGTGTCTTTCACCGTGTAGAACTTCCATGCTTAAGTACGGTTCGGTAGAAGTCGAGTGGTGAGATGCTACTCGCAGTTTCAGGAACAACAGGGGCATACGGGATTGGTTCGTAAATGAATTAGCAAGTTAAAGTTGAGACCGGAAGGTTGTAGGGGCAGCAGGACATAGGGGCCTGGGTGCTGTAGACCTGTCCGTGTCGGTAAAGGACCGATCCTTATGCGGCCCTGTTGAACAAGTTTGAGTTGTGTACCGGACTCATGCTGGCTATATGGGACCCAGTAAACCGATGTACCTCGGGAAGCTGTCGTTGGGACTTTTCGGGTCGCCTCAGGCGGAGGGCCGGTGTGCAGTATGTGGGGAATATTCTCATGGCATCTCATGTCGGTAGGTGCTCCATGAGAGTAGCTACTGTACGGGGCGACTTGATCGATTCAGCGGGGGTGAAACGGGGGAAAGGCTGCCACGTACGACGTCAGTGATGGTTGTTGTAGGCAACGTCGAGTACGGGCGTACGTGTCGTGTAGTCCGGGTGTTATTGATTCGAATCACCGTCACTCGCGGAATGGACCGAGCATACTTGTTCTCACAGTCGTGACGTAGTAAGAACTTGCATGAGAAAGGAACTAATCATCTTGATGTGAAGTATTATCCTACCTTGTATTGGATCTTGATGAATAGGATAGTGCAAACTCGATTCTTTTATTGTAACACCCCAAAACCTGTTAAGAGTGGAATTTAAAATTTTTTGGACGTATTGCATGTGGTGCAGAAATTCAAATTCAAATTGGAATTCAAATTAAACTCAAAACGGAAAAGAAAAAGAAAAAAACAAACCCCCCCCGGCCAGTGGGCCGAAACCCACCAGCCGGCCCACCTCACCCCCATGCTAGCCCGCAGCCGCGCGCCCCGTTTTCTTCTCACTGACGTGTGGGGCCCGCCATCTTCTTCCTCCTCGCGCGCGCGCTCGGCCGACCGGGACTCCTCTCTCCCCCGAATCGAAACCACCCCAGATACCCGCGTATCCCAGCCGAATTTTGGTTCTGGACGACGCAAACTCGATCACAACCAAACGCCGCCCTCCCCCGGCTATATAAACACCGACATCGTCCCGTTTTTCACCCGTGATCGGCTGTTTTTCCTCCCGGTGAGAACCGAAGCTCCGACCACCGTTTTCTCTCGATCTTTGCTCGGGTTCTCTGATCTAACGCGCCGATCGTGTTCCACCGCCTCCGGGGAATCACGCAGGTGCAAAAAACTCGGTGGTTTGCGCTTCAAACACAGTGCCGACGAGCATCGCCGTGAATTCACCTCGGACCTCGTCGCCGACCGCCTTCCAGGACCTCCGAGCTTAAGAAAAACCCCGAGGTGAGATCCCCGACCACCCCTCTACCTATCTATGCCATGAAATCCCAGTTTTAGGAAGAATAGACGAAGATCCAAAGTTTTCCGGCGAGATCGCCGCCTCCCGCCGCCGTGCGCCGCCGGGCAGCGCCGCCCGCGCTCGGTCAGAGCGACGTGGCCGCTTGTGCGCCGTCTATTTTAAATCGCGCGGTGGAATTAAAACCCGCGCGTACCGGTTCGGCGATCTAATCTGAGCCGTCTGTTTTAAATCGGACGGTCCATGTCAGCCCCGCATTATAAAGACCGCGATTCTTACGTGCTACCCCCTGGGGATCTCGGAAAATACGAGCTAGCCCCAGAAACTTCTGATCTAGCCCCTGGAACTTCAGAAATTCATGTAAATTCAATTAAAAATCAGTTTTACCCCTGGACTAAATAAAAATTAGCAAAACCCCTCTGTTAGGCATAGTTAGGCCCCTGGAAATTCTTAAAATAATAAACTAGACCCTGTAGTAGGGTGAACTTAACTTTTTAACCCTATATGATATTTAATTTAGAAATTTGAATGTGTGACTAGGATTTAAATTTAAAAGGAAATACAAACACATTGTAAATTCAAGTTTAAACTCTACTAACACTTGGAAAACTTTAGAATGAACTAAAAATAAATTTTAGGCTGAAATGAAATCTGTTTGGGTGTGTTCATGTTTATTAGTTCTAGGAACACATTTTTAGGTTAATAAATAATTCTGAAAATGGGTAAAATAGATTTAAATTAGTTCACATCAGAGGAGAAGTTCAAAAATATATTATTTAATATTTTATATCAGAACCTATTCTGTTTAGATGTGGTGTCTTACTATTTTCATAATAAAGTTCACATTTAGGCATAGGAAATAAATCTGAAAATATAGCAACTAGGTATGCATAACTAGAAAATGATAAATGAAGTTTCCTAATCCAAAGATTTCAGTTTAGGATTTGGTAGAGGATCTGAAAACCCATTTGAAGTAGGAAAATACCTTTCATGCATAATTGGTAGCTAAGATGTGTATCAATGGAATATAAGGAATTTGTTCAAATTTGAAATTCATATATAGTGTGCAAACATAAATCTGAATACCAAAAGTAAGAAATCATATGCACATGTTTAAAAGTGCATGTAAGCCAAAAATCAACACACATAGAGTAACCACAACACTTAGAAAATGTGAATGACTTACATAGATGTGAATGTGTGGTTGTATGAAGTGAAAGTGTGAACTATGTCTTATGGATTGTTGTTTTCTTTTGTTATGTGTGTTGGCATGAATAGAACCTGCCCCAGAGCAAGTTCTTCCCTTCCAAGGCCAAGACTTTCCATTCTCAGAGCAGCAAGAAGAAGGCAAGTGTCCTTGACCACTTTGATCCTATGCTAGGATGTGTAGATAGAATTATTTGCATTGTCAATTGAAATACGAAACCCATGCTAGGAAGTTTCCCTAGAATTGCATTATCTTGTTTCCTTGTAGCTTGGGTTGGGATTTGTTTTATTATGTCATTCACTCATATTACTTGTGCTTAGCCATGCTTAGAATGGGATAATTGGGATATGAGATCATCAGTTTATTTACCATACTCTTGAATGAGATGTTATGAGTTATGTAGAGGTAGGGATCAAGGCAAGTTAGATGATTTGGTTGGTGCTGGGTGCACGAGACTCGGGTTTGTGTTTAGTACTTGCCTGGATCCTAAGGACCGGTTCATGGAGCATGTAACCTGGCTTTACCGTGCCAACCACATGCTGAGATGGGGCAGCTTGGCCAATTAATTAGGTGTATCCCTGACATAGAATGGGTGTGTTAGATGGTGAGGGGAGTAGGTGTCAGCTGGACTACCATATGAACCGCAAGGCTCAAGAGGGGGCCACTGCAGCGGGGTTGGAGCCTCTTGTATGTTGTTAGGGGTGAAACCTCAGTGGGCCCACGCTCGTCGGGAATCCCTTTGTAAAGGCTTCGTAGTGATCTCCTGGCTACACACCTGTGAAGTGTGAATGTGGTTTGTGGCCACTGGCATAATGGAGGTTCTTTTAGTCCACCCGGCAACGGGGGATGAATCACTACATGTGGGTACAATGGTGCAAACTCTGTAGAGTCAAAACTGTCATGACAGCCGTGCTCACGGTCAAGAGCGGCTTGGACTTATTCATGATTAGAGGATGATGGCTTTGGAAGTTGTGGATGTTAAGCGGGGAGCTTAACATTGGAAATGATGTTATGGTTATTTGATTATGATGATGGGATGGGAGATTGGGGCCATTTCACCTGTGTAGTAATGTAGGTGCTTAATAAGATAAGGTGGTAGGTAATAATTGCGTAGTGCATTAACCATGAGTTCAACCTCCCCTTGATCTAGCCATGCATGACATAACTTTCCCACACTTGCTGAGTACCATCGGTACTCAACCTTGCATATTTGTTGGTTTATATTGCTGCTCAGGTCAAGAGAATGATGTGGTGTTTAATGATCAAGACTTTGGACCTGAAGAAGGTTTCTAGGTTCATGGAGTCCCCCGGGCAACGCCTGTGACGGAGCCCACAAGAATAATATTCCGCTGCTATTTTATTTGCTTGTTATGAACTCATTATCGTCCATCGAGACATATGCTATGTAAGACTTATTTATATTCGACACCTGGCTTGTAATAAATGATGCTTCACTATTTGTCATCACATGTATGAGAAAATGATCCTGGCATACATGTGATATTCACTCGGTTGTTCTTCGGAGAAATCGGGTGTGACATTTATGCCATGAGCAATTTACATCGGGGGAAAGCGTTTCTTGTTTGATTGTGGACTCTCGATGTGGCGTGCCCAGGGTTACTTAAAATACTACAATAATACCTGAAAGTAAGGATTCACTTTTAGACGAGTTTAATTATGCTTATGTCATCCTATGTTAGGTTCATAACCTCACTTAGAGTTTCATGATTAGGGTGACGGTTAAGTCTTGCTGAGTGTTATGCTCACGGATGCTATCCGAGTTGTTTTGCAGGTAATTGACTCGATGCTTATGAGAAGGGATGCCGATGAGACTCGGGAACCTCCGAGTGCTTACTCAAAGAGCATCCTCGCCGCTGCAGATTGTCGTCGTGTTTCTAGTAAGAAACGTCCGCGGGCTGGACTGTTTCTTTGTTGCTAGTCTAGATATGAGTCGTGAGAGTGATTGTCTTCTGCTGTAGTTTACTCTGATACAAGTATTTGTAAAACTTTCTTGTACTCTTCCGCAAACTATTTATGTAATACGATGTGTGTTCATCGACCCGTGTGCTGTTGGGTGCCGCATAACACGGCACCACCCGACGAGGCCCTTGATGTCACAGCTGGTATCAGAGCTGTTACACATGGTATCAGAGCTGCGTTGGGAACAGAGCACGGATTGAGCATCAGAGCACAGATTGAGCATCATATTATGTCAAAAACTTAGGATACGGTGAGATAACGGTACTAGCCCCACATAAGGACTACTATTAGCATAATATGAAGGTGGCAAGCTAACCTATTTGTTATGTCGGAAAATCGTGCATCTCGGGACGTTTATGTCTTGGGGGGGTGCACGTAAGCGCTGTCCACTAGTGCGCACAAGCTGAAGGGTGGAGCCTCATGGGTGGCAGGTAACCCGACTCGCTTTAGTATCCTCTACGACTCTTCATGTCGTTTGGGGTATTTGAGCAACGTCTGTCCCGGGCGTGCGTGGTGCAATTTGGGAGACCCCGTCACGTGTTCAGTAACGTGAACACGTAGCTAAAGGCGTGTTTGGCTTGAGAACACCTGGGCGAGTGATGACGGCCGGGTGTACAAACTGTTATGGATACCGGGTTTGGTGTGCAGCCGAACCTGATGATTGAGTGTGGCTTATGCAGGAACTAACCACGAAAACCTTAGTACGTGTAGTACACGTTTGCGAGTGATCGTTTTAGCACCACCCAAGGATAAGTATATGCCGGTGTAATCCGGTTAGGTTTTTCTTTGGTGAGGCAACGTAGTACCGTCATATGTCTTATGGTGCATCGTCACCGTACTACACTGGATTGTATTCTTATCTATGAAGAAATCATTCATGACTAACTCTCCAACTAAAAATAGATGTGATAAAGCACATATTAGTACTGAGCTCTTCATTTGAACTAAGTTTCAAAGAAGAGACTTGCTAGGCTTCTTTTGATATCAAAGACAGAGTTCTCTGTTCAGACAGAAATTTTTCTGGGATTTAACAGAGCGTAACTATGATTAGCTTGACCCAATGGAGGTGTTTGATACAGTTCTGGAAAGGTTATTAAGTTCTCTACAACTTTTCTGTAGAACTCCAGAGCCAAATCCGACACCAACTTGGTTGAATGTCCAGATGAATGCAAACTGTTCAGAAAACAGAGCAGCTGCAAACTTCTCTGGATGTTGCTGTAAATTAGCCGTCACAGTCTGTAGAAAATTTTCTAAGGGTCATATGATACACCGTTGGAAAGGTTAGGAAAGTTGCAACAATTTTGTAGTTCATAGTGTGTTCAGAATTGTATTCATTTGTATGAAAAACTGTGATGAAAACAGCCACATACAAAGGAGGTGCTGGCAAATTTTGTCCAGAAAATTCTGTCAACTTTGAACAGTCATAGCTACTGATCCAGAGATGATCTAGGGGCATAATAGTACTCGTTGGAAAGATACTGAAGTTAACTTTTACTTCGGTATTCAATCAGAGTTCTGAAAATTTTTCTATCCGGCTCAAAATCTGGGTTAAGTACAGAAAGGTTTGTTCTGTACAGGATGAGGGACTGAATATGTTAGCTTTAGAAAGATGTGTAAACATGAAATTTTGTTATGCTTTCATAAAGTTTTAGCATGTTCATGTTTTACATACTTTCACATACTGCTGAGATCATGTTTTGACTCCCCTCAAAAATTAGGCTTTTGCAGTATGGTGTGTACTCATTCTCCGAGTAGGGCTGAAAGTTCTCGCCAAGACGGTGATGACTCGACTCCACCACGGGCACCGCATCAACGGTATGGGCGGATGTCATGGCTCAGATGGTCAAGTCAAGCCAAGAGAACACAAGACTACTCCAAACCTTGGTACAACAGGACTTACTCCAGCATGCACAACAGGACGTTCCACCTCGGAACGCCTACTTGGATTTTTTGGCGACACAACCACCAATCTTCACAGAAGCCAATGAACCAGTGGAAGCTGATCAGTGGCTTCGAGTTATGGAGTCCAAGTTTGGAGTGTTTGAGTGCGACGAATATCAGAAGACATTATTTGCAGCTCAACAGCTCCATGGAGCTGCCGGAAATTGGTGGTTCGCTTATCTTGCCACCGTTCCGGAATGCCATCAAGTGGAATGGATGGAATTTCGTGAAGCATTCCGGGCTCGTCACATTCCTATGGGTTTTATCAAGGCTCAGCAGCCGGAATTCAGGAACTTGAAGCAGGGGGACATGAGTGTCCTCGATTATGTCAGACGATTCAACCTTCTGGCACAATATGCTCCTGCTTATGCGACGAGCGAAGCTGCAATGTGTGACTACTTTTTCTATGGCTTGAGTGCCATATTAAAGGAGAAGTTAGCTTTGTTCAATCAAAGCAGTTACACCGAGTTGATCAGTACTGCTCTGCTGCAAGAACAAGCGACACTTGAGTGTCAAGCAGAGAAGAGGGACCGGGAGGATGTGCAAGAAGACACACCAGTGTTCCTTGTAAATACCGTGTGGTGTACCACACACCATCCGATGATATATGGCAAGCACCAGTGAGATCAACTCCGTACAGATTTCCTGCTCAAAACTCATACCTTGAAGCAACACCTTTGCCGCAGCAACGAAGGACACCTGTCACACCATTGCTGCAGCCAAGTACATCAACTTCTCAACCGCAGGTCAACGAAGAACCGGGGAAACCTCCGTGTTCTTATTGCCACCGTTCTGGGCATTTTAGGCAGGAATGCCGAGAGAAGTTGGTGAACACCAGACAGCCATCATCGTCAGGTGGTATGCCGCCACCTGCTCAAGTCAACATAACAGCATTGCAATCCGGGAGTGTGCAACATCTTGCTATTGAGGATGTCCCGGAGGGAGCACCAGTGTTAGCGGGCATGTTTACTCTCAAAGACGTGCCCGTGCTCATACTTTTTGATTCCGGTGCCACCCACAATTTTATCAGCAAATCATGCATGGATCAGCACCAATTATCCACCAATACTCCCACAACGAGTTTCCTTATACGATCTCCGGGAGGAAGTATCTCTGCCAATCAGATTGTGTCCCGAGCAGCTTTATGTTTGGGCGGAAAAATATACCCAACATCGCTGATTATGTTGGATAGGAAGAAGATAGACATTATATTGGGGATGTCTTGGTTAAATCGTCACGGTGCTGTTCTCAATATCGGTAACCGGACTGTCCAGATTGACTCGCCAATTCACGGACAGCACACACTGTTTTTAGACAGCGAAGATCCAGATATGGTAGAGGCCTACCACACAGAAGCGCTGAAGCTTGAAGAGATTCCGGTGGTACGTTATTATCCCTACGTTTTTCCCGATGATTTACCGGGTATGCCACCCGAACGGGACGTCGAGTTCAAGATTGAACTGGCGCCGGGAACGACGCCTATCTCATGAAGGCCTTACAAGATGGCACCTGACGAGCTAGCGGAGTTGAAAGAGCAACTGAATGAACTTATGAGCAAGGGTTTCATACGACCAAGTTCTTCACCTTGGGGTTGCTCTGCGATGTTCATTAAGAAGAAGGACGAAACACTACGGCTATGTGTTGATTACCGTCCTCTAAATGCTGTCACGATCAAGAACAAGTATCCTTTGCCCCGCATCGACATCCTGTTTGATCAACTTGTGGGTGCAAGGTGTTTTTGAAGATGGATCTTCGGTCGGGATATCATCAAATCAAAATCCGACCGGAGGACATACTGAAGACAGCTTTCTCAACGAGATACGAACTCTATGAGTACCTCGTCATGTTATTTGGGCTAATCAACGCTCCGGCACACTTCATGTACTTGATGAATTCTGTGTTCATGCCGGAGTTAGACAAGTTCGTCGTGGTATTCATCGACGACATATTGGTTTACTCCAAATCTAAAGAAGAGCACACTGAACATTTGCGTATTGTGCTACAACGGTTGAGGGAGCATCAATTATATGCCAAGTTCAGCAAGTGCGAATTTTGGATTGATCAAGTGCCTTTCCTAGGCCATATTATTTCAGCAGAGGGCATTGCCGGACCCCAGCAAAATTGAACAAGTGCTGAAGTGGGAATCTCCCAAATCTGTCCACGAGGTCCGAAGTTTCCTAGGTTTAGCGGGGTATTATCGGAGGTTTATTCTGAGCTTTTCAAAGATTGCTAAACCAATGACGGAGCTGCTGAAGAAGGGCACTAAATACATGTGGAATGCAGCATGTGAAGCCGCATTCAAAACCTTGGTGAAACATCTCACAACAGCTCCAGTTCTTACTCAGCCGGACACGACGAAGCCATTTGATGTATACTGTGATGCATACGGCATCGGTCTCAGCTGCGTTCTGATGCAAGAAGGGCGTGTAGTCGCCTATGGGTCTCGCCAACTGCGAAACCACGAGCAGCATTATCCAACTCACGATCTTGAGCTTGCTGCTGTGGTGTTGGCGTTAAAGATGTGGAGGCATTACCTACTGGGTAATCTTGTTCACCTCTACACCGACCACAAAAGCTTGAAGTATATCTTCACGCAGAAGGAGCTAAATATGAGACAACGTAGATGGTTGGAGCTCATCAAAGATTATGAAATTGAGATCCACTATCATCCAGGAAAAGCAAACGTGGTTGCCAACGCGCTGAGTCGGAAGGCCCACGTTCACAACTTAGCAGCTGCTGAGTTGGAAGATGAAGAACCAAGCCTCCGTGTCATTCCGTATGGCGCGCTTTATAATCTCGCGCTCATTCCGACAATCCATGAAGAGATTGTTGAGGCTCAAAGAAGGGACAGAGGTATGTCTCACATACGGAGAAGACTGGACAACGGAGAGGTGAAATGCTTCCGGAAGGATGAGAACGGTACAATATGGTTTAACGACCGTATAGTGGTACTGCACAATATGAAACTCCGGAAGAAGATCTTGGATGAAGCCCACCTGTCGAAGTTTTCCATTCATCCCGGAAGTAACAAGATGTACCAAGATTTGAAACAGAAATTTTGGTGGACGAGGATGAAGAGGGAAATCGCTAAATACGTATCCGAATGCGATACATGTAGATGGGTCAAGGCTGATCATATGCGGAAAGCCGGACCGCTACAACCTCTGAAGATACCGGCATGGAAATGGGAGGATGTGAGTATGGACTTCATCGTCGGATTACCGCTCACATCCCAGAAGCATGACTCGATATGGGTGATCGTTGACCGGTTGACAAAATCAGCTCATTTCATACCGGTGAACACTCATTATCGAGCAAAGCAATATGCGGAGTTATTCATCTCCAGGATTATATGCTCACATGGTGTCCCAAAGACCATCATTTCAGATCGAGGTACGCTGTTCGTTGCTCGGTTTCGGGAGCAGCTGCATGCCTCGTTGGGCACCAAGCTAATTAGAAGCTCCGCATATCACCCTCAAACCGATGGACAAACCGAGAGGGTGAATCAAGTGCTTGAGGATATGTTGAGGGCGTGTGCCATCCACCACGGTAGGAATTGGGACGATCACCTACCGCTGGCGGAGTTTTCATATAACAACGGTTATTAAGCAAGTATTAAAATGGCACCGTATGAAGCTCTCTACGGCCGGAAGTGTCGCACACCACTGAATTGGTGTGAGTCCGGCGAAAGAGTTCTTTTTGGGATTGAACTTGTCAACGAAGCCGAAGACCGAGTTCGGTTGACACAAGAGAACTTAAAGGCTGCACAATCCCGACAGAAGAGCTACGCTGATCAACGGCGTAGGCCTTTGCATTTTAACGTCGGAGAGCATGTGTACCTTCGGGTATCTCCGATGAAGGGAATTCACTGGTTCGGTGTAAAGGGGAAACTCGCTCTCTGTTTTATTGGTCCTTTTGCTATCACGGAGAAGTGTGGACACGTAGCCTACCGGCTGGAGTTACCGGCAAGTCTAGCGGGTGTTCATGATGTATTTCATGTTTCACAGCTGCGGAAGTGCCTCAAATTCACCGCTGCTGTCCGCACTGAGGACATCGACGAACTGAAACCGGACCTGACCTACACCGAGCGACCGGTTCAGATTTTGGATGAAAAGGCCCGGGTAACCCGGAACCGGACGATCAGATTCTTCAAGGTGCTTTGGAGTAATCACACCACGGAAGAGGCGACGTGGGAAAGTGAAGATTATCTCCGCACCAACTACCCGGAACTTTTATCTTTGTACAGTTTGTAATTACCTCTCCCGTCATGTTCCTCTTTTGTAATCTCGGGACGAGATTCTTTTAAGGGGGGATGAATGTAAAAGTCCCAAAAATGTGTATGAATAAAAACTAAAGTTTGAATTCATATGTGTGGCAAAGACATGAAAAATGGGACTTGCTAAAACTTTTCTTCATGCAAGGTAATACATGGATGAACATCCAACATGAGGTCCACCTTTTTATTTAAAAGTGTTGAACCAATAAGGAGTTAAATATCTCTTTGCATGTGAGTTTAAAATTCAGATTTGAAATTCAAAGTTCACACATGTGGTGGTCAAGGACTTTGAATGAAAATGCAGCCATATAGATGGAATCATAGGGAGGAGTTTGCTCACCAACTTTCCATTTGTAGGGTGTGCTCAAAAGAGAGCTAAAAAGAAGATATTGCAAATTCTAAACCAAATTCAGATTTAGTCTTGCAAATTCAAACTGAATTTGAGGAATTCAAATTCTAGCCCACCTTTTTAAACTTAGAATTCTGGGGATTAAAGAGATCAGCTTGAACAGATATTTGGGAGGTATATGTGGAGTGGGACCCACATGTCATAGAGCTGAAGGAGGAGACTTACTCACTAAGTTTTGCTCTCGGTGGGAAATTTTCCCGAGCAGCTCACGAGCGCCACAGAGGAGCTTTCCGTGCCAGCTCCTGCTGCCGGTCTCCACGCGCTGGCGCCCCGAGGTCGGTCCGATCGAAAGAACGGCGAAACCACCGCGCCTCCTCCTCCCCCGAGCTGCTAAACCTTTCCCTGAGATCAGCCTCCACCTCCCTGACCCACGAGCAAGTGAGCTGCGGCCTCCGGTGCCCGAGAACGACCGCCGCCGCCACGACCTAATCCGAAAAAGTGATCGGGCGCTCGTGGACAGCCCTCCACAGCGGGTTTCACGGCCGAGCGATCACACCTACGGACGCGCACGGGTGCGGTGCTGCTCTCAGCCCAAGCTCAGGCCGTGCCGCGAGCTATCGGCGGCGAATTTCGAGGTTTTGCTCCGGCGAACTCATTCCGAGCTTCCGGTATGGATTCAGCAAATTCCCGCTCTCTAATTCTTCCTAGGTCCTCAAATCTTGCACGTAGCAGCTGGATTAGCCAGCGATTATTTTCCCTTTTGCATCCAGCGCATGAAAACGCCTCAGATCGATGAATTTCGAGCTTTTCTTGGGTGGTTCACGGCGGACCCATTCGGTCGCACGACGATGACCTAGTTCCAGCCGTTTCCGAGCTAGTTTGAGGTCGTGTCGATCTTCGTAGAGGTACACTGGTGCTGTAGGGCTCGTTGGCACAAGTTTTTGAGGGCTGGAGACCTCGGGCGACGCTGCCGAACTACCACAGAGGCAGTTACACGTCGCCGGCCATGTTCCGGTCATCGGCGGCCCTAGCAAACCCCAAAGCCATGTTCCTCGAGGCCCTAAACCCCCTGGCGGCGATTTATAGCTCAGGCGGTGGCCGGGAAGGCCGGTCCGGCGAGCTTCCGGTTACTCCGGTGAGGGGGAGCGCGCGGGCGCGAGCCAGGAGCGGGAGGTAGAAGACGAAGCGTGGGCCCCGCCTGTCTGCAGCTCTAATTTTAAACCTGAGATCGGGCGTGGCCGGGATCCCGTGTGTTGGCGCGCAGAGACGCTGTGGCCCGGTGTGGCTTCATTTCTATTGGCTGGAATTCAAAACAGTGGGTCCAGCCAGATTTTCAATAGGAAAATAATTCCAGACTTAGCTCAATCTTTAGAAATTCATATCTCCCTGTAGAAAACTCCAATTTGAGTGATTCCAATTGGGTTGGACTCATATCTCTAAGTTCTATCCAAATATGAACTCAGATTTGTATGAAAGTTAATATTATATTCTGGAAAATTTTGGAAGGTTTTCTGAAAAATAATTATTGAGGGAGTTTGGGTTATCCAAAAATCCCCAAATTTTGCCAGAATATTCTTTAGCATAGTAGTGACCTACTAGCAAATTTGCAGCTCATTTGAAGATCATTTGAGTAGGAATTTGCTAAATACAAACTACTGTGTTCAAAAGAGTCCAGAAACATTTTCAAAAAAATGTTTCCCACTTCTAAAATCTGTTCTGAGCAATCCATAGCTCCAAAAATCATAGGAAAATTTAGGCAAGCTCTCTGAGACATACTTGGAATTTTAGTTCACTTAGTTGGGCATGAAAATGCACATTACTACATAATTAATTCTTTTGAGTACAAATGCTTAAAGAATTGTTCTGGGAGAACTACTCAAGTAAAAGGGCTGAATTTTGGACCAGATTACTCCCATGTGATCAAGAACTCACATGTAAATTATCAGCCCAAGATGAGTCCTTGAACTCCCTGTTCTTATTCTCCATACTTATGTATAAGGGAAAAATACATAAGAGCTATTGTGAGAATTATGGAGGACACAATATGACTCCACATTAGCTGCAATTTGGCAAGCTAAATCCTTAGGTAGTATAGAACCTGCTGTAAAAGTTTTGAGGCCATTGGAGTTCTTGTTCTTCTGTTGCACTCAAATCGTTTCAGCTTCTCTATTAGGTTCATTAAGGAAAATGGTTAGGGTATAGCTAAGGCCTTAAGGTCAATTTAGTTTATTTCTGTTCTTTGCACAACAGAGGCAAACCAAGCCATGCTTGGCTTTTCCACACAACCTCTGTTCCTAAGAAATTAATTCCATAACTTCTTTCCATTACGGTCTATAAAACATATGCATATGCATTTCAATAGGAACCACAACGAAGGGGACTCAAAGGAGTGATTCATCGAAGTGGATCAAGCTCCGGAGAGTCAAGGGTGGATCTTCAAGGACACTAACTGTTATATACGACTACCCTGCAAAACAGGCAAGCTCCGGTTTGCATTTAACAGCTGTTAAGTTTTTGTTTTGTATTCACTTTCGGTTAAGACATGAACTGTGCATTAGGTCTAGTGATTGATACTCCTCTTGCATAGCCAAATGACCCATGGAGTATTGGGTAGGTGTCTTTCACCGTGTAGAACTGCCATGCTTAAGTACGGTTCGGTAGAAGTCGAGTGGTGAGATGCTACTCGCAGTTTCAGGAACAACAGGGGCATACGGGATTGGTTCGTAAATGAATTAGCAAGTTAAAGTTGAGACCGGAAGGTTGTAGGGGCAGCAGGACATAGGGGCCTAGGTGCTGTAGACCTGTCCGTGTCGGTAAAGGACCGATCCGTATGCGGCCCTGTTGAACAAGTTTGAGTTGTGTACCAGACTCATGCTGGCTATATGGGACCCAGTAATCCGATGTACCTCGGGAAGCTATCATTGGGACTTTTCGGGTCGCCTCAGGCGAACGGCCGGTGTGCAGTATGTGGGGAATACTCTCATGACATCTCATGTCGGTAGGTGCACCATGAGAGTAGCTACTGTACGGGGCGACTTGATCGATTCAGCGGGGGTGAAACGGGGGAAAGGCTGCCACGTATGACGTCAGTGATGGTTGTTGTAGGCAACGTCGAGTACGGGCGTATGTGTCGTGTAGTCCGGGTGTTATTGATTCGAATCACCGTCGCTCGCGGAATGGACCGAGCATACTTGTTCTCACAGTCGTGACGTAGTAAGAACTTGCATGAGAAAGGAACTAACCATCTTGATGTGAAGTATTATCCTACCTTGTATTGGATCTTGATGAATAGGCTAGTGCAAACTCGATTCTTTTATGCCATGAGCAATTTACATTGGGGGAAAGCGTTTCTTGTTTGATTGTGGACTCCCGATGTGGCGTGCCCAGGGTTACTTAAAATACTACAATAATACCTGAAAGTAAGAATTCACTTTTAGGCGAGTTTAATTATACTTATGCCATCCTATGTTAGGTTCATAACCTCACTTAGAGTTTCATGATTAGGTCTTGCTGAGCGTTATGCTCACGGATGCTATCCGAGTTGTTTTGCAGGTAATTGACTCGATGCTTATGAGAAGGGATGCCGATGAGACTCGGGAACCTCCGAGTGCTTACTCAAAGAGCATCCTCGCCGCTGCAGATTGTCGTCGTGTTGCTAGTAAGAAACGTCCGCGGGCTGGACTGTTTCTTTGTTGCTAGTCTAGATATGAGTCGTGAGAGTGATAGTCTTCCGTTGTAGTTTACTCTGGTACAAGTATTTGTAGAACTTTCTTGTACGCTTCCGCAAACTATTTATGTAATATGATCTGTGTTCATCGACCCGTGTGTTGTTGGGTGCCGCATAACACGACACCACCTGACGAGGTCCTGGCTGTCACATCTGGTATCAGAGCTGTTACAGCGGCCCAGACAAGGGAGGTGACGCCCCCCCCCCCCCCCCCGTGCGCGCGTGGCCCCCATCTGGGTGGGGCGGCCTGAATCCGGGCGGAGCCGCCCCGACCCAGGGCGCGGCGGCCCCGGATCCGGAGGTGGCGGCGGCGGCGGCCCCTCCCCGCGCCCAGGGTGGGGTGGCGGTGGCTCCTGCCTCCGCGCGCTGTCCTCCCTAGGAGGCGGCGCCCCCCTGCGTGGGCAGCCCAGATCCGGCGGCTGGCGGCGCCCTGGCGGCGGCGGGCGGCGCACCAGGGGCGGCGGTGGTTCTGGTGGCGGTGGCGCAGGGTGGGGTGGCGGCGGCGTGCGCCCAGGGCTGCTGCGGCGGCGGCTGGCCCATTAGGATTAGGGTTAGCCCTAATCCTGATTATTCCTAGCTAATGATACCATGAAAGAGGGCTAATGATAATTGTATTGAGATGATGGAAAAGCTGGAGTACAGGTGTGATTATATAGAGGGATTAGGAGGGGAGAAAAGACTAAACTACCCCTAACCCTAATCCCTCTCTAATGACTAATATACCCCTGTGTCACACCCCTAATTATAGTTTCTAACACTGAGCTCTAATACATGACGTGGTTGACGAAGGAGCTTCGCTTGAGGCGTTATGCTCGCGACATAGCCGAGCGACACGCGGGGGGCCCAAGGCCAGTTGTGCGCATTGTGGGTGGGGGCGGCGCCATGCCTGTCGGCGTATTGAGAACGGGTACCAACTAACCGTCATTAAGCATCGATGGCCTGTGATCCCCAAAACCATAAAACCCCTAAAGATGAAGGCATGCCTATAGTCTGAGTCTAAGAAAGATTGAAGCCCACGAGACAAAGCCAAGACTCCAGCGGTCAAGGTTAGGTCAGAGTAGGGATGAAAACGGATCGTATATTTTTCGATTCGTCCGCAACTATTTTCGAAAATATCCGATCCATATCTGTTTTTGATGGATTTTTTTGGATTCGGATACGTATTCGGATATTTGAAATCGGATATCGGATCGGATAGGGTTTTAATCAAAATCCATCCGTTTTATCGGATACCCATATTGGGTCGGATATATCTGAACAATATCCGAAATATATCCGACGCAACAAAAATCCTAACAGGCTAACCCAACCCGGTAGCCCCCGCGGGTGAAGGTTAGAAAATATTATTGTAATGTTATCATTGATGCGTGGCAATAAAATGTATGAACCATATATGCATTATATACGAACTATTTATGTGTTTCAGGTTTCATGTATGAATCATGTATAAATTTGATGTGGATGTGTTTTGAATTATATGTATGAACTATGAATTTATGTTACTTATGAATTGTTTTTCCTAAATAAATATCCGAATTCCGTCCGATATCCATAATTTTTCGATCCGATGAATCCGTTTCCGATACGTCCGATATATCCGTTTCCGACAACATCCGATCCGAATCCGTTACTGAAATTTTTAATATGGATATGGATATGGAAAAGCATTTTATCCGTCCATATCCGTCCGTTTTCATCCCTAGGTCAGAGGTCTGCCTGATATGGCTTAGCGACGCTGCCCCCGACTCAGTCGTATTGGGTCGGGACTAATTCTCAATTATGCATCAATGTTAGAAGAAATTGGCAATTTACTGATTAATTCCGGAAAACCACGACTTCGAACAGCGAGAAACACTAGCAAACGAGAAGTCTGATTAGGAGTACCGATATGAAACTGGAGTAATCGCTGCAAATGCAGATTTGACGACAGTCAGTCAATGCACACATTGGTGACGACGCTGGGCAGCAGTGTCCGATCTCAGCGGTAGGGGATCCGTGATGAAGAACGTGAGTAGTTGCGCAGAGCGCTTTCCAAAAACCTTATTCGCCCTCTCCCAGTGCAGGATTGCAAGGGCGGGCGGTTCCGGAGACCTGCTCCCCCGATCGTCGGTGCACGCCGGCGCTCGGGATGGAGTAGATAATGGCGGTGCAAGAAACTCGAACGTGGAAAGATTTGTTTTCGACATTTTTCCTCTACTGCGCACGCCACAGTATATAGAGTCTCTGTTAGGGATCGATTCGGTTATGGATCCGATTTATCTGCAACATGCGTATACTACTACAACAACCTTTATCTCAGGCGGCTCCAAACGTATTATCACAGGCGGAAACTCAAACCGCCTGTGAAAATAGTTATCACGGGCGGCAGTCTTAACGTTAATGGATCCGCCCATGAAGACTCTTTATCACAGGCGGTTTTGTAGTAGTGTCCGGTCCGGTCTCTATCTAACTCAGAGTCAGCCCAATTTGTAAGCCCAAAAAGCCCACAAAGCCCAACCGAATTTTTTTGCAGCAAAAATAAAAGTTGGGCTCGACTCGAATTCACACGAAAACACGCGCGCACGCACGTGTGCGAGGCGAGCGAGGGAAGAGGAGGAGCGAGCGTGGGCCACCCCTCTCCTCTCTTCTTACCTCTCACTTAGTGAGTGAAAAGACAACCTCCCTTATATGTAGGAGTTGCTTCCCTCAAACCTCCTATGTGGTACTAAATCACTAGCACCACCCTTTCTTGCACTATTGGACCTTTGAGATTTATTTAAAATTATTGTTATTTCCTGCATGGGTCTTGGGCCAAAATTCCAACATCATGATGGTGCATGCGGTGCTGCCACACCCTCGAGCAAAGGCTCGACATGACTAAGTGGAGCAAGGCAAATAATGAGACAACATGCTCTCACTACTCCCTGTGTGTGCGTAACTGACGAATCACGTCAGCCTCCACGCCTGCAGTGTCACTGCAAGGCCCCCGCTTCACTCTAACAGTTTTCAATGCGGATGCGAACAAGCGCCAATGCACGTGCCTGACAATCGCCGAAAGCTATTTTATTCGGCAGGAGACATGACCGTTCCTCCATGCCCTTAAAGACAGACTAACCTCAATATGACTGGAACCTACCCTAATTATTACATTTTTATCCAACTCCCGTTGTAAAAGGAAACCTTGAACTAAAAAATGGGGTACTCTGGTTGGAAGAAGGAAAGAGGGTGAACACAAGAACCACTCAATACAAGCACAAAACATAACGTAGGGCTAGTAGCCACGGGATGGTCTAAACATGAGTGAACCACTGTGTCACAACCATGAGATCTTTCTTCAAATACTTCTCTTTTTTATTCGACAATCGTCTATTACGCCCTCAATAACATTTGACGTGACAGGTAGAGAGCTTTTGTTTGTTTCTTGAGTTCTTTTTTTATCACTGATGTTCTCATGGACGGGAGGCGTTTCTTGTTTGTGCTCTTCACCCATGGACCAGGTTGATAGGAGCAAAGACGATGTGGTTCTATTTGAAGACCTACAAACACAAGAAGACGTGAACCAACCTCCTTCAGAGGATGGTTGGAGAGCAGCGGAAAGTCATCCACTATCCCGTTGAAAGAGGGGCAACTGCGGTCCGCGGAGCGCCAGGCGTACGCACGCGACGGAGCTACCTCGATATTGCGGGTGACGAGGATCATCCTTTAAAATGTGATGAAAACGATCTATAGTCATAAGTACATCGTGCTTCGTGGAGCAATTGCATGTGTACATATCAAGTTCTCACGAGGGAAGATTTCATGTGCGTGCTATTGCTTTCACAGTAATGGAGCCAAAATTGTGGTTAACCAAACATTTTTCTATATTTTTCATGAACAAAGACAGGCGACCACAAGCCCCTCGACGGCATATATACCATGCCACGCCTCCATGGCTGTTATGTCCACGGTAGAGATCTGTAGAGCCGAGCATTTTTTACACGAAGAAGAAGAGATCGAGGCACGGCTGCCCATGCTGCTCACTCACGCTCCCAGCGCCACGCCATGGCCGGCGCCCCTCACCAGCGCACGCCGCCTGCCCCTACCGCAATGCTGCGCCCGCGGGGGCGTGGACAAGCCCGACGCCGACGTTCCAGCTGACGCGTCTGCGGCGCTCCTCGGGCACGGGGAGTCGGTGCCGCGGCACGTGGCGGTGGTGATGGACGGGCACTCGCGGTGGGCGCGCGCGCGTGGGCTGCCGGTTACGGAGGGCCACCGGGCTGGGCGCCAGACGCTGGAGCGGATCGTGCGGCTCTCGCGCGCCTGGGGCGTCCGCGCGGTCACCGCCTTCGCGTGCTCCCACGAGAACTTCTCCCGACCCAAGGCACGGCGCCGTCACTGCGCTGCTTGACTATAGCTCTGCCTTCGCCACCTCGCCGGCGAGCCTGACGCAGGGTGTTCTTGATTTCTTGTTGTCTGTCGGCAGGCGGAGGTTGACTGCTTGATGGGGTTCTGCGAAGGGTATATCCGCGACATGACCGACGAGTTCCCCAGGTGCACCTCAAATTCATTGCACGTGTACCATTTCCATATCCAGGTAGTGATTTTATTTTTCTTGTTTCTGCACGAACAGCGAGGGAATCAGGCTGCACGTCATCGGTGACTCCCCGCAACGGCCGGCCTCCCTGATGAGCGCCGCGAGGGAAGCCTACGAGGCCACGAGGGACAACTCGGATCTCGTCCTCATGCTAGCGATCGGCTACAGCGGGCGACGGGACATTGCGCAGGCGTGCCGAGCCCTCGCGCTGGAGGCGCGGGACGGCCGGATCAAGCCAGAGGACATCGACGACGCGCTGATCGCCAGCAGGCTCGGGACAAGCGTCGCCGGCGAGTTCTCCTGCCCCGACCTTCTCATCAGGACCAGCGGCGAGCTGAGGCTGAGCAACTTCCTGCTGTGGCAGTCTGCTTACTCGGAGCTCTTCTTCTCCGACAAGATGTGGCCTGATTTTGATGAGGACGAGTACCTCCGGGCGTTGGCCTCTTACCAGAGTAGAGACCGTCGGTTCGGCCTGAGAAAACTATAGAACCCAAAATACAACGGTGGGTGTGTGTACCAGATTTCCTTATAGTTACGCTCCATTTTGCTAAACTGCAACTGCAATCACACATATATGATAACTGATGAGGTGTAGGTGTGAAGTGTTGTGTGGATGCGTATGCCGTTCTTGTGATCTAAAAAGCAGAGCTGGAATCACAGGCCTTCTGAAGACAAGAAGTGACACCTGGTGAGTTCTTATCCTAGGTTGGAAATACTTGAATGGATCTGTCTCAGTCACGTAACTACTGATAAACACCAATCGGAACTACTGAAGATCTATAAGCTGTTACAAATGAGCATGCCTTTAGAGACCCTTCTGGATGATGTGTTTTTAAAGAATAGATTTGAAAATGACACTGTGCTACAACACGAGCATCCAAAGCTCGCGGACAGCTCAACGCAACATTTAAAATGTAATCGCAATATGGTTATTCTGCATCCTGGAATAGTGGTGGGAATTGGGTCGTACCGAGTCAGCCCGGCCCGACCCAGTCGTGCTTCGGGCCGTTTTGGCCCATGGCCGGAAAGCATGGCGGGCCGATTCGTGCCGGGCCGGGCGGACCGAAATGCAAGAACTCCGACCCAGGCACGGCCCGTGGCACACCTCCCCCGCTTCAGGCTATGCCCGGCCTGAGCCCGGCCCGAAATTTGTGGAGACAGAAAAAATTTAAAAAAATACAAAAAATACAGAAAAATTCATAAGATATAGTATAAAAAACAAAAAAATTGTGTATATAAGGATAGTTTATAAGATTTATTGAGAATTTCATGCACACGCACGAAAAACAAACACAAGCCAAAATTTTCACGCCACAATCGGGCCGATGGGCTTTTTCGGGCCGATTTCAAAAATTCGGGCCAATTCAGGCCGTGTCGACCTGAGCACGGCCCGAAACTTCGTGCCGTGCCGTGCCACCCTTCGTGCCCGATTCCCATGCCTGGCACCGCCCGAAGTATCATGCCGGGCCGGCCCAACTCGTATCCTTTTCGTGCTGGACCGGGCCCATGCCGTGCTTTCCAACCAGGCTTTGGCCCGGCCCAATTCCCACCACTGTCCTGGAACAGCAGTTTCAAAAGTCCAACTGTGACACCAAAAGTCCAACAATTTCAATTTTACAATATGGTTACATGGATTCGACTAATATTTGTCTTTGGTGAGGGATGTAAAAAAGGAAACAAATTAATAAATGATTTAGCTAGGTCATACAGCTAAAAAATGCAATAAACTAGCAAAGAAAACATTGCCGCAAGGCTTTGATTCTAGTATATATTGTTTATTATTTTATTTCAAACAGAGTAACACATATGCTGATATATGTACATAGGAGATCAGCTCAATATTAACTGAATTCTGATATAAATAAAACCACGTTACTAGAAAGTCAAAATCCGTATGAGTAGCCCAACAACAGACCGTAGTCTTATTTGCCTCCAAGTTTCCTCTCGCGCATTCAAAACCGGGTAGGACTATCCTCTTATTTTTTATAAGGTTTGTTTGTCGTGTGTATGGGTTGGTTTTGGAGAGTGTTTTTGATTTATGTGGTAGTACACATTAGATGTCACATCATCATCTTTCATTCACTCTTCCTCCTCCTCCCTGAGTTCAATCCCACATCTGCGGAGTATTAAACTATCTGGATAAACGTTGTCATAGTTACTGACACACTATGATATTGAGCACACAATGATTAGGGTTACATCATATGGATTTCATGGCAAGTAGAATTTATATACAAAACTATGGGGATTTAGCGAGTTACTTACGTGCTAATGATCACAACAATAACAGAAGACAAAGATTATCCAGGTTAAAACGCGGTAAGATAATATTCTACTCCTACATGATTGATTTCTCTTGATGATGATTATATCAATGTCATCGAGATCTAGTTGTATGGTATTGACTGCTAAGTATTGATTGATGCTTAGGCTGATAGGGTATAATGTAATAACTGAGGATGTCTCAACTCGATGTCCCTTCCTCTCCTTTCATAGATGGTCGAAGGTCTCAGAGCGTATGACAGAGTTGGTAAATGTTATGAGTTTTTGTTAGACTTTATCTCTAACTTGCTATATCTAATCTTGAGTTGGTTGTTTCCTTCTTTATCTAGTAAGAGTACAGATGGAAATATTCTATTTGACTCCGCTGTAACAATCCAAGTTCTAAAAGAATGCACAAAAGCTATTTTTTCAGGAACTACAATACAATTTCTGCAAATTATGAGTTAAACCCGTGTAAAAAATCATAATTTAAATTTCCCTGTATCAAATTTGAATCTGGGTTCATCTAAATTTAGAGTATATTGGGTAGGGCACCTCTGCAAATTTTTACCATTTTAGGAGGCCTCTAAGCAATTGTTTTTGAATTTATAAGAGGGCTGCAGATTTGAAATTCACAAAAAATAAAAGGGGGCAGTGGAGCCCGCATGTCAGCGTCTTCCTCCTCGTTGCATCGCTTCCTCGGAGTCCCGCGGGACTCGCATGGCTGCCACAGCGCGCACGCCGCCTGACCGCGCCAGCGGTGTTAAGACCACCAATCGGCAGCTCCTCTCCTTCTCCTTCCCTCTCACGTTTCCTTGCCTCCTCTTCCTCAGACCGAGCTGCCAGTTCAAGCTCTCGAACTCCACCACCGCGCCGAGTCCTCGCCAAACTTTTGCTAGAACCGACCCACCAAGTGCGGCGCCCGAGTAACCTACAGCTCTCCACATACCCGAGCTACCATTTCGTGCCACCAATCGATCAAATCAAGTCATCTCCCTCAAACCCAACCGGCGGACATTTATCTCGTCGCCGGTGAAATTCCCAGCCCACGGTGAACAAAAGCTTGATTCCTCCCACATGAGGCTTCCTTACTCCATTTTGTATATGTATAATCGCTCCAATTGGTAGAGAATCCAACGACATTGCTGGATTTGGAAGTTTTCGTGCCGTCGACCTGCAAGAACCACCGGCTTCACGTTGAGCCCTCATCTCGAGACAATTTCGTCCTGAACTGAGGCCGTGCCAGTGTTTCCCCACGCGTGGTGAAGCTCTACGACCCCTTCTAAGTCGCCCCCGTTTCCTCTATCCAGCCTGCACCGTCGCCGAACCCGCCGCATAACTGCCACTCGCCGCCGCTGCTCTACGGTGAGTTTTGCTCGGCACAAACCCCTCAAATGGACACGACGTGGTATATACATCATTTTCCCCAAAAATCCCACCAGATTCCACCGCTGTTGGCCACCGCTGGTGAGGCCCGACGAGGATCTGGCCTGTGTGCAATGGGATCCCGTGTGGCCTCAAGCCCATTGGCCTGCAGTTTTCCAATGATTTCATTTTTAAGAATAATTCCAGAAATGTTGAAAACCTTGTAAAAACTATAGAAAATTGTAGAAAAATAAAAAAATGTGAAACCAATTTTGTTGGACTACTGAGGGCCAGATATACACAAGGAAAATGTTGATTTATCAAAAGAGTTCTCTGTAATTTATTTATAAATACATTAACTAGCAATGTGGTAAATTGATTAGAGGGTGAGCTAACCATTGGAAGAATCTGATAATTTGCAGAACATACACATGCATGCTAAGTATATCACATTAAAAATTTCAGCCCATTTTACGATGTAGATTTTGATTAATTTTTTTTAATTTCCTGCTTCCATTTAGCTTTCAAGAATTAAAATATGGACAAATAGACCCTCAAAATTCATGGAACTTTCCTACAGCACGTTACTTGCTCCCAGTAAATTACTTAGATCGAGATTTAACTGTAAGAATTAAAGGGATTTAACCCCATGCAACTGGTTAAAGCAAGTTTTATGTATTCTTAAAAAGAAAGGCTGCAAACGGGATATAATTCCCATGAAGGCAATTTGCCATAAATCTGTTGTCACACATCCAAATAATTGTTTTCATACTAGTTGAGGTTAATACAATATAAAGTTGCTTTATTACTAATTTAATTGCATTTGTGTGCATATCGGTAGAACCCGCAATGTCCGAAGATTGGGATCCGGAAGAAGCTATTGACTTGACTACTGCAGTTGATCTAACCCCTGAACTGAATCAAGCCAAGCCCCGGTTTATATTAGCCTTTTTATAAATATTTCCTTTTTTCATTAATATATGCTTAGTGTTATGTGATTGTGCATTAAGTTCTAGGATTTGGGTGATACTCCACTTGCATAGCTTACAAATCCCTGTTAGCGCAGTAGGTAGATCGGCTACGTGATTATTTCTTGCTATGCTAATTAGACATATCAAACGATAGAAGTTGGGTAGTCGGAAACTACTCGCGAGTTATAAGATTTTCTAGGAAATATAGGTATGACAAGAAGTTCTTGGATCACAATTAATAAACGGGGACCGGGCCGGTAGTAGGAAGCAACGGGACATGGTCCTGTGTGCGTAGTCCTACTTGTGTCGCTTAAGGACCGTGCCGTTGTCGGCCCTGTTGAACAAGTATTGAATGTACCGGCATCATGCTAGTGATATAGGCACCAGTAAACCGATGTAACTTGATCAAGCTGGATGCCGACGATTATTCCGCTGACATTGCTCAGGCATTGAGAGGGCAGTAGGTAATCTGCTCACGGAGATCGTCCCCGTCGGACATCTTGTGTAGGGAACTCTCTGTCTGGGCCGACAAACTTTTTTGGAATTTGGGGTGTCATAAGAAAGGTTGCCACGTACGACAGTTGCAACGTGCGTCGTATACGACTTCGGGAAGTGAGTACGTGTCGTGTTTTTGGGTTTCTCCTGCAGGAATAAAAATTGGTTTGAATCGCCGTCACTCACGGATAATGAGTACCACTTGCTTAATGCGTCGCCGCGTAGTAACAAGTGGAAATTTCTATTAATATGATCAAATCTGAAATTAGATCAATTGTTGGTATGGAAGCTTGACTGCTTACGTTAGCTGTCAACTAAACTTTATCCTTTTGTGCCACTAAAAATACTCCCTCAATTTGCTAATTAAGGACACATAATTAGGCTTCTTTTATGCAAAATAGCTCTTACTACCAATATTTCCACTGCATATTAGTAGAGGTGTTAGAGAGTCTTTTGACGGGTAAGTCTTGATGCGTATTAGTTGCTCAGGGTTTGTTAACTTATGTTTTTAGGTACTCATAAATTCATTCCTGATGAAAATATTGAAGGGCTCCCGAATGAAGTGTCGCCCGTTGAGGGTTGGATGGTTCAATGGGAACCTAGCTCGCCGCAAGAGTGAATGATGTGATACTAGAGTGACGTATCATTAGGCTCGATACGTCGCTACCGCCTGGGCCTATGTATCCGTCGAGTTGTAATATGTAGTTGCGCTTCCGTTATTTTTGAACTCTGTTTCAAAACTCGCACTTGGATGTAGTATAACTAAGTGAATCCCATGTTGTAATATTTTTGTATGTGAGCTGTCCGGTGTCGCAGCGCATGGCACCATCCAACTTGATCCCGGATGTCAGGACTCCGGTCTCCACAATGTTGTATCAGAGCCGTGTTGGGACAGCGCACATTTAAAAGACTTATTTTCAAAAATCTAACACGTTTACGAGTGAGAATCCGGTAGTATGCTCATATAAGATTATATTATTAGAATATTATCTAGGTGGCAAGCTAACAGTGTTTATTTTCTGTAACTACGGAAATTGTGGTTAGGAAGGTAAAAGTAGATTGGAATGATTTTATTGTTTATGAGTATTATTTTATTGTTGATGATTTTATTTCGTTGTTGATGATATTATTTTGTTTGTTTGTGCTATTTTAGATTTAGTAGGTTGTGGGTGCATTATTTTGTTGTTTATGAGATATTATTTTAGTTGTTTTGAATATATTATCTTAGTTGTTTGTGGAATTTTATTGTGGTAAGGACTTTGTTGTGGTGATCACTGCAAGTACACTAACCATGTTTATCGTATCATGAGTAAAAAACGTTTGTGAATGACCACTTTAGTGCCACAGTCTAAACTTATATACCAGCTAAGTCTGGTTAGGATTTTTATTTTGTGGGGATGCGTAGTAATATCATATTACCTTGGTGTGTATTCTAATGAGATCATGAAAAAAAATATATAATCTAATCTCTAAAGGAAGGTTAGCAGCTTTAAAGTTAATGAAATGTGAAATTGCACATTACCACTAAAAGAATCATGTTTTATTTGAACACAGCCAAATACTACTTAAAAGTATTTCACTGGAGCCCAAACCAATCCTTCAATGATTTAAATCTTCACCATATACCGAGTAGTTGTTCTGTGCTGTTTCATAAATTTCAGAAACTTGCATCCATCTTTGAAAGATGGTATGAGTACTGTTGAAGAGTTTAGAGAGTTCTCTTAAAACTTTGATATTTATGGGATCCTTCGGTTCTGTACCCAAACTCTCTAAAAACTTTAACAATTATATTATTTGTCAATGCTATCCAGCTCCAATTTTTCAGAAACTGTTTTCATCAAAGGCTGTAAACCCTGTTATGCTTATCGGATGAAGATGTATAAATATACGTTAGAAAGGTTGTGAAGTCCTTTTTGACTTTGTTATTCATGTCCTGTTCAATTTTTTTCTACAAATCACTTAAGTTGCTCAAAGTTCAGAACCTGTCACAGAGAGCAGATTTCAAATTCCCCTATGGACTTTTCTGTAAAAATGGGCATAAATATGGATATAAAAATCGCATAGGGTCATACAAAATACCTTTGGAAGCTTGGGAAGTGTGCTATCACTTTGTAGTTCATGACATTTCCAAATTTTGACTCGAAGGTTTCTGAAATTATTAAACAATTGGGACTTCTCAAAAACAGCCTACCTGAGAAAAAAACTTTCAGAACTTGGGGTCAATTCAAAAATTCATATCTTTTGATCTAGAACCCGTTTGGGTGCATGCCAATACTCGTTGGAAAGCTATAAAAGTTAACTTTAACTTTTGGTTCAGGTTTATAGGGGTCACACCTCGACAACAGGATCTTTTGTTCGAGTGGTGGCACGCGCTGCAACACTGCATCGCATACCAAAGGGCCATAGTTCACATGTTTGATACATAAGAGATAACTTCAAAATACATAAAGTTTTGCAGCGGAATATGCGTAGCAAAATATTACAACACTCCCTACGTGGTCTATGCATTAGCATCGTGTCATTGCCAAATTGTCATGATGCACTAGCAACACCCATTCAATCAAACGTCAAGTCGGTCTCCCATTGCACCGTCCACCCTGAGGGAGGCGATGCTTCTTCTAGAAAGCTCTTGCTAGCATAATCATCATCACAAGCACGCTCACCTGAAAAACATTAATCCACAAAGCCTGAGCAACTAATACTCAGCAAGACTTACCTGACGAAGTATTCGCTAGACCGTATTCTAGTATGCAACAGTTATTACTAGGAACAGGGGCAGTTTTCATAAAAATAGACCCTAAATTTGAGTCCTTATATTCATATTTCAGAAGCATATTTTAGTTACATGTGAAATATAAATTTAGTTGGAATCTACAACTAACACATACAAGTTTCAAACATGATTTATATTCAAACAAGATCTGATCATAAGTATATAAATTAAATCTTCTTACTACATGCCAACAGCTAAGACAAGCGGTACTCATCTTCGTGAGTGACCACGATTGTAATCATTATAATCCTGCAGGGATAACCCAATAACACGACACGTATGCACGTCATGAAGTCGCACACAGTGCACTCCACTACATTCGTACGTGACAACCTTTCCCAAGACACCCGATGCTGAAAGAAGGCTACTGTCCCGGACAGGGGGTTCCTACATGTGATGCACATCCCGGACGTCATCCGTTAGTGGATTTACACCCAATCTGTCCTCTCGACTCCAACCTAGGACAGCGGCATGATCGTTCGACACCTAGGTTAATAAGGTACGTCAGTTTACTAGTGCCCATATCACTAGCATGCAATTGGTACGTTCGATACTTGTCCGAGGTGCCGACTATGACTCGGTCCTCAATCGACACGAGCAGGCCTATGCACACAAGACCACGTCTTGTTGCTCCCTACCACCTGCCCGGTGTCCAATTTTCAAATTATGATCCAAATTCCAATAATCAATCCAAATTCATCCCAAATCCTATAGCTCACGAGTGAATTCCCACACTCGACTTCTACCAGTTAGATGAGACTAATTAGCCTAGCAATTACTAGCTCGGGCTGATGTACTGACCAAAGGGTTTGATTTGGACATGCAAGTAGATTGTCACCACAACACCTAGACTTAATGCACAAACATGATCATAACCGACATATACATATGTAAAATAGAAAGCTGGTAAAACTTGGCTTATGTAACCGGGGCTTGCCTTGCTCAGTAATTAAGTCAGTAACATCCCGGTCAGCGGCTTCCTCTAAGATGAGCTCCTCGACGTTCTCTTTCGGCTCGTGCTCTACCGTTATGCACATAAATGCAACTAAATTAATAATACAGTTAATTTATATTGTAGCAAGCATAAAACTGGTGCTAATCTAATTATTTGGATGTATAAACAGTTTCAGATCAATTTGCCTTCATGTGAATATTATTTAGTTTGCAGCCTTTCCGTTTAAGAAGAAATATAAACTTGCTTTAACTAGTTGCTTGAGGTTGAAGCAATATACTTCTTACAGTCAAAATCTTGACCTAGATGATTTACTGGGAGTAAGTAACATTATGAGGAGAAGTGACATAAATTTTGAGGATTTATTTAATCATATTTTAATTTCGGGAATTTAAATGGTAGCAGAAAATTAATAATCAATTTCTTTAGATATACATACAAAAATGGAAATAAATTTTGACTTTGAAATACCTAGTATGCAAGGGTATGTTCTGAAATTTTCAGATTTTTCTAATGTACAAATCACCCTATAATTAATTTACTGTATTGTTACTCAAAATACTGGCAACTAAAATATAGAGCACTTTTATGAGAAATAAACTTTTTCATGGTGTAGATTTGGTCCTAACAAGTCCAACAAAAATAGTTTCGCATTTTTCTGTTTTTTCTACCAGTTTACACGAATTATACAAGTTTACAGCATTTTCAGATTTATTTTTAACTGGAAAACGTGGGAAATTTGCTGGGCCACTCAGATCACTGCCATACAGGTCTACAAAGCTGGCTGGCACAGCTGATCTGCTGCATGCCGCACCAGATCCCAGCCCTGGCCGATCTCCATGGCTGGGGGCGGCTGTTGCCACGGCAGCTCGCCGGAGAACCCAAACGGCAGCCATTCTTTGTAAAATCCTAGGCAAAATGCTCCTGGCGACATGCTGAACACAGCTGAGGTGACAGCCAGTGCCGGCATGATCTGCAGTTCGCCGGCAACGAGGTCGCCATGGTGCCAACGTTCGGCGGTGCCGTGTGCTCGCATCAGGGTGAGGAAGAAAGGAAAATTGCTTGGGAAGCTTCACCTTACAGAGAAGAAGACCGGCTTGGACTCAAATCACGAAGAGGGTGGATGGAGAGGGGGCGCAGCAGCGGGCTGACGGTAGTTGTGGCCTGCGACTAGAAAGTCGCCAAATCCAGCGAAACAAGGGCCCGTTTTGTCCAACAAGAAGCTCACCGAGGTGCAAGAGAAGGTGAGGAAGCTTTTAACAGAAGGAATTGCACTCACGTGAAGAAATGACGACGAATTTCTTCGGGGAGAGGATGATGGTCCTGCGGCCGTTCTTGAGGAAAATTGGCTCGATTCAGGTTCTTCACAACGGGGACCAGGGATTGAAGGGGTGGGAGAGGTAGAGGTCGAGCCGGCGCAGCTGGATGCGAACTCGACCTCGCCCGGGGGGCTGTTGTGGTGCGGCACGACGGTGAGCTTTGTGGAGCAGCAGCAATGGAGGCTCGGTTTTCGGGAAAGAAGCGAGGAATGGGGGGGGGGGGGGGCGAAACAACTGAGGAACAGCGAGGAAAGAAGACGGCTAGGTCAATGAGCCCTCAAATCGTCGCAGGGGAATGCCCACACGTGTGCTATGGCTTGCATCGGTGGCAGCCATTCATGGCTGCACCTCTCCAAGGAGGAAGAAGGTGGGGTGATGTCACTGACAAATGGGTCCCACAAGGACTTTTTCCTTCTTTTTCCATGAATTTTGAATCCGCACCAACTTTCTAATTCAAAAAGAAATACCTAGAGGTTTCCAAAAATGATAAAAATTTGCAGAGTGATTCTACTCAATAAAATGTTCATTTAGGTGAAATCAGATTTGTATTTCACTTATTAAAATTTGAATTATGATTTTTCCCTTTTAAACAATTAATTTTAATTTATGCCGATGCATAAACACTACACAAATTCAGAAAATTTCTATTGTGGGCTACTATTTTGGACACCATTTCATGATATGAATTTTACTTCATGATATGAATTTTGTTTTCTTTTTTCTCTTAGAATTGATCTAAATTCACATATGAAGTTGGAATTTGAACTTGTTCATGATTCGGCGGAATGCCAATTAGAAATGTGGATTGTTACAGCCCTTCACCTTAAAGAAATCTCCTCCTGAGATTAAGATGGAGATCTAATTTTAGGACATGAGGCGGGAGAGGAACGGACGATTACCTAAGATATGATGATAGTAGCTCTAGATAGTGAAAATGAAGATATTCCTCTTGCTCCCAAGCCGCTTCTTTCACTGTGTGGTTACTCCATTGCACCTTATAGAATTTTTGGGCTCGGTTTCGGATCTCACGGGTCTTTTCATCGATAATCTTGATGGGTCGCTCGACATATGTGAGATCAGGCTGCAGTGCCTTAATGTCTTCCGTGTAGATTTTAGACGGGGTTTTGAGACATTTACGCAGCTGGGAGATGTGAAAAAATATTGTGCACTCCGGATAATGATGTAGGCAGCTGCAAGCGACACACAACGGCTCCACATTTCTCAATTATGGGAAAGGGACCGATGAATCACGGGGCTAGCTTTCCTTTGACCCCAAAATGATGCACCCGTTTCATGGGTGACACACGCAGGTATACATGGTCTCCAACTTCAAATTTCAGGGGGCGGCGTCGCTTATCTGCATAACTCTTCTGCCGCAACTTTGCTGCCCGAAGATTTGTTTGAATAATGTTCACTTGTTCTTCGGCGTCCTTAACCAGATCAACTCGAAAAATCACCCTCTCACCGGATTCACACCAATTTAGCACCTCCTACCATACAAGGCTTCATATGGAGCGACCTTAATGCTTTCTTGATAACTATTGTTGTAAGATAATTCTGCCAATGACAAGTGTTCATCCTAATTTCTATCATGTACTAGAGCACATGCGCGTAGCATGTCTTCCAAAATCTGATTTACCCGCTCGGTTTGTCCATCCGTCTGTGGGTGGTATGCGGAGCCTCGAATAAGCTTGGTCCCTAGAGATGCATGCGGCTGCTCCCAAAAGCATGCAACAAATGGTTCTCCTCTATCAGAAACGATAGTGCAAGGAACACCATGTAGGCACAAAATTTGAGAGATGTACAACTTTGCATATTGTTTGACTCGGAACCGGGTGTTTACCGGAATAAAGTGAGCTGGTTTGATAAGGCGATCTACAATGACCTATATAGAGTCATGTTTGAGGAAGGTGAGAGGCAATCCAACGATAAAATCCATATTGATGTCCTCCCACTTCCATGCCAGGATGCTCATGGTTACAGCAATCCTGCTTTCTTCACATGATCAACCTTGACTACACACATCACATTCAGCAACATATTTAGCAATTTCTCTCTTCATACGTGTCCACCAAAATCTTTTCTTTAAGTCTTGATACATTTTATTGCTGCCTGGATGGATGGAGTATTTTGACATGTGAGCCTCATTCAAAATCTTCTTTCTTAATTTCTCATTCTTGGGCACAACCAACCGGTTATTAATGTTGGTGATATGCCCAAGAGGCAATCATAACAATTCGGGTTAAGGCCTATTGGATATTTGATCCATAAGCATCTAGGGTACTAATGGTTCTGCAACTTAAAAGCCCATTAGTACGCCTATAAATACGAGGTAGGGTTAGGGGCTAATTACTCGACCACATGACAGCCCTAGCCGCCACCCGTCGCGGGCCTCACGTCGAGACCCTTGCCGCACGTGCAGTGCTAGCACGCCAGCGCACGACGCTCCTCCCCGTATGCGTGGACTCCGTGGAGGCGCTGCTGCTACTGCTGCGCTAATCGGTCACGACGAACGTGACCGTCTACCTGCTGCCATGACGAGGACATGGAAGAGAAGAACGTGGCAGTCTACATCCCCTACTCCGACGCGCGTCTACGTTCCGCTGCGCTGCGCGTCTAGTGGTAAGGATTTATGACATCTATACTTGCATGTTTCCTGGGTGACGCGGTAGAATTGCTAGAGTAGCAGACCACCAATTTCCCAACAGTGGTATCAGAGCTGACTTGCATAGTTTTTGGTCTGGATCTTGTTAGTAGTTGCGATCTACTAGTAAAGAACCGTCTGTGATAATAGAGTTACACAGGCGAATCATCTTACGTTACAAACCGCCTGCAATAAAGAGTCTTTACAGGCGGATTCATGATGGTTAAGACCGCCTGTGACAATATTTTCACAGGCGAAGCAATTTTCACAGGCGGAAACTTAAACCGCCTGAGATGAAGCTTGTTGTAGTAGTGGCTGCAGTATGTTCATACGATGAATTTTTATTGCACCGTTTTTGGGGTTTGGAATTGGTTAGAGTAGATTGCGATCGTATATGACTAAAGGGTCAGTTTGTGCTCTTTCTATATTGTGTGTGCAATCTATCCCTACCAGATGGAATATCCATTGGGACTAATTGCGTATATAGCTAACAGATTGAGCCAATAGATCACGGTCATGAGTCGTGATCTTCTCATAAATAACCGGTCACATTGAAAATAGAGGCATTCTGAATGGCTCGGATTCGGGTTGATTTGGTCAATTCAATGTGATTTTTATAGTGAGTTCATAGATGCGATCTATGTAATTCCGTTGTTGTCTGCTATAGCGATTACATAATATTGTTTCACGCTAGAAGTCGTTCTACGCTTAACTCATTTTTGCAGGGAATGATGTGAATGATATGGCCTTATTATGATATGATGATCTGTGTGTAATATTCATGCAACCCGCGTGTTGCAAATTTAACACAACCGGGTTGAGGTTGTCATATAATTATATAACGACCTACATGTCGACCTGTGATGCTTGATCTCTCATGTAATTTATTTCGTAGCTATTAGTTGTATTAGCTTCTTTTATATTCATGGAGATGTCTTCAAGCATGGTGGAGATGGTGATCATCATAAAAAGGGAGGCACGACAACTTAGATCATGACGCAACCATGAAGATGGAGACCACTATGATTCTAAAGGTCATACTATTCACAATGTGGTATGATCATATGCCTGTGATGTTTATTTATTACTATTCTTTTCATGCTTTTCATATGAAGGATGTTTTGTCATGATACAATAGCTTTCCTCGTGAAAGTTGAGTATTTGATGCCATTTAACAATAGCTGCACCTATGTTATTTTGATCGTTGTGTAGTAAGTTTGCCAAAGCAAAATATCATCATCTATCATAATGCATAGGGTGAATGTTGGACATTCACATGCATAGTGTTGGTTTACTCAACAAAGCTATCAAAACGGTTTTGAGCTTTATGGCATAGAGTTGGGAGCCGGGACATTGGATGTCACCCAACAAACAAGAGTTGTATAGAGATATGATTAACAATTATTGTTTACCTATGTCACTAATTTTCTAGCAGTGAAGCCAAAGCTAATTAGAAATTAGTGAATATTGATCTTGGACCACCATATCACATTAGAGGGAGGACGATACTCATATAGTGGTGGTGTCTTTTATTAAACTGTTAATAGAATATTGATACAAAACATAGTGCTAAAACCTTGCGTATTTATTTCTAGTGTAGATCATGTCTGCTAGTAACAATTCCGGTTTCAATTTGCGATATGTGCTTGAAAAGGTAAAGCTCAATGGAGCTAACTTTATTGATTGGTACCGCAACTTGAGAATCTTTCTTAGGCAAGAGAAAACCGAGTACGTCCTTCTGCAACCATACCCCGATGACCTCCTAGGTGATGCAACTGCTGCAGCACGTAGAGCTTATCAGAAGCACTGCGATGATGTGCTTAACATAAGCTGTCTCATGCTCGCCACTATGTCTCCTGATCTGCAGAAATAGTATGAGCATACAAATGCTTATTCTATTATTGAGTGACTGCGTGGAATGTTTGAGAACCAAGCTAGGGCTGAAAGATACAACATCTCAAAGTCCTTGTTCTCATGCAAGCTGGCAGAGGGTAGCTCGGTCAGCCCTCATGTAATCAAAATGATTGGTTACATTGAGACTTTGGGTAAACTTGGTTCTGAACTCAAGGATGATCTAACTATTGACGTTGTTTTCCAGTCGCTCCCACCGAGCTACGAGCCGTTTATATTGAAATTTCAAATGAATGGCATGGAGAAAACGTTGGCTGAATTGTATGGGATGCTTAAAATAGCCAAAGAAAGCATTAAGAAAAACGCCACTCATGTGATGATGGTTCAAAAGGATAATAAAAAGAGGAAGCGTGTAACGCATCCTAAAGGCAAAGGCAAGGGAAAGGTTTCCGAATGGCCCTCAAGCTCAAAGTCTAAGCCAAAGGGCAAATCTGGCCCTTCTCCTGATGATGAATGCTTTCACTGTCATGCTAAGGGCCATTGGTCGAGGAACTGCAAGAAGTACTTGGAGGATCTGAAGAAGAAGAAGGGAAGCGAGACTTCCGCTTCAGGTATAAATGTTATAAAAATTAATATTGCATTATCTTCTAGTGAACCATGGGTATTTGATACTGGATCGATGATTCACATTTGCAAATCGTTGCAGGGTCTAAGTAAGACTAGAAGATTTGCAAAAGGCGAGTTGGATGTTCGTGTCGCCAATGGAGCAAAGGTTGCGATCATAGCTGTCGGGACCTACAACTTGTCATTACCCTCAGGATTAGTTTTGGAATTGAATAATTGTTACTACATTCCTACTTTGAGCAGGAAAATTATCTCTTCTTCATGTTTAGAAGAAGTTTATGGTTTTGAGATTGTAATAAAGAACAAATGTTGTTCTATTTATTATAATAATATTTTCTATGCCCAATGTCCATTAGTTAATGGATTATGTGTTCTTGATCTTGAGGATAAAACTGTCTGCAACATTAATACCAAAAGTGCTTCACGAAATGATCTAAATCCCAATTTTAGTTGGCATTGTCGCTTAGGTCATATAATTGAGAAACGCATTGAAAAACTCCATAAAGATGGTTTACTTAGCTCATTTAATTTTGAATCACTTGACACATGCGAGTCTTGTTTGCTTGGGAAGATGACCAAAGCACCCTTTACTAGTCAAAGTGAGAGGGCAAGTGATTCTTGGGACTTATACATACTGATGTATGTGGACCAGTGAGTTCAATAGCCAGAGGTGGTTTTTAGTACTTCATCACATTCACCGATGACTTTATAGATATGGATATGTCTATCTAATGAGACACAAGTCTGAATCCTTTGAAAAGTTCAAAGAATTTTAGAATGAAGTACATAATCAATTGGGTAGACAATTAAACTTTTACGATCTGAGCGTGGGGGTGAATATTTGAGTCATGAATTTTATGATCATTTAAAACAATGTGGAATTGATTCACAGTTGACTCCACCTGGAACGCCTCAATGGAATGGGGTGTCCGAGCATAGGAACTGAACCTTTTTAGACATGGTTAGATCGATGATGAACCAAGCAGATCTTTCACTATCCTTTTGTGGTTATGCTCTTGAAACTGCTGCGTTTACCCTAAATAAAGTCCTAACTAAGTCTGTTGAGAAGACACCATATGAGATGTGGACTGGAAAACGTGTCGGATTGTCTTTCCTCAAAGTTTGGGGGTGTGATGCTTATATCAAACGTTTGACGTCAGACAAACTCACTCCCAATCAGACAAATGCTTCTTTGTGGGATATCCTAGGGAAACCAAAGGATATTATTTTTAAAATAAAATAGAGGGCAAAGTGTTTACCGATTGCAATGATGTCATCTCGGACAAAGAGTCTCTCTCACAAGGAGTTAGTGGGAGCACGGTGCATCTTGTAGAAATTCAAGAAATATCTGGAAATGTTTCAGCACCCTCTGATCCTATACAGGATGTACAAGATGTTGTGCAACCAGTTGATGAAACACGAGCCCCAAGAAGGTCTACAAGGGCACGTCATGTGACTGAAAAGTTAACGATTCTAACCACGGAGCAACATGACATGATATTTTTGGACAATAATGAGCCTACGACCTATAACGAAGCAATGAAGGGACCCGACTCTGAGAAATGGCTTGGAACCATGGAATCCGAAATTGAATCCATGCATGAAAATCAAGTTTGTGACTTGGTTGATCCAATCAAAGGTGTGAGACCAATCGATTATAAATGGATTTTCAAGAAAAAGACTGACATGGATGGAAATGTTGATATCTATAAAGCGTGATTGGTGGCGAAAGGTTTCAAACAAATTCGATGTAAAAGCCCAAGAAAAGGGACTTGCAAAAATTTTTCTTCACCTCACAACACCACAGTTTTTATTGTGGATATGTTAGGAAATATTGTGAAGAGTAAGTAACCTCCATCAAAAGAGTGATTAGAGGGGAAAGTCTTCCTTTTCACAAAGTGGGATTTGGACACAGGAACATGAGAGGTTGAGCTCACCCCTAGAACTTAAAAAGTCTTGGGAAGGTTCAGTCCAAGTTTCATAGAAATCCAACACTTTTTGAGGCACTTTTTGGGTTATTTGAAAAAGGGGCCAATTTGAATGTAAATTCAAATTGCAGCAACTTTCATCACCCAAATTCAAAAGTTAGCTTCATATTCAAACTCAGCCATTTTTCTGAGTTAGCCCACCAATTTTCATCCCTATTGGAGTTCATCTTGTCGGGAGCTAAATTTGCATTAATTCAAAACTGAATTTGAATTTCAGTTTAAACATGAAGCAAATTTAACCCAACAAAGTTTAAATTTGAGAACTCAAATTCAAACCAATACTTGGGGGCTAAGTCTCCCATTCAATTCTCAGTAGCTGGGATATTTACAAAAGAAAGGGGGAGAAAGATTTAGAGGGGAGAAGAGGGCCCACTGGTCAGCCACCCTGGGGAGCAAACCGACTCGGGCACGCGGTCGAACACCCTGCGGCCAACAGCACACAGGGTCGACCCCGTCCCAACGCGGCCACCGCGCCACCTCCTGCTCGGGGGGATGAGGGCGCCAGCTACAAAACACGCGACCGCACCCTGGTCGGCGTGAATTGCCTCCCCATTCTCTCGGTTCCAACCGCCCACATCCGAAGCAGCGCACCCGGAGTCGCCGCCCTCTGATCGCCGGCGTCCGGCCAGCACAGGCGCTCTCGTTCCCGACGAGCAACACAAGAAAGGACCCCCTTAAGGTGCTGATTCTTCGAGTTCCTACCGCTCTTCATTTCATGGGCTGTCGAGGGAGTATTTCACCGGGAAAGCTTCGGGGGTCCTGAGACCGAGCTCCCACAAATCCCAAAATTCACGAGTATTGGCTTATCACCGGGCGTACTGAGCTAAACACACGATCTATACCCTGCCACGACCACCTAGGATCGAAAACCAGCAAGAATCATGGGCTAGGGTTGCGGTTATCTAAGTTTTTCGAGCAACAGCCGATATCCGGCCTAGGTCGCCGATTAGATCATAGTTGCAGCCGGTTTCACGGGGATCGGTGGCCATATCCATGATCAGCAGGTGTCAGCGGAGCTCCCCGAGCAAACCGCATCGAAAAAGGTGCAGGGGATGCTGAGATCGACGTCGCCGGTGAGCTCCCGACCGCTGTTGCCGTCAGGAGCCCTGTTCCGGCCGTTGTCAAGCTCCAGGGAGGGCACCACCGTGTTCCCCAGGCCGGGATAGGCACAGGCGGCGAGAATCAGCACGCTCCGAAGGTTGGAACCCCTCTCCGGCGAGAGCTCCGGCGAGCTCGGCGGCGGGGTCGTGCGGGTGGCCGGAGGAAGACGAAGGGGTAGGCCTCACGCGTCAGCGGCTGGGGATAAGTGGGTGGGATTCTCTGTGGTCCGGGATCCAGTGCGGCCACGGGGGAAGGAGTCTGTGCCCCCGTGTGGCTCGGCTCCAGCGGTCGACACGTGTGCGGTGGACCCACCCGCAGGATTTAAACATTTTTGGAATTTCCAGTTTTAGTTCAAACTTCAAATGCATAGAACTTTGGCTAGGAAACTCCAAATTCGATGAACCAAATTTTGCTGAACTCAGAATTCTGAGTACTTTCCAGCAATACCAAATTCAGCTTATGAAAGCGAATAGTTTTCCAGAATTAAATCCCTAAAATCTAAACTGTTGGAAATTTTATCTGGAGAACTACTTTATGAAAAATTCTGAAATTTGGCTGAGAGGTTCATTAGAAAATCCCTGAATCCCAGTAAAATTTTCAGACTCATCCAAGTTCATTTAGTTACCCTAATTGGGTGATTAAGAGAACTGCCCTGAGAAAATAGAAAAATGTACGGAAACATTTTTCAGATTTTCTCAAATCTTAATTAGGGCATAACTTTCTGTAGAATTCTTCAAATGACATGAAACCAACTCCATTAGAACCATCTTAAAGTCTAGTTTCCAGAAAGTAATGGTTGGAGCCACGAAAACCCCTGGAATTATTCAGAGGCTCAAATATTGATCAAATGTGCTTTTATTTGTACAAGGTTCAAATGGACTTTGTTTCAAATGAAACTTGGTCACAACTCTGGTTAGGACCCTACCAAGCCACCACAAAAATTTCAGAACCAAACGGGAGGGCTAGCTAGAGTTATTAGCAATTATGTATTCAAGTTCACACATTGCATTTAAATTAACATGTAGTATTTCATAAACGTGTAGTCACTGAAGAAGAGACTCCGGAAGTGCTGGACTTCCTCCTTCCGGAAGAAGAGCTAACTACTGACCAGCAGCAACAAGGCAAGCCCCGGTTTGCATTAACCTTTTTATAAGTTTTTACTTTGTTTACATGTGTCATCTGAAGTATGATTGTGCATTAGGTATAGGATGGATGGAACCCCACTTGCATAACCAAAACTTTTCCCTAAGAGTGAGGGTAGTGTCTAAGACCTAGAGTAGACAGGCTATGCTTAATGACTCATAGGACTTCGGTACAAGTCGAGTAGTTGTAATCTACTCGCGAGATAGGCATTGAGACACACGGGTTCGGTTGAGTGATGTGAGATCACTTTAGTAATGAAAATGAGACTAGGCAGGGGCTAGGGCACAGCAAGAGTGAGTCTTGTGTGCGCAGCCCTGCCCGTGTCGATTGAGGACCGATCCGTGTGCGGCCCTGCTGAACATGTATTGAACGTACCGAAGGCATATCGGATATATGGGCCCCGATAAACCGATGTAGCCTAAACCTCCGGGCGTCGAGGCATAGCACACCGATTTATAGGTGTAGGTTGAGGGCAGCAAGATGGAAATCTGCCAACGGGCATAGAGAGATGCTCCGTGTGGGGAAGCTCCTGCTCGTTTCGGTGCGACCGGTTCGACGTTTGGGCTGTTGGGTGAAAGGTTGTCCCGTATGACATCGAGTGAGCGTGCTGTGCAGCTCCACGGGTGGGTGTACATGACGTGCTCTTTGGGTTTCCCTGCAGGTGTATATCGAGTCGATTCGCCGTCCCTCACGGTGACGAGTACCGCTTGTCCACTGCGTCGTAACGTAGACTAATGAATGTAATGTTATGATTCAATATTGCTGTTATAATATAATTGTATTGCTACATGTGTGCCACCAAATATTGCTCACTAAATTTTAGCTTCATGAACCGTTAACTTGTTGCTAAAAGATGAACTAAGGATGAACTTGTAGGCGTGTCCATTTGCTGCAACATTGCTATCCTAAGTCATGGTACACCTCATGTAGAGTTTCATGCTTAGGTGAGTCGGTTAAGCCTTGCTGAGCCTTCGTGCTCACGGTTGCTTCTTAAGTGTTTTTCAGGTGAGGAGCCACCCACGGACTCGGAGTACGAGTCCACCGGCGAGGGTTACCCTCCGTCGGGGACCACGGCTGAGTGGGAGCCGTACACGCCGCGCTGAGCTGAGGAGTGCAGCTAGTGTGGGTTGCCCTAGGGCTGGGCAACCACTTCTGCTAGATAGGCGGGCGTGAGTTGTATAAAAGAAACTTCCGCTGTGTAATAAAAGACCCTAGTTTGTAACTGAGAAGTGTACTATTTTGTACATTCAGTTTGTTTTCCCATGTAATATAATGTGTTCTTATGACGTGTGCTGTCGGGTGTCGCATCGCGCGGCACCACCCTCTGCGATCCTGGATGAGCGGACACCGGTCCGCCACAGCCTGGTATCAGAGCTGCAGTGGGGATAGCACATTACTTAAGGACTGCATTATGGGAAAAACTTAGGTATACGGTGAGGATTCGGTAGCTGCCCAAGTAAGGACTATACTAGCATAGTTACTTAAAGTGGCAAAGACTAACTTATGTGTTATAATTCTGAATTTCAATTATGTAGCGACGCACCTACGCTCTGGTAAGTATGGTAAGGAACGCCACCGAAAGCGGTTCAATTTCGGTTAGCTCCCCCTGACGAGGAATGTGGTTCAGGGATGTGTCTCACAGCTTGGTGTGAGACGTCAATATGAACCTCTTGAACTCTTCATGTTCCTGAGTTCATATGAAACGCTGATCCCTAGCGTGCATTAGGCAAGTAAGTGGAGACCCCATCGCGTGGTCAGTAACGCGGGAGTGTGTTCATCTGGAAATAGCCCAGGAGGACATACGCAGCGCTTGCCATCGGCGTGCCCTGCAGGGCAGTAGGTGGTATCTGTTGGGTTGATAACATTCCCAACCGTGATGACCCGTTCATGACCTACTCGAGTTCCCTGTCGTGTGGTGTTGAAACACGATCACGTACCTTGAGACGTGACCTAACTCAAGGACGGCCGTATGACAATGATACGGGCGTTTGTATTTACTTTCAAATATGGAACTGCCTGAAATGAATAACCATTGAGTGCACCATTATTGTGTGGTCTTCTGCAGGTACTAACCACGTATGTATCCGTGTAGAAAACGTGTGCGAGAGACCGTTTAGTGCCACACTTGAGACGTATATGCCGGTATGATCCGGTTAGGATTTTCCTTTGTGAGGAACGTAGTACCGAGATATTGTAGGCATATGCATGAAAATAATGATAACAAGGAATTAAAATCTATAGGTTCAACATTTAGGACCCTGGTTGGGTATAAGAATGGGATAGTGATGAGTGTAGTTCCAAAAAGACTGAAAAACAGAGTGCTCTGTTTTGGACAGCAAGTTTGCTGATATTCAACAGGGCATAACTCACAGGTCTTTTAGCCCAGAGAGGTGTGCTATATAGTTCTGGAAAGGTATTTAAGTACTCTACAACTTTGTTGTAGACTTCCAGAGCTGAAACTCACCTTAAGATGGCTTAAATCCCAGAGGAATGTAAACTGTCCAGAACCCGGACAGAGTAAAACATTCTCTGGACTGTTCTGTTTTTCAAACATAAATCCCAGTAGAAAATTTTAAAAATTTTCATATGATACATCCTTAGAAAGGGGAGAATATGTGTGACATCTTTGCAATTCAAATTTTCTGAAGTTTCAGCACAGAGTTCAGTGGAAACTCGAATTGAAAACAGCAACTTCCAAGGGAGGTGCTGTTAAAATTCTTCCAGAAATTCTGCTGACTTTGAATTGGCATAACTTTTTAACCAAAGCTGATCTGGGGGCAAATGAGTACTCTTTAGAAAGATACTGAAGTTAACTTTAACTTTGGTGTTCAGCTTGAGTCATGAAAATGCACAGAACCAGATCAAAACTTGGAATAGGTAGAAACTGGTCATTCTGACAGAAGGATGACAGTTGAACTCATTGGAGAGGGTGTTGTACCCTAAGGGTGGTATACGTGATGACAACGCGATAGTAATGTCTCGTAGAGACCAAACCTAGTTATGGTGAGCTTCCAAAGTGGAGGTTCATCAAGTTGGATTAAACTAGATTGTGTTTGGTCTGGTAATGGTGTAGCTTGTGCAAAGTTATTACATTATCTACTTACGAGATATATCGCATGTTTTTGTTGTCATAATGTTTTTACGCCCATTTTTATTGGACTGCATGCAAAATGTTGCGGGACTGATGATTATTGTCGTGTGGTTGCGGATGGTTTGTACTAGGACCACGCACGAGGTTGGTGGCTCTAGCCAACAGGGAGGTGATGACTCCCAGCCACCGGCCTACGACAGCACCCCGCAGCAGCAGCCACCACTGCCGCCTCCGCTTACTCTAGCGTATGTGATTGCGGCATTGGTGGGAGGTCGTGAAAAGCAGACCGACCTGCTCCGCACGATCGTGCAGAATACGTCCCAGGCGGGGGGGGGGACGTCAAGATAGAGGGCCTCGTGAGCCCCGTGAAGTGTCGTACTCGGATTTCATGAGTACGCACCCTCCAGTGTTCACCGAAGCCGACGAACCACTGGAGGCGGACAACTGGCTGTGGACTATCGAGTCCAAGTTCGGGCTGCTCCAATGTACGGAGCGGCAGAAGACTCTGTTCGCAGCGCAGCAACTCCACGGTGCCGCTGGTGCGTGGTGGGCGACTTATGTCGCCTCACGTCCGGCTGGCCATGCCGTGGAATGGCAAGAGTTCCGGGAGGCGTTCCGCGCCTATCATATCCCTCCCGGAATTATGAAGAGGAAGTTCCAAGAATTCTTGGAGCTGAAGCAGGGCGGGAGGAGTGCCCATGACTACTCCCGCACCTTCAACCATCTGGCGCAATACGCGTCAGACTATATCCCCACGGAGGAGAAGAAGAGGGAGCATTTCTATCGGGGTTACACCCCGAAATGAAGACACACCTCGTTCAGTGGAATCGCGACACTTTCAACGACCTAGTCAATGCCGCGATCATGCAAGAGGACGCTCAGCGGGAGTTGGCAGCTGAGCAGAGGAAGCACAGCGCTCCACCTAGCAGCGGTGGGGGCGCGCCTCAGAAGTACCGTATGGTGTATCGGACACCATCCGGGCAGCAGTGGCATCCACCGGCGCGACCTCAATGGTTCGGGGGACGTCCTTTCCAGGCACCTCCGTTCCGTTCGCCGATGCCACCACCAAGACAGCAGCAGACGGCACCCCGGGTGTTTCCACCACCACAACGCGCCCCGGGATTCCGTCCGCCGATCAGCGGGGGACCGCCCCGTTTCACCTGCTTCACGTGTGGCCAGGCGGGCCACTTCGCGAAGGACTGTCCCCAGGGGCAGCAGAGCAGCGGGCAAGCCCAGTTCCAGGGCGGTGCTCGGGGCCGACCTCCGGTGAAAAAGGTTGGTCAGCGGACTGGGGGCGTTCGCAACCTCGACAATGAGGACGCCCCAGAGGGAGATAACGTGCTGGCGGGTACGTTTACTCTCAACCATCAAGCCATCGTCATATTGTTTGATTCTGGTGCAACCCACAGCTTTATAAGTGCATCCTATGTGGCTAAGCATCAATTGCAAGTCTTCCCAACCGACTGCACTTATATGATCTGCTCACCGGGAGGGAAGATTTCAGCTAATATGATGATTCCAAAGGCACCTCTGTGCTTAGGTGGGTAACTATATTCCACCACCTTGATAATCCTTATGGGACAAAAGATTGATGCAATCTTAGGGATGTCATGGCTACAATACCATGGCGCTGTCCTAGAGACTCGGACACGGACGGTTCACTTAAATTCTCCATTCCACCGTCCGCATTCCATGGTGTTAGACACGCCAGTCCGGGAAGTCTTAGCGATTAATAACGCTGAAGCTCTCAAGTTAGAAGACGTCCCCGTAGTCCGGGAGTATCCTGACGTATTCCCGGATGATCTTCCAGGCATGCCACCTGAGCGGGATGTCGAGTTCAAGATTGAACTTGCACCCGGGACTACGCCCATATCACGGAGACCATACAAAATGGCTCCAAATGAGCTGTCTGAACTGAAAGAACAGCTCAATGATCTGTTGAGCAAGGGTTTCATTAGGCCGAGTTCCTCGCCTTGGGGATGCTCGACGCTGTTTGTAAAGAAGAAGGATGAAACCCTGAGGCTGTGTGTGGACTACCGGCCGCTCAACGCCGTCACCATCAAGAATAAGTACCCACTGCCCCGTATTGACATTTTGTTTGATCAACTTGTGGGGGCAAGTGTGTTCTCAAAGATGGACCTTCGCTCTGGATATCATCAGATCAAGATCCGGGCGGAGGATATCCCAAAGACGGTCTTCTCGATGAGATATGGATTATATGAATATCTCGTCATGTCCTTTGGTCTCACAAATGCTCCAGCCCATTTCATGTATCTCATGAACTCAGTGTTCATGCCGGAGCTGGACAAGTTCGTGGTAGTGTTCATCGACGATATCTTGGTTTACTCCAAGACAGAAGCCGAACATGCCGAACACTTGCGGATTGTTCTTCAACGATTGCGAGACCACAAGCTCTACGCCAAGTTCAGCAAATGCGAGTTTTCGATCAGCCAAGTGCCATTCTTGGGACATATCATCTCAGCAGAAGGCATTACGGTTGACCCAAGCAAAATAGAGCAAGTGCTGAAATGGAAAGCTCCCACTTCAGTGCATGAAGTCAGAAGCTTCCTCGGGTTAGCGGGATACTATCGGAGATTCATTCCAAGCTTCTCCAAGCTCGCTAAGCCGATGGCATAGTTACTGAAGAAAGGGACGAAATATGTTTGGAACTCGGCGTGTGAAGGAGCATTCCGAACATTGGTGAAGCATCTCACCACAGCCCCGGTCTTAGCTCAGCCGGATACAACAAAACCCTTCGACGTGTATTGTGACGCGTCCAGTATCGGGCTCGGCTGCGTGTTGATGCAGGAAGGACGTGTGGTCGCATATGGCTCACGCCAACTTCGGAACCATGAGCAGCATTATCCCACTCATGACCTTGAGCTTGCTGCAGTGGTTTTGGTGCTGAAAATGTGGAGGCACTATCTCCTGGGGAATCTGGTGCATCTCTACACCGACCACAAGAGCTTAAAATACATTTTCACCCAGAAGGAGCTGAACATGAGGCAACTGAGGTGGCTAGAATTAATCAAAGACTATGAAATTGAGATCCACTACCACCCTGGCAAGGCGAATGTGGTTGCCGACGCGCTGAGTCGGAAATCACATGTCCATCACCTCACCATTACACCGGTGGAGGAGGAAGAGCCAAGTTTATACTTGGTTCCTTATGGATCACTGTACAACCTTGCCCTCATCCCTACTATTAGGGAGGATATCATTGCAGCTCAGAAAAATGATAAAGGCATGGCACATCTCCGGAGACGGATAAACAACAGGGAGATCAAATGTTTCCGGAAAGATGAGGAGGGGACGCTATGGTTTAATGACCGCATAGTCGTACCCCGAGATATGGAGTTGAGGAAAAAGATCCTCGATGAAGCTCACTTGTCTAAATACTCCATTCATCCGGGCAGCAACAAGATGTACCAAGATTTGAAAAAGAAATTTTGGTGGACACGGATGAAGCGGGAGGTAGCGAAGTACGTATCCGAGTGCGATACGTGTAGACGAGTGAAAGCTGATCACATGAAGAAATCAGGGCTGCTGCAACCCCTGAAAATCCCGGCATGGAAATGGGAAGATGTGAGCATGGACTTCATTGTGGGGTTACCCCTAACATCCAACAAACATGATTCCATATGGGTAATCGTCGATCGGTTAACCAAGACGGCTCATTTCATCCCGGTGAATACACGTTACAATGCCGGCAAATATGCGGAGCTATACATAGCGAAGATTCTATGCCTATACGGGGTACCCAAGACCATTGTCTCAGATCGAGGTGCATTATTTGTATCTCACTTTTGGGAGCAGCTACACGCTGCATTGGGTACTAAGTTGATCAGGAGCTCCGCTTATCACCCTCAGACAGATGGCCAGACAGAGAGGGTGAATCAAGTTCTGGAAGACATGTTGAGAGCATGTGCCATCCACCATGGTAGGAACTGGGATGATCACCTACCATTGGCAGAATTCTCGTACAACAACGGCTATCAGGTGAGTATCAAGATGGCACCCTACGAAGCTCTCTACGGTCGCAAATGCTGCACCCCATTAAATTGGTGCGAGTCCGGTGAAAGGGTCACATTCGGGGTTGATGTGGTGAACGACGCCGAAGAGCGCGTTCGGGTGATTCAAGCTAAGTTGAAGGCCGCTCAATCCCGGCAGAAGAGCTACGCTGATAAGAGGCGTAGACCGTTGCACTTCGACATCGGTGAACACATGTACCTCCGCGTGTCTCCGACGAAGGGCGTGCACCGGTTCGGTGTGAAGGGGAAGCTCGCTCCCCGTTTTATTGGACCCTATGCCATCACCGAGAAGTGTGGACCAGCGGCATATCGATTGGAGTTACCGGAATCCCTGGCTGGTGTCCATGATGTTTTCCATGTTTCGCAACTGCGAAAATGTTTGAAGCATACAGCTGCTGTTCCTACCGAAGACATCGGCGAGCTGAAACCGGATTTAACATATGATGAGTATCCGGTGGAAATCCTCGATGAGAAAGCCCGAACCATGCGTAGCAGAACGTTGTGGTTCTACAAGATCCTCTGGAGTAACCACACCGCGGAAGAAGCGACGTGGGAGAGCGAGGAATTCCTTCGCTCAAATTACCCGGAGTTCATGGCTTCACAACACGGGTAAGTCCCTACTACATCGCTATCTCTTCTTTTGTAATCTCGGGACGAGATTCTTTTAAGGGGGGAGGGATGTAAAAGCCCAAGAAAAGGGACTTGCAAAAATTTTTCTTCACCTCACAACACCACAGTTTTTATTGTGGATATCTTAGGAAATATTATGAAGAGCAAGTAACCTCCATCAAAAGAGTGATTAGAGGGGAAAGTCTTCCTTTTCACAAAGTGGGATTTGGACACAGGAACATGAGAGGTTGAGCTCACCCCTAGAACTTAAAAAGTCTTGGGAAGGTTCAGTCCAATTTTCATAGAAATCCAACACTTTTTGAGGCACTTTTTGGGTTATTTGAAAAAGAGGCCAATTTGAATGTAAATTCAAATTGCAGCAACTTTCATCACCCAAATTCCAAAGTTAGCTTCATATTCAAACTCAGCACATTTTTCTGAGTTAGCCCACCAATTTTCATCCCTATTGGAGTTCATCTTGTTGGGAGCTAAATTTGCATTAATTCAAAACTGAATTTGAATTTCAGTTTAAACATGAAGCAAATTTAACCCAACAAAGTTTAAATTTGAGAACTCAAATTCAAACCAATACTTGGGGGCTAAGTCTCCCATTCAATTCTCAGTAGCTGGGATATTTACAAAAGAAAGGGGGAGAAAGATTTAGAGGGGAGAAGAGGGCCCACTGGTCAGCCACCCCGGGGAGCAAACCGACTCGGGCACGCGGTCGAACACCCTGCGGCCGACAGCACACGGGGTCGAACCCGTCCCAACGCAGCCATCGCGCCACCTCCTGCTCGGGGGGATGAGGGCGCCAGCTACAAAACACGCGATCGCATTCTGGTCGGCGTGAATCCCCTCCCCATTCTCTCGGTTCCAACCGCCCACATCCGAAGCAGCGCACCCGGAGTCGCCGCCCTCTGATCGCCGGTGTCTGGCCAGCACAGGCGCTCTCGTGCCCGACGAGCAACACAAGAAAGGACCGCCTTAAGGTGCTGATTCTTCTAGTTCCTACCGCTCTTCATTTCATGGGCTGTCGAGGGAGTATTTCCCCGGGAAAGCTTCGGGGGTCCTGAGACCGAGCTCCCACAAATACCAAAATTCATGAGTATTGGCTTATCACCGGGCGTACCGAGCTAAACACACGATCTATACCCTGCCACGACCACCTAGGATCGAAAACCAGCAATAATCATGGGCTAGGGTTGCGGTTATCCAAGTTTTTCGAGCAACAGCCGATATCCGGCCTAGGTCGCCGATGAGGTCATAGTTGCAGCCGGTTTCACGGGGATCGGTGGCCATATCCATGATCAGCAGGTGTCAGCGGAGCTCCCTGAGCAAACCGCATCGAAAAAGGTGCAGGGGATGCTGAGTTCGACGTCGCCGGTGAGCTCCCGGCCGCTGTTGCCGTCGGGAGCCCTGTTCCGGCCGTTGTCAAGCTCCGGGGAGGGCACCACCGTGTTCCCCAGGCCGGGATAGGCACAGGCGGCGAGAATCAGCACGCTCCGAAGGTCGGAACCCCTCTCCGGCGAGAGCTCCGGCGAGCTCGGCGGCGGGGTCACGCGGGTGGCCGGAGGAAGACGAAGGGGTAGGCCCCACGCATCAGCGGCTGGGGATAAGTGGGTGGGATTCTCTGTGGTCCGGGATCCAGTGCGGCCGCGCGGGAAGGAGTCTGTGGCCCCGTGTGGCTCGGCTCCAGCGGTCGACACGTGTGCGGTGGACCCACCCGCAGGATTTAAACATTTTTGGAATTTCCAGTTTTAGTTCAAACTTCAAATGCATAGAACTTTGGCTAGGAAACTCCAAATTCGATGAACCAAATTTTGCTGAACTCAGAATTCTGAGTACTTTCCAGCAATACCAAATTCAGCTTATGAAAGTTAATAGTTTTCCAGAATTAAATCCCTAAAGTCTAAACTGTTGGGAATTTTATCTGGAGAACTACTTTATGAAAAATTCTGAAATTTGGCTGAGAGGTTCACTAGAAAATCCCTAATTGGGTGATTAAGAGAACTGCCCTGAGAAAATAGAAAAATGTACAGAAACATTTTCAGATTTTCTCAAATCTTAATTAGGGCATAATTTTCTATAGAATTCTTCAAATGACATGAAACCAACTCCATTAGAACCATCTTAAAGTCTAATTTCCAGAAAGTAATGGTTGGAGCCATGAAAACCCCTGGAATTATTCAGAGGCACAAATATTGATCAAATGGGCTTTCATTTGTACAAGGTTCAAATGAACTTTGTTTCAAATGAAACTTGGTCACAACTCTGGTTAGGACCCTACCAAGCCACCAAAAAATTTCAGAACCAAAGGGGAGGACTAGCTAGAGTTATTAGCAATTATGTATTCAAGTTCACACATTGCATTTAAATTAACATATAGTATTTCATAAACGTGTAGTCACTGAAGAAGAGACTCCGGAAGTGCTGGACTTCCTCCTTCCGGAAGAAGAGCTAACTATCGACCAGCAGCAACAAGGCAAGCCCCGGTTTGCATTAACCTTTTTATAAGTTTTTACTTTGTTTACATGTGTCATATGAAGTATGATTGTGCATTAGGTATAGGATGGATGGAACCCCACTTGCATAACCAAAACTTTTCCCTAAGAGTGAGGGTAGTGTCTAAGACCTCGAGTAGACAGGCTATGCTTAATGACTCATAGGACTTCGGTACAAGTCGAGTAGTTGGAATCTACTCGCGAGATAGGCATTGGGACACACGGGTTCGGTTGAGTGATGTGAGATCACTTTAGTAATGAAAATGAGACTAGGCAGGGGCTAGGGCGCAGCAAGAGTGAGTCTTGTGTGCGCAGCCCTGCCCGTGTCGATTGAGGACCGATCCGTGTGTGGCCCTGCTGAACAAGTATTGAACGTACCGAAGGCATATCGGATATATGGGCCCCGATAAACCGATGTAGCCTAAACCTCCGGGCATCGAGGCATAGCACACCGATTTATAGGTGTAGGTTGAGGGCAGCAAGGTGGAAATCTGCCAACGGGCATAGAGAGATGCTCCGTGTGGGGAACCTCCTGCTCGTTTCAGTGCGACCGGTTCGACATTTGGGCTGTTGGGTGAAAGGTTATCCCGTACGACATCGAGTGAGCGTGCTGTGCAGCTCCACGGGTGGGCGTACGTGACGTGCTCTTTGGGTTTCCCTGCTGGTGTATATCGAGTCGATTCGCCGTCCCTCGTGGTGACGAGTACCGCTTGTTCACTGCGTCGTAACGTAGACTAATGAATGTAATGTTATGATTCAATATTGCTGTTATGATATAATTGTATTGCTACATGTGTGCCACCAAATATTGCTCACTAAATTTCAGCTTCATGAACCGTTAACTTGTTGCTAAAAGATGAACTAAGGATGAACTTGTAGGCGTGTCCATTTGCTGCAACATTGCTATCCTAAGTCATGGTACACCTCATGTAGAGTTTCATGCTTAGGTGAGTCGGTTAAGCCTTGCTGAGCCTTCGTGCTCATGGTTGCTTCTTAAGTGTTTTTCAGGTGAGGAGCCACCCACGGACTCGGAGTACGAGTCCACCGGCGAGGGTTACCCTCCATCGGGGACCACGGCTGAGTGGGAGCCGTACACGCCGCGCTGAGCTGAGGAGTGCAGCTAGTGTGGGTTGCCCTAGGGCTGGGCAACCACTTTTGCTAGATAGGCGGGCGTGAGTTGTATAAAAGAAACTTCCGCTGTGTAATAAAAGACCCTAGTTTGTAACTGAGAAGTGTACTATTTTGTACATTCAGTTTGTTTTCCCATGTAATATAATGTGTTCTTATGACGTGTGCTGTCGGGTGTCGCATCGCGCGGCACCACCCTCTGCGATCCTGGATGAGCGGACACCGGTCTGCCACATTCAAGGTGTTGATTATGATGAAACTTTCTCACCCGTCGCAATGCTAAAGTCTGTTTGGATTCCCCTAGCATTTGCTGCATATTTTGATTATGAAATATGGCAAATGGATGTCAAAACAGCCTTTCTTAATGGAAGTCTGACTTAGAACGTGTACATGACACAACATGAAGGTTTTGTCGATCCTAAAAATGCTAGTAAAATATGCTACTGGAGTGTGTGAGCTGTGACACTCCTCCCGACCTACTCGGAAGCAGCCCGCGAGGTTCTTTGATCGGAGGGGGCTTGGCTCCCTACGCGACCGTGCTCGAGAGAGCAGATGAAGACAGAGATTTAGTGGTTCGGGCCCCGGAGCGTAATACGCTACGCCCACGGGAGTGCTTGTTCTATTGCGTGCCTGTGTTTTGAGGGTGGCGAATGTGGGAAATCGCGGGACCCTTTTTTCGGGTGGTCACCCCGGTCCTTTTATAGTCCAGAGCCGGGGTGGTTACAATGTGGCTTGGGGCCCGACTGGTGGCCTCGAAGCTATGTGAACCCTATACATGATCTAGGGCTTCATCCTCTGAGTAGAGTAGTCGATGAAGGAGTTAACTACCACCGCCTGGAACGCTGAGCGCCCCTGACCGTGTGTCAGGTGATGATGAAGATGCCATATTGTCGCCACGTCTTCTCGCCCTGCTTGGTAGGCTTTGTGCAATTGGCGGCACTGTATCGCTTTCACGCCTCGTCGTCCTGTCTTGTCATCGTAATGGTGAACGAGCACAGGAAGTAGGCGCGCATAGTGCGCCAGGCTTCTGGGGAAGGCGCTAGCCTTGAATGCGCAGCCTGACAGCGCACTTCCCCCTTGACTTCGTTGACCCACGACCCCCGATGAATCGTGGGGCACATGGTGGGTGTGGCGCTCTTATCGACGGGTTTGGAGCCAGGGGACACGTGGTAGCTCTGGACCTGACCTCAACGCGGAGGCTCAGACTGGAGCCCAGAACACGTGTCAGCTCCGGAGTTCACCTCAGTAGGGAGGAGGCTCTGAGCCAGTGGACACGTGGCATCCTCAGACCTCACCTCAGCGGGGAGGCTCAGATCGGAGCCCAGGGCACGTGTCAGCTCTGGAGCTCATCTCAGCAGGGAGGAGGCTCTGAGCCAGGGGACACGTGGCAGCTCCGGACCTCACCTCAGCGGGGAGGCTCGGACCGGAGCCCAGAGCACGTGTCAGCTCCGGAGCTCACCTCAGCAGGGAGGAGGCTTTGAGCCAGGGGACACATGGCAGCTTTGGACCTCACCTCAGAGGGGAGGTTCGGACCGGAGCCCAGGGCACGTGTCAGCTCCAGAGCTCACATCAGCAGGGAGGAGGCTTTGAGCCAGGGGACACGTGGGAGCCCTGACCTCACCTTAGCGGGGAGGCTCGGACCGGAGCCCAGAGCACATGTCAGCTCCGGAACTCAAGCGCACGTGGCAGCCCCAGGGCTGACCTTGGGGCCAAGGACACGTGGCTATACTGGGGCCTGCCTCAACAGGGAGGCAGGGCCCAGGCTGTCTTTTACCCACTAAGCGAACGTACCCGGTCTGTAGGGTACCGACAGTGGCCCCGGGCCCATCTCGGGGGAGCCAACGAGGTGGTTTTGAACCTGCACCTTGGAAACCAGAGTGGTGGCGAGATCTTCGTGTAGTGGACGAGTGGTTTTACCTGGGAGACGAAGAAGGCTGCACATCCTTGGCATAGTGGGTGTATTCGTCAGCCAAACCGGCAGCGCATCGTCGTGTCTACTCTTGATTGGCGGGTCACAAAGACGCATCTGAGGGTTTGCCTCGAGGTAATTACTGCGGCAGCCCATGGGTTGGTCACTGCAGGTCCACCGCGCCGCTTTCCTCAGGAACCGCTGGACGTTCCTGAGAAGTTATTTGCCTGGCCCCTAGTGTCCGACGGGTGGACCTGGGTCCTACCCGTCAGTGGGGGAGGCAAGTGCCGAGGTGACGTGCTCGAGGGGTTGCCTCGGGGCACTTACTGTGGCAACCAACGGGTTGGTCGCTACAGCTCCATCGCTGGATGTTCCCGAGAAGTTACCCGCCTGGCCTGTGGAGCTTTCCTCAGTAGGGAGGAGGCTCTAAGCCTAGAGACAAGTGGCAGCCCCAGACCTCGCCTCAGCGGGGAGGCTCGGACCAGAACCCAGGGCACATGTGTGCTCCGGAGCTTTCCTCAGTAGGGAGGAGGCTTTGAGCCTAGAGACACGTGGCAGCCCCGAACCTCGCCTCAGCGGGGAGGCTCGGATCGGAGCCCAGGGAACGTGTGAGCTCCGGAGCTTTCATCAGTAGGGAGGCAACTCTGATCCTAGAGACACGTGGCAGCTCCGGACATCGCCTCAGCAGGGAGGCTCGGACCGGAGCCCAGGGCGCGTCTCGGCTCCAGAACTCAAGCGCACGTGGCAGCCACAGGGAGGACCTTAGGACCAAGGGCACGTGGCTTTGTCCGTTTATAGTTGATATGCATGAGTAAGCACAAACTGTAAAGGGAGAGTGCGCAGGGTAAGACAAAATTTTCTCATTCCAGGCTTCCTTCATAGGAGGAAACAGGCCGTACAAGAAGGCAACGACCCACTCCGGATGACGAGAGTAGCAGGACTCCCCCGAGGCTTAGTTGTTCTAAGCGCTTTTCCTAGACACTATGACACCATTTCAGAGAAAATAAAACCCTACTGCTGCATTAAGGATAGAACTTACGGAGGTGTTCTATGTTCCATGGATTGGGTAGAGGTACCCCGTCCTCCGTGGCTAGGCAGACGTACTTGGGGTGGCATAATTGTGTCACTCAGAAGGTACCTCCTAGCTGGGGGAGAGTTTGTTCCCCCCTTCTCGAGAAAGTATTCGCCGAAGCACCAGGTCGCCCACCTCGAGCTGTCTACTCCGCACAAACCTCTGCTGATAACACCGGAGCGCTTGAAGGTGTCACGTGTTTCGAGTGGCTTCCTACCACCTTCGCTCATCGACAAGGTCGATATCTTCACGCCGGAGCTGATCCTGCGTGGCTTCGTCGTATGCTCGGACACGGGATGAGCCCATGGTGATTTCCAGGGGAGGACGGCCTCAGCCCCATACACCAGGAAGAAGGGCGTTTCCCCTGTCGAGTGATTGAGGGACGTCCGGCTAGCCCACAGTGCACACGAAAGCTCTTCAACCCAATTGGCACCGTGCTTCTTCGAGCTGTTGTAAGTGTGTGTCTTGAGTTCCCTGAGTATTTCGGCTTTTGCTCTTTCGACTTGACCGTTAGTATCTGGGTGAGCAACAGAAGCGTAGCAAACTTGGATGCCGAGGTCTTCGCAACAGTCTTGGAACACTGCACTAGTGAACTAGGTCCCGTTGTCGGTGATGATTCTGTTTGGGACCCCGAACCGGCAGATGATCGACTTGATGAACTTGACTGTTGACTACATGTTGATAGTTACTACAGGGGTAGCTTCCGACCACTTGGCGAACTTGTCTATGGTGATGTAGAGGTACCAGTACCCTCTGAAGGATCTGGGGAATGGTACCAGCATGTCCAGCCCTCACACAACGAAGGGCCATGAGGGCGGGATTATCTACAGCATTTGCCCTGGTGTGTGGATCTGCTAAGCGTGAAACTGGCATGTGTTGCATCTCTTAACTAGGTTGACGACATCCTCGAGAGCTGTCGGCCAGTAAAGGCCATGCGGAAGGCTTTACCGACCAGCGTGCGGGAAGATGCATGGTTCCCACACTCGCCTCCATGAATCTCTACGAGCAGGTCGCAGCCCTCCTCCCGGGTAATGCACTGCAATAGGACGCCATTAGCGCCATGCCGGTAGAGATCCCCTTCTACCAGCGTGTATCTCTTAGCCAACCGAGCGATCCGTTCAGCGGATACACGTTCATCGTGAAGGAAATTGTCTTTCAAGTAGTCCCGGATCTCTGTGATCCATGCGTCGGGACCTACTTGAGCACCTGGATCTTGAGCGCCGGGTTGCACGGAGTCCCTGGTGACGCTTACAATCCTTGGCGGGCACCATGATAACATGGCCGCCGGGGCTGCCAGCTTTGAGCTGCTGGTCCCGCCGCCTTCGCCTGGATCGGCCGGCCAGGCAGTAGGTTGTAGCAACTTACTTTCAAAGACCCCCTCAGGCACCGGAGCCCAAGTGGAAGCCTTCGTTGACAGGTCATCGGCTATTGTATTGTTTTCACGGGGAACATGGCACAAGTCCAAGGATAAGAAGTCCTTCTCCAACTTCTGTACTTGGAGGAGATAGGCTGCAAGCTGTGGGTCGTTGCAGCAGCACTCTCCCTTGACTTGTTTGATGATCAACTAAGAATCACCCTTGATCAACAACCGCTGGACGCCAAGAGATAGCGCGGTCTTTAACCCGAAGATTAGAGCTTCATACTCCGCCATGTTGTTGGACGCCTTGAAGTCAAGTCACACCATGTACTTGAACTGCTCTTCGGTTGGTGTAAGGAGCAGAACCCCCACTCCGGCTCCTTGCTTGCGCGAAGAGCCGTCGAAGAAGAGAGTCCAGAAAGGCCCAGTGAATACTGGAGCTTTGGGCTTTGGTAGACCAATGTCTTGGCCCCCTGGCTGGCATGGTGGTGGTGTCCACTCTTCCACGAAGTCATCTAGCGCCTGACTCTTCACCGCATGACGCGGCAAGAAGTCCAGCTCGAACTCCGCCAGCTCTGAAGCCCATTTAGCTATGTTTCCGGTTGCGTTGGGGCTGTGGAGGACGGTTCTCAGCCGTATGAGGTAACCACCGAGATCTTGTGAGCTTGGAAGTAGTGGCGCAACTTCCTTGAAGCAACGAGTACTGCATAGAGCAGCTTATGCAGCTCCAGATATCTTGCCTTGGCATCATGGAGGACCTCGCTGATGAAGTAGACCGGACGTTGGATGGATTGGACCCTCCCGGAGGGGTCCGATGTGTCCTTTTGTAGTGGTTCGGGACTCGGGGCTCCTCGGCCCCCAGGTCCGGAACTGCACTGAGGGAGCTCCGACCCAGACACACACTGGTTGTCAGGTCTAGACGGCTTAGGCCCGACTACATCTTCTCGGGGAGGTCCGGGACTCAGGGCTCATAGGCCCCCGGGTCCGGAACTGCATTCCGGTAGCTTGGACCCGGATATGCATGATCACCAAGTCCAGTTGTTTGGGACCTGGTTATCTCCCCGTCCCTAGGGTCTCCTACAGAGTGTGAGCCCTGGGGCTTTAGACCAACGATAGCAGGAGCTTTATCTGGGACTTGAGGTCGATGGAGTTCCGGTCGCTCCACAACCAGAACCATGCTCACGACCTCAGTTGTGGCAGCGATGTAGAGGAGTAGAGGCTCGCCTCGCTCTGGGGCCACCATGATCGGTAGCATTGTGAGGAACTTCTTCAGCTCCTGGAACGCCTCATCTGCCTCTTCGGTCCATACAAATGGACCGGATTTGCGCAGAAGCTTGAAGAATGGAAGATCCTGCTCGGCCAATCTAGAGATAAACCGACTGAGCGCATCCAAGCATCTGGTAAGCTTCTCATGTCCTTGATGTGGGCAGGGGGCCGATAAGTTCTGTCGCCTTAATCTTCTCGGGGTTAGCTTCGATTTCTCGATGTGATACCAATAACCGATCAGCTTTCCGTCAGAGACCCCGAATATACATTTGTACGGGTTCAACTTCGTGCATGTAGAACACAGTCTGTTGAAGACTAGGGCTAGGTTGTCGAGCAGAGATGCTTGCGACTTAACCTTCACTACAATGTCATCGCCATAAACCTCTACTAGGTCCTGAATGAGGTTCCTGAATGTTTTGTGCATTGCACGCACAAAAGTGGGAAGGGCATTCTTAAGACCGTAACGCATGGACACATAGAAGTATAGACCATCTACTGTGATGAAGGCAGTATGCTCTTCATCTTCCCTAGACATAGGTATTTGGCAGAAACCTGAATATGCGTCTAGGAAACACAACAGAGCACAGCCCGATGTAGAATCGACTATTTGGTCTATACGGGGGAGAGGAAACAGATCCTTGGGACATGCCTTATTGAGGGTGGTGTAGTCGATGCACATGCGTAGCTTCCCTCCAGCCTTGGGACAACAACAGGGTTGGCCAACCATCGCGGATGGTGGACTTCTCGGATGAAGCCAGCATCGAGCAGCTTCTTGATTTCTTCACGGATGAAGTCTTGCCGCTCGATGGATTGCTTCTGAGGCTTCTGTTGGACCGTCCTGGCGTCGGGGTGGATCTTCAGTTGGTGCTCAATCACCTCCCTGGGGATCCCGGACATTTCTGACGGTTTCCATACAAACACGTCGCCATTCGCCCGGAGGAAGGTGACGAGCACGTCTACCTATTTGCCACCCAGATTACCGGCGATTCGGGTGGTCTGGGCGGCATCAGGACCGACTTAGATGACCTTGACTGGTACGTCCTAGACGTACGAGGGCTGCATACGGGGTGCAGATGTCATCCCTAGCTGACGCATGCTCGGAGGAGGCCGGCTAGCTTCAGCGCGACCGGAAGCGGCCTTCTGTGCTGCTGCCAGTGCTTGGAGCTTTTCTAGCGCTGAGACAGCCGCGGTGCGGTCACCGCAAATCTTGAGGACACCACTCGGGGTAGGAATCTTCAGGACCAAGTAGCCGTAGTGGGCTACCGCCATGAACCGGTACAGAGCTGGTCTGCTGATTATGGACTTGAAGGGGAGGCTGACTTCCGCAACAACGAAGACGACGCTTTCCGTACGGTAGTTCTCATGCGTCCCGAATGTCACCAGGAGGGAGATGCTACCGCAAAGGAAGATTGGGTCCCGGCCTACCCCAAGAATGGTCTCGAGGGGGTAAGCTTAGTTCAAGGCCAACGTGGTTATAATGAGGCTTGGGGCCCGACAGGTGGCCCCAAAGCTATGTTAACCCTGTACATGATCTAGGGCTTCGTCCTCTGAGTAGAGTAGTCGGAGGGGGAGTTAAGTCCCACCGCCTAGCGCGCTGAGCATGCCTGACCGTGTGTTAGATGATGATGAAGACTCCGTCTTGTTGCCTCGTCTTTCCACCCTACATGGGTGGCTCAGTGCCGTTGGGCGGCACTGTACTGCTGTCACGCCTCGCCGCCCTATCTTGTCACCGTAATGGTGATCGGGAAGAGGACGATGGCATGTGTAGTGCACCATGCTTCTGGGGAAGGCACGAGCCTTGAATGCGTAGCCTGACAGCGCACTTCCTTCTTGACTTCGTCGACCCACGGCCCACGATGGATCGTGGGGCACATGGCGGCTCTGGAGCTCTTATCGACGGTCTTGGAGCCAGGGGACACGTGGAAGCTCCGGACCTCACCTCAGCGGAGAGGCTCGGACCGGAGCCTAGGGCACGTGTCAACACCGGAGTTGTCCTCAGCATGGAGGTGGCTCTGAACTAGGGACACGTGGCGGCTCTGGACCTCACCTCAGCGGGGAGTCTCGGACTGGAGCCCAGGGCATGTGTCAGCACCAGAGCTGTCCTCAGCAGGGAGGTGGCTCTAAGCCAGGGGACACGTGGCAGCTCCCGACCTCACCTCAGCGGGCAGGCTCGGACCGGAGCCCAAGGCACATGTCAGCTCCGGAGCTGTCCTCAGCAGGGAGGTGGCTCTGAACCAGGGGACACGTGGCAGCTCCGGACCTCACCTCAGCGGGGAGGCTCGGACCGGAGCACAGAGCATGTGTCAGCACTGGAGCTGTCCTCAGCAGGGAGGTGGCTCTGAGCTAGGGGACACGTGGAAGCTCCGGACCTCACCTCAGCGGGAAGGCTCGAACTGGAGCCCGGGGCACGTGTGAGCTCCGGAACTCAAGCCTACGTGACAGCTGCAGGGCTGACCTTGGGGCCAAGGACACGTGGCTATGCTGGGGCCCGCCTCAACAGGGAGGTGGAGCCCAAGCTGTCTTTTACCCACTACGCGGGGGTACCCGGTCTGCAGGGTACCTACAGTTGTCCTCGGGCCCATATCGGGGGAGGCAACGAGCCAGCAGGTGGGGCCCCCTTCTCTCCCGCATGATGGTTTTGATCCTGTACTTTGGTAACTGAAGTGGTGGCGAGATTTTTGCGTAGTGGACGAGTGGTTGTACCTGTGGGACGAAAAGGCTGCACGTCCTTGGTGTAGTGGGTGTACTCGCCAGTTGAAGTGGAAGCACATCGTCGGCGTAGTGGACACGTGCTTGCTCCTGACTGGTGGGTTGTTGCCACATGCTCGAGGGGTTGCCCTGGGGCATTTACTACGGCAGCCCTTGGGTCGACCGCTGCAGTTCCAATGCCACTTTTCTCAGGAACCGCCGGACGTTCCTGTGAAGTTACCCGTCTGGCCCTCAATATTTGACGGGTGGACCTGGGTCCTACCAATCGTTGGGGGAGACAGGTAACCCGCGGCGTGGCGCGGTGGAAACCCAAACGTCGCGCCTGTTTCCCTGCCAGAGGTTGCGGACGTATAAAGGGAGTCCTTCTAGAGAAGGACGGTTCCCTCCCGCCTTTTGCAATCTTCGAATTCCTCTTGTGCGCTTGAAGCCTCCACTCCCCAGCGCTCTCAACCTTTCCTTGCCACCATGTCTTCCTGCCTCCGTTCGTCCAGGCTCAGCAGCGACGGCGACATCGCTATTGTGAGGCGCCTGCTCGGCTGGCAGTCAGCCACGTACGATGGAAAGATCCATCGCGGGAGGGTCCTGTTGACCGACATATGTCACACCCGGTTTCTCCAAAGAACAACCAAGTGAATGTCACATGTATGCCAGGATCATTTTCTCATACATGTGATGACAAATAGTGAAGCATCATTTATTACAAGCCAGGTGTCGAATATAAATATGTCTTACAAAGCATACGTCTCGATGGACGATAATAAGTCCATAACATGTAAATAAAATAGCAGCGGAATATTATTCTTGTGGGCTCCGTCACAGGCGTTGCCCGGGGGCTCCATGAACCTAGAATCCTTCTTCGGGTCTGAAGTCTTGGTCATTGAACACCACATGCTCCAGGTTACATGCTCCATGAACCGGTCCTTAGGATCCAGGCAAGTACTAAACACAAACCCGAGTCTCGTGCACCCAGCACCAACCAAATCATCCAATTTGCCTCGATCCCTACCTCTACATAACTCATAATATCTCATTCAAGAGTAAGGTAAATAAATTGATGATCTCATATCTCAATTATCCCATTCTAAGCATGGCTAAGCATAAGCATATGAATAAATGTCATGATAAAATAAATCCCAACCCAAGCTACAAGGAAACAAGATAATGCAATTCTAGGGAAACTTCCTAGCATGGGTTTCATATTTCAATTGACAATGCAAATAATTCTATCTACACATCCTAGCATAGGATCAAAGTGGTCAATGACACTTGCCTTCTTACTGCTGCTCTGGGAATGGATAGTCCTGATCTTGGAAGGGGAGAACTTGCTCTGGGGCAGGTTCTACTCATGCCAACACACATAGCAAAAAGGAAACAACAATCCATAAGACATAGTTTCACACTTTCATTCCACACATACATACATATGAAAATCATTCACATTTCTATGTGTTGTGTTTACTCTATATGTGTTGATTTCTGGTCTATATGCACTTTTAAACATATGTATATGATTTCTAACTTTTGTATTCAGATTTTTATTTGCACACTTTATATATGAATTTCAATTCTAAACAATCTCTTTATATTCAATTAACACACCCTTTAGCTACTAAGTCTGCATGGAAGGTATTTTCCTACTCCAAATGGGGTTTTTCAGATTTTCTATCAAACCCTAAACTAAAGTCTTTGGTTTTGGAAACTTCATTTATCATTTCCTAGTTATGCATACCTATTTTCCTATATTTTCAGATTTATTTTCTATACCTAAATGTGAATTTTATTATGAAAATAGTAAGACACCTCATCAAAACAGAATAGGTTCTGTTCTAAAATATTAAATAATATATTTTTGAACTTCTCCTCTGATGTGAACTAATTTAAATTCATTTTTCCAATTTTCAGAATTATTTGCTAGCCTAAAATATGTTTCTATACTAATAAATATGGACAATCAACTAGACAGATTCATTTCAGCTTAAAATCTACTTTTAACTCATTCTAAAGTTTCCCCAAGTGCTAGGAGAGTTTAAATTTGAATTTACAATGTGTTTGTTTCACCTTTTAAATTTTAAATCCTAATCACATATTCAAATTTCTAAATTTAATATCATATAGGGTTAAAAAGGTAAACTCTCCCCACTCCATGGTCTATTATATTATTTCATAAATTTCCAGGGGTCTATCTACACATAACAGAGGGGTTTTCCTAATTTTTATTAAGTCTAGGGGGCTAAAACTGATTTTTAATTGAATTTACATGAATTTCTGAAGTTCCAGGGGCTAGATCAGAAGTTTCCGGGGCTAGCTCATATTTTCCAAGATCCCAGGGGGTAGCGCGTAAGAATCCCAGCCTTTATAATGCGGGGCTGACGTGGACCGTCCGATTTAAAACAAACGGATCAGATTAGATCGCCGAACCGGTACGCGCGGGTTTTAACTCCACCGTGCGATTTAAAATAGACGGCGCATAAGCGGCCACATCGCTCTGACCGAGCGCGGGCGGCGCTGCCCGGCGGCGCGCGGCGGCGGGAGGCGGCGATCTCACCGGAAAACTTCGGATCTTCGTCTATTCTTCCTAGAACTGGGATTTTATGGCATAGATCGGTAGAGGGGAGGTCGGGGATCTCACCTCGGGGTTTTTCTTGAGCTCGGAGGCCCTGGAAGGCGGTCGGCGGCGAGGTCCGAGATGGAACAGCGGCGATGCTCGTCGGAGCTGTGTCTAGGGCGCAATCTACCAAGTTTTCTGCACCTGTGTGATTCCCCGGAGGCGGTGGAACAAGATCAGTGCGTTAGATCAGAAATCCCGAGCGAAGATCGAGAGAAAATGGCCGGAGAAACTCTGGTTCTCACCGGGAGCAAAAACAGGTGATCGGGATGAAAAAAATGGGTGATGCCGGCGCTTATATAGATGAGGGAGGGCGGCAGTTGGTTGGAATCGAGCTGGAGTCGTTCGGGGACCGGAATCTCGGCTGGGGAACACGGTTTTCCGGGTTAGTTGCGATCTGGCGCGCGCGGAGGAGTCCGGGTAGTTGGCGCGAGCGGGAGGTCGGGGATGACACGCGGGCCCCGCATGTCAGTGAGAGGGAGAGGGGGCACGCGGCTGCGGGCTGACGCGGGGGTGGGTGGGTCGGCTGGTGGGTTTCGGCCCACTGGCCGGGGGGTTTTGTTTTTTTCTTTTTCTTTTTTCTTTTCTATTTTGAGTTGAATTTGAATTCCAATTTGAATTTGAATTTCTGCACCTCATGCAATACGTCCAAATTTTTTTAAATTCCCCTCTTAACAGGTTTTGGGGTGTTACAGCTCTACCCCCCTTAAAAGAAATCTCGTCCTCGAGATTGGTGGTTCTATGAAAACAATTCCGGAAACTGTGCCTTAAGCTCGTCTTCTCGCTCCCATGTGGTTTCCTCTTCCGAGTGATGCTTCCACTGCACCTTGCACATCCGGATTCTTTTACTTCTTGTGAGGCATTCCATTGTCTCCAGAATCTTGAATGGTTGCTCGGCATAAGACAGATCCTTAGCTACGTCAACCTCATTCATGGGTAACATCTCTTCAGACGTCCTCAGACATTTCTTGAGCTGTGACACATGGAATACGTCATGCACATCTGATAGGCGAGCCGGTAGTTCTAGTTGATATGCCACTTCGCCTTTCCTCTCTAGAACTTGAAAGGGTCCGATGTATCGGGGTGATAACTTCCCTTTCCTTGAACGGATGAAGTCCTCTGATAGGGGACACCTTGAGATAGACATAGTCTCCCACATTGAAAACGAGCTCTCTTCTCTGTACATCGGCATAGCTCTTTTGTCGTGTTTGTGCTATCCTCAAGTTGTTGAGGACTTCCCTCACTTTCGCCTCGGCATCTTGTAGTACTTCAGGTCCAAACACTTTACTTTCCCCGTCTTGGTTCCAGAATAGTGGGGTTCTACACTTTCTCCCATACAAAGCCTCAAATGGCGACATCTTTATACTAACCTGATAGCTATTGTTATAAGAGAACTCCGCATACGGTAAGTTCTTATCCCAACTCCGATTGTTTTTGAGTGCACACGCTCTCAGCATATCCTCAAGGATCTGATTGGTTCTTTCCGTCTGTCCGTCAGTCTGGGGATGATAGGCAGAACTAATATTCAGATGAGTTCCCATGGTTTCATGCAACTTCTGCCAGAACCTTGAGGTGAACTGTGTCCCTCGATCTAACACTATCTTCTTTGGCACTCCATGGAAACACACGATCCTTGACATGTATAATTCTGCCAATTTGGATCCGCTGTAGCTTTCTTTCACATGGATGAAATGAGCTACCTTGGTTAGCCTGTCAATGATGACCCATATCAAATCATATCTTGATTGGGTCCTAGGCAATCCCACTATGAAATCCATACCGATTTCTTCTCATTTCCATTCAGGCACTTTGAGTGGTTGCAATAATCCCGCGGGTCGTTGATGTTCTGCTTTCACCAACTGACATGTGTCACATAGGGCAACATGTTCCGCGACATCTCGCTTCATGCCATACCACCAATACCTGCTCTTGAGGTCATGGTACATCTTCGTACTCCCAAGATGAATGGAATAATCGGAATCATGAGCCTCCTTCAAAATCAATTCACGGATCTCCTTCACTTCAGGCACACAGATTCTTTTCCCGTGCCAAACCGTACCTTGTTCATCCTCAATGAAACCAGGGGCTCTATTATCCTTGATGAGTTGTCGGATTTCTTGTATCTTCTCATCATTCTTTTGTCCATCGCGTATGTCTTGCTCTAAGGTGGAATCCACTTCCATGGCGATGGCATCAACACTATTCACCAGACATAGATTGAGTTTTATAACCTCTTCCTTCAATTCTGTAGGCATGTCCTTCAAACTCAACCTATTGACCTGCACTTTCCGACTTAAAGCATCTGCCACGACATTCGCTTTCCTAGGATGATAGTTGATGCCCACATCAAAGTCGTTGATCAGCTCTAACCATCTCCTTTGCCTGAGGTTGAGATCTAGCTGTGTGAAAATATACTTTAAGCTCTTATGGTCGGTATATATCTCTGTCCTCTTCCCCATTAAGTAATGCCGCCAAATCTTCAACGCGTGTACTACTGCAGCAAGCTCTAGGTCATGTGTAGGATAGTTCCTCTCGTGTTTCCGGAGCTGCCGGGATGCATAAGCCACGACATGCCCCTCTTGCATGAGAACACATCCCAACCCGTTTCCAGAGGCATCACAGTACACCGAAAAGTTCTTCTGCATATCTGGCATAATTAGCACTGGGGCTGTTGTCAGTCTTTTCTTTAGCTCTTGAAAACTCGTCTCGCACTGCGGCATCCATGTGAATGTGATCAATTTCTCCAACAGTTTGGTGAGGGATCTCGAGATCTTGGAGAATCCCTCAATAAACCGTCGATAATACCCAGCTAATCCTAAGAAGCTTCGAACTTCCCCGACATTCTCAGGGGTCTTCCACTTCTGTACATCCTCGATCTTGGCGAGATCTATGGAGATTCCTCCCTCCGAGATTATATGTCCTAAGAAGGGAACTCTCTTCAGCCAAAACTCACACTTGCTCAACTTGGCATATAGTTGGTGTTCTCTCAGCTTCTGCAACACCAAGCTTAGATGGTTCTCATGTTCTTCTTCATCTTTGGAAAAGACGAGAATGTCATCTATGAAAACCACCACAAATTTGTCCAGATATTCCATGAATACCTTGTTCATGAGATACATGAAGTATGCCGGGGCATTAGTTAGCCCGAAAGGCATGACGGTGTATTCATACAGTCCGTACCGAGATACGAAAGTTGTCTTGGGAATATCAGTTTGCCTTATCTTAAGTTGGTGGTATCCCGACCTGAGATCAATTTTCAAGAACACACAAGCTCCCCTCAACTGATCAAACAAGTCTTCAATGCGGGGTAATGGGTACTTGTTCTTGATGGTTACTTCATTCAAGGCACGGTAGTCTACGCATAACCTTTGGGTTCCGTCCTTCTTGGTCACAAATATCACTGGAGCTCCCCATGGTGAGGAACTAGGACGAATGTACCCCTTCTTTGTCAACTCTCCTAAATGATCTTTGAGTTCTCCCAGCTGCTTGGAGTCCATTCGATAAGGTCTCTTGTATATCGGAGCTGTTCCAGGCACTAGCTCAATCGTGAATTCCACTTCTTGATCGGGGGGCATACCTGGCAACTCCTCAGGAAAAAACATCTGGATATTCCCTGATGATCCTGATCTCCTCCACTTTCACCTCAACTTGATTTAATTTAATGTCCCTCCTAGGCTCTTGTATTGTTATGAACTTTACTCTTGTGCCACTAGGGTGAGTTAGTTCCACCGTTCTGGTCGAACAATGGATGATTCCTTTATGTTTGGTCAACCAATCCATACCCAAAATAATATCTATCCCTTGTGAATCTATCACTATGAGGTTGGCAGTAAATACTACCCCATTAATGTCTAGATTCACCTTGGGACACACTTGTCTTGTCCTTATTTCTCCACCTGGAGAGTTTACGGCTAGCATATGGTTCATTTGTGTTGTTGCTAGATCATGCTTCTTAACAAACCCTTGGCAATGAACGAGTGGGTAGCACCAGAATCGAACAACACGGTTGCAATGTGTAAATTGGCAGGAAACTTACCAACTACCACGTCGGGTGCCTCTTGCGCTTCCTCCATGGTCACGTGGTTCACCCGTCCTCGCATCACATTCTGCTGTTGCGGCTGCACGGGCTTCTTCTTTGGGCACTTATGGGCGTAGTGCCCCACTTCACCACAGTTAAAGCATTGCACCCCAACCTTAGGTGCCTGGCCTTTGTTGTCTTGGGGTTGGTTTGGGGGTCCATGTATTTCTGGTCGAGGTTGATATGTGGGGCGAGGCTGCTGTACAAACTGACGTTGTGGCTGTGTTGGTGCTGACGGAGGCCTGAAGTTCGGGTTGTACCCTCTTGGTGCTGAGTAGGATACCGCAGCACGGCTCGTCTGCCCTGCGGGTTGCTGCATCAGACGTGGGCGTGTGTTGCTACCCGAGGCTTGGTGTGACCATCCCGCCTTCCTCTTGTTTTCATTTTCCAAGGCCTTGAGCTTCCTTTCTACAACAAATGCCCTGTCCACCATCTTTTGGAAGCTTTCATACTCATTGGAGGACATTGCACACTGCATTTCTGCTGTAAGTCCTTCCACAAAGCAGTCCTGTTTCTGCTCATCAGTCTCGATGTCCCGTGGTGCATAACGGGATAGTTGGGTGAATTTGGTGAGGTACTCCCTCACAGTCATGTTTCCTTGCTGCAGCCCAAAGAACTCCTTCCTCTTGTTTTTGAGTTCACCCCTTGGTATGTAATGGTTGCGGAAACTGCGCTTGAACTCTTCCCAAGTGATGTTCTCAGGGTCATGATGGGCGGCCACGTAAGCGGTCCACCAATCAGCAGCAGGTCCATGCAATTGGTGAGAGGCAAACAGCACCCTCTCATACCCTTGCATTGTATGATCCTCATCTTGCTCTCAATGGTCTTTAGCCAATCATCTGCCTCCAGGGGTTCAGCAGCACTTGCAAACTTTGGAGGTTGAGTCCCTAGAAACTCACTCAACCTTGGTTGGCGTGGTGCAGCTTGTGGAGGTGGAGCTTGGTGCAAGTTGGCCACCACTTGAGTCAGGCTCTGGATGACCCTGTCTTGTCCTCCAGAGAGATGAGGGTTGCTGGCCTCATTGTTGTTGTTGGCAGGGTTGGCACCACGACCCTTTCCTCTTCCGGCCATCTATCATGATTAACCAGATGTTAATTTAAAGAATTACATATTAACTTACCAGTTTTTGCTTGTTTAAACTTTAAGATTTTGAGAACTTATTTCATTTATATTTTCTGAGGATTTTATGTCTTACGCGAACACAAATGCACTCTTAATTCATATGGGCTCACACACCAAAACAAAACAACCTGAAGACGAGGTTGTGGACAAACGCCCATGGCTTCCACAACTCACGTCACCCACCAAGCATTAACACACCATTAACTAAGGTAACGACTCGACTACTCGACATCCTGCTAAACTAAGGAAAGGACTCTACACTACTCGTATCACTGAGCTGGCTCCTCGGGATCTTCCTCGTTATTGCGGCTGCCCTCTGACTCCGCTTTGGGTGGGGAAGCTGCTGGTGGAGAAGTGCGGCGATGCCTGCTCGCCCGACGATCTGGGGAGTCAGGAGTCCTTGTGTCATTCATGGTGACACACAGTTCATTCCCATCCCCTCTTTCCCTCGCCCTCAAGCTGGCTCGATGCAACGCCTCAGTCTCCTTCAGGGTGTCACGTACATCCTGAAGCTCCTGTTGACACTCCTGCAGTCGAGTGCTGAGCATAGCAGCATCCTCAAAGCACAAGTCCATGTGCTCATGGGAAGTCCCCTGCTGCACTAGCGGGTACTTGTACTACGTTATACCACTCTCACGCTGGAGGACATACATGGACTCAGTCCTGTCCAGGTGGCGACGGTAGATGTGACTCTGGCAGGTGATGGCCTCCCAGGTGACATCCTTCTCCGCATCGACCTGTGTCGCTCGACAAGCTGGAGAGTGGTGGATCTTAAGCAGCTGATTTTCATGGATAATCCTCATTTCTGAACTCCATTCTTCCCGCTTCTCACGGATGGTCCGGGTGGAGCTGTAGTGTATGATTAGCTTGCCCGTATTGCCGGCGGCTTGGATCATGTGTCGAAGACGGCGCAATAAGCCTCCTACTGCCAATCCGTAGGAGAGGTACGTCACCGGACGATTCTCCTCTCTCAGGGCAAGGGCAACTACGGGAACTCTCCCTCCGGTGGACTTGCGAGCGGTGCGGATCATGCGAACCATCTAAAACATAAAGCATTTATACTTAAGTTAGATAAGATTTTTAAACAGAAAACCTATTTTGAATAAAAGTTGGGTAAGATGAATAAAGTGACCCCATTAAATAACACTTTTCAACCCACACCTTTGTAAAATAGTTATTAAGAAAATAGGGTCCTTAAATATGTCCATTTCTACCTAGGTCCACATTCCTACGGGCAACCTTGGCTCTGATACCACTTCTGTCACACCCGGTTTCTCCAAAGAACAACCGAGTGAATGTCACATGTATGCCAGGATCATTTTCTCATACATGTGATGACAAATAGTGAAGCATCATTTATTACAAGCCAGGTGTCAAATATAAATATGTCTTACAAAGCATACGTCTCGATGGACGATAATAAGTCCATAACATGTAAATAAAATAGCAGCGGAATATTATTCTTGTGGGCTCCGTCACAGGCGTTGCCCGGGGGCTCCATGAACCTAGAATCCTTCTTCGGGTCCGAAGTCTTGGTCATTGAACACCACATCATTCCCTTGACCTGAGTAGCAATTTAAACCAACAAATATGCAAGGTTGAGTACCATTGGTACTCAGCAAGTGTGGGAAAGTTACGTCATGCATGGCTAGAACAAGGAGAGGTTGAACTCATGGTTAAAGCACTATGCAATTAATACCTATCACCTTAGCTTATTAAGCACCTACATTACTACATAGGTGAGATGGTCCCAATCTCCCAACCCATCATCATAATCACATGACCATAACCTCAAATTCCAATGTTAAGCTCCCCGCTTAACATCCTCAACTTCCAAAGCCATCAATCCTTTAGTCATGAATAAGTCCAAGCCGCTCTTGACCGTGAGCATGGCTGTCATGACAGTTTTGACTCTGCAGAGTTTGCACCACTGTACCCACATGTAGTGATTTCATCCCCTATTGTCGGGTGGACTAAAAGAACCTCCATTATGCCAGTGGCTACGAACCACATTCACACTTCCCAGGTGTATAGCCAGGAGATCACTACGAAGGCTTTACAAAGGGATTCCCGACGAGCGAGGGCCCACTGAGGTTTCACCCCTAACAGCATACAAGAGGCTCCAACCCCGCTGCAGTGGCCCCCTCTTGAGCCTTGCGGTTCATATGGTAGTCCAGCTGACACCTACTCCCCGCACCATCCAACACACCCATACTACGCCGGGGATACACCTAATTAATTGGCCAAGCTGCCCATCTCAGCATGTGGTTGGCACGGTAAAGCCAGGTTACATGCTCCATGAACCGGTCCTTAGGATCCAGGAAAGTACTAAACACAAACCCAAGTCTCGTGCACCCAGCACCAACCAAATCATCCAACTTGCCTCGATCCCTACATCTACATAACTCATAATATCTCATTCAAGAGTAAGGTAAATAAATTGATGATCTCATATCCCAATTATCCCATTCTAAGCATGCTAAGCATAAGCATATGAATAAATGTCATGATAAAATAAATCCCAACCCAAGCTACAAGGAAACAAGGTAATGCAATTCTAGGGAAACTTCCTACCACGGGTTTCATATTTCAATTGACAATGCAAATAATTCTATCTACACATCCTAGCATAGGATCAAAGTGGTCAAGGACACTTGCCTTCTTCCTGCTGCTCTGGGAATGGATAGTCCTGATCTTGGAAGGGGAGAACTTGCTCTGGGGCATGTTCTACTCATGCCAACACACATAGCAAAAAGGAAACAACAATCCATAAGACATAGTTTCACACTTTCATTCCAAACATACATACATATGAAAATCATTCACATTTCTATGTGTTGTGTTTACTCTATATGTGTTGATTTCTAGTCTATATGCACTTTTAAATATATGTATATGATTTCTAACTTTTGTATTCAGATTTTTATTTGCACACTTTATATATGAATTTCAATTCTAAACAATCTCTTTATATTCAATTAACACACCCTTTAGCTACTAAGTCTGCATGGAAGGTATTTTCCTACTCCAAATGGGTTTTCAGATTTTCTATCAAACCCTAAACTAAAGTCTTTGGTTTTGGAAACTTCATTTATCATTTCCTATTTATGCATACCTATTTTCCTATATTTTCAGATTTATTTTCTATGCCTAAATGTGAATTTTATTATGAAAATAGTAAGACACCTCATCAAAACAGAATAGGTTCTGTTCTAAAATATTAAATAATATATTTTTGAACTTCTCCTCTGATGTGAACTAATTTAAATTCATTTTTCCAATTTTCAGAATTATTTGCTAGCCTAAAATATGTTTCTATACTAATAAATATGGACAATCAACTAGACAGATTCATTTCAGCTTAAAATCTACTTTTAACTCATTCTAAAGTTTCCCAAGTGCTAGGAGAGTTTAAATTTGAATTTACAATGTGTTTGTCTCACCTTTTAAATTTTAAATCCTAATCACATATTCAAATTTCTAAATTTAATATCATATAGGGTTAAAAAGGTAAACTCTCCCCACTCCAGGGTCTATTATATTATTTCATAAATTTCCAGGGGTCTATCTACACATAACAGAGGGGTTTTCCTAATTTTTATTAAGTCCAGGGGCTAAAACTGATTTTTAATTGAATTTACATGAATTTCTGAAGTTCCAGGGGCTAGATCAGAAGTTTCCGGGGCTACCTCGTATTTACCGAGATCCCCAGGGGGTAGCGCGTAAGAATCCCGACCTTTATAATGCGGGGCTGTCGTGGACCGTCTGATTTAAAACAGACGGCTCAGATTAGATCGCCGAACCGGTACGCGCGGGTTTTAACTCCACCGTGCGATTTAAAATAGACGGCGCACAAGCGGCCACGTCGCTCTGACCGAGCGCGGGCGGCGCTACCCGGCGGCCAATGGCAGCAATCTCGCCGGAAAACTTCGGATCTTCGTCTATTCTTCCTAGAACTGGGATTTTATGGCATAGATCGGTAGAGGGGAGGTCGGGGATCTCACCTCGGTGTTTTTCTTGAGCTCGGAGGCCCTGGAAGGCGGTCGGCGGCGAGGTCCGAGATGGAACAGCGGCGATGCTCATCGGAGCTGTGTCTAGGGCGCAATCTATCGAGTTTTCTGCACCTGCGTGATTCCCCGGAGGCGGTGGAACAAGATCAGCGCGTTAGATCAGAAATCCCGAGCGAAGATCGAGAGAAAATGGCCGGAGAAACTCTGGTTCTCACTGGGAGGAAAAACAGGCGATCGGGATGAAAAAAACGGGTGATGCCGGCGCTTATATAGACGAGGGAGGGCGGCGGTCGGTTGGGATCGAGCTGGAGTCGTCCGGGGACCAGAACCTCGGCTGGGGAACGCGGTTTTCTGGGTTAGTTGCGATTGGGCGCGCGCGCAGGAGTCCGGGTAGTTGGCGCGAGTGGGAGGTCGGGGATGACACGCGGGCCCTGCGTGTCAGTGAGAGGGAGAGGGGGCGCGCGGCTGCGGGCTGGCGCGGGGGTGGGTGGGCCGGCTGGTGGGTTTCGGCCCACTGGCCGGGGGGTTTTGTTTTTTCTTTTTCTTTTCTGTTTTGAGTTGAATTTGAATTCCAATTTGAATTTGAATTTCTGCACCTCATGCAATACGTCCAAAATTTTTTAAATTCCCCTCTTAACAGGTTTTGGGGTGTTACAACATACGACCCGGCATGGTGGTTCTCTTCACCTCATACGTGTTGTCCAGGTTCGCACTCCTGGCGTTGTCCTTCCTCCTCACCCTACTGGAGGTGTATGGGCTCCAGTTGCAGCACCTTATACTGCACGCCCTCTTACTAGTGGCCGTCTTTGTTCACTTCTGCGAGATGTTCGTGTGCGTGCGACCTTCGGTGTGGCTCTTCAGGGTGTTCTTCTCCTTGAGGATCTCAGGGAGAAGCTCAAGCCAGCTAGGGGCTTATTACTTCCAGCACCGAGGGAGGAACTCCGCGCCCTACATCGCCCACTTCACTCCCGGGAAGTGGGAGCACTGGAGGGAGGACTGGATGATTGCCCAGACTGACGTCCATGACCGCTTGGAGCTGCCCGGTGGCCTGCCAATGGCTGAGGTGGCCATTGGGTATGAGATCCCCGACCTGCAGGATGCCTACACACCGGTGCTGGAGAGGATCAGGTACCTGGCGGAGGAAGGCTTGACCTCACTGATGGTTCTGGCTGGCTTCCTGTCCCGCCGGATCGCCCCTCTCCAGCAGCACGTCCGGGCTGCTTGGCAGTACACCGGGGAGGGAAACATGACCCGGTTGGCGCGTGGAGCAGGGTCGTCGCCAGATCGAGAGGTGTTGGAGACAATGCTGCAGAAGCTCTCCTGTGACCCGATCACCGACAACTCCATCACCCCGCTGGTGAGCTGCCAGCCCGTCTACCTCAACCAGCAGGCACGGTCGAGGCTGCTGAAAGAACTGCCGATGCTGGATGACATCGATGTCGCAGTGCGGCAGATCGGTAATCCCTCACGGGATATCGAGATCCCCTGAACAGACGGTGCCGGTGGTCAGGCAGGGCCTGCGCTGAACTCACTCCCAAACAGAGGGAAGGAGTCGGCAGGGAAGCCTGCACTTGCGGCACACCCTTGTTCGCCACGCAAGAATGCCCCGGAGCCAACCAGGGCGTCGAAGATGAAGCTGGTACGTCCTGACGGAACCTTCATCTCCACCCCCCGGGCGTGGGGTTCTCAGGCTTCCCATGGTCCCGCACCGAGCTCAGCGACTGGCGCCGGGGGCAGCTATGGATCTGCCGCTGCCGGAGCAGTCCTGGCGGCCACAGGAAGGGTGTCTGGTGCTGCTGAAGCTTCAAAGCGGGCCCCCGACGCACCTATGATGCAGAAGAAGTCTTCAGGCGCGTCCTCGTCCCCGAAGCAGTTGTCGGGGAAGACTCCTGAGACGTCAGCGGCGGCGATGAAGGTTCCAGCAACGTCGTTGGCTTCTCAGCCGTCGAAGGTAGCCCAAGCTCAGGGCGCATCTTCGGCATCGAGGTCCTCGGCAGGGAAGGCTTCTGTTGTGCCGTCTTTGACAGCGAAGACCCCTGAGGTTTCGCCGGCTCCGAAGCCAGAGGAGGCGACCTCAACGTCGGCAGGGGTGAGTGGCAAGAGCCCCCGCGTAAGAAGCTCCACGTGGAGTGGAACTTCCTGGCCTCCAGGTACAGCTCAACCTCGCGGGGCAGTGTACTGAGCCGCTGGATGGCGTAGTTGATGTTTGGTGCTTCTTTTTGTAGGGCACCTCAGCAGAGCTGGCTCCTCCTCCTCCTCCGCAGCAGTCTGGGAGCCGGAGTTCCTTCTCTACCGAAGCTCCTACACCGGCGGCAGTGCCTGAGCCGGTGTCTGGGGCGGCTCCGGATGTCAGCACCCGGGCCCCCGAGGCCAGCCAGCCAGTGGGCGCGGACGCCACTAGAAGCGGCATGGCTGCTGTTGAACGATCTGCTATTCCTCCTCCCCCTACATAGGTTGCCATGGCGGTCGCCCTCGAGAAGATGCAGAGCTGGAGGGTATTGAGGCAATCCCTCGCTTGGCGATGCCGAAGGCTATCCCGATCTCTAGGGCCATGAGAGCTGTCCATTCTAGCCTTGACCAGATGCAGGACGTGCTCGAGCAGGAGTGGGCCGAGCTGAGGTCTGAGCGGGAGCGCCTCCGAGACTGGGATGACCTGCTGAAGGCGCGGGTCCAGTCTGCCAGGGCGAAGGGTCGGGCTCGGGAGGAGCTGCTCAGGGCTCGGGAGGAGGTGCTGGAGGAGAAAGAGGCCGCCGTCGCCAGCTTCCACAAGAATGCGGCGAACATCTTGGCTGAGGCCCAGAGCCTTCATGCCTCTGCCGATGCGCATCACATGGTCCTGACGGAGCTCTAGGAGACACTCCTTCGTTAGGAGAAGGAGGCGGAGACGAGGGAGAGGGAGCTCTCCGATCGTCTGGCTGCCCACGAGGAGGAGCAGGGGCACCTGAAGGAGCGACTTCAGGGCGTCCACAACCGGAAGCGTGCCACTGCGTCCAGCGAGTCTGACCTGGACGAGCGGTCCGCGTGGATGGCCACCAGCGAGCAGGCCCTGGTTTCTCTGGAGCAGGGGCTAGCCACTCCGGAACAGGAGGTGGCGAGGAGGAGTTCGGCGGGGGAGCCGGCTTCTTCCATCAAGCTGGCCGAATACCTCCGGGCTTCTCGTGCCATTAAGGCAAAGAAGGTCTAGGACTTCCTCGGCCGCGCGGAGGCGGTTCTAGAACCCTTTTGCTTTGGCCCCTTGTGCCACGGAGGGCCGGTCCAGGAGGTGAGCTAGATGCTCCCTGCCCTGGACTCAGTCGGGAAGAAGCCCCTGGCACTGGAGAATGTCATGGGGGAGCATCTGGAGGCTGAAGGCCAAGCTCTTGCCCAGATGGTGGCAGGGCATGTGCTCATTTTCCTTCGGAGCTGCGACCCCAGCATCTCCCTGGAACTTATGATACAGGGCCACTGCGCAGATTTGTCAGGGGTGGCGACGGCTTCCGTGGAGGAGGTTGCCCGACTCGTCGCTGCTAGGTTCCAGCAGGGATATCTCCTAGGTCCCCCGCTTGCCTTGTATCATCCTATGTATGCCGGATCTCTGTTGTTGTTTGAAGACTTTTTGTTCTATGTCTTATGTTGTCTTGAATTGTTGATGCGGACTTTGGACCTGTGACACCCGGTTCCAAAAACAGAACCAAGTTAATGCATATGTGTGCCTAGGATGTTCATCACACATACACATGTAATCCACAAACTGAATTCAGAATATAACCACAAATAAATAGTGTTTAAGTACTTTATTACATCGACTCTTTGTCTCACTCATGAATCTCTATCTTATTCTTACAGAGGAAGTCTCTAAACGACAGCGGTAATAACTAAATAGCAGCGGCTCCATCTTCAACTCCACAGGCATGTTGACGGTGGTTCACACGCCTAGTACTCCACCTGGTCCTCGAAGTACTCTTCTCTTGTTGCTAATGTTTATATGATAATGCAAGGGTGAGTACACGTCATACTCAGCAAGTGCGGGAAAAGTATGACATGTAGCTTACAACAAGGTAGGGAATAAAAAGGCTTATTGCAGCAAGCAAATTTTATTTCACAAACATGATAAAAACAGAAACTAAGTCTAGGTGAGTGTAATCCCAATATAACCAAGTAAAACAGCAACATTCTTTCATCATAACTTATCATTTATCAAGTCTCATCCAGCCATTAATCTTTCTCAAGTTCATCTCATGCTCATAAAATACTCACAACCATCTCATATTCATATAGCCAAAACCAAACTCATTGTCAAGACTCGAACAGTCCCGAAACCAGTCCAAATGACCATACCATAACCATACCGAACATCCATCCCAAGTTTTCCCTCTAATGATGTGAGTTGGCCAGGTGCTTGTGACCGGAAGCACGGCTATCATGATAGTTTTACACTCTGCAGAGGTGGCACCACTTTACCCACAAGTTTGTGATTTCGTCACCCGTCGGCGACTGCAGAACCTCCATTACACCAATACACAACCATTGGTGTATGGCCAAGAGATCACAAAATAGCCTTTACAAAGGGGCTACTAGATGTATGGACTCACTGAGGTTTCACTGGCAGGCTCAAATCACCATTCTCCCACCTGCGGGCCCCCTCTTGTGCCATGCAGTTCCTAGGGCAGTCCTCTCTCTCGACTCCCATTCCCCGTGCCATCCATGGTCCATAACAAGCTAGCAACACACCTAATTAGTCAGCTAAGCCGCACCCATATTTGGCCTTTTGGTGGCACTGTTTTCCTAGCATGTGCTGGCATGAACCGGTCCTTAGATCTACGGCAAGTAAACCACCATCTCATTCAACAACATCCACGAACCAGTATTGCCTAGATCTCCCCTGATTCCATGCTCATTATCATCATTAAGTTCTCATCATCATTATTCATATGAGTGCAGTAGCTAACCATGTTTTAATTCAGCTTCCCGTATCCCCTAGATTAAGCGAAGCATAAGGGAAAACGACCATACCCGACTTATCAACTTTCCCGGTGACAAGGATGGTTAACAAAACTAGTAAACTCCTATAAAAGGGTGTCCCATCAAGTTGACTCAAGCGTACGAGTTCTCGCAAATAAAACAGTTTCAAAACATGGGATCAATATGGTCAAGGGGCTCTTGCCTTGCTCCCGTGGCTCTTGTTGCTCAAGCGTCTCGAAGTCTTGGTGCTGTAGTTCTTCGTAGATGGCTTCCTGAGCTTGTCCTTCTACTCACGACCACGCACATACAAAATTCACAGCAATCGATCATCATGCACAAACTTTACTCAAGATGCAATGGTGTAGATGAATGCATATCCTATGGTTCTGTTTTATTAAAAGAGTTTGTACGTGTTCTTGCAAGTTTTAATGGCTTTCATGGGGTTTTATGATGAACAAGGTTGTAGGAATCAAGTGTGGACATGGTGATGATCTTGACTCAAGATCTAGATCAATTCCACCGTCAAAAACCGATCAGAACACGGTCTGTCCACACGTAAAAGTTTCTGTTCAAAGGGATCAAAGAAAACGCATGCGTAGAAACAGCGACGACGTCGTAAGATGGGCAACAAAGACCTACCTCACTTCCCCTATGATCTTCGGCTCTTTTCCGGCGACGGCGAGCTCGACGTAGGTCGACGGCGGGCTCACCAGCGACTGAACTCCGGCGAGGGAGGAGGTGTGTCCAACTCGGCGAGTTGAGGGCTAGGGCCTCCAAGTCGCCGGCTCGGGAAGGGGAAAAAGGAAAGGGGTTACGACCGGGGGGGGCTTGGGTTCTATTTATAAGTGGAAAAAGAGGAGTCCTACTCCAATTGGAGCTCAAATAAGAGTCCAACTCAATTTTGGATCTCAACAAACTCATCTTTTCAGTTAGGTGCGGCAGCCTTGGGGATTTTTATCCCAAAATGTGGAGAAAATTTGGGGAAGATTGTGTCGGTACCCTCAGTACCGGGTACTCCCGCGCACAGGAGGAAAAACCGCCTAAGGACCTCGCCTCCTCCGCAGGGGTGAGCTCCGGAGGCGCCACGTGTCCAGCGGGGGCCGGGCCTCCCCTCTCCTTTGAGGCGAGCTTCGGGCCTGCCACGTGTCCAGCGGGGCCGGGCCTCGCTTCCTCTGCAGGGGCGAGCTCCGGGGGCGCCACGTGTCCAGCGGGGCCGGGCCTCCGTTCTCCTCAGAGGCGAGCCCCGGGCCTGCCACGTGTCCAGCGGGGCCGGGCCTCGCTCCCTCTGCAAGGGCGAGCTCCGGGGGCGACATGTGTCCAGCAGGGCCGGGCCTCCCTTCTCCTCAGAGGCGAGCTCCGAGGGTGCCACGTGTCCAGCGGAGCCGGACCTCCCTTCTCCATAGACGCGGGCTCCGAGGGCAACATGTGTACAGTGGGGCCTGACCTCATCCCTTCCGCACGTGTGAGCTCCGAAGGCGCCACGTGTCCCGCGGAGCTAGACCTCATCCCTTCCGCAGGGGTGAGCTCCGAAGGCGCCACGTGTTCCGCGGGGCCAGACCTCATCCCTTCCGCAGGGGTGAGCTCCGAAGGCGCCACGTGTCCCGCGGGGCTGGGGAAGTGCCGTCAGCGCACTTCGACAGTTTGGATGGCTCATTTCAGCTATCTTTTTCCCATTCCCCACTATTTTTATGATTCTTTCTCCATTTATACTTCTTTTATAATGTTTCTATATGAAAAAATGTATGCATGCATGGAAATGAATTTGAGGGTGTTACAAACGTACCCCCTTAAACTGAATCTCGCCCTCGAGATTCGATAGAGTAGAGAATAGATGAGGGAATTCTGCCTTGAGGTCTTCCTCACGCTCCCATGTAGTTTCGGCTTCTGTGTGATGGCTCCACTGTACTTTGCACCAACAGATCACTTTGTTCCTCGTGACCCTTTCCTTCATGTCCAAAATTTGGACGGGGTGCTCCACATAGGTCAGATCCTCTTGAAGCTCGAGCTCATCCATCGGTACTTGTTCTTCCGGTACTCTTAAGCACTTCTTTAGTTGGGACACGTGAAACACGTCGTGTACATCAGACAGGTGCGTTGGCAGCTCTAGTTGATAGGCTACTTCTCCCCGCTTGCCCAAAATCTTAAATGGCCCGATGTAGGGAGGTGCTAATTTGCCCTTGACGTTGAACCGTCATTGGCCTCGGATAGGCGATACCTTAAGGTACATGAAGTATCCTACTTCGAAGGTCAATCTTCTTCGCCTATTGTCCGCATAACCTTTTTGTCGTGACTGAGCAGCCTTCAAATTTTTTCGTATCGTTTGGACTTGCTTTTCGGCGTCTTGCAGCACTTCGCCAAACACTTGACTCTCTCCGGTCTCATTCCAGAACAGCGGCGTTCTACGCCTTCTACCATACAATGCTTCGAAAGGTGACATCTTCAAGCTGGCTTGATAGCTGTTGTTGTATGAGAATTCAGCATACGGCAAGCTCCTATCCCAACTACACCCATGTTTCAAGGCGCAAGCTCTCAACATGTCTTCTAAAATTTCATTTGTCCTCTCAGTTTGCCCGTCAGTTTGCGGGTGATGAGCGGAGCTGAAATTCAGCCGTGTACCCATGGCTTCATGCAGCTTCTTCCAGAACCTAGAGGTAAATTGATAACCCCGATCTGAAACTATCCTCTTCTGAACTCCATGGCGACACACAATTTGCTCCATATACAGCTCGGCTAGTTCTGCGACGCGGTACGTGGTAACCAGACCGAGTACGTGGCAATCCGACAATGAAATCCATTCTGATGTCTTCCCACTTCCACTCGGGTACTTTCAATGGCTGCAACAGTCCAGCGGGTTTTTGATGTTCGGCTTTCACCAGTTGGCACGTGTCGCATAAGGTAACATATTCAGCTATGTCCCTTTTCGTACCATCCCACCAATAGAAAGTTTTCAGGTCCTTGTACATCTTTGTACAGCCAGGATGTATGGAATAAGGTGAGTCATGTGCCTCTTTTAATATCGTATCGCGGATGTGCTTCACGTTAGGCACACAAATCCTTTTCCCTAACCAAAGCGTGCCCTTCTCGTCTTCCTTGAAATCCTTTTCTATGCCTTGTCGGATTCTTTCCTTGATTTCCTTGATTTCCTCATCCGTTGCTTGGCCATCTCATATCTCTTGTTCCAGCGAAGAGTTGAGTTCTATTACTTCCATCTCGTGCAAGAACCCGAGATGTAACCATTCGAACTCCTTGCGCAGCTCGAGCGGCAGCTCCCGAACTGTGAGTTGGTGACATGCTCCCTTTCGGCTCAACGCATCAGCTACTACATTGGCCTTTCCGGCATGATAATTGATTCCAACATCATAATCCTTGATGAGTTCCGACCATCGACGTTGCCTTAAATTCAGATCCGTTTGAGTGAATATATACTTGAGGCTTTTGTGATCCGCATAGATCTCACATCGGTGGCCAAGGATATAATGCCCCCAAATCTTCAAGGCATGTATCACGGCTGCAAGTTCCAAGTCATGTGTGGGGTAATTCAGCTCTTGTTTCTTTAGTTGTCCCGACGCATAGGCTATCACTCGTCCTTCTTGCATGAGCACACATCCAAGCCCTTTTCTTGATGCGTCACAATATATATTGAAACTCTTGCTCACGTTCGGCAATACCGAAACTGGCGCTGTGGTTAGTCTTTTCTTGAGCTCCTCAGAGCTTTCTTGGCACACCGGTGTCCACTGAAATGCTTTTCCCTTCGTTAGCAATTCAGTCATAGGCTTCGCTATTTTGGAGAAATCCTTGATGAACCGTCGGTAGTATCCAGCCATCCCAAGGAAACTCCGAATATCTCTCACATTCTGCGGTTGGTTCCACTTTAGAACATCTCCCACTTTTCTGGGATCAACCGATACTCCTCTCTCGGAGATGATGTGGCCTAGGAACGAGATCTCCTTTAGCCAAAATTGACACTTTCTGAACTTGGCATACAATTGATGCTCTCGCAGTTTCTGCAGTGTCAATCTCAAATGTTCTTCATGTTCTTCCTCGCTTTTTGAATACACCATGATATCGTCGATGAAAACCACGACAAACTTGTCCAAGTACTCCATGAAGACCTTATTCATGAGGTACATAAAGTATGCGGGTGCATTCGTTAACCCAAAATACATAACGGTATATTCATACGAACCATACCGTGTTCGAAATGCAATCTTGGGTATGTCGGAGGGCTTAATCTTCAGCTGGAAGTATCCCGACCGAAGATCAATCTTGGAGAAAATTCGGGCACCTTTCATTTGGTCAAACAGGTCCTCTATGCGGGGCAGCGGGTATTTATTCTTGATCGTCACCTCATTGAGAGACCTATAATACACACACATCCTTTGGGTCCCATCCTTCTTGTCTACGAAGAGCACGGGGGCTCCCCACGGTAATGAGCTTGGGCGTATAAAACCCTTTTCTAGCTGCTCCTGAATTTGCTTCTTAAGTTCCACTAGTTCATTAGCGGGCATCCTATATGGCCTTTTCGCTATAGGTGCAGTTCCAGGTACTAAATCAATGGCAAATTTGATGTCCCGGTCAGGTGGCATACCTGGAAGTTCTTCCGGGAACACATCTGAAAATTCTTGAACCACCGGAATGCTTTCCAATGTTGCTTCTCCGACATGGTTCAACTCTGCCTTCTCGGTTGCCGGTTGGGCTGACTCGAACTCAATACGAGTACCGTGCTCATTTGTCAACTGCACGCTCCTCTCAGCACATTGAATTACTCCGTTGTGCTTGCTTAACCAATCCATTCCAAGTATTATATCAATGCCTTGGGAATCCAAGACAATAAGGTTGGCAAGAAAGTCTACCCCCTTATTTTAAGGTTTACTTTTGGACATACTATATTAGTCCTCATCTCTCCACCGGGAGAATTAACCAACATAGTGTGTTTCATGTGTGATATGGGCAGGTTATACTTGGCAACATACTTGGATGATATGAATGAATGCGATGCTCCGGAATCAAATAAAACAGTGGCTGGGTCGGAGTTGGCAAGGAATATACCAATCACGACGTCCTTAGCTTGTTGCGCTTCCTCAGCGGAGACATGATTCATGTTACCACAAGCGTAGTTCTGCTGCCCACGGTTACCTTGCGTAGCTTCTCCATTCGGCCGTGGGTTCTGTTTTGGTGTGATGGTCGGCTGTCTAAGGCCTTTCCTCGGGCATTGACTTGCAAAGTGTCCCGCCTCTCCGCATGAAAATCATGCTTTGTTGCCCAAAACAGCAGGAACGTTGGGGCAAGGCTGGTTTTGAGTATAGGTGCCCATGTTGGGACGGGGCGCATGAGGCAAAGGCATACAAGGTGCTTGCATAACAGGACGTGGCTGCGGTGGTTGATTAGGGCGAGGTGGGTTTGCAGGGCAGAAAGTAGAAGCGGACGAGCCATACTGTGGTGCAGCTGGGGGCATGAAACGGGGACATACATTGCTCCCTTGTGGCTGGTATGGCATCTTCATCTTGCCCTCTTGCTCGATCTCACGGATCTTGCTCTCAACCACTATAGCTTTGTCAGTGAGCTTCTGGAAGTTTGCATAATCATTGTTGAGAAGTTGTACTTGGAGCTCATTGTTCAATCCTCTCATGAACAAATATTGCTTCCTTTGATCCGAGTTGACGTCTTTGGGAGCATACCTTGACAGCTGCGTGAACATGTTGAGGTACTCATTCACGCTCTTCTTTCCTTGGAGGAGACCTTCGAACTCTTGCCTTTTGAGCATCATGACTCTAGCAGGGACGTGATGAGAGCGGAAACTCTCCTTGAATTCCACCCAAGTGATAGACTCCTGGTTGTCATGAGCATTGCAAAGAGCGTCCCACCAGTCAGCGGCTGCTCCCATAAGTTGGTGCGATGCAAAGAGAACTTTCTCCCGATCATTGCACTGAACAATAGCAAGCTTCTTTTCCATGGATTTCAACCAATCATCGGCCTCCATGGGATCATTAGCTTGTGCAAAAGTAGGCGGTCGAGTCCTCATGAACTCTCCCAATCTGTTGTGAGCTGGCGGTGGCGGCGGTGGGGGTGCAAGAACGGGGTTAGGATTATTGTTGTTGTTGGCTTGCAGCTGCCCAAAAGTTTGTATCATAGTTTGCATGAGCTGGTTCTGCATAGCTATCAACCGTTCAAGGTTGTTTGCATCAGCCCCGGGCTTGGCATTTTTAGGAACTTCAACGTTGCCATCCTCTTGTGGTTCATGGTTGCCACGAACGTTCCTCCTTTGACGGCTGGCGTTTTCCCTCACCATCTGTGAGAGAGAGTTGGGTAGAATAGAAAAGAGAAGTTTAGATTGATACCCCCAGCTATATGCATCAAGGTGTATGAACTAAATATCTTCTTTTATTAATTTCTGCCTATGTGTGGATGTGGACATTCGCCGAAGCGTCCCACAACTCACACCAGCACACAAACACAAGCAATTATCACAAAAGTTCAACACACCACTCCAATTCACGCTACTACGATTTAAACGTTCCTGTTACGGCTTATTCAATGGGAATCCTAAACTTAATCATGTGAACGGGTGCTGTTCCCGCCGTGTGACGGGGTGGTCCATACATTGGTGCACGCCATGGTAAGTCGGCAGTCCATGTAGGGTTAGATGGCGCTGGTGCTCCATGTCACCAGCATCTATAAATAAGATATGAAAACTTTAGAGAAGGAAGAAATAACTTCGAAACTTCAGAAGTTATGGAGCAAGAAAGCAAAGGTGTTGTCCAAAAGAAGAGAAAAGCGGGGCTGAAAATAGTACTTTTGCGGTGGCTGAATTGACAAGAAAAATGCAGCAGCAAGCAATTTTCGAAAATAGTAGTTTAGAGGGGTGTTCCTATGTGTTTTAAAGTGTCCATTCTACCTAGGCTTGCGTCCTGCGGTCAACGTGGCTCTGATACCAATCTGTGCCACCCGGTTCCAAAAACATAACCAAGTTAATGCATATGTGTGCCCAGGATGTTCATCACACATACACATGTAATCCACAAACTGAATTCAGAATATAACCACGAATAAATAGTTTTTAAGTACTTTATTACATCGACTCTTTGTCTCACTCATGAATCTCTATCTTATTCTTGTAGCGGAAGTCTCTAAACGACAACGGTAATAACTAAATAGCAGCAGCTCCATCTTCAACTCCACATGCATGTTGACGGTGGTTCACACGCCTAGTACTCCACCTGGTCCTCGAAGTCCTCTTCTCCTGTTGCTGATGTTTATGTGATAATGCAAGGGTGAGTACATGTCGTACTCAGCAAGTGCGGGAAAAGTATGACATGTAGCTTACAACAAGGTAGGGAATAAAAAGGCTTATTGCAGCAAGCCACACCCATATTTGGCCTTGTGGTGGCACTGTTATCCTGGCATGTGCTGGCATGAACTGGTCCTTAGATCTATGGCAAGCAAACCACCATCTCATTAAAAAACATCCACGAACCAAGCTTGCCTAGATCTCCCCCGATTCCATGCTCATTATCATCATCAAGTGCTCATCATCATTATTCATATGAGTGCAGTAGCTAACCATGTTTTAATTCAGCTTCCCGTATCCCCTAGATTAAGCGAAGCAAAAGGGAAAAACGACTATACCCGACTTATCAACTTTCCCGATGACAAGGATGGTTAACAAAACTAGTAAACTCCTATAAAAAGGTGTCCCATCAAGTTGACTCAAGCGTATGAGTTTTCGCAAACAAAACAGTTTCAAAACATGGGATCAATATGGTCAAGGGGCACTTGCCTTGCTCCCGTGGCTCTTGTTGCTCAAGCGTCTCGAAGTCTTGGTGCTGTAGTTCTTCGTAAATGGCTTCCTGAGCTTGTTCTTCTACTCACGACCACGCACATACAAAATTCACAGCAATCAATCATCATGCACAAACTTTACTCAAGATGCAATGGTGTAGATGAATGCAAATCCTATGGTGCTGTTTTATTAAACCATTTTGTACGTGTTCTTGCATGTTTTAATGGCTTTCATGGAGTTTTATGATGAACAAGGGTGTAGCAATCAAGTGTGGACGTGGTGATGATGTTGACTCAAGATCTAGATCAATTCCACCATCAAAAACCAATCAAAACACTCTGTCCACACGTAAAAGTTTCTGTTCGAAGGGATCAAAGAAAGCGGATGCGTAGAAACAGTGACGGCGTCGTAAGATGGGAAATGAAGACCTACCTCACTTCCCCTATGTCTTCGGCTCTTTTCTGGCGACGTCGAGCTCGATGGAGCTCGACGGCGGGCTCACCGGCGACTGAACTCCGGTGAGGGAGGAGGTGTGTCCAACTCGGCGAGTTTAGGGCTAGGGCCTCCAAGTCGCCGGCTTGGGAAGGGGAAAAAGGAAAGGGGTTATGGCCAAGGGGGGGTTTTGGGTTCTATTTATAAGGGGAAAAAGAGGAGTCCTACTCTAATTGGAGCTCAAATAAGAGTCCAACTCAATTTTGGATCTCAACAAACTCATCTTTTCAGTTAGGTGCGGCAGCCTTGGGGATTTTTTATCCCAAAATGTGGGGAAAATTTGGGGAAGATTGTGTCGGTACCCTCAGTACCGGGTACTCCCGCGCACAGGAGGAAAAACCACCTAAGGACCTCGCCTCCTCCACAGGGGTGAGCTCCGGAGGCGCCAAGTGTCCAGCGGGGGCCGGGCCTCCCCTCTCCTCAGAGGCGAGCTCCGGGCCTGCCACGTATCCAGCGTGGCCGGGCCTCGCTCCCTCTGCAGGGGCGAGCTCCGGGGGCGCCACGTGTCCAGCAGGGCCGGGCCTCCTTTCTCCTCAGAGGCGAGCCCCGGGCCTGCCACGTGTCCAGCGGGGCCGGGCCTCACTCCCTCTACAGGGGCGAGCTCCGGGGGTGACATGTGTTCAGCGGGGCCGTGCCTCCCTTCTCCTTAGAGGCGAGCTCCAAGGGCGCCACGTGTCCAGCGGAGCCGGACCTTCCTTCTCCTCAGAGGCGAGCTCCGAGGGCGACATGTGTCCAGCTGGGCCAGACCTCATTCCTTCCACAGGGGTTAGCTCCGAAGGTGCCACGTATCCCGCGGGGCCGGACCTCATCCCTTCCGTAGGGGTGAGCTCCGAAGACGCCACGTGTTTCGCGGGGCCGGACCTCATCCCTTCCACAGGGGTGAGCTCCGAAGGCACCACGTGTCCCGCGGGGCCAGGGAAGTGCCGTCAGCGCACTTCGACAGTTTGGAATTGGCTCATTTCAGCTATCTTTTTCCCATTCCCCACCATTTTTATGATTCTTTCTCCATTTCTACTTCTTTTATAATGTTTCTCTGTATGAAAAAATGTATGCATGGAAATGAATTTAAGGGTTTACAGGACCCTTGGCAGCGCAAAGGTCCGGAATGACTTAGCCGACATGGATAGTTCTTTGCCGATGTCCCGAGCTTGTTCCTCTGGGTCCATAGCAGCGTAAGGACCTAGGGCGCTGCGGCAATGTGGCTACCACTCCTTTCAGGTCCTCGGCAGCGTAAGGACCCGAGGGAAGTTTGGCCCTTGTCTTCAGCTTGTCGTAGGTGGTGCTCTGAGTCTTCTGCTCGCTGCTGCAGTGGTCCGACGCCCTGCCCGCGTGGTTCACCGTGATGGCCCCTGGTAGGTGTGGCCCTAGCATTGGGTCGCACCTACCGCTGGATGAGGCAGGACGTGAGCATCGACCCCCCCGGGGAGGTCCAAAACGCCAAGGACCTGTGTGGACCTGCAGTCATGGCAGAAAGAGGGAGTAGTCGTGCTCTCTGGTCACTCTTCCCTGTTTGGTAGCTTTATTGTGGCTTACGGTCCACAGTTAAGCTGCTGGGCTTGGGTAATTCGATGTGGGTTGTCCGGGATATGGTTAAAGCCTTGCCCAGGGGTATGAGCCGTCTAGTTCCCCGGTACCGAGCTGTAGCGCTGGAGAGGCAAGGCGTGCACGCTAGGGGTACGGAACCAGGCATAGCAGGCTACACACCCTGGACCTCCCGCTGGCGTAAACCTTTCAGAGGAGGGACATTCGACACCATAAGGCCCCCAGGCAATGAGACAACCAAAGGTCCCTTAGTTACGGTTAAAACCTTGCTCAGGGGTATGAGCTGTCCGGCTCCCCGGTACTGAGATGTAGTGCTAGAGAGGCAGGGTGTGCACACTAGGGGTACGGTACTAAGCATATCAGGCTATACACCTTAGACCTCCTACTAGCGTAAGCTTTTTGGGGGAGGGATCATTCGGTGCCATAGGGCCCCCAAGCAATGAGATAACCACGAGACTCCGGGTACGCCAGGTACCTCAAGCATACCTGCCTGCAGAGGGATAGAACAGCCCTTGCTATGGTTGAACATGAGGAAAAGTGACTGGCCACACGGCCGGAGCGATATGGAAGGAAAGCACGAAAAGAATGGGGGAAGGTTCGGGGTCCGGTTACTTTCCTTGTGCATAGGCGTATTTTCTATGTCCCCCAAGTACTCAGTTGTAGCACAGGGGAGGCACGATGCGCTCACTAAGTGTACGGAATCAGGCATAGAAGGCTACACACCCTGGACCTCCCACGGGCGTTAACCTTTCAGCGAGGAGACCTTCCAGCGCCATGGGACCTAGGACAAGTGTGTAGGACAGGCCCCAGACATGCCATTTACAGTTGATATGCATGAGCAAGCACAAACTGTAAATAAGGTACGCAGGGTAGGATAAATTTTTCTTATTTCTAGCTTCCTTTGGGTGATAGGAGGAAATAGGCTGTGCAAGAAGGCAGCGACCCACCCCAGATGACAAGAGTAGCAGGACCCCTCCGGGGATTAGCTGTTCCAAGCGCTGTTCCTAGACACCATGACACCTTTACAAAGAAAGTGAAAAAGAAAAAACACCCTACCAATGCGTTAAGGATAGAACTTACAGAGGTGTTCTATGTTCTGTGGATTGGGTAGAGGTACCCATCCACCGTGGCTAGGTGGGTGCACCTGGGGTGGCACACTTGTGCTGCTCCGAAGGGACCTTCCTGGCTGGGGGGAGGGTTTGTCACCCCTTCTCTAGAAAGTGTCTAGCCGAGGCACAAGGTGGCCCTGCCTTGGACTGTCTACTCCGCACGTACCATTACTGATATCGCTGGAGCGCTATGCAGTGTAGCGCATTTCGAGCAGCCTCTAGCGACATTACTTCACCGACGAGGTTGATTTCATCACGTGGAAGCTGGTCCTGCGTGGCTTCATCATATGTCTGGACGTGGGATGAGCCCTTGGTGTGTTCTGGGGGGAGGTCAGCCTCGACCCCCTACACCAGTGTAAGAGGGTGTTTCCCTTGTCGCATGACGGGGGGAAGGTCTGGTTAGATGTTGAGCGTCTTGCGTCGCTTGCTATCAGCGCTGGAGTCGGAGTCGGAACGGCTGTAGATGGCTTTCAACGCCCTCTCGGCGTCTTGATACTCCATCTCTTGCTCAACGCTGGCCTCGGGTCTGGCCTTTTGTTTGTCCTCCTGCTGGCGGGGGGGGGGGGTGCGCCATCTTGGCCCCGCAAGCTTCTTGAACTCGTGGCATTCGCTAGCGCCGTGGCGGTCGGTGTTGTGCACCGGGCACCACTGGCTGTTGTCACTGGCAGAAGACGGTCGCGGGCGCTTGTCAGAGCACGGGGCTCGGCCCCCACCGGCCGCTACTACAGCAGCAGTGGGTGCCCGGGCCAGAGGCTTGTTCCTGCCTCGGGTCTTGTTCTTTTTGCTGCTGCTTGGAGCAGCAGCCTCTCCAGAACTAACTGCCGCGGAGGCAGGTCGCAAGTGCCAGTATCGGCCTTCCACCACCCTGGCACATTTGTCGGCCAGGCTGAAGAGCTCGGTGACGTATTGCACGTCGTGCATGGCTAACTTCTAGAGCATCTTCTTGTCGCGGACGCCTTGCCGGAAGGCGACACTACGGAGGCATTGGAGTTGCGGGGGATGGTGTTCCTGACCTGAGAGAACCGCTGGATGAAGGATCGCAGCGACTCCCCATCACGCTAGCGCACGGCGTGGAGGTCAAGCTCGGTGCCAGGGCGCGTGTAGGAACTCCCAAAGTTGGCTGTGAACCTTCAGCACAACTCTTCCTAGGATGTGATGGAGCCTGGGGGAAGGTTCATGAGCCATTACCGGGCTGTGCCGGTCAGGGCGACGGGGAAGTAGTTGGCCATGACGGCCTCGGGGGTGGCACCCTCGCCCGAAGTGTTGTGGAGCAGAGCACGTGCTGAGACAGCATGCTCTCCAGGCTCAGTCGTGGCGGTGCTGTCGCCACTAACGGAGTAGAGGCCATCGAAAGGAAGCGTCCGCTGGCGGTGTGAGCGCCAACGGCACACCGTCCGTACGATTGCCGGCCCGTCCCTTCCTGAGCGCTACAGGTGCCACGGGGACACCAGCGATCTGGTCGCCGATTTGGCCTGATTTGGGCGCTGGGGGCGCCGCTGGTACGCCGGTCATCTGATTGCCAGCCTGGCCAGACCTGCCCACTCTGGAGCAAGAGGTAGCCTCGTTGTCTCCCTCCTGGAGACGATGGTGAGCTGGGTGAGAAGGCTCTCCAGGGGAGGTGATGTTCACCATAGTCGCGTGGAGAGCACGGAAAGCCCCCCTACCTGGCGTGCCAAATGTCGGAGTGTGTGAGCTGTGACACTCCTCCCGGCCTGCTCGGAAGAAGCCCGCAAGGTCCTTTTATCAGAGGGGGCTTGGTGCCCAACGCGACCTAGGGTCGAGGGAGCGGATGAACACCAATATTTACGTGGTTCGGGTCGCTGGAGCGTAATACCCTACGTCCACGGGAGTGCTTGTTCTATTGCTTGAGCGTGTGTGCTTGTGCGTTGTGGTATCTGGAATGTGAACCCTTTGCATGGTGGTCACCCCGGTCCTTTTATAGTTCAAGGCCGGGGTGGTTACAATGAGGCTTGGGGTCCAACAGGTGGCCCCAAAGCTATGTGAACCCTGTACATGATCTAAGGCTTCATCATCTGAGTAGAGTAGTTGGAGGGGGAGTTAAGTCCTGCCGCCTGCCGTGCTGAGCGCCCCTGACCGTGTGTCAGGTGATGATGAAGATGCCGTCTTGTCACCGCGTCTTCTCGCACTGCTTGGGCGGCTCAGTGCCGTTGGGCGGCACTGTACTGCTGTCATGCCTCGCCACCGAGTCTTGTCACCGTAATGGTGTTCGACCGGAGGATGGAGGCGTGTGTAGTGCGCCATGCTTCTGGGGAAGGTGTGAGCCTTGAATACGAAGCCTGACAGCGCACTTACTTCTTGACTTCGTTGACCCACGGCCCACGACGGATCATGGGAAACGTGGCAGCTCTAGAGCTCTTATCGACAGGCTTGGAGCCAGGGGACACGTGGCAGCTTCGGACCTCACCTCAGCGGGGAGGCTCGGATCGGATCCCAGGGCATGTGTCAGCACCGGAGCTGTCCTCAGCAGGGAGGTGACTCTGAGCCAGGGGACACGTGGCACCTCCGGACCTAACCTCAGCAGGGAGGCTCGAATCAGAGCCTAGGGCACGTATCAGCATGCGGAGCTGTCCTCAGCAGGGAGGTGGCTCTGAGCCAGGGGACACATGGCAGCTCTAGACCTCACCTCAACAGGGAGGCTCGGACCGGAGCCCAGGGCACGTGTCAGCTCCGGAGCTGTCCTCAGCAGGGAGGTGGCTCTGAGCCACGGGACACGTGGCAGATCCGGACCTCACCTCAGCTGGGAGGCTCGGACCGGAGCCCAGGGCACGTGTCAGCACCGGAGCTGTCCTCAGCAGGGAGGTTGCTCTGAGCCAGGGGACACGTGGCAGCTCTGGACCGCACCTCAGCTGGAAGACTCGGTCCAGAGCCCAGGGCACGTGTCAGCACTGGAGCTGTTTTCAGCAGGGAGGTGGCTTTGAGCCAGGGGACATGTGGCAGCTCCGGACCTCACCTCAGCGGGGAGGCTTGGACCGGAGCCCAGGGCACGTGTCAGTACCGGAGCTGTCCTTAGCAGGGAGATGGCTCTGAAACAGGGGACACATTGCAGCTCCGGATCTCACCTCAGCAGGGAGGCTCGGACCGGACCGCAGGGCACGTGTCAGCACCGGAGCTGTCCTCAGCAGGGAGGTGGCTCTGAGCCAATGGACACTTGGCAGCTCCGGACCTCACCTCAGCGGGGAGGCTCGGACCGGAGCCCAGGGCATGTGTCAGCACCGGAGCTGTCCTCGGCAGGGAGGTGGCTCTGAACCAGGGGACACGTTGCAACTCTGGATCTCACCTCAGCGGGGAGGGTCGGACCGGAGCCCAGGGAACGTGTCAGCACCGGAGCTGTCCTCAACAGGGAGGTGGCTCTAAGCCAGGACACGTGGCAGATCCGGACCTCACCTCAGCGAGGAGGCTCGGACTGGAGCCCGGGGCACATGTCAGCTCCGGAACTCAAGCGCACGTGGCAGCCCCAGGGCTGACCTTGGGGCCAAGGACACGTGGCTACGCTGGGGCCCACCTCAACAGGGAGGCGGGGCCTAGGCTGTCTTTTACCCACTACGTGGGGGTACCCGGTCTGCAGGGTACCGATAGTAGCAGATTCAATGATGGAGGCAGAGTATATTGCAGCTTTTGAAGCTGCAAAGGAAGCTGTTTGGAGCAGAAAATTTGTTTGAGTTGGGTATTGTTCCTAGTGCGCCCGATCCTGTGGATCTCTATTGTGACAATAGTTGAGTCATCGCACAGGCAAAGGAGCCTAGATCACACAAAAGATCCAAACACATACTACGATGCTATCACCTCATTCGAGAGATCATCGACCGAGGTGATGTGAAGATATGCAAGGTGTACACGTATTTGAATGTTGCAGATCCGTTGACAAAGCCTCCTCCATAATCAAAGCATGAGGCGCACACGAGATCTATGGGTATTAGATACTTTCATCAGTGATCATAGTGTGTAGTGGGGAACTTGTGTCATAACTATGTTTATGTACTATTAAATAAATTATCATATGAGTAATCATTATTTACTTTGATCATCAAGTATGTGACTTGTTCATGAAACTCTTTGTTAATAATAATGTTACTCTAAGTGATCCCTAGTCTATATCATTATATGAGATAATGATGTCATACAGAATAGTACATGTATTTATTGATGACCACGTTTCACGGGTCATAGATATGGAGATATCAAATTAATAATGTGAACACATGTTAGTGAACATGGTGTTGGATTGACGCACTTTGGGACACTGCTGGGATTGTTATTTTCATTTGTGCCATCATTTGGTCTTGAGTGATACACCTGCTATATCGTTAGACCTGAGCGCCATTGTTTTTCACTGTGTGTAGTTGTGTACTTTGAGACTACCAAACGCTACTCCGTAACTGGGTAGTTATAAAAGTAGTCTTCGGGTACATAATGAAACATAGAATGGGATGTGCGCGGATCAAGATGGGATTTGCCCCTCCTTAATAACAGGAGAAATATCTCTGGGCCCCTCAAGATAGTTGTATTTTAAAGTGCATGGCTATGCCAAGGTGATTAAAGGTTAATCACAATGACTAAAAGTTAGTCATGGAATGAATCCACTATTCAATCGTGTCAATTGTCGCGCTATCACAAGGATGGCACTCATCTCGCCTTGAGCTTGACTAATATCGTGAAGCAAAGGGATTAGCATGTTAATGTATCTAGGTTCAGCCGATATGATCTTTATGTACATTCGGGAGTCAGTATGTCCTGCTAGGTACCTCTACTAACTTGTGGCTGGAAACGGTTTCCATTCACAACCGACTGCATATGAACCTAACGGGTCACACACTTAAGAGGTTGGAATATTGAAAAGCTTGACTAGATGATTGTCTCTAGTGCAAGTGGGAGATTGTTGGTGATATACCCAAGAGGCAATCATAACAATTCGGGTTAAGGCCTGTTGGATATTTGATCCATATGTATCTATTGTACTAATGGGCCTGCGACCTAAAAGCCCATTAGTGTAACACCCCAAAAATCTTGTTAAGACCCTAAATCATGTTAAGAGGGGAATTTAAAATTTTTTGGACGTGTTGCATGTTTTGCAACAATTTAAATTCAAACTGGAATTCAATTTAAATTCAAAACAGAAAAGAAATAGAAAAAGAAAAAAAACCGGCCAGTGGGCCGAAACCCACCAGCCGGCCCAACCAGCACCCGCGCCAGCCCGCAGCCGCGCGCGCCTCTTCCTCCCACTGACAGGCGGGGCCCGCCAGCCTTCTTCTTCCTCGCGCCCGCGCCGGGACTCTCTCACCCGAATCGAAACCGACCGGGAATTCTCGCGTATCCCAGCCGAATTTCGATCGGGGGCGGCGCAAACTCGATCTAAACCACCCCGCCACCCTTCTCCGTCTATAAAAACCCCGGCCTCGTTCTGTTTTCCCACGCGATCCGCCGATTTTACTCCGGTGAGAAACCGAGCCCCTCCGGCGAATTCTGGCCGATCTACGCTCGGAAATTCCGATCTAACTCGCTGGTCTTGATCCACCGCCTCCGGGGAACCTTGCAGGTGCAGAAAACTCGGTGACTTGCGGTTCAAACACAGCGCCGACGAGCCTCGCTGTGGTTTCACTTCGGACCTCGTCGCCGACCGCCTTCCAGGACCTCCGAGCTCAAGAAAACCCCCGAGGTGAGATCCCTGACCTCCCCTCCACCGATCTATGCCATAAAATCACAGTTCTAGGAAGAATTCCCGAAGATCCGAAACTCTCCGGCGAGATCGCCGCCTCCCGCCGCCGTGCGCCGCCGGGCAGCGCCGCCCGCGCTCGGTTAGAGCGACGTGGCCGCTTGTGCGCCGTCTATTTTAAATCGCACGGTAGAGTTTAAATCCCCGCGTACCGGTTCAACGTTATAATCTCTACCGTCTGTTTTAAATCGGACGGTCCACGTCAGCCCCGCGCTATAAAGACTGGAAATCTTACGTGCTACCCCCTGGGGTTCTCGGGAAATAAGAGCTAGTCACAGAAACTTCTGATCTAGCCCCTGGAACTTCAGAAAATCATGTAAATTCATTTAAAAATCAGTTTTAGCCCTTGGACTTAATAAAAATTAGGAAAAACTCCTCTGATAAGTGTAGCTAGACCGCTGGAAATTCTGAAAATAATATTATAGACCCTGTAGTTGGGTGAGTTTACCTTTTTAGCCCTGTTTAATATTTAATTTAGGAAATTGAATATGTAGCTAGTGTTTAAAATTTAAAAAGTGGGACAAACATATTGTCAAAATTAAATTAAAAACTTTCTCAGTATTTAGAAAACTTTGGAGTGAGATAAAAACATATTTTGGGCTGAAGTGAATCTGTTTAATTTATTATTCACATTTAGGGACACATTTTTAAGTAAAGAATAGTTCTGGAAAATAGGGAAAATAATTGTAAAATAGTTTTCATCAGAGGAAAAGGTCAAAAATATATTAGCAAATATTTTAGATCAGAACCTATTCTGTTTAGATGATGTGTCTTGTTATTTTTATAATAAAGTTCACACTTAGGCATAGGAAATGAATCTGAAAATATAGCAACTAATAAATGATAAATGGAGTTTCTAAAATCCAAAGAATTCAGTTTAGGGTTGGTAGAAATTATAAAGACACATATGGAGAAGGAAAATACCTTTCATGCATACTAGGTAGCTAAAAGGTGTAGTAATTGAATATAAGGAATTTATTTAAATTGGAAACTTATATATATAGTATGTAAGTATAAATGTGAACACAAAAGTAGGAATCATATACATATGATCAAAAGTGCATGCAAGCCACAAATCAACACACATAGAGTAACCACAACACATATAATTGTGAATGACTTTCATAAATGTGAATGTGTGGTTTGTATGAAGTGGAAGTGTGAATTATGTCTTATGGATTGTTGTTTTTCTTTTGCTATGTGTGATGGTATGATGTAGAACCTGCTCAAGAGCAAGTTATTCCTTTCCAAGATCAGGACTACCCATTTCAAGAGCAGCAGGAAGGAGGCAAGTGTCCTTGACCACTTTGATACTATGCTAGGATGTGTAGCTAGAATTATTTGCACTGTCAAATTGAAATATGAAACCCATGCTAGGAAGTTTCCATAGGATTGCATTACCTTGTTTCCTTGTAGCTTGGGTTGGGATTCATTTTATCATGTCATTTATTATTATGCATATGCTTAGCCATGCTTAGAATGGGATAATTGGGATATGAGATCATCAGTTTATTTTACCATACTCTTGAATGAGATGTTGTGAGTTATGTAGAGGTAGGGATCAAGGCAAGTTGGATGTTTTGGTTGTGTGCTGGGTGCACGAGACTCGGGTTTGTGTTTAGTACTTGCCTGGATCCTAAGGACCGGTTCATGGAGCATGTAACCTGGCTTTACCGTGCCAACCACATGCTGAGATGGGGCAGCTTGGCCAATTAATTAGGTGTATCACCGGCGTAGTATGGGTGTGTTGGATGGTGCGGGGAATAGGTGTCAGCTGGACTACCATATGAACCGCAAGGCTCAAGAGGGGGCCACTGCAGCGGGGTTGGAGCCTCTTGTATGCTGTTAGGGGTGAAACCTCAGTGGTCCCACGCTTGTCGGGAATCCCTTTGTTAAGGCTTCGTAGTGATCTCCTGGCTACACACCTGTGAAGTGTGAATGTGGTTCGTAGCCACTGGCATAATGGAGGTTCTTTTAGTCCACCCGGCAATGGGGGATGAAATCACTACATGTGGGTACAGTGGTACAAACTCTGCAGAGTCAAAACTGTCATGACAGCCGTGCTCACGGTCAAGAGCGGCTTGTACTTATTCATGATTAGAGGAGTGATGGTTTTGGAAGTTAAGGATGTTAAGCGGGGAGCTTAACATTGGAAATGATGATATGGTTATTTGATTATGATGATGGGATGGGAGATTGGGACCATTTCACCTGTGTAGTAATGTAGGTGCTTGATAAGCTAAGGTGGTAGGTATTAATTGCGTAGTGCTTTAACCATGAGTTCAACCTCTCCTTGTTCTAGCCATGCATGATATAATTTTCCCACACTTGCTGAGTACCATTGGTACTCAACCTTGCATATTTGTTGGTTTATATTGCTGCTCAAGTCAAGACAATGAGGTGGTGTATAATGACCAAGACTTTAGACCCAAAGAAGGTTTCTAGGTTCATGGAGACCCCCGGGAAACGCCTGTGACGGAGCCCACGAGAATAATTATTCCGCTGCTAGTTTATTTACTTGTGATGAACTTTTTATTGTCCAACGAGACATTTGCTATGTAAGACTTATTTATATTCGACACCTGGCTTGTAATAAATGATGCTTCACTATTTGTCATCACATGTATGAGAAAATGATCCTGGCATACATGTGATATTCACTTGGTTGTTCTTCGGAAAAACCGGGTGTGACAGAAGTGGTATCAGAGCCAAGGTTGCCCGTAGGAACGTGGACCTAGGTAGAAATGGACGTATTTAAGGGTCCTATTTTCTTAAAAACTATTTTTACAAGGTGTGTGTTGAAAAGTGTTATTTAATGAGTCACTTTCTTCATCTTACCCCAATTTTCATTCAAAATAGGATTTCTTTTAAAAGTTTATCTAACCTAAGTTTAAATGATTTTTGTTTTAGATGGTTCGCATGATTCGCACCGCTCGCAAGTCCACAGGAGGGAGAGTTCCTGTAGTTGCCCTTGCCGAAAGAGAGGAGAGTCGTCCGATGACGTACCCTTCCTACGGATTGGCAGTAGGAGGCTTGTTGCGCCGTCTTCGACGTATGCTCGAAGCCGCCGGCAATACGGGCAAGTTAATCATCCACTATAACTCCACCAGGACCATCCGTGAGAAGAGGGAAGAATGGGGTTCAGAGATGAGGATTATACACGAAAATCGGCTGCTGAAGATCCACAGCTCTCCAGCTTGTAGAGCGACACAGGTCGATGCGGAGTAGGATGTCACCTGGGAGGCCATCACCTGCCAGAGTCACATCTATCGTCGCCACCTGGACGGGACTGAGTACATGTATGTCCTCCAGCGTGAGAGTGGTACCACGGAGTACAAGTACCCGCCGGTGCAGCAAGGGATTTCCCATGAGCACATGGACTTGTGCTTGGAGGATGCTGCTATGCTCAGCACTCGACTGCAGGAGTGTCAGCAAGAACTTCAGGATGTTCAGGACACCCTGAAGAAAACGGAGGCATTGCTGCGAGCCTGCTTAAGGGCGAGAGAAAGAGGAGATGGGAATGAACTGTGTGTCATCGTGAATGATACATGGACTCCTGACTCCCCAGATCGCCGAGCGATCAGGCGTCGTCGCACTTCTCCACCAGCAGCCTCCCCACCCAAAGCAGAGTCAGCAGGCAGCCGAAATGATGAGGAAGATCCCGAGGAGCCAGCTCAAGAAAACGAGTAGTGTAGAGTCTTTCCCTTAGTTAGCAAGATGTCGAATAGTCGAATCGTTACGTTAAGTTAATGGTGTGTTAATGCTTGGTGTGTGACGTGAGTTGTGGAAGCCATGAGCAACTGTCCACATCCTCGTCTTTAGATTGTTTTGCTTTGGTGTGTGAACCCACATGAAATAATATTGCATTTATTTTTGGTGTAAGAAATGAACCCTCAGAAAAGTATAACAAAGCCTCAACACTTCGAAGTACAAACAAATGAAAGTAGTAAGATGATACTAAATGCTTTCAAATTAACATTGGTTGATTCTGCCAGATGGCCGGAAGAGGAAAAGGATGTGCTGCCAACCCCGCCAACAACAACGATGAGGGATGCAACCCTCATCTTTCTGGAGGCCAGGACCGGGGTGGTCGCCGTGAAGGAGTTGATCCCCTCCACCAAATGCTGGAGAATCAGAATCAGCTCATCCAGAACTTGACTCAAGTGGTGGCCAACTTGCATCAAGTTCCACCTCCACAAGCTGCACCACGCCAACCAAGGTTGAGTGAGTTTCTAGGAACTCAACCTCCAAAGTTTGCAAGTGCTGCTGAACCTCTGGAGGCAGATGATTGGCTTAAGACCATTGAGAGCAAGATGAGGATCATACAGTGCCAAGGGTATGAGAGGGTGCTGTTTGCCTCTCATCAATTGCATGGACCTGCTGCTGATTGGTGGACCGCCTACGTGGCTGCCCATCATGACCCTGAGAACATCACTTGGGAAGAGTTCAAGCGTAGCTTCTGCAACCATTACATCCCAAGAGGTGAACTCAAAAACAAGAGGAAGGAGTTTTTGGGACTGCAGCAGGGAAACATGACGGTGAGGGAATACCTCACTAAATTTACTCAACTATCCCGTTATGCCCCACGGGACATAGAGACTGATGAGCAGAAACAAGATTGTTTCGTGGAGGGACTTACCGCAGAGATGCAGTGTGCAATGTCCTCAAATGAGTATGAATGCTTCCAAAAGATGGTGGACAAAGCATTTGTGGTAGAAAGGAAGCTAAAGGCCTTGGAAAATGAACATAAGAGGAAGGCCGGGTGGTCACATCAAGCCTCAGGGAGCAACACCCGCCCACGTCTGATGCAGCAACTTACAGGGCAGACGAACCGTGCTGCGGTACCCTACCCAACACCAAGAGGGTACAACCTGAACTACAGGCCTCCCGGAGCACCAGCACAGCCACAACGTCAGTTTGTACAGCAGCCTCGCCCCGCATATCCACCTCGACCAGCAGTACAGGGACCTCCAAACCAACCCCAAGACAGCAAAGGCCAGGCACCTAAGGTTGGGGTGCAATGTTTTAGCTGCGGTGAAGTGGGGCACTACGCCCATAAATGCCCAAAGAAGAAGCCCCCGCAGCCACAACAGCAGAATGTGATGCGAGGACGGGTGAACCACGTCACTATGGAGGAAGCGCAAGAGGCACCCGACGTGGTAGTTGGTAAGTTTCCTGCCAATTTACACCTTGCAACCCTGCTGTTTGATTCTGGTGCTACCCACTCGTTCATTGCTCAAGGGTTTGTTAAGAAGCATGATCTAGCAACAACACAAATGAACTATATACTAGCAGTAAACTTTCCAGGTGGAGAAATAAGGACAAGACAAGTGTGTCCCAAGGTGAATCTAGACATTAATGGGGTAGTGTTTACTGCTAACCTCATCGTGATAGATTCCCAAGGGATCGATATTATTTTGGGCATGGATTGGTTGACCAAACATAAGGGAATCATTCATTGTTCGACCAGAACGGTGGAACTTACTCACCCTAGTGGAACAAGAGTAAAGTTCATAACAATATACGAGCCTAGGAGGGACATTAAATTAAATCAAGTTGAGGTGAAAGTTGAGGAAATCAGAACCATCAGGGAATATCCAGATGTTTTTCCGGAGGAGTTGCCAGGTATGCCTCCCGATCGTGAAGTGGAATTCACAATTGAGCTAGTACCTGGAACAACCCCGATATACAAGAAACCTTATTGGATGGACTCCAAGCAGCTAGAAGAACTCAAGGATCATTTAAGAGAATTGACGGAGAAGGGGTATATTCGTCCTAGTTCCTCACCATGGGGAGCTCCGGTGATATTTGTGCCCAAGAAGGACGGAACCCAAAGGTTATGCGTGGATTACCGTGCCTTGAATGAGGTAACCATCAAGAACAAGTACCCATTGCCCCGCATTGAAGACTTGTTTGATCAGTTGAGGGGAGCTTGTGTGTTCTCGAAAATTGATCTCAGGTCGGGATACCACCAACTCAAGATAAGGCAAACTGATATTCCCAAGACAGCTTTCGTATCTCGGTACGGACTGTATGAATACACCGTCATGCCTTTCGGGCTAACTAATGCCCCGGCATACTTCATGTATCTCATGAACAAGGTGTTCATGGAATATCTGGACAAATTTGTGGTGGTTTTCATAGATGACATTCTCGTCTTCTCCAAAGATGAAGAAGAACATGAGAAACATCTAAGGTTGGTGTTGCAGAGGCTAAGAGAACACCAACTATATGCCAAGTTAAGCAAGTGTGAGTTTTGGCTGAAGAGAGTTCCCTTCTTAGGACATATAATCTCGGAGGGAGGAATCTCTGTGGATCCTGCCAAAATTGAGGATATACAGAAGTGGAAGACCCCTAAAAATGTCGGGGAAGTTCGAAGCTTCTTGGGATTGGCTGGATACTATCGACGGTTTATTGAGGGATTCTCCAAGATCTCGAGACCTCTCACCAAACTGTTGGAGAAGGGAATCACATTCACATGGACGACACAGTGCGAGACGAGTTTTCAGGAGCTAAAGAAAAGATTGACAACAGCCCCAGTGTTGGTTATGCCAGATATGTAGAAGAATTTCGCAGTGTACTGCGATGCCTCTGGAAACGGGTTGGGATGTGTTCTCATGCAAGAAGGGCATGTCATGGCATATGCATCCCGGCAGCTTCGGAAGCACGAGAAAAACTATCCTACACATGACTTAGAACTAGCCGCAGTGGTACACGCGTTGAAAATTTGGCGGCACTATTTGATGGGGAAGAGGACTGAGATATATACGGATCATAAGAGTTTGAAGTACATTTTCACACAGCCAGACCTCAACCTCAGACAAAGGAGATGGTTAGAGCTAATCAATGACTTTGATGTGGGCATCAACTATCATCCCGGGAAAGCAAACGTCGTGGCCGATGCTTTGAGTCAGAAAGTGCAGGTCAATAAGTTGAGCTTGAAGGACATGCCTGCAGAGTTGGAGGACGAGATTATAAGACTCAATCTATGCCTGGTAAATAGTGGTGAAGCCATCGCCATGGAAGTGGACTCCACACTAGAGCGAGACATACGCGAGGGTCAAAAGAATGACGAGAAGATACAAAAGATCAGATAACTCATCAAGGAAAATAAAGCTCCTGGTTTTAGAGAGGATGAACAATGAACGGTGTGGCACGGGAAAAGAATTTGTGTGCCAGAAGTAAAGGAGATCCGTGAATTGATTTTGAAGGAGGCTCATGATTCTGACTATTCCATTCATCCTGGGAGTACGAAGATGTATCAGGACCTCAAGAGCAGGTATTGGTGGTATGGCATGAAGCGAGATGTCGCGAAACATGTTGCCCTATGTGACACATGTCAGTTGGTGAAAGCAGAACATCAACGACCCGCGGGATTATTGCAACCACTCAAAGTGCCTGAATGGAAATGGGAAGAAATCGGTATGGATTTCATAGTGGGATTGCCTAGGACCCAATCAGGATATGATTCAATATGGGTCATCATCGACAGGCTAACCAAGGTGGCTCATTTCATCCCCGTGAAAGAAAGCTATAGCGGATCCAAATTGGCAGAATTATACATGTCAAGGATCGTGTGTTACCATGGAGTGCCAAAGAAGATTGTGTCGGATCGAGGGACACAGTTCACCTCAAGGTTCTGGTAGAAGTTGCATGAAATCATGGGAACCCATCTGAATTTCAGCTCTGCCTATCATCCCCAAACTGACGAGCAGACGGAGAGAACCAATCAGATCCTTGAAGATATGCTGAGGGCATGTGCACTCAAAAACAATAGGAGTTGGGACAAGAACTTACCGTATGCGGAGTTTTCCTATAACAACAGCTATCAAGCTAGTATGAAGATGTCACCGTTTGAAGCCTTGTACGGGAGGAAGTGCAGAACTCCCCTATTTTGGAACCAAACGGGGGAAAGTAAAGTGTTTGGTCCAGAAGTACTACAAGAAGCCGAGGCGAAGGTGAGGAAAATTCGCAACAATTTGAGGATAGCACAGACACGCCAAAAGAGCTATGCCGATGTACGAAGAAGAGAGCTCGTTTTCAACGTGGGAGACTATGTCTATCTCAAGGTGTCCCCTATCAGAGGACTTCATCGGTTCAAGGTGAAAGGGAAGTTGTCACCTCGATACATCGGACCCTTTCAAGTTCTGGAAAGGAAAGGCAAAGTGGCGTATCAACTAGAGTTACCGGCTCGTCTATCGGATGTGCACGATGTATTCCATGTGTCACAACTCAAGAAATGCCTGAGGACGCCTGAAGAGGTGTTACCCATGAATGAAGTGGACGTAGCTGAGGATTTGTCTTATGCCAAGCAACTATACAAGATTTTGGAGACAATGGAACGCCTCACCAGAAATAAAAGAATCCGGATGTGCAAGGTGAAGTGGAAGCATCACTCAGAAGAGGAAGCCACCTGGGAGCGGGAAGATGAGCTCAAGGCACAATTTCCGGAATTGTTTTCTTAGAACCACCAATCTCGAGGACGAGATTTCTTTTAAGGGGGGTAGAGTTGTAACACCCCAAAAATCTTGTTAAGACCCTAAATCATGTTAAGAGGGGAATTTAAAAATTTTTGGACGTGTTGCATGTTTTGCAACAATTTAAATTCAAACTGGAATTCAATTTAAATTCAAAACAGAAAAGAAATAGAAAAAAAGAAAAAAAAAGAAAACAGAAAAAAACCGGCCAGTGGGCCGAAACCCACCAGCCGGCCCAACCAGCACCCGCGCCAGCCCGCAGCCGCGCGCGCCTCTTCCTCCCACTGACAGGCGGGGCCCGGCAACCTTCTTCTTCCTCGCGCCCGCGCCGGGACTCTCTCACCCGAATCGAAACCGATCGGGAATTATCGTGTATCCCAGCCGAATTTCGATCGGGGGAGACACAAACTCGATCTAAACCACCCCGCCGCCCTTCCCCGTCTATAAAAACCCCCGCCTCGTTCTGTTTTTCCCACGCGATCCGCCGATTTTACTCCGGTGAGAAACCGAGCCCCTCCGGCGAATTCTGGCCGATCTACGATCGGAAATTCCGATCTAACTCGCTGGTCTTGATCCACCGCCTCCGGGGAACCCTGCAGGTGCAGAAAACTCGGTGACTTGCGGTTCAAACACAGCGCCGACGAGCCTCACCGTGGTTTCACTTCGGACCTCGTCGCCGACCGCCTTCCAGGACCTCCGAGCTCAAGAAAACCCCCGAGGTGAGATCCCCGACCTCCCCTCCACCGATCTATGCCATAAAATCACAGTTCTAGGAAGAATTCCCGAAGATCCGAAACTCTTCGGCGAGATCGCCGCCTCCCGCTGCCGTGCGCCGCCGGGCAGCGCCGCCCGCGCTCGGTTAGAGCGACGTGGCCGCTTGTGCGCCGTCTATTTTAAATCGCACGGTAGACTTTAAATCCCCGCGTACCGGTTCGACGTTATAATCTCTGCCGTCTGTTTTAAATCGGACGGTCCACGTCAGCCCCGCGTTATAAAGACTGGAAATCTTACGTGCTACCCCCTGGGGTTATCGGGAAATAAGAGCTAGTCCCGGAAACTTCTGATCTAGCCCCTGGAACTTCAGAAAATCATGTAAATTCATTTAAAAATCAGTTTTAGCCCCTGGACTTAATAAAAATTAGGAAAAACTCATCTGATAAGTGTAGCTAGACCCCTGGAAATTCTGAAAATAATATTATAGACCCTGTAGTGGGGTGAGTTTACCTTTTTAGCCCTGTTTAATATTTAATTTAGCAAATTGAATATGTAGCTAGTGTTTAAAATTTAAAAAGTGGGACAAACATATTGTCAAAATTAAATTAAAAACTATCTCAGTATTTAGAAAACTTTGGAGTGAGATAAAAACATATTTTGGGCTGAAGTGAATCTGTTTAATTTATTATTCACATTTAGGGACACATTTTTAAGTAAAGAATAGTTCTGGAAAATAGGGAAAATAATTGTAAAATAGTTTTCATCAGAGCAAAAGGTCAAAAATATATTAGCAAATATTTTAGATCAGAACCTATTCTGTTTAGATGATGTGTCTTGTTATTTTTATAATAAAGTTCACACTTAGGCATAGGAAATGAATCTGAAAATATAGCAACTAATAAATAATAAATGGAGTTTCTAAAATCCAAAGAATTCAGTTTAGGGTTGGTAGAAATTATGAAGACACATATGGAGAAGGAAAATACCTTTCATGCATACTAGGTAGCTAAAAGGTGTAGTAGTTGAATATAAGGAATTTATTTAAATTGGAAACTCATATATATAGTATGTAAGTATAAATGTGAACACAAAAGTAGGAATCGTATACATATGATCAAAAGTGCATGCAAGCCACAAATCAACACACATAGAGTAACCACAACACATATAATTGTAAATGACTTTCATAAATTTGAATGTGTGGTTTGTATGAAGTGGAAGTGTGAACTATGTCTTATGGATTGTTGTTTTTCTTTTGCTATGTGTGATGGTATGATGTAGAACATGCTCAAGAGCAAGTTATTCCTTTCCAAGATCAGGACTACCCATTTCAAGAGCAGCAGGAAGGAGGCAAGTGTCCTTGACCACTTTGATCCTATGCTAGGATGTGTAGCTAGAATTATTTGCATTGTCAAATTGAAATATGAAACCCATGCTAGGAAGTTTCCATAGGATTGCATTACCTTGTTTCCTTGTAGCTTGGGTTGGGATTCATTTTATCATGTCATTTATTATTATGCATATGCTTAGCCATGCTTAGAATGGGATAATTGGGATATGAGATCATCAGTTTATTTTACCATACTCTTGAATGAGATGTTGTGAGTTATGTAGAGGTAGGGATCAAGGCAAGTTGGATGTTTTGGTTGTGTGCTGGGTGCACGAGACTCGGGTTTGTGTTTAGTACTTGCCTGGATCCTAAGGACCGGTTCATGGAGCATGTAACCTGGCTTTACCGTGCCAACCACATGCTGAGATGGGGCAGCTTGGCCAATTAATTAGGTGTATCCCCGGCGTAGTATGGGTGTGTTGGATGGTGCGGGGAATAGGTGTCAGCTGGACTACCATATGAACCGCAAGGCTCAAGAGGGGGCCACTGCAGCGGGGTTGGAGCCTCTTGTATGCTGTTAGGGGTGAAACCTCAATGGGCCCATGCTCGTCGGGAATCCCTTTGTAAAGGCTTCGTAGTGATCTCCTGGCTACACACCTGGGAAGTGTGAATGTGGTTCGTAGCCACTGGCATAATGGAGGTTCTTTTAGTCCACCCGGCAACGGGGGATGAAATCACTACATGTGGGTACCGTGGTACAAACTCTGCAGAGTCAAAACTATCATGACAGCCGTGCTCACGGTCAAGAGCGGCTTGGACTTATTCATGATTAGAGGAGTGATGATTTTGGGAGTTAAGGATGTTAAGCGGGGAGCTTAACATTGGAAATGATGATATGGTTATTTGATTATGATGATGGGATGGGAGATTGGGACCATTTCACCTGTGTAGTAATGTAGGTGCTTGATAAGCTAAGGTGGTAAGTATTAATTGCGTAGTGCTTTAACCATGAGTTCAACCTCTCTTTGTTCTAGCCATGCATGATATAATTTTCCCACACTTGCTGAGTACCATTGGTACTCAACCTTGCATATTTGTTTGTTTATATTGCTGCTCAGGTCAAGACAATGAGGTGGTGTATAATGACCAAGACTTTGGACCCGAAGAAGGTTTCTAGGTTCATGGAGACCCCCGGGCAACGCCTGTGACGGAGCCCACGAGAATAATTATTCCGCTGCTAGTTTATTTACTTGTGATGAACTTTTTATTGTCCAACGAGACATTTGCTATGTAAGACTTATTTATATTCGACACCTGGCTTGTAATAAATGATGCTTCACTATTTGTCATCACATGTATGAGAAAATGATCCTGGCATACATGTGATATTCACTTGGTTGTTCTTCGGAAAAACCGGGTGTGACAATTAGTACACCTATAAATACGAGGGGTAGGGTTTGGGGCTAATTACTCGACCATGTGACAGCCCTAGCCGCCACCCCTCGCAGGCCTCACGCCAAGACCCTTGCTGCACGCGCGGTGCTAGCACACCAGCGCACGGCGTTCCTCCCCATACGTGTGGACTCCGTGGATGCGCTGCTGCTAATGCTGCGCTGATCGGCCACGACGAATGTGATCATCTACATGCTGCCGTGACGAGGACGTGGAAGAGACAAACGTGGCAGTCTACTTCCCCTACACCGACGCACGTCCATGTTCCGCGGCGCTGCGCGTCTAGTGGTAAAGGTTTATGACCTCTGTACTCGCTTGTTTTCTGGGTGACGCGATAGAATTGCTTGAGTAGCGGACCACCGATTTCCCAACAATTAAACCACAATGCACCTTCTTCATCCTCTCTAAAGCGCTTCAATTCTCCACTTTTTGGCCTTCTCCGAATGTGAGACATCCCTATGTCTTGTTTCTGGGCTGCTATGATTTCCTCCCAGATAGTGGGTACGAGAGCAAGATTGTAGAGAGCTTTGTGTGGGATCACACGGAGGCTAGGCTCTACAGCTCCAATGGAAGAAGCATGTAGGTGATGGACATGAGACTTACGGCTCAATGCATCGACAACAACATTGGCCTTCCTAGGGTGGTAATGAATTTCTAATTCATAATCTTTGATTAATTCCAGTCATCTACGTTGCCTCATATTCAGATATTTCTGGGTAAAAATATACTTGAGGCTCTTATGGCCGGTATAGAGATGAACTAAATTTCCAAGGAGGTAGTGTCTCCACACTTTTAGAGCTAATACCACTGCAGCTAGCTCTAAATCTTGGGTGGGGTAGTGTTTCTCATGTCTTCGAAATTGATGGGTTGCATAAGCGATTATCCACCCATCTTGCATAAAGACACATCCAAGTCCTGTACCCGATGCATCACAATATACATCACATGACTTGGTTATGTCCAGTTGAGATAACACCGGTGACGTGGTGAGATGCTTTTTTAGAGTTCAAAAAGCCTCTTCACAAGCATCTCTCCAATCATACCTAGCACCCTTCTTCAATAATTCCATCATAGGCTTATAAATTTTTAAGAAATTGGAAATGAACCTTCTGTAATATCCTACCAATCCTAGAAAACTATGGATTTCATGGACGGAGGTGGGAGACTTCCATTTCAGTACGTCATTGACTTTACTTGGGTCCATAGCTATTCCCTTGGCTGAAATAATGTGCCCGAGAAACGGTACTTCTTTCAGCCAAAATTCACATTTGCTAAATTTTGCATAAAGCTTATGATCTCTCAGTCGTTGAAGAACAATACGAATATGTTTGGTATGTTCCTCTTCTGAATTGGAATAAACAAGAATGTCATCAATGAAAATCACGACAAACTTGTCCAACTCCGGCATGTACACAAAATTCATAAGATACATGAAGTATGATGGTGCGTTGGTGAGCCCAAAAGACATGACCAGATATTCATAGAGACCATATCGAGTCGAGAATGCCGTCTTTGGAACATCTTCAACCCTTATCTTAATTTGATGATAAGAAGACTGAAGATCGATCTTGGAGAAAATATTAGCACCCACAAGTTGATCAAATAGAATATCATCTTAGGCGTCTCTAAACATATTATCACACACAGTTTTCAAAACTGCCTGAAACGAAGAGCCTAAGATAATCGGAAATTTTCATAGGCGGAAACTTAAACCGCCTATGAAAAAGGTTATCACAGGTGGTTCTATACCTACGACTAGCCGCATGTGAAGACTCTTTATCACAGGTGGTTCAATACCTACGACTAGCTGCCTGTGAAGAATCTTTATCACAGGCAGTTTGAAACGTAAAGAGTATCCGTCTGTGTAATTCTATTGTCATAGGTGGTTCTTTACCTACGACTAGCCGCCTGTGAAGAATCTTTATCACAGGCGGTATGTAACGTAAGATTATCCGCATGTGTAACTATTATCGCAGGCGGTTCTTTACCTACGACTAGCCGCCTATGTAACTCTATTATCACTGGCGGTTTGTAACGTAAAGTATCCGCCTGTGTCACTCTATTATTGTTGGTGGTTCTTTACCTACGACTAGCCGTCTGTGAATAATCTTTATCACTGGAAGTTTGTAATGTAAGATTAGGCGTCTGTGTAACTCTATTATCGCAGGCGGTTCGTTACCTATGATAAGCTATCTGTGAAATTATATTGTCACAGACGGTTTGTTAGGTCTAATTTCTAGGTCAATTTCATATGCACATTCACACACAGTAGAAACAATATATTTTGACAAGCATCATCGACACAATATCACCAAAAAGTCATCTAAATTCATAGTTTACATGTTTTTCCCTAAAAACCAATTAGTATACTGGCCAAGTTCTGGGACATCAGCTATTACACCTGCGTCATCGAAGAACCGCCAAGTTCATTTGTAATCTTCTCGGCTCCTCCACCAGGCATATCTCTAGAAACAGACCGTTCTTCGTGTGCTGCAATGAAACACATAACAAGGTTTAGAATGTGTCGGTGATAACGATAAGATAATAGTATAAAAATACGCTAGTTACAATGAAAATGAAACTTAAAAACAAGGAAAATACAATATTGACATTAAGGATAACTTACATCCTCACGATTCAGTCTATATTCGCAGGCGGTCCGAAGATGCTCACATTCATAATACCCACATAAGATGCTCCCAGAAGGTTGCTTGGGACAAGGATAATATGTTGATATATGCAATGCATCCTTATTAGCAGGTCCCTGACCACCAATTTTTTTTGCGTAAAACCGCCAAGCGCTGTCATACAAGGAATGTAATATAAGAGTTACAAACCTATATATATGCGTGTATATTAAAAGTATCGAATAACCCTACCTTCTCAAAATGTCAAGGAAATCTCTGTAATTATCTTGTGAGTAATCGGCTGAGTCCAAGACCGTTGCCAAACCCAGCGTTATCTTGATGAAAATCATTATGTAGTGTTTACTGCACACGTACAAACACATGTGTTAATTAAAAAATTAGCAATAATTGCTATTTCCATGCCATGCGTCGAACTTACTCAAAGTGGTACGGAGCCTTTATGGGGTCCTTGCCATCTCTGACAAAGTTAAACATGGTATGTCCTATGTAGGCCACAACCTTTGTCTTTTTATCCCTCTTTTGGCTTGTGATTATTTTTTCGAATTGTTTTTTGTCATGCGTCTGTACTGTTCTGAGGTCCGTTGCACCTGAAAGTCAAAATTCGACTTTGCAATCACAGTAGGGTCAAGGATACCTGTCTTGGACTTCATCTTTTCATTACCCATGTATTGCATCCTATTGAATAAGTATGGAATTGTTATAATTTCATGACATGTGTATGCGTGTAGTAAGAAAAGCAAATACGAAATATTAGAGGCACTTATAAGCACCAGACGAGTAGCAGGTTGATTTCGAGCATGCCTCGATAGAAATGGTTCCCCAGATCTCCAAAGAGAAGGGCTCGTTTATCTTCTCCAACGTTCCAGAATGCTTCTTTTGGCACACGAAATGTGACGTAATAAATGTCATATTTTGTGCTGGCAGTGATGTACCACTCGTGCATTCTTCTGAGCGAGAAATGTTGTTTGCTAAGCTGTGCCGATGTCATGAATGGCTTCCCATTCTCATATTCAGGAGGAATGTCCTGAATCTTGTGTACCGGAACTCCTAGTTTAACTAAAGTCGTCTCCCGAGTATATTTCACAGTCTTCTTCCCACTCCTCAATATTTTCTAATGGTGGCTCATGTGAAGCATGAGATGCATTAGATTTTGTAATATTTTTCTTCATTTTTTCCAAATATTCTGACACTTCTTTAGAAGGTTCCTTATTTTCGTATGAGCTAACTTTCACAGGCACTGACCGAGGAGTAGTCATTGGAAGTTGGACATTGGCCTGTTGTTGAACCTGTTGTTCAACTGATTGCTCTTTACTACCAGCAGCTTGCTCTTGTACTGCTTCAAGCTATTACTCAGCTGGTTGCTCTTGGTTATCTTTACTAGCAAGGTTACTATCATCCTTACTGGGACATAAAGGGAGTGGATCTTCCTGGACTTTCGGCAAAGAAGACGGGGTTGCAGTATTTTGAGATGCAACGGGGCTAGGCCTCGGCTCATCGTCCAACAACACAATATCACGTCGGTGCCAAAGGATTAACTGGTTGATGGCCTGCCCCAGAGTCGTGATCCCCTCAGGTGTGATGTGGTCTATTTCACAATCTTCATAATCATTATCAATAATCTGAAGAACTTGCACCATGACATAATACAACGAAAGTGGATTGCCATTGAAGACAAGGTTCGGCTTTGCCATAGCAGTGGCAACCTGTTTGTTTTGTTTCCTGCTCTGCCGATTAGGACAAGAAGACAACATGATGTGTCCTTAACAATACCATCAACGGGAACTTATGGATTGACCTTGAGCCTGGCATAAAACCTACACTGCTAGGGTAGGAAGTTGGAGATATGAAATGCTCCATTGCCACGGGAACCATCGCTCTATTCTGTGACATTAATTGTCCCGATTTTATAAGTTCATCTATTCTTTCTTTCACAGATGCCTGGACCTTTTGATCAATCGTATCTTCAATTGTCTTCTTGAACTTGTCATGTCTTCTATATAACTCTTTATCGTTTGGGAAACCATCTCTCCAAGATATCTAAGAAGAGATTGCTCAAACCCGTCCACCGTATTCAAGGTTGCCTAGGATAGCGGTGAGTTGGTCTCTTTGGCTTGAAGAGACCCTTCTGTTGCTTTTCAATTACTTCTTTCATTTTTTGCTCTACTTGGTTCATAGAGTCGGGCTTTTCAAGTTTGCCCTCGCTGGTCAAACCTGACCGAGCTAAGACCCACCACTTAGTTCTCTCATCGCAGCCCTGTAGCGGGTCATGCTTGCCCTTACTAACAGTTTCCTCTAATATTTTATTCCATTTCTCAACTTTGGGGGCATATCCGGCATACCCCAAGCGATGATGGTATTTGTTCTTTTTGGCATTCTGTGACCTAGATTCACTTAGGGCTTTAGCCTTAGATGTGGTCTTTTGACGAACAAATTCTTGCCACTGAGTTAGTGTGATTTTTCCCATCTTCTTCGGTCTAGGGACCTTATTGTCCTTAACATAAGCATTCATTTCACTCTTCCAGCCACGAAACTTCTTGCCCCAAGAGACCAATGTTGCTTTATTTACAGCTTCTTCCGTGCCTTTTTGGAACTTGAATTGTTTCTTTAACTTCTCCCACAACTCATTCTTGTCCGCCTCAGGGAATTTTCTCCAATTCTCGGTTGTGATCGGCATGAGCTCTCTAACAAGACAAACGCATGCATTTCAGTACTTTGTAACTGAATCCAGTGGTTCTTGGGGAAGCCCACCTGGATCGGCAATTGTTATGTATATGATGCGGTTCAATGGACTCTCATTGGGACCTCATTGCCCTTGTTTTCGCTTGACTGAATTTGAGGATTCAACCATTGGAGAACGTTCCGCGGTTTTAGGAGCCAAAGTCACCTCATTGTTGTCTTGGCAATTAAGCTAGGTAGAAAAGAATTATAAGGCTTCATATACTTGACAACCAACATTAATTCAAACTGCTGGAGTTAAGATTCATGATCCATAACTCGCCGGCAGGATCATATTCCGGGTCGAGATCCTGTGAAGTCTTTTTAATTTTTATATTTGGAAAATGATCTGGTGGACTGTGATACGAGCCTGAACTACTGGAGTCACTAAACTCAACATCGTCGGCTTCATTGTTACTACCAGCACCAGTCTTCTTTGGGCTTTCCATATTAGAATTTGAAAACCAACACAAGGGGTTTCTTGTTATAGTACTCAGTGATTACAAACACATCCTAATATGTAAAATCACATCCTAATATATAAAATTGAGTGAACATGGTGGATTTACAAAGACAACATGTATCCCTGTTATAGTACTCAGTGATTACAAAGACAACATGGACTACCTGTTAGCACAATAAGACTATGTCCTTTGACATGACTACTCTAAACAACTAATTGGTGCAGGTATGAACACACACAGAAAATGTAGAAGAAACAATTGAGCTAAATTTACTTTGCTTTCTGATGTAAACAATTAATTTACTCTCTAAACAATTTGCTCTCTAGTCCACCTTCAAACAAAATCTAAACAACTAATCTAAATAATTGTCAAGGTCTCTAAACAAGTAATGTGAACAATCTAAAAGGGGGGCTTGGCGCAATGGGAGAGCTCCGGCGATGGGGGATGGTGGGGATGGGGCAGCGCACGGTGCGGTAGATGCCGGAATGGAGGATTAAGGGCGTGGGGAGGAAAGAGGCGGACGTACATAGACGGCGACAACTACGAAGCTTGATGGCAAGGACGAATGTCGGCGGCGAGGATGGCGAGGACGAAGGTCGGCGGCGAGGACGAAGCTCAGTGGCAAGGGTTTTGGCGGCAAAGGAAAAATTTGGCAGCCTGACGGCGTCTAAGTGAAATCTTCAGGGTTGGTTTTTTTTTTGAGGATACCGAGCGGCCTTATATAGGCGCAAATTTTCACAGGTGGCTCTTCGTTAAACACCGCTTGTGAATATGTATTAGTGTAGGTGGCTTGTAAATTGTAATTTAAAACCGCCTGAGATGCCTAATATAGGCGCGATTTCACAGGAGGCTCTTAGTTAAACACCGCCTATGAAAAATGTTTAAATTATGTCATTTCTAGGCGGCCTTATATAGCCACAGATTTCACAGGCGGCTATTAGTTAAACACAACCTGTGAAAAAATTTTAAATCATGTACTTTCTAGTATATTTGTCCATTGCCACTTCACGCATAGAGATAATAAATATGCATTGTTGCCACAATGAACATATAGAACCACAATCACATTGCAATTTAGAGATAAACATTAACATTTCATAGTTTATACACATTGTGTGCCATCTAAACTATACATTTCAGACCTGTATTCCCATGAAGCTCCCATCGATCGATCTAAACTGTACCGTCGAGCTTGCTCCCAAACAAACGTCTCTTATATTCCTCTGGATCCTGAAAATAACATTGACATTATTTAAAATTGACAAATGTCGAATGAGGAATGATATATAACCTAGGTTGCTCACTAACACAAAGTTACTAACCTTGATAAGTAGATTATAACAATCATTTTCAACATCGGGCGCATTTGGCTGATGAAGAAAACGCTGAACTTCAAGTAGTAAAATTCTGACATTAATACTAGGACACCACCCCTATGAAATATAAATTTAAGCAACATAAGAAACCACTTCAAATAAGTTCGGCAACAATTACTAATTACTTGAGCAAAATAAGTCTATCTTATAATCCCTTGATCAAGAACCCTAAGGCAGAGAAATCCTAAGCGATGGATATTCGGGTGGAAGAAACCAGGTGGAAAGGTGCATCTCGGAGGTACCAAGGGATAGTTGTAACACCCTCAAAATCATCTCCATGCATTGCATACATTTTTCATGTAGAGAAGCATTATAAATGAAGTAGAAATGGAGAAAGAACCCTAGAAATGGCGAAAGAACTATAGAAATGGAGAAAGAACCATAGAAATGGAGGAAGGAACCATAGAAATGGAGGAAAAGCCACAGAAATGGAGAAGGGAATATAGAAATAGAGAATGGGGCATAGAAATGGAGAAGGGAAATACAGAAATGGAGAATGGGGCATAGAAATGGAGAGGGGAATGTAGAAATGGAGAATGGGACATAGAAATGGAGAGGTGAATTTAGAAATGGAGAATGGGACATAGAAATGGAGAGGGGAATGTAGAAATGGAGAATGGGACATAGAATTGTAGAGGGGAATGTAGAAATGGAACAAGTGACATAGAAATGGTGAGGAATGGGAAAAAGATAGCCGAAATGAGCCATTCCAAAATTTCCCCAAATTTTCCCCAAAATTTCCAAATTCCCCAATTCCAAAAAAGGGGAATTTTCCCCACATTTGGAGGTAATTTTCCCCAAATTGGCCGCATCAATTAAGGGGGAGACCCCTTGGCCGCAACCCTTAAGAGGGGAAACCCTATTCCCCACCTTTAGGACTCTTTTGTTAAGTCCCCCACCTCTAGGACTCTTTGGTTAAATCTCCCACCATTAGGACTCTTTCTTTCCACCTTTAGGACTCTTTGGTTGAGACCCATCTTGCTAGGACTCTTTGTTTCCACCCCTAGGACTCTTTGGTTGAGTCCCATCTTGCTAGGACTCTTTGTTTCCACCCCTAGAACTATTTTCCCCCTTATAAATATAACCCCCACCCCCTGGCCGCACCCCTCTCCCTTTTAGCCGTCCCCCCTGCTTCCAAGCCCCCTTCCTTGCTTCCATGTCGCCAAGTCCCCCCCCCTTGCCGGAATTTGGCCGCCGTCGAGCCCCGCCATCGCCGGAGAAGAAGCCCGACGATCTGTCCTACCAAAATTTTCCATAGAAAAATTCCCCACTGCTGCCATTGCTAGGAAGGAAGGCCCCGCCACCAAAAGGAAGTGAGGTAGGTCCCCATTACCCATCTTACGACGTTGCCGATGTCTCTACGCATCCGTTTTCTTCGCCCCCTTCGACCAGAAACTTTTACGTGTGGACAGATCGTGTTTTGATCGATTTTTGATGGTGGAATTGATCTAGATCTTGAGTCAAGATCATCACCACTTCGACACTTGATCCCTACACCCTTGTTCATCATAAAACCCCATGAAAGCCAAAAACATGCAAGAACACGTACAAACTTGATTAATAAAACGGCACCATAGGATTTGCATCCATCTACTCCATTGCATCTTGAGTAAAGTTGTGCATGATGATTGATTGTTGTGAATTTTGTATGTGCGTGATTGTGAGTAGAAGAACAAGATCAAGAGGCCATCTACGAGGAACTACAGCACCAAGACTTCGAGACGCTTGAACAAAAAGAACCACGGGAGCAAGGCAAGTGCCCCTTGACCATATTGATCCCATGTTTTAAAACTGTTTTGTTTGCAAAAACTCGTACGCTTGAGTCAACTTGATGGGACACCCTTTTATAGGAGTTTACTAGTTTTGTTAACCATCCTTGTTGCCGGAAAAGTTGATGAGTCGGCTTTTTGGTTCGCTTAATTCACAGGATACGGGAAGCTGAAATAAAACATGTATAGCTACTGCACTCATATGAATAATGATGATGAGATTTTGATTATGTTAATGGGCATGGAATCAGGGAGATCTAGGCAAGCTTGGTTCGTGGATGTTGCTGGATGAGATGATGGTACTTGCCATAGATCTAAGGACCGGTTCATGCGAGAATATGTCAGGAAAACAGTGCCACCACAAGGCCAAGTATGGGTGCGGCTTAGCTGATTAATTAGATGTGTTGCTAGCTTGTTATGGACCGTGGATGGCACATGGAATGGGAGTCGAGGAGGACTGCCCTGGGAATTGCATGACACAAGAGGGGGCCCGTGGGTTGGAGAATGGTGATTCGAGCCTGCCGGTGAAACCTCAGTGAGTCCATACATCTAGTAGCCCTTCTGTAAAGGCTATTTTGTGATCTCTTGGCCATACACCGACGGTTGTGTACTGGTATAATTGAGGTTCTGCAGTCGCCGACGGGTGACAAAATCATGAACATATGGGTAAAGTGGTGCCACCTCTGTAGAGTGTAAAACTATCATGATAGCCGTGCTTCCGGTCACAAGCACCTGACCAACTTCCATGATTAGAGGGAAAACTTAGGATGGATATTCGGTATGGTTATGGTATGGTCATTGGGATTGGATTTGGGACTGTTTTGAGTCATGACAATGAGTTTGGTTTTGGTTATATGAATATGAGATGGTTATGAATATTTATGAGCATGAGATGAACTTGAGAAAGATTAATGGCTGGATGAGACTTGATAAATGGTGAATTGTGATGAGAGAATGTTGCTGAATTACTTGATTATAATGGGATAAATTTCACCTAGAAATATTTGCTGTTTTTACCATGTTTGTGAAATAAAATTTGCTTGCTGCAATGAGCCTTTTTATTCCATACCTTGTTGTAAGCTACATGTCATACTTTTCCCGCACTTGCTGAGTACAACATGTACTCACCCTTGTATTACCACATAAACATCAGCTACAGGAGATGGGTACTTCGAGGACCATGTGGAGTACTAGGCGTGCGAACTACCGTCAACATGCCTGTGGAGTCGAAGATGGAGCCTGCTGTCTTTAGTTGTTTCCGCTGTCGTTTAGAGACTTCCGCTGCAAGAATAAGTTAGAGACTCATGAGTGAGACTTTGAGTTATTGTAATAATGTACTTAAACACTATTTATTCATGGTTATATTCTGAATTCAGTTTGTGGATTACATGTGTATGTGTGATGAACATCCTGGGCACACATATGCATTCACTTGGTTCTATTTTCGGAACCGGGTTTCACAGATTGGTATCAGAGCCACGTTGACCATAGGATGCAAGCCTAGGTAGAATGGACACTCTAAAACACATAGGAACACCCCTCTAAACTGCTATTTTTGAAAATTGCTTGCTGCTGCACTTTACTTGTCAATTCAGCCACCGCAAAGTGCTATTTTCAGCCCCTCTTTTCTCTTCTTTTGGACAGCAACAGTTTTGCTTTCTTGCTCCATAGCTTCTAAAGTTTTGGAGTTATTTCTTCCTTCTCTAAAGTTTCTCATGTCTTATTTATAGATGCCGGTGACCAGGAGCACAGCACGCATAAGAACTCGTCCACCACCACGTGGGAGTGCTCTTAACCCCATTGAGGTGTCCGATGGACCATATTGGGAGGAAGTGAAGACGGAACCTCATGATAAAGAGGAAGTCAATAGCGCTATGCATGAGGAAGAGGACCCGGAAGAGGTGGAACCATTCGAAGATGATATGGAGGATGATCCACAAGAACGGCATTGGTACGAACCTCAGGAGGAATTTCACACGGGCTTACACCTCGTGGAGCCTCATGAAGCTATGTCGGGAGGAGATGAATCTGAAGAGGAGCCACCCCTTGCTGAGACCAATAATGAAGGCGATGAACGGGCCAACCTTTCAGTTCAAGAATTTCGGTTTGACGGAATGGAAGGAGGACACATATCTAAGGAGCTCAAAGAATTTCTGGATTGCTGCAGCCTATACCCGGAATATCTTCTCAAGAAAGTCCCTCGTCTCGAACATGAAGAGTGGAAGGCTGAAGTAACCATCCTATCTAACGGTAGGGTTGTCACTCGACACTTCGCACCACATGGAGAGCTACAAGGGCAGAAGCTATCAAAATGCTGCATGGGATGCACTCACCGGACTGTGCTACGCCTTCCGTGAGCAGCTTGAGAACACTACTTTTGAGCTGCACCCGTATCGGAAGAGTGGTACAAGGGAGATCATTGGACCTCATGGATGAGATCTTTCCAACCCACAAGCTGCTGACAAGTCTCAGAGGTTGCTCGTGAAGTTCAGAAACCGCTATGCAAGCACACAAGAAGACATCCGTTACCTCTGAAAGAAGCTGTACTTGTTGGAAAAACAAGAGGAGACTCATGCCAACGCGAGAGCAAATGGAGCACCAGCGTCATCTGTCCCTACATGGACTGCCGACTCACCATGGCGTGCGCCCATATATGGACCACCCCAGTCACACGGCGAGAACAGCACCGATTCTCACGATTAAGTTTAGGTTTCCATTGGATAAAACTGTGATAGGAACGCTTAGATCATAGTAGCTTGAATAAGAATGGTGTGCTGAATTTTTGTGATGATTGCTTATGTTTGTGTGCTTGGGTGTGAGTTGTGGGACGCTTCTGCGAAAGTACACATCCACACATAGTAGAGAGATGTGAGATGCTTCGGCACTTGTTCACATCCTCGTATAGGATGATATTAATGAAAGAAGTTGCTTAGTTCATACACCTTGATGCATATAGTTAGGAAATCACTTCTTCAATTTTGAATTCTATCCGAAAGTAAGCCTTAAAATAAGGGGGGTAGACTTTCTTGCCAACGTTATTGTCCTAGATTCCCAAGGGATTGACATAATACTTGGAATGGACTGGTTAAGCAAGCACAACAGAGTGATTCAATGTGCTGAGAGGATCGTGCAGTTGACAAGTGAGCACGATACTCGTATTGAGTTCAAGGCAGCCCAACCAGCAACCGAGAAGGCAGTGCTGAACCATATCGAATAAGCGACATTAGAAAGCATTCTGGTGGTTCAAGAATATTCAGATGTGTCCCCAGAAGAACTTCCAGGTATACCGCCTGACCAGGACATTGAATTTGCCATTGATTTAGTACCCCAAAATGCACCTATAGCGAAGAGGCCATATAGGATGCCCGCTAATGAACTAGTGGAGCTCAAGAAGCAAATTCAGGAGCAGCTAGGAAAGGGTTTTATACGCCCAAGCTCATCACCGTGGGGAGCCCCCGTGCTCTTCGTAGACAAAAAGGATGGAACTCAAAGGATGTGTGTGGACTATAGGTCTCTCAATGAGGTGACGATCAAGAATAAATATCCGCTGCCCCGTATAGAGGACCTGTTCAACCAAATGAAAGGTGCCCGAATTTTCTCCAAGATTGATCTTCGGTCGGGATACTTCTAGCTGAAGATTAAGCCCTCCGACATACCCAAAACTGCATTTCGAACACGGTATGGTTCGTATGAATATACTGTTATGTCTTTTGGGTTAACGAATGCACCCACATACTTTATGTACCTCATGAATAAGGTCTTCATGGAGTACTTATACAAGTTCGTCGTGGTTTTCATCGACGATATCATGGTGTAATCAAAGAGCGAGGAAGAACACGAAAAACACCTGAGGTTAACATTGCAGAAACTGCGAGAGCATCAATTGTATGCTAAGTTCAGCAAGTGTCAATTTTGGCTAAAGGAGATATCGTTCCTAGGCCACATTATCTCCGAAGAAGGAGTATCAGTTGATCCCGGAAAAGTGGGAGATGTTTTGAAGTGGAACCAACTGCAGAATGTGAGAGATATTCGGAGTTTCCTTGGGATGGCTGGATACTACCGCTGGTTCATCAAGGATTTCTCCAAAATATAGAAGCCTATGACTGAATTGCTAATGAAGGGGAAATCATTTCAGTGGACACCAGCGTGTCAAGACAGCTTTGAAGAACTAAAGAAGAGATTAACAACAGCGCCGGTTTTGGTATTGCCGGATGTGAGCAAGAGCTTCGACATACATTGTGACACATCAAGACAAGGGCTTGGATGTGTGCTCATGCAAGGAGGACAAGTGGTAGCCTATGCATCGAGACAACTAAAGAAACATGAGCTGAATTACCCCACACACGACTTGGAACTTGCAACTGTGGTACATGCCTTGAAGATTTGGAGACATTATATCCTTGGCCACCGATGTGAGATCTACACGGATCAAAAAAGCCTCAAGTATATATTCACGCAAATGGATCTGAATTTGAGGCAACATCGATGGTTGGAACTCATCAAGGATTATGATGTTGGAATCAACTATCAACCCGGAAAGGCCAATGTAGTAGCTAATATGTTGAGCCGAAAGGGAGCATGTCACCAACTCACGGTTCGAAAGCTGCCACCCGAGCTGCACAAGGAGTTCGAACGGTTACATCTCAGGTTCTTGAACGAGATGGAGGTGATAGAACTGAACTCCTCGCTGGAACAAGAGATACGAGATGGCCAAGCAACGGATGCGAAAATCAAGAAAATTAAGGAAAGAATCTGACAAGGCATAGAAAAGGATTTCAAGGAAGACGAGAAAGGCACACTTTGGTTAGGGAAAAGGATTTGTGTGCCTAATGTGAAGCACATCCGCGACACGATATTAAAGGAGGCACATGACTCACCTTATTCCATACACCCCGGCTGTACAAAAATGTACAAGGACTTGAAAACTTGCTATTGGTAGGATGGTATGAAAAGGGACATAGCTGAATATGCTGCCTTATGCGATACGTGCCAACGGTTGGAGGCCGAACATCAAAGACCCTCTGGATTGTTGCAGGCATTGAAAGTACCCGAGTGGAAGTGGGAAGACATCAGCATGGATTTCATCATAGGATTGCCACATACTCAATCGGGTTACGACTCTATCTGGGTTATCATGGACCGATTGACAAAAACATCCCATTTCCTTCCTGTTAGAACCACGTACCGCGTCGCACAACTAGCCGAGCTGTATATGGAGCAAATAGTGTGTCGCCATGGAGTTCCGAAAAGGATAGTTTCAGATCGGGGTTCTCAATTTACCTCTAGGTTCTGGAAGAAGCTGCATGAAGCCATGGGTACACGACTTAATTTCAGCTCCGCTTATCACCCGCAAACCGACAGGCAAACTGAGAATACAAATCAAATTTTGGAAGACATGTTGAGAGCTTGCTCCTTGAAACATGGGCGTAGTTGGTATAGGAGCTTGCCGTATGCTGAATTCTCATACAACAACAGCTATCAAGCCAGCTTGAAGATGTTACCTTTCGAAGCATTGTATGGTAGACGGTGTAGAACGCCGCTGTTCTGGAATAAGATCGGAGAAAGCCGAGTGTTTGGACCCGAAGTGCTGCAAGACGCCGAGAAGCAAGTCCAAACGATACGAGAAAACTTTAAGGCTGCTCAGTCACGATAAAAAGGTTATGCGGACAATAGGCGAAGAAAATTAACCTTCGAAGTGGGAGATTTCGTGTATCTTAAGGTATCGCCTATCCGAGGCCAACGATGGTTCAACGTCAAAGGTAAGTTAGCACCTCGCTATATCGGGCCATTAAAGATTTTGGGCAAGCGAGTAGAAGTAGCCTATCAACTAGAGCTGCCAACGCACCTCTCTGACGTGCACGATGTATTTCACGTATCCCAACTCAAGAAGTGCTTAAGAGTACCGGAAGAACAAGTACCGATGGATGAGCTCAAATTTCAAGAGGATCTGACCTATGCGGAACACCCCGTCAATATTTTGGATGTGAAGGAAAGAGTCATGAGAAATAAAGTAATCCGTTGGTGCAAGGTACAATGGAGCCATCACACGGAAGCCGAAACTACATGGGAGCGTGAGGAAGATCTCAAGGAAAAATTCCCTCATCCATTATCCACTCTATCAAATATCGAGGATAAGATTCAGCTTAATGGGGGTAGGTTTGTAACACCCTCAAATTCATCTCCATGCATTGCATACATTTTTCATGTAGAGAAGCATTATAAAAGAAGTAGAAATGGAGAAAGAACCCTAGAAATGGAGAAAGAACTATAGAAATGGAGAAACAACCCTAGAAATGGAGAAAGAACCATAGAAATGAAGGAACCATAGAAATGGTGGAAAAACCACATAAACGGAGAACAGAATATAGAAATGGAGAATGGGGCATCTAAATGGAGAAGGGAAATATAGAAATAGAGAATGGGGTATAGAAATGGAGAGGGGAATGTAGAAATGGAGAATGGGGCATAGAAATGGAGAGGGGAATGTAGAAATGGAGAATGGGACATACAAATGGAGAGGGGAATGTAGAAATGGAGAATGGGACATAGAAATGGAGAGGGGAATGTAGAAATGGAACAAGTGACATAGAAATGCTGAGGAATGGGAAAAAGATAGCTTAAATGAGCCATTCCCAAATTTCCCCAAAATTTACAAATTCCCAAATTCCACAAAAGGGGAATTTCCCCCACATTTGGAGGGAATTTTCCCCAAATTGGCCGCACCAATTAAAGGGGAGACCCCCTGGCCACAACCCTTAAGGGGGGAAACCCTATTCCCCACCTTTAGGACTCTTTTGTTAAGTCCCCCACCTCTAGGACTCTTTGGTTAAATCCCCCACCATTAGGACTCTTTCTTTCCACCTTTAGGACTCTTTGGTTGAGTCCCATCTTGCTAGGACTCTTTGTTTCCACCCCTAGGACTCTTTTCCCCCTTATAAATATAACCCCACCCCCTGGCCGCACCCCTCTCCCTTTTGGTAGTCCCCCCCTGCTGCCAAGCCCCCTTCCTTGCTGCCAAGTCGCCATGTCCCCCCCCCCTTTGCCGGAATTTGGCCGCCGTCGAGCCCCGTTGAGCCCCGCCGTTGCCGGAGAAGAAGCCCGACGATCTGTCCTAACAAAATTTTCCATAGAAAAAATCTCCACTGCTACCATTGCTAGGAGGAAGGCCCTGCCACCAAAAGGAGGTGAGGTAGGTCCCCATTACCCATCTCACGACATCGCTGCTATTTCTACGCATCCGGTTTCTTCGCCCCCTTCGAGCAGAAACTTTTACGTGTGGACAGATTGTGTGTTGATCGATTTTTGACGGTGGAATTGATCTAGATCTTGAGTCAAGGTCATCACCACGTCCACACTTGATCCCTACACCCTTGTTCATCATAAAACCCCATGAAAGCCCATTAAAACATGCAAGAACACGTACAAACTGGATTAATAAAACAGCACCATAGGATTTGCATCTATCTACTCCATTGCATCTTGAGTAAAGTTGTGCATGATGATTGATTGCTGTGAATTTTTTATGTGCACAATCGTGAGTAGAAGAACAAGCTCAAGAGGCCATCTACGAGGAACTACAGCACCAGGACTTCGAGACGCTTGAACAACAAGAACCACAGGAACAAGGCAAGTGCCCCTTGACCATATTGATCCCATGTTTTGAAACTGTTTTGTTTGCGAAAACTCGTACGCTTGAGTCAACTTGATGGGACACCCTTTTATAAGAGTTTACTAGTTTTGTTAACCATCCTTGTCGACGGGAAAGTTGATGATTCGGGTATGGTCGTCTTTCCTTTTTGCTTCGCTTAATTCACGGGATACGGGAAGCTGAAATAAAACATGTCTAGCTACTGCACTCATATGAATAATGATGATGAGATCTTGATGATGTTAATGGGCATGGAATCGGGGAGATCTAGGCAATCTTGGTTTGTGGATGTTGCTGTATGAGATGGTGGTACTTGCCGTAGATCTAAGGATCGGTTCATGCGAGAATATGCTAGGAAAACAGTGCCACCACAAGGCCGAGTATGGGTGCGGCTTAGCTGATTAATTAGGTGTGTTGCTAGCTTGTTATGAACTGTGGATGGCGTGGGGAACGGGAGTCGAGGAGGACTGCCCTGGGAACTGCATGACACAAGAGGGGGCCCGTGGGTGGGAGAATGGTGATTCGAGCCTGCCAGTGAAACCTCAGTGAGTCCATACATCTAGTAGCCCCTTTGTAAAGGCTATTTTGTGATCTCTTGGCCATACACCGACGGTTGTGTACTGGTATAATGGAGGTTCTGCAGTCACCGACGGGTGACGAAATCAAGAACTTGTGGGTAAAGTGGTGCCACCTCTGCAGAGTGTAAAACTATCATGATAGTCGTGCTTCCGATCACAAGCACCTGGTCAACTTCCATGATTAGAGGGAAAACTTGGGATGGTTATTCGGTATGGTTATGGTATGGTCATTGGGATTGGATTTGGGAGTGTTTTGAGTCATGACAATGAGTTTGGTTTTGGTTATATGAATATGATATGGTTATGAATATTTATGAGCATGAGATGAACTTGAGAAAGATTAATGGCTGGATGAGACTTGATAAATGGTGAATTATGATGAGAGAATGTTACTGAATTACTTGATTATGATGGGATAAATTTCACCTAGAAATATTTGCTGTTTTTATCATGTTTGTGAAATAAAATTTGCTTGCTGCAATGATCCTTTTTATTCCATACCTTGTTGTAAGCTACATGTCATACTTTTCCCGCACTTGCTGAGTACGATATGTACTCACCCTTGCATTATCACATAAACATCAGCTACAGGAGATGAGTACTTCGAGGACCATGTGGAGTACTAGGCGTGCGAACTACCGTCAACATGACTGTGGAGTCGAAGATGGAGCCTGCTGTCTTTAGTTGTTTCCACTGTCGTTTCGAGACTTCCGCTGCAAGAATAAGTTAGAGACTCATGAGTGAGACTTTGAGTTATTGTAATAATGTATTTAAACACTATTTATTCGTGGTTATATTCTAAATTCAGTTTGTGGATTACATGTGTATGTGTGATGAACATCCTGGGCACACATATGCATTCACTTGGTTCTATTTTTGGAACCGGGTGTCACAATAGTAATCCGAGAAGGAGATTGTCAGTGGGTAGTAACTACCTTCCCAGTCGGTCTATAGAGGAAATTCATTAATAAGGGAAAGATGATTATACTAGATTTTGCTTATTCTTCATGACTTACACCTTCTTTACTAGGGACGATGTACTGCCGCTTCATTAAGTCTCCCGACTCAGGCTTCGCAAAAAAACCCTACACGGAGAAATTGGACAACAATTGAAACAAATGGCGAGCCATGAAATTGAAAATACCAAAAACAAACAAGACGGAAAAGCAAAACTACAGAGCGACCGTTGTGCCATATTTACATACATGGGGGTGGTTCTTGTGCCACGCCAAGCGCTCCTCCTTGAATCGGCCACGCGCCAAGTCGTTAACAAAGTTCCCATCCATGAATTATGATGATGATGTAGAATAGGAGGGAGTAGTGATGGAGATGATGACGACAGCGATGGTGAACAGTGGACGGAAGGCGGCGGTCGCACTAGAGTTGGTCGATCGCTAAAGTGTTCGAAGAGAGAGTGGCTAGAGTTGGACGGAAGGGAAACTCGTGGCCCGAGGAGGAGGAGGTGCGGAGAACTTAATTGCGGCTGGTGATGAAGAGACGGGCGAGATAAAAGCGCATCTTCCATTGTTGACACAGGGAGACGAGCGGCCCGAGGAGGAAGAGCTGCGGAGAACTTAATTTCGGCCAGTACGGTGGTGCAGAGAGAAGTGTGACTGGCGTGCGAGATCCTCCTTACTCCTCGAAGATGAATTAAACACCGTCTGCAAAGAGGTATTATGACATGTGGTTTTTAATATAGGACCGCCTGTGAAAAAAAAAGAGGGCGGCTGGAGTTGGACAAAAGGGAAACGCGTGAACCGAGGCGGAGGAGGTGCGGAGAACTTAATTGCGGCCGTTTGTGAAGAGACGGGTGAGATAAAAACGCATCTTCCGTTATTTACACAGGGAGGCAAGCAATCCGAGGAGATAGACCTGCGGAGAACTTAATTTTGGCTAGTACGGTGGTGCAGAGAAGTGCGACCGGCGTGCGAGACCCTCCTCCCTCCTCGAAGATGAATTAAACACCGCCTGCAAAGATATGTTATCGCAGGCGGTTTTTAATATAGAAGCGCCTGCGAGAAAAGTTTACTAAGTTTATTAAGTTTAGGATTAATGAGAAGTAACACGAGACAAACCCATGGTAACATCTGGTTAGAAGAGTAACAGGGAACAAACATACGGTAACATCGATACCAGAGTAACATGGGACACATCAAGGATAACATACATTGTCCACAAAAATTGAAGAATATGACTTCGAGTTTAGAACAGAATAACTAATATGAAAGCACGTCGAGGAGTTATCACATCCAACCATGGTTCCTTGCCATTCGACGGTGCCGGCTCTTCTTCTTATCACTAAGTATTTTGGAATTGGAGATCCCAACTTCCATAACATGACGTTGTATGGATTTCATGTCTTCCCATTTCCATTTGCGCTACAAGTTGGGACAGAATGGGCATATCAGGTAGCCGCTGGGGTGCTCAATTTTGCGCAGATCATTGCAGTGTGGGACTAGCAATTTGTAGCCATGATACCTGTCATCATCAGAGTCCGTGCTGATGTACCCTGGCGAGGGGCACTGCTCCCGGACCGGAGATGGCGAGGAAGCCTTATGGGAGAGCAGCAGCATGCAAATCTCGTAAGAGGTATATGCATCGATGCAGGCATACTCCACCTGCTGTGGCGACAGGATCTCCTTATCCCACTTATCACACTTGATGTCCTTCAACTTGTCGATGTGCACATTCATCACCTTGAGCGCCAGGGTCTTGAGCGACACCGACATGAGTTCCGACCGGTGCAGCACCTTCACGGCGAGGTCCCGGAGCTCAACCACATTTTCTACCTCAAAGCCATATTCCTCGAGCTGCCGCTTTACGTCGCTACTGATACTGACGCCGGAAAATCTGTTGTGCAGATAGGCGAAGAAGTTTTTCAGGGCACTCTCCAGGACATAGTCCGTGGGAATGATCTAGAAGACGAGGCAGTGGCAGCCCACACAGAGCTGCAGGATGGCCGTCTTGTACGACTTGCGCCCGTCCGGGTTCTTGACGTTGTACCACTCTGTGTCCAGGCCGATGATGAGGGGCCCCAGGTTGTTCTTGCGAACCTGCAAAAGGAAGTGCTCGACATCGGCGCCAAAGGACGTGACGGTGGTTTCGATCACGGTGCCGTTCAACATGACCTTGGTGGTATAGGTCGCCAACTGTGTTGGCGGAGCCGCCGGGACTAGAGACGACCATCAGAAGCGGTTCACCGGCGGGCCACCAGAATGTTGCAGCTTAGCTCCCTGGTTGTTCGCCGGTGGGCCACCAGAAGGTTGCCGCTTGGCTCCAGCGCTTGACTCCGGGAGCGCCAGCGACGACTGCTTGCATTTTTCGCCTTGATGATCACCAGCGGGGAGACGAGACGAGGATCCTGCATACGCCATGGTTGTGAAGAGCGAGGAAGATGGAAGGGCACTGCGAGGAAGATGAGGAAGGGCGCTGCGAGGAAGATGAAGAAGGGTGCGACAACTGCTTATTATAAAGGCGTTTCAGATTCTAGCGGTTGCAGCACCGTTGACGAGGCGCCATAACTGAATGATGGATAATTTGAATTTTGACATGTTGGATTGCTTTAAAAATTAACAAAATTCATAAATGTATAGATAAGACAATATGTTCATACAAACCAGCTTTCAGTGGAAGATCCATTTTTTAAGAGATATGACAATCTGAATAATATGTGCATATAAATTAATGCTATATTTACCAAAACATAAAAATGTTACCTATATAAGTTTTAACCTTTTTATTCCATCTACTATATATTAATTTTTGAAGAATATAGAAAAAAGAATATTGAGTTTGGACTTAATTTGCAGAATCTATACATGTTTGAGTATTTACATTAGAATCTAGATAAAAATGAAGCAAAGGAAGAAGTAACTGAAGAGCAGACCTATGGAGAGATAATTATCGCATGCGGTTTTTAATATAGAACCGTTTTACTAAGTTTAGCATTAATTAATATTCTTGATCAAAATAAGGGGGCTTGTAAAAGGCCAAACTCTAAGTTCTTGTAATGTGATTTAGTATTACAGGTGCCCATTAAATTTCACTTGGAAAAACCTTTGAAATTGGTCAGAACATGAAAAACAAATAAATAGTTTATTTATCATTTTTGTATCTTGCATAATATATTGATTTTGTGATTACATTTTTCTATGGGACTTTTTAGTCATCATACCAACCTCTATAATTTTTTTAGATTTTTCCAAAATTGTTTGAATCAATGTGTGTTCAAAATTTGAAGAATGCCTCATATGTATATGAGTATTTCATTAGAATGATGGATAATTTGAATTTTGACATGTTGGATTGCTTTTAAAAAAATAACAAAATGCATACATGTATAGATAAGACAATATGTTCATACAAACCAATTTTCAGTGGAAGATCCATTTTTTTAGGAGATATGACAATCTGAATAATATGTGCATATAAATTAATGCTATATTTACCAAAACATAACAATGTTACCTATATAAGTTTCAAACTTTTTGTTACAGATGGTATATATTAATTTTTGAAGATTATAGAAAAAATCATCAAGTTTGGACTTAATTTGCAGAATCTATACATGTTTGAGAATTTACATTGGAATCTAAATTAAAAACATAAATCAAAGAAAGAAGAAACTGAAGAGCAGACCTATGAAAAGGCAATTATCGCAGGCGGTTTTTAATATAGAACCGCCTATGAAAAAAGTTTATTAAGTTTAGGATTAATTAATATTCTTGATCAAAATAATGGGGCCTGTAAAAGCCCAAATTCCAAGTTCTTGTGATATAATTTAGTATTACAGGTGCCCATTAAATTTCATTTACAAAAACCTTTGAAATTGGTTAGAACATAAAAAATAAATAAATAGGATATTTGTCATTTTTGTATCTTGCATAATACATTTATTTTGCGAGTTCATTTTCCTATGGGACTTTTTAGTCATCATACCAACCTCTATGATTTTTTTCAGATTTTTACAAGATTGTTTGAATAAATGTGTGTTCAAAATTTGAAGAATGTCTCATATTATATGAGCATTTCATTAGAATGGGGGATAATTTGAATTTTACATACGGGATTGATTTGAAAAAATTAACAAAACTTATACATGTATAAATAAGACAATATGTTATACAAACCAACTTTCAGTGGAAGACCTTTCTTTAGCAGATATGACAATATGAATAATATGTGCCTATCAATTAATGCTATATTTACCAAAATATAACAATGTTATCTATGTAAGTTTTAACCTTTTTGTTCCATCTGGTATATATTAATTTTTGAAGAATATAGAGAAAAGAATCATCGAGTTTGGACTTAATCTGTAGAATCTACACATGTTTGAGTATTTACATTAGAATCTAAATAAAAAATAAAGTAAAGGAAGAAGAAACTGAAGAGTAGACCAATGAAGAGGCAATTATCGCAGTCGATTTTTAAATATAGAACCACCTATAAAAGAAGTTTACTAAGTTTAGAATTAATTAATATTCTTGATCATAACAAGTGGGCTTGTAAAAGCCCAAATTTCAAGTTCTTGTAATATGATTTAGTATTACGTGTGCCCATTAAATTTCACTTGGATAAACCTTTAAAATAGGTCAGAACATGAAAAACAAATAAATAGATATTTCTCATTTTTGTATCTTGCATAATACCCTGATTTTTTGAGTGCATTTTTTATGATACTTTTTAGTCATCATACCAACCTCCATGTTTTTTTAGATTTTTACAAAATTGTTTGAAATAATGTGTGTTTAAAATTTGAAGAATGCCTCATATGTATATGAGCATTTCATTAGAATGAGGGATAATTTGAAATTTGACATGTTGGATTGCTTTGAAAAATTAACAATATTCATACATGTATAAATAAGACAATATGTTCATACAAACTAACTTTCAGTGGAAGACCCTTTTAGGAGATATGACAATCTGAATAATATGTGCATATAAAGTAATGCTATATTTACCAAAATATAACAATGTTACCTATATAAGTTTTGACATTTTTGTTCCATCTGGTATATATTAATTTTTGAAGAATACAGAAAAAAGAATCATCGAGTTTGGACTTAATTTGTAGAATCTATACATGTTTGAGTATTTACATTAGAATCTATATAAAAATTGAAGCAAAGGAAGAAGAAACTGAAGATCAGACCTATGAAGAGTCAATTATCACAGACGATTTTTAATATAGAACCGTCTGTGAAAAAAATTGCTAAGTTTAGGATTAATTAATATTCTTAATCAAAGTAAGTGGGCTTGTAAAAGCCCAAATTTCAAGTTCTTGTAATATGATTTAGTATTACAGGTGCCCATTAAATTTCACTTAGAAAAACCTTTAAAATTGGTCAGAACATGAAAAACATATAAATAGGTTATTTATCATTTTTGTATCTTGCATAATACATTGATTTTATGAGTGCATTTTTCTATTGGACTTTTTAGTCATATACCAACCTCTATGATTTTTTTTCAGATTTTTACAAAATTGTTTGCATCAATGTGTGCTCAAAATTTGAAGAATCTCTCATATGTATATGAGCATTTCATTAGAATGAGGGATAATTTGAATTTTCACATGTTGGATTGCTTTAAAAAATTAATAAAATTCATACATGTATAAAATATCTCAGGTGGTTTTGGATAAACAACCGTCTATGAAAATAGGCTTGTTAAAACAGACGTTCGTTATAGAAAACCGCCTGTGATAATGGACAATATCTAAGACAGTTTTTCCTCACAAACGGCCTGTGAAAATACACTTGTCATCAGAAGCGTTCTTTGTTTGGAACCGGACGGCTTGTGAAAATACACTTATTTTCACAATCGTTCTTTGTTTGGAACCGCATGCAATATTATAGTTATCACCTTCGGTTCCTTATATCGACCGCCCGTGAAAAAAGTGTATATATAGACTTCACGGATTCTCTACGAGCGCGACTGAGCTAGGTACAACCCGGCGGACGATATTTTTCCAAATTTTGGGGGAGGGGGCGGTTTTGTTTCCAAATCTTTTTAGAGGTAAGTCTCCTTATTGGTTATTCTATATTTTTGCTTCGTTTTCCCTTTTTTTGATGCGATTTATGGCCTCAAATTTGCAATTTATATTCTGCACCAAATTTCCTGTATTTTGTATATCTGGACAAGGATAAGAGTTAAATTAGAGTTTATATCAAAGATTTGTCTCTCCATAAGGTAAGCCTATGACCTTGCTTTGTTTTTTCTCCTTTGGGTGTAATTTGAGGTCTTGATTTTTGAATTTAGATTTTGTACGAATTTTTAAGGATTTAGAAGATCAGGAATTAGAATTAAGCTAAATATAAAATATTTTCAAAAATTTCTGTCTCCAAAAGGTATGTCTTGCTATATTGTATAAATCCTACATTTTCAAAATTTTACTTATTCTACATTGTATATATCCTACGTTTTCAAATTTTTATTAATGATACATTGTATATATCCTACATTATACAGTTTGACATAGAAGATGGACTGAGCGTGGATGTACAATATGCCAAGACCTGATCCTACATACATTACAATATTGCAAGCTTTATTGAAGCGTCCAAGAGACATGCGAAGATGCAAAAGATAGATGATATATTATATCCTTGTATCGACTGCGAAAACAAGATTGCTTGGACAGATACTGTAGTAATCCAATCGCACTTGGTGAAAAGAGGTTTTAAGAAAAATTACACAATACGGAGAGAGCATGGTGAGTAGATACACGTAAAGTGGATAATAATGACGAGAAAGTGTCAGATATTGAGGCGGGGATAATGTTCATTTCTATTATGGTCGTGACAATCATGATGATGACGACGATGAAGAGTTTGATTGTGAGGAGATGTTGCGTCACATGGAACCACATGTGCTGATTTCTATGGGAAAAAGTAAAGGCTTAAGTAAAACGGAGACATTACAGAGTTCGTCAAAGGAGCTTTTATATGATGAATCAAAGGATTGTGATAAAGAGTTTACTACGTTGCATGCAGTCCTCGAACTACTAAAGTTGAAGGTCACCCACGGATGGTCCAATTGTAGTTTCAGTGATCTTTTAAATTTTTTGGTAGAAATTTTTAAAAATACCAATAAACTATCCAGAATCACTTATAAAGCGAAGAAGCTTCTATGTCCGATGTCGCTAGGTATGACAAAAATACACGATTGTCTGAACTATTGTATTCTATTTTGTAAAGAGCATGAGCTTGCAACGAGATGCCCGATCTGCGGTGTAAGTAGATACAAGGACTACAATCACCAGTGTTGGTACCCTCAAGACCGGGTACCCTCGTGTGGAAGGTTGAAGACATTCCAAACCTCGCCTCCCTGTCGAGACGGGCCCTGGCACGGCCACGTGTCCTTGGCCCCAGACTTGGCCTCCCCGTTGAGGTAAGTTCCGGCGCTGCCACGTGTGCCCAGGCTCCGGGCCGGACCTCCCCGCTAAGGAGGGCTCCAGAGCCGCCATGTGTCCTTGGACCTGGACCTGTCCTCCCTGCTGAGGCAAGGTCCGGCGCTGCCATGTGTCCCCGGGCTCTGGGTCAGACCTCCCTACTAAGGAGGGCTTCGGAGCCGCCACGTGTCCTTGGCCCAGGACCTGGCCTCCCCGCTGAGGCAACGTCCGGCGCTGCCATGTGTCCCCGGGCTCTGGGCCGGACCTCCCCACTAAGGAGGGCTCCGAAGCCGCCATGTATCCCATGACCAGTCGTGGGCCGTAAAGACTCCAAAGTAAAGGAAGACGTGTGCCGTCCGGTAGCTCATGCAAGACTCGTGCCTTTCCCAGAAGCATGGTGCAAGGCGCACACCTCCGTCATCCGCCTCTTCACCATTACGGTGACAAGACAGGGCGGCGAAGCGTACAGCAGAACAGTGCCGCCCAACGGCACGGAGCTGCTCAGTAGAGCGAGAAGACACGGTGACAAGATGGGGTCTTCATCATCACCTGCTACCCAGCCAGAGGCACCCGATGTGGCAGGCGGTGCGCCTTGACTCCTCCGACAGCGACAATACATATATCTGTAAATGCCCTAGCTCATGTATAGGGTACGGACAGCTGCAGGGCCACCTGTCGGGCCCCGGGCCACATTATAACTGCCCTGGCCTTGGGCTATAAAAGGATCGGGGCAGCCTCCGGGCAAAGGGTTTCGAGTTCGCAACCCTGCAACCTTACGCACAAGCGCTTACACCCAAGAAACAAAAAAACCAACACTCCGTGGACGTTGGGTATTACGATCAGGCAGCCCAAACCACGTAAATCCTTGTGTTCATCTCGCCATCGTGTGGCGATGCTCAAAATCACTACGCCCCTCCTGAAAAAGAACTTCCGCGGGCTGCTCCATGGCAGACCGGAGGAAGTGTCGCAAGAAACACTTTAACATTTGGCGCACCAGGTAGGGGGCTTCTGGTTTTTGAAGTTGTTTGTGAAGCTCATGATGGTGAACATCCACTCCCTTGGAGGCACTTCCTGCCCCTCGTGCCGCCAACAGCTGAGGGAGCAGGAATCCTTATCCCGTTCTAGAGCGGGACCGACTACGCCGCTAGAAGCCCAGACAGCAACGGTGCCTGCTGCCACCCAGCGGCCTTCAGTTGCGACGGCGTCGCAAGCGCTGACCGAAGCCAGCCTGGAGAGTGCGCTGCTAGGAGCTCGCTCGCTCCTTCACAACCCCCCGAGCATGGGAGCTTTCCCGTCCGCTGCAGAGCAGTGGCGCAACGACGTCGAGCACCTGGTCGTCGCCGCGCTCAACTCGCCGTGCCACCGGAGACGGCGGCCAGAGTCGGTACCGCTTTCATCAAGGACAGCGGCAATCCACTCGACGGTGACGTCAAGGCTCTCCACCACAGATACCAAAGCCGATCTGGACCACCACCGTCGGAAAGAAGATGGTCGCACCACCATCGAGCGACAGCGCGAGTGGCGTCGCAACCTCGAGGAGGCGTATGGTACCCCAGGTGCCATGCGCCCCATCTACACAAGCCAGAAGCCCGTCTCCCCAGGATCAGTGGGAGGCTGCATGGATTTTTCCCTGCACCTTTGTGTGGCCTTGTGGCCGCGTAAGTTCCGGCCACACTTGCCGGAGAAGTTCGACGGGACAGTCAACTCCATCGAGTTCCTGCAGATCTACTCCACGGCCATCCTATCTGCAGGAGGGGATGAGGCCATCATGGCCAACTACTTCCCCGTGGCCTTCACCGGGTCAGTCTGGTCATGGCTCATGAACTTGCCCCAGGAGTCTATAACCTCCTGGGAAGAGATGTGCCGTCAGTTCATGGCCAACTTCGGGAGTTCCTACATCCGGCCAGGCACGGAGGCCGACCTCCACGCCCTGCAACAACAACCAGGAGAGTTGCTGCGCTCCTTCACCCAGCGTTTCTCACAGGTTAGGAACACCATACCACGTATCTCGAATGTCTCTGTGGTAGTTGCCTTCAGGCAGGGCGTAAGAGATAAGAAGATGCTCAAGAAGCTGGCCACGCACGACGTGCAAGACGTCTCGGAGCTCTTCAGCCTGGTGGACAAGTGCGCCAAGGCCGCGGAGAGCAGCAACTGGCACACACCGTCTGGCAAGGGGAAGGCTAGTGGATCCGCGTCTGGAGCCGCAGTACAGAGCAGTGGCAAGAAGAACAAGACCGGAGGAAGGGACAAGCCTCCGGTCGGGGCACCCACTACCGCTCTGGTAGCGGCCAGAGGGGGCCGGACCCCGCGCCTAGACAAGCGCTCGCGGACGTCGTCCGCTGGCGATGACGGTCACTGGTGCCCAGTACACGACACCGGAAGCCATGGTGCTAACGATTACCGCGAGATCAAGAAGCTTGCGGAACACTACCTTGAGCTGCAACAGCAGCGGCCGCGCCAAGATGGTGCACCCTACCGTCGGCGGGAGGAAAAAAAAAAGGCCAAACCTGAGGCCGTCGCTGAGCAGGGTATGGAGTATCAAGACGCCGAGAGGGCGTTGAAAGCCGCATACGGCCACTCCGACTCCAGCGACCACAAGGAGCGAAGCAAGACGCTCTATGCCTAACCAGGCGTTCCATTCCTCCGTCGTGCGACAAGGGAAAACACCCTCTTACATTGGTGTAGGAGGTCGAGGCCGCCCTCCCCCAGAACATGCCAGGGGCTCACTCAACATCCATACATACGACGAAGCCACGCAGAACCAACTTCTGCGTGAAGAAATCGACCTCGTGGCAGACGACCTTTCAACAAAAGCCTCGTATATGGGCTCCGGTCCCCGAAGGTGTCTTTGAAAGGAAGCTGTTGCGTTCAACAGCCTATCCTGCTGAACAAGGCAAAGAGGGCGAATCCAGCACCTCGAAGCTGGCAGTCCCGATGGCCCTGCAACCATGGCGCCCGCCAAGGATTGTATGCGTCACCGGGGACTCCGTGCAACCCAGCGCCCAAGATCTAGAAGCTCAAGTAGGACCTGATGCATGGATCATGGAGGTCCGGGCCTATTTGAAGGACAATATCATTCCCGATGAACATTTATCCGCTGAACGGATCGTTCATATGGCTAAAATATACACACTAGTAGATGGGGATCTCCACTGGCGTGGCGCCGACAACGTCCTATTTAGGTGCATAACCCGGGAGGAGGGCTGCGAGCTGCTTGCAGAGATCCAGGGAGGCGAGTGCGGAAACCATGCTTCATCCCGCACGCTGGTCGGTAGAGCCTTCCGGCATGTATTCTACTGGCCGACAGCTCTCCTGGGTGCCGTCGTGCGACAAGGGAAAACACCCTCTTACATTGATGTAGGGGGTCGAGGCCGCCCTCCCCCCAGAACACGCCAAGGGCTCACCCGACGTCCAGACATACGATGAAGCCACAATGAACCAGCTTCTGCGTGAAGAAATCAACCTTGTCGACGAGGCATGTCGCTAGAGTGTGGGGGACCGAACTGGCCCCGGCAGAACCTCGTTGTGTGGTGCCGTGATATGCGGCACCGAACAGCACACGGGTCGAGGAAACACATCACTTTACATAAACCATTTGCTGAAGCGTACAAGAGTATTTTACAAATACTTATCTCAAAATAAGCTACAGCGGAAGACTATAATTCTCACGACTCATTTCTAACTTAGCAACAAAGAAACAGTCCAGCCCGCTGACGTTTCTTACAAGCAACACGAAGAGCAAACTGCAGCAGCGAGGATGCTCTTGAGTAATCACTCGGAGGTTTCCGAGTCTCATCGACATCCCTTCTCATAAGCATGAAGTCAATCCTGCAAAACAACTTGGATAGCATCCGTGAGCATAACGCTCAGCAAGACTTAACCGTCATCCTAGTCATGAAACTCTACATGAGGTTATGAACATAAAGTAGGATGGCATAATGCATAATAAACTCGCCTAAAAGTGAATCCTTACCTTCAGATATTAGTTTGCAGCAATTTTAAAGTAACCTTGGGCACGCCACATCGGGAGTCCACAATCAAAAAAGAAACGCTTTCCCTGATGTAATTTGCTCACGGTGGAATTGAATCGAGTTTGCTCTAACTATTCATCAAAGATACATCACAAAGATAGTATAAACTTCAAGCCATAATGATTAGTTCCTTTCAAATGCAAGTTCTTACTACGTCACGACTGTGAGAACAAGTATGCTCGGTACTTTCCGCGAGCGACGGTGATTCAAATCAATTACACCTGGACTACACGACACGTACGCACGTACTCGACGTTGCCTACAGCAACCATCACTGACGTTGTACGTAGCAGCCTTTCCCCCATTTCACCCACATTGAATCGATCAAATCGCCCCGTACAGTAGCCACTCTTATGGTGCACCTACCGACATGAGATGTCATGAGAATGTTACCCACATACTGCACATCGGCCGTCTCGCCTGAGGCGACCCGAAAAGGCTCAACGCAAGCTTCCCAAGGTACATCGGTTTACTGGGTCCCATATAGCCAGCATCAGTTTGGTACACAACTAAAACTTGTTCAACAGGGCCGCATACGGATTAGTCCTTGACCGACACAGACAGGTCCATAGCACCCAGGCCCCTATTTCCTGCTGCCCCTACAACCTTCCGGTCTCAACTTTAACTTGCTACACATTTTCTGAACCAATCCCGTATGCCCCTGTTGTCCCTGATCATGCGAGTAGCTTCTCACCACTCGACTTCTACCGAACCTTACTTAAGCATGGCAGTTCTACACGGTGAAAGACACCTACCCAATACTCCATGGGTTCATTTGGTCATGCAAGAGGAGTATCAAACAACTAGACCTAATGCACATTTCATATCTTAACCGAAAGTGAATACAAAGTAAAAACTTAAAAGCTGTTAAATGCAAACCGGAGCTTGCCTGTTTTGCAGGGTAGTAGTATATAAGCAGTTAGTGATCCTTCCTGATCAACCTTGATTCTCCGGAGTTTGATCCACTTCAATGAAACACTCCTTTGATTCCCCTTCGTCGTGAATCCTAATGAAATGTATATGCACAATTTTTATAGAATGCAATGGAAAGAAGTTAAGACTTGATTTCTTAGGAACAGAGGTTGTGTGGAAATGCCAAGAATGGCTTGGTTTGCCTCTGTTGTGCAAACAAACAGGAATGAACTCACTTGGTCTTGGTGTTTTAGTTATACATTAACCATCTTTCCTAATGAACATAAGAGGTGAGCTGAAAAGAATTGAATGCAACTGGCTTCAAAACTTTTACAGCAGGTTCTATACTACTTAGGGATTTAGCTTGCCAAATTGCAGCTAATGTGGAGCCAAATTGTGTTCTCTATAATTACTACAATGTCTCTTATGTAGTTCACCATATACATAAGTATGGAGAACAAGAACATGGAGTTCTGCTGATCAACTTGAGCTGATAATTTACATGTGAGTTCCTGGTCACAAGAAAGTAATTTGGTCCAAAATTCAGACGTTTAACTCGAGTAGTTCTCCCAGGATAATTCCTTAAGCATTTCTATTTAAAAGAATTAATTTTGGAGTACTGTGCATTTTAATGCCCAATTTAGTGAACTACAATTTCAAGTATGTTTCTGAGAGCTCGCCTAAATTTTCCTATGATTTTTGGAGTTATGAATTGCCTAGAATAGATTTTATAAGTGGGAAACATTTTCTGAAAATGTTTCTGGACTCTTATTGACACATCAGTTTGTATTTAGCAAATTCCTACACAAATGATCTTCAAATAAGCTGAAATTTTCTAGAAGATCAACAATATGCTAAAGAATATTCTGGCCAAATTTGAGGATTTTTGGATAAACCAAACTCCCTCAATAATTCTTTTTTGGAAAACATTCAAAGAATATTCCAGAATTAAGATTGACTTTCATACAAATTGGAGTTCATATTTGATAGATCTTTGAAAAATGAATCCAACCCAATTGGAATCACTCAATTTGGAGGTTTCTACACAGAGATATGATTTTCCAAAGTTGGAACAATCTCTGGAATTGTTTTTCCTATTGAAATTCAACTGGGCACACTATTTAAATTCCAGCCAAGAGGAAATGGGCCACACCGGCTCACAGGGTTCTCAGCGCGCCTTCACAGGGGATCCAGGTCACAACAGATCACAGATTTAAATTCTACAGCCGCTGACAGCCGGGGCCTGCCCCTTCTCCTTCCTCCCGCCGTCTGTTTTGCGCGCGCGCCGCCCCCACCTCGCCGGAGCAAACTGGTGCTCGCCGGACCGACGTTTCCGGCTACCGCCCGGGCTGGGGCTCGCTGCTAGGGCGTTATGGAGGCCGGGGAATACGACTGTGGGGTTTGCTAGGGCTGCCGGTGCTCAGAACACGGTCAGCAACGTGTGGCGGCCTCGAATGGAGTTCGGCACCATCGGCCGAGGTTTCTAGCCCGCCAAAAGCTCGACCAATTAGCTCTACAGAACCAGTAGGTGATTGCAAAGCTCGGCATGACCTCAAACTAGCTCGAAATTGGTGGCAAAGGAGGTTTCACCATGCGCCCGATCGGGTCAGCCATGATCACGCTCTGTAGACCGTAGAATCCGTCGCTCCAAGGTGTTTTCATGCGACGGTTGCTAAAAGAAAAATGATTGCCGGCTAGTCCAGCTTCTATGTGCAAGATTTGACATGCTATGGAGGATTAGAGAGTGGGAATTTGAAGATCTCGTACAGGATGCTTGGTTGGCACCCGCCGGAGAAAAAACTTCAAATTCACGGTTTGCTCCAAGCTTTGGGTGGAAGCAGCATGGTGATCGTGTGCCCCCGTTGCCGTGCTCGCTCGGGCGTGAAACATGCTGTGGCGATCTGTCCACAAGCGCCCGATCACCGGTTTAAGTTAGTCGCCGTGGTGGAGGTGTTTTAGGGCTCGTGAATGCTGGAACTCGGTGGTTTGTGTGTCGGGGAAGTGGGAACTGGGCTCGTGGTGTTGTCTAGCAGCTCGAAGTGGGGAGGGTGCGAGTGTTTTCCAGCTTCCCGGAAGATCACCGAGGAGCGGAGGGGTGAGGAGCTCTGTGGTCGTGTTTCTCGCGAGGAGGAAAAAGCAAAGGCGTTTTGCTTCGGTGAGGGGAGAGGATCACACCGAGGAAACGAGTGAAACAGCCCTCTGGGCGCCAGCACGTGGGAGGAGAGCAGGAGGTGGCGGTAGCCGCTTCTCGGGGGCGTCCGGGTGCAGTCCCCCATTGAAGTGGAGAAACCGAGATTCTTCACCGCAAATCATTTGTGTGCAAGTCACTAATTCAGCTCAATGACATGTGGGTCCCCCACTTGCCTCCTCTCCAAAAAGATCTCCTCATGTCAATCTTAATCCATTCAAAAGTTTTTAAATTTAAAAAGTGCCCCAAATTCAGTTTGAATTTGCATAGCAAATTTAAATTTGGTTTAAATTTGGAAATGCCTCTATTTTGTTCCTTTTAAGCCCACCCTTTAATGACAAGTTTGTCATCCAACATTTTCCACAATTTCCAAACTATATGGCTGCATGAGTATTCAAAGTTTTGGCCACCAATTGGTGTGGACTTTGAATTTGAAATCTGATTTTTAATCTTTCATGCAAAGAGGTATTTAAATCCTTACTGGTTCAACACCTTCAAATAAAAATGTGAGCCTCATTTTGGATGATCATCCATGTAGCACTTTGCATGAAGAAAAGTTTTAGCAAGTCCCATTTTTCATGACTTTGCCACACATATGAATTCAAACCTCGGTTTATTCATGTACACTTTTGGGACTTTTACATTCCTTCCCCCTTAAAAGAATCTCGTCCCGAGATTACAAAAGAAGAACGAGACGGGAGAGGTAATTACAAACTGTACAATGATAAAAGTTCCGGATAGTTGGCGCAGAGATAATCTTCACTTTCCCACATCGCCTCTTCCGTGGTATGATTACTCCACAGCCCCTTGTAAAACTTAATCGTACGGTTCCGGGTTACCCGGGTCCTTTCATCCATAATCTGAACCGGTCGCTCAGTGTAGGTAAGGTCTGGTTTCAATTCATCGATTTCCTCGGTGCAGACAGCAGCGGTGAATTTGAGGCACTTCCGCAGCTGTGACACATGAAATACATCATGAACATCCGCAAGACATGCCGGTAGTTCCAGCCGGTAGGCTACGGGTCCACACTTCTCTGTGATAGCAAAGGGGCCTATAAAACGGGGAGCGAGTTTCCCCTTTACGCCGAACCGGTGAATTCCCTTCATCGGAGACACATGAAGATACACGTGCTCTCCGACGTCAAAATGCAACGGCCTACACCTTTGATCAGCGTAGCTCTTCTTTCGGGATTGTGCAGCCTTCAAATTTTCTTGTATCAACCGAACTTGGTCTTCGGCTTCGTTGACAAGATCAACCCCGAACAGTACTCTTTCGCCGGACTCACACCAATTCAGCGCTGTGCGACACTTCTGGCCGTAGAGAGCTTCATACGGTGCCATTTTAATACTAGCTTGATACCTGTTATTGTATGAAAACTCCGCCACTGTAAATGATCATCTCAATTCTTACCGTGGTGGATGGCACACACTCTCAACATATCTTCCAGCACTTGGTTCACCCTCTCGGTTTGTCCATCGGTTTGAGGGTGATATGCGGAGCTTCTAATAAGCTTGGTGCCCTTCTTCAGCAGCTCCGTCATTGGTTTAGCAGATTTTGAGAAGCTCGGAATGAACCTCCAGTAATACCCCACTAAACCTAGGAAACTTCGGACCTCGTGGACTGATTTGGGAGATCCCCACTTCAGCATTTGTTCAATTTTGCTGGGATCCACGGCTATGCCCTCTGCTGAAATAATATGGCCTAGGAAAGGCACTTGATCAATCAGAACTCATATTTGCTGAACTTGGCGTATAATTGGTGCTCCCTCAATCGTTGTAGCACAATACACAAATGTCCAGCGTGCTCTTCTTCAGATTTGGAGTAAACCATTATGTCCTAAATGAATACCACGACAAACTTGTCTAACTCCGGCATGAACACCGAATTCATCAAGTACATGAAGTGTGCCGGAGCATTGGTTAACCCAAATGACATGACGAGGTACTACTAGAGTCCGTATCTCGTCGAGAAAGCTGTCTTCGGTATGTCCTCCGGTTGGATCTTGATTTGATGATACCCCAACTGAAGATCCGTCTTCGAAAATACCTTTGCACCCACAAGTTGATCGTACAAGATGTCAATGCGGGGCAAAGGATACTTATTCTTTATCGTGACAGCATTTAGAGGATGATAATCAACACATAGTCACAGTGTTTCGTCCTTCTTCTTAACGAACATCCACTACTACAAAAAGTATTTTCATAGGCGCCTCAATTTTTCAAACGCAGGCGGTCCGCAAAAAAATGAGACTGTGGTGACAAATGAAACAATAACCGCCTGTGATGACAAAACCTCACAGGCGGATTTTAACAAACAAACACCTGGTTAAATACAATATTTTCTCAAGCGGCTATTAATAAAGAACCACCTGTACTGTTACAAACTTCACAGGCGGTTCTTAATAAATCACCACCTGGGTAAATGCATGATTTTCACGGGTGGCCATTAATAAAGAACCGCCTGTACTGGTTCAAACATCACAAGTGCTTTTTAATGAAGAGCTGCCTGGGCAAAGTCATTGTTTTCACATGCTGCTATTAATTAAGAATCGCATGTGATGCTGATAAGCTCCTGTCAAGCTAATTTCTGGGTGTCATGTAATTTTTAATTAGTATGCACATAAAATTAATTTGATAACTTATGGAACTGGTGAAGGTGATAAATATAATAGGCAAGCCGAAAAGGATCACTTGTCCAAATTAGTCTTCTCTACAGAAGATTAATTTAATAATGTTCGAAACATGCTATCTAAAGCTGAAATGGAGCATTGTTCTAAGTTGATTTCAGAGGATACAAATATATACAATATATATCATACGTTTTTTCCAGCATTGACATCTTCTCGCATATAGTGTTTCAAATCCTTTTTAATGCTTCTCTCTACGCGCTTGATGTTTTCTAGTTCGGTGAAAAGGTACATCTCTTCATACTGATTATATTCCTCTTCATTATCTGCCACATTCTCAACTCCAACCATATTTTGCTTTCCAGAAACAACTACATGCATATTCTCAGTTCCTGAATCTTATACATAAAAAACTTGTGCAACACGATCGGCGAGAACCCACGTGTCATCTTTATAACCCACTTTGTTCAAGTCTACTAGTGTCAGCCCGTAGTTGTCACACCATCAGGATGTTTGACCCATTGGCACTTAAATGCAGGCATTACCATTCTTTCGCCATAATTGAGTTCCCATATTTCATCTATGAACCTGAAGTATGTGGTCTTCTGCCCTTGTGGATAATAAGCCTCTATACGAACACTACTATTTTATGCAACACTCTTACCGTCTTTTTCCTTAGTGTAAAATGTGTAACCATTGATGTCATATGCTTGCCATGATGTCACCAAAGAAGATAGGCCAGAAGCTAACTTCTTCATTGTTGCCTCTTCTATAGAGTTTCCGTATGGTATATTTTTGTCCATTAACCATTGAGTGAAATGTCTTCTGTGCTCTTTCATGATCCAGTCCTCTCCGCGTCCTTGGTTTTTTGTGCAAAGCTCAATTTGGTGTTCCTCGATGTATGACTCAACTATTGTGAGCTGTTGTAGTACACCAAAATGTGCAGCGTGTACTAATTTGTAATCGTGAACCATAAAAGTTTTCTTACCCACTTTGCCTGTCCCACGTAGTCTACCCTCATGTACTGGTATAGGCGCACCTATCCGCTTTCCATCTTTGATGTAATCAACACAACCCTCAATCACTTCTTCAGCGGTATATCCTTCCATAATTGAACCCTCTGGGTGAGCACGGTTCCGCACATAACCTTTTAATACTCCTAAATATCTCTCCAACGGAAACATATGATGTAAATATAGTGGCCCCAATGCTTTTATCTGATCAACAACATGTATGATTAGGTGTACTTGCATATCAAAAAAAGATGGTGGGAAACACATCTCAAGCTTGCACATAGTCTCGACAATATATGTTTGCAAATAGTCTAAATCTTCACGTGCTATCAACTTTTGCAATACTGCATTGAAGAAATAACACAAATGTGTGATGACAACTTTTATATGCTCAGGTTCGATGACCCTTATTGCAATGGCAAGGAACACTGTCATCATCATGTGGCAATCGTGAGAATTATAGCCGAATAAAGACAAGTCTTTCATCGAGACTAGTTTATGGATATTGGATGAGAAACTTGTGGGCACTCTGATCCCACGCAAGCATTAGCAAATTGCCCTTTTCTCTTGTAGTGTCAAGTTGTAGCTGGCTGGGGGAAGGTAATGCTTCCCGTTCGCCTTTTCTACCGGGTGAAGCTCTGGTCTCATATCAAGATTTAGTAGATCCATACGTGATTTTAATCCGTCCTTTGTTTTCCTCGACATGTCCAGCAAGGTCCCAATGATGCTGTCAAATACATTCTTTGTAACGTGCATCAAATCAATACTATGGCAAAATTCCAGGTTCTTCCAATATAGAAGATACCTAAAAAAATTGATTTTTCTTAGAAGTCATGTCAGTTGTATCATCCAAAGATGTAGTTTTCTTCCTCTTTGTTCCTTTACATTTTTTGCCCTTACCGAAAGTAATATGAATGTTCTTGACCATTTCGAACACGTGTTTTCCACTGTAAGGTTTTGGTGCAGTATCTTTTTTGATTTTGTTATCAAATTGTTCTTTCATCTTCTATACTTGTGTGTATCTGTCAAGAACCGCCGGTGTCTCATGTACACCGTCTTTTTTGATGAAGTGAGGTATAAAAATCCAGTTCCATCCACGCACCTTACACAACCTTTCTTCTCTTTTATTTGTCCCGATAATGTAAATAGTCCGGGATAATCATGCACGGTAACGAATATCATTGCTCTTAGAGCGAAATACTCCTGCTTGTACTCATCCCATGTACGTACCCCTTCATTCCACAATTTTGCCATATCTTCCATTAATGGTTCCAAGAACACATCAATTTTGATGCCGGGTTGTTTGGGACCTTGGATAAGAACATATAACAAAATATATTTCCTTTTGTGACACAACCACGTCGGTAGGTTGTACATCGTTAAGACCACGGGCCATGTGCTGTGTATGCTCCTTTTTTCACCAAACGGATTCATTCCATCTGTACCCAAGGCAAACCTTACATTTCTGATTTCCATTGCAAATTATGGATATTGAACATCAAAATTTTTCCACTGGGTTGCATCACCAAGGTGTCGAATATGTTTTTCATTCTTCTTGCGCTGCTCAGAATGCCAACGCATAAGTTCAGCCTCCCTAGGATTTGAGAACAAACGCTTCAAGTGATCAATTACTGGAAGGTACCACATCACCAAGGCAGGAATTTTTCTCTTATTCTTCCCGCATGCATCTTCAGAAGTATCATCATTGTCACCTTAAGGACCAATAATAAACTTCTTATTCTTCTGAGACTTATTCATGTTGGTAACATACTGGAGAGTGTAGTCCTTCTTGTATCTACTGACACCGCATATGGGGCATCTAGTTGCAAGCTCATACTCTTTGCGATACAGAATACAATGGTTCACACAAGCGTGTATTTTTGTCACACCTAGTGCCATCGGGCAAAGAAGTTTCTTCGCTTTATAAGTTCTTCTGGGCAGTTTATTAGGATTTGGAAGAATTTCTGCCAAAAGATTCAAAAGATCAGAGAAACTACAATCGGACCATCCGTGTGTGGCTTTCAACTTTAGTAGTTCTAGGATTGCACGCAATGGAGTAAACTCTTTATCACAACCCTTTGATTCATCGTATAAAAGCTCCATCGCTGCATTCTGCAATGTCTCCATTTTACTTAAATATTTGCTTGCTCCCATAGAAATCAATACATGTGGTTCGATGTGGCGCAACATCTCCTCACAATCAAACTCATCATCATCACCATCTTGATTGTCACTACCATCATCGATATGAACATTATCGTCATCTGAACCTCTCTTATCATCTTTATCCACTTCATGTGTATCTAACTCACCATGCTCTGTCCATATTGTGTAGTTTTCTTTGAAACCTCTTTTCACCAAATGAGATTAGATTACTATAGTATCTATCCAAGCAATCTTATTTTCGCAGTCGATACATGGACATAATATGTCATCTATATTTTGCATCCTCGCATGTCTCATGGATGCTTCAATAAAATTTGCAACATTTTGAATGTACATAGGATCAGGTCTTGACATGTTATACATCCACGCTCGACGATCCATACTTCAATAACAGAATATATAATTCAATAACAGAATTTTTTGGTGTGTTTATACTAAAACAATTAACCTAAAGAAATTATTATGCATTTTCAACCAGATAATTTGCACCACTATAAAGTAAAAATTTGTTTGAGGATTTTTGGAGCTTTCTACAGAGAATAATGGATTTTTGAAGTTGGAATTATTCATTGAAACATTTCATCGAACATGTGATGTGCTTGTATTCATCTTCAACCTTTAATCCTTCAAATCTACTTCTTTTTCTACAAAATTTATGGAGGACCTCAAGGGGAGGCTTAACTACATCTTCTCTGCATGGAAACTCATTAAGTTTGTTTGGATCTAATTAAACTAAAGTGCAGGGGGGTGGGGGGTGGAGCTGGATCCAAACTCAATAAAATGAAACTGAAAACAGGACAACAAACTCAATAAAAATGAAGACGATGCATCTTCAAACCTTTTCTCTGTTTGAAGCTTGATCAACTGAAGAAGAACCCTCTTCTAACCAAATTTGGCAGCCTGACGGCGTCGCTGGAAAACTCCGGGGTTAGTTTTTGCAGGTGCCCGAGGGGCCCTTTATATAGGCGTGGATTTTCACGGGCGGCTTTTAACTAATGCAGGGCGGTTGTTTCTAAAGAGCCGCCTGTGATAAAGGGCAGAGTCTGTTCTTTAGTTTTCTTTTCCCTTGCTTCTTTTTATTTAGATTCCAATATAAATACTCAAACATGTATAGATTCTGCAAATTGAGTCCAAATTCGATAATTCTTTTTTCTATATTATTCAAAAATTAATATCTACACCTGGACCAAATATTTTAGAACTTGTATAGATAATTATTATATTCATCAAGATACAAATGCTCATATACATATAAAGATCTTCTCAGGCGGTTGGTACTGATCAACTGTCTGAGAGAAGTTCTTTCCTCAGGCGGGTATTTAGTAATAACCGCGTGAGGTAAAATATTTAGATTCCAATATAAATACTCAACATGTATAGATTCTGCAAATTGAGTCCAAATTTGATGATTCTTTTTTCTATATTCTTAAAAAATTAATATTCACCAACTGGACCAAAATATTTTAAAACTTGTATAGCTAACATTTGTAATGTTTTGGTAAATATCAAATTAATTTATATTCACATATTCTTCACATTTTTTGTATCTCCTAAAAAAAGGATCTTTCACTGAAATTTATTGTATAAACATATTTGTCTTCATTATACATGCATGAATTTTGGTCATACTTTAAAGCATTCCAACATGTCAAAATTCAAATTATCTATCTTTCTAATGAAATGCTCATATACATATGAGGCATTCTTCAAATTTTGAACACAAATTGATTAAAAAATATAAAAATCTGAAAAAAAATCATAGAGGTTGGTATGATGACTATAAAGTCCCATTAAAAAACTCAATTAAAAAATCATTATATTCATCAAGATAGAAAAATGAAAAATAACCAGTGTTATTTGTTTTTTATGTTCTGATCAATTTCAAAGTTTTTACCAAGTGAAATTTAATGGGAACCTTTAATACTAAACCATATTACAAGAAAGTGGAATTTGGCTTTTTAAAAGGCCCCTCATTTTAATCAAGAGTATTAATAGATTTAGATAAAGATCTTCTCGGGCGGTTGGTACTGATCAACCGCATGAGAGAAGTCCTTTCCTCATGCGGGTATCTAGTAATAACTGCCTGAGGTAAAATATTTAGATTCCAATATAAATACTCAAACATTTATAGATTCTACAAATTGAGTGCAAATTCAATGATTCTTTTTTCTATATTCTTAAAAAATTAATATCCACCAACTGGACCAAACTATTTCAAAACTTGTATAGCTAATCTTCGTAATGTTTTGGTAAATATCAAATTAATTTATATTCACATATTCTTCACATTTTTTGTATCTCCTAAAAAAAGGATCTTTCATTGAAATTAGTTTGTACGAACATATTTGTCTTCATTATACATGCATGAATTTTGGTCATTTTTTAAAAGAATTCCAACATGTCAAAATTCAAATTATCTATCTTTCTAATGAAATGCTCATATACATATGAGGCATTTTTCAAATTTTGAACACAAATTGATTCAAAAAAAATTATAAAAATCTGAAAAACTCATAGAGGTTGGTATGATGACTACAAAGTCCCATTGAAAATCTCAATTGAAAAATTTATGGTTAATTGATTGTGGTGCCTCACTTAATATCTATTATCACAATATTTCCCCTCTGTATTAGTATTTTGCCTCTTCTTCTCATGGTTTATGCTATATAAGTGGGACATATTTCCGCTATGTGCTAGAGCATTTATTTTTGTAGCTTTCATTGAAGTGGGACATATTTTTTGTCTTATTAGTTCTAGAATGGAAAGCCCAAAGAAGACTATTGCTGGTAGTAACAATGAAGAAGGCAATATGGAGTTTAGTGACTCCAGCAGTTCAGGCTCCTTTCACAGTCCATCAGATCCTTTTGCAAATATAATAATTAAAAAGACTTTAGAGGATCTTGACGCGGAACATGATCCTGTCGATGAGGTATGGATCACGTATCTTAACTCAAGCAGTTTAAGTTAATGTTGGTTGTCAAGTATATGAAGTTTTATAATTCTTTTTCAAACTAGCTTAACCGCGAAGACAACGAGGTGACTTCGGCACCTAAAACTGCAGAAGGTCCAAGTGTGGGTCTAAAGCGAAAACGAGGGCAACGAGGTCCCAATAAGAGTCCATTGAACCACATTATATACATAACAAGTGTCGGTCCAAGTGGGCTTCTCCAAGAACCACTGGACTCAGTTGCAAAGTATCGAAATGCATGCGCTTTTCTTGTTAGAGAGCTCGTGCTGATCACAGGGGATTGGAGAAAATTACCTGAAAAGAACAAGAATGAGTTGTGGGAGAGGATAAAGAAACAATTCAAGTTTCCGAAAGGCACAGAAGAAGATGTTAAGAAAGCAATATTGGTCTCCTTCGGCAAGAAGTTTCGTGGCTGGAAGAGTGAAATGAATGCTTATGTTAAGGCTGATAAGGTCCCTAGCCCGAAGAAAATGGGAAAAATCACACAAACTCAGTGGCAAGAATTTGTTCGCCAAAAGACCACACCTGATGCAAAAGCCCTAAGTGCAAGTAGGTCAGAGCTTGCCAAAAAGAACAAATACCATCATCGCTTGGGGTCTGCTGGATATGCACCCAAAGTTTAGAAATGGATAAGATATTAGAGGAAACTACCAGTAAGGGAAATCCTCACCCATTAGAAGGCTGCGGTGAGAGAACTCAGCGGTGGGTCTTTGCTCGATCAGGTTTGACCAGCGACGGCAAACTTGAAAAGCCCGACTCTGTGAATGAAGTACAGCCAAAAATAAAAGAAGTAATTGAAAAGCAACAGAAGGGTCTCTTCAAGCTGAAGAGGGAGAATGACCAACTTACCGCTATCCTAGGAAACCCAGAACACAGTGGACGTGTTCGAGCAATCTCTTCACAGATGTCCTAGAAAGATAGTTTTCTGAAGGATCAAGAGTCATATAGAAGACGTGACAAGTTCAAGAGAACTCTTGATGAAACGATTGTACAAAAGGTCAAAGAAAATGTGCAAGAAATAATGGATCAACTTAGACAATCGGGACAGTTAGTGGCACCGAGTACAACGATGGTTCCCGTGGCAAAGGAGCATTTGGCCTAGCCAACTGCCTACCCTAGCAGCGTAGGTTATGTGCCAGGCTTAGGGTCCCATACGTTCACTGTTGATGATATTGTTAATGACAGATCTTGTCGTCTTCTTGTCCTGATTGATAGATCAGGCAACAAAACTAAACAGGTTGCCACGGCTATGGCAAAGCCTGATCGTGACTTCAATGGCAATGCACTTCCGTTGTATTATGTTGTGGTGCAAGTTCTTCAGATCATTGATAATGATTATGCAGATTATGAAATAGACCACATCACACATGAGGGGATCATGACTCTGGGGCAGGCTGTCAACCAATTAATCCTTTGGCATCGACGTGATATCCTGTTGGATGATGAGCCAATGTCTAGCCCCGTATTATCTCAAAAGACTGCAACCCTCTTCTAAGGCGAAAGTCCAAGAAGATCCACTCCTGCTATGTCTCAGCAAGGATGATACTAACCTTGCTAGTGAAGATAATAAAGAACAACTAGTTGAACAACAGCTTGAAGCAGTACTAGATGAAGCTGCTGGTAGTATAGAGCAACCAGTTGAGCAACTTCCGATGACTACTCCTCGATCATCAGTGCCTATAAAAGTTAGCTCATACAAAAATAAGAAACTTCATCAGAAGTGTCAAAGTATTTGGAAAATATGAAGGAAAATATTGCAAAATCAAATGCATCTCGTTCTTCACATGAGCCAGCAATAGAAGATATTGAGAAGTGGGAAGAAGACGGTGTCATATATAATCGGCAAACGACTTTAGTTAAACCAGGAGTTCCAATATACAAGATTAATGACGTTCCTCCTAGATATGAGAATGGGAAGCCGTTTATGACATCGGTACAACTGAGAAAGCAACCTTTGTTACTCAGAAGAATGCACGAGTGGTACATAACTAACAGCACCAAACATGAACTTTCTTACGTCACATTTATTGTGTCAAAAGATGCATTCTGGAGCATTGGATCAGAAAAACGAGGCCTTCTCTTAGAAGATCTACATAGCCTTTTCTATCGAGACATGCTCGAAATCAACCTGCTACTCATCTGGTGCTTGTAAGGGCCTCTAATATTTCGAATTTGCTTTTCTTACTACACGGATACACATTTCATGAGATTATAACAATTCCAAACTTTTTCAATAGGATGCAATACATGGATAATAAAAAGTTGGATACCAAGATAGGTATCCTTGACCCTACAATGATTGCAAAGTCCCAATTCGACTTTCAAGTGGATTGGAAGTCTTCTAGGTACAAGCATCTGAAAAAAACAATTTGACAAAACAATCGCAAAAGAAAAGAAGGATAAAAGGTTAAGTGTTGCAACTTACATAGGACGTGCCATATTTAACTTTATCAGAGATGGCAAGGACTTAATAAAGGCTCCGTACCACTTCGAGTAAGTTCAACATATGACATTGAAATAGCAATTATTGCTAATTGTTAACTTAACACGTGTGTTTGTACGTGTGCAGTAACCACTACATAATGATCTTCATCAAGCCAACACAGGGTTTGGCAACAGTCTTGGACTCGGCTGATTAAACATCAGATCGTTACAAAGATGTCCTTTCCATTTTGAAACTGTACGGTTATTCAATACTTTTAATTTACACACATTTAAAATGTGTTGACAAATTTTATATGACATTCCTTGTATTATAGGGCTTGGCGGTTTTACGTGAAAGAACTTGGCGGTCAGAGCCCTCCTAATAAGAATGCATTGGAGATATCGACAAATGTTCCTTGTCCCAAACAGCCTTCTGGGAGCGTCTTATGCGGGTATTATGTATGTGAGCATCTTCGGACCGCCTGCGAATATAGAGTGAATCATGAGGATGTAAGTTATCCTTAATGTCGATATTGTATTTTCTTACTTTTGAGTTTTATTTTCATTGTAACTAGCGTATTTTCTTACCACAACTAGGGTTTATCTGTATAGCCATTACAAAAAAATCTCTTAAGCTTGTTACTTCATAGAATTATTACTACTGTTCTACTCATGAGTTCTTATATATATTTCATTGCAGCACGCGAAGAATTTTTACCAAGAATAGCCGGTTTGTAGAAGTATTTCTGATGGAGGAGCCGACAAGATTGCGAGTGAATTGTGTCAATTCATGCGTCGCGAAATCTTCCACCGAAGAGGGCTGTACTTCGATAATGATGGTGTAGTAGCTGATGTGCCAGAAATTTGCCAGTATGACAATAGAAACATCTTTTAGTGAAACTTGTAAAGTATGATGACTGTTGGTGTAACAAACTATGAGATCACTTATGTGTAACCTGTACATTGTTTTAGTAAATTGACTTCTGTGATTATATTGTTTTAGTGTAAACTATGAGATGAGTTTTGTGATTAAATTGTTTTGGTGAAATTGACCTGGAAATTAGAAATAACAGCAGGTACTACTGCATAGGGTATACTTTATCACAGGCGGTTCTTTACCTACGGCTAGACCTGCCTGTGAAATTATATTATCACAGGCGGCTGGTCATAGGTAAAGAATCCCCTGTGATAAAAGGATTACATAGGCGGTTACACTTACAGTACAAACCGTCTATGATAAAGTGTCTCTACAGGCGGCTATTAGTAGTTAGAGGACCACCTGTGCTAATATAGATATTACAGGCAGTAAAACTTACATTACTAACCGTCTGTGATAATGTGTCTTCACAAGCAGTTAGGCCTAGATAAAGGACCGCCTGTGATAAATCTATTTCATGGGCGGTATTACTTTCTGCCTGTGAAATTGTAGATTATCACAGGCTCTTCGTTTCAGGTGGTTTTGGAAACTGTGTGTGATAATACGTTTGGAGCCGCCTGCGATGAAGCTTATTGTAGCAGTGAGCGCAGAGCAACCCCAAGGTGAATAACTTGGTCGTATGAAACCCTTACTCATGAGTTCATTCAGTTGCTCATTCAACTCCGCTAGTTCGTTAGGTGCCATCTTATAAGGCCTTCATGAGATAGGTGTTGTTCCCGGCGCCAGTTCAATCTTGAACTCGACGTCTCGTTCGGGCAGCATGCCCGGTAAATCATCAGGAAACACATCGGGATAGTCACGTACCACCGGAATATCTTCAATTTTAAGCACTTCCGTGTGGTAGGCCTCTGCCATATCTAGGTCTTCGCTGTCTAAAAACAGCCTGTGCTGTCCGTGAATCGGTGAGTCAATCTGGACAGTCCGGTTACCAATATTGAGAACGGCACCGTGATGGTTTAACCAAGACATCCCCAAAATTACGTCTATCTTCTGCCTATCCAGCATAATCAGCGATGTTGGGTAAATTTTGCCTCCCAAACACAAAGCTGCTCGGGACACAATCTGATTAGCAGAGATATTTCCTCCCGGTGAACGGATAAGATAACTTGTTGTGGGAGTATTGGTGGATAATTGGTGCTAATCCATGCATGTTTTGCTGATAAAATTGTGAGTTGCACCGGAATCAAAAAGTATGAGCACGGGCACGTCTTTGAGAGTAAACATGCCCACTAACACCGGTGCTCCCTCCGAGACATCCTCAATAGCAAGGTGTTGCACACTCCCGGATTGCAATGCTGTTATATTGACTTGAGCATGTGGCGGCATACCACCTGATGATGATGGTTGTCCGCTGTTCAACAACTTCTCCCGGCATTCTTGCCTAAAATGCCCAGAACGGTGGTAATAAGAACACAAATGTTTCCCCAGTTCTTCGTTGACTGGTGGTTGAGAAGTTGATGTACTTGGCTGCAGCAAGTGTGTACCAGAAATCAATCGTTGCTGCGGCCGTGGTGGTGCTTCAACACGTGATTCTTGAGCAGGATATCTGTACTGAGTTGATCTTACTGGTGCTTGCCATAGTTCATCGTATGGTGTGCGATACACCACACGATATTTACGAGGAACAACTGGTGTGCCATCTTGAACATCATCCCGGTCCCTCTTCTCTGCTTGACACTCAAGTGTCGCTTGTTCTTGCAGCAGGGCATCACTGATCAACTCGGTGTAATTGCCTTGATTGAACAAATCCAGCCTACCTTTTAATATGGCACTCGGGCCATGGAAGAAGTAGTCACACCTTGCAGCTTCGCTCGTCGCGTAGTCAAGAGCATATTGTGCCAAATGGTTAAACCGTTTGACATAATCGAGGACACTCATGTCCCCCTGCTTCAAGTTCCTGAATTCCTGCTTCTGGGCCCTGATAAAACCCATAGGAATATGATGAGCACGGAATGCTTCATGAAATTCGATCCATTCCACTTGATGGCCTTCCGGAATGGTGGCGAGATAAGCGAACCACCAATTTCCGGCGGCTCCATGGAGCTGTTGAGCTGCAAATAAAGTCTTCTGATATTAATCTCACTCAAACACTCCAGACCTGGACTCCATAACCCGAAGCCACTGATCAGCTTCCACTGGTTCATTAGCTTCCGTGAAAATTGGCGGTTGAGTCACCAAGAAGTCCAAATAGGCGTTCCAAGGTGGAACGACTTGTTGTGTTCGTTGGAGTAAGCCATGTTGTACCAAGACTTGGAGTAGTATTGTGTTCTCTTGACTTGACTCGGCCATCTGAGCCATGACATCCTCCCATACCGTTGATGGCGGTGCCTGTGGTGGAGTCGAGTCATCGCCGTTTCGGCGAGAACCTTCAGCCCTACTCGGAGAATGAGTATGCACCATACTGCAAAAGAATAATTTTTGAGGGGAGTAAAAAATTGATCTCAGCAGTATGTGAAAGTATGTAAAAATATGAACATGCTAAAACTTTATGAAAGCATAACAAAATTTCATGTTTACACATCTTCCTAAAGCCAACATAATCAGTCCCCTAGTCTGTTCAGAACAGACCTTTCTGTACTTAACTCAGATTTTGGTCCGGTTACCAGCATTTTCATAACTCAAGTTGAATACCAAAGTTAAAGTTAACTTCAGTATATTTTCAACGAGTACTCATATGCCCCTAGACCATTTCTGAATCAAAAGTTATGATTGTTCAAAGTTGACAGAATTTCTGGATAAAATTTGCCAACATCTCCTTTGTATATGGCTGTTTTTATCACAGTTGTACATAAAAATGGAGTACAATTCTGAACAAACTATGAACTACAAAATCGTTGCATATTTCCTAGCCTTTCCAATGGTGTATCATATGACCCTTAGAAAAATTTCTACATAAAGTTATGGCTAATTTACAGAAACATCCAGAGAAGGTTGCAGCTGTTCTGTTTTCTGAACAGTTTGCATTCATCTGGACATTCAACCAGTTTGGCGTCTGATTTTGCTCTGGAGTTCTACAGAAAAGTGGTAGAGCACTTTAAAAATTTCCAGAACTGTATCATACACCTCCATTGGGTCAAGGTACTCAGAGTTATGCTCTGTCAAAGTCCAGCAAAAATTTCTGCCAGAACAGAGCACTCTGTTTTTGGATCAAATGAAGCCTAGCAAGTCTCTTCTTTGAAGCTTAGTTCAAATGAAGAGTTCAGTAACTAATATGTGCTTTCCAACATACATTTTTAGTTTGAAAGTTAGTCATGAATGATTTCTTCATAGGAAAGAAGACTATCAAGTGTAGTACGGTGGCGATGCACCGTAAGACATATGACAGTACTACGTTGCCTCACAAAAGAAAAACCTAACCGGATTACACCGACATATATGTATCCTTAGGTGGCACTAAAATGGTCACTCGCAAACGTGTTCTACACGTACTAAGGTTTTCGTGGTTAGTACCTACATAAAACACACTCAATCATCAGGTTCGGCTGCACACCGAACCCGGTCCCAATACAGTTCATACACCCGTCCGTCATCACTCACATGGGTGCTTTCAAGCCAAACACGCTTTGAGCTACGTGTTCATGTTACTAACCACGTTGTCACACCCAGTTTGTCCAAAGAGCAACCGGGTGAATATCACATGTATGCCAGGATCATTATCTCATACATGTGATGACAAATAGTGAAGCATCATTATATTACAAGCCAAGTGTTCGAATATAAATAAGTCTTACATAGCATAATGTCTCGATGGACGATAATATGTTCATAACATGTAAATAAAACAGCAGCGGAATATAAATCTTGTGGGCTCCGTCACAGGTGTTGCCCGGGGGACTCCGTGAACCTAGACTCCTTCTTCGGGTCCGAAGTCTTGGTCATTGAACACCACGGCATCCCCTTGACCTGAGCAGCAATTTAAACCAACAGAAAAGCAAGCTTGAGTACCGTTGGTACTCAGAAAGTGTGGGAAAGTTATGTAATGCATGGCTAGAGCAAGGAGAGGTTGAACTCATGGTTCAAAAACTACGCAATTAATACCTATCACCTTAGCTCATTAAGCACCTACATTACTACACAGGTGAATTGGTCCCAATCCTTCAACCTATCATCAATATCAAGTAACCATAATCTTATCTCCAATATTAAGCTTCCAGCCTAACATCCTCAACTTCCCAATTCATCATCCTCTAATCATGAATAAGTCCAAGCCGCTCTTGACCGTGAGCACGGCTGTCATGACAATTTTGACTCTGCAGAGTTTGCACCACTGTACCCACATGTAGTGATTTCATCCCCCGTTGTCGGGTGGACTAAAAGAACCTCCATTATGCCAGTGGCCATGAACCACGTTCACACTTCCGAGGTGTGTAGCCAGGAGATCACTACGAGGCCTTTACAAAGGGATTCCCGACGAGCGTGGGCCCACTGAGGTTTCACCCCTAACAGCATACAAGAGGCTCCAACCCCGCTGCAGTGGCCCCCTCTTGAGCCTTGCGGTTCATATGGTAGTCCAGCTGACACCTATTCCCCGCACCATCCAAACACCCATACTACGCCGGAGATACACCTAAATAATTGGCCAAGCTGCCGCATCTCAGCATGTGGTTGGCACGGTAAAGCCAGGTTACATGCTCCATGAACCGGTCCTTAGGATCCAGGCAAGCACTAAACACAAACCCGAGTCTCGTGCACACAGCACCAACCAAATCATCCAACTTGCCTCGATCCCTACCTCTACATAACTCATAATATCTCATTCAAGAGTAAGGTAAACAAGTTGATGATCTCATATCCCACTTATCCCATTCTAAGCATGGCTAAGCATAAGTAATATGAATAAATGGCATAATAAAATAAATCCAAACCCAGGCTACAAGGAAGTTAGATAATGAAAATCTGGGGAAACTTCCTAGCTTGGGTACCATATTCCAAATTGACAATACAATTAATTAAATTCTAACTACACATCCTAGTATAGGATCAAAGTGGTCAAGGACACTTGCCTTCTTCCCGCTACTCTGGGAATGGAATGTCTTGATCTTGAAAGGTGAGAACCTGCTCTGGGGCTTGTTCTACTCATGCCAATACACATAGCAAAAGAAAACAACATTCCCTAAGCCATAATCCACATTTCCACTCATACAAATCACACATGCATACACATGAAAGTCGTACACCTATTTAAGTGTTGTGTTTAACCTAGATATGTTGATTCTAAGAATACATGCACTTTTAAACATATATATTATTTCTAGCTTTAATATTCAGATTTCTAAGTGCACACTATATTTGAATTTCCAATTTGAACAAATTTTCTATATGGGATAATACACTTCTTAGACACAAAATTTGTAGAAGAGATAACTTCCTACTCCAAATAGGTTTTCAGATCTTCTACAAAAAACTTAATTTGAAGTTTTGGATTTGGAGACCTCATTTAGCATTTTCTATTTATGCATGCCTATTTTCCTATATTTTCAGATTTATTTTCTATGCCTAAAAGTGAGCTTTAATATTAAAATAGCAAGACATATCACCTAAACAGAATATGTCCTGATCTAAAATGTTCAATAAAATATCTTTGGACTCCCTCTCTGATGGGGATCAAATTAAATTTTTTTTACCCATTTTCAGAATTATTTTCTAGCCTAAAAATGAATTTCCAGCAATAGTAAAAATAAACATCACTTAGTCAGATTTCATTTCAGCCTAAAATCAGTTCTCAACTCATTCTAAATGTTTTCCAAGTGCAAGGAAAATTTAAATTTGTATTTGCACATGTGTTTGCATCACCATTTGAATTTAAATTCTACTCATATGTTCAAATTTCTGAATTTAATATCCTATAGGGTCTGAAGTGCAAATCCACCCTACTGCAGGGTCTAATTTACTATTTCCTAAATTTCCAGGGGCCTAATTACACAAAACAGACAGGTTTTCCTAATTTTTATTAAGTCCAGGGGCTAAAACTGATGTTTAAACGGGTTTGCATAATTCCCGAGGGTCCAGGGGCTAGATCAGAAGTTTTCCGGGGCTAGATCCGTTTTCCTCAGAACCCCAGGGGGTAGCGCGTAAGTTTCCCGAGGTTTAATATGCGGGGCTGATGTGGGCCGATGGATTTAAAATGGACGGCTGAGATTATAACGCGAAGGGGTACACGGGGGTTATGTTTTCATCCGCCCGATTAAAAATGGACGGGCCACAGAGGGCCACGTCGCCCTAGCCGTGTGTGGGCGGCGCTGCCCGGCGGCGCGCGGCGGCGGGAGGCGGCGATCTCACCGGAATTTCTCGAAATCTCATCTACCTATCCTAGACTACCATTTTCTCTGCACAATTCGGAGGAGGGGGAGTAGGGGATCTCACCTCAGGGGTTTTCTTGAGCTCGGAGGCCCTGGAAGGCGGTCGGCGACGAGGTCCGAGGGGTAAGCTTGGCGGTGCTCACCGGAGCTGTGTCCAGAGCACAAAACACAGGGTCTCCTTCACCTGCAGGACTCCCCGGCGGTGGCAGGACGCACTACACGCGTTAGATCAGAGAGAATGGACGAAGATCGAAAGAAAACGGCGACGGGAGCTTCGATTCTCACCGGAAACTGAGGCGAGTCGATCGGGGAGAGAAAGGGGCGGAACTCGGTGTTTATATGGACGAGGGGCGGCGGGGGCGTGTGGGGCTCGTGTCGCACCGAGATCGGCCACAGATCATGGGCGCAGGCGGCGAATCCGGACGGGGGCGCGCGCGGCGGTTGCTCGGAGCGGGAAGAGACAGGGTGGCGGTTGGAGAAGAAAGTGCCGACAGGTGGGTCCCGCACGGCAGAGAGAGGGGGAGGGGGAAAGCAGCCGCGGGCTGTTGGGCCGGCTGAGGCAGGTTTCGGCCCACTAGCCATTTTTCTTTTTCCTTTTTCTTTTCTGTTTTGATTCAAATTTGAATTCCAGTTTGAGTTTGAATTGTTTCACCACATGCATTACGTCTAAAATTTTTAAATCCCCCTCTTTAACAGGTTTTGGGGTGTTACAACTCTACCCCCCTTAAAAGAAATCTCGCCCTCGAGATTGCTGACTCTAGGAGTACAAATCCGGAAACTGTGCCTTGAGCTCGTCTTCTCGCTCCCATGTGGCTTCTGCTTCCGAGTGATGCTTTCACTGCACTTTGCACATTCGGATTCTTTTATTTCTTGTGAGGCGTTCCATTGTCTCCAGAATCTTGACCGGTTGCTCGGCGTAAGAAAGATCCTCTCGTACGTCCACCTCATTTATGGGTAAGATCTCTTCAGGTGTTCTTAAACATTTCTTGAGTTGTGACACATGGAATACATCATGCACATCTGTTAGGCGAGCCGATAGTTCTAGCTGATATGCCACTTCGGCTTTCCTCTCCAGAATCTGGAAGGGTCCGATGTGTCGAGGTGATAGCTTCCCTTTCACCTTGAACCGACGAAGCCCTCGGATAGGGGACACCTTGAGATAAACATAGTCCCCCACGTTGAAAATGAGCTCTCTTCTCCGTACATCGGCATAGCTCTTTTGTCGGGTCTGGGCAATCCTCAAGTTGTTGCGGATTTCCCTCACTTTCGCCTCGGCTTCTTGTAGTACCTCGGGCCCAAACACTTTACTTTCCCCAGTTTGGTTCCAAAATAGTGGAATTCGGCACTTCCTCCCATACAACGCCTCAAATGGTGACATCTTCATACTAGCCTGATAACTGTTGTTGTAGGAGAACTCCGCATACGGTAAGTTCTTATCCCAACTCCTATTTTTCTTGAGTGCACAAGCTCTCAGCATATCCTCAAGGATTTGATTGGTTCTTTCCATTTGCCCATCAGTGTGGGGGTGATAGGCAGAACTAAAATTCAGATGAGTTCCCATGGTTTCATGTAACTTCTGCCAGAACCTTGAGGTAAACTGTGTCCCTTGATCTGACACTATCTTCTTTGGCACTCCATGAAAACACACGATTCTTGACATGTACAATTCTTCCAACTTGGATCCGCTGTAGCTTTCTTTCACGGGGATGAAATGAGCTACTTTAGTCAGCCTGTTGATGATGACCCATATCGAATCATATCCCGATTGGGTCCTAGGCAGTCCCACTATGAAATCCATACCGATTTCTTCCCATTTCCATTCAGCACTTTGTGTGGTTGCAACAGTCCCGCGGGTCTTTGATGTTCTGCTTTTACTAGCTGACATGTGTCACATAGGGTGACATGTTCCACGACATCTCGCTTCATGCCATACCACCAATATCTGCTCTTGAGGTTATGATACATCTTCATACTCCTAGGATGAATGGAATAGTCGGAATCGTGAGCCTCCTTCAAAATCAGTTCACGGATCTCCTTCACCTCAGGCACATAGATTCTGTTCCCATGCCACACCGTACCTTGTTCATCCTCTCTGAACCCAGGAGCTTTATTCTCTTTGATGAGTTCTCTGATTTCTTGTATCTTCTCATCATTCTTCTGACTGTTGCGTATGTCTTGCTCCAATGTGGAGTCCACCTCCATGGCGATGGCCTCACCACTATTCACCAGGCATAGATTCAATTTTGCAATCTCTTCCTTCAACTCCGTAGGCGTGTCATTTAAGCTCAACATGTTGACGTGCACCTTCCGGCTTAAAGCATCTGCCACGACGTTCGCTTTCCTAGGATGATAGTTGATGCCCACATCAAAGTTGTTGATTAGCTCTAACCATCTCCTTTGTCTGAGGTTGAGAACTGACTGTGTGAAAATGTACTTTAAGCTCTTATGATCTGTATATATCTCTGTCCTCTTTCCCATCAAGTAATGCCGCCAAATCTTCAATGCGTGGACCACTGCGGCTAGTTCTAGGTCATGCGTAGGATGGTTCTTCTCATGTTTTCAGAGCTGCCGGGACGCATAGGCAACGACATGCCCCTCTTGCATGAGAACACATCCCAACCCGTGTCCAGATGCATCGCAATACACAGAAAAATTCTTCTGCATATCTGGCATAACTAGCATCGGGGCTGTTGTCAATCTTTTCTTCAGCTCTTGGAAACTCGTCTCACACTCCGGTGTCCATGTGAATGTGATTCCCTTCTCTAACAATTTGGTGAGGGGTCTCGAGATCTTGGAGAAACCCTCAATGAACCTTCGATAATACCCAGCCAATCCTAAGAAGCTTCGAATTTCCCCGACATTTTTAGGGGTCTTCCACTTCTGCACATCCTCGATCTTGGCGGGATCAACAGAGATTCCTCCCTCCGAGATTATGTGTCCTAAGAAGGGAACTCTCTTCAGCCAAAACTCACACTTGCTCAACTTGGCATATAGTTGGTGTTCTATCAACTTTTGCAACACCAGTCTTAAATGTCCCTCATGTTCTTCTTCATCTTTGGAGAAGACGAGAATGTCATCAATGAAAACCACTACAAATTTGTCCAGATATTCCATGAATACCTTGTTCATGAGATACATGAAATATGCCGGGGCATTAGTTAGCCCGAACGGCATGACGGTGTATTCATACAGCCCGTACCGAGATATGAAAGCTGTCTTGGGAATGTCGGTTGGCCTAATCTTCAGTTGGTGATATTCCGACCTGAGATCAATTTTTGAGAATACACAAGCCCCTCTCAACTGATCAAAGAAGTCTTCAATGCGAGGTAACAGATACTTATTCTTGATGGTAACCTCATTCAATGCACGGTAGTCTACGCATAGCCTCTGGGTTCCGTCCTTCTTAGGCACAAATATACGGGAGCTCCCCACGGCGAGGAACTAGGACGAATATACCCCTTCTCTGTCAATTCTCTTATATGTTCTTTGAGCTCTTCCAGCTGTTTGGAGTCCATCCGATAAGGCCTCTTGTATATCGGGGCTGTTCCAGGTACTAGTTCAATCGCGAATTCTACTTCACGATCTGGAGGCATACCTAGCAACTCCTCCGGAAAAACGTCTGGATATTCCCTGATAATCCTTATCTCTTCCACTTCCACCTCAACTTGATTGAGTTTAATGTCCCTCCTAGGTTCTTGCACGGCTATAAACTTCACTTTTGTGCCACTAGTGTGAGTTAGTTCCACCGTTCTTGTCGAACAATGGATGATACCTTTATGTTTGGTCAACCAATCCATACCCAAAATAACATCTATCCCTTGTGAGTCTATCACTATGAGGTTTGCAGTAAATACTACCCCATTAATGTCTAGACTCACCTTGGGACACACTTTTCTTGTTCTTATTTCTCCCCCTGGAGAGTTCACTGCTATCATATGGTTCATTTGTGTTGTTGCTAGATCATGCTTCTTAACGAACCCTTGAGCAATGAACGAGTGGGTAGCACCAGAATCGAACAATAGGGTTGCAATGTGTAAATTTGCAGGAAACGTACCAATTACCACGTCAGGTGCCTCTTGCGCTTCCTCCATGGTCACGTGGGTCACCCGTCCTCGCATCACATTCTGCTGATTTGGCTGCATAGGATTCTTCTTTGGGCACTTATGAGCGTAGTGCCCCACTTCACCACAGTTGAAGCATTGCACCCCAACTTTAGGTGCCTGGCCTTTGTTATCTTGGGGTTAGTTCTTTGGCCCTTGTCCTGCTGGTCGAGGTTGATAAGTGGGGCGTGGCTGCTGCATAAACTGACACTGCGGCTGTACTGGTGATGATGGAGGCCTGAAGTTCGGTTTGTACCCTCTCGGTGTCGGGTAGGGTACCACAGCACGGCTCGTCTGCCCTGCAGGTTGCTGCATCAGACGCGGATGGGTGTTGCTGCGTGATGCTTGGTGTGACCATCTCATCTTCCTCTTGTTTTGATTCTCCAAGGCCTTCAGCTTCCTCTCCACGACAAACGCTCTGTCTACCATCTTTTGGAAACTTTCATATTCGTTGGAGGACATTGTACATTGCATTTCCATGGTATGTCCTTCCACAAAACAGTCCTGTTTTTGCTCATCAGTTTCGATGTCCCGTGGTGCATAACGGGATAGTTGGGTGAACTTGGTGAGGTATTCCCTCACAGTCATGTTGCCTTGCTGCAGTCCCAAGAACTCCTTTCTCTTGTTCTTGAGTTCACCCCTTGGTATGTAGTGGTTGCGGAAACTGCGCTTGAACTCTCCCAAGTGATGTTCTCGGGGTCGTGATGGGCTGCCATGTAAGCGGTCCACCAATCAGCAGCGGGTCCATGCAATTGGTGAGAGGCAAACAGCACCCTCTCATACCCTTGGCATTGTATGATCCTCATCTTGCTCTCAATGGTCTTTAGCCAATCATCTGCCTCTAGGGGTTTAGCATCACTTGCAAACTTTGGGGGTTGAGTTCCCAGAAACTCACTCAACCTTGGTTGACGTGGTGCAGCTTGTGGGGGTGGAGCTTGGTGTAAGTTGGCCACCACTTGAGTTAAACTCTGGATGAGCTGATTCTTATTTTCGATCATTTGGTAGATAGGATCAGCTCCTTCACGGTGATCACCCCTGTCTTGCCCTTCAGGAAGGTGAGGATTGACGACCTCATCGTTGTTGTTGTTGGGGTTGGCACCATGACCTTTTCCTCTTCCAGCCATGATCAACCAAATGTTAACTTTAATCATTACGCATTAACTTCCCAAATTGCTTGTTTAAATTTAAACTTTTGAGGCCTTAATATCTAGACAATTTCTAAAGATTTCACATAGATCTTTGGGCGTCATGTCTCACGCGAAAATAAATGCACTATTGATTCATAGGGGTTCACACACCAAAGCAAAGCAAACTTAAAGACGAGGTTGTGGACAAGTGCCTATGGCTTCCACAACTCACGTCACACACCAAACACTAACAAGCAAATAGATGTGTTCTTGACTCGACTACTCGATAATCATGCAAAAATAAGGGAAATAACTCTAACAACTCGTATTACTGAGCTTGTTCGTCGGGGTTTTCCTCATCATTGCGGCTGCCCTCTGATTCCGCTTTAGGTGGGGAAGCTGCTGGTGTAGAAGGGCGGCGACGCTTGCTCGCCCGGCGGTCTAGGGAGTCAGGAGTCCACGTGTCATTCACGGTGACACACTGTTCATTCCCATCTCCTCTTCCTCTCGCCCTCAATCTGGCGCGAACCAACGCCTCAGTCTCCTTCAGGGTGTCACGAACATCCTGAAGCTCCTGCTGACACTCCTGCAGTCGAGTGCTAAGCATAACTGCATCCTCCAGGCACAGGTCCATGTGCTCATGGGAAGTCCCCTGCTGCACTGGCGGGCACTTGTACTCCACGGTGCCACTCTCACGCCGGAGGACATACATGTACTCAGTCCTGTCTAGGTGGCGATGGTTGATGTAACTCTGGCAGGTTATGGATGGTTGATGTAACTCTCAGCGTAGGCCTGAGTCTCCCGGCAAGCTAGAGAGCGTTGGATCTTGAGCAGCTGGTTTTTATGGATAATCCTCATCTCTGAGCTCCATTCTTCACGCTTCTCACGGATGGTCCTGGTGGAGCTGTAATGTATGATCAGCTTGCCAACATTGCCGGCGGCGTGGTGCATACGCCGAAGACGGCGCAACAAGCCTCCTACTACCAATCCGTAGGAGTGGTACATCACCGGGCGGTTCTCCTCTCTCAAGGCAAGGGCAGCTACAGGAACTCTCCCTCCGGTGGACTTGCGGGCGGTGCGGACCATGCGAACCATCTAAAATATAAAGCATTTAAAATCAATGTTAGATAAGAATTAAATAAATATTGTATTTTGAATAAGAGTTGGGGCAAGATGAACTAATAAAGTGACCCCATTAAATAACACTTTCACCCCACACCTTTTGTAAAATAGTTTTTAAGAAAATAGGGTCCTTAAATACGTCCATTTCTACCTAGGTCCACGTTCCTACGGGCAACCTTGGCTCTGATACCACTTCTGTCACACCCGGTTTGTCCAAAGAGCAACCGGGTGAATATCACATGTATGCCAGGATCATTCTCTCATACATGTGATGACAAATAGTGAAGCATCATTATATTACAATCCAAGTGTTCGAATATAAATAAGTCTTACATAACATAATGTCTCGATGGACGATAATATGTTCATAACATGTAAATAAAACAGCAGCGGAATATAAATCTTGTGGGCTCCGTCACAGGTGTTGCCCGGAGGACTCTATGAACCTAGAATCCTTCTTCGGGTCCGAAGTCTTGGTCATTGAACACCACGGCATTCCCTTGACCTGAGCAGCAATTTAAACCAACAGAAAAGCAAGCTTGAGTACCGTTGGTACTCAGAAAGTGTATGAAAGTTATGTCATGCATGGCTAGAGCAAGGAGAGGTTGAACTCATGGTTAAAGAACTACGCAATTAATATCTATCACCTTAGCTAATTAAGCACCTACATTACTACACAGGTGAATTGGTCCCAATCCCTCAACCCATCATCAATATCAAGTAACCATAATATTATCTCCAATGTGAAGCTTCCCGCCTAACATCCTCAACTTCCCAATTCATCATCCTCTAATCTTGAATAAGTCCAAGCCGCTCTTGACCGTGAGCACGGCTGTCATGACAGTTTTGACTCTGCAGAGTTTGCACCACTGTACCCATATGTAGTGATTTCATCCCCCGTTGTCGGGTGGACTAAAAGAACCTCCATTATGCCAGTGGCCGCGAACCAGGTTCACACTTCCGAGGTGTGTAGCCAGGAGGTCACTACGAGGCCTTTACAAAGGGATTCCCGACGAGCGTGGGCCCACTGAGGTTTCACCCCTAACAGCATACAAGAGGCTCCAACCCCGCTGCAGTGGCCCCCTCTTGAGCCTTGCGGTTCATATGGTAGTCCAGCTGACACCTATTCCACGCACCATCTAAACACCCATACTACGCCGGAGATACACCTAATTAATTGGCCAAGCCGCCCCATCTCAGCATGTGGTTGGCACAGTAAAGCCAGGTTACATGCTCCATGAACCGGTCCTTAGGATCCAGGCAAGCACTAAACACAAACCCGAGTCTCGTGCACACAGCACCAACCAAATCAACCAACTTGCCTCGATCCCTACCTCTACATAACTCATAATATCTCATTCAAGAGTAAGGTAAACATGTTGATGATCTCATATCCCACTTATCCCATTCTAAGCATGGCTAAGCATAAGTAATATGAATGAATGACATAATAAAATAAATCCCAACCCAGGCTACAAGGAAGTAAGATAATGAAAATCTGGGGAAACTTCCTAGCTTGGGTACCATATTCTAAATTGACAATGCAATTAATTAAATTCTGACTACACATCCTAGTATAGAATCAAAGTGGTCAAGGACACTTGCCTTCTTCCTGCTGCTCTGGGAATGGAAAGTCTTGATCTTGAAAGGTGAGAACCTGCTCTGAGGCTGGTTCTACTCATGCCAATACACATAGCAAAACAAAACAACATTCCATAAGCTATAGTCCACATTTCCACTCATACAAACCACACATGCATACACATGAAAGTCATACACCTATTTAAGTGTTGTGTTTACCCTAGATATGTTGATTCTAAGAATACATGCACTTTTAAACATATATATTATTTCTAGCTTTAATATTCAGATTTCTAAGTGCACACTATATTTGAATTTCCAATTTGAACAAATTTTCTATATGGGATAATACACTTCTTAGACAGAAAATTTGTATAAGAGATAACTTCCTACTCCAAATAGGTTTTCAGATCTTCTACAAAACCTTAATTTGAAGTTTTGGATTTGGAGACCTCATTTAGCATTTTCTATTTATGCATGCCTATTTTCCTATATTTTCATATTTATTTTCTATGCCTAAAAGTGAGCTTTAATATTAAAATAGCAAGACATATCACCTAAACAGAATATGTTCTGATCTAAAATGTTCAATAAAATATCTTTGGACTTCCTCTCTGATGGGGATCAAATTAAATTTATTTTACCCATTTTCAGAATTATTTTCTAGCCTAAAAATGAATTTCCAGCAATAGTAAAAATAAACAGTACTTAGTCAGATTTCATTTCAGCCTAAAATCAGTTCTCAACTCATTCTAAATGTTTTCCAAGTGCAAGGAAAATTTAAATTTGTATTTGCACATGTGTTTGCATCACCATTTGAATTTAAATTCAACTCATATGTTCAAATTTCTGAATTTAATATCCTATAGGGTCTGAAGTGCAAATCCACCCTACTGCAGGGTCTAATTTACTATTTCCTAAATTTCCAAGGGCCTAATTACACAAAACAGAGAGGTTTTCCTAATTTTTATTAAGTCCAGGGGCTAAAACTGATGTTTAAACTGGTTTGCATAAATTCCCAAGGGTCCAGGGGCTAGATCAGAAGTTTTCCGGGGCTAGATCCGTTTTCCTCAGAACCCCAGGGGGTAGCCCTTAAGTTTCCCGGGGTTTAATATGCGGGGCTGATGTGGGCCATTGGATTTAAAACAGACGGCTGAGATTATAACGCGAAGGGGTACGCGGGGGTTCTGTTTTCATCCGCCCGATTAAAAATGGACGGCCACAGAGGGCCGCGTCGCCCTGGCCGTGTGTGGGCGGCGCTGCCCGGCGGCGCGCGGCGGAGGGAGGCGGCGATCTCGCCGGAATTTCTTGATATCTCATCTACCGACCCTAGACTACCGTTTTCTCTGCACAATTCGGAGGAGGGGGGGGGGGGGGGGTAGGGGATCTCACCTCGGGGGTTTTCATGAGCTCGGAGGCCCTGGAAGGCGGTCGCGACGAGGTCCGAGGGGTAAGCTCGGCGGTGCTCACCGGAGCTGTGTCTAGAGTGCAAAACAATGGGTTTCCTTCACCTGCAAGACTCCCCTGCTGCAGCAGGACGCACTACACGCGTTAGATCGGAGAGAATGGACGAAGATCGAAAGAAAACGGCGATGGGAGCTTCGGTTCTCACCGGAAATTGAGGCGAGTCGATCGGGGAGAGAAAGGGGCGGACCTCGGTGTTTATATGGACGAGGGGGCGGCGGGGGCTTGTGGGGTTCGTGTCGCACCGAGATCGGCCGCAGATCGTGTGCGCAGGCGGCGAATCCGGATGGGGGCGCGCGCGGCGGTTGCTCGGAGCGGGAAAAGACCGGGTGGCGGTTGGAGAAAAAAGTGCCGACAGGTGGGTCCCACACGGCAGAGAGAGGGGGAGGGGGGAAGCAGCCGCGGGCTGTTGGGCCGGCTGAGGCAGGTTTCGGCCCACTGGCCGTTTTTCTTTTTCTTTTTCCTTTTTCTTTTCTGTTTTGATTCAAATTTGAATTCCAGTTTGAGTTTGAATTGTTTCAACACATGCATTACGTCCAAAATTTTTAAGTCCCCCTCTTTAACAGGTTTTGGGGTGTTACACACGTGACGGGGTCTCCCATACTTGCCCGAAGCACGCCAGGGAAGGGCGTTGCTCGAATACCCCAAACAACATGAACAGTCGTAGAGGGTACTAAAGCGGGTCGGGTTACCTGCCACCTGTGGGGCTCCATCCTTCAGCTTGTGCGCACTGGTGGACAGCGCTTACGTGCACCCCCAAGACATAGAACGTCCCGAGATGCATGATTTTCTGACATAACAAATAGGTTAGATGCCACCTTCATAATATGCTACTATAGTAGTCCTTATGTGGGCCTAGTACCGTTATCTCACCGTATCCTAAGTTTTTATCGCAATATGATGCTCAATCCGTGCGCTAATCCCAACGCAGCTCTGATACCACGCTGTGGGGACCAGACCGGCCCCGGTAGGACCTCGTCGGGTGGTGCCGTGATATGCGGCACCCAACAGCACACGGGTCGAGGAAACACATCACATTACATAAATCATTTGCGGAAGCGTGCAAGAGTATTTTACAAATACTTATCTCAAAATAAGCTAAAGCGGAAGAATATAATTCTCACGACTCATTTCTAACTTAGCAAAAAAGAAACAGTCTAGCCCGCGGACGTTTCTTACTAGCAACATGAAGAGCAAACTGCAGCGGCGAGGATGCTCTTGAGTAATCACTCGGAGGTTTCCGAGTTTCATCGGCATCCCTTCTCAGAAGCATGAAGTCAATCCTGCAAAATAATTCAGATAGCATCCATGAGCATAACACTCAGCAAGACTTAACCATCACCCTAGTCATGAAACTCTACATGAGGTTATGAACATAAAGTAGGATGGTATAATGCATAATAAACTCACCCAAAAGTGAATCCTTACCTTCAGGTATTAATTTGCAGCAATTTTAAAGGAACCTTGGGCACGCCACATTGGGAGTCCACAATCAAACAAGAAACACTTTCCCCCGATGTAATTTGCTCACGGTGGAATTGAATCGAGTTTGCTCTAACTATTCATCAAAGATACATCACAAAGATAGTATAAACTTCAAGCCACAATGATTAGTTCGTTTCAAATGCAAGTTCTTACTACGTCACGACTGTGAGAACATGCATGCTCGGTCCTTTCCGTGAGCGACGGTGATTCGAATCAATAACACCCGGACTACACGACACGTACGCCCGTACACGACCTTGCCTACAGAAACCATCACTGACGTCGTATGTGGCAGCCTTTCTCCCGTTTCACCCACGTTGAATCGATCAAATCGCCCGGTACAGTAGCCACTCTCATGGTGCACCTATGTAAAATCCCCAAAAAGTGGTAGCAAGAAAAATTCAGCTCATGTACACTTAGGAAAAATGAGGGGAATTTAAAACTTTGAATTATAACGGTGTAAGTTCAAAGTGAGGATTCAAACTTCCCAAAACTTCCAAACATGGAGATATAAATTCATAACATGGGTCTTCATATTTCAAATATTCAACCTTCCAAATTTCAGCACATTTGGAGGGGTTTTAATAATTGTTTGGGATTAAAAGAGGAAGCCCTCTAATCTGAATTTCAAATTCAGTTTCAAATTCCAATTTCCTCAATTTGCAAATTTGGTTCCACAAATGTGTTCTCCACATTTGAATTAGCAGCCATGCCAAAAATCAGAAACTTTGGAGTTGGTTTGCTATGTTTTTGGAACAATGCAAAAGGAAGAAATTCAAATTCCATTTCAAATTCGAACGATCAAACACAAATCAAACTTCACCTCAGAATTCAAACCATTTGAATTCAGAAAATTCAAACCTTAACTTTGGGGTGAAGTAAGGCATTTAATCTGAGTAGCTGGGTTAAAAATATCAGAGAAATATTTGATTAAAAGAGGGGGAGGTGGGGCCCAGTAGTCAGCCTCACAACAGAGCTACCACCTCTGTTTTGCTTCAGCCGGTCGCCGAGACGCCGCCAGATCCCTGCGCGACCCGCTCCCAAGGCTCTCCACCGCGCCACCTCCTGGTTCCCTCACAGCTGCTCGTCCTGATCACCCCGCCGAGTCCCACAGCCCATTTCGTTTCCTCAGTTCACCGGGCTGTGTTTCCTCCCGCACGCACGTGCTCGTTGTCACACCCGGTTTCTCCGAAGAACAACCGAGTGAATATCACATGTATGCCAGGATCATTTTCTCATACATGTGATGACAAATAGTGAAGCATCATTTATTACAAGTCAGGAGTCGAATATAAATAAGTCTTACAAAGCATATGTCTCGATGGACAATAATAAGTTCATAACATGTAAATAAACTAGCAGCAGAATATTATTCTTGTGGGCTCCGTCACAGGCGTTACCCGGGGGACTCCATGAACCTAGAATCCTTCTTCGTGTCCGAAGTCTTGATCATTAAACACCACATCATCCCCTTGACCTGAGCAGCAATTTAAACCAACAAATATGCAAGTTTGAGTAACGTTGGTACCCAGCAAGTGTGGGAAAGTTATGTCATGCATGGCTAGAACAAGGAGAGGTTGAACTCATGGTTAAAGCACTACGCAGTTAATACCTATTACCTTAGCTTATTAAGCATCTACATTACTACACAGGTGAAATGGTCCAAATCTCCCAACCCATCATCAAAATCAAGTTACCATAATCATCATATCCAATGTCAAGCTCCCTGCTTAACATCCTCAACTTCTAAATCCATCATCCTCTAATCATGAATAAGTCCAAGCCGCTCTTGACCGTGAGCACGGCTGTCATGACAGTTTTGACTCTGCAGAGTTTGCACCACTGTACCCACATGTAGTGATTTCATCCCCCGTTGCCTGGTGGACTAAAAAAACCTCGATTATGCCTGTGGCCACGAACCACATTCACACTTCCCAGGTGTGTAGCCAGGAGATCACTACGAAGCCTTTACAAAGGGATTCCCGACGAGCGTGGGCCCACTGAGGTTTCACCCCTAACAGCATACAAGAGGCTCCAACCCCGCTGCAGTGGCCCCCTCTTGAGCCTTGCGGTTCATATGGTAGTCCAGCTGATACCTATTCCCCGCACCATCCAACACACCCATACTACGCCGGGGATACACCTAATTAATTGGCCAAGCTGCCCCATCTCAGCATGTGGTTGGCATGGTAAAGCCAGGTTACATGCTCCATGAACCGGTCCTTAGGATCCAGGCAAGTACTAAACACAAACTCAAGCCTCGTGCACCCAGCACCAACCAAATCATCCAACTTGCCTTGATCCCTACCTATACATAACTCAGAACATCTCATTCAAGAGTATGGTAAATAAACTGATGATCTCATATCCTAATTATCCCATTCTAAGCATGGCTAAGCATAAGCATGTCAATAAATGATATGATAAAATAAATCCCAATCCCAAGCTACAAGGAAACAAGATAATGCAATTCTAGGGAAACTTCCTAGCATGGGTTTCACATTTCAATTGACAATGCAAATAATTCTATGTACATATCCTAGCATAGGATCAAAGTGGTCAAGGACACTTGCCTTCTTCTTGCTGCTCTGAGAATGGAAAGTCTTGGTCTTGGAAAGGAAGAACTTGCTCTGGAGCAGGTTCTACTCATACCATCACACATAGCAAAAGAAAACAACAATCCATAAGACATAGTTCACACTTTCACTTCATACAAACCACACATTCACATTTATGAAAGTCATTCACATTTCTAAGTGTTGTGGTTACTCTATGTGTTTTGATTTTGGGCTTACATGCACTTTTAAACATGTGCATATGATTTCTTACTTTTGTATTCAGATTTATTGTTTGCACACTATATATGAATTTCTAATTTAAACAAATTCCTTATATTCAATTGATACACATCTTAGCTACCAAGTATGCATGGAAGGTATTTTCCTGCTCCAAATGGGTTTTCAGATCTTCTACCTAATGTTAAACTGAAATCTTTGGGTTTTGGAGATTTCATTTATCATTTTCTAGTTATGCATACCTATTTTCCTATATTTTAAGATTTATTTTCTATACCTAATTGTGAACTTTATTATGAAAATAGTAAGACACATTATCTAAACAGAATAGGTTCTGATCTAAAATATTAAATAATATATTTTTGACCTTCTCCTCTGATGTGAACTATTTTACATTTATTTTACCAATTTTCAGAATTATTTCCTAGCCTAAAAAATGTGTCCCTATAACTAATAAATGTGAATAATCAATTAGACAGATTCATTTAAGCCAAAAATCTATTTTTATCTCACTCCAAAGTTTTCCAAGTGCTAGGAAAGTTTAAATTTGAATCTACAATGTGTTTGTCCCATCTTTTAAATTTTAAATACTAATCACATATTCAAAGTCCTAAATTTAATATCACATAGGGTTAAAAAGGTAAACTCACCCCACTACAGGGTCTATTATATTATTTCATAAATTTCCAGGGGTCTAACTATACATAACAGAGGGGTTTTCCTAATTTTTATTAAGTCCAGGGGCTAAAACTGATTTTTAATTGAATTTACATGAATTTCTGAAGTTCCAGCGGCTAGATCTGAAGTTTCCGGGGCTAGCTCATATTTTCTGAGATCCCCAGGGGGTAGCGCGTAAGAATCCCGGCCTTTATAACGCGGGGCTGACGTGGACCGTCCGATTTAAAATAGACGGCTGAGATTATAATGTCGAACCGGTACGCGGGGATTTAAATTCTACCGTGCGATTTAAAATAGACGGCGCACAAGCGGCCACGTCGCTCTGATCGAGCGCGGGCGGCGCTGCCCGGCGGCGCGCGGCGGCGGGAGGCGGCGATCTCGCCGGAGAACTTCGGATCTTCGTCTATACTTCCTAAAACTGGGATTTCATGGCATAGATCGGTAGAGGGGAGGTCAGGGATCTCACCTCGGGGGTTTTCTTGAGCTCGGAGGTCCTGGAAAGCGGTCGGCGACGAGGTCCGAGGTGAATTCACGGCGAGGCTCGTCGGCGCTGTGTTTGAAGCGCAAACCACCGAGTTTCTGCACCTGCGTGATTCCCCGGAGGCGGTGGATCAAGATCAGCGCGTTAGATCAGAAATCCCGAGCGAAGATCGAGCGAAATTGGCCGGAGAAACTCGGGTTCTCACCGGAAAGAAAAACGGCTGATCGTGGGTGAAAATCGGGAAGATGCCGGGGTTTATATAGCCGGGGGAGAGCGGCGGGTTTGTTTAGATCGAGTTTGAGTCTTCTGGGACCGGGAGTCGGGCTGAGGGGCGCGGAAATCCGGGTCGGTTACGATCGCGCGCGCGCGGAAGAGTCCGAGGTCGGCGCGAGCGGGAGGTCGGGGATGACAGGCGGGCCCCGCATGTCAGTGAGAGGGAAGCGGGCGCGCGGCTGCGGGCTGGCGCGGGATGAGGTGGGCCGGCTGGTGGGTTTCGGCCCACTGGCCGGGGAGGTTTGTTTTTTCTTTTTCTTTTTCTTTTTCTTTTCTGTTTTGAGTTTAATTTGAATTCCAAGTTGAATTTGAATTTCTGCACCACATGCAATATGTCCAAAAAATTTTAAATTCTCCTCTTAACAGGTTTTGGGGTGTTACACTCGTTCCGCGCCATCTCTGCTCGCTAGTCTCAGCCACACCGAGCTCGGTTGCTCGAGCTCCCAACAGAAAAGAGCTACGCCCACCAGTGCTCTAGCCGGCCAGCCAGTCTCCTCCCCTATCCCGAGCTTGTATGCACTGGAAAACAGCAAAGGTGCTGCGGTTCTCGGGTACACACCGAAAAACCGAGCAAGGTCAACGTGGACAGCTCACACCGAGCAAGGTCACGCCAAAGAAAGCCAGCCCCTCGGTGCATCCTCGACCCTAGCTGCTCAAGCCCAAAACTCAGCCCTAACCATTGATCACAGAAGAAGAATTTCAAGATTTTCTCCCGGGCGGTACAGACCGACCCCAGGGTAGGAATTTGCCAAATTCTTCGTTAATTTGTGTTCTTGTTGATCCAACTTGTGCACAAAGCTTCCTAACTACTTGGCGCATTTCCTCCATTGATGTTAGACCTAGATATGGGGTGTAGAGGGAGAATTTCCGTGTTTTGATCATGGCGCACAGCCGGACCCCATCAGGCGCACGGTGCCGATGGGTTTACAGCGCTCCCCGATCCGTTTAGACTCCATGTCAAGCTTCTACACCGTCCACTGATGCTCTAGAGCCAAAATCCCGATAATTTGGTGAAGGAATGGGCCGCCATGACATCACGGAGACCTAGGTATCACTGTTGCCGGTGCGCGGTGGTTTCCGGGGAGAGTCGGCCGCCGGCGACCCTACCAAGGTGTTCAGCGTGCCTGAAAACAGGGGGGCGTCCAGTATGGGGCCGGGAGACGGCCGGGAAGGCCTTTCCCGCCACCCTCGCCGTAGCAACGCCACGGGTTCCTCTCTTTGGCGCGAGGTAGAAGACAGGACTGGCAAGTGGGACCCACTGTCGGGTTTAAACATTTCCAGATTTTCCTAATTTAGTTCAAATTTTGGAGAGCCATAACTTTGTGTAGAAAACTCCAAAAAGGGTGAGACCAATTTTGTTGGACCTCATGAGAGTACTTCACAGAGAAACAAATTGCTTGATATGAAAATGCCCAGGAATTTCTGTAGAATTGTTTTTAGTAAATCATTTAGAGATTTATTCCAGGACCAATTCTTTATGAAACATTCCCATATTTGGGCAGCAAATCCTTTTCATAGTAACTGATCTCCAGTAAAAACTTTAGCTTCATTGGAGTTCATTTGCTAGGCTAAATTGCCTTTCAAACTTCAGCCTTTATTTGGAAATTCAAATTTAAACAGAAACTTTTCAGAACTCCTGTCCAGCTTCAAAATATCATATCTCTCTGTCGGTAGCTCCAAAAATGGTGAAACAAATTTTGTTAGAACCATAGAGACCTACCCTAATTAGATATTCAACTGTTATGCATGTCAAAGCTCCTGATCTGGGCTTAAAATTCAGAGAAGCCTTGTGCTTGTGGGAAGTGTGGAGACCACAAGGTGCAATGAAAATTCTCCAAATTTTGCTCAGATCATCCTTAGAGAGTCTAGTATCCACTGGAAAAATTCCAAAGCCAATTAAGGGACATAAATAGCAGTAGCTATGAATAGAAGTGAATCCTTATATTTCATAGCACTTATACATATATTTTGCTACATCTCCTATAGTGACCGAAGTCGAAGAGACACCGGAGCCCTTGGACGTCCTCCCAGCAGAAGTTGACTTCCCATTTAACTCGCAACCAGGCAAGCCCCAGTTTGCACTTAAGTACCTTTTATAAAGTTTTTCATTTGTATCACTTATGTCTAGGTTGAATTGTATGCATTAGAGTTAGGGTGATTGAAACCCCACTTGCATAGCCTTTTTAACTCCTATGAAGGGTTGGGTAGTTTACAAACTCGACGAGTAGAGAATGCTCTGCTAAAATGCTTAGGATCTCGGTAGAAGTTGAGTGGTTGGAAGCTACTCGTGAGATAGTATTTATCACACGGAATGAGAAGAGGTAGAAAATGGCCTAAGTTGTGAAAATGAGACCCAGCAGGGGGGATAGGAGGCAGTGAGCAGAGGTCTCACATGCGTAGCCCTGTTGGCGTCGGTTGAGGACCAAGCCATGTGTGGCCCTGCTGGACAAGTATCGAACAGTACCGAATGCATACTGGCATATGGGAACCAGGAAACCGAAGTAATTGGTTAACCTGGGTGCCGAGGGTTACCCAACCATAAATAGGAGTGGGTTGAGGGTAGCAAGGTGTAAATCTGCCAGTGGGCACAGTCACGCTCCACGCGGGGACCTCCTGCCCGTTACGGATGGACCGGTTCGGCATTTGGGTTGCCTTTGAAAGGTTGTCACATACAACAGAGTAGGAAGGGGTGTGGAATCACACTTCTGAAAGTGGGTGTATGTGACGTGTTATCCGGGTGTGTCTTGATTGCAATCACCGTCCCTCACGGTTATTTGAGTACCCGCTTGTTCACTGCGCTGTGACGTAGTAAGAAGTGAAATAAGCCAACTGAATATGATGTATTGAACTATTAATATCTTGAAACCTTGTATGATGTAGTTATAGAGCTAATTAAGTTTATATTCCACTTTGGGCATCACCACATCGGAGGAAAGCGTTTCTTGTTTGATTGTGAACTTCCGATGTGAGGGCTGCCTAAGGCTCATTAAACTGTTGCTATAAAACTGAAAGTAAGGATCAACATGTAGGTGTGTCTTTATTGCAAAGTCCTCTTTCCTATATTACACATCCTTGCATGTAGAGTTCCATGCCTAGGGTTGACGGTTAAGACTTGCTGAGCCTTCGCGCTCACGGTTGCAATATTTGAGCTGTGTGCAGGTGAGAGTTATGAGGAAGGTTCCGAGGACGAGGCGATGCCCCCGTCGGGGTACACGGCCGAGCTGGAGCCCTGCACGCCGCTGTGATCTCCGGTTCCATGCTGCTAGTGTGTAGCGTCCCCGGGCTGGACGGCTGCTCTTTTGCGTAAATAGGATTATAGAGTAGCTATGTATATACTTACGCTGTACAGCTAAGTTTTTGTAAAAAGACTTCCGCTGTTTTATATCAAATAAAAGTTTGTATGTTGTCTTTAATCTTTTCATGTGTGCTGTTGGGTGCCGCCTTGCACGGCACCACCCTCTGCGATCCTGGAGTGGGTGAACCACGGGGTGGTCCCCAACAGACGTGGTATCAGAGCCGCATTGGGAATAACACGCTTGAAAAGAGACTATTTTGAAAACTTAGAAATAGTCGAGTGAGGCTTAGTCACTATGCCCACATAAGGTCTATGATAGTAGTAGATATTAAGGTAGAAATGCTAACATACTTGTTATACATTCTGTAACGACGCTCCGACGTCAGGTAAGAGGTAAGGTATGCCACCGCAGGCGGATCAATTGTGATAACTCGCCATATGAGTAATAGTATGGAATGGTATACCGTGGCTTGGCACGGTAGTTAATATGAGTCTCTGAACCTCTCAATGGTTCTGAGAGCATATGAAAACACCGATCTCCAGCGTGCTTTAGGCAAAAGTGAGAATACCCCATCGTGTGGTAAGCAACATGATAGTATGCAACTCTTGAACGTTCAATGTTCAAAGGGCCATACGCAGCGCTCGCCATCGGCATGCCTCAATGGTCATGAGGCAGTAGGTGTTTGTAAAAGTCCCAAAAATGTGTATGAATAAAAACTAAGGTTTGAGTTCATATGTGTGGCAAAGACATGAAAAATGGGACTTGCTAAAACTTTTCTTCATGTGAGGTAATACATGGATGAACATCCAACATGAGGTTCCCATTTTATTTGAAAGGGTTGAACCACTAAGGAGTTAAATATCTCTTTGCATGTAAGTTTAAAAATCAGATTTGAAATTCAAAGTTCACAAATATAGTGACCAAAAACTTTGAATAAACATGCAGCCATATAGTTAGAATTATGGGGAAAAGTTTGCTCACAAACTTCTCATTTGTAGGGTGGGCTCAAAAAGGAGTTAAAGAGGAGAATTTGAAAACTTCAACTAAATTCAAGTTTGGCAAGCAAATTCAAACTGAAATTGAAGAATTCGAATTTCAGCCCACCTTTTTAAACTTAGAATTCTGGGAATTAAAGAGATCAGCTTGAACAGATATTTGGGAGGTACATGTGGAGTGGGACCCACATGTCATGGAGCTAAAGGAGGTGCCTTGCACAGTAAGTCTCAGCCCCAGTGGGGAAATTCATCGAACAGCACGTGAGCCACGAGCAGCTCCCACGGTGGAGCCACTGGGAGGCTCGGCAGCGCCACCAGCTGCTACCTTTCCCCACGCACAGCGCCCAGAGGCAGTTCTGCGGCCTGATTACCCCCCCCCCCCCCTGGACGAAGCAAAGGCCATCCATCTTCTCCTCCTCGCGAGTGCACAACCAGCGACTGTTTCCCCCTCCGCCCTCTCGGTCGATCGGGAAACCGAAGAAATCGTCGCGCTCTTCCCTCCCCCGAGCTGCTAAACCTTTCCCTGAGATCAGCCTCCACCTCCCTGACCCGCAAGCAAGCGAGCTGCGGCCCCCGGTGCCCGAGAACAACCGCCGCCGCGGCGACCGAGTTCAAGAAGGTGAGCGGGCACTCGTGGACAGCCCTCCACAGGGGGTTTCACGGCCGAGCGATCACAGCTACGGACGCGCACGGGTGCGGTGCTGCTCTCAGCCCAAGGTCAGGCCATGCCGCGAGCTATCGACGGCGAATTTTGAGGTTTTGCTCCGGTGACCTCATTCCGAGCTTCCAGTACGATTCTTTCGAATTCTTGCCCCCTGATTCTCCTTAAGTCATCAAATTTGGCACAGAGAAGCTGGACTAGCCGGCGGTCATATCCTGTTTAGCATCCGTGGCATGAAACTAACGGGGAACCACGAATTTTGAGCTCTACCGAGTGTGATCGCGGCGAACACATTCGGTCGCACGGTGACAACCTAGTTCCAGCCATTTCCGAGCTAGTTTGAGGCCGTGCCGATCTTCCAAGAGGTACGCTGGTGCTGTAGGGCTCGTCGGCACAGGTTTTGGCGGGCTGGATACCTTAGGCAACGCCGCCGAACCACCACAGCAGCTGTCGCCGGCCATGTTTCGGTCGTCGGCAGCCCAAGAAAACCTCGATGCCCAAAACCCCCCGGCGGCGAGTCCGGGTTCGGATGGTGGCCGGAAACGGCCGGCCGGCGAGCACCGGCGAGCTCCGGCGAGAGGGAGAGCGCGGGCGCGGCGAGGGAGCCGAAGGAAGAAGAAGACGGGTGGGTCCCGTCTGTCAGCAGCAGAAAATTTAAACCCAGGATCAGGTGTGGCTGGATCCTGTGTGCTGGCGTGCAAAACCCCGTGGCCCCGGTGTGGCTTCCTTTCTATTGGCTGGGATTCAAAACAGTAGGTCCAGCCAGATTTTTTGTAGGAAAACAATTCCCGAGTTGGCTCAATCTTTGGAAATTCATAACTCCTGATAGAAACCTCCAATTTGAGTAATTACACTTGGGTTGGATTCATCTCTCTGAGTTCTTCTTAAATATGAACTCAGATTTGTATGAAAGTTAATATTATATTCTGGAAAATTCTTGGAAGGTTTTCTGAAAAAGAATTATTGAGGGAATTTGGTTTATCCAAAAATCCCCAAATTTTGCCAGAATATTCTTTAGCATAGTATTGACCTACTAGCAAATTTTCAGCTCATTTGAAGATCATTTGAGTAGGAATTTGCTAAATGCAAACTACTGTGTTCAAAAGAGTCCAGAAACATTTTCAGAAATTGTTTCCCACTTCAAAAATCTGTTCTGAGCAATCCATAGCTCCAAAAATCATAGGAAAATTTAGGCAAGCTCTCTGAGACATACTTGGAATTTTACTTCACTTAATTGGGCATGAAAATGCACATCACTACAGAATTAATTCTTTTGAGTACAAATGCTTAAAGAATTGTTCTGGGAGAACTACTCAAGCAAAAGGGCTGAATTCTGGACCAGATTACTCTCATGTGATCAAGAACTCATATGCAAATTATCAGCCCAAAATGAGTCCTTGAACTCCCTGTTCTTATTCTCCATACTTGTGTATATGTGGGAATACATAAGAGATATTGTGAGAATTAGGGAGGACACAATATGACTCCACATTAGCTGCAATTTGGCAAGCTAAATCCTTAGGTAGTATAGAACCTGCTGTAAAAGTTTGAGACCATTGGAGTTCTTGTTCTTCAGTTGCACTCAAATCCTTTCAGCTTATCTATTATGTTCATTAGGGAACATGATTAGTGTATAGCTAAGGCCTTTAGGACAAATTAGTTTATTTCTGTTCTTTGCACAACAGAGGCAAACCAAGCCATGCTTGGCTTTTCCACACAACCTCTGTTCCTAAGAGATTAATTCTATAACTTCTTTCCATTACATTCTATAAAACATATGCATATGCATTTCAATAGGAACCACAACGAAGGGGACTCAAAGGAGTGATTCATCGAAGTGGATCAAGCTCCGGAGAGTCAAGGGTGGATCAACGAGGATACTAACTGTTTATATACGACTACCCTGCAAAACAGGCAATCTCCGGTTTGCATTTAACAGCTGTTAAGTTCTTATTTTGTATTCACTTTCGGTTAAGAATTGAACTGTGCATTAGGTCTAGTGGTTGATACCCCTCCTGCATAACCAAATGACCCATGAAGTATTGAGTAGGTGTCTTTCACCGTGTAGAACTGTCATGCTTAAGTACGGTTCGGTAGAAGTCGAGTGGTGAGATGCTACTCGCAGTTTCAGGAACAACAGGGGCATACGGGATTGGTTCAAAATGAATTCGCAAGTTAAAGTTGAGACCGGAAGGTTGTAGGGGCAGCAGGACATAGGGGACTGGGTGCTGTAGACCTGTCCTTGTCGGTAAAGGACCGATCCGCATGCGGCCCTGTTGAACAAGTTTGAGTTGTGTACCGGACTCATGCTGGCTATATGGGACCCAGTAAACCGATGTACCTCGGGAAGCTGTCGTTGGGACTTTTTGGGTCGCCTCAGGCGGACGGCTGGTGTGCAGTATGTGGGGAATATTCTCATGACATCTCATGTCGGTAGGTGCACCATGAGAGTAGCTACTGTACGGGGCGACTTGATCGATTCAGCGGGGGTGAAACGGGGGAAAGGCTGCCACGTACGACGTCAGTGATGGTTGTTGTAGGCAACGTCGAGGACGGGCGTATGTGTCGTGTAGTCCGGGTGTTATTGATTTGAATCACCGTCGCTCACGGAATGGACCGAGCATACTTGTTCTCACAGTCATGACGTAGTAAGAACTTGCATGAGAAAGGAACTAATCATTTTTATGTGAAGTATTATCCTACCTTTGTATTGGATCTTGATGAATAGGATAGTGCAAACTCGATTCTTTTATGCCATGAGTAATTTACATCGGGGGAAAGAGTTTCTTGTTTGATTGTGGACTCCCGATGTGGCATGCCCAGGATTACTTAAAATGCTGCAATTAATACCTGAAAGTAAGGATTCACTTTTAGGCGAGTTTAATTATGCTTATGCCATCCTATGTTAGGTTCATAACCTCACTTAGAGTTTCATGCTTAGGGTTACGGTTAAGTCTTGCTGAGAGTTATGCTCACGGATGCTATCCGAGTTGTTTTGCAGGTATTTGACTTCGTGCTTAAGAGAAGGGGTGCCGATGAGACTCGGGAACCTCCGAGTGCTTACTCAAAGAGCATCCTCGCCGCTGCAGATTGATCTTCGTGTTGCTAGTAAGAAACGTCCGCGGGCTGGACTGTTTCTTTGTTGCTAGTTTAGATATGAGTCGTGAGAGTGATAGTCTTCCGCTGTAGTTTACTCTGATATAACTATTTGTAAAACATTCTTGTACGCTTCCGCTAAACTATTTATGTAATATGATGTGTGTTCATCGACCCGTGTGCTGTTGGGTGCCGCATAACACGGCACCACCCAACGAGGTCCTGTCCCTCACAGCGTGGCACCAGGATTGTGACAGCTTGGTATCAGAGCTGCGTTGGGAACAGAGCACGGATTGAGCATCATATTATGTCAAAAACTTAGGATACGGTGAGATAACGGTACTAGGCCCACATAAGGACTATTATTAGCATAATATGATGGTGGCAACCTAACTTATTTGTTATGTCGGAAAATCGTGCATCTCGGGACGTTTATGTCTTGGGGGGTGCACGTATGCGCTGTCCACCAGTGCGCACAAGCTGAAGGGTGGAGCCTTACGGGTGGCAGGTAACCCGACTCGCTTTAGTATCCTCTACGACTCTTCATGTCGTTTGGGGTATTCGAGCAACGTCTGTCTCGGGCGTGCATGGTGCAATTTGGGAGACCGCGTCACGTGGTCCGTAACGTGAACACGTAGCTCAAGGCGTGTTTGGCTTGAGAACACCTGAGCAAGTGATGACGGCCGGGTGTACGAACTGTATGGATACCGGGTTCGGTGTGCAGCCGAACCTGATGATTGAGTGTGACTTATGTAGGTACTAACCACGGAAACCTTAGTGCGTGTTGAACACGTTTGCGAGTGACTGTTTTAGTGCCACCTAAGGATATGTATAATCCGGTTAGGTTTTTCTTTGGTGAGGCAACGTAGTACCGTCATATGTCTTACGGTGCATCGTCACCGTACTACATTGGATAGTATTCTTACCTATGAAGAAATCATCCATGACTAACTTCCAAACTCAAAAGTGGATGTGATAAAGCACATATTAGTTACTGAGCTCTTCATTTGAACTAAGTTTCAAAGAAGTGACTTGTTAGGCTTCTTTTGATCTCAAAGACAGAGTGCTCTGTTCAGACAGAAATTTTTCTAGGCTCTAACAGAGCGTAACTCTGATTAGCTTGACCCAATGGAGGTGTTTGATACAGTTCTGGAAAGGTTATTAAGTGCTCTACAACTTTTCTGTAGAACTCCAGAGCCAAATCCGACACCAACTTGGTTGAATGTCTAGATGAATGCAAACTGTTCAGAAAACAGAGCAGCTACAAACTTCTCTGGATGTTGCTGTAAATTAGCCGTCACAGTCTGTAGAAAAATTTCTAAGGGTCATATGATACACCGTTGGAAAGGTTAGGAAATTTGCAACAATTTTGTAGTTCATAGTGTGTTCAGAATTGTAATTCATTTTGATGTAAAACTGTGATGAAAACAGCCACATACAAAGGAGATGCTGGCAAATTTTATCCAGAAAATTCTGTCAACATTGAACAGTCATAGCTATTGATCCAGAGAAGATCTAGGGGCATAAGAGTACTCGTTGGAAAGATACTGAAGTTAACTTTAACTTTGGTATTCAACCGGAGTTATGAAAATGTTTCTAACCGGATCAAAATCTGGCTTAAGTACAGAAAGGGCGGTTCTGTACAGAATAGGGGGATTGTTATGTTGGCTTTAGAAGAATGTGTAAACATGAAGTATTGTTATGCTTTCATAAAGTTTTAGCATGTTCATGTTTTGCAAACTTTCATATACTGCTGAGATCAAGTTTTGACTCTCCTCAAAATAATGCTTCTGCAGTATGGTGCGTACTCATTCACCGAGTAGGGCTGAAGGTTCTCGACGAGACGATAATGACCTGACTCCACCACGGGCACCGCCATCAATGGTATGGGCGGATGTCATGGGTCAGATGGTCGAGTCAATTCAAGAGAACACAAGACTACTCCAATCCTTAGTACAACAGGGCTTACTCCAACACGCGCGACAGGACGTTCCGCCTCGGAACGCCTATGTGGATTTCTTGGCAACTCAACCGCCAATCTTCATGGAAGCCAATGAACCAGTGGAAGCTGATCAGTGGCTTCGAGTTATGGAGTCCAAGTTTGGAGTGTTTGAGTGCGACGAACATCAGAAGACATTATTTGCAGCTCAACAGCTCCATGGAGCCGCCGGAAATTGGTGGTTCGCTTATCTTGCCACCGTTCCGGAAGGCCATCAAGTGGAGTGGACGGAATTTCGTGAAGAATTCCGTGCTCGTCACATTCCTATGGGTTTTATCAAGGCCCAACAGCAAGAATTCAGAAACTTGAAGCAGGGGGACATGAGTGTCCTTGATTATGTCAGACGATTCAACCTTCTGGCACAATATGCTCCTGCTTATGCGACGAGCGAAGCTGCAATGTGTGACTACTTTTTCTATGGCTTGAGTGCCATATTAAAAGACAAGTTGGTTTTGTTCAATCAAGGCAGTTACACCGAGTTGATCAGTGCGGCTCTGCTTCAAGAACAAGCGACACTTGAGTGTCAAGCAGAGAAGAGGAACCGGGATGATGTGCAAGAAGACACACCAGTTGTTCCACGCAAATACCGTGTGGTGTATCCCACACCATCCGATGAAATATGGCAAGCGCCAGTGAGATCAACTCCGTATAGATTTCCTGCTCAAGAATCTTGTCTTGAAGCAACACCTTTGCCGCAGCAACGAATGACACCTGTGGCATCATTGCTCCAACCAAGTACATCAACTCCTCAACCACAAGTCAACGAAGAACCAGGGAAACCCCCATGCTCTTATTGCCACCGTTCTGGGCATTTTAGGCAAGAATGCCGGGAGAAGTTGTCGAACACCAGACAGCCTTCATCATCAGGTGGTATGCCGCCACCTGCTCAAGTCAATATAACAGCATTGCAATCCGGGAGTGTGCAACATCTTGCTATTGAGGATGTCCCGGAGGGAGCACCGGTGTTAGCAGGCATGTTTACTCTTAAAGACGTGTCCGTGCTTGTACTTTTTAATTCCGGTGCCACCCACAATATTATCAGCAAATCATGCGTGGATCAGCACCAATTATCCACCAATACTCCCACAACGAGTTTCCTTATACGATCACCAGGAGGAAATATCTCTGCCATTCAGATTGTGTTCCGAGCAGATTTGTGTTTGGGCGGAACAATATACCCAACATCGCTGATTGTGTTGGATAGGAAGAAGATAGACATAATATTGGGGATGTCTTGGTTAAATCGTCATGGTGCCGTTCTCAATATCGGTAACCGGACTGTCCAGATTGACTCGCCGATTCACGGACAGCACACGCTGTTTTTAGACAGCGAAGACCCAGACATGGTAGAGGCCTACCACATGGAATCACTGAAGCTTGAAGAGATTCTGGTGGTATGTGATTATCCCGATGTATTTCCCGATGACTTACCGGGCATGCCGCCCGAACGGGACGTCGAGTTCAAGATTGAACTGGCGCCGGGAACGACGCCTATCTCACGAAGGCCTTACAAGATGGCACCTAACGAGCTAGCGGAGTTGAAAGAGCAACTGAATGAACTCATGAGCAAGGGTTTCATACGACCTTGTTCTTCACCTTGGGGTTGCTCAGCGCTGTTCGTTAAGTAGAAGGACGAAACACTACGGCTATGTGTTGATTACCGTCCTCTCAATGCGGTCACAATAAAAAACAAGTATCCGTTGCCCCGCATCGACATCCTGTTTGATCAACTTGTGGGTGCAAAGGTATTTTCGAAGATGGATCTTCGGTCGGGATATCATCAAATCAAAATCCGACTGCAGGACATAACGAAGACAGATTTCTCGACGAGATACGGACTCTATGAGTACCTCGTCATGTCATTTTGGTTAACCAACGCTCCGGCACACTTTATGTATTTGATGAATTCTGTGTTCATGCCGGAGTTAGACAAGTTCGTCGTGGTATTCATCGACGACATATTGGTTTACTCCAAATCTGAAGAAGAGCACACTGAACATCTGCGCATTGTGCTACAACGGTTGCGGGAGCACCAGTTATATGCCAAATTCAGCAAGTGCGAGTTCTGGATCGATCAAGTGCCTTTCCTAGGCCATATTATTTCAGCAGAGGGCATTGCCGTGGATCCCAGCAAAACTGAACAAGTGCTGAAGTGGGAATCTCCCAAATCTGTCCACGAGGTCCGAAGTTTCCTAGGTTTAGCGGGGTACTATCGGAGGTTTATTCCGAGCTTCTCAAAGATTGCTAAACCAATGACGGAGCTGCTGAAGAAGGGCACTAAATACATGTGGAATGCAGCATGTGAAGCCGCATTCAAAAGTTTACTGAAACATCTCACCACAGCTCCAGCTCTTGCTCAGCCGGACACGACGAAGCCATTCGATGTATACTGTGATGCATCCGGCATCGGTCTCGGCTGTGTTCTGATGCAAGAAGGGCGTGCAGTCGCCTATGGGTCTCGTCAACTGCAAAACCACGAGCAGCATTATCCAACTCATGATCTTGAGCTTGCTGCAGTGGTGTTGGCGTTAAAAATGTGGAGGCATTACCAACTGGGTAATCTTGTTCACCTCTACACCGACCATAAAAGCCTGAAGTATATCTTCACGCAGAAGGAGCTGAATATCAGGCAACGGAGATGGTTGGAGCTCATCAAAGATTATGAAATTGAGATCCACTATCATCCGGGAAAAGAAAACGTGGTTGCCGACGCACTTAGTCGGAAAGCCCACGTTCACAACTTAGCGGCTGCTGAGTTGGAAGATGAAGAACCCAGCCTCCGTGTCATTCCGTATGGCGCGCTTTATAATCTCGCGCTCATTCCAACAATCCATGAAGAGATTGTTGAGGCTCAAAGAACAGACAGAGGTATGTCTCACATACGGAGAAGACTAGACAACGGAGAGGTGAAATGTTTCTGGAAGGATGAGAACGGTACAATATGGTTCAACGACCGTATAGTGGTACCGCGTAATATGAAAGTCCGGAAGAAAATATTGGATGAAGCCCACCTGTCGAAGTTTTCCATTCATCCCGGAAGTAACAAGATGTACCAAGATTTGAAACAGAAATTTTGGTGGACGAGGACGAAGAGGGAGATTGCTAAATACGTATCCGAGTGTGATACGTGTAGATGGGTCAAGGCTGATCATATGCGGAAAGCCGGACCGCTACAACCTTTGAAGATACCAGCGTGGAAATGGGAGGATGTGAATATGGACTTCATCGTCGGATTACCGCTCACATCCAGGAAGCATGACTCAATATGGGTGATCGTCGACCGGTTGACAAAGTCGGCTCATTTTATACCGGTGAACACTCATTATCGAGCAAGACAATATGCGGAGTTATTCATCTCCAGAATTATATGCTCGCATGGTGTCCCGAAGACCATCATTTCAGATCGAGGTGCGCTGTTTTTTGCTCAATTTTGGGAGCAACTGCATGCCTCGTTGGGCACCAAGCTAATTGGAAGCTCCGCATATCACCCTCAAACCGATGGACAAACTGAGAGGGTGAATCAAGTGCTTGAGGATATGCTGAGAGCGTGTGCCATCCACCACGGTAAGCATTGGGATGATCACTTACCGTTGGCGGAGTTTTCATACAACAACGGTTATCAAGCGAGTATTAAAATTGCACCATATGAAGCTCTCTACAGCCGGAAGTGTCACACACCACTGAATTGGTGTGAGTCCGGCAAAAGAGTTCTGTTTGGGACTGATCTTGTCAACAAAGCCGAAGACCGAGTTCGGTTGATACAAGAAAACTTGAAGGCTGCACAATCCCGACAGAAGAGCTACGCTGATCAACGACGTAGGCCATTGCATTTTGACGTCGGAGAGCACGTGTACCTTCATGTATCTCCGATGAAGGGAATTCACCAGTTCGGTGTAAAGGGGAAACTCGCTCCCCGTTTTATTGGTACTTTTGCTATCACGGAGAAGTGCAGACCCGTAGCCTACCGGCTGGAGTTACCGGCAAGTCTAGCGGGTGTTCATGATGTATTTCATGTTTCACAGCTGCGGAAGTGCCTCAAATTCACCGCTGCTGTTCGCACCAAGGACATCGACGAATTGAAACCGGACCTTACCTACACCGAGCGACCGGTTCAGATTTTGGATGAAAAGACCCGGGTAACCCGGAACCGGACGATCAAATTTTACAAAGTGCTGTGGAGTAATCACACCGCGGAAGAGGCGACGTAGGAAAGTGAAGATTACCTCCGCACCAACTATTCGGAATTTTTTGCGTTGTACAGTTTGTAATTACCTCTCCCGTCTCGTGCCTCTTTATAATCTCGGGACGAGATTCTTTTAAGGGGGGAGGAATGTAAAAGTCCCAAAAATGTGTATGAATAAACACTAAGGTTTGAGTTCATATGTGTGGCAAAGACATGAAAAATGGGACTTGCTAAACCTTTTCTTCATGCGAGGTAATACATGGATGAACATCCAACATGAGGTTCCCATTTTATTTGAAAGGGTTGAACCACTAAGGAGTTAAATATCTCTTTGCATGTAAGTTTAAAAATCAGATTTGAAATTCAAATTTCACAAATATAGTGACCAAAAACTTTGAATAAACATGCAGCCATATAGATGGAATTATGGGGAAAAGTTTGCTCACAAACTTCTCATTTGTAGGGCGGGCTCAAAAAGGAGTTAAAGAGGAGAATTTGCAAACTTCAACTAAATTCAAGTTTGGCAAGCAAATTCAAACTGAAATTGAAGAATTTGAATTTCAGCCCACCTTTTTAAACTTAGAATTCTGGGAATTAAAGAGATCAGCTTGAACAGATATTTGGGAGGTACATGTGGAGTGGGACTCACATGTCATGGAGCTAAAGGAGGTGCCTTGCACACTAAGTCTCAGCCCCAGTGGGGAAATTCATCGAACAGCACGTGAGCCACGAGCAGCTCCCACCGTGGAGCCACTGGGAGGCTCGACAGCGCCACCAGCTGCTTCCTTTCCCCACGCACGGCGCCCAGAGGCGGTTCTGCAGCCTGATCAAGCCCCTGGACGAAGCAAAGGCCATCCATCTTCTCCTCCTCGCGAGCGCACGACCAGCGACTGTTTCCCCCTCCGCCCTCTCGGTCGATTGGGAAACCGAAGAAATCGTCGCGCTCTTCCCTCCCCCGAGCTGCTAAACCTTTCCCTGAGATCAGCCTCCACCTCCCTGACCCGCAAGCAAGCGAGCTGCGGCCCCCGGTGCCCGAGAACAACCACCGCCGCGACGACCGAGTTCAAGAAGGTGAGCGGGCGCTCGTGGACAGCCCTCCACAGGGGGTTTCACGGCCGAGCGATCACAGCTACGGACGCGCACGGGTGCGGTGCTTCTCTCAGCCCAAGCTCAGGCCGTGCCGCGAGCTATCGACGGCGAACTTCGAGGTTTTGCTCCGGCGACCTCATTCCGAGCTTCCGGTATGATTCTTTCAAATTCTTGCCCTCTGATTCTCCTTAAGTCATCAAATTTGGCACAGAGAAGCTGGACTAGCCGGCGGTCATATCCTCTTTAGCATCCGTGGCATGAAACTAACGGGGAACCACGAATTTTGAGCTCTACTGAGCGTGATCGCGGCGAACCCATTCGGTCGCACGGTGACAACCTAGTTCCAGCCATTTCCGAGCTAGTTTGAGGCCGTGCCGGTCTTCCTAGAGGTACGCTGGTGCTGTAGGGCTCGTCGGCACAGGTTTTGGCGGGCTGGATACCTTAGGCAACGCCGCCGAACCTCCACAGCAGCTGTCGCCGGCCATGTTCCGGTATTCGGCAACCCAAGCAAACCTCACAGCCGTGTTCCTCGATGCCCAAAACCCCCTGGCGGCGAGTCCGGGTTCGGATGGTGGCCGGAAACGGCCGTCCGGCGAGCACCGGCGAGCTCTGGCGAGAGGGAGAGCGCGGGCGCGGGGATGGAGCCGAAGGAAGAAGAAGACGGGTGGGTCCCGTCTGTTAGCAGCAGAAAATTTAAACCCAGGATCGGGTGTGGCTGGATCCTGTGTGCTGGTGCGCAAAACCCCGTGGCCCCGGTGTGGCTTCGTTTCTATTGGCTGGGATTCAAAACAGTGGGTCCAGCCAGATTTTCTGTAGGAAAACAATTCCCGAGTTGGCTCAATCTTTGGAAATTCATAACTCCTGATAGAAACCTCCAATTTGAGTAATTCCACTTGGGTTGGATTGATCTCTCTGAGTTCTATCCAAATATGAACTCAGATTTGTATGAAAGTTAATATTATATTCTGGAAAATTCTTGGAAGGTTTTCTGAAAAAAGAATTATTGAGGGAGTTTGGTTTATCCAAAAATCCCCAAATTTTGCCAGAATATTCTTTAGCATAGTATTGACCTACTAGCAAAATTTCAGCTCATTTGAAGATCATTTGAGTATGAATTTGCTAAATGCAAACTACTGTGTTCAAAAGAGTCCAGAAACATTTTCAGAAAATGTTTCCCACTTCAAAAATCTGTTCTGAGCAATACATAGCTCCAAAAATCATAGGAAAATTTATGCAAGCTCTCTGGGACGTACTTGGAATCGTAGTTAACTTAATTGGGCATGAAAATGCACATCACTACAGAATTAATTCTTTTGAATACAAATGCTTAAAGAATTGTTCTGGGAGAACTACTCAAGTAAAAGGGCTGAATTTTGGACCAGGTTACTCTCATGTGATCAAGAACTCATATGTAAATTATCAGCCCAAGATGAGTCCTTGAACGCCCTGTTCTTATTCTCCATACTTGTGTATATGTGGGAATACATAAGAGATATTGTGAGAATTAGGGAGGACACAATATGACTCCACATTAGCTGCAATTTGGCAAGCTAAATCCTTAGGTAGTATAGAACCTGCTGTAAAAGTTTGAGACCATTGGAGTTCTTGTTCTTCAGTTGCACTCAAATCCTTTCAGCTTATCTATTATGTTCATTAGGGAACATGATTAGTGTATAGCTAAGGCCTTTAGGACAAATTAGTTTATTTCTGTTCTTTGCACAACAGAGGCAAACCAAGCCATGCTTGGCTTTTCCACACAACCTCTGTTCCTAAGAGATTAATTCTATAACTTCTTTCCATTACATTCTATAAAACATATGCATATGCATTTCAATAGGAACCACAACGAAGGGGACTCAAAGGAGTGATTCATCGAAGTGGATCAAGCTTCGGAGAGTCAAGGGTGGATCAACGAGGATACTAACTGTTTATATACGACTACAATGCAAAACAGGCAAGCTCCGGTTTGCATTTAACAGCTGTTAAGTTCTTATTTTGTATTTACTTTCGGTTAAGAATTGAACTGTGCATTAGGTCTAGTGGTTGATACCCCTCCTGCATAACCAAATGACCCATGGAGTATTGGATAGGTGTCTTTCACCGTGTAGAACTGCCATGCTTAAGTACGGTTTGGTAGAAGTCGAGTGGTGAGATGCTACTCGCAGTTTCAGGAACAACAGGGGCATACGGGATCGGTTCAAAATGAATTCGCAAGTTAAAGTTGAGACCGGAAGGTTGTAGGGGCAGCAGGACATAGGGGCCTGGGTGCTGTAGACCTGTCCATGTCGGTAAAAGACCGATCCGTATGCGGCCCTGTTGAACAAGTTTGAGTTGTGTACCAGACTCATGCTGGCTATATGGGACCCAGTAAACCGATGTACCTCGGGAAGCTGTCGTTGGGACTTTTCGGGTCGCCTCAGGCGGACGGCCGGTGTGCAGTATGTGGGGAATATTCTCATGACATCTCATGTCGGTAGGTGCACCATGAGAGTAGCTACTGTACGGGGCAACTTGATCGATTCAGCAGGGGTGAAACGGGGGAAAGGCTGCCACGTACGACGTCAGTGATGGTTGTTGTAGGTAACATCGAGGACGGGCGTATGTGTCGTGTAGTCCGGGTGTTATTTATTCGAATCACCGTCGCTGCGGAATGGACCGAGCATACTTGTTCTCACAGTCGTGACGTAGTAAGAACTTGCATGAGAAAGGAACTAATCATTTTGATGTGAAGTATTATCCTACATTTGTATTGGATCTTGATGAATAGGATAGTGCAAACTTGATTCTTTTATGCCATGAGTAATTTACATCGGGGGAAAGAGTTTCTTGTTTGATTGTGGACTCCCGATGTGGCATGCCCGGGGTTACTTAAAATGCTGCAATTAATACCTGAAAGTAAGGATTCACTTTTAGGCGAGTTTAATTATGCTTATGCCATCCTATGTTAGGTTCATAACCTCACTTAGAGTTTCATGCTTAGGGTGATGGTTAAGTCTTGCTGAGCGTTATGCTCACGGATGCTATCCGAGTTGTTTTGCAGGTATTTGACTTCGTGCTTAAGAGAAGGGGTGCCGATGAGACTCGGGAACCTCCGAGTGCTTACTCAAAGAGCATCCTCGCCGCTGCAGATTGATCTTCGTGTTGCTAGTAAGAAACGTCCGCGGGCTGGACTGTTTCTTTGTTGCTAGTTTAGATATGAGTCGTGAGAGTGATAGTCTTCCGCTGTAGTTTACTCTGATATAACTATTTGTAAAATATTCTTGTACGCTTCCGCTAAACTATTTATGTAATATGATGTCTGTTCATCGACCCGTGTGCTGCTGGGTGCCGCATAACACGGCACCACCCAACGAGGTCCTGCACCTCACAGCGTGGCACCAGGGTTGCGACAGTGTTATCCGTTGGGTTGATAAAATTCCCAACCGTGATGACCCGTTCACGCTTACTCAGGTTCCCCGTTGTTTGGTGTGAAAACACGACCATGTACCTTGAGACGTGGCTTGACTCAAGGACGATCCGTATGGCAATGATACGGACCGTATGTTTTTATTATGATATTGAACTGCCTGAAATGTCAAAAACCTTTGTGTGCACCATTATTGTGTGTTCTTCTGCAGGTACATTAACCACGTTAGTGCATGGCGTTTAGAACCCGTTTGTGAGTGACGTCTTTAGTTCCACCATTTGACACGTATATGCCGAAATACCGGTTTAGGATTTTTCTTTGGTGAGGAAACGTAGTACCGAGACTGCATAAAATAATATTTTCAAAGAAAAGAGTTAAAATTTGGTTTAGTATTCCATTTAGGGGTCAGTAAACTCCCATATTGAACTAAGAGTCAATTGGGAGTATAGATTCAAGTTCAAAGACTTAGGAAAAACCTCCCCTGTTTTTGGCAGAAACTTTTCTGAACTTAAATAGGGCATAACTTAGGATTGGTTGAACTAATGGAAGTGTGGGATACCATTCTGGAAATTTTTTGAAGTCCTCTACAACTTTTCTGTAGAGATCCAGAACAAAATCTCCCTCCAAAGGGATGAAAATCTCAGATGAGTAGGTACTGTCAAGAAACAGGGCAGACAATAATGCTCTCTGGAATTTTCTGTATTTCGACCACAACTTTCTGTAGAAAAATTTTTAAGGGTCAAGCAAGACATCATTAGAAAGTATAGGAAATGTGCTACAACTTTGTAGTTCAGTGTTTTCCTAGATTGAGGACATAATTAGTTGGAATTTTATGGATAAAACAGCCACTTGCAAAGGAGGTGCTGTCAAAATTCCTAAGAAAATTCTGTCAACTTGTAGGACTCATAACTCAAAAACTAGGAAGTCCATGGAGGCAAATTAATACAATCTGGATTGCTTGATGAGTCTACTACAACTTTGTTGTTGAAGTATAGTCCAGATTTTGCTTCTAAGGTGGTCAAAACTGTTGAATTATCCAGACTGGTCAGCTGGACCAGAAGCTGGACAGTGAACACCATGTTGAGATGTTTCAATTAAAACACTCAGTTTCACCTTTTTATATCCAGTGGCTGTTGTAAAACAGCAAGTGAAGTTGAAAATTTTATGCATTCGACATATCACTTCGAGCGAGTGCATGTTTGGGTCCAGTACAATAGCGAGGAATTACGCATGCTAACACACTTAACATCCCGTGGCGACCCCCGATGGTCGAAATGAACATTTAACCCATAAAGTTCAATACTTTGGAACTCGATCGTGTGACACAGTCCAGGGATGTATATGTTGTATAAAGTTTATACTTTATCAATATGTGTGACTGTTATGCGTATTATTTATTCCATTCTCGCACTACTATTGTATAGACTAGATGAAATAAACCAACATGTGCTGATCATTTGAATTGTATGAATGCAGAATGGTGCGTACGCGTTCAACGCAAGAGGAGGGAGGTCCGAGTCAGGTTCGTGGTGATGAGTCTCCACCTCTGGAGCAAACCACGACGCAGCAGCAACCACCTCCTCCACCGCCATAACTTCCAAGAAATCTTGCGGAAGTTCTCGCTGCAGTGCTCGGCTCGCACGACGAGCAAACTGAGTTGCTGCGGATGCTAGTTCAGCAGAATGCGTCCCATCCAGGAGGACGCCAAGACAATGAGAAACGCCAGGCCCAACAAAGTTCATATTCAGACTTCCTGGCGACCCATCCACCGGTCTTTACGGAGGCTGAAGAGCCATTGGAGGCGGACAGCTTTATCCGCACTCTGGAAGTGAAGTTCGGGCTGCTACGATGCACCGAACATCAGAAGGCGCTGTATGAAGCGCAACAGCTTCAAGGAGAAGCCAGTACCTGGTGGGCGAACTACACCGCCTCCTTACCGGCTGGCCATGCCATCACGTGGACGGAGTTCTGGGAGCGTTCCGCGCCTATCATATACCTCCCGGGGTTATGGAAAGGAAGCTCCAGGAGTTCCTGGCGCTACGACAAGGCGAGAGGAGTGCTCATGAGTACTCCAGGTCGTTCAACCGGCTGGCGCAGTATGCGCCAGGATTTGTGGGAACAGAAGACGACAAGCGCAACGCGATGTTCCGGGGCCTGAAATCAAAGATGAAGGTCCATCTCGCCCAAAGTAATCGCGGCACCTTCAACGACCTCGTTAATGCCGCGATTTTACAAGAGGATGCTCAGCGTGAGCGCGGTTCTGATAAGAGGAAACGCAGCGCGCTGATGAGCAGCAGTGGTGGGACGCCACAAAAATACTGTGTGGTGTATCGCTCACCATCCGGTCAGAGATGGCAGCCACCGGCACGACCGCCTCAGTTCCGCGGTCGATAATATAATGCGCCAGGTTTCCGACCAACGTATCCACCACAGCAACATCAGCAGCAAAGGATGGTCCCGTGTGCGCCTCGGTTTCAACCGCGTGCACCGGGATTCCGTCCTCAAGTCGGCGGGACCCGGACACCTTACACATGCTTCACGTGTAGCCGTGTCGGGCATATTTCGAGGGACTGCCCCGAGCCATAACAGGGCAGGGGTGCAGCACCGTATCAGGGTGCAACTCAGCCCCACAACCAGCCCAAGAAACCAGCACCAAAACCCGGCAACGTCCACCACTTAGCCATCGAAGACGTGCCGGAAGGCGAACCCGTCCTCGCGGGTATGTTTCCTTACTTAGATCATCCCGTAGTCATACTTTTTGACTCCGGCGCCACCAATAATTTCATAAGTCAATCTTATGTTATTAAGTATCAATTTCCTATCATTCCCACAAATAGTTCATACTTGATATGCTCTCGGGGTGGGAAAATAACAGCTGATAGGATGGTCTATAGAGCACCATTACAGTTGGGTGGGAATCTATACCCGACTTCTCTAATCATATTAGAGTGTCAAAAACTTGATGTCATTTTAGTAATGTCATGGCTACATCACCATGGTTCTGTTCTTGACATCATTCCACGTGTGGTTCATTTAAACTCTCCACTCCATGAACCACATGTTCTTATTCTTAACCGTTTGGTTCAAGAAGCTCCAGCCACATATAACACGGAAGCCACAAAACTTGAGGATATTCATGTGGTCCGTAAATATCCAGATGTCTTTCCGGATGATCTCCCGGGCATGCCACCAGAAAGGGATGTCGAATTAAAATTGAACTTGTACCTGGAACGACGCCGAACTCACGGAGACCGTACAAGATGGCTCCGAATGAGCTGGCTGAACTGAAGGAGCAGCTCAATGACTTAATGAAGAAGGGTTTCATTCGACCAAGTTCCTCACCATGGGGATGCTCAGTGCTGTTTGTCAAGAAAAAGGATGAAACCTTGAGGTTGTGTGTGGACTACCGACCTCTCAACGCCGTCACTATCAAGAATAAATATCCACTGCCCCGCATCGATATCTTATTCGATCAACTTGTGGGTGCGAGTGTACTTTCAAAGATGGATCTTCGCTCAGCATATCATCAAATCAAGATCCGAGCGGAGGATATTCCTAAGACGGCCTTCTCGACGAGATATGGATTGTATGAATACCTCGTCATGTCCTTTGGTCTCACCAACGCCCTGGCACATTTCACGTATCTCATGAACTCCGTGTTCATGCCCGAGTTGGACAAGTTCGTGGTGGTGTTCATAGACGACATCTTGGTTTACTCCAAGTCTGAAGAAGAACACGCCGAACACCTGCATATCGTGCTTCAACGATTGCGAGACCATAAGCTTTATGCCAAGTTCAGCAAGTGCGAGTTTTAGATCAGCCAAGTGCCAGTTCTTGGTCATATTGTTTCTGCAGAAGGCATTGCAGTTGATCCAAGCAAAATGGAACAAGTGATGAGATGGAAGTCCCCCACATCAGTCCACGAAGTCAGGAGTTTCCTCGGGTTAGCAGGATATTATCGGAGATTCATACCGAACTTCTCCAAGCTTGCTAAACCGATGACTGAACTGTTGAAGAAGGGGATCAAATATGTTTGGAGCTCAGCTTGTTAAGAAGCTTTCCAAGAATTAGTGAAGCATCTTACAACAGCCCCGGTGTTAGCTCAACCGTATACAACCAAGCCCTTCGACGTATATTGTGATGCGTCCGGTATCGGACTTGGCTGTGTATTGATGCAGGGAGGAAGAGTGGTCGCCTATGGCTCACGTCAACTTCGTAACCACGAGCAGCACTATCTGACTCATGATCTTGAGCTCGATGCTGTGGTGTTGGCACTGAAAATGTGGAGGCACTATTTGCTTGGAAACTTAGTGCACCTCTACACCGACCACAAAAATCTGAAATATATATTCACTCAAAAGGGGTTGAATATGCGGCAATGGAGATGGCTAGAACTGATCAAAGACTATGAGATCGAGATTCACTACCATCCCGGAAAGGCAAACGTGGTTGCCGATGCCTTAAGCCGCAAATCCCATGTCAATAGTCTGTCCATCACCCCACTTGAAGCGGAGGAGCCGAGTCTGTACTTGGTTCCATATGGGGCATTGTATAATATTGCTCTCGTCCCTACAATACGAGAGGAGATTATGGAAGTGCAGAAGAAAGACGTGGGAATGTCGCACATTCTGAGAAGGATGAAGAATGGCGAAATGAAATGCTTCCGAAGAGATGAACACAACACTCTATGGTTTAAAGACCGTATAGTGGTGCCCTGTGACATGAAGCTTCGGAAGAAAATCTTGGACGAGGCTCAACTGTCCAAGTATTCTATTCATCCGGGCAGCAACAAGATGTACCAGGATCTGAAAACCAGGTTTTGGTGGACACGGATGAAAAGAGAAGTCGTGAAGTACGTATCCGAATGTGATACGTGTCGGCGTGTAAAAGCCAATCATATGCGTAAAGCCGGACAGCTGCAACCATTGAACATTCCGGCGTGGAAGTGGGAGGATATCAGCATGGTCTTCATTGTTGGTTTATCTCTCACGTCTCACAAGCATGACTCGATTTGGGTAATAGTCGATCGATTAACCAAGTCGGCTCATTTTATCCCCGTACATACAAAGTACGTGGCCAAGCAATATGTGGAGTTATATATCGCAAGGATCTTATTCTTGCACGGTGTCCCCCTCTCCATTATTTCAGATCGCAGTGCGTTGTTCATCGCTCGGTTTTGGGAACAACTGCACGCATCATTGGGAACCAAACTGATCCGAAGCTCCGCGTATCACCCGCAGACGGATGGTCAAACTGAACGGGTGAATCAAGTGCTTGAAGACATGCTACGCGCTTGTGCCATCCACCACAGCAAGAATTGGGACGATCATTTGCCGTTGGCGGAGTTTTCTTACAACAATGGCTATCAAGCTAGCATCAAGATGGCGCCGTATGAAGCTCTCTACGGCCGGAAATGCCGCACACCTCTCAACGGCATTGAACTTGTGAATGAGGCTGAAGAACGAGTGCGAGTAATACAAGCCAATCTCAAGGCTGCTCAATCTCGTCAAAAGAGCTATGCGGATAAAAGACACCGCCGTCTCCACTTCAACATTGGGGACCATGTTTGTGTCCGTGTGTCTCCGATGAAAGGAGCTCATAGTTTCGGAGTGAAGGGTAAACTTGCGCCGCGGTTCATTGGTCCGTTTGCCGTCATTGAAAGATGCGGACCCGTGGCCTATTGCTTGATTTTACCGGGGTCACTCGCAGGGATTCACATCGTCTTCCTTATCTCTCAGCTGAGGAAGTGCCTCAAACCGTCGGCTGAAATCCGCACAGAAGACATAGAAGTTCTTCAACCAGACCTCACGTACACGGAGTATCCAATCCGGATTATCGATGAAAAGACTGCGCCACAAGAAACCGTACCCTATGGTTCTACAAGGTCTTGTGGTGTAACCATACCACTGATGAGGCGACATGGGAAAGCGAAGAATATCTACGAACTAATTATCCGGACTTGCTATCATCATATACCCGGTAAAGTTACCCCACTTTGCATTTCTTTTGGAATCTCGGGACGAGATTCTTTTTAAGGGGGGAGGGATGTAAAATCCCCAAAAAGTGGTAGCAAGAAAAATTCAGCTCATGTACACTTAGGAAAAATGAGGGGAATTTAAAACTTTGAATTATAACGGTGTAAGTTTAAGGTGGGGATTCAAACTTCCAAAAATTTCCAAACATGGAGATCTAAATTCATAACTTGGGTCTTCATATTTCAAATATTCAACCTTCCAAATTTCAGCTCATTTGGAGGGGTTTTAATAATTGTTTGAGATTAAAAGAGGAAGCCCTCTAATCTGAATTTCAAATTCAGTTTCAAATTCCAATTTCCTCAATTTGAAAATTTGGTTCCACAATGTGTTCTCCACATTTGAATTAGCAGCCATGCAAAAAATCAGAAACTTTGGAGTTGGTTTGCTATGTTTTTGGAACAATGCAAAAGGAAGAAATTCAAATTCCATTTCAAATTCAAATGATCAGACACAATTCAAACTTCACACCAGAATTCAAACCATTTGAATTCAGAAAATTCAAACCTTAACTTTGGGGTGAAGTAAGAAATTTAATTCTGAGTAGCTGGGTTAAAAATATCAGAGAAATATTTGATTAAAAGAGGGGGAGGTGGGGCCCAGTAGTCAGCCTCACAACAGAGCTACCGCCTCTGTTTTGCTTCAGCCGGTCGCCGAGACGCCGCCAGCTCCCGGCGCGACCCGCTCCCGAGGCTCTCCACCACGCCACCTCCTGGTTCCCTCACAGCTGCTCATCCTGATCACCCCGCTGAGTGCCACAGCCCCATTTTGTTTCCTCAGTTCACCGGGCTGTGTTTCCTCCCGCACGCACGAGCTCGTTCCACGCCATCTCTGCTTGCGCTAGTCCCAGCCACCCCGTGCTCGGTTGCTCGAGCTCCCAACAGCAAAGAGCTGCGCCCACCAGTGCTGTAGCCGGCCAGCCCTTCTCCTCCCCTATCCCGATCTTATTTGCACCGGAAAACAGCAAAGGTGCTGCGGTTCTCGGGTACACACCGAAAAACCGAGCAAGGTCACCGTGGACAGCTCACACCGAGTGAGGTCACGCCAAAGCAAGGCAGCCCCTCGGTGCATCCTCGACCCTAGCTGCTCAAGCCCAAAACTCATCCCTAACCGTTGATGACAGAAGAAGAATTTCAAGATTTTCTCCCGGGCGGTACAGACCGACCCCAAGGTAGGAATTTGCCAAATTCTTCGTTAATTCGTGTTCTTGTTGATCCAAACTGTGCACAAAGATTCCTAACTACTTGGCGCACTTCCTCCATAGATGTTAGACCTAGATATGGGGTGTAGAGGGAGAATTTCCGTGTTTTGATCATGGCGCACCGCCGGACCCCATCGGGCGCACGGTGCTGATGGGTTTACAGCGCTCCCGATCCGTTTAGACTCCATGTCAAGCTTCTACACCGTCCACTGATGCTCTAAAGCCGAAATCCCGATCATTTGGTGAAGGAATGGGCCGCCGCGATATCGCCGGTGACCTAGGTCCCACTGTTGCCAGTGCACGGTGGTTTCCGGGGAGAGTCGGCCGCAGGCGAACCTACCAGGGTGTTCAGCGTGCCTGAAAACAGGGGGGCGACCAGTATGGGGCCGGGAGACGGCCGGAAAGGCCTTTCCCGCCACCCTCACCGGAGCAACGCCACGGGTTCCTCTCTTTGGCGCGAGGTAGAAGACAGGACTGGCAAGTGGGACCCACTGCCGGGTTTAAACATTTCCAGATTTTCCTAATTTAGTTCAAACTTTGGAGAGCCATAACTTTGTGTAAAGAACTCCAAAAGGGGTGAGACCAATTTTTTTGGAATCCTCATGAGGAGTACATAACAGAGAAAGAAATTTCTTGCTATGAAAATGCCCAGGAATTTCGGTAGAATTGTTTTTATTAAATCCTTTAGAGATTTATTCCAGGAGCAATTCTTTATGAAACATTCCCAAATTTGGGCAGAAAATCCTCTTCATAGTAACTGATCTCCAGTAAAAATTTTAGCTTCATTAGAGTTCATTTGTTAGGCTAAATTGCCTTCCAAAGTTCAGCCTTTATTTGGAAATTCAAATTTAAACAGAAACTTTTCAGAACTCCTGTCCAACTTCAAAAATTCATATCTCTCTGTTGGTAGCTCCAAAAATGGTGAAGCAAACTTTGTTAGAACCATGGATACCTAACCTAATTAGATATTCAACTGTTATGCATGTCAAAGCTCCTGATCTGGGCTTAAAATTCAGAGAAGCCTTGTGCTTGTGGGAATTGTGGAGACCACAAGGTGCAATGAAAATTCTCCAAATTTTGCTCAGATCATCCTTAGAGAGTCTAGTATCCACTGGAAAAATTCCAAAGCCAATTAAAAGACATAAATAGCAGTAGCTATGAATAGAAGTGAATCCTTATATTTCATAGCACTTATACATATATTTTGCTACATCTCCTATAGTGACCGAAGTCGAAGAGACACCAGAGCCCTTGGACGTCCTCCCACCAGAAGTTGACTTCCCATTTAACTCACAACCAGGCAAGCCCCAGTTTGCACTTAAGTACCTTTTATAAAGTTTTTCATTTGTATCACTTATGTCTAGGTTGAATTGTATGCATTATAGTTAGGGTGATTGAAACCCCACTTGCATAGCCTTTTTAACTCATATGAAGGGTTGGGTACTTTACAAACTCGACAAGTAGAGAATGCCCTGCTAAAATGCTTAGGTTCTCGGTAGAAGTCGAGTGGTTGGAAGCTACTCGCGAGATAGTATTTATCACACGAAATGAGAAGAGGTAGAAAATGGCTTAAGTTGTGAAAATGAGACCCAGCAGGGGGGATAGGAGGCAGTGAGCAGAGGTCTCACGTGCATAGCCCTGTTGGGGTCGGTTGAGGACCGAGCCGTGTGCGGCCGTGCTGGACAAGTATCAAACACTACCGGATGCATACTGGCATTTGGGAACCAGGAAACTGATGTAATTGGTTAACCTGGGTGCCGAGGCTTACTCAACCGTAAATAGGAGTATGTTGAGGGTAGAAAGGTGTTAATCTGCCGGTGGGCACAGTCACGCTCCACGTGGGGACCTCCTGCCCGTTACGGATGGTCCGGTTCGGCATTTGGGTTGCCTTTGAAAGGTTGTCACATACAACAGAGTAGGAAGGGGTGTGGAATCACGCTTCTGAAAGTGGGTGTATGTGACGTGTTATCCGGATGTGTCTTGATTGCAATCACCGTCCCTCGCAGTTATTTGAGTATCTGCTTGTTCACTGCAATGTGACGTAGTAAGAAGTTTAATAAGCCAACTGAATATGCTGTATTGAACTATTAATGTCTTGAAACCTTGTATGCTGTAGTTATAGAGCTAATTAAGTTTATATTCCACTTTGGGCATCACCACATCGGAGGAAAGCATTTCTTGTTTGATTGTGGACTTCCGATGTGAGGGCTGCCTAAGGACCATTAAACTGTTGCTATAAAACTGAAAGTAAGGATCAACATGTAGGCATGTATTTATTGCAAAGTCCTCTTTCCTATCTTACACATCCTCGCATGTAGAGTTCAATGCCTAGGGTTGACGGCTAAGACATGCTGAGCCTTCATGCTCACAGTTGCAATATTTGAGCTGTGTGCAGGTGAGAGTTATGAGGAAGGTTCTGAGGACGAGGCGATGCCCCTGTCGGGGTACACGGCCGAGCTGGAGCCCTGCACGCCGCCGTGATCTCCGGTTTCATGCTGCTAGTGTGTAGCATCCCCGGGCTGGACAGCTGCACTTTTTCGTAGATAGGATTATAGAGTAGCTATGTATATACTTACGCTGTATATTTAAGTTTTTGTAAAAAGACTTCCACTGTTTTATATCAAATAAAAGTTTGTATGTTATCTTTAATCTTTTCATGTGTGCTGTTGGGTGCCGCCTCGCACGGCCCCACCCTCTGCGATCCTGGAGTGGGTGAATCTCGGGGTGGTCCCCCACATCCTACCGATATGAGATGTCATGAGAATGTTACCCACATACTGCGCACCGGCCGTCTCGCCTGAGGCAACCCGAAAAGGCTCAACGCAAGCTTCCCGAGGTACATCGGTTTACTGGGTCCCATATAGCCAGCATGAGTCCGGTACACAACTCAAACTTGTTCAACAGGGCCGCATACGGATCGATCCTTGACCGACACAGACAGGTCTATAGCACCCAGGCCCCTATGTCCTGCTGCCCCTACAACCTTCCGGTCTCAACTTTAACTTGCTACACATTTTCTAAACCAATCCCGTATGCCCCTGTTGTCCTTGATCATGCCAGTAGAATCTCACCACTCGACTTCTACAGAACCTTACTTAAGCATGACAGTTCTACACAGTGAAAGACACCTACCCAATACTCCATGGGTTCATTTGGTCATGCAAGACACTACAGGAAATATAGCAATTAACGAGGGTGAAAAACCGTCGTAAATAAGCACATTACCCTCGTAAATAAGCTATTTGCGACGGTATTTACTTATTTACGAGGGTTTTTAGCCGTCAAAAATAAGTCGACGTAGATAAGCTTATTTACGATGGCTAAACTAAATAACTAATTAAAAAATTTAAACTAATCAAATAACCTAATTAAACAACTACAATCTAAGTAAACAATTACAAACTATTTAAAAAATCTTATCTAATTCAACAAACTAATTACAATCTAATTACTACACAATTGCAAACTAGAATAAACTATTAAATTTAAACTTTTTACAAAAAAAACTAAATACCTAATTAAACCAAAACTAATGACAAACTAACCTTACTATATAGGCAGGGCCGGGCGGCGGCGGAGGGCGGCCGGTGGCGGCAGGGAGCAGCCGGGGGCGGCCGGTGGCGGCCGGGGGGTGGCCGGGGGCGGCTGGTGGTGGCCGGGGGCACCAGGTGGCGGCCGGGGGGGTGGCTGGGGGCGGCTGGGGCGGCCGGGGCCGGCCTGGAGCGGCCGGGACGGAGGCGGTGGGCGGGGGTGGCCGGTTGCGCGGCGTCGGGGGACGGCGGCGCGGCGTCCTGGGGGCGGCGGCGCGGCGTCGGGGCAGAGGCGGCGGTTGGCGGCGGCGTGGCGTCGGGGGCAGTTCGCTCCCCTACCGCGCGCGCAGCTATATATTTATAAGCTTATTTACGACGGTTCCCGGTACCGTTGTAAATAAGCTACTTATTTACGATGGTTAGGTCAACCGTCGTTAATAAGGCCGTTATTAATGACGGTGCCCAGTAACCGTCGTAAATAAGTAGCTTATTTATGTCGGTAGGATAAACCGTCATAAATAATGGCCTTATTAACGACGGTGTATTTTCACCGTCGTTAATATACTTATTAACAATGGCACCATCGTAAATAATTACCCCCTCATTAATTTACTTGTTTCCTGTAGTGAGAGGAGTATCAAACAACTAGACCTAATGCACATTTCATATCTTAACCGAAAGTGAATACAAAGTAAAAACTTAAAAGCCGTTAATTGCAAACCGGAGCTTTCCTGTTTTGCGGAGTAGTAGTATATAAGCATTTAGTGATCCTTGCTGATCATCCCTTGATTCCCGGAGTTTGATCCACTTCAATGAATCACTCCTTTGAATCCCCTTCGTCGTGAATCCTAATGAAATGTATATGCTTAATTTTTATAGAATGAAATGTAAAAAAGTTAAGACTTGATTTCTTAGGAACAGAGGTTGTGTGCAAATGCCAAGAATGGCTTGGTTTGCCTCTGTTGTGCAAACAAACAGGAATGAACTCACTTGGTCTTGGTGTTTTAGTTATATATTAACTATCTTTCCTAATGAACATAAGAGGTGAGCTGAAAAGAAATGAATGCAACTGAAGAACTAGAACTCCCATGGCTTCAAAACATTTACAGCAGGTTCTATACTACTTAGGGATTTATCTTGCCGAATTGCAGCTAATGTGGAGCCAAATTGTGTTCTCCATAATTACTACAATGTCTCTTATGTAGTTTCCCATATACATAAGTATGGAGAATAAGAACATGGAGTTCTACTGATCAACTTGAGCTGATAATTTACATCTGAGTTCCTGGTCGCATGAAAGTCATTTGGTCCAAAATTCAGACCTTTAAATCGAGTAGTTCTCCCAGAATAATTCCTTAAGAATTTCTACTTAAAAGAATCAATTCTGGAGTACTGTGCATTTTCATGCCCAATTCAGTGAATTAAAATTTCAATTACGTCTCAGAGAGCTCGCCTAAATTTTCCTATGATTTTTGGAGCTATGAATTGCCTAGAATAGATTTTATAAGTGGGAAACATTTTCTGAAAATGTTTCTGGACTCTTATGAACACAGCAGTTTGTATTTAGCAAATTACTACTCAAATAATCTTCAAATGAGCTGAAACATTTCTAGAAGGTCAAAAATATGCTAAAGAATATTCTGGCAAAATTTGAGGATTTTTGGAAAAACTAAACTTCCTCAATAATTCTTTTTCAGAAAACCTTCAAAGAATTTTCAAGAATTTAATATTGACTTTCATACAAATTGGAGTTCATATTTGGATAGATCTTTGCAAATTGAATCCAATCCAATTGGAATAACTCAATTTCGAGGTTTCTACATAGAGATATGATTTTCCAAAGTTGGAATAATCTCTGGAATTGTTTTTCCTATTGAAATTCAACTGGGCACACTATTTAAATTCCAGCCAATAGGAAATGGGCCACACCGGCTCAGAGGGTTCTCAGCGTGCCTTCACAGGGGATCCGGGTCATAACAGATCACAGATTTAAATTCTACAGCTGCTGACAGCCGGGGCCTACCCCTTCTCCTTCCTCCCGCCGTCTGTTTCACCCGCGCGCCGCCCCCACCTCGCCGGAGCAAACTGGTGCTCGCCGGACCGACGTTTCCGGCCACCGCCCGGGCTAGGGCTCGCCGCTAGGGCGTTATGGAGGCTGGGGAATATGACTGTGGGGTTTGCTAGGGCTGCCGGTGCTCAGAACACGGTCGGCAACGTGTGGCAGCCTCAAATGGAGTTCGGCACCGTCGGCCGAGGTTTCTAGCCTGCCAAATGCTTGACCAATTAGCTATACAGAAACAGTGGGTGATTGCAAAGCTCGGCATTACCTCGAACTAGCTCGGAAATGGCGGCAAAGGAGGTTTCACCGTGCGCCCGGTCGCGTCCGCCATGATCACGCTCGGTAGACCATAGAATCCGTCGCTCCAAGGTGTTTTCAAGCGACGGTTGCTAAAAGAAAAATGATCGCCGGCTAGTCCAGCTTGTATGTGCAAGATTCGACAAGCTATGGAGAACTAGAGAGTGGGAATTTGAAGATCTCAAACCGGACGCTCGGTTTGCACCCGCCGGAGCAAAAACTTCAAATTCACCGGCTACGCTCCACGGTTTGCTCCAAGATTTGGGTGGAAGCAGCGTGGTGGTCGTGCGCTCCCGTTGCCGTGCTTGCTCGGGCGTGAAACACACTGTGGCAAGCTGTCCACGAGTGCCCGATCACCGGTTTAAGTTAGGTCGCCGCGGTGGAGGTGTTTTAGGGCTCGGGAACGCCGAAACTCGGTGGTTTGTGTGTCGTGGAAGTGGGAACTGGGGTCGTGGTGTTGTCTAGCAGCTTGAAGTGGGGAGGGTGCGAGTGTTTTTTGGATTCTCGGAAGATCACCGAGGAGCGGAGGGGTGAGGAGCTCTGTGGTCATGTTTCTCGCGAGGAGGAGAAAGCAAAGGCGTTTTGCTTCGGTCAGGGGAGAGGATCACGCCGAGGAAACAAGTGAAACAGCCCCCTGGGCACCATCGCGTGGGAGGAGAGCAGGAGGTGGCGGTAGCCGCTTCTCGGGGGCGTCCGGGTGCAGTCCCCCGTTGAAGTGGAGAAACAGAGACTCTTCACCTCAAAGCATTTGTGTGCAAGTCACTAGTTCAGCTCAATGACATGTGGGTCCCCCACTTGCCTCCTCTCCAAAAAGATCTCCTCATGTCAATCTTAATCCATTCAAAAGTTTTTAAATTTGAAAAGTGGGCTAGCATTTGAATTCCCCCAAATTCAGTTTGAATTTGCATAGCAAATTTGAATTTGGTTTGAATTTGGAAATGCCACTATTAAGTTCCTTTTTAAGCCCAGCCTTCAATGACAAGTTTGTCATCCAACTTTTTCCACAATTTCCAAACTATATGGCTGCATGAGTATTCAAAGTTTTGGCCACCAATTGGTGTGAACTTTGAATTTGAAATCTGATTTTTAATCTTTCATGCAAAGAGGTATTTAAATCCTTATTGGTTCAACACCTTCAAATAAAAATGTGAGCCTCATTTTGGATTATCATCCATGTAGCACTTTTCATGAAGAAAAGTTTTAGCAAGTTCCATTTTTCATGACTTTGCCACACATATGAATTCAAACCTCAATTTATTCATATTCACTTTTGGGACTTTTACATAGAGGCTTTTCGAAATGCGCCACAATGCAGAACGCTCCGGCAATGGTATGCGCAGAGTAGACAATCCAAGGTAGGGCCACCTGATGCCCCGTAGCTCGGCTGAGGACCGTAAGCCACAGTAAAGCTACCGAGCAAGGAGGAGTGACCAGAGAGCACGACTACTCCCTATTTCTGTCATGCCTACAGGTCCGCACAGGTCCTTGGCGTCTCGGACCTCCTAGGAGGCCCGATGCTGATGACCTGCCTCGTCCAGTGGATGTCGGACCTCTGCTGGCGGCGAGAAGAAGACTCGGAGCGCTAGCTACGGCAAGCCAAAGACAAGGGCTGAACTTCCCTCGGGTACCTTATGCACGTCTATATTTTTGCAGCTTTCCTTTCAATCTTGCATATATTTTTTCGTGCCACTTGACGTGTACATAGTTGTGTTTCTCTGTCTCGCTCTTGGCCAAAATTATGCCATCCTGCTACAAGGCGGAAATGCTTGGGGCACCTGTGTTGTCTCAGGACCCCCTTGGTTGCCTTCCTGCTTGGGTCCCATGGCGCCAGAAGGACGCCCCCCCCTTTGGAATGCCATGCCAGCGGGAGGTCCACAGTGTGTAGCCTGCTTAGCCTGGTCCTGTACCCTAAACGTGCACACTCTGCCTCTTCAGTGCAGTAACCAAGTGCTAGGGGCCCGGACGGCACGCCACCCTAGGCACACCACCATGGTCTAGATACTACTACACCGGATGGTCCAGGTCTCTATGGCGCCCGGTCCCGTAAAAACGGAACCCAGCTAATGCATATGTGTGCCCAGGATGTTCATCACACATACACATGTTATCCACAAACTGAATTCAGAATATAACCATGAATAATAGGTTTTTATTACAATGTCTCATGAATCTCTAACTCATTCTAGAAGCAGAAGTCTCTAACTTATTCTAGCAGCGGAAGTCTCTAAACAATAGTGGAAGCAAACTAAGCACGACAGCGGCTCCACTCCAACTCCACAGGCAAGTTGATGGTAGATCACACGCCTAGTACTCCACATGGTCTTCGAAGTACTCCTCTCCTGTTGCTGATGTTGTATGATAATGCAAGGGTGAGTACATGTCGTACTCAGCAAGTGCGAGAAGTATGACCTGTAGCTTACAACAAGGTAGGAATAAAAAGGCTCATTGCAGAAAGCAAACTTTATTTCACAAACATGATAAAAACAGCAACTAGCTTTAAGTGAATTTAATCCCAACATATATCCAATTAAAACATCAACATAGCTCCATCATGATTTCTCTTTTCATGTCTCATCCAGACATTTATCTTTCTCAACTTTTTCTCATGCTCATAATAACCATCTCATATTCATGACCATCTCATCTCATATTCAATTCCATCTTATAACCGAAACCATTCTCATTACCAAGACTCAACAGTCCCGAAACCAAATTCAAAGACCAAACCATTCCCAAACCAATAATCCATACCAATGTCCAAAAACAATGACCATCCCAAACCATCCCATCTAATCATGTGAGTTGGCCAGACGCTTGTGACCGTAAGCACGGCTATCATGATAGCTTTACTCTCTTAAGAGGTTGCACCATTTTACCCACAAGTTTGTGATTTCGTCACCCGTCGGCGACTGCAGAACCTCCATTATACCAGTACACAATCGTTGGTGTATGGCCAAGAGATCACAAAATAGCCTTTACAAAGGGGCTACTAGATGTATCGACTCACTAAGGTTTCACCAGCAGGCTCGGATCACCATTCTCCCACCTACGGGCCCCCTCTTGTGCCATGCAGTTCCCAGGGCAGTCCTCTCTCGACTCCCATTCCCCGCGCCTTCCACGTTCCATAACAATCTAGCAACTTACCTAATTAGTCAGCTAAGCCGCACCCATATTTGGCCTTGTGGTGGCACTTTCATCCTGGCATGTGCTGGCATGAACCAGTCCTTAGATCTACGGCAAGTAAACCACCATTTCATTCTACCACATCCACGAACCAAGCTTACCTAGATCTCCCCCGATTCATGTTCATTATCATCAAGTTCTCATTATCATTATGAGTGCAGTAGCTAGACACATCCTATCTCGCTTCCCAGATCTCGTAGATTAGCGAAGCAAAAAGCAAAAAGGATCATACCTGACTCATCAACTTTCCTGGCGACAAGGGTGGTTAATAAAACTAGTAAACTCCTATAAAAAGGGTTTCCCATCAAGTTGACTCAAGCATACACAGTTTTCGCAAACAAAACAGTTTCCAAAACATGGGATCAATATGGTCAAGGGGCACTTGCCTTGTTCCTGTGGCTTCTGTTGCTCACTGATCTCAAAGTCTTGGTGTTCTAGTCCTTCGTAGATAGCTCCCTGAGCTTGTCCTTCTACTTACGATCACACACATACAAAATTTACAGCAATCAAACTTCATGCACAATCCTTACTCAAGATGCAATGGTGCATATGCATTCTAATCCTATGGTGCTGTTTTTATTAGATCAGTTTGTACGTGTTCTTGCATGTTTTAATGGCTTGCATGGGGTTTTACGATGAACAAAGGTGTAAGGATCAAGTGTGGACATGGTGATGATCTCGACTCAAGATCTAGATCAATTCCACCGTTAAAAACCGATCAACACATGATCTGTCCACACGAAAAAGCTGCTGTTCGAAGGGATTGAAGAAACAGATGCAAAGAAACTGCGATGATGTTGCAAGGTGGTAATGGAGACCTACCTTATTTCCTTCGGGCCTTCCTCCTAGCAATGGCAGCAGGATGACTCGTTGGCTCTCTTCCAGCGACGGCGATCATGACGGGGCTCGTCGGCGGTCTCACCGGTGGTTGAACTCCGGCGAAGGGGGTTAGCTCGGCGATTTGGGGGCTAGGGCCTCTAAGTTGTCGACTTGGAAAAGATTTTATGACCAAGGGGATGTTTCAGGTTCTATTTATAACCGGAAAAAGAGGAGTCCTATTCCGATTGGATTTCAAATAAGAGTCCTATTTGATTTGTTTTTGGATCTTAACAACTTATCTTCAATAAATTTGGTGCGGTATCAATCTTGGAAGAAATCGTTTTGGTTTCCTCAGTATGGGGACTCGCGTACAGGGTAAAACCTCTTAAGGATCTCGTCCTTCCGTATGGATAAGCTCCGGAGGCTCCACGTGTCCAGCGGGGGCCTGGGCCTTCCTTTTCCTCAGGGACGAGCTCCGTGTGCGCCACGTGTCTGGCGAGCGGGACCTCCCTCACCCTCAGAGGCGAGCTCCGCATGCGCCACGCGTCAGGCGGGCGGGACCTCCCTCTCTCTGAGAGGCGAGCTCCGTGTGCGCCACGTGTCTGGTGGGTCGGGACCTCCCATCGTTCTAGAGACGAGCTCGGTGTACACCACGTGTCAGTGCCATACCTCCCCTCTCTACAGAGGCGAGCTCCGAGAGTGCCACGTGTCTAGCAGCGCCGGATCTCCTTTCTACTCAGAGATGAGCTCCGAGGTCGACACTTGTCCAACAGCGTCGGGCATCTCTTCTCCTCGGAGGTGAGCTCCAAGAACGACATGTGTCAAGCAGTGTCGGACCTCCCTTCTTCTCGGAGGTAAGCTCCGAGAATGACACGTGTTCAACAGTGTCGGACCTCCCTTCTTCTCGGAGGTGGGCTCCGAGGACGACACGTGTCAAGCAGTCTCGGACTTCCCGGAGGCGAGCTCCGAGGCTGACACGTGTCCAGTAGTGTCTTCTCCTCGGAGGTGAGCTCCGAGGATGACACGTGTCCAGTGGGGCCGGACCTCTCGGAGGTGTGCTCCGAGGGTGACACGTGTCCCGCGGGGTTGGGCCTCGCTTCTCCACAGAGACTAGCTTCGGGGGAAACACGTGTCCCACGGGGTCAGACCTCGCCCATTCCACAGAGGCAAGCTCTGAGCCTGCCACGTAGCCAGCAATGCAGGACCTCACCCCTTCTGCAGGGATGAGCTCCGAAGGCGCCACGTGGCCAGCAGGCCGCGGGAAGTGTCTACGGCGCTCTCGGTGGATTGGATTTGGCTCTTTTTAGCTATCTTTCACCTGTTCTACTTATTTTAAAATGTTTTCTCTATATGAAATATGTATGTATGCAGGGAATCGATTTTGAGGGTGTTACAAACCTACCCCCTTAAACTGAATCTCGCCCTCGAGATTCGATAGAGTAGAGCATAGATGAGGGAATTCTGCCTTGAGGTCTTCCTCAAGCTCCTCTTAGCACATTGGATCACTCCGTTGAGCTTGCTTAACCAATCCATTCCGAGTATTATGTCAAGCCCTTGGGAATCCAGGACAATAAGGTTGGCAAGAAAGTCTACCCCCTTATTTTAAGGTTTACCTTCGGAAATACTATATTAGTCCTCATCTCTCCACCAGGAGAATTAACCAACATAGTATATTTCATGTTTGATATGAGTAGATTATACTTGTCAAAATACTTGGATGATATGAATGAATGTGATGCTCCGGAATCAAATAAAATGGTGGCTGGGTTGGAGTTGGCAAGGAACATACCAATCACGACGTCCTCAGCCTGCCGTGCTTCCTCAGCGGAGACATGATTCACGTTGCCACGAGTGTAGTTCTGCTGTCCAAGGTTGCCTTGTGTAGCTCCTCCGTTCGTCCGTGGGTTCTGCTTGGGAACGTTGCTTGGTCGTCCAAGGCTTTTCCTCGGGTGCTGACTTGCAAAGTGTCCCGTCTCTCCGCATGCAAAGCATGCCTTGTTGCCCAAGACAGCAGGGACGTTGGGGCAGGGCTGGTTTTGAACAGGGGCGCCCATGTTGGTACGAGGCGCAGGAGGCAAGGGCGCACGAGGTGCTTGCGTAATGGGACGTTGCTGCGGTAGTTGATTAGGGCAAAAAGTAGAAGTGGACAAGCCATACTGCGGTGCAGCTGGTGGCATGTACCGGGGACGTACATTGCTCCCTTGTGGCTGGTATGGCATATTTCTTTTGTCCTCTTGCTCGATCTCTCGGATCTTGCTCTCAACCACTATGGCTTTGTCAACTAGCTTCTGGAAGTTCACATAGTCGTTGTTGAGGAGCTGAACCTGGCTCTCATTGTTCAGCCCTCTCATAAAAAAGTATTGCTTCCTTTGATCCGAGTTGACATCTTCGGGGGCATACCTTGACAGTTGCGTGAACTTGTTGAGGTACTCATTCACGCTCTTCCGTCCTTGGCGGAGACCTTCAAACTCTTGCCTTTTTAGCATCATGACTCCAACAGAGACGTAATGAGAGCAGAAACTCTCCTTGAACTCAGCTCAAGTTATAGTCTCTTGGTCGACATGAGCGTTGCAAAGAGCGTCCCACCAGTCAGCGGCTGCTCCCATAAGTTGGTATGATGCGAAGAGAACTTTCTCTCGATCATTGCACTGAACTATGGCAAGCTTCTTCTCCATGGACTTCAACGAATGATCGGCCTCCATGGGATCATTAGCTTGTGCAAAAGTAGGTGGTCGAGTCCTCATGAACTCTCCCAATCTGTTGTGAGCCGGCGGGGGTGGCGGTGGTGGTGGTGGTGGTGCACGAACGGGATTATTGTTGTTGGCTTGCAGCTGACCCAAAGTTTGGATCATTGTTTGCATGAGCTGGTTCTGCATAGCCATCAACCATTCCAAGTTGTTTGCACCAGCCCCGGGGTTAGCATTCTCAAGAACTTCATCGTGGCCATCCTCTTGGGGTTCATGGTTGCCACAAACGTTCCTCCTTTGACGGCTGGCGTTTTCCCTCACCATCTGTGAGAGAGAGTTGGATAGAATAGAAGTTAGAAGTTTAGATTTATCCCCTCAACTATATGCATCAAGGTGGATGAACTAAATATATTTTACTTATATGAGGATGTGAACAAGTGTCGAAGCATCTCACATCTCTCTACTATGTGTGGTTATGGACAACGCTGAAGCGTCCCACAACTCACACCAGCACACAAACACAAGCAATCATCACAAAAGTTTCAATACACAACTCCTATTCAAGCTTATTCAATGGGGGTCCTATATGTTTTAGGGTGTCCATTCTACCTAGGCTTGCATCCTACGGTCAATGTGGTTCTGATGCCAATCTATGACTTCTACCTAGGCTTGCGTCCTATGTTCAATGTGGCTCTAATGCCACTCTGTGACTAGGCCTGCGTCCTACGGTCAACGTGGCTCTAATACCAATCTGTGACGCCCGGTCCCGTGAAAACGGAACCCAGCTAATTCATATGTGTGCCCAGGATGTTCATCACACATACACATGTTATTCACAAACTGAATTCAGAATATAACCATGAATAATAGGTTTTTATTATAATGTCTCATGAATCTCTAACTCATTATAGCAGCGGAAGTCTATAACTTATTCTAGCAGCGGAAGTCTCTAAACAATAGCGGAAGCAAACTAAGCACGGCAGCGGCTCCATCTCCAACTCCACAGGGAAGTTGACGGTAGATCACACGCCTAGTACTCGACATGGTCTTCGAAGTACTCCTCTCCTGTTTCTGATGTTGTATGATAATGCAAGGGTGAGTACATGTCATACTCAGCAAGTGCGGGAAGTATGACATGTAGCCAAGTGCGGGAAGTATGACATGTAGCTTACAACAAGGTAGGGATAAAAAGGCTCATTGCAGAAAGCAAAGTTTATTTCACAAACATGATAAAAACAGCAACTAGCTTTAAGTGAATTTAATCCCAACATATATCAAATTAAAACATCAACATACCTCCATCTTGATTCCTCTTTTCATGTCTCATCCAGACATTTATCTTTCTCAACTTTTTCTCATGCTCATAATAACCATCTCATATTCATGACCATCTCATCTCATATTCAATTCCATCTCATGACTGAAACCATTCTCATTACCAAGACTCAACAGTGCCGAAACCAAATTCAAAGACCAAACCATAACCAAACCAATAATCCAAACCAATGTCCAAAAACAATGACCATCCCAAACCCTCCCATCTAATCATGTGAGTTGTCCAGGCGCTTGTGACCGTAAGCACGGCTATCAGGATAGTTTTACACTCTTAAGAGGTTGCACCACTTTACCCACAAGTTTGTGATTTCGTCACCCGTCAGCGACTGAAGGACCTCTATTATAGCAGTACACAACCGTCGGTGTATGGCCAAGAGATCACAAATAGCCTTTACAAAGGGGCTACTAGATGTATGGACTCACTAAGGTTTCACCAGCAGGCTCGAATCACAATTCTCCCACCTACGGGCCCCCTCTTGTGTCATGCAGTTCCCAGTGCAGTCCTCTCTCGACTCCTATTCCCCGCGCCTTCCACGGTCTATAACAATCTAGCAACTTACCTAATTAGTTAGCTAAGCCGCACCCATATTTGGCCTTGTGGTGGCACTATCATCCTGGCATGAACCGGTCCTTATATCTATGGCAAGTAAACCACCATTTCATTCTACCACATCCACGAAGCAAGCTTGCCTAGATCTCCCCCGATTCATGTTCATTATCATCAAGTTCTCATTATCATTATGAGTGCAGTAGCGAGACACATCCTATCTCGCTTCCCATATCCCGTAGATTAGCGAAGCAAAAAGCAAAAACGACCATACCTGACTCATCAACTTTCCTGGCGACAAGGGTGGTTAATAAAACTAGTAAACTCCTATAAAAAGGGTTTCCCATCAAGTTGACTCAAGCATACATAGTTTTCGCAAACAAAACAGTTTCCAAAATATGGGATCAATATGGTCAAGGGGCACTTGTCTTGTTCCTGTGGCTTCTGTTGCTCACTGATCTCAAAGTCTTGGTGTTCTAGTCCTTCATAGATAGCTCCCTGAGCTTGTCCTTCTACTTACGATCACACACATACAAAATTTACAGAAATCAAACTTCATGCGCAATCCTTACTCAAGATGCTATGGTGCAGATGCATGCTAATCCTATGGTGCTGTTTTTATTAGATCAGTTTGTACGTGTTCTTGCATGTTTTAATGGCTTGCATGAGGTTTTACGATGAACAAAGGTGTAAGGATCAAGTGTGGACGTGGTGATGATCTCGACTCAAGATCTAGATCAATTCCACCATTAAAAACCGACCAACACGTGATCTGTCCACACGAAAAAGTTTCTCTTCGAAGGGATTGAAGAAACAAATGCAAAGAAACCACGATGATGTCGTAAGGTGGTAATGGAGACCTACCTTACTTCCTTCGGGCCTTCCTCATAGCAATGGCAGCAGGAGGACTCGTCGGCTCTCTTCCAGCGACGGCGATCGTGATGGGGCTCGTCGGCGGTCTCACCGGTGGTTGAAATCCGGCGAAGGGGGTTAGCTCGGCGAGTTGGGGGCTAGGACCTCTAAGTTGTCGACTTGGAAAAGATGTTACGACCAATAGGGTGTTTCGGGTTCTATTTATAACCGTAGAAAGAAGAGTCCTATTCCGATTGGATTTCAAATAAGAGTCCTATTTGATTTGTTTTTGGATCTTAACAACTTATCTTCAATAGATTTGGTGCGGTATCAATCGTGGAAGAAATCGTGTCGGTTTTCTCAGTACTGGGGACTCGCATAGAGGGAAAAACCGCTTAAGGATCTCATCCTTCCGCGGGGATAAGCTCCGGAGGCTCCACGTGTCCAGCGGGGGTCTGGGCCTCCCTTTTCCTCAGGGGCGAGCTCCGGGTGTGCCATGTGTCTAGCGGGCGCGACCTCCCTCTCCCTCAGAGGCGAGCTCCACATGCGCCACGCGTTTGGCGGGCGGGACCTCCCTCTCCCTCAGATGCGAGCTCTGTGTGCGCCACGTGTCTGGTGGGTTAGGACCTCCCCTTTCTCCAGAGACGAGCTCCGCGTGCGCCACGTGTCAGTGCCGGACCTCCCCTCTCTACAGAGGCGAGCTCCGAGAGTGCCACTTGTCTAGCAGTGCCGGATATCCTTTCTACTCAGAGACGAGCTCCGAGGTCGACACGTGTCCAACAGCGTCGGGCCTCTCTTCTCCTCGGAGGTGAGCTCCAAGAACGACACGTGTCAAGCAGTGTTGGACCACCATTCTTCTCGGAGATAAGCTCCGAGAATGACACGTGTTCAACAGTGTCTGACCTCCCTTCTTCTCGGAGGTGGGCTCCGAGGACGACATGTGTCAAGCAGTGTCAGAACTCCCGAAGGCGAGCTCCGAGGCTGACACGTGTCCAGTAGTGTCTTCTCCTCAAAGGTGAGCTCCGAGGATGACACGTGTCCAGCGGGACCGGATCTCTTGGAGGTGTGCTCCGAGGGTGACACTTGTCCCGCGGGGTTGGGCCTCGCTTCTCTACAGAGACTAGCTCTGGGGGCAACACGTGTCCCACGGGGTCGGATCTCTCCCCTTCCACAGAGGCAAGCTCCGAGCCTGCCACGAAGCCAGCAATGCAGGACCTCACCCCTTCCGCGCGGATGAGCTCCGAAGGCGCCACATAGCCAGCGGGCCTCTAGAAGTGTCTACGGCGCTCTCGGTAGATTGGATTTGGCTCATTTTAGCTATCTTTCACCTGTTCTACTTCTTTTAAAATGTTTTCTCTATATGAAATATGTATGTATGCAGGGAATCGAATTTGAGGGTGTTACAGTCTTGTAGCTTAGTCAAGGATCATAAGACGTAATGTAGCCAGCAGGCAGATAAAATACAACTACATGCCAAGGTTACCCCTTTCTCCTAGTGTTTGTGCAGACCACAGGGCTCCAGTCTGGGGGGTCGGTTCTGAACACCAGCTTTCCTAGGGGACCACTCTCGGACCCCAAAGGCTGGCGTCTCCTGAAGGGTCCGGAGCTGGTGTCTCCCCATGGGAAGATCAGAAGACCACCATGTGGGAGAGATGGAGCCCCCACTCACGGGTTCGCTGACTCCCCCAAGATGGGCCCGGGGGCCACTGTCGGTACCCTCAAGACCGGGTACCCCGATGTGGAAAGTTGAAGACATTCCATACCTTGCCTCCTTGTCGAGGCGGACCCTGGCACGGCCACGTGTCCATGGCCCCGGACCTGGCCTCCCCGTTGAGGCAAGGTCCGACGCTGCCACGTGTGCCCAGGCTCCGGTCCGGACCTCCCCGGTAAGGAGGGCTCTGGAGCAGCCACGTGTCCTTGGCCCAGGACTTGGCCTCCCCGCTGAGGCAAGGTCCGGCGCTGCCATGTGTCCCCGGGCTCCGGGTCAGACCTCCCCGCTAAGGAGGGCTCCGGATCCGCCACGTGTCCATGACCCCAGACCTGGCCTCCCCGCTGAGTCAAGGTCCGGCGCTGCCACGTGTCCCTGGGCTCCGAGCCGGACCTCCCCGCTAAAGAGGGCTTCGGAGCCGGCTTGTGTCCCATAACCAGTCGTGGGCCGTAAAGACTCCGAAGTAAAGGATGACGTGCGCCGTCTAGTCGCTCATTCAAGACTCACGCCTTCCCCAGAAGCATGGTGCAAGGCACACGCCTCCGTCCTCCGCCTGTTCACCATTGCGGTGACAAGACAGGGCGGCGAGGCGTGACAGCAGAACAGTGCCGCCCAACGGCACAGAGCCGTTCAGCAGAGCGAGAAGACACAGTGACAAGACGGGGTCTTCATCATCACCTGCTACCCGGTCAGAGGCCTCCGGCGTGGCAGGCGGTGCACCTTGACTCCCCCGACAGCGATATTACATATAGCTGTAAATGCCCTAGCTCATGTATAGGGTACGGACAGCCGCGGGGCCACCTGTCAGGCCCTGGGCCACATTGTAACTGCCCCAGCCTTGGGCTATAAAAGGATCGGGGCAGCCTCCGGGCAAAGGGTTCCGCGTTCGCAAGCCTGCAACCTCACGCACAAGCGCTGATAGTAGAATGAGTCCCGATCTTCCGAGAGGTATGGTAAACTTGATTGGGTGGAGATCTAGACGTTGATGATACAAGGCTCCGAACGAATGGAACCCCACAATCACTACACCACTGCTCCGTTGGTTATCACCTGTGTCACACGAATGACCTCGCCACGAAGGCTTATCCCTGCAAGCTCAGTCAAGAACACAAGCAAGAACAGAGAAATTGCAATCAAAACTGAATTGATCATGAAGTGGGGTCTCACAAACCGATGAACGGTGACACTGTTCAATGACATATTGAAACTAAGCAAAACCCAGCCCTAATGTGGTGGCGGCTGCTGAATAAAAAGGAGTTAGGGGCGTGCACGACCCCTGGACGCAACCCTAATGGGCTTCCACACGATACACGGGCCAGCGGCCCAAAGGACGGTGACGCAGCACCATGACATATTCTGGAAGTCCACTTGTTTTGCCGATTACCGTCAACTCAGAAGGAATTTTGAAGTGGGACTGGTTCCATTGGAAGCTTTATGTAATTCTGGTTACATCCATATATAGAACGTTCAAATCCGACTCCGTATGTGTCCGGGACATCAATTTTGGTGAAGGCAGCTCCTGGAATCCGAGGTGGAGTCGAAGTCGAGTTGGACTTGGACTCCTCCTTGGTGTGGACGTCCTATCTCCTCCTCCTTGACTCCTTGGACTTCTCCAAGCCCTTGTTGGTCCTCTCCATTGTTCCTAATCAATAAAACATGCATGGAAACAAGCGTAAGTTCTGAAAAACAATTGACAAGGCTAGAACGTAACTGGAGGTCAAACCGACGCGCACGTGCTATAGTGATCGGTTCTTGTATTGTATGCAAAGGAGAGATGTCCTCATCATTCTCCCCCTCTTGAATTGGAGTCGTCCCCGACTCAAGCTCATCTTTGTCACCCAAGTATGGTTTCAAATCTGAAATGTTAAATGTGGGACTAACCCCAAACTCGAGAGGCAACTCAAGTTTATATGCATTGTCATTTATCTTTTCAAGAACCTTAAAAGGTCCAACAGCACGTGGCATGAGCTTGGACTTTCTCAAATCCGGGAACCTATCTTTTCTCAAATGAACCAACACCAAACCATCGGGTTCCAATTTTACCTCCTTCCTACCTTTACTAGCAGCAATCCGATACTTTTCATTCATTTTTTTTTCAATTTGCATTTTAGTAGCTTCATGCAACTTAAGAATAAATTTAGAACGTTGTGTAGCATCTAAGTTCACAATTTCAGAATGTGGTAAAGGTAGCAAATCAATTGGAGCACGAGGATTGAAACTATATACTACCATAAATGGACTTAACTTGGTTGTGGAGTGAATAGACCTGTTATAAGCAAACTCAATATGTGGCAAACACTCCTCCCACAAACTCAAATTATCTTTCAAAACAGCCCTCAACATAGTAGATAAGGTACGATTAACTACCTCCGTTTGCCCATCAGTTTGTGGATGACAAGTAGCAGAAAACAGTAACTTTGTTCCCAATTTATACCATGAAGTTCTCCAAAAGTGGCTCAAAAACTTAGCATCCCTATCAGAAATAATAGTATTGGGAACACCATGCAAATGCACAACCTCATTAAAGAACAAATCAGCAACATGTGAAGCATTATCGGTCTTGTGGCAAGGTATAAAATGTGCCATTTTAGAAAAACGATCAACAACCACAAAGGCACTATTCCTCCCCCTCTTTATTCTAGGCAATCCTAAAACAATATCCATTAAAATATCCTCCCAAGGTGCACTAGGAACAGGAAGAGGCATATAAAGACCATGTGGGTGAAGTCGAGACTTAGCTTTGTTGCATGTCGTGCAACGTGAAATGTAGCGCTCCACATCACGCCTCATTCATGGCCAAAAGAAGTGAGCAGCCAGCACATCCTCTGTCTTTTTAACACCAAAATGTCCCATCAAACCACCTCCATGCGCTTCCTACAACAACAAAAGACGAACGGAGCTAGGTGGAACACACAGCTTGTTAGCACGGTAGAGAAGACCTTCACGCAGCAGAAATTTTTTCTACGTTCTACCCTCTCTACAATTATCAAATGCATCTTTAAAGTCCAAATCAGTAGCATATAATCTCTTTATGGTTTCCAAACCAAAGATTTTATGAGAAAGTTGGGAGAGCATGGTATAACGTCTAGATAAAGCATCGACAATCACATTGTCTTTCCATTTCTTATGTTTAATGATGTAAGGAAATGACTCTATGAACTCAATCCATTTAGCATGATGTTTGTTCAGATTAGCTTGTCCTTTAAGATACTTCAAAGACTCGTGATCTGAATGTATGACAAATTCTTTAGACCATAGGTAATGTTGCCAAGTTTGCAAGACACGTACTAAAGCATAAAGTTATTTGTCATATGCAGAATAATTCAGCGAAGCACCATGCAATTTTTCACTAAAGAAAGTAACAGGTTTACCTTCTTAAATGAGCACTCCTCCAATGCCAATGCCCCTCGCATCACATTCAAGCTCGAAGGTCTTCTCAAAATCAGGAAGTTGCAGTAATGGTGCTTGTGTGAGCTTCGACTTGAGAGCATCAAAAGCTTGTTGTTGTGCTGGTCCCCATAGAAATGGCACTCCATGCTTTGTCAACTCATGGAGAGGTGCCACAATGGTGCTGAAATTCCACACGAAACGCCAGTAGAAACCTGTGAGACCAAGAAAACTACGAACCTGCGTGACCATAGTCGGAAGTGACCAGCTTGTGATGGCAACAATTTTTGCCTCGTCCACCTCAATTCCCTGCAAAGTAACAACATAACCAAGAAAAGACACAAGATCGGTGCAAAAGGTGCACTTCTAAAGGTTACCAAATAAACATGCATCACGCAAGACATTAAAAACAGCATGCAAATATTCAAGATGCTCGTCATATGACTTGCTGTAAATAATGATATCATCAAAGTAAACTACCACAAATTTACCAATGAAAGCATGCATAACCTCGTTCATCAATCTCATAAAAGTGCTGGGTGCATTAGTTAAATCAAATGGCATGACTAACCATTCATAAAGTCTGAATTTAGTTTTAAAGGCAGTTTTCCTTTCATCACCTAAAGCCATACGAATCTGATGATATCCACTACGTAAATCAATCTTGGAGAAAATAAAAGAACCATTCAACTCATCAAGCATGTCATCCAATCTAGGAATAGGATAGCAATAACGAATGGTAACGTTATTGATGGCTCTACAATCAACACACATGCGGCAAGTGCCATCTTTCTTAGGAACCAAAAGAACAGGAACAGAACAAGGACTAAGGCTCTCACGAATGTACCCATGGTCCAGAAGGTATTGGACTTGTAGCTGAATTTCCTTAGTTTCATCGGGGTTGGTCCTGTAGGCGGCACGGTTTGGCAAGCTCGCCCCTAGAATAAAATCAATCTTGTGCTCAATGTCTCGCACAGGTGGTAATCCAGGGGGTATCTCTGATGGAAAAACATCCATATACTCCTGCAAAAGGTTAGCAACAGCAGGTGGCAAAGCAATGGCTGCATCCTCAATGGAATATAAAGCATGTTTGCACACTAAAGCATAGCAAATTCCATTAGAGGCATATAAGTCATCAAGATCAGATTTACTTGCAAGCAAAACAGGATTTTTCAACTTAATAGGTTGCTGAATTTCAGAATTGAAAACACCCTTTTGCTTAGCATTGTTCTTTTTGTCATGTTCAAATTGCACAATTTCACAGGGAGTCATAGGGAGCAACACAATTTTCTTGCCCTTATGCATGAGAGTATACTTATTAGATCGACCATGGTGAATAGTGTCAGTATCAAACTCCCAAGGACGTCCCAACAAAAGAGAACAAGCATCCATAGGTACCACATCAAAATCATGATAAGAACCAATGGAAAAATGTATCCTTGCTGTTTGTGTTACCTTTACCTTACCATTGTTGTTAAACCATTGAATGTGATAAGGGTGGGGATGCTCCCGTGTGGTCAAGCCAAGCTTCTTGACCACCTCAACATTCACCAAATTGTTGCAGCTACCACCATTAATGATGGTACGCACACGGCAGTCCTTGACGATGAGAAACATGTTGAAAAGGTTGTGACGTTGGCGGTTGTCGTCCTTTCCAACCGTGGCACTCAAAGCTCTCTGCACAATCAAAGTCTTATAGTTGTTGGTCGCAGATGTACCAAGAACCTCCTCAGCACCGTCATCAGAACCTGAAATGTTAGCTGCAATAAAATTTTCATCTTCAATATCAGAAGCACTAACATACCCACCATCAGCAGTGGCAATGATCACCCATTTGCTGGACAATCTCGTTGCCTATGGCCAAGTCCCTGGCAGCGGTGGCACTTAATGTTGGAGGTACGACTGGTGGACGTGTTGGGTGTAGCAGTCTTTGCTGCAACACCTGGAGGCGTCTGGGACTTGCTGTTATCCTGTCCCCATGATGTATAAGGTGTGGTGCTGCATACAACACCGGTGGATGGTGGTGTAGACACACGTACGCTCGAGGAGGGCGCTGCTTTGGACGGCACCGGAAGCTGTCGTGGAGTGAAGGTGTTGTTCCGCCGCTGCTGTTGGTGACCCTGCACTTCTTTTTCTGCTAACATAGCTAGTTGAAATAAACGTTGGATAGAATGATATTCCTTGTAATCAACTATGTCCTGGATCTCACGCCGCAAGCCCCCATAAATCCTAACAATTTGGTCTTCCTGATCCTCAACTACCCCACAACGAAGAAAACCTTTCTGCAACTCTTGGACAGTCATGTCACCCTGATCAAAGCATTGCAATTTCTTAAGAAGATCACGCCTATATGAACGGGGAACAAACCTAACATGCATCTCTTCTTTTAACGCAGCCCATGTCTGTGGGGCATTACGTGTATTAACAAGTTCATTCCACCAAATGATAGCAAAATCTTTAAACTCACTAGTGGCTTGTCTAACTTTATGTCGCTCGGGAACAAGATGAGAGCTAAATTTTTGTTCTATCGTCATCTCCCAATCCAAGTAAGTCTCAGCATCATAAGATCCATAAAATGGTGGAATAGAAAACTTAATCTTAGCGTAAGAATCATTATCTTGTTCAGGAGCATGAGGACGAGGTCTACCTCCCATACCTTGACAATTTCGTTGAAGGCGACGGCGCTTCTGTGCATCAACCTCATCGTTATTGAAGTCATCCTCTGTGTCGTTGTGAGCATGTGCGTCAGCATTAAGGATGATAGGGGCTGGAGTTTGTTGGGGAATACGAGCCTCCACCTTGTCCAACCGTGTGGTCAGACCAGCAACATTTGTATGAAGCCTCTCAAAGGTGGCTGTTGTAGTGGTCTGGTAGTTGTTGAATGCTTCAGTCATCGCCCGCATCATGTCCCTTAGTCCCAGATGGGACACACAATCATTATCATCCAGAGGTGTAGAACCAGAGGTCTTATCCATAGACTTATTTCCTGTCATTGTTAGTACAAAACAGAAAATAAAGGCAAAAGAATCCTGGAGGACCCTATTACTACGCTCTCTGAAGTGGAAGTGGGAGTGGAAATGAAACAGTAAGATCCGTCTTACTCTGCTCTTACAAGTTTCTTACCAGCACTGCAGGTGGCCAACGGTGACCGGTGTGAAAGCAAGCAGAGAGTGCGTGTGGTTGCAGAGGTTACCTATTCTGCTCGAGAGAAGGTGGAGCTTGGGAAGGCTCAAATACAGTATATGTATGTAGCACACAAGTTAGTAATGGATAGCAATGCTGAATAAGTGTCCAAAGAATTTGACCTAGTTGCTGGCCTAAAATTGTATTAGAACAGTTATGGCAACAAGCAAGGAACGATATCAGCAAGTTGTGAAAACAAAGATGAATGATGATCAAAACAAGGACGAATGATGATGAACAACAAGGACAATATCAGCAAGTGTTCAGCATTCACACAGAAAACAGCACAAGTAGAAATCCCTTGAGCCTCCTATTTTTGTCTTTTAGCACTAGTAGAAATCAATTCTTTTTTTTGATTTTTTGATATTTTTTATCAACCAGGGGCACAAGAATAGAAACAGCACCAAGTATTACCTCAAACCGATGAAAGATGTGATCGGTACAAATTCAGGAGCGTTTGAAATAATGTGTACTGGAACTTCAGAGTTCAAAATGAGGGCCTTCCTGGTTTTTTTTATTTTTTTTGAAATCACCATGACCGGCGTAGCAGGAAAATCATATGTGGATTTTTTCGATAGCTTTCCAGGAAAAAATGCACCTCAATCGGAGTACCGAGCGAAAAGTTATGCCTGTTTTAAGGAGGATACCCCAAATTAGGTTTTGGTGGTGGTGGAAACTGAAACGGATACGAATCGAATTGGTGGATGGAATTTTTTGTAGACTAGTTTTTTTTGTAGATGGCAGCGGATAGAAGAAACAAAACTGAACTAAACAAATCTAAACCAGCAACCAAACTCAACCTTGGACACGAACTCAGGACTACGGATTCCGAAACTAAATTGTGCAAAAGGCTGAGCGAGGGCTATAGGTCAGGGAAAGTAAAATTTTTTGTGGATTTTTGTGGACTATAGGACTGAAACAAAATGAATCTAAAGGCACACAAGTATACCTCACGGTCAACCTGATGTCTGATACCAGTTGATAGTAGAATGAGTCCCGATCTTCCAAGAGGTATGGTAAACTTGATTGGGTGGAGATCTCGACTTTGATGATCCAAGAATCTGAACGAACGGAACCCCACAATCACTACACCACTGCTCCGTTGGTTATCACCCGTGTCACACGAATGACCTCGCCACGAAGGCTTATCCCTGCAAGCGCAATCAAGAACACAAGCAAGAACAGAGAAATTGCAATCAGAACTGAATTGATCACGAAGTGGGGTCTCACAAACCAATGAATGGTGGCACTGTTCAGTGACAGATTGAAACTAAGCAAAATCCAACCCTAATGTGGCGGTGGCTGCTGAATAAAAAGGAGTTAGGGGCGTGCAAGACCTCTGGACGCAACCCTAATGGGCTTCCACATGATACACGGGCCAGAGGCCCAAAGGACGGTGACGCAGCACCATGACATATTCTGGACGTCCACTTGGTTTGCCGATTCCCGTCAACTCAGAAGGAATTTTGATGTGGGACCAGTTCCATTGGAAGCTTTATGTAATTCTGGTTCCAATCATACATAGAACGTCCAAATCCGACTCAGTATGTATCTGGGGCGTCAATTTTGAGGAAGGCAGCTCCTGGAATCCGAGGTGGAGTCGAAGTCGAGTTGGGTTTGGACTCCTCCTTGGTGTGGACGTCCTATATCCTCCTCCTTGACTCCTTGAACTTCTCCAAGCCCTTTCTGGTCCTCTCTATTGTTCCCAATCAATAAAACCTGCATGGAAACAAGCATAAGTTCTGAAAAAACAATTGACAATGCTAGAACGTGCCTGGAGATCCAACCGACGCGCACGTGCTCTAGTGATTGGTCATTGTATTGTATGCAAAGGAGAGATGTCCTCATCAAGCGCTTACACCCAAGCAACAAAGAACAACCAACACTCGTGGATGTAGGGTGTTACGCTCAGGCGGCCCGAACCGCGTAAATCCTCGTGTTCATCTCGCCATCGTGTGGCGATGCTCAAAACCACTAAGCCCTCCTACAAAAGAACCTCCGCGGGCTGCTCCAGGGCAGACCGGGGGAAGTGTCGCAAGAAACACTTCGACAACCAGTATGTTACCAACATGAATAAGATCCAGAAAAATAAGAAGAGTTCTATCGGCCCTGAGGATGATGATGATACTTCTGAAGATGCAGACGGGAAGAATAAGAGAAACATTCATGCCTTGGTGATGTGGTACCTTCTAGTAATTGGTTGCTTGAAGCATATGTTCTCAAACCCTAGGGAGGCCGAACTTATGCATTGGCATTCTGAGCAGCGCACGAAGAATAATAAAAAGATCTGACACACTAGTGATGCAACACAATGGAAAATTTTTGATATTCAGTATCCAGACTTTACAAAGGAAATAGAAAATGTAAGGTTTGCCAAGTCGAATTTCAATGTGACGGTGAAGTGGGATTCATCCCAATACCAGCGCATGACACAAAAATAATTTACAAAGACAATCAATGAAACAATAAAGAATAGAAAGATGGAAGTGGCAACGTACATAGGACGAGACATGTTTAAGTTTGTCAAAGATGGCAAGGACCTCATAAAGGCTCCGTACCATTTCAAGTAAGTTTGATACATGACGTTAAAATAGCAATTATTTTTAACCGTTAACTTAACACGTGTGTTTGTACATGTGTAGTAATCACTTCATTTGCATCTTCATCAACTAAAAGAATGATTCAGCATCTGTCATGAACTCGGCCGATTTTGACCAAAGCAGATACAAAGATTTCATTACCATTTTTAAAAGTTACAGATATTCTATACTGTTATATACACACATATATCGGTTGGTAATTTTTATATGACATTTCTTATATGACAGCGCTTGGACATTCTACTGGAAACAACTTGGTGGTGAGCGGCCTACGGATAGGACCGTATTGCACGTACGGACAAAATTTCCTTGTGCCAAGCAGCCTCCTGGTAGTGTCCTCTGCAGATATTATGTCTGCGAGAATCTTCGTGTCGCCTATGAATATACAGTGAATCATGAGGATGTAAGTTATCCTCACTGTCGATATTGTATTTTTTACTAAGTTACATTTTAATTGTCACTATCGTATTCTAATACTTTTATTATGTTTTCATTGCAGTACACATATTTGAACAGAGATTGGCCGATTGCTAGGGATATGGTCAAAGGAGTTGATAGGATTGTGAGTGAACTTTGTTTGTTCATGCATCGTGAAGCTATTCACCAAAGAGGGTTGTTCTTCGATGACACAGGTTCACATGCCGATGTGCCAGAACTATGCAACTATGATAATTCAACTAGTTTTTAGAGAAAGTTATGAAATATGTGTACTTGTGTACTACGATTGAGATATACATGTAAACATGCATTGTATGTATATGATACTTATATTTTATGATTGTTGTGTGAAAGTTTATTTTAATTTGAGTAGGTGCAAATTGTGTTTGTTCTGTTTGTATTTGAATTTGAGCTGGAAATTATAAATAACATCATGTAGTTCTATATAGGGGTATATATGTTCACAGATGGTTCTGAAACATTAACCACCTGTGCTAAGAAAGTATCACAGGTGACCGGTAGTTAAAAACGGCCTGTGATCACAGATTATCACAGGCGGTGTATTGCGTAGACCACCTGTGATAGATTATCACAGGCGGTGGATGATGTCGAACTGTCTGTGATAACTTATTTTCACAGGCGGCCACATATGTTGAGCCGTCTGCGATATCCTTTTTTACATGCGGTCCCATATAAAGAGGCGCCTGTGATATTCAGTTTCACAAGCGGTCTGTAATGAAGTAGTGCCCGCGATATCAATTTTCACAAGAAGTCCTATATTAAGAGCCGCCTGTGGTAGTACATTTTTAAAAGCGGTCACTACAGGAATCCAGCAAATCTACGATGGCCAAATTAATTTACGACGGCTAGCCCTACAACTGTCGTAAATAAGTTTCACAAGTGGTCCGTAAATAAGTTTATATACCCGCGGGCCCAGGATCGGCGCGGGAATTCACGCCAGCGCCGACCACAAGCCCGAAGGCCACCGCCGCCGCCGCCCCTAGCTGCCTCTGCGCCGGCCCCCACCGCACCCACAGCCACTGCCTCCAAACCTGATACCGCTCAGGCCGAGCCGCCGAAGCCCCAGCCAGCCCCGCCGCCCTGGTCGCCGCCGCCGCCCCGGCACCTCCACTCCCTCGGCCACTGAGAGGGCCTGACCTCCATCACGGGGTCGTGCCACCTCGCCCGGGGATCGCATGGGGTGGTGCCGTGTTATGAGGCACCCAACAGCACACATATAAGGAACAATGTATTACATAAATCAAAGCGGAAGCTTACAATTTGTTCTTTGTAAATAATTTACATAAATTAATTACAGCGGAAGTCTATAAACAGCTCACGTCGAGTAACTAAGAAGCACCCGAGAAGAGGTCCAGCCCGCGGACTCCTCTCACTAGCCACACGAAGACATGGCAGCGGCTAGGTTCTCCAAGTGTGACATGACTCGGAAGTTTCCGAGTCTCACCGGACAACCTTCTTTATAGCGTCGATGCTTACCTGCAAAACCACTTATATAGCAAGAGTGAGTACAAAAGCTCAACAAGACTTAACCGTCTCTCCTAAGACATGAAACTCTACATGAAAGTAACCTAAGACTTAAACCGGTCATTTGCAAAAAGACTCACCTACGAGTTCATACTTAATTTTCATATTTTAGCCATAATAGTAGTAACCTTGCGCCCAGCAACATTGGAACTCCACAATCAAACAAGAAACACTTCATTCCAATGTTACTTGTCCCAAGGTGGAAAATAAATTTAGTTTGCTCTATCTCTACTTCAAACATGGTTTTCATGCAATTTATAATTAGCATAACAGCATTTAAAACTTTGCAAACTATTCCCACACAACTTGATTACTACGTCACAGCGCAGTGAGCAAGCGGTACTCATAACCGCAAGGGATGGTGATTCAAATCAAACACTACCCGGATAACTCGACACATACGCCCACCTCTGAAGACCCAACTCTGGTGTCCTTCATTACGTTGTATGTGGCAACCTTTCTCAGGCCACTAAACTGTAGAACCGGTCGCGCCGTCTCGGGCTCATAGGTCTAACGAGACGATGTGGTATGCCTCTACAATCCAGTGAACCCGGTACATTGGTTTCCTGGTTCCCATATATCAGTAAGCATCCGGTACACAACTCAATACTTGCTCCCAGGGCCGCATACGCTTCGGTCCTTGACCGACACGGGCAGAGCTACTCGACCAAGACCTCGTCTTGTCACTATCTAACTCTCCTGCCTGGTCTCCTCTTTAGAATTGTAAACATTAGTTTGCCTCTCTTTCCAACCCCACTTATGTGATCCTGAAACAAAGCTCACAAGTAGATTCCAACTACTCATCTTCTACCGGATGTCCTAGCCTATTTAGCACGGCCTTATTCTACAGCGGTGACACACTTCTACCCTTGACCCCAGGGTTCATGTTTGGTTATGCAAGTGGAGTATCAAACATCCTTGACCTAATGCACATACAAACTTTGACCAATAGTAGTGAACAAAAGGAAAACTTTTTAAAAAAAACAACTTAAGTGCAAACCGGGGCTTGCCTTGGTTTTGCAGGTGACTAAAGTCAGATAATATGAAGTTAGTTGTTGATGACTTGAAGTTCAATCACTGCCTTCTTGCCTCTTGATCCAAGCTTCACCTTTCCTCCACTCTCCCATGTTTAAACACTACACGTTATGAACATGCATACATGTTTACTTGTAAAACTTTTTGCTAACAAATGCTAAAGCCAAGTTTAAAACTGGAACTCTGTTCAAGAATTTAAAATGACACTGGGGGTGGTGGTTTGGGTGTGTGTCTAAGCACTATCATCAAGTGAGAAGTGAGGTTCATCACTTGGGTGGTGATCACCTAATTGGTTGAACAGAACACTACTGATCCAGGGCTCCAATGGAGCTGATAATCTTCTTGGGAGTTCCTTGTCACAAGAAAGACCTCTGGACAAAACTTCAGAATATTTCACTAAGTAGATCACCCAGAATAATTCCCTAAGCATTTAGGCAAAAAGGACTTAATTCTGAATAAATTTGCACTTTCATGCAAATTCAAGTGAGCTACAATTGCAAGCATAGTTCAGATAGTATGCCTGAATTTTCCTAGGATTTTTTTGGAGCTAAGGAATGCCTAGAACTGAATTTCCAAGTTTTGGAAATTTCCTGAAAATGTTTCTGTATTTATTTGAATGCAGAAAATTGGAATTAGAATTACCCTAACTAAATCAACTCCAAATGAGCTGAAACTTTTACAGGGGTCTCCTAATATCCTAAGGAATATGCTGGCAAAATTTGGGGAATTTTGGATGAACCAAACTCCCTCTAAAATTCTTTTGCTGAAAAGTTTTAAAGAATTCTCCAGAATTTTCTATTGGTTTTCAGGCAAATTGGGTTGCATATTTGGATAGAGATTTTCATCCTGAATCCAACCCAATTTTAATCACTAAATTTGGAGCTTCCTAGCAAAAGTTATGGGGTTCTAAAGTTTGAACTAAATCTGGATTTCAAATTAAATCAGGGAAATGTTTAAACTCTGACAGTGGCCCCATCCCCACGTGTCAGCTGCTGAATTCAAGCCACACGGGGCCACAGACCCGTCCCCGCGTTGTCACAGACCGATCCGAGGCCACAGAAAATCCCACTCCCTCGCAACAGAGACTGACGCGTGGGCCAGCCCCCGTCTTCGTCTTCCTCCGGCTCCCGCGCGACCCCGCCGCCGGGCTCGCCGGAGACCTTGCCGGGAAGGGGTTCCGGTCCTCGGAACTTGTTGATTTTTGCCGCCACTGCATATTTTCGCGTGAGGAACACGTTGCCGGCCTTACCTCCGATCGAAGGTGGCCGGAAACTTAAGTGCAACGGCAACAGCGGCGGTGGCCACTCCGGCGATGTCGCTAGGGCGTTATACTACACCAAACACGTAGCCGTTTGCGCGTACAGCCCCACCGCACCGAGGAGAACACGGACCCAACCGCCGATCTCGCTGGAACTCGCCGGAAGTATGACCTCACCGTCGGGCTAGGTCAAAATCCGGCGAAATTCAAAAAACTTAATGAACAGCGGTTTTGCTCGATGGTTCTCGGTGGTTCTTGATCCTATGAATGCGCACGGGGGTATAGAAGGTGTATGCTACGTCGTGTGGGGAGTGGTTCGACATGTGAGATGAATTCACCGAGTTTCTCCCCTCGGTCATTATCGTATGTCATCGGCAAAACTGAAATTCCGGCGAGCACGGTCCATGACATGCTGCCGGCGTTGTTGTGAAGCGAGAGAAGTTGCCGGCGCACCTTTTTGCTTTTGCAACTCGATGGGAGATGCTCTGTGGTGGCCGGGCGACATAATCTTGTCGCGGCGGCTCTCTTCGGCGCTGTGGAGGAGAAATGAGCTCGCTGTCGGGGTTTCCGTGGGGTTAGCTCCGGTTTCTTGCGTCGGCCACACTCAGTGAGGTCTGGCGATGCTGTGGAGAGGCTCAGCACGGCGGGTGCCTCGTCGGGATGGCCGGGCGTCGATGAACTGCGCGACTTCTTCCGTGCGGGAGCCACTCGGCGATGTAAAACCCGAGATGGCGTCGGTAGTGGTGGGGGTGGCTGTGTGGGGCGACACTCACTCGGTGGGATCGATAAGGGCGAGGAAAAACCGCCTCTGGAGCTGCTCGGGAGCTTGCGGCAGCGCTGCCCCGGTGGCGCGCGCATGCTGCGCCCGGCGCTTCAGCGCCTTCGAGCAAAAAACAGAGAACCGGTTGAGTGAGTCTGAACAGGAAAAAGTGTTGCTTAAGTGCTAAGTCTTCCCCCTCTCCTCAATGACAATTGGGTCCCACTCATCTCCTCTCCTAAATATCCCAATTTTGGCACATTGTAAACTTCAGCTATTAGGGATCCCAATTCAAGGCCATTTTGCCATTTGACAATTTGTGCCACAGTTTCAAGTTTAAATTCAAATTTGGACAAAATTTACAAGTCCTCTTGATATTCATATCCAAGCACCTCCAAATTTCATCCAAATTGGTCTCCTCATAATTTGAACCTAAGGAACTCAAATATGCCACCTGATTTTTGAGTTGGCTATTGCAAATACACTTTTTCAAACAACAGTTTTAAATTTTCTCTTTTGAAAATGCCCTTCTTCTTTTTGAAGTGCACCTCTTAGTTCAAACTGAATTCAAAGTTTTTATTGCACATGCCAAAACTTTCATGAGTAGACCAAAAGTTTTTGTAAGTCCCATTTCTTGTATTAAACTCAACTTTATTCATAGTTCAAGTTTTCTATTTACAAGTTTTGGGACTTTTACATTCCTCCCCCCTTAAAAAGAATCTCGTCCCGAGATTCATGATTAAAGACAACGTGGAGAGGACAACTACTCAACATAAGCCTCTAACAACTCCGGATGATTGCGTTGCAAATACTCCTCGCTTTCCCATGTAGCTTCGTCGGACGTGTGATTTTCCCATAGCACCTTGAAAAATCGCAGCGTCCGGTTTATGGTCTCGCGAGTCTTTTTATCAATTATCCGGGTTGGATGCTCAATATATGTGAGGTCCGGCTTCAAATCTGCTATGTCCCCCGGGAGGATCTCCGTTGGAACTTTTAAACACTTCCGCAACTGGGACATGTGGAAGACGTTATGAACTCCGGCTAAGGTTGCCGGCAACTCCAAACGGTATGCCACGGGTCCACATCTTTCAATGATGACGAAGGGACCGATAAAGCGTGGAGCTAATTTCCCTTTCACTCCGAATCGGTGAATGCCCTTCATAGGAGATACGTGGAGATATACGTGGTCCCCAACATGGAAGTCTAGAGGACGACGTCTCCTATCCGCATAGCTCTTTTGCCTGGACTGAGCGGCCTTCAGATTTGCTTGAATAAGCCTTACCCGCTCTTCAGCTTCATTTACGAGATCAATCCCGTAAATTACCCTCTCGCCAGATTCACACCAGTTCAAGGGTGTGCGGCACTTCCGGCCTTAGAGAGCTTCATAAGGTGCCATTTTTATGCTCGTTTGATAACCATTGTTATACGAGAACTCCGCCAACGGTAAGTGATCATCCCAGCTCTTACCGTGGTGGATGGCACACGCCCTTAGCATATCCTCAAGGATTTGATTCGCCCTCTCAGTTTGCCCATCGGTTTGAGGGTGGTACGCGGAGCTTCGAATCAATTTAGTTCCCAAGGATGCGTGTAGCTGTTCCCAGAAGAGGGACACAAACAGCGATCCTCTGTCGGAGACAATGGTACGGGGAACTCCATACAAGCCAAATATTTGGGCTATTTACAACTCCGCATACTTTTTGGCGTTGTATTTGGTACGCACCGGGATGAAGCGTGCTGATTTGGTTAACCGATCCACGATTACCCAAATCGAATCATGCTTATTAGCCGTGAGAGGTAGTCCAACAATGAAGTCCATACTAATATCCTCCCACTTCCATGCCGGAACGCTTAGCGGTTGTAAGGTCCCCGCTTTCTTCATGTGGTCGGCTTTAACTCGTCGACACGTATCACATTCAGATACGTATTTAGCAACTTCTCTCTTCATCCGGGTCCACCAAAATTTAGTCCTCAATTCTTGGTACATCTTGCTGCTGCCCGGATGAATAGAAAATTTGGATAAGTGAGCCTCATCCAAAATTTTCTTCCGCAGCGTCGTATCACGGGGTACGACTATCTGGTCCTTGAACCATAGGGTGTCTTCATCATCTAACCGGAAACATTTCATTTCCCCATTCTTCAATCTCCTTCTGATATGAGCCATGCCCTTGTCTTTCTTTTGAGCTTCCATAATCTCCTCTTTTATTGTGGGTATGAGACCTAGATTATGTAGAGCTCCATAAGGGACCAAGTAGAGACTTGGTTCTTCCTCTTCTATCGGCATAATGGTCAGGTTATGAATATGAGACTTCCGGCTGAGTACATCGGAAACCACATTTGCCTTGCCCGGATGATAATGAATTTCAATCTCATAGTCCTTGATCAGCTCCAACCATCGCCGTTGTCGCATATTGGACTCTTTCTGAGTGAATATGTACTTCAAACTTTTGTGGTCGGTGTAGAGATGAACCAGATTTCCCAATAGGTAATGTCTCCACATCTTCAAAGCTAGTACCACGGCAGCAAGCTCGAGATCATGAGTTGGATAATGTTGCTCATGATTCCGTAATTGCCGTGATCCTTATGCGACCACACGTCCTCCTTGCACGAGTACACAACCAAGCCCGACGCCGGATGCATCACAATAAACATCAAAAGGCTTGGTTGTATCCGGTTGAGCTAGAACCTGGGCTGTTGTGAGGTGTTTCACCAATGCTTGAAAAGCTTCCTCACATGGCTTGCTCCAATTATATTTGATGCCCTTTTTCAGTAGCTTCGTCATAGGTTTGGAGATTTTTGAGAAGCTCGGGATGAACCTCCGATAATACCCCGCCAAACCCAAGAAGCTACGAACTTCATGGACTGATGTTGGAGACTTCCATTTCAGCACTTGTTCAATCTTGCTTGGATCAACAGTAATGCCTTCTGCTGAAAAAATGTGCCCAAGAAATGGCACTTGGTTGATCCAGAATTCACATTTACTAAACTTCGCATAGAGCTTGTGATCTCTCAAGCATTGAAGCACAATATGCAAATGTTTAGCGTGTTCCTCTTCAGATTTGGAATAGACCAAGATATCGTCGATGAATACCACGACGAACTGATCCAGCTCCGGCATGAACACCGAGTTCATAAGGTACATAAAGTGAGCTGGAGCATTGGTCAACCCAAATGACATGACAAGATACTCATAGAGTCCGTATCTTGTCGAGAATGCTGTTTTCGGGATATCTTCCGCTCGAATCTTGATTTGATGATACCCTGACCTTAAGTCCATCTTGGAGAAGACTTTAGCACCCACTAGCTGATCGAAGAGGATATCAATTCTTGTTAGTGGATACTTGTTCTTTATGGTCACAGCATTCAAAGGACGATAATCGACGCATAGCCTCAGCGTCTCATCCTTCTTCTTCACAAATAAAGCCGAGCAACCCCATGGTGATGAACTTGGGCGAATGAACCCCTTGTCCATTAGATCTTTGAGTTGCTCCTTCAGATCAGCTAATTCATTCGGAGCCATTTTATATGGTCTCCGAGAGATCGGCGTGGTTCCCGGCATCAACTCTATTTTGAATTCCACCTCGCGCTCAGGTGGTAAGCCTGGAAGATCTTCGGGAAACACGTCCGGATATTCACGGACTACCGGAATGTCTTCTAACTTGCAAGCCTCGGCATTACATACTTCCGGGTCTTTCGAAACCGCTTCGCCGAGGTACAATGTTTGACGTCCGTGAAGTGGATAGTCCAAGTGAACACTCCTGTTCTCGATGTCCAGAATAGCCTTATGGAAGGTCAGCCATGATATTCCCAATATGGCATTGATTCCTTAGTCTTCGAGAATAATGAGGGTGGTAGGATAAATTTTTCCACCCAAACAGAGTGGTGCTCGAGAGACGACTTCATTAGTGGATATGTCTCCACCCGGCGAATGAATAAGGTATGAACCTTTGGTGATAGTGGTGGAGATCTGATCCCGGAGTACCGTTGCCCTGCTAATGAAGTTATGTGTCGCACCAGAGTCGAATAAAATGACAACCGACTTGTCATTTAAGGTGAACCTGCCGGCAAGAACAGGTCCTCCCTTTGGCAGATCATCGACTGACACATAATTGACTGTTCCCACTTTTGACATAGCTTTTCTGGGCTGCCCAAGATCACTTTTTGGAACTGGACCCGCAGACACATTGTTGCTGCTCGGTTCAGTTGCTTCATAGACGTTGAGTTCATTGTCAATAAGAAGTGGGACAGAACTCGGTTCAGCTGAGAAATCACCTTGTTCATCTTCAACCTCTTGAGGGAAATAATATTCTGATGCACCTTGTTGATACTGAGGTGCATAAGAAACAAGTTGCTGCTGCGGTGGAGGTGAATAAGATCTCTGTGGAGTAGAAGAGTCGTCACACTCCCAGAATGATTGCACCTCTTGTGGGATCTCTCGACCAGAAGGTGAACGGATTACCAACCGATACTTCTGAGGCAGACAATTATCTTCGTCCTGTGATGAGTTCCTCTCCCTCTTTTCTTTGAGGTAGAGATTGGAATAATATTCCTGAGTGATAGCACAGCTCACCAACTCTTCAAAATTCTCTTGGCTAACTTGAGCCAATTCACATCGCAGCCTAGCGGTCAGTCCTCGGTAGAAATGATAACCCTTCAAAGATGGTGATTTCACATAGTCAGGGACATATTGAGCTAAGCGATTGAATTCCTTCGCATACTCAATAACACCCATGTCCCCTTGCTTCAGACTCCAGAATTTATCCAGACTGGTTTGCATTATGCCCGCAGGGATGAAACGAGCACGAAATACAGTCTGGAACTCCGCCCATGTGACACGATGCCCGGCTGGTTGCACAGCAAGGTATTCTGCCCACCATGTTCCAGCAAAGCTGTGAAGCTGTTGAGCGGCATATAGAGTCTTTGAGAATTCATCACATTGGATCAACCCAAACTTGGACTCAATGACACGTAACCAGTGATTTGCTTCACAATGGTCAGCCGCCTCGGAGAATACCCGCGGTTGTGTCGCCAGAAATCCAGATACGTGCTCTGGGTTGGCATGTGACGTTGAACTTCTCGATCTATGCCTTGCTGAACTAGAGTTTGGAGAGTTTCATTCATCTTCGCCATATTTTCAGCCAATCCGGTTGGCGATGGCTCTTGTGATGAAGTGGAGTCATTCCAACCTCGACTTGAACCTCCAATCTCCATTTGAGGATGTGTGCATACCATACTGCACGAAACAAAATTTTGAGTCAATCAAAATTCTATCGCAGTAGTAAGTAAAGATAAGTAAAACATGAACATGTCATGAACTTTATGAAAGCATAACCACATTCATGTTTAAACAAGTCTTAAGTACGCTAAACTAATCAGCGGAACTACCCTGACCAGTTCACGCAAACTCCAAATTTTACTCAAGTTATCAACAGATTCTTGACTTGAGTTCAATACCAAAGTTTTAGTAAACTTCAGTAGATTTCCATCAAGTACTCATAGGCTCCTTACTGATTTTTCTATAGGAAGTTATGGCTTAAAAACAGAAAGGTCCAGAGAGGTTTTTGCTACTGTCCTGGTTTTGAACAGTTTGCCTTCAACTGGACATTTCACAAACTTAAACTGTGATTTTGCTCTGGAGGTCTACAAAGAAGCTGTAGCGCACTTGAAAATCTTTCCAGAATTGTATCATACACCTTATTTGGGTCAAGCTACTCAGAGTTATGCCCTGTTAAAGTCCAGCAAGAATTCCTGCCAGAAACAGAGCACTCTGTTTTTTTGAAAACTATGATACCTAGTTATACTCTCATTTGAATCTTAGCTCAAAATAAGAGTTCAGTAGCTACTACTTGTTTCAAACTTCCATTTTTAGTTGAAAGTTAGTTCATGAATCATTTCATCATAGGGAAGAGGTTATTAAGTGTAGTACGGTGTCGATGCACCGTAAGAAACATGTCGGTACTACGTAGCCTCACCAAAATAAAAATCCTAACCGGATTACACCGGCATATACGTATGAGCAGTGGCACTAAAACGGTCTCTCACACACGTGTACTACACGGGATACGTACGTGGTTAGTACCTGCAGAAGAACACTCAATAGTGGTGCACTCAAAGGTTGTTTCATTTCAGGCAGTTCCATATTTGAAAGTAAATACAAATGCCCGTATCATTGTCATACGGCCGTCCTTGAGTTAAGTCACGTCTCAAGGTACGTGATCGTGTTTCAACGCCACACGACGGGGAACCCGAGTATGTCATGAACGGGTCGTCACGGTTGGGAATGTTATCAACCCAACCGATACCACCTACTGCCCTGCAGGGCACGCCGATGGCAAGCGCTGCGTATGTCCTCCTGGGCTATTTCCAGACGAACACACTATCGCGTTACTGACCACACGATGGGGTCTCCACTTACTTGTCTAATGCATGCTAGGGATCAGCGTTTCATATGAACTCAGGAACATTAAGAGTTCAAGAGTTTCATATTGACGTCTCACACAAAGCTGTGAGACCTATCCCTGAACCACTTTCCTCGTCAGGGGAGCTAACTGAAATTGATCCGCTTTCGGTGGCGTTCCTTACCATTCTTACCTGAGCATAGGTTCGTCGTTACATAATGAAAGTTCAGAATTAAAACACATATGTTACTCTTGCCACTTTAAGTAACTACACTACTATAGTCCTTATGTGGGCCTAATATTGTTTCCTCACCGTATCCTAAGTTTTTGTCGTAATACCATCCTTATTCCGTGTGCTATTACCAATGCGGCTCTGATACCACGCTGAGAGGGCCTGACCTCCATCACGGGGTCGTGCCGCCTCGCCCGGGGATCGCATGGGTGGTGTCGTGTTATGTGGCACCCAACAGCACACATATAAGGAACAATGTATTACATAAATCAAAGCGGAAGCTAACAATTCGTTCTTTGTAAATAATTTACATAAATTAACTACAGCGGAAGTCTATAAGCAGCTCACGCCGAGTAACTAAGAAGCACCCGAGAAGAGGTCCAGCCCGCGGACTCCTCTCACTAGCCACACGAAGACATGGCAGCGGCTAGGTTCTCCAAGTGTGACATGACTCGGAAGTTTCCGAGTCTCGCCGGACAACCTTCTTTATAGCATCGATGCTTACCTGCAAAACCACTTATATAGCAAGAGTGAGCACAAAGGCTCAGCAAGACTTAACCGTCTCTCCTAAGACATAAACTCTACATGAAAGTAACCTAAGACTTAAACCGGTCATTTGCGAAAAGACTCGCCTACGAGTTCATCCTTAATTTTCATATTTTAGCCATAATAGTAGTGACCTTGCGCCTAGCAACATTTTAACTCCACAATCAAACAAGAAACGCTTCATTCCAATGTTACTTGTCCCAAGGTGGAAAATAAATTTAGTTTGCTCTATCTCTACTTCAAACATGGTTTTCATGCAATTTATAATTAGCATAACAGCATTTAAAACTTTGCAAACTATTCCCACACAACTTGATTACTACGTCACAGCGCAGTGAGCAAGCGGTACTCATAACCGCGAGGGACGGTGATTCGAATCAAACACTACCCGGATAACTCGACACATATGCCCGCCTCGGAAGAACCAACTCTGGCGTCCTTCATTACGTCGTATGTGGCAACCTTTCTCAGGCCACTAAACTGTAGAACTGGTCACGCCGTCTCGATCGGGCTCATAGGTCTAACGAAAACGATGTGGTATGCCTCTACAATCCAGTGAATCCGGTACATCGGTTTCCTGGTTCTCATATATCAGTAAGCATCCGGTACACAACTCAATACTTGCTCCCAAGGCCGCATACGCTTCGGTCCTTGACCGACACGGGCAGAGCTACTCGACCAAGACCTCGTCTTGTTGCTACCTAACTCTCCTGCCCGGTCTCCTCTTTAGAATTGTAAACTTTAGTTTGCCTCTCTTTCCAACCCCACTTATGTGATCCTGAAACAAAGCTCGCGAGTAGATTCCAACTACTCGTCTTCTACCGGATGTCCTAGCCTATTTAGCACGGCCTTATTCTACAGCGATGACACACTTCTACCCTTGACCTCAGGGTTCATGTTTGGTTATGCAAGTGGAGTATCAAGCATCCTTGACCTAATGCACATACAAACTTTGACCAATAGTAGTGAACAAAAGGAAAACTTTTTTAAAAAAAAACAACTTAAGTGCAAACCGGGGCTTGCCTTGGTTTTGCAGGTGACTAAAGTCAGATAATATGAAGTTAGTTGTTGATGACTTGAAGTTCAATCACTGCCTTCTTGCCTCTTGATCCAAGCTTCACCTTTCCTCCACTCTCCCATGTTTAAACACTACACATTGTGAACATGCATACATGTTTAATTGTAAAACTTTTTGCTAACAAATGCTAAAGCCAAGTTTAAAACTGGAACTCTGTTCAAGAATTTAAAATGACACTGGGGGTGGTGGTTTGGGTGTGTGTCTAAGCACTATCATCAAGTGAGAAGTGAGGTTCATCACTTGGGTGGTGATCACCTAATTGGTTGAAGAGAACACTACTTATCCAGGGCTCCAATGGAGCTGATAATTTTCTTGGGAGTTCCTTGTCACAAGAAAGTCCTCTGGACAGAACTTCAGAATATTTCACTAAGTAGATCACCCAGAATAATTCCCTAAGCATTTAGGCAAAAAGGACTTAATTCTGAATAATTTTGCACTTTCATGCAAATTCAAGTGAACTACAATTGCAAGCATAGTTCAGAGAGTATGCCTGAATTTTCCTAGGATTTTTTTGGAGCTAAGGAATGACTAGAACTAAATTTCCAAGTTTTGGAAATTTCCTGAAAATGTTTCTGTATTTATTTGAATGCAGAAATTTGGAATTAGAATTACCCTAACTAAATCAACTCCAAATGAGCTCAAACTTTTACAGGGGTCTCCTAATATCCAAAAGAATATCCTGGCAAAATTTGGGGAATTGTGTATGAACCAAACTCCCTCTAAAATTCTTTTGCTGAAAAGCTTTAAAGAATTCTCCAGAATTTTCTATTGGTTTTCAGGCAAATTGGGTTGCATATTTGGATAGATATTTTCATCCTGAATTCAACCCAATTTTAATCACTAAATTTGGAGCTACCTAGCAAAAGTTATGGGGTTCTATAGTTTGAACTAAATCTGGAATTCAAATTAAATCGGGGAAATGTTTAAACTCTGACAGTGGCCCCATCCCCACGTGTCAGCTGCTGAATTCAAGCCACACGGGGCTACAGACCCGTCCCCGCGTTGTCACAGACCGATCTGAGGCCACAGAAAATCCCACTCCCTCGCAACAGAGACTGATGCGTGGGCCAGCCCCCGTCTTCGTCTTCCTCTGGCTCCCGCGCGACCCCGCCGCCGGGCTCGCCGGAGACCTTGCCGGGAAGGGGTTCCGGTCCTCGGAACTTGTTGATTTTTGCCGCCACTGCATTTTCTCGAGCGAGGAACACGTTGCCGGCCTTACCTCCGATCGAAGGTGGCCGGAAACTTAAGTGCAACGGCGACAGCGGCGGTGGCCACTCCGGCGACGTCGCTAGGGCGTTATACTACACCAAACACGTAGCCGTTTGCGCGTACAGCACCACCGCACCGAGGAGAACATGGACCCAACCGCCGATCTTGCTGGAACTCGCCGGAAGTATGACCTCACCGTCGGGCTAGGTCAAAATCCGGCGAAATTCGAAAAACTTGATGAACAGTGGTTTTGCTCGATGGTTCTCGGTGGTTCTTGATCCTATGAACGCGCACGGGAGTATAGAAGGTGTATGCTACGTCGTGTGGGGAGTGGTTCGACGTGTGAGACGAATTCACTGAGTTTCTCCCCTCGGCCATTATCGTATGTCGTCGGCAAAACTGAAATTCCGGCGAGCACGGTCCATGACACGCTGCCGGCGTTGTTGTGAAGCGAGAAGAGTTGCTGGCGCACCTTTTTGCTTTTGCAACTCGATGGGAGATGCTCTGTGGTGGCCGGGCGACGTAATCTTGTCACGGCGGCTCTCTTCGGCGCTGTGGAGGAGAAATGAGTTCGCTCTCGGGGTTTCCGTGGGGTTAGCCCCGGTTTCTTGCGTCGGCCACACTCAGTGAGGTCTGGCGATGCTGGGGAGAGGCTCAGCACAGCGGGTGCCTCGTCGGGGTGGCTGGGCGTTGATGAACTGTGCGACTTCTTCCGCGCAGGAGCCACTCGGCGATGTAAAACCCGAGATGGCGTCGGTAGTGGTGGGGGTGGCTGTGTGGGGCGACACTCACTCGGTGGGATCGATAATGGCGAGGAAAAACCGCCTATGGAGCTGCTCGGGAGCTGGCGGCAGCGCTGCCCCAGTGGCGCGCGCGTGCTGCACCCGGCGCTTCAGCGCCTTCGAGCGAAAAACAGAGAACCGGTTGAGTGAGTCTGAACAGGGAAAAGTGTTGCTTAAGTGCTAAGTCTTCCCCCTCTCCTCAATGACAATTGGGTCCCACTCATCTCCTCTCCTATCCCAATTTTGGCACATTGTAAACTTCAGCTATTAGGGATCCCAATTCAAGGCCATTTTGCCATTTGACAATTTGTGCCACAGTTTCAAGTTTAAATTCAAATTTTGACGAAATTTACAAGTCCTCTTGATATTCATATCCAAGCACCTCCAAATTTCCTCCAAATTGGTCTCCCTCATAATTTGAACCTGAGGAACTCAAATATGCCACCTGATTCTTGAGTTGGCTATTGCAAATACACTTTTTCAAACAACAGTTTTAAATTTTCTCTTTTGAAAATGCCCTTCTTCTTTTTGAAGTGCACCTCTTAGTTCAAACTGAATTCAAAGTTTTTATTGCACATGCCAACACTTTCATGAGTAGACCAAAAGTTTTTGTAAGTCCCATTTTTAGTATTAAACTCAACTTTATTCATAGTTCAAGTTTTCTATTTACATGTTTTGGGACTTTTACAGCCACCGCCGCCCCCGACCCCGGCAGTTCTGGCGCCCTCCCCTGACACCGGCAGCCCCGGTGCTCCTCCCCGACCCGGCGTCCCGCTGCCCCGCCCCCGTCCCCGAGCTCCCACGCCATCGAGCACGTCGAGAAGTTAATTTTTTAATTTAGTTGATAATAGGATTTAGTTTAGATAATTTAGTTATTAATTGTTATTGTTTAATTTATGCAAATTGTTTTATTAGTTTTAGATTGAATTTAGTTTAATTTATGCAAATATTTTGAGTAAGTTTCTGTCCTAACATTGATGCTTATCGGCATATAATGCAGCATTTATATTAATGGAAGTTTTTTTGTCCAGTGAGTTCCACAAGCAAAATTGGACACATAGGCATTAACCTACGAGTAAACAAGTAGAAATGATGCGACAGGACGAAATGGACGACCTAATTTTCTTTCCTGGTTCCGAGAATATGTAACGTTCTCGTTAACTTATGAGTATTTATAAAGTGTTCTTATAACTTTTAAGTATTATAAAGTATTCTTATAACTTCATAATTTGGACAGTGTGTGAAAGAGCCCGACGTCCATGAAGACTTCCGACAACTGTCATATGGACTGGTTAAAGTTAGAAGCTATGGCCGATATGACGTCAACGGGTTTCGATTTCGTACAACTGAATTTTAAACTCTTCGTCCTCTCGCAGCAATATGTAATACTAGAGTTCTGACGAGGGCAATCGACTATCAAGGTCGTGAAACTAATTACTATGGGATCATTAACAAAATCCTTGAATTTAGTTTTGACGGAAATAAGGAACTTCAACTCGTCTTCTTTGATTGTGATTGGTTTGACAACAAACATGGAACACGCCAAAACAAATTTAGCATGGTGGAAGTCAAACACAATGAACAACTACGAGGCTACGATACATTTGTTATTGCAGACCAATTGGAGCAAGTGTGTTATTTAACTTATCCATGTCAAAATCTTAATGCTTGTTTGGTGGTAGATAAGGTGAATCCTCGTGAGCGTTTATATACTCCAAGAGATGATGACTACCATGATATCAATGACGTTGACGAGATTTATCAAGAACAAGAGTTGCCAGACTCGTTTTCCGTCAAGCCTAGTGTCGAACTCGATCACTTGCTTGGCGATGCTAATGATGAAGAGACTTCTAATATGCGCAAACAAAAACAAAAACAAATTACGAAACAAGATCGATGTTCTGGTTTAAGGAGTAGGGTTCGTGATGTCGATGAATTCTAAAACTGACTCCAAGTAACTTTTTTCACTAAATTATCATAACTTCGTATATTTTCCTAGCATATTTATCAATTACTCCTTACAACAGGATGTCTGTAGAGAAAGGAAATGGGAAGAGGGCTAGGGGCTTCCTCGGAGAGGCACGGGACACCCTTTTTAGGGGTAGTTCCTCAGGTTAGAGCAGACGCTCCCAGCTGTTGAGACACGTCCTGGACCTAGCAGGCGTACCTGTGGCCTTACAACGCACGAAGGTACATTTTCATTGGAAATTTTGTTATCTTATATATCATTTATCAATTAACTATTCTTATCAATCATTTATATAGGCTAGGGCGCCGCCACAGCCTTCGGGTCGCCTATGGCTGCCACGGAGGCGCCTAGCGTGGAGCCTTCGGGCTCTAGTGGTGAGCAGCCTTTCGGGGCACTAGACGTGGTCCCGGAGCAGAGGCGGCGGACGAGGAGGACGCACTTTGTGTCTCCTTCTCCAGTTTCTACAGAGCGGGTCACTATTCACCCAGTCAGAAACACGTAAGCAAACTATCAAATAATATTCAACTTTTAGATTTTTTTGTTTGTGGGTACATTAGTAAGTTCACTAAATCCTTGCAGCTCCTGGTACGACTGCTCGTTCACGGGTCAGGGGCACCACAGACAGGTGTTCGGTTGCATCGAGTCTTTAGTGCGTCTGCACTATCCCGGTGTGATCGACGAGGTCCCTGCAACGTCGTGGGTTGTCTCCCACGAGGTGCACAACAACCTTCAGGAGGCTGTGTGGGTATATTTTATGGTAAGTCTGCTTAATAAAAGTTTGTAAATTATTATTCTTCAACTTGATTCAATCGCCAATGCTTATCTCTTCAATATTTGTTTTCTTATAGCTGAGGTATCGTTTAGAGAACACGAGCTAGAGCATGTTGGACTATGATAGAGCCATGTTCAAAAGGAACGCACGGAATCTTGTAATGCAAGCGTTATCTCGTATTCAATCCTTGAATGAGTACCTCAAGCGGCACCAGGAGTACCAGTCGGGGCCGTTTAGGATGGCCTCAAACACTTACTTGATAGAGGAGCAGTATGCGGAGGTAAGTTGTTTGTGTTCAATTATTTCAACACTTAGTTATGTAAAAGGTATTTCAATGACATAATAAATATGTGCAGGTCAGTATTTCCTAGCTAGAGGGTCGACCTCAGTGGGCTAGCGACGCTTTCATCGCTAAGTCCAGGAAGGCTCGTGGATGCAGAGGTTCAGACTCAAAGCACTTCTATTGCCCCAATGGCCATGTGCGTTTGGCTAAACGCATGGTAAGAATAATAACCCTTCTTTGTATGTCTTTATAATATAATTAGCATACTAACACATATCTACAGGAGCGCAATTCCGGTAAGGTACTGACCGACACTGCCTTCTAGAAGCGGGGTCATAAGGACCCATCATAGCCTAGGGAGTGCAGTCAGGTCGCAGCCGATCGACTGGTAAGTTATCAAAAGTTATCAATTCAATTGTTACTATTTTGTTGTTACTAATACGCAATTTTACTCCTTTTAGAAAAAGTAAGGGCGAGAGGTCGTGAGGATACACGGCGAAGGGTACGATTGGGAAAACGCGCCAATCGACCCTCAAGTCGTTTATGCTAACAGAGGCGGGAAGGCACATGGATGGTAAGTTTGTCATTTTCTTTATTTCTATAAAAACTTGCTTCTTCTAATTATTATTCTTTTATTTCTTTGTAGGTTTGCCATTTTCGATGGAGTTGTCGACTCGAGGGTCGCGCAACCTTTGATCGTCACTCCATCGACCGAGGGTTCCTCCATCAGGCATGGAAGTCGTCGTCCCTCACAGAGCCAGATAGAGGAGCTCCTTAGGGAGAGAGACGAGATCCGGAGAGAGAGGGATGAGCTCTAGAGGGAGAGGGATCTAGCCCGGGCCGCATAGGAGAAGCAGGCCGCCTACATGGCAAACTACATGACTCAGATGAAGGCTGCAATGGCGGTAAGTATTTGAATACAAATTAATTTAAATTCATAGAATTGCATTAGTTTATTTGTTTTAATATTTTGCAATTACATGCCTTAGCTCGACAGAGTGGGCAGCAGATCCTGATCCCGACGTGGCATCCGTCAGAGTTGGCCCTGCCACAAGTGCCCCACCACATGCACATTCAGATGTCCAGGTAATGTGTTTTTTATTTTCTATTTTCTAATCTAAGAAAAATATATTGTATTTGAGGGGAAAGAGTGAGAGTGAGGGGGGAGAGGGAGAGAGTGAGAGTAAGAGGTAGTGGTAGAGAGGGGGAGGGACAGGGAGAGATAGTGAGAGTGAAAAGGGAAAGAGGGAGGGAGAGAGAGACAGAATGGTAGAGATAGGGGGTGAGAGAGAGAGGTAGTCTTAGAGAGAGGGGGAGGGAGAGGGCGAGGGAGAAAGTGAGAGTGAGAGGGGGGAGAGGGAGGGAGTGAGAGTAAGATATTGTGGTAGAGAGTGGGAGGGAGAGGGAGAGAGTGAGAGTGAAAAGGGAAAGAGGGAGCGAGAGAGAGACAGAGTGGTAGAGATAGGGGGTGAGAGAGAGAGGGAGTCGTAGAGAGAGGGGGAGGGAGAGAGGGAGAGGGCGAGGGAGAAAGTGAGAGTGCGGGGAGGGAGAAAGAGGGAGTGAGAGTAGTGGAAGAGAGCCGTACAAGCTCAAACTCACTTTCTCTATTTATTTGAATTGCAGAGATCGGCAACGGAGGCTCAAACTCCACCGCCACAGCTACCTGCACCGGGAGGAGGGTGCTGAGAAGGATTCTTCGGCTAAGGAGCAAGTGGAGGAGCTTATAGAGGAGCGAGTGGAGGAGCTAGTAGAAGGGGTAGTGTTTAGCTCCTTGTTTTATATGTTGGATGATTAAAATGGAATATCTTTCTTGTTGTGTATATGAAGCTGTTCTGTGAGCTGGCCACCGTGCCATGGTAGCTGTTTTCTATTTTTTAAATAAAACCCTTATTTACGACGGCCAACTGTACAGGGCCATCGTCAGTTAATCTAATTAACTTACGACCGGCCAGGGCTAGGCCGTCGTAAGTTAACCTACCTAACTTACGACGGCCAGGGTCCCAACCGTCGTAAGTAAGACACCAAGCCCGCACGTGGTGTGGCAATGGGCGACGGCCATTTACTTACGAAAGCCGTTTCCAACCATTGTAAGTTAGTTATTTATGACCGTAACCGTCGTAAATAATATTATTTACGACAAAAAACTTGAAACGGCCAGAAACCGTCATAAATAATAGAAAACCATCGTAAGTTAGTTATTTACAAAGATTTTCCCTTATATACGAAGGTTTCTTGCCGCCGTAAGTGTGCTGCATTCCTGTAGTAGGTCTTTCACAAAGAGTCGTCTGTGATAGTCTATTTTCATAAGCGGTCCTATATTTAGAGCCGCCTGTGATTATTCTTTGTCACAGGCAGTCTTGTTTTATGAACTGCCTATGATAATTTATTTTCACAGGTGGTTCTTGATGCCGCCTGTGAAAATGGGTCATTTTCACAGGCTTATAGCCGCTTGTGAAAATGTGTCTTCCTCAACGCCTCTCTTCCCATGGATTTGTATCTCTCTGGAATTCTTCAATATTTCTTCTGACAAGGAGACAATAGCACACTTGTCCATACTGGCAGATAATAGCAGACTTTTCCACAACAAACAACACAACGTACACAAGGAGATTCTTTTCAAATCAAGTTTTTGTCAGACCGAGGTTTCATGTTGACAAAACTATGCAAAGCAAGAGGTTATATTTAAAGAATCAGAGATTGACAAAATTAGTGCTCCTGGTGCCCTTGATTCCTATATGTAGCAATATTGCTCTCGATCATACCTCTTTCTAGCATCAACACCAATCAATTGAAAGCTAGTGAAAGGGGGTGATAGAAAGAATAAAAAATTGATTAAGTAAATTATCTAGAGGAACAGTACATATTTATAGAGAAGCCAAGCGGCAACCCTAGATACAATGAGCCAATACATGAAAGTCCTAAGACTCCCCACTGTCTGAATGTCTGGAAGAACATTCAGACTGGATCGAAACTCGGTGAATACCGATGCTGGAATCCCCTTCCTGAAAATATCAGCATAGTGAGAAGTGGTCGACACATGAGGAATACAAACTGCTCCAATAGCCACCTTGTCTCAAACGAAGTGCAAATCAATCTGGATATGCTTGGTACGTTGATGCTACACCGGATTAGTCGAGAGATAAACCACACTTACGTTGTCGCAGTAAACCAAGATAGTATTCTGAAGTTCGTAGTGAAGTTTTCATAAAAGCTTGCGCAACAAGGAAGTCTCAACAACACAACGGTACATTGCCTCGGCACTAGAGCGAGAGACAGTATGTTGACGCTTGGAGGACCAGAAGATGAGGTTGTCTCCTAGGAGCAGATGTAGAACGATGTATGTCAGTGCAGCTGGCCCAATCAGCATCAGAATAGGCCATGAGATAAAAAATATAAGAGCGATGTAGCTGCAAACCATAGTCCAATGTGCCTCTAATATAACTGAAGATCGGTTTCACCAATGCAAGATGTAGCTATCACGGATCATGTATGTACAGACTTGTTGAGAAACATATGCAATATCCGGACGAGTGAAGGTGAGATATCGCAGAGCACCAGCAAGACCACTGTAGTGGGTAGCATCGGAGGCAGACGCACCATTAGCAGACAGTTTGGGAGACGTATCGATTGGAGTGAAGCATGGCTTACAATCAACCATGCCTGATCGCTAAAGAATATCCATCATATATTGTCACTATAAGAGAAAGATGTGAAATCCCTCAAAAAGTTAGCACACTTTAGCAGCTCAAAAAGAAGAAATTAAAGGGAGATAATTAAAAATTTTGAATACAAAGGTGTGAGATCTAATTTAAATCTGAAATTTAAACGTAGTATTATAAAAATCACAATCTGACCTCACAATGGACTCATACATATTCTAATTAGGCAGGCTACCAAATTTCAAAAATTTTGGAGCTAAGTTTGCTTTTATTAAAATGAAGTAATACATAAATTAGAGTTCAATATTCAAATTCTGAATTATACTAGCAAATTTGTCAAGCTTGGAGATCCGAGTTCACCAATAGGCTATCCATATATCAAATTGTACCTCTGCCAAATTTCATTGAGTTTGGACTAGGTGTGTTAATTATTCGGATTAAGCAAAGAGGGAATCCAAATTCAAATTTAAACATCAGTTTTAGAATTCAACTTCATCCAAATCCAAATTGGATTGCACCATTGGATTTCTCATATTCAGAATGATATATTTGCTATTTTTACCATTTAAGAATTGGTTCACTATTTTAAACTTAATTTACAAAGAGGATAAGTGTGGAGGAGGTGGGACCCACCTATCAGTTTGGGAGTGAACTATTTTTCCTTCTCTCTCTCACGCGCACACCACCGAGCGGTGCTGGTCCTGGAATCCACCGTGGAAGCAGCTGCTGGTGAGCTGCAGTAAATTCGGTGTGATCCTCCTCTCACCGTGCTATTTAACCCCCCTTGAGCACTATGAAAAACCATTTCTTTTCCTACTCTCCAGGATGGGCCGCCTGAGCTTATTTCTGCCACCGTGTTCGGATCACCGCCGCCCCGGCGATCCAGCCCTGTTTTCACTCTGGTCACAGAAGCAAAAAGGTGCACGTGTGGTTCACTCTTGATTGCAGTGAAAGCTGTTCATCGTTTGCTTCATCATGCACCAAGTACTTCCAGATTTATTCTCGGGTAGTTAATAAGAGCCGATGTGCTTTTGAAGGGAAATTTGTAGCACACGATCCATGGATGATCGTGTGCATTGAGGAACATGTTCTAGACATCCTTGCAAAGTTGTAGGAAGAAAAAGAACAAGAAAAGACCCAGGAACCCCAGAGTTCACTGAGTTTTTGCCGTCGACGGTGAAAAACTCTTGGTTCACCAGCAAGCTCCATGTTCCGGCCATTTTCATTGGCTTCTTGATCTATTTTCATGCTCCACATGATCCGACGATGATGCAGGACCAAAACCCGATCGAAATAAGGCCTTCCCGAGCTAGAACACTGTCGCCGGCAAACTTCTAGCCGTTGTCACCTTGGCCAGAACTTTTCCGGCATCGCCGGCGTGAGCTGAGGTCACCGGTGTGTTCAGCGTGCTAAGTTAGGCCCTAGCAGCGAGTTTGGGATATCCGAACGGCTGAGAAAGCGTCGGCAGCGAGCTCGCCATCACGCGCCGCCGGGCGTCGGGAGGAAGACGAAGGCGGTGGGCCCCATGTGTCAGTGGCTACATACAGTGCCCTGGATCAGCGTGGCTGCAGGATCTCGTGTGGCTACGCGGGTAACTCAGTGAGCCACCGTATTGCTTCAACCAGATTGGCCCATTTTAAACCAATGGGCCTGGCTGACTGTTTAAACATTTCCAATAGAAAAATAATTCTAGTTTGAGGAAAATTTTGGAAATTCATATCTTTCAGTAAGATCATCAAAAAATCCTAAAACAAATCTTGTTAGAATCCTTGTGACTAGAAATTTCCAGCAGTACCATTTAGTTGGTATGGAAGTCACTGGAATTGGCTCCATAAATCCATTAAATTAGATATTTGGAAAGTAATTCCAGATGATCTACTGTAGGGATAAATCCCAATTTTGTCCATAACCTTCCATCTAGTACCATTGATCTTCAGTACAAATATCAGCTTCATTGGACATGTCTAAGTAGGGTAAATAAAGGAACTTTGCCCTGCATCCATGAAAATTCCAAAAGTCACAGAAACAATTTCAGAAAATCATAGAAACTTGTAAAAACATATTTGTCTGTAGAATGCTTAGAAAAATATGAAATCAATTTTGTTGGACTACATAAGACCAGCACTGAATGGGAATTCTACTTTCCTCCATGTCAAAGCCAAAATTTTCTCTACAATTTCAGAGAAGGATAAAAACTTTAGGATTTAATTTGAACACATACTTAGTTAAAAATTCATGAAATTTGGCTAGCAGTTTATTTGTGATCTATGTTAGCTACTGTAAAAGTTTGAGGGGCATTGGAGTTCATTTACTACAAAATTCAGTTATACACACAACCATGGTTCATATGGTTAATAAATATTCAATTGCATTGTTTTGCATATCGTTTAGTTTCTGATCTCGAGGAGACTCCGGAGCCACTTGACAGCCTACCTCCAGAGACTAACTAGGATTTTTAGCAGCAACAAGGCAAGCCCCGATTTTCATTTAACAAGCTCTTTTATAAAATTTTATTTTATATCACATGGTGCTAGTGGTTTGGGTTTGGGTCTAAGCAACATGATTAAGCGCTAAGTGTTTCTCCCTCTTCTATGTTGATCACCTTAAAAGGTTTAAACAGTACAGGGGTGATCAAGAGCTCCAATGGAGCTGAAAATTTTCATGTGAGTTACTTATCACAATAAAGTCCTCTGCACCAAAAATTAGCACTTTCCCTTGAGTGGTTTGTTCAGAACAATTATCTAAGCAATTAAGCAAAAAGGAATTAATTCTGAAGTAAATCCCATGTTCATGGCAAACTTAGTGAACTAAAATTTCAATTATAGTTCATAGGACTTGCATGAATTTTACTATGATTTTTGGATCTAAGAATCACCCAGAATTGAATTTCCAAGTTTTGGAAATTCTCTGGAAATGTTTCTGTATTCAATTGAACACAGCAACTTCAAATCAGAATTTCCCTAATAAAATCAACTCCAAGTTAGCTGAAATTTTTACAGGAGTTCACTAACATCCTAAGGAATATTCTGGCAAAATTTGAGGATTTTTGGATGAACCAAACTCCCTCTAAATTTCTTTTGCTGAAAAGTTTTAAAGAATTTTCCGGACAGAAATAATGAGTTTCATACAAATTGGGTTGCATATGTGGATAGAGTTTTCCAACGTGATTCCAACCCAATTTGAATCACTAAATTTGGAGCTTCCTAGCAAACGTTATGAGGTTCTAAAGTTTGGGGAAGTTCTAGAATTCGATTTAACCGGGAAAGTTCAAATCTCTGACAGCGGGTCCGGCCAACACGTGTCAACTCCTCGTCTAAACCACACGAGGCCACAGGGCTATTTCCGTCACAGACGATCCCGTGCAACAGAAGATCCCACACCGGTTCACTGAGCGGCTGACGTGCGGGCCCGGCCACTTCGTCTTCTACCTCTCGCTCACTACAGGAATCGGGACTATAGACGACGGCCGGAAACCGTCGTCAATAAGGGCACTACCGTCGTCAATAAGTTATTGACGACGGTAAAAGCTTATAGACGACGGTTTTGAGCTGTCGTCAATTATTAGTCGTCAATAAGTTTATTGACGACGGTAACCGTCGTCAATAAATTTATTGACAACAGCTAAATCTAGCTGTCGTCAATAAACTTATTGACGACAGCTAAATTAGGCTGTCGTCAATAAGCTTATTGACGACGGCCAGGAAACCGTCGTCAGTAACCGAGGCTTATTGACGACGGTTTACACTAGGCCGTCGTCAATAATAATTGCTTATTGACGACGGTTTCTGGTACCTGGCCGTCGTCAATACTAGTGGCTTATTGACGACGGCCAAGTACCAGAAACCGTCGTCAATAAGCTTTTCAATTTTTTTTAAAAAAACAGAAAATCCTGCCCTGGCTTCGAGGCCAGCCCTGGCTCGATGGCCAGATCACAGGCAATTAAAACATACATCACAGGCAGGCACAAAAACACTATACGCACGCCACACTACCCTACGCTACCCCGACCGCTGCCACCGGAGTCCAGGAAGTCGTCGTGCGCTCGTCCAAACGCTGGTTGCTGAGGGGATGGAGTTTCCTGAGCCCGTGTCGCCGATCCCTATGATGTACATGTATAGGTAGACAAATTAGAAGTTCACAAATGTGTATATGATTAAATAAACTCATTACAAGTTAAAATTGAGCAAGTTAGCTAGATTTGGCTATGTTTGAGTAAGTTTGCTCATATTTTACTAAGTTTGAGAAGTATGGACTAGTAGTGTTTGTGTTTGAGCTAGTTCAAAAAGTTTTGGCTATGTTTGAGTAAGTTTGAGGATGTTTAACTAGTTTTCTCTAAGTTTAAGTAAGTTTGATCAAATTCAACTAAATTTGAGCAAATTTAACTAGTTGCAGCTATTATGAGAAATTTTGTACCTGTGCTCCTGACGTCGGCCCCTGTGGTAGCTGTATCGGTGGCGGCGCCCACTGAGGAAAGACAACGGGTTGTCCTGTGGCCATAGCCTGCAAATATGAAGTAAATTATTATACATGTCATTTATATATTAGAAACGTTGAGTACATTGATCTGAACTTACCTGCATGGCAGCTTGCAGCTGTAGCATGTACGAGTGTTGATACTCGTCCCTAGCCCGGAGCTCGGCTGCCTGCCTCTCGTTCGCGAGCCTCAGCGCTTCCTGCGTCCTCTGGAGCTCCTCCTGGACACTCTGGAGCTCCAGATCACGGCTGCCACGCCTGCTGGATCCACCCTGCGATGAAGAGGCCCTCGAGTAAGACCGCGCCTCCCTCGAGTCTACTACTCCATCGAAGATGGCCAACCTACACAACGAAGTAAGAGTATTAAAGTTTCATATCTCGAAGTTAATGAAAGTAAATGAAAACAACAGAACTCACCGGCCGTGAGGTTTACCGCCACCGCTTGCATAGGCGGCTTCAGGTACGATCGGCGAGTTCTGCCAATCGTAATCGTCGCCTCGAAGCCTCCGCACCTCCTCCCCATACTTTTCCTGAAAATACAGAAAATTAAAGTCATCAGAAGTTTTAAAGATAATACAATTAAGTCAACTAAAGAACTCACCAACGTCTCTGTCGCTGTCTGAGAAGACAGCTGATCAGGCTGTGAGGGGTCACTTCCCATGTGACCCCTCCTCCACACCTGGATAGCGGTCGGCTCCTGACCGATCTCGCGCTCCTATCGATACGTGTTAGCATAATGGTAGCGATAGAAATTAACTAGAATATAATTCGAGTATCACTTACCATCCGTTTAGCAAGGCGTACGTAGCCGTCCCCGCCAAGACGGTGTTTCCCGTCCGTCCCTCGACTCTGTCGGCGGGTCATCGACACGCCTTGGAAGCCCTGGCTCGCCCAACGAGCACACAGGGAACTGTAGGCGTCCGGACAGGACTCAAGCCACGGTACGCTGACCTGCACACATTTGTTGTTGGATGAAAACATTGATGAAAATTGGATAATGAAGCAAAGTAAAATAAAGAATTTACCTCTGCGTACTGTGCCTCCGTCAAGTACTTGTCCGCCACATCCCTAAACTGCCCCGGCTCACCCTCGTCCGGATGCAACTTATAGTACGCCTTCGTAGCCTGAATACGAGCCGTTGAAATCGACTGCGTCAGGAGCTTCCTAGCGTTGTTGTTGAAGACCAGGCGAGCGTGATCCAGCTGGGCCTCGTCCTCCAAACGGTAATATTTCTACAAGTAGAAATATACAAGTTAATGTACTTAACATATAATAGGTTCGCATTTAACAAATAGACGATTTGCTTACCATGAATTCATGCCACACATGCTCCTGGTGGTTGCCGTAGGTAATGTCCTGGGCCGTAGCGTAATCGTCCCAAGACGTAGCAGCCCGTCCATTCACTAGACCGGGGTAGTGACAACGGATGAGCTGACCCAGGACAGCGTTGACCTGGCGGTGGCGTCCTTGACCCGTGAACGAGTCATCGGCCCAAGACCTAATACACGATTCTCAATTAGTACATATATAAGTGTTAAAATATCTAAATTGATTTGTTATAGATTTACTTACCTATCGCCAACCGGACGAATAACGACCCGATCTTCTGGCCGTGCAGGAACCGGAGGAGGAGCCACGTAGTGGCTCCTCCTGTAACGCCGCTGTGGAGCCGGCTCCACATCAGGCTCTGTGGAAGGCTCTGAAGCAGGGTCTGAATCCTGCGGTGCCGGAACCTGAAGAGGATCCGAAGCAGGATCTGTAACAGGCTCCGAAACCTGTGGTGTCTGAAGAGGACCCCTGACCTCTGTCTCCTCAGACGTAGAGTCGTCCTAAAAATTTGAAGATTGGTAATATAGATTTAAGAAAGTTATTTATATAATTTATGTAATTAATTATTCTTTACCTGTCGTGACCGCTCTCGTGACCCCTGGCCTCTGTCGAGGCCCAACAGCTGAGACAGTCTACCATTGCTAGACTGACAGCCCTGGAAAACAGAGTCTGCTCTCGGGGGCAGAAAGCCCCGCGTCCCCCGTCGTCTACTGCTCGATGACATCCTGATGAAAGGAAATTTGATAATGAATTTAAAGGAAAATATAGAAGACGAAAGAAGAGATGGAAGAAACGATACTTGTACTTAATTTCAAAATTCATCAGTATCACGATCATGTACTCTACTTCGTAAACCGGACCATCGATCTTTTGTCATGGTTGTTCGCCGTTTTCGTTTTTTCACAATATGAGTCTGTACATCTTGTGCATCTCCAACTAATTCATCGAGTCGTAGACCAGGCTCAACGACAAAAGAATCCGGCAACTCTTCTTCTTGGTAAACAACATCTGCCTCATCAATGTAACCAGTATTGTCCGGTGTATATAACCGCTCACGAGGATTCACCTTACTGAAAAAAATTGTCCATCCCATCTATGTTAGCGTACATGTATAACAAAGCAGCTGTCTTTTCATCTGCTGAAGCATCATAGCTCGTGCCACTACCAACAGTGGTGCCTCTCGTTTGAAAAAGTGAGAGTTCGCTACAAGAGGTTGCTTCAGCCATATTATACCGTAACACCGATGCATTAATATTGTGTTCTTCTGCAAAGTAGACACTTGAAAAGTATCCTATCTCCTGAAGTGTAAATGCTTCGGCGATGCATCCTTCAACCCTTGCCCTATTACGAACCATCGGTTTTAGACATCTGAGTGCTCTTTCAATGTGGTACATCCACCTATATTGAACAGGGCCACCTACTTTAGCTTCATATGGAAGATGGATTAGAAGGTGTTGCATTGGATTGAAGAACCCTGGAGGAAATACTTTTTCCATCTTACATAAAAGCACGGGTATCTCTTTTTCCAACTTCTCCATCATCTCCCTTTTGATTTCTTTAGCACAAAGCTGTCTATAAAAATAGCTAAGCTCGGCTAACACTTTCCAAACCTCATCGTCAAGATAGCCTCGAAACATAACCGGCAGAAGTCTTTCCATGATTATGTGATAATCATGGCTCTTCAAACCAGTAAGATTTCCAGTCTTAACATTAACGGCTCTTCTCAGGCTAGCAGCATAACCGTCTGGGAACTTCAACTGTTTCAACCACTTGAAGACTTCTTTCTTTTCTTTTGGTCGAAGGCAGAAACAAGCTCGTGGTTTGCCACCAGCTTCGGAGAGCTCAAGACTTGGTCGGTTACAAACCTCTGCCAAATCCTTCCGAGCTTTTATATTGTCTTTTGTTTTTCCCGTCATATCCAAGCACGTGCTTATGATGCATTCGCCCATGTTACGTTCCTGGTGCATGACATCAATGTTATGCATTAGAATTAAAGACTTCATATACGGTAACTCCCATAGTGCACATATATGAGTCCAATTGTGATCCTCTCCGTAACCAACAAAATATCCAGGACGACCTTCATCTGGCACTAGATTATTGAGCTGTTTAACAATTTCCGACCCGTTCAGACGTTGTGGTGGTCCCTTTTTTACAATGGTACCCTTCCTGAAGGCATTTCTCTGTTGCCTAAACACGTGATTTGGCGGTAACCAACGTCTATGACAATCAAAGTAGCATATCTTGCCACCATGAATTAGACGAAAACAATCCGTGTCCGAAGCACATATTGGACATGTCAATCGACCATGAGTGCTCCAGCCAGAAAACATGCCGTAAGCTGGAAAATCATGAATAGACCACAAGTACGCAGCTCGAAGGTTGAATTTCTGTTTTCTATAACAGTCGTACGCTTCAACTCCTGTCCATAACATTTTGAACTCTTCAATCAATGGCTGCATCATCACGTTCAGTCGTGAACCAGGATGATCCGGTCCAGGTACAATAAGGCATAGGAACATGAACTCATACTTCATACAAAGCGATGGTGGTAAGTTGTACGGAATAGCGAACACGGGCCAACATGAGTATGGTGTGGCGTTTGTACTAAACGGTGAGAAGCCATCTGTCGCCAACCCAAAGCGAATATTTCTCGCGTCATTGGCGAAATCTAGATCGAAGTGGTCAAGCGCCTTCCATGCCTCACCGTCCGACGGGTGCACCATCATGCTGTTGTTCTCACGTACACCTTCTTTATGCCACCTCATGTGTCTAGCAGTTTTTTTAGATAGAAACAAACGCTTGAACCTAGGTGTGACAGGCAAGTAGCGAAGCTGCTTCCGTGCGACTTGAGTCATTACTTTTGAACCGTCGTCATTAACAACTTCGACAAATCTCGCTTTACCACATTTTAAGCACTTGTTCTCGTTGGCATGCTCTCTCCAAAAAAGCATGCAATTGTCTAGACACATATCAATCTTCTCATATTTCATACCTAGACCAGAAATCAACTTCTTAGACTGATACATATCTTTAGGCACTTTATGTGGTTGTGGAAGGATATCGCTGATCAATTTGATAAGATCGTTGTAGCAGTTATTGGAGAAGAAATACTTAGACTTAATGGCCATAAATCTAGTCATGAAAGTAAGGAGCGTCACTTCGGTGTGTTCATGCAACGGCTCTTCTGAAGCTTTGAGAAGCGTGAAAAACGCTTCAACCTCCGTTGGAGGAGGATCCTCCATCAATTCAGGATTTATAGCATCAAGCATCTCGTCCATCCTATCGACCCCCGTGTTGTCATCCTCATCTGAAACTTGTAAGGGTTGAGAAGATGTCTCACCATGAAAGGTCCACACCTCATAATCTTGCATGAAACCGTATCGACATAAGTGAAACGCCAAATTCACTTTGTCCCAACACTTTGCACCTTGACATTTCGTACATGGGCACCGCACCTTATCGATCTTTGACAATGAAAACGCTCGATCTACAAAAGCATCTGTCTTTGCGAACCACTCATCCGAGTGACCACCAGAACTGTTCTTCCAACCGGTATACATCCAACTACGATCCTCACCCATGTTTGAATCTGCAGTTTAATGTCAAGGAAATTATAGTTACTTTATAATTTATTTATGTCACGGCCCTACATCTATTGGAAAGGATAGGTCCTAAACCCACCCAAGAGTGATCGAGCGGAGCGTGCTCACGACGAGACGCGTGGTATGGATCCGAACGAAATTTCGGCAGCATAACCCCGCTGTTCTCCACTGCACGCCCGAAAATGGTGCAGCAGAGAACAACAGGGTTATGCCGTCGAAATCTCGTCTAGATCTAAACCCGCGTTTCATCACATGCCACGCCCCCTCGGTCACTCCCAGGCTGTCCAAAAAGGGACAATTCCGAACGTACACGCCTCACATGCGTAACACATGTGAGAAGGGCCCGTTCGAAACGGGTGACGCGTGTTGTATAGGTTTACGTCAATCTTTCATTTTTGAGTCATTTAAAAGAGAGAGAGGAAAGAACGAGAGAGAAGGAAAGAACGAGAGACAAAGAAGTGGGCCAGCCGTCCTAAGTTATGTCCCGTTGGGGCCTGCAATTATCTTACGACGCCTTTAGGGTTAGCCGTCGTACGTTATGCCCCGTCGTAAGTGGGTCAAAGATGAAACCGCACCGTCTGGGCCCGCCGTCCACGCGCGGGAGCTTGCCGTCCTCCGTGCCTGTCTCGACTAATACATTACCACTAAATGAGCCGTGACAGACCCTAAATGGGTCGTGTCAGGCCGGACCGGGCCGAAACCCATTTATTTACATATAGTAACTAATCACACAATCAAAGTATTAATTAAACAATAATCAATTACAATACTAATTAAACAATTAATCAACTAAGGTCGGACAGCGCGGCAGGGCAGGGCTTGGGGCGGGGCCGGGCGGCACAGCAAGGCGGGGCTCGGGGCGGGGCGCGTCGAGCGGCGGTAGTGTCAACTCCTTGTGATCCGTCTAGATCTACTTCTTGTTGTTGGGACATGCATGACTGAAAGTAGGATGAACATTAATGCTGTCACAGGTTGTATGCGCTTCTAGTACATACATGAACATGGATATCTGGCATTACATAAACGAGTTTCATTTCCTGAGTCATTGACAGGGTAATGACTGTCATATCTGTAGTTCTTGGTCGAGCATTTCACTATGTTGATGGCATCATTCCATTCAGGTAATTATCCTCACTGTACAGGAAGTGCTTCTATTGGCTGCCCTTATTTACTGAACCTATTATTACATGCAGCTTTGGTGGTACTGATTTCCCTATTGATGATGTCGCTGCTGCTGGTCTCTTGGTAAGGACAATATCTTGCATTTTGTTGGGTAAATTAAAATATATGCTCAGATTTGTGAAAGGGGTGTGTTGTTACTAATCTTGCATTCTTTAAGGTTAAAACATGCTTTGCTATTCATGACAAACTTTAATGGATTATAGGTCTATTATGGGGTCACTACATTACTTGATGCAGCTTCAGGTGATGATGAAAAGATCAATGAGGAGCAAGAGGAGGTAGACCTATTAAAGATGTGCCGAGAACATCATTTTAAGTACTTATGCTAATTAAATATATTGAATTCCACATATATTATCAATCTAGATGCAAGGAAATTTCCTTTCATGCATATATATCACCTAAAATTTTTACCTCCTAAATATGATTATACCTTAGAGTATTATGTTCATCCTACTTTCATATAATGTTTTGTATCCCGGACACCCTGAAGTCATATCTTTTTTCTGGTTCAATGTACATTTTTTTCTATTTTTTGAGTAATGGTTCAATATACCTAAAAGCATACAGAATAGTCCAATCCGTTCTCCTTTTATTATGTTTTGCTTTCAATGAAACCCTTCTTTTGAATTTTGATACTTGGCATGACTACCATATCATTGTCTGAAAAGAAACTTTGCAAAAAGAAATGCACACAACTTACACTACGAGAAAATTACTAAATCTATATTTAGTAGAATGTTTGTCATGGCCCTGAAGATGTTTCTAATTTTTATATAAAACTCTGTTGAAAATTGCAGGCTGAGCTAGCAGTTTCCAAATTTTCTGGAAATGGGGCAGGGGTCGTGTCTGCTGCCAGTACATTTGCTAGCACATTTGTCTTGGTTTTCGTTGCTGAATGGGGTGATAAATCATTTTTCTCTACAATTGGTACAACCCCTAACTATATATTATAAATTGTGAAAAATCTATGAGCATACTGAACTTTGACTGTACATTCGTATACGTGTACAGCACTTGCTGCAGCTTCTTGGTGGCTCTTTGCTGGGAACATTCCTCTCTGAAAAGGTAAAGTTGTAGATAGTAGTACTAAAGCACCTCAAATTTCCTGTCAAACTAGTCTGGCCAAATGTTGTCACTTCATGTTTTTAAATTGCAACCAGATAATGGGTTGGCATTTGATTTATTAGTCAATTGATCAACCACTTGTATTTTAGATCATATGAAGCCCCGGCCGGCGTGATGCATGCCCTCATTGCGCTTATTGCGGTATCAAACTCGGGGAGAGGCCGGAGGGGAGGGGAGGGGACTTACCTCGGCCGGAGACGGGCGGCGGCGGTGGCGGGGACGGGCGGCGGCGACCGGGGGACGGCGGCGGCGGCGACCGGTGCGAGATGGAAGGCGGCGACCGGCGGCGGGGACCGGCGGCGGGGACCGGCGGCGGCGGGGACCGGCGGCGGCGGCGGCGACCGGCGGCGGCGGCGACCGGCGGCAGCGGCGGGGAACGGCGGGGAGGGCGACACGACTGATCGCGCGGCGCGAGTCGGGAGGCGGCACTGTGGCCGCCTCCCGGCTCGCGCACGGGTTATATGTCCGGTAATTGACGACGGTGCTAGGTCACCGTCGTCAATAATAGTTAAAGACGACGGGCACCGTCGTCAATTATTTATTGACGACGGTGCTCGCTCAGCTGTCGTCAATAACTGTGTTATTGACGACGGTGCTAGGTCACCGTCGTCAATAACTCCTCGGGTGGGCCCGAATTAAGTTGAAGACGACGGGCACCGTCGTCAATTATTTATTGATGACGGCACTCGCTCAGCTGTCGTCAATAACTATGTTATTGACGACGGCTTTTCCTAGCCGTCGTCAATAAAATTAAAGACGACGGCCCCGTCGACAATAAATCTGGCCGTCGTCAATGATCGTTTTTCCTGTAGTGGCTCCCGCGCCCGCGTGCCGCCGGGCTCGCTGGAGCTGCGCTGAACTTCGCCATCCGGCCAGCTCCCGTGCTCTCCCCCGCCGCTAGGGCCTAATTCCATACGCTGAACACGATGGAACGACTCCCCCTGACTGGCGGTGGCTCTAACCCAGCCGGCGACGGTGCGGCGGCTCGGCTCACCTTCGGTAGCGTCGGCCAGACATCCTAGCCCGCCAAAAGCTTGGTGAAACGGCACCACAGCACCAGTGAACCATGAGAATGCTCGACCTAACCCCAAAACTGCTCGGTACCAGCGGCTAATGGTGTATCACCATGCACCCGAGACCACCTCCAATTTTAAGCTCGGAAAACCTAGAATTTGTGCAGTCTACGTGCGTTTTCCCAGATAGGGTTGTGAAGATCACATGATCGCCAACTACTTGCGGTCCCGTGTGCAAGATTTGGTGACCTAAGAACGAGAATAGAGGTCGAATTTGAAGTTATCGTGCCGGAAGGTCGGTTTGTGCCCGCCGGAGAACTTATATCAAATTTGCGCTCGGTAGATCATGTCATGGCTTGAGCTTCGAAGATGAGCACCACAGGGTCCTAGCGCGTCCGAGGATACTCTTGCTCGGGCATGCCAAGCTCTCTGCAAAGCAGTCCATGCGAGAACCTCTACGCGGCTTCTTTCGTCCGCCGCGAAAACTTGGTGAGCGCGGGGTTGTGTAGGCCGAGTTCTCTCGGTTGTGGTCCGAGGAGGCTGTGGGAGTTGCGGTGATTCGGTTTTTCTGCCCAGATGAGGTTTTCACGCAAGCCTTTGTGCTCTCGACTGATCAACGGGATGGTGGAAGCTGCTGTGAGGTCCCAGCGCGAGGAGAAATGAAACCGAGCCGGTTCTGGGGGTTGTGATCAGAAGAAGCACGGGCTGAGGTGATAAGAGGGGGGGGGGGACAGCTAGCCAGCGCACGTACACGGCAGAGGGAGTCGGTCTCGGCGTGGCTCGGTGTCATGCAGTGCAGCTTCGGCTCTGCCCGAGGGAGAGAAGAGAAACAACGACTTGGCACTGAAGATGAAGATCTTTTGCAATTTTTAACCTCCCCAATGACATGTGGGGTCCACTCAATCTTTCCTCCCAAAAGATCTCCACAGTTTGGCAAATGATCAATTCAAATGTTTGAAAGTTGCAAATTTAGCTGCATTTGTAGAGTTGGACAAATTTCATCCAAATTCAAATGTACATTTGAATTCTTTGCACATTTAAATCCTTTTGGGAATAATGGATAGCAAGTCTTTTCAAAAATTGGTGAAACTTTGCCTACCCACTATTTTGGACCTAAGGAATCCAAATATGCAATCTGATTCTTGTGTTAGCTGCTGCAAACAAGAGTTTAAACACCACAGTTTGAATTACCATTGTGTCCTCCCTCGTTTGAACTTTAAGTTGAACATTTAGTTCGAATTCTGATTTTTAAACCTTTCCAATGCACCTGAGTACTTCAGTTCTGTGGGTTTAATCCACCTAGGGTCCAAACATGCAAGTAACCCTATAATTGTCTTAGAAGAATCTCTCATAGGTTATCACATGTGGAAAAAGTTTAAACCAGCCCCCTTTTCCATACACATGACACCAACATTTGTGCAAACTCAAGTTTCTTTGTATTCAGATTTTTGGGACCTTTACATTCCTCCCTCCTTAAAAGGGAATCTCGTTCCGAGATTACAAAATAAATATGAGGCGGAAAGTAATTACAACGTCTATGCCAAAAGTTCCGGATAGTTCTTGTGGATGTAATCTTCACTTTCCCAAGTCACCTCTTCTGGGGTATGATTACTCCACAGGACTTTGTAAAATTTCAAAGTCCGATTTCGAGTGATCCGGGTCTTCTCGTCGATAATCTTGATGGGCTGCTCGGCGTAGGTGAGATCCGGTTGTAATATCTCCATGTCTCCCGAAAGAACCTCTGTCGGTTTCTTTAAACACTTTCTCAAGTGTGAGACATGGAAGATGTCGTGGATGCGGCAGCTCCAAACGGTAGGCTACCGGCCCACACCGTTCTGTAATAATGAACGGACCAACAATGCAAGGAGTTAGCTTTCCCTTGACCCCGAATCGATGAATTCCCTTCATCGGAGATACTCAGAGATAGACGTGATCTCCAACTTCAAAATACAAGGGTCGGTGTCGCTTGTCCGCATAACTCTTCTGACGAGATTGAGCGGCTTTGAGGTTTGCTTGAATAAGCTGGACCCGCTCTTCGGCATCCTTTACAAGATCGATGCCGAAAATCACCCTCTCGCTGAATTCACACCAATTGAGTGGCGTGCAGCACTTCCTGCCATATAGTGCTTCGTATGGTGCCATTTTAATGCCTGATTAGTAACCATTGTTGTAGGTGAACTCCGCTAATGGAAAATGGTTATCCCAATTCTTTCCATGATCTATGGCACATGCTCTCAGCATATCTTCTAAAATTTTATTCACTCTCTCCGTTTGACCATCGGTCTGAGGATGGTATGCTGAGCTTCTAATTTAACTTTGTTCCCAGAGATTCATGTAGTTGCTCCCAGAAACGAGCAACAAATATTGAACCTCGGTCGGATATGATGGTTTTGGGAACTCCATGTAAGCACAAAATTCTGGAGAGATACAACTCTGCATATTGCTTAGTATGGAATCCCGTATTCACTGGGATGAAGTGGGCTGATTTTGTTAAGCGATCAACGATCACCCAAATGGAGTCATGCTTTCTAGATGTGAGAGGCAGTCTGACAATAAAGTCCATGCTGATGTCCTCCCACTTCCATGCCGGAATACTTAATGGTTGCAGCATTCCCTCTTTCTTAATATGATCAGCTTTAACTCGCCGACATGTATCACACTCAGATACATACTTGGCAATTTCTCGCTTCATCCGAGTCCACCAAAATTTTGTTTTAAGGTCTTGATACATCATATTGCTCTCTGGATGTATTGAGTACTTGGACATATGGGCTTCATCCAGAATTTTCTTCCTTAGCTTCAGGTTCCGGGGTATCACGATACGGTTGTTAAACCATAACACACCTTGATCATCTTCCCGGAAATATTTCATTTTATCCTCATTGATTCTTGCCCAGATTTTCCGCATTCCTTTATCTCTCTTCTGGGCTTGTACAATCTCTTCTCTAATGGTAGGCACAAGAGCAAGATTATACAACGCCCCATACGGAATCACCCGCAAGCTTGGTTCTTCATCCTCATCTGAAACAACTGACAAGTTATTCACATGGGACTTACGACTGAGTGCGCCAGCCACCACGTTAGCTTTGCCCGGATGGTAATGGATCTAGAGCTCATAATCTTTGATTAATTCCAACCATATCCGCTGCCTCATATTAATATCCTTATGAGTGAATATATATTTGAGGCTCTTATGGTCGGTGTAGAGATGCACTAAATTTCCAAGTAAGTAGTGCCTCCACATTTTCAATGCGAGCACCACTGCAGCTAGTTCTAGGTGATGAGTGGGGTAGTGCTGCTCGTGATTGCGGAGTTGATGAGACCCATACGCGATCACGTGTCTATCTTGCATTAAGACGCAGCCAAGTCCAATGCCTGAGGCATCACAATAAACATCAAATGGCTTTGTTGTATCCGGTTGGGCTAACACCGGTGCCGTTGTGAGATGTTTCTTCAAAGTTTGAAATGCCTCTTCACAGGCCTCCGTCCATACATACTTGCTGCTCTTCTTCAATAATTCTGTCATGGGTTTAGCCACCTTCGAGAAGCTGGGAATAAATCTCCGATAGTAACCCGCTAGCCCCAGAAAACTGTGGATTTGATGAACAGATGTCGGAGACTCCCACTTCAAGACTTGCTCAATTTTAGTTGGATCTACGGCCACACCCTCCACTGAAATAATGTGGCCTAAGAATGGTACCTTGCTGATCCAAAATTCACACTTACTGAATTTGGCATACAGCTTATGTTCTCGTAAGCGTTGGAGCACAATATGGAGATGTTTGGTGTGCTCTTCCTCTGATTTGGAGTATTCGAGAATGTCGTTGATGAAAACCATGATGAACTGATCTGATAAGGATATCTCTCCTTTGCATACAATGCAAAGACCGATCACTAGAGCACGTGCACGACAATTGGATCTCCAGGAACAATGGAGAGGACCAGCAAGGGCTGGGAGGATTCCAAGGAGTCAAGGAGGAGTAGATAGGACGTGCATACCAAGGAGGAGCCCAAGTACAACTCGACTTCGACTCCACCTTGGGTTCCAGGAGCTGCCTTCACCAAAACTGACGTCCCGGACACATACGGAGTCGGATTTGGACGTTCTATATATGGTTGGAACCGTGATTTCATAAAGCTTCCAATGGAACCAGCCCCACCTCAAAATTCCTTTTAAGTTGACAGGAATCAGCGAAACAAGTGGGTGTCCAGAATCTTCCGGTGCTGCGCCACCGCCTTTTGGGCTGCTGGCCCGTGTATCGTGTGGAAGCCCATTAGGGTTGCATCCAGGGGTCTTGCATGCCCCTTAACTCCTTTTTATACAGCAGCCACCACCACATTAGGGTTGGGTTTTGCTTAGTTACAATCTGTCATTGAACAGTGTCGCCGATCATCGGTTGTGAGACCCCAAATTCGTGATCAATTCAGTTTTGATTGCAACTTCTCTATTCTTGCTTGTGTTCTTGATTGCGCTTGCAGGGATAAGCCTTCGTGGCGAGGTCATTCGTGTGACATGGGTGATAACCAACGGAGCAGTGGTGTAATGATTGCGGGGTTTCGTTTGTTCGGAGCCTTGGATCATCAACGTCGAGATCTCCACCCAATCAAGTTTACCCTACCTCTCGAAAGATCGGGACTTTTCCTCCTATCAAATGGTATCAGATTTCCAGGTTCACCGTGAGGTATACTTGTGTGCCCTTTAAATTTATTTTGTTTCAGTCCTATCGTCCACAAAAAGCCACAAAAAAAATTTAGTTTCCCTGAGCTACAACCCACGCTCAACCTTTTGCACGATTTAGTTTCGGAGTCTGTAGTTCTGAGTTCGTGTCCTAGGTTGAGTCTGGTTTCTGGTTTAGATTTGTTTTGGTTCAGTTTTGTTTCTTCCATCCGCAGCCATCTACAAAAAACCAATCTACAAAAAAATTCCATCCACCGATTCGTTTCTGTTGCAGTTTCCACCACCACCAAAACCTGATTCGGGGTATCCTCCTTAAAACGGGCATAACTTTTCGCTCGTAACTCCGATTGAGGCGCATTTTTTTCCCGGAAATGTCTCGAAAAAGTCCACATATGATACATCAGCTACGCCAGTCACGTCGTTTTAAAAAAAACTAAAAAATTAAGAAGACCCTCATTTCGAACTCCGAAGTTCCAGCACCAGTTTTTCCAATCGCTCCTGAATTTGTGCCGATCTCATCTTTCATCGGTTTGAGTTAATACTTGGTGCTGTTTCTATTATTGTGCCCCTGGTTGAGAAAAAATATCAAAAAAATAAAGAGAAAAAAGATTTTGATTTCTACTAGTGCTTCAAGACAAAAACAGGAGGCTAAGGGGTTTTCTAGTTGTGCTATTTCTGTGTGAGTGCTGGATACTTGCTGATATTATCCTTGTTGTTCATCATCATTCATCCTTGTCCTTGCTTGTTGCCACAACTGTTCTAATACATTCTTAGGCCAGCAACTAGGTGAAATTCTTTGGACACTTATTCAGCATTGCTGTCTGTTACTAACTTGTGTGCCACATACATATACTGCATTTGAGCCTTCCAAGCTTCACCTTCTCTCGAGCAGAACAGGTAACCTTTGCAATCACACCCAATCTCTGCTTGCGTCACACCGGTCACCGTTGGCCACCTGTAGTGCTGGTAAGAAACTTGTAAGAGCGGGGTAAGATGCATCTTACTGATCGATTTTCCACCCACTTCGGAGAGCATAGTAATAGGGTTCTTCACGATCTTTTTGTCTTCGTTTCTGTTTTGTACTAACAATGACAGGAAAGAAGCCTATGGATAAGACCTCTGGTTCTACACCTCCGGATGATGATGAGTGTGTGTCCCATATGGAACTAAGGGACATGATGCGGGCAATGACCGAAGCTTTCAACAATTACCAGACCACTACAACAGCCACCTTTCAGAGGCTCCATACAAGTATTGCTGGTCTGACTACACGGTTGGACGAGATGGAGACTCGTCTTCCCCAACAAGCTACACCCTCTATCATCCGTGATGGTGATGCACATGCTCACTACGACACAGAGGATGACATCAATAACGATGAGGTTGATGCACAGCAGCACCGTTGCCCTCGACGAAATCGTCAAGGTATGGGAGGTAGACCTCGTCCTCATGCTCCTGAACAAGATAATGATCCTTATGCTAAGATTAAGTTTTCTATTCCAACATTTTATGGATCTTATGATGCTGAGACTTACCTGGATTGGGAGATGACGGTAGAACAAAAATTTAGCTCTCATCTTGTTCCTGAGCGACATAGAGTTAGACAAGCCACTAGTGAGTTTAAAGATTTTGCTATAATTTGGTGGAATGAACTTGTCAATACACGTAATGCACCACAGACATGGGCTGCGTTAAAAGAAGAGATGCGCGCTAGGTTTGTTCCTCCTTCATATAGACGTGATCTTCTTAACAAATTGCAACGCTTTGATCAGGGTGACATGACTGTCCAACAGTACTACCAAGAGTTGCAGAAAGGTATGCTTCGTTGTGGGGTAGTTGAGGATCAGGAAGACCAAATTATTTGGTTTTATGGGGGCTTGCGGCATGAGATCCAGGACATAGTTGACTACAAGGAATATCATTCTATTCAACGTTTATTTCGACTTGCTATGTTAGCAGAAAAAGAAGTGCAGGGTTGCCAACAACACCTTCACGCCACGACAATTTCCGGTGCCATCCAAAGCAGCGCCCTCCTCGAGCGTACGTGCTTCTACACCACCCTCCATGGGTGTTGTACGCAGCAGCATCACACCTTCTACATCACGGGGACAAGATAACAGTAAGTCCCAGATGCCTCCAGGTGTTGCAGCAAAGGCGGCTGCACCCAACACTTCGACAAGTCGCAGCTCTGACATCAAGTGCCACCGCTGCCAGCGACTTGGCCATATGCAACGAGATTGCCCCAGCAAACGGGCGATCATTGCCACTGCTGATGGTGGATATGTTAGTGCGTCTGATATTGAAGATGAAAATATTATTGCAACTAACATTTCAGGTTCGGATGATGGTGCTGAGGAGGTTCTTGGTACATCTGCGACAAAACAACTATAGGACTTTGATTGTGCAGCGAGCTTTGAGTGCCACGGTTCGAGAGGACGACAACCCCCAACGTCACAACCTTTTCAACATGTTTCTCGTTGTCAAGGAGTGCCGTGGTACATACCATCATTGATGGTGATAGCTGCAACAATTTGGTGAATGTTGAGGTGGTCAAGAAGCTTGGCTTTACCACACGGGAGCATCCCCACCCTTATCACATTCAATGGTTTAACAACAATGGTAAGGCTAAGGTAACACAAACAGCAAGGATACATTTTTCCGTTGGTTCTTATCATGATTTTGCTGATTTTGCTGTGATACCTATGGATGCTTGTTCTCTTTTGTTGGGATGTCCTTGGGAGTTTGATATTGATGCTATTCACCATGGTCGATCTAATAAGTATACTCTCATGCATAAGGGCAAGAAAATTGTGTTGCTTCCTATGAGTCCCACTGAAATTGTACAATTTGAGCAGGAGAAAAAGAATAATGCTAAGCAAAAGGGTGTTTTCAATTCTGAAACTCAGCAACCTATTAAGTTGAAAAATCCTATTTTGCTTGCAACTAAATCTGATCTTGATGATTTATATGCCTCTAATGGAACTTGCTATGCTTTAGTGTGCAAACATGCTTTATATTCCATTGAGGATACATCCATTGTCTTGCCACCTTCTGTTGCTAACCTTTTGCAGGAATATATGAATGTTTTTCCATCAGAGATACCCCCTGGATTACCACCTGTGCGAGGCATTGAGCACAAGATTGATTTGGTTCCAGAGGCGAGATTGCCAAACCGTGCTGCCTACAGGACCAACCCCGAAGAGACTAAGGAAATTCAGCGACAAGTCCAAGATCTTCTGGACTGCGGGTACATTCGTGAGAGCCTTAGTCCTTGTTCTGTTCCTGTTCTTTTGGTTCTAAAAAAAGATGGCACTTGGTGCATGTGTGTTCATTGTAGAGCCATCAATAACATTACCATTCGTTATCACTGTCCTATTCCTAGATTGGATGACATGCTTGATGATTTGAGTGGTTCTGTTATTTTCTCCAAGATTGATTTGCGTAGTGGGTATCATCAGATTCGTATGGCTTTAGGTGATGAATGGAAAACTGCCTTTAAAACTAAATTTGGACTTTATGAATGGTTAGTCATGCCATTTGGTTTAACTAATGCGCCCGGCACTTTCATGAGGTTGATGAATGAGGTTTTACGTGCTTTCATTGGTAAATTTGTGGTGGTTTACTTTGATGATATACTTATTTACAGTAAGTCATATGATGAGCGTCTTGAACATTTGCGTGCTGTTTTTAATGTCTTGCGCGATGCACCTTTATATGGTAACCTTGAGAAGTGCACCTTTTGCACCAATCGTGTGTCTTTTTCGCAGGGCATTGAGGTGGACGAGGCAAAGATTGTTGCCATCACGAGCTGGCCACTTCCGACTACGGTCACACAGGTTCGGAGTTTTCTTGGTCTCGCAGGTTTCTACCGGCGTTTCGTGCGGGATTTCAGCACCATTGCGGCACCTCTCCACGAGTTGACAAAGCACGGAGTGCCATTTCGATGGGGACCAGCACAACAACAAGCTTTTGATGTTCTCAAGTCGAAGCTCACACAAGCACCATTGCTGCAACTTCCTGATTTTGAGAAGACCTTCGAGCTTGAATGTGATGCGAGAGGCATTGGCATTGGAGGAGTGCTAATTCAAGGAGGTAAACCTGTTGCCTTCTTTAGTGAAAAAATGCATGGGCCTTCGCTGAATTATTCTACATATGACAAAGAACTTTATGCTTTAGTGCGTGTCTTGCAAACTTGGCAACATTACCTATGGTCTAAAGAATTTGTCATACATTCAGATCCTGGGTCTTTGAAGTATCTTAAAGGACAAGCTAATCTGAACAAACGTCATGCTAAATGGATTGAGTTTATAGAATCATTTCCTTACATCATTAAACATAAGAAAGGGAAAGACAATGTGATTGCCGATGCTTTATCTAGACGTTATACCATGCTGTCCCAACTTTCTCATAAAATCTTTGGTTTGGAAACCATAAAGAGGTTATATGTTACTGATTTGGACTTCAAAGATGCCTTTGAAAATTGTAGAGAGGGAGGAACGTGGCAAAAATTCCTGCTGTGTGAAGGCCTTCTCTACCGTGCTAACAAGCTGTGTGTTCCAGCTAGCTCTGCTCGTCTTTTGTTGTTGCAGGAAGCGCATGGAGGTGGTTTGATGGGACATTTTGGTGTTAAAAAGACAGAGGATGTGCTGGCCGCTCACTTCTTTTGGCCACGAATGAGGCGTGATGTGGAATGCTACGTTTCACGTTGCACGACATACAACAAAGCTAAGTCTCGACTTAACCCACATGGTCTTTATATGCCTCTTCCGGTTCCTAGTGCACCTTGGGAGGATATTTCTATTGACTTTATTTTAGGATTGCCTAGAACAAAGAGGGGGAGGGATAGTGTCTTTGTGGTTGTTGATCGTTTCTATAAAATGGCTCATTTTATACCCTGCCACAAGACCGATAATGCTTCACATGTTGCTGATTTGTTCTTTAATGAGGTTGTGCGTTTGCATGGTGTTCCCAATACTATTGTTTCTGATAGGGATGCTAAGTTTTTGAGTCACTTTTGGAGAACTTTATGGTATAAATTGGGAACAAAGTTGCTGTTTTCTACTACTTGTCATCCACAAACTGATGGGCAAACGGAGGTAGTTAATCGTACCTTATCTACTATGTCACGGGCTGTTTTGAAAGACAATTTGAGGTTGTGGGAAGAGTGTTTGCCACATATTGAGTTTGCTTATAACAGGTCTATTCACTCCACAAACAAGTTAAGTCCGTTTATGGTAGTCTATGGTTTCAATCCTCGTGCTCCAATTGATTTGCTACCTTTACCACATACTGAAATTGTGAACTTAGATGCTACACAACGTTCTGAATTTATTCTTAAGTTGCATGCAACTACTAAGTTACAAATTGAAAAATAAATGAAAATTATCGCATTGCTGCTAGTAAAGGTAGGAAGGAGGTAAAATTGGAACCCGGTGATTTGGTGTGGGTTCATTTGAGAAAAGATAGGGTCCCGGATTTGAGAAAGTCCAAACTCATGCCACGTGCTGCTGGACCTTTTAAGGTTCTTGAGAAGATAAATGACAATGCATATAAACTTGAGTTGCCTCCCGAGTTTGGGGTTAGTCCCACATTTAACATTTCAGATTTGAAGCCATACTGGGGTGAGGAAGATGAGCTTGAGTCAAGGACGACTCCAATTCAAGTGGGGGAGGATGATGAGGACATCTCTCCTTTGCATACAATGCAAGGACCGATCACTAGAGCACGTGCACGACAATTGGATCTCCAGGAACAATGGAGAGGACCAACAAGGGCTGGGAGGAGTCCAAGGAGTCCAGGAGGAGGAGATAGGACGTGCACACCAAGGAGGAGCCCAAGTACAACTCGACTTCGACTCCACCTCGGGTTCCAGGAGCTGCCTTCACCAAAACTGACGTCCCGGACGCATACGGAGTCAGATTTAGACGTTCTATATATGGTTGGAACCATGATTTCATAAATCTTCCAATGGAACCAGCCCCACCTCAAAATTCGTTCTAAGTTGACGGGAATCAGCGAAACAAGTGGGCGTCCAGAATCTGTCCGGTGCTGCGCCACCGCCTTTTGGGCTGCTGGCCCGTGTATCGTGTGGAAGCCCATTAGGGTTGCGTCCAGGGGTCTTGCACGCCCCTTAACTCCTTTTTATACAACAGCCTCCACCACATTAGGGTTGGGTTTTGCTTAGTTACAATCTGTCATTGAACAGTGTCGCCGATCATCGGTTGTGAGACCCCAAATTCGTGATCAATTCAGTTTTGATTGCAACTTTTCTGTTCTTGCTTGTGTTCTTGATTGTGCTTGCAGGGATAAGCCTTCGTGGCGAGGTCATTCGTGTGACACGGGTGATAACCAACGGAGCAGTGGTGTAGTGATTGCGGGGTTTCGTTCGTTCGGAGCCTTGGATCATCAACGTCGATATCTCCACCCAATCAATTTTACCCCACCTCTCGGAAGATCGGGACTTTTCCTCCTATCATGATCCAAATCTGGCATGAATACAGAATTCATGAGATACATGAAATGTGCGGGTGCATTCGTTAGCCCGAAAGACATGACTAGATACTCATAGAGCCCGTATCTAGTCGAGAAAGCCGTCTTCGGTATATCCTCCGCTCTGATTTTTATCTGATGATAACTGGACCTCAAGTCCATCTTGGAGAATACTTTGGCACCCACTAACTGATCAAATAATATATCTATCCACGGCAGTGGATATTTATTTTTTATCGTCACTGCATTCAGCAGCCGATAATCCACACATAACCGAAGTGATTCATCCTTTTTCTTCACAAAGAGGGCTGAACAGCCCCATGGCGATGAGCTTGGTCGGATGAACCCTTTGTCCATTAAGTCCTTTAGCTGTTCTTTTAGTTCAGCTAATTCTTTTGGAGACATTTTATACGGCCTCCGAGATATCGGTGTGGTTCCCGGTGCTAACTCGATCTTGAATACCACGTCCCTTTCAGGCGGCATCCCTGGAAGATCGTCGAGAAACACATCTGGGTACTCACGGACCACTGGAATATCCTCCAGTTTCATGGTCACACTGTGGTACACCACTGGATCTTTAGAATCCACGGCTTCAAGTATGAGTGTTTGAAGACCGTAGATCGGAGAGTCCAAACTAACAATCCATGGACCGACGTCAAGAACAGCCCCGTGGTAGTTCATCCACGCCATTCCTAAGATCACATCGATCTTCTGCCCCTCTAATACAATGAGGGTTGTGGGGTATAATTTTCCACCTAAGCACAAAGGTGCTATGATCACTACTTCATTAGCAGCTATATTCCCACTAGGTGAGCGGATAAGGTAGTGATCTTTCGGTGTAGAGGTGGAGAGCTCAGCTTTGCACACAAATAACCTGCTGATGAAATTGTGTGTGGCTCCAGAGTCAAATAAAATTAATACGGGTAGTTCATTGAGGGTGAACATTCCCGCTAGCACAGGTGCCGCGTCTGGCACATCCTCTAGAGCTGTATGATAAGTGCACCCGGACTTTGGTGCTGTTCCTTGGAGCTGAGCACGGGGTTGATTTATACCCTGCTCCGGTGTATTTCTTCTGTGGTGTATCCTTTCTGGACACTTCCTGCTGATGTGACCCAAATACCCGCATGTGAAGCACGGTTTCTCAGCTGGTTCGAGGTTGCTCTGAGTACGAACACTAGTTGTATTCTGCTGCGGCAAGAACGCTTGAGGAACAGTGTAACACCCCAAGACCTGTTAAGAGGGGAATTTAAAAATTTTTGGACGTATTGCATGAGGTGCAAAAATTCAAATTCAAATTGGAATTCAAATTCAACTCAAAACAGAAAAGAAAAAGAAAAAGAAAAAGAAAAAAACAAAACCCCCCGGCCAGTGGGCCGAAACCCACCAGCCGGCCCACCCACCCCCGTGCCAGCCCGCAGTCGCGCGCCCCCTCTCCCTCTCACTGAGACGCGGGGCCCGCGTGTCATCCCCGACCTTCCGCTCGTGCCAACTACCCGGACTCCTCCGCGCGCGCCCGATCGCAACTAACCCGGAAAACCGCGTTCCCCAGCCGAGATTCTGGTCCCTGGACGACTCCAGCTCGATCCCAACAGACCGCCACCCTCCCTCGTCTATATAAGCGCCGGCATCACCCGTTTTTTTCATCCTGATCGCCTGTTTTTCCTCCAGGTGAGAACCAGAGTTTCTCCGGCCATTTTCTCTCGATCTTCGCTCGGGATTTCTGATCTAACGCGCTGATCTTGTTCCACCGCGTCCGGGGAATCACGCAGGTGCAGAAAACTCGGTAGATTGCGCCCTAGACACAGCTCCGACGAGCATCGCCGCTGTTCCATCTCGGACCTCGCCGCCGACCGCCTTCCAGGGCCTTCGAGCTCAAGAAAAACCCCGAGGTGAGATCCCCGACCTCCCCTCTACCGATCTATGCCATAAAATCCCAGTTCTAGGAAGAATAGACGAAGATCTGAACTTTTCCGGCGAGATCGCCGCCTCCCGCCGCCGCGCGCCGCCGGGCAGCGCCGCCCGCGCTCGGTCAGAGCGACGTGGCCTCTTATGCGCTGTCTATTTTAGATTGCACGGTGGAGTTAAAACCCGCGCGTACCGGTTCGGCGATCTAATCTGAGCCGTCTGTTTTAAATCGGACGGTCCACGTCAGCCCCGCATTATAAAGGCCGGGATTCTTACGTGCTACCCCCTGGGGATCTCGGAAAATACGAGCTAGCCGCGGAAACTTCTGATCTAGCCCCTGGAACTTCAGAAATTCATGTAAATTCAATTAAAAATCAGTTTTAGCCCCTGCACTTAATAAAAATTAGGAAAACCCCTCTGTTATGTGTAGATAGACCCCTGGAAATTTATGAAATAATATAATAGACCCTGGAGTGGGGAGAGTTTACCTTTTTAACCCTATATGATATTAAATTTAGAAATTTGAATATATGATTAGGATTTAAAATTTAAAAGGTGAGACAAACACATTGTAAATTCAAATTTAAACTCTCCTAGCACTTGGGAAACTTTAGAATGAGTTAAAAGTAGATTTTAAGCTGAAATGAATCTGTCTAGTTGATTGTCCATATTTATTAGTATAGAAACATATTTTAGGCTAGGAAATAATTCTGAAAATTGGAAAAATGAATTTAAATTAGTTCACATCAGAGGAGAAGTTCAAAAATATATTATTTAATATTTTAGAACAGAACCTATTCTGTTTTGATGAGGTGTCTTACTATTTTCATAATAAAATTCACATTTAGGCATAGAAAATAAATATGAAAATATAGGAAAATAGGTATGCATAACAAGGAAATGATAAATGAAGTTTCGAAAACCAAAGACTTTAGTTTAGGGTTTGATAGAAAATCTGAAAAACCCATTTGGAGTAGGGAAATATCTTCCATGCAGACTTAGTAGCTAAAGGGTGTGTTAATTGAATATAAAGAGATTGTTTAGAATTGAAATTCATATATAAAGTGTGCAAATAAAAATCTGAATACAAAAGTTAGAAATCATATACATATGTTTAAAAGTGCATATAGACCAGAAATCAACACATATAGAGTAAACACAACACATAGAAATGTGAATGATTTTCATATGTATGTATGTGTGGAATGAAAGTGTGAAACTATGTCTTATGGATTGTTGTTTCCTTTTTGCTATGTGTGTTGGCATGAGTAGAACCTGCCCCAGAGCAAGTTCTCCCCTTCCAAGATCAGGACTATCAATTCCCAGAGCAGCAGGAAGATGGCAAGTGTCCTTGACCACTTTGATTCTATGCTAGGATGTGTAGATATAATTATTTGCAATGTCAATTGAAATATGAAACCCATGCTAGAAAGTTTCCCTAGAATTGCATTACCTTGTTTCCTTGTAGCTTGGGTTGGGATTTATTTTATCATAACATTTATTCATATGCTTATGCTTAGCCACGCTTAGAATGGGATAATTAGGATATGAGATCATAAATTTATTTACCTTACTCTTGAATGAGATATTATGAGTTATGTAGAGGTAGGGATCGAGGCAAAGTGGATGATTTGGTTGGTGCTGGGTGCACGAGACTCGGGTTTGTGTTTAGTACTTGCCTGGATCCTAAGGACCGGTTCATGGAGCATGTAACCTGGCTTTACCGTGCCAACCACATGCTGAGATGGGGCAGCTTGGCTAATTAATTAGATGTATCCCCGACGTAGTATGGGTGTGTTGGATGGTGCGGGGAGTAGGTGTCAGCTGGACTACCATATGAACCGCAAGGCTCAAGAGGGGGCCACTGCAGCGGGGTTGGAGCCTCTTGTATGCTGTTAGGGGTGAAACCTCAGTGGGCCCACGCTCGTCGGGAATCCCTTTGTAAAGGCTTCGTAGTGATCTCCTGGCTACACACCTGGGAAGTGTGAATGTGGTTCGTAGCCACTGGCATAATGGAGGTTCTTTTAGTCCACCCGGCAACGGGGGATGAAATCACTACATGTGGGTACAGTGGTGCAAACTCTGCAGAGTCAAAACTGTCATGACAGCCGTGCTCACGGTCAAGAGCGGCTTGGACTTATTCATGATTAGAGAATTGATGGCTTTGGAAGTTGAGGATGTTAAGCGGGGAGCTTAACATTGGAATTTGAGGTTATGGTCATTTGATTATGATGATGGGTTGGGAGATTGGGATCATCTCACCTATGTAGTAATGTAGGTGCTTAATAAGCTAAGGTGATAGGTATTAATTGCATAGTGCTTTAACCATGAGTTCAACCTCTCCTTGTTCTAACCATGCATGACGTAACTTTCCCACACTTGCTAAGTACCAATGGTAATCAACCTTGCATATTTGTTGGTTTAAATTGCTGCTCAGGTCAAGGGGATGATGTGGTGTTCAATGACCAAGACTTCGGACCCGAAGAAGGATTCTAGGTTCATGGAGCCCCCGGGCAACGCCTGTGACGGAGCCCACAAGAATAATATTCCGCTGCTATTTTATTTACATGTTATGGGCTTATTATCGTCCATCGAGACGTATGCTTTGTAAGACATATTTATATTCGACACCTGGCTTTTAATAAATGATGCTTCACTATTTGTCATCACATGTATGAGAAAATGATCCTGGCATACATGTGACATTCACTCGGTTGTTCTGTGGAGAAACCGGGTGTGACAGAAGTGGTATTAGAGCCAAGGTTGCCCGTAGGAACGTGGACCTAGGTAGAAATGGACGTATTTAAGGACCCTATTTTCTTAAAAACTATTTTACAAAGGTGTGGGTTGAAAAGCGTTATTTAATGGGGTCACTTTATTCATCTTACCCAACTTTTATTCAAAATAGGATTTTTGTTTAAAAATCTTATCTAACTTAAGTTTAAATGCTTTATGTTTTAGATGGTTCGCATGATCCGTACCGCTCGCAAGTCTACCGGAGGGAGAGTTCCCGTAGTTGCCCTTGCCCTGAGAGAGGAGAACCATCCGGTGACATACCTCTCCTACGGATTCGCAGTAGGAGGCTTATTGTGCTTTCTTCGACGCATGCTCCAAGCCGCCTGCAATACGGGCAAGCTAATCATACACTACAGCTCCACCCGGACCATCCGTGAGAAGCGGGAAGAATGGAGTTCAGAAATGAGGATTATCCATGAAAATCAGCTGCTCATGATCCACCGCTCTCCAGCTTGTCGAGCGACACAGGTCGATGCGGAGAAGGATGTCACCTGGGAGGCCATCACCTGCCAGAGTCACATCTACCGTCGCCACCTGGACAGGACTGAGTACATGTATGTCCTCCAGCGTGAGAGTGGTACAACGGAGTACAAGTACCCGCCAGTGCAGCAGGAGCTTCCCATGAGCACATGGACTTGTGCTTGGAGGATGCTGCTATGCTCAGCACTCGACTGCAGGAGTGTCAACAGGAGATTTAGGATGTACGTGACACCCTGAAGGAGACTGAGGCGTTGCTTCGAGCCAGCTTGAGGGCGAGAGAAAGAGGGGATGGGAATGAACTGTGTGTCACCATGAATGACACATGAACTCCTGACTCCCCAGATCGGCGGGCGAGCAGGCGTGGCCGCACTTCTCCACCAGCTGCTTCCCCACCCAAAGTGGAGTTAGAGGGCAGCCGCTATAACGAGGAAGATCCCGAGGAGCCAGCTCAGTGATACGAGTAGTGTAGAGTCCTTTCCTTAGTTTAGCAGGATGTCGAGTAGTCGAGTCGTTACCTTAGTTAATGGTGTGTTAATGCTTGGTGGGTGACGTGAGTTGTGGAAGCCATGGGCGTTTGTCCACAACCTCGTCTTCAGGTTGTTTTGTTTTGGTGTGTGAGCCCATATGAATTAAGAGTGCATTTATGTTCGCGTAAGACATGAAATCCTCAGAAAATATAAATGAAATAAGTTCTCAAAATCTTAAAGTTTAAACAAGCAAAAACTGGTAAGTTAATACGTAATGCTTTAAATTAACATCTGGTTAATCATGATAGATGGCCGGAAGAGGAAAGGGTCGTGGTGCCAACCCCGCCAACAACAACGATGAGGCCAGCAACCCTCATCTCTTTGGAGGACAAGACAGGGGTGGTCGCCGTGAAGGAGTGGATCCCATCCACCAAATGCTTGAAAATCAGAATCAGCTCATCCAGAGCCTGACTCAAGTGGTGGCCAACTTGCACCAAGCTCCACCTCCACAAGCTGCACCACGCCAACCAAGGTTGAGTGAGTTTCTAGGGACTCAACCTCCAAAGTTTGCAAGTGCTGCTGAACCCCTGGAGGCAGATGATTGGCTAAAGACCATTGAGAGCAAGATGAGGATCATACAATGCCAAGAGTATGAGAGGGTTCTATTTGCCTCTCACCAATTGCATGGACCTGCTGCTGATTGGTGGACCGCTTACGTGGCCGCCCATCATGACCCTGAGAACATCACTTGGGAAGAGTTCAAGCGCAGTTTCCGCAACCATTACATACCAAGGGGTGAACTCAAAAACAAGAGGAAGGAGTTCTTGGGGCTGCAGCAAGGAAACATGACTGTGAGGGAGTACCTCACCAAATTCACCCAACTATCCCGTTATGCACCACGGGACATCGAGACTGATGAGCAGAAACAGGACTGCTTTGTGGAAGGACTTACAGCAGAAATGCAGTGTGCAATGTCCTCCAATGAGTATGAAAGCTTCCAAAAGATGGTGGACAGGGAATTTGTTGTAGAAAGGAAGCTCAAGGCCTTGGAAAATGAAAACAAGAGGAAGGCGGGATGGTCACACCAAGCCTCGGGTAGCAACACACGCCCACGTCTGATGCAGCAACCCGCAGGGCAGACGAGCCGTGCTTTGGTACCCTACTCAGCACCAAGAGGGTACAACCCGAACTTCAGGCCTCCGTCAGCACCAACACAGCCACAACGTCAGTTTGTACAGCAGCCTCGCCCCACATATCAACCTCGACCAGCAGTACAAGGACCCCCAAACCAACCCCAAGACAACAAAGGCCAGGCACCTAAGGTTGGGGTGCAATGCTTTAACTGTGGTGAAGTGGGGCACTACGCTCATAAGTGCCCAAAGAAGAAGCCCGTGCAGCCGCAACAGCAGAATGTGATGCGAGGACGGGTGAACCACGTGACCATGGAGGAAGCGCAAGAGGCACCTGACGTGGTAGTTGGTAAGTTTCCTGCCAATTTACACATTGCAACCCTGTTGTTCGATTCTGGTGCTACCCACTCGTTCATTGCCCAAGGGTTTGTTAAGAAGCATGATCTAGCAACAACACAAATGAACCATATGCTAGCCGTAATCTCTCCAGGTGGAGAAATAAGGACAAGATAAGTGTGTCCCAAGGTGAATCTAGACATTAATGGGGTAGTATTTATTGCCAACCTCATAGTGATAGATTCACAAGGGATAGATATTATTTTGGGTATGGATTGGTTGACAAAACATAAAGGAATCATCCATTGTTCGACCAGAACAGTGGAACTAACTCACCCTAGTGGCATAAGAGTAAAGTTCATAACAATACAAGAGCCTAGGAGGGACATTAAATTAAATCAAGTTGAGGTGAAAGTGGAGGAGATCAGGATCATCAAAGAATATCCAGATGTTTTTCCGGAGGAGTTGCCAGGTATGCCCCCCGATCGAGAAGTGGAATTCACGATTGAGCTAGTGACTGGAACAGCTCCGATATACAAGAGACCTTATCGAATGGACTCCAAGCAGCTGGGAGAACTCAATGATCATTTAAGAGAATTGACGGGGAAGGGGTACATTCATCCTAGTTCCTCACCATGGGGAGCTCCAGTGATATTTGTGCCCAAGAAGGATGGGACCCAAAGGCTATGTGTGGACTACCGTGCGTTGAATGAGGTAACCATCAAGAACAAGTACCCATTACCCCGCATTGAAGACTTGTTTGATCAGTTGAGGGGAGCTTGTGTGTTCTCGAAAATTGATCTCAGGTCGGGATACCACTAACTTAAGATAAGGCAAACTGATATTCCAAAGACAGCTTTCGTATCTCGATACGGACTGTATGAATACACCGTCATGCCTTTCGGGCTAACTAATGCCCCGGCATACTTCATGTATCTCATGAACAAGGTATTCATGGAATATCTGGACAAATTTGTGGTAGTTTCATTGATGACATTCTCGTCTTCTCCAAAGATGAAGAAGAACATGAGAAACATCTAAGGTTGGTGTTGCAGAAGCTGAGAGAACACCAACTATATGCCAAGTTGAGCAAGTGTGAGTTTTGGCTGAAGAGAGTTCCCTTTTTAGAACATATAATCTCGGAGGGAGGAATCTCCGTAGATCCCACCAAGATCGAGGATGTACAGAAGTGGAAGACCACTGAGAATGTCGGGGAAGTTCGAAGCTTCTTAGGATTGGCTGGATACTATCGATGATTTATCGAGGGTTTCTCCAAGATTTCGAGAACCCTCACCAAACTATTGGAGAAGGGAATCACTTTCACATGGAAGCCGCAGTGCGAGACAAGTTTTCAAGAACTGAAGAAGAGATTGACAACAGCCCCAGTGCTAGTTATGCCAGATACGCAGAAGAACTTTTCGGTGTACTGTGATGCCTCTGGAAACGGGTTGGGATGTGTTCTCATGCAAGAGGGGCATGTCGTGGCTTATGCGTCCCGGCAGCTCCGGAAACACGAGAAGAACTATCCTACACATGACCTAGAGCTAGCTGCAGTGGTACACGCGTTGAAGATTTGGCGGCACTACTTGATGGGGAAGAGGACAGAGATATATACGGATCATAAGAGCTTAAAGTACATTTTCACACAGCCAGATCTCAACCTCAGACAAAGGAGATGGTTAGAGCTAATCAACGACTTTGATGTGGGCATCAACTATCATCCTAGGAAAGCGAACGTCGTGGCGGATGGTCTAAGCCGGAAAGTGCAGGTCAATAGGTTGAGCTTGAAGGACATGCCTGCAGAATTGAAGGACGATGTGATAAGACTCAATCTATGCCTAGTGAATAATGGTGAGTTCATCGCCATGGAAGTGGATTCCACATTAGAGAAAGACATCCGCAATGGTCAGAAGAATGATGAGAAGATACAAGAGATTAGAGAACTCATCAAGGAAAATAAAGCCCCTGGGTTCAGAGAGGATGAACAAGGTACGGTGTGGCACGGGAAAAGAATCTGTGTGCCTGAAGTGAAGGAGATCCGTGAATTGATTTTGAAGGAGGCTCATGATTCTGACTGTTCCATTCATCCTGGAAGTACTAAGATGTATCATGACCTCAAGAGCAGATATTGGTGGTATGGAATGAAGCGAGATGTCATGGAACATGTTGCCCTATGTGACACATGTCAGTTGGTGAAAGCGGAACATCAATGACCCGCGGGATTATTGCAACCACTCAAAGTGCCTGAATGGAAATGGGAAGAAATCGGTATGGATTTCATAGTGGGATTACCCAGGACCCAATCAGGATATGATTCGATATGGGTCATCATTGACAGGCTAACCAAGGTAGCTCATTTCATCCCCGTGAAAAAAAGCTACAGCGGATCCAAATTGGCAGAATTATACATGTCAAGGATCGTGTGTTTCCATGGAGTGCCAAAGAAGATAGTGTCAGATCGAGGGACACAATTCACCTCAAGGTTCTAGCAGAAGTTGCATGAAACCATGGGAACTCATCTGAATTTTAGTTCTGCCTATCATCCCCAGACTGACGGACAGACGGAAAGAACCAATCAGATCCTTGAGGATATGCTGAGAGCGTGTGCACTCAAAAACAATCGGAGTTGGGATAAGAACTTACCATATGCGGAGTTCTCTTATAACAACAGCTATCAGGCTATTATGAAGATGTCACCATTTGAGGCTTTGTATGGGAGGAAGTGCAGAACTCCCCTATTTTAGAATCAAATGGGGGAAAGTAAAGTGTTTGGGCCCGAGGTACTACAAGATGCCGAGGCAAAAGTGAGGGAAATCCGCAACAACTTGAGGATAGCACAAACACGACAAAAGAGCTATGCCGATGTACGGAGAAGAGAGCTCGTTTTCAATGTGGGAGACTATGTCTATCTCAAGGTGTCCCCTATCAGAGGACTTCATCGGTTCAAGGTGAAAGGGAAGTTATCACCCCAATACATCGGACCCTTTCAAGTTCTAGAGAGGAAAGGCGAAGTGGCATATCAACTAGAACTACCGGCTCGCCTATCGGATGTGCATGACATATTCCATGTGTCACAGCTCAAGAAATGTCTGAGGACGCCTGAAGAGATGTTACCCATGAATGAGATTGGCGTAGCTGAGGATCTGTCTTATGCCGAGCAACCATTCAAGATTTTGGAGACAATGGAACGCCTCACAAGAAGTAAAAGAATCCGGATGTGCAAGGTGCAGTGGAAGCATCACTCGGAAGAGGAAGCCACATGGGAGCGAGAAGACGAGCTTAAGGCACAGTTTCCGGAATTGTTTTCATAGAACCACCAATCTCGAGGACGAGATTTCTTTTAAGGGGGGTAAAGCTGTAACATCCCAAAACCTGTTAAGAGGGGAATTTAAAAATTTTTTGACGTATTGGATGAGGTGCATAAATTCAAATTCAAATTGGAATTCAAATTCAACTCAAAACAGAAAAGAAAAAGAAAAAGAAAAAAACAAAACAAAACCCCCGGCCAGTGGGCCGAAACCCACCAGCCGGCCCACCCACCCCTGCGCCAGCCCGCAGCCACGTGCCCCCTCTCCCTATCACTGACACGCGGGGCCCACGTGTCATCCTCGACCTCCCGCTCGCGCCAACTACCCGGACTCCTCCGTGCGCGCCCGATCGCAACTAATCTAGAAAACCGTGTTCTCCAGCCGAGATTCTGGTCCCCGGACGACTCCAGCTCGATCCCAACCGACCGCCGCCCTCCCTCGTGTATATAAGCGCCGGCATCACCCGTTTTTTTCATCCCGATCACCTGTTTTTCCTCCCGGTGAGAACCAGAGTTTCTCCGGCCATTTTCTCTCGATATTCGCTCGGGATCTCTGATCTAACGCGCTGATCTTGTTCCACCGCCTCCGGGGAATCACGCAGGTGCAGAAAACTCGGTAGATTGCGCCCTAGACACAGCTCCGACGAGCATCGCCGCTGTTCCATCTCGGACCTCACCGCCGACCGCCTTCTAGGGCCTCCGAGCTCAAGAAAAACCCCGAGGTGAGATCCCCGACCTCCCCTCTACCGATCTATGCCATAAAATCCCAGTTCTAGGAAGAATAGACGAAGATCCGAAGTTTTCCGGCGAGATCGCCACCTCCCGCCGCCGGGCAGCGCCGCCCGTGCTCGTTCAGAGCGACGTGGCCGCTTATGCGCCGTCTATTTTAAATCGCACGGTGGAGTTAAAACCCGCGCGTACCGGTTTGGCGATCTAATCTGAGCCATCTGTTTTAAATCGGACGGTCCACGTCAACCCCGCATTATAAAGGCCGGGATTCTTACGCGCTACCCCCTGGGGATCTCGGAAAATACGAGCTAGGCGCGGAAACTTCTGATCTAGCCCCTGGAACTTCAGAAATTCATGTAAATTCAATTAAAAATCAGTTTTAGCCCCTGGACATAATAAAAATTAGGAAAACCTCTCTGTTATGTGTAGATAGACCCCTGGAAATTTATGAAATAATATAATAGACCCTGGAGTGTGGAGAGTTTACCTTTTTAACCCTATATGATATTAAATTTAGAAATTTGAACATGTGATTAGGATTTAAAATTTAAAAGGTGAGACAAACACATTGTAAATTCAAATTTAAACTCTCCTAGCACTTGGGAAACTTTAGAATGAGCTAAAAGTAGATTTTAAGCTGAAACGAATCTGTCTAGTTGATTGTCCATATTTATTAGTATAGAAACATATTTTAGGCTAGGAAATAATTCTGAAAATTAGAAAAATGAATTTAAATTAGTTCACATCAGAGGAGAAGTTCAAAAATATATTATTTAATATTTTAGAACAGAACCTATTTTGTTTTGATGAGGTGTCTTACTATTTTCATAATAAAATTCACATTTAGGCATAGAAAATAAATCTGAAAATGTAGGAAAATAGGTATGCATAACTAGGGAATGATAAATGAAGTTTCCAAAACCAAAGACTTTAGTTTAGGGTTTGATAGAAAATCTGAAAAACCCATTTGGAGTAGGAAAATACCTTCCATGCAGACTTAGTAGCTAAAGGGTGTGTTAATTGAATATAAAGAGATTGTTTAGAATTGAAATTCATATATAAAGTGTGCAAATAAAAATCTGAATACAAAAGTTAGAAATCATATACATATGTTTAAAAGTGCATATAGACCAGAAATCAACACATATAGAGTAAACACAACACATAGAAATGTGAATGATTTTCATATGTATGTATGTGTGGAATGAAAGTGTGAAACTATGTCTTATGGATTGTTGTTTCCTTTTTGCTATGTGTGTTGGCATGAGTAGAACCTGCCCCATAGCAAGTTTTCCCCTTCCAAGATCAGGACTATCCATTCCCAGAGCAGCAGGAAGAAGGCAAGTGTCCTTGACCACTTTGATCCTATGCTAGGATGTGTAGATAGAATTATTTGCATTGTCAATTGAAATATGAAACCCATGCTAGGAAGTTTCCCTAGAATTGCATTACCTTGTTTCCTTGTAGCTTGGGTTGGGATTTATTTTATCATGACATTTATTCATATGCTTATGCTTAGCCATGCTTAGAATGGGATAATTGGGATATTAGATCATCAATTTATTTACCTTACTCTTGAATGAGATATTATGAGTTATGTAGAGGTAGGGATCGAGGCAAGTTGGATGATTTGGTTGGTGCTGGGTGCACGAGACTCGGGTTTGTGTTTAGTACTTGCCTGGATCCTAAGGACCGGTTCATGGAGCATGTAACCTGGCTTTACCGAGCCAACCACATGCTGAGATGGGGCAGCTTGGCCAATTAATTAGGTGTATCCCCGGCGTAGTATGGGTGTGTTGGATGGTGCGGGGAGTAGGTGTCAGCTGGACTACCATATGAACCGCAAGGCTCAAGAGGGAGCCACTGCAGCGGGGTTGGAGCCTCTTGTATGCTGTTAGGGGTGAAACCTCAGTGGGCCCACGCTCGTCGGGAATCCCTTTGTAAAGGCTTCGTAGTGATCTCCTGGATACACACCTGGGAAGTGTGAATGTGGTTCGTAGCCACTGGCATAATGGAGGTTCTTTTAGTCCACCCGGCAACGGGGGATGAAATCACTACATGTAGGTACAGTGGTGCAAACTCTGCAGAGTCAAAACTGTCATGACAGCCATGCTCACGGTCAAGAGCGGCTTGGACTTATTCATGATTAGAGGATGGATGGCTTTGGAAGTTGAGGATGTTAAGCGGGGAGCTTAACATTGGAATTTGAGGTTATGGTCATTTGATTATGATGATGGGTTGGGAGATTGGGATCATCTCACCTATGTAGTAATGTAGGTGCTTAATAAGCTAAGGTGATAGGTATTAATTGCATAGTGCTTTAACCATGAGTTCAACCTCTCCTTGTTCTAGCCATGCATGACATAACTTTCCCACACTTGCTGAGTACCAATGGTACTCAACCTTGCATATTTGTTGGTTTAAATTGCTGCTCAGGTCAAGGGGATGATGTGGTGTTCAATGACCAAGACTTCAGACCCGAAGAAGGATTCTAGGTTCATGGAGCCCCCGGGCAACGCCTGTGACGGAGCCCATAAGAATAATATTCCGCTGCTATTTTATTTACATGTTATGGACTTATTATCGTCCATCAAGACGTATGCTTTGTAAGACATATTTATATTCGACACCTGGCTTGTAATAAATGATGCTTCACTATTTATCATCACATGTATGAGAAAATGATCCTGGCATACATGTGACATTCACTCGGTTGTTCGGTGGAGAAACCGGGTGTGACAAACAGAATAATGTGTCTGCATATACCGTTGTTGCAGCTGTCCGAATTCAGAGTATTGAGATGAACGACCCAAATATTGCTGGAGTCGTCGAGCCGGCTGCATCAGCTGACAGTTCAAGGTACTGTCCACCACCCGGTATTTATGAGGAGCAATACTGCTACTCTCCGGTGGTACATGGTTCTTCCTTTTCTCAGCCTGAACTTCTCGCTGAGCATCTTCAACCATGATGGCAGCACTCATCAATTCGTTGAAGTTTTTTCGATCAGCTAAAATGAGTCTTTCCTTTAACTTGGGATTGAGGCTGCGGAAGAACCATTCACACTTTTGTGCTTCAGTGTTCACATGTTCAGGCGCATACTGTGCCAGTTTGTTGAACACTCGCGAATGCTCGTATGCATCCCTCCCTCCTTGTTTTAAGACCAGAAACTCCTCGAGTTTCCGCTGAATTATTCCGGAAGGAACATGATAAGCAAGAAATGCCTTCCGGAATTCCATCCATGTGAAATGATGTCCAGCTGGTAAGGAGGCGAGTTGATCTGCCCACCATGCACTGGTGGACCCGTGAAGTTGTTGCGCCGCGTACAAGACTTTCTGATGTTCGGTGCATTGGAGCAACCCGAACTTGGATTCAATGGTACGGATCCAGCTATCCGCCATCAGAGGATCCTCAGCTTCAATGAAAACCGGTGGTTGAGTTGCTAAGAACTCAACATAGGAATTCAGTTGAGGTTGGCGCAAGTCTTCATCTCGACATCCCCCTTGACGGGATGTATTCATCACCAGGATGCGGAGCAAGTCGGTTCGCTCATTGCTTGCAACCTTCATGGCAGCCAGAATGTCCGCCATTGTGACCGTAGGTGAAGGTCCTGGTGGCGGTTGCGGTTGCGGAGCTCGCTGCTCCCGCTGTGGAGAGTTATCACCACCACCACCACTGGGACCACCCACCTCACCCATGGAACGAGTTCGCACCATTCTGCAATTGCAAGAGTTCATTATCAGTTCAACACTATCACTTGATTTATTCCGTGAACAAAGTAGTGAAATACTGATAATGAAATCTTAACATGTAAGCAAAATGATTTAAGCACAAACTGATGTACTAATAGCAAGGATTTAAACGTGGATTGATCGGTCCTCAAACAAACCCGATCTTTATCCAGCTAAAAGCACTTTCATAACTCAAGTCACTTCTGGATCAAAAGTTGATTGCTCAAAGTTGACAGAATTTCTGGATAAAATTTGCCAGTATCTCCTTTGTATGTGGCTGACTTTATCGCAGTTGTATACACAGATACAATATGAATCTGAACCAACTTTGAACTACAACAATGTTGCATATCTCATAACCTTTCCAACGGTGTATCACAGGCTCCTTAGGGATTTTTCTACAGCAAGTTATGGCTTAAAAACTGAAAGGTCCAGACAAGTTTTTCTGCTGTCCTGGTTCTGGACAGCTTGCTTTCAACTGGACTTTTCACCCAGTTAACGTGTGATGTTGCTCTGGATGTCTACACGAAAGATGGAGAGCACTTGAAGATATTTCCAGAACTGTATCATACACCTTAATTGGTTAAAGCTACTCATAGTTATGCTCTGTTAAATCCAGCAAGAATTCCTGCCGGAAACAGAGCACTCTGTTTTTGAAATCTTTGAAGCCTAGTCTTCCTCTTACTTGAATCCTAGCTCAAAATATGAGTTCAGTAACTAATATCTGTTTCAAACTTCCATTTTTAGTTTAAAGTTAGCTCATGAATCATTTGTTCATAGGGAAGAGGTTATTAAGTTTAGTACGGTGTCGAAGCACCGTAAGAACAATGTCGGTACTACGTAGCCTCACCAAAGAAAATCATAAACCAGATTATACCGGCGTATCCATTTTATCAGTGGCACTAAACGGTCTCTCGCACACGTGTACTACATGGGATACGTACGTGGTTAGTACCTGCAGAAGAACATTCAATGATGATGCACACATAGGTTTTTATCATTTCAGGCAGTTCCATATCATACTAAAGACATACGCCCCGTATCATTTCCATACGGGCCGTCCTTGAGTCAAGTCACGTCTCAAGGTACATGGTCGTGTTTTTACACCACACGACGGGGAACCCGAGTAGAGCGCGAACGGGTCATCACGGTTGGGAATGTTATCAACCCAACAGATACCACCTACTGCCTTGCAGGGCACGCCGATGGCAAGCGCTGCGTATGTCCTCCTAGGCTATTTCCAGAAGAACACACTATCGCGTTACTGACCACACGATGGGGTCTCCACTTGCTTGCCTAATGCACGCTAGGGATCAGCGTTTCATATGAGCTCAGGAACATGAAGAGTCCAAGAGTTTCATATTGACGTCTCACACCAAGCTGTGAGACCTATCCCTGAACCACTTTCCTCGTCAGGGGAGCTAACCAAAATTGAACCTCTTTCGGTGGCGTTTCTTACCATGCTTACCTGAGCGTAGGTGCGTCGTTACATAATCAAAATTCAGAATTATAACAAGTAGGTTAGTCATGCCACTTTAAGTAACTATACTACTATAGTCCTTATGTGGGCCTAATACCGTCTCCTCACCGTATCCTAAGTTTTTGTCGTAATACAACCCTCATTCCATGTGCTATTACCAATGCGGCTCTAATACCACGCTGTGAGGGCCTGATCCCAATCACGGGGCCGTGCCGCTCGCCCAGGAATCGCATTGGGTGATGCCGTGCGATGCGGCACCCAACAGCACACATAATAAAGCATCGTATTACATAAATCAAGAGGAAGCTTACAAAGTGTAAATTTTTACAAATACTTCTCAAAATAATCTGCAGCATCAGACTAATACAACTCACGTCTCATACCTGTGCTAAGCAACAGAGAAGGTGTCCAGCCCGCGGACCCTTCTCGCTAGCAACACTATCACAATAGCAGCGGCAGGGGTTGCCATGAGTTCACCACTCGGAGAGTTCCGAATCTCATCGGACACCAGTACATATCAGCGTACAGTTATTACCTGCAAAACAACTTATGCAGTATCTGTGAGCATGAAGCTCAGCAAGACTTAACCGTCACGCTAGTCATGAAACTCTACATGCTGAAAATAGAGGGCTGAATATAGCAGTTTGCACAAAAGATGCTCTTGAGCTAAAGGATAGTCCTTACTTCAAGTTTTAAGCAACTTTTATAGCCCTCGCGCAATTTACATCGAGGCTCCACAATAAAATAAGAAACGCTTTATCTCGATGTCACTTACCCGAGGTGAAAGTAACTTTAGTGAGCTACCCTAGACTCATACGGACCTTGCACCATTAACGTCGAGACTCCACAATCAAACAAGAAATGCTTTGCCTCGACGCTACTAGCCCAAAGTGGAAAATAAATAGTGTGAAAGTGTTGATCATTCCTCATCTCCATTATGAGGATTACTCACGAATCATATTAATGTTTTCCAAGTTTATTTCTATGTCACGACTCAGTGTACAAGTATGCTCACTACCGTGAGCAACAGTGATTGCAATCAAAAACACCCGACTGACACGACACGTACGCCCATACTCGACGTTGCACATAGCAACCATCACTGACGTCGTACTTGGCAACCTTTCACACGACACCCAAATGTCGAACTGGTCCCACCGACTGGGATTAAGTCTCACTATGGAAAACCCTCGTAGAGCCGACTTCTCTATCCTTTCAGCATCTGCATCAGATGGTGAGGTATGCCTCGACACCCAGGTTAACATGTTACATCGGTTTTCTGGGTCCCATATAGCCAGTATGCATCCGGTACACATCTCAAACTTGTCCAGCTGTGCCGCACACGAGAATGGGCCTTAATCGACTCAGATATAGACTATGTTCACAGGACCATGTCCTCGAGCCTTCCATCCACTGCCCGGTCTCCATTCCCAACTATGAGGATCAATTCCCAACTCTTCCGATTGATCCCCCTTAATCCTGGTTCACGAGTAGGAAACTGCCCACTCGAGTTTTGCTTCTTTTAATCCACTTTTGTTAACTTGAGATAAGAAGTTATAATCAATTCATAATCTACTCTACATTATACTCTAGGGTTTTCTGGGTCATGCATTTGGAGTTTCGTACCATCTAGACTTAATGCAATAAACAAAATGCTAGACATTATAAAGTGAATACAAATAAAAACTTGTAAGTTTTGATGCAAACCGGGGCTTGCCTTTGTTTTACAGGGGACTTATATATATATGAAGTTCAGTTAGTGAAGACCACTTGGCTTGATCAATTGCTTTCCTCCTTCGTTGATCTCCACTCCGATGACTTCAAATTCGTCACGTAGATGCTACATGTGATGAATATGCATATTGATTTTTAATTGTAAAGATTTTACTAACAAGTTCTAATGTCAAGTTTAAAATCTGGAACTCTGTTTAAGAATTTAAAATTACACTGGTTCTATTGGTTTGGGTTTGGGTCTAAGCAACATGATTAAGTGCTAAGTGTTTCTCCCTCTTCTATGTTGATCACCTTAAAAGGTTTAAACAGAACATGGGTGATCCAGAGCTCCAATGGAGCTGAAAATTTTCATGTGAGTTCCTTGTCACAAAAAAGTCCACTGGACCAGAAATTAGTACTTTTCCTTGAGTGGTTTATTCAGAACAATTATCTAAGAAATTAAGCAAGTAGGAATTAATTCTGAAGTAACTCCCATGTTCATGGCAAACTTAGTGAACTACAATTTCAATTATAGTTCAAAGGACTTTCATGAATTGTCCTAGAATTTTTGGAGCTAAGAATCACCCAGAACTGAATTTCCATGTTTTGGAAATTCTCTGAAAATGTTTCTGTATTCAATTGAACACAGCAACTTCAAATCTGAATTTCCCTAATAAAATCAACTCCAAGTTAGCTTAAATTTTACAGGAGTTCACTAACATCCTAAGGAATATTCTGGCAAAATTTAGGATTTTTTGGATGAACCAAACTCCCTCTAAAATTCTTTTGCTGAAAAGCTTTAAAGAATTTTCCAGAATTAAATAATCTTTTTAATACAAATTGGGTTGCATATGTGGATAGAGTTTTCCAACCTGACTCCAACCCAATTTGAATCACTAAATTTGGAGCTTCCTAGCAAAAGTTATGAGGTTCTAAAGTTTGGGGAAATTCTGGAATTTGATTTAACCGAGAAAAGTCCAAATATCTGACAGCGGGTCCGGCCAACACGTGTCAACTCCTCGGCTAAACCACACGGGGCCACAGGGCTATTTCCCGCACTGTCAGAGATGATCCCGTGCAACAGAAGATCCCACACCGGTTAATTGAGCGGCTGACGTGCGGGCCCGGCCACTTCGTCTTCTACCTCTTGCTCCCGCGCCCGCGCGCCGCCAGGCTCGCCGGAGCTGCGCTGAACTTCGCCGTACGGCCAGCTCCTGCGCTCTCCCCCGCCGCTAGGGCCTAATTCCACATGCTGAACACGATGGAATGACTCCCCCCGACCCGCGGTGGTTCTAACCCAGCCGGCGACGGTGCGGCGGCTTGGCTCACCTTCGGTAGCGTTGGCCAGCCATCCTAGCCCATCAAAAGCTTGGTGAAATGGCGCCACAGCACCAGTGAACCATGAGGATGCTCGACCTAACCCCAAAACTGCTTGGGCCCGGTGGCTAATGGTGTCTCACCGTGCACCCGAGACCTCCTCCACTTTTAAGCTCGGAAAACCTAGAATTTGTGCGGTCTACGTGCATTTTCCCAGCTAGGGTTGTGAAGAGCACATGATCACCGACTACTTGGGGTCCCGTGTGCAAGATTTGGTGACCTAAGAAAGAGAATAGAGGTTGAATTTGAAGTTACCGTGCCGGAAGGTCGGTTTGTGCCCGCCGGAGTACTATTCTCAAATTTGTGCTCGGTAGATCATGTCATGGCTTGAGCTTCAGAGATGAGGACCACAGGGTCCTAGCACGTCCGAGGATACTCTTTCTCGGGCATGCCAAGCTCTCTGTAAAGCTGTCCACGAGACCACCTCTACACGGCTTCTTTCGGCTGCCGCGAAACTTGGTGAGCGCGGGGTTGTGAAGGCCGAGTTCTCTCGGTTGTGGTCCGAGGAGGCTGTGGGAGTTGCGGTGATTCGGTTTTTCTGCCCAGGTGAGGTTTTCACGCGAGCCTTTGTGCTCTCGACTGATCAACGGGATGGCGGCAGCTGCTGTGAGGTCCCAGCGCGAGGAGAAATGAAACCGAGCCGGTTCTGGGGTTGTGATCAGAAGAAGCACGAGCTGAGGTGATAAGAGGGGGGGGGAACAGTTAGCCAGTGCACGTACACGGCAGAGGGAGTCGGTCTCGGCGTGGCTCGGTGTCAGGCAGTGCAGCATCGGCTCTGCCCGAGGGAGAGAAGAGAAACAATTACTTGGCACTGAAGATGAAGATCTTTTGCAATTTTTAACCTCCCCAATGACATGTGGGGTCCACTCAATCTATCCTCCCAAAAAATCTCCACAGTTTGGCAAATAATCAATTCAAATGTTTGAAAGTTGCAAATTTAGCTGCATTTGGAGAGTTGGGCAAATTTCATCCAAATTCAAATGTACATTTGAATTCTTTGCACAATTAAATCGTTTTGGGAATAATGGATAGCAAATATTTTCAAAAAATGATGAAACTTTGCCTACCCACTAATTTGGATCTAAGGAATCCAAATATGCAATCTGATTCTTGTGTTAGCTGCTGCAAACAAGAGTTTAAACACCACAGTTTGAGTTACCATTGTGTCCTCCCTCCTTTGAACTTTGAGTTGAACATTTAGTTCGAATTCTGATTTTTAAACCTTTCCAATGCACCTGAGTACTTCAATTCTGTGGGTTTAATCCACCTAGGATCCAAACATGCAAGTAACCCTAAGTTTGTCTTAGAAGAATCTCTCAGGGGTTATCACATGCGGAAAAAGTTTAAACCAGCCCCCTTTTTCATACACATGACACCAACATTTGCGCAAACTCAAGTTTCTTTGTATTCATATTTTTGGGACCTTTACATAGGCGAGTTCTTTATGAAATATTTACCTTCCCAAGTATCCATTCTAGCATGTAGAGTTTCATGATAGGTTGAGATGGATAAGTCTTGCTTAGACTTTGTCCTCATGATTGCTATACAATTGTTGCTGCAGGTGAATGGCCATATGTGACCTCCAATGAGGAAGGGTTCGAGATGGAAGCCACACCCCCTTCGGGGTATACGGCTATGGGAACCCTGCACGCTGCTATAAGTCATTGGTGCTGCTAGTTTGGACCGTCCAAGGGTTGGACGGGATTACTATTTTGCTTAGCATAGGCTTGAGAGTGTGAGCTAAGAACAAGACTTCCGATGTAGATATTTTGATGTAATATGATGAACCCTCTCAAATGTGCATTTGGTGTGTCGGCTGGATGCTTTTTGGGTTTCATCGTGCATGAACACTGCATAGAGGTCGACCCTAAGAAAGTTGATGCCATCAAGGGGATAGGAGAGCCGACATGCAAGAAAGACGTGCAAAGCTTGTTTGGAAAGGTCAATCATATAAGGAATTTCATTGCTAACTTGGTTTGGAAGATTGGAACCTTCATACCAGTCTTCAAACTCAAACATGAGCAGGAGTTTACTTGCTGGGCAGAACAGAAGGAGGCTTTTCAGAAGATAAAAGAATACTTGATTAAACCACCAGTCTTACGCGCACCACAGATGAGGAATCCGTTCCGGCTCTACATAGCTGCACAAAACCAAGTTATTGAGGCTGTTTTAACTCAAGAAAGTCAAGGTAAAGAACATCCCGTCGCTTACTTGAGCAGGAGGCTCCTAGATGCCAAAACCAGGTACACGTTCGTTGATAAACTTTGCTTGTCTTTGTATTTTTCATGTTCCAAGCTTTGGCACTATCTCCTTCCCAATATGTTCTTCGTGACATATCAACGCGACATTATCAAACACATGTTGCACAGCCAATTTTAAGTGGCAGGATAGGTAAATGAACGTACTCATTGGTGGATTGTGATCTGGTGTTCGAGCCTCTCCAAAGCATGAATGTCCAGGTCATGGCAGATTTCATCGTGGAACACGATGTACAGCTTGAATAGGAGTGCATGGTCGAGGTACGTCCTTGGAGATTACTTTTGATGGATAGGTCTGTAACAAGGGTCAAGGAGTTGGATATGTATTGGTTTCGCCCACTGATGAAGTTTATGAGTTCTCTATTTGGCTAAAATTTGTATGCACCAACAATCAAGCCGAGTAGGAGGTCCTACTAAATGGTTTGGAACACTTAGTCGGCATGGGGATCAAGAACATTGAAGTTTATGGTGATTCCAAGCTTGTCATCCAGCAGATCAGTGGAGAAAGCCAATGTTATGATAGTATATTGAATGATTATTGTCGATGTGTAAGCTGCAACACTTCACTCGGTACCGCTACTGGAGCAGTCCGTGGAGGTTCATTGTTTGGAGGGGCTATGCCGCTAGATCGAACGAGGCTGATGAACATGGGTGAACACAAGGATTTACATGGTTCAGGCTGCCGAAGCGTAAAACCCCACGTCCATGGGAGTGAGTGTAGTATTGCTTGCGCGTGTCTATCGGGGGATTAGAGATCGAACCGAATCCCCTGCCCGGAGGCTGCCCCGGTCCTTTTATAGCTCAAGGCCACGGCAGTTACATTGTGGTCCGGGGCCCAACAGGTGGCCCCATGGCTGTCCGTACCCTATACATGATCAAGGGTATTTACAACTACGTGTAATGTCGCTGTCGGTGGAATTAAGGCGCGCCGCTTGAAGCGCCAACTGCCTATGACAGGGTAGAATGTGATGATGACGACGCTGTATTGTCGCCGCGTCCTCTCGGTTTACGGGGCAGCACTATGCCGTTGGGCAGCACTGTGTCGCTGTCACGCCTCGCCACTCTGTCTTGTCATCGTAATGACGGACCAGGAGAGGACGGAGGCGTGTGCCATGCGCCATGCTCCTGGGAAGGCGCAAGTCTTGAATGCTCGACTGGACGGTGCACGTCTTCCTTAACTCCAGAGTCTTACCGCGCACAACTGATCATGGGACACGTGGCGGCTCCGGAGCCCCCCTGAGCCGGGAGGTTAGGCTCGGAGCCTGGGGACACGTGGCAGCTCCGGACCTTGCCTCAGCTGGGAGACCAGGTCCGGTGCCAAGGACACATGGTGGCTACGGAGCCCACCTCAGCGGGGAGGTCCAGCCCGGAGCCTGGGCACACGTGGCAGCATCGGACCTTGCCTCAGTGGGGAGGCCAGATCTGGGGCCAAGGGCACGTGCGGCTTCGGAGTGTAGGATTGAAGTACACGTGTAAAGCTACCAGAGGGGGGTGAATGGTAGATAAAAACTTTTCAGCGGAAGCAACAAAACACCCCTCAGCAGAAAACCAATCTGTTAAAGAAACCGTGTGTGCGACTAATCTAAATGTGTTCAACTGTGACAAAACTAGTATAGATCGTAGATAATCAAGTCACGAAGACGTCACAACAAGAATCCTGAAAATCCATTGAGAGAGACTCAAGTTACGATCGAAAGATCGAACAAAGGTCAATCTGTCCTACGCGAGAAAAACAGTTCTGGAATACTGCAAAGAAACTCGTGTAGATCAGAAACCACAAATTCAATGACCGTGAAATTTTCACATATGATAGATAATCAAGTTGTGAAGACAACCCAAAAAGAATCACATCAATTGGATCTGAAAACTCTAGTTATGATAAAACCACCGAAGCAAGCTAGTGCTGAACAGAAACTCGACTAGAAAAACTTGTCTGAAACAAGTCGGACGAACAAGGCACAAAAGCTCCTTTAGAATACGAATTTTATTTATCAAAACACAAGAGGAACAGCCCCAAAGTCGTGCACACATGAGCCTTGGCCTCCCTTGCTTATATAACAAGCCCTAAGGCCAACCCAATTCAAACTAGGACTCCTACTCCTACTTGGATTCAAACTGTAACTTTCCAATACTGCTCAAGACTCTTCTACACGCAGATAGAAGCAATCTTAAGACTTAAAAACACCTTAGTAACATCCCAAACATTCCTAAAACAACTCAAATTCGTGACCCACACGAAATCCTATCATAACCAACTCAAAACTTTCCATATTTGAGTCAAACACGACTCAGCCGCAGCCTGAGTCCATAACCTAGTCTGTTGAACCTTTACGACCAATTCTTTACGTCCACATCTCTTCATCACGCCTTGGAACCATGTAGCCACGTCCATGCACTCCTTGCACACGTGAAAACATCTTCCAACGACGTCCAAGATACCTTCATATGCATTGGTCTTGATTCAAACATACTGCGCAACCTCCCGATCAACTCAACCACAATTCCTCCTGAACTTGGTTGTTGAACCTCATCTTCTCCCTAAGACTAGTTCAATGGATCCCGTCACCAGCCATGTCTTGAACTCAAGAAACACTTGAACATGAATAAACAACCAATACTTCCGAGCACAAGTCCTCGACTTGACTCTCGTTAGTTCCGAAACTACAACATCTTACGTGAGCACCTCACATAAGCATGTTGTAAACCATAGCAAAATGATATCAGCCATAACCACCAAAACACACCAAAAACTTAGTAAAATAATACTAAGCAAACTTTCCATAAGAGTAAAGCAAGTTCGAAACATTGCAAGTTACAAGCAGGACCATTGCAATCAAGCTCCGAACCTTACCAAAGTTGGACTTTGAACCAGAGCTTACCAAAGCTAGTCGGAGCTAGCACCAGAGCTAGCAAAAACAAGTCGGACCTAACGTCGGACCAATCATTGGACCTTGCAGGAGCTCGGACCTAGAGTCGGACCTTGTTAAAAAGGTGTTTTGGTAGTATTCAAAACTTTTATCGTCAAAGCCAATGTATTCAGCACACATAGGTCTCACAATCTCCCCCTTGATGAATGCATTGGCAACACCACTTAAAATCCGAACATTGGCTTATTCACATGAAAAGTTTTGAAAACAATTTCTCCCCCTTTGTAAATCAGAAATAAAATGAGAAGAAAAACAAAAAATACCAAAAATTCTCCCCCTGAGAAGAATCGTGCCAAAACACTTGTGAATGTGTGCAATGTGTGATCAATTTCTCCCCCTTTGACAATGTATTCAGCAAGGTACAAAAGAGAAATTTTAATTTGTTATGAGCATATTATAACATATACATATAAAACAAAGCTCATCCAAATCATACTATCAAGTAACTTACACTATCACATCAATGAGATACATAAAGTAGTGTAAGCCATGCTAGAGATCAAGTGTAATTTTCAATTTAAGCAAGTCATGATCTCACAAACTTAACTGTTTCAAGACCTGAAAGCATGACACTTGTTGCTGCATTTTATTTATCATTTAAAGCACAAATTTTGATCTTATGACATTTGCAAGAGATTATATGCAGCATCAGCCTTATTCTAACCAACCAAGCCAAGCCTATGTCATTTGACAGTCAAAAGCTGAAGGACATGGTTTTAGTCATACACAACTCTTTTCAAGTTCATATCTAAGTGCAATGATAAGCCATCTCAAAAGAAGAAGTGCGATGCATGCATATTCTCTTGATCTTTTCTCATTTTTTTATTTGAACATAAAAACTCAACATGTGAGTTGATTACTTGATTAATTCTTTATGATTAAAAGCACTTGTGAGCATGCAACAAGTTCAAAACAGCAAGAAAGTTCGACCATGACCAGATTTAGTGTAAGTAATTATTCCAATTACTAGACATGGTAAAAACTACAAAATGTATAACACGAGTAATGTAGTAAGAACTTTCAGCATGAAAAAGGAATCACAAAGTCATATATGCGTGAAATACTATGCTCATATTATTTTAATTTCAGATTCACACATAGACTTCCCAAGTTTCAAAATTCTCCCTCAATTAAAGCCATGAGGATGCATAACCCCTATTTCACAACGAATGTAACAAAAACGAGTGAAATCCAAAGGTTTTGTAAAAATGTCAGCCAATTGTTGTTTGGTATCTACATGGTGAAGCACAATGTTCCATTTTTCAACATTATCACGGAGAAAGTGATATCTAATGTCAATGTGCTTAGTTCTCGAATGTTGCACGGGGTTTTTAGCAATGCAAATGGCACTAGTGTTATCACAAAACAGTGGAACACTTTCTAGATCAACCCCATAGTCCTTAAGTGTTTGAACAATCTAAAGAATTTGTGAGCAAGCACTAGCAGCAGCTACATATTCAGATTCGGCATGGATTGTGCAACTGAACTTTGTTTTCTAGAGGACCAAGCAACAGGTGAATTACCAAGAAAATGACAAGCACCAGAAGTACTTTTCCTATCAATCCTACAACCCCCCAAAATCAGCATCGGAAAAAGATTTCAAAGTAACGCTTGAGGAAGAAGGAAGAAAAATGCCAAATTCTTGAGTTCCATGTAAGTACCTGAGAATCCTTTTGACGGCTTGACGATGTGAAGCACGTGGGGAGGCTTGAAACCGTGCACAAAGACATACGCTGAATTGTATGTCCGGTCTTGATGCCGTGAGATACAAAAGTGATCCGATCATGCTTCTATATTCTTTTTGATCAACGGGATCACAATCTTCATCAAGTTCAAGTGTTGTTGCTGTTCTCAATTGTGTCCGAAGAGGCTTGCTTTTGTCCATGTTGAAGCGCCTTAGGAGATCTTTTGTATACTTTGTTTGATGCACAAAGGTACCCTCCTTGGTTTGCTTGATTTGCAGCCCCAAAAAGTACGTGAGTTCTCCCATCATACTCATCTCAAATTCTGAACTCATCATAGCTGAAAACTTAGACACAAGATCATGAGAAGCACAACCAAAGATAATATCATCCACATACACTTGAACGAATAATGAGTAATTGTCATGCTTAAGCACAAAAAAAGTTTTATCAACCTTGCCCATGGTAAACCCCTTTTCAAGTAAGAATGTTTTTAACCTATCATACCATGCTCTAGGGGCTTGTTTGAGATCGTACAAGGCTTTGGACAGTTTGTAAACATGATTAGGAAAATTTGGATTTTCAAAACAAGGTGGTTGTTTGACATAAACCTCCTCATCTATGTAGCCATTAAGAAAAGCACTTTTAACATCCATTAGATATAGCTTAAAACCTTTAGATGCAGCAAAAGCTAACAAAAATCTTATGGCTTCTAATCTTGCAACAGGAGCAAAAGTTTCATCAAAATCTAGACCTTCAACTTGTGTGAAACCTTGAGCAACTAACCTAGCCTTATTCCTAACCACAACCCCATCCTCACTTTGTTTATTTTTAAACACCCATTTAGTTCCAATTAAAGTGTGACCTTGAGGTGGAGGTACAAGTTTCCAAACATTATTTTTTTTCAAAATTTTCTAACTCTTCTTGCATGGCAATAATCCAAGATTCATTAGTGAGTGCGTGTGATATATCTTTGGGTTCAAAAGAAGCAACAAAAGCAGAATGAGCATGACAATTGGGGTCGAAAAACCTGGATCTTCTAACTCGTTCATGCAAGCTTCCAATAATTTGTTGTGGAGGATGACTTTTGAGAATCCGGAGGGGGGTGGACACTTCACAAGATTCTTCTTATTCTTCATGTTCATCACAAATAGATGAGCTTGTGACATGAGGAGGATCTGGACCAGCAATGGTGGTCATCGGTGCTGGCTGTGAATCAAGATCAGGAGCTGGAACAATGTCATTAGCTGCTGAATTTTCGGGCAGCAGCACCACTGTTTCCTCTTCTTCAAGAAAATACTCTCCCCCTGCGGATATGGATTCGTACCTGCAATATTTGAACTAGTACCTGGGCTAGCTTCATCAAAAGAAACCTCACAAGTCTCAACAATTTTGTTAGTATCAAGTAAAAGCACACGGTAGCCTCTAGTATGAGATGTATAACCAAGAAACATGCCATCAACAGATCTAGCTTAAAATTTATCAAGATTACCATGTTTTTTAACAAAGCATTTGCAACCAAAGACACTAAAGTGTGTGACACTAGGCCTATGTCCAAACCTGAGCTCATATGGTGTTTTACCTAGCTTAGCACGCAAGAAAACACGATTTGAGACATAACAAGCAGTTGCAATTGCATCAGCCCAAAATTTCCTAGGAGTTTGATATTCATCAAGCATAGTCCCAGCCATCTCAACTAAAGTTCTGTTCTTTCTCTCTACAACACCGTTTTGTTGAGGTACATATGGTGAAGAAAATTGATGATCTATTGCATTTTCAGCACAAAAGTGATCAAACGATTGATTTTTAAATTCAGTTCCATTATCACTTCTAATTGCTCTTAAAGATCCTGGGTGATCAATTGATAATCTAAGAAATAAAGTTCTAAAGTCACTAAAAGCTTCATTCTTAGATGCCATAAAGTAAACCCAAGAGTATCTAGAATAGTCATCAACAATCACAAGAACATACCATTTACCTCTGAAGGATTGAACACGTGAAGGTCCTACGGTGTCAAGGTGTAAAAGTTGACCCGGTTCAGTTGTCATGGTCATTGTGAGAGGAGCATGTGAACCTGCAACCATCTTAGCATGTCTACAAGAAGAGCACACAATTTCTTTGTCCCCTTTAAGCTTAGGCAGCCCACGTATGCGATCAAGAGCACTAACACACGTGAGATGATCAAAGTCTATGTGACCAAGTCTACGATGCCAAAAATATAAATCTTTAGAGTCATTTGCACCTAGACATCTATGCTTAGAGGAAGACATATCAAAATAAGCTTTAAAAACTCTTCCAAATCGAGACATGTTAAAGATAATCTCACTGTTTGAACCTACAACTTTGCAGCAGTTTTTATTGAAAATAATTTCATGATTTTCATCTAGCAATTGTGAAACAGAAAGCAAGTTGTATTTCAAATTTTTGACAAGTGCCACATCCTTCAAAGTGTAGTGATCATTTACTCTAACCGAACCCTTAGCAATTATAGGAGTTGAAGAATTATCAGCAAAAATAACATTCTCTACACGTGACACAAAAGAGAGAGAGGAGAACCATTCTTTGTTACCGGTCATGTGGTGTGAGCAACCTGAATCCACAATCCAAATGTTCTCCTTCCTCAAGCGTGTAACCTACATAGAAGCACAATACGTCGATGACTCAATACTGAGGTTAGTTAAAAGGCATTAGGAATCCAATACTGAGTCACATGACGTGTCACACCCTGTTTCTCTAAATAGCAACCGAGTGAATATCACATGTATGCCAGGATCATTTTCTCATACATGTGACGACAAATAGTGAAGCATCATTATATTACAAGCCAAGTGTTCGAATATAAATAAGTCTTACATAGCATACGTCTTGATGGACGATAATATGTTCATAACAGGTAAATAAAGCAGCAGCGGAATATAAATCTTGTGGGCTCCGTCACAGGCATTGCCTGGGGGACTCCGTGAACCTAGAATCCTTCTTCGGGTCCGAAGTCTTGGTCATTGAACACCACATCATCCCCTTGACCTGAGCAGCAATTTAAACCAACAGAAAAGCAAGCTTGAGTACCGTTGGTACTCAGCAAGTGTGAGAAAATAATGTCATGCATGGCTTGAGCAAGGAGATGTTGAACTCAGGGTTAAAGCACTACGCAATTAATACCTATCACCTTAGCTTATTAAGCATCTACATTACTACACAGGTGTGATGGTCCCAATCCCTCAACCCGTCATCAATATTAAGTAACCATAATCTCATCTCCAATGTTAAGCTTCCTGCTTAACATCCTCAACTTCCCAATTCATCATCCTCTAATCATGAATAAGTCCAAGCCGCTCTTGACCGTGAGCACGGCTGTCATGACAGTTTTGACTCTGCAGAGTTTGCACCACTGTACCCACATGTAGTGATTTCATCCCCTGTTGCCGGGTGGACTAAAAGAACCTCCGTTATGCCAGTGGCCGCAAACCACGTTCACACTTCCCAGGTGTGTAGCCAGGAGATCACTACAAGTCCTTTACAAAAGGATTCCCGACGAGCGTGGGCCCACTGAGGTTTCACCCCTAACAGCATACAAGAGGCTCCAACCCCGCTGCAGTGGCCCCCTCTTGAGCCTTGCGGTTCATATGGTAGTCCAGCTGACACCTATTCCCCGCACCATCCAAAACACCCATACTACGCCGGGGATACACCTAATTAATTGGCCAAGCTGCCCCATCTCAGCATGTGGTTGGCACGTTAAAGCCAGGTTACATGCTCCATGAACCAGTCCTTAGGATCTAGGCATGTACTAAACACAAACCCGAGTCTCGTGCACACATCACCAACCAAATCATCCAACTTGCCTCGATCCCTACCTCTACATAACTCATAATATCTCATTCAAGAGTAAGGTAAACAAGTTGATGATCTCATATCCCACTTATCCCATTCTAAGCATGTCTAAGCATAAGCATATAAATAAATGACAGAATAAAATAAATCCCAACCCAGTCTACAAGGAAATAAGATAAGGAAAATCTAGGGAAACTTCCTAGCTTGGGCATCATATTCCAAATTGACAATGCAATTAAATTCTAACTACACATCCTAGTATAGGATCAAAGTGGTCAAGGACACTTGCCTTCTTCCTGCTGCTCTGGGAATGGAAAGTCTTGGTCTTGAAAGGTGGGAACCTGCTCTGGGGCTGGTTCTACTCATACCAATACACATAGCAAAAGAAATAACAATCCATAAGCCATAGTCCACACTTTCACTCATGCAAACCACACATACATACATATGAAAATCATTCACATTTCTAAGTGTTGTGGTTACCCTAGATGTGTTGATTTTAGGCCCACATACACGTTTAAACATTTATATATTATCTCTAACTTTTGTATTCAGATTTCTATTTGTACACTATATATGAATTTCCAATTTAAACAAATTCTCTATATTTAATTAATACACTTTTTAGCCACAAGTTTGCATGAAAGATAATTTCCTACTCCAAATAGGTTTTCAGATCTTCTACAAAATCCTAAATTGAAGTCTTTTGGATTTGGAGACCACATCTATCATTTTCTAATTATGCATACCTATTTTCCTATATTTTTAGATTTATTTTCTATGTCTAAAAGTGAACTTTAGTATTAAAATAATAAAACATATCTCCTAAACAGAATATTTTCTGATCTAAAATGTTCAATAAAATATTCTTTGACTTCCTCTCTGATGGAAACCAATTTAATGTTATTTTTACCCATTTTCAGAATTGTTTTCTAGTCTAGAAATGAATTTCCACTAATAAATAGCAACCTAAATTCCTACAAAAAATTCTTCTGTTCCAATTTCCCAAACAGAACCTTCATAAATTTTTCCTATACCTTTTTGGTTATTTAGACCCACTTTCCCACAGTTTAAACTTGTTTTATGCCTAAAGGGCATATTTCAGATATAAATTACAACATTAATCTTATTGAGTTTAAAAGTTTGTTTCCCCTCTAAACTCAGATCTTAGATTGTTTCTACAAATTTTCCACAGGGTTAGAATAATTAAACTGATCATATACCTATGTTTGAATTTTAAATCCTATTCACATATTCAATTTCCTGAAATTAATAACCCTCAGGGGCTGATGTGCAAATCCACCATACTGTGGGGCCCCATTTCCCAATTTCTAAATTTTTACGGGTCTAAGTGTGCAAAACAGGAAGGTCTTCCTAATTCTTATTAAGTCCAGGGGCTAAAACTGATTTTTAAATGAATTTACATGAATTTCTAAGGGTCCAGGGGCTAGATCAGAAGTTTCCGGGGCTAGCTCGTGTTTTCTGAGGTCCCCAGGGGGTAGCGCGTAAGATTCTCGGCCTTTATAACGCAGGGCTGACGTGGGCCGTTGGATTTAAAATAGATGGCTCAGATTAGATCGCCGAAGGGGTATGCGCCGATTTAATTTCTGCCGTGCGATTTAAAATAGACGGCCCACAAGAGGCCACGTCGCTCCTGGCCGAAATTCGCCCGCGCGCGCGGCGGTGCACGGCGGCAGCGGTGCGATCTCGCTGGCGAGGTTGCGGATCTTCATCTACAGACGCTAACACCCACCCTTTTTGGTAGCAAACGGCAGAGGGGGGAAGGGGGCCTCACCTCAGTGGTTTTCTTGATCCCTACGTGGCTAGATGGGGTCGGCGGCGAGCTTCAACGGCGATGGTCTTCGGTGCACGTCGATGTGGAAGTTGGGGCGGTGATCCCTTCGAGCTCTCGGGTCGTGACGCTTTACTGGGGTCTAGAGATGGCACACCGATGATTAGGGTGGATCGAAACCGTGTAATTCGAAGGTTTCACCGGCGAGCGGCGGCGGTACTCACCGGCGAGCGTCGGGTTGGTCGTTTCCTGCGGTGTTTCCCTCCGGGGTCGGCGTCTACAGCTTGTACGCGGTGCTGCGGGGTCACAAGATCGGTTTGACAGAGGGAAGAGGCGATGCCCTCGGGAATTTCTAAACTCAACGGCGGCGGTGCTCACCTGGAGAGAAACTGCTCGTGCGAGGGGAGGGCGGCGGGTTCATCTGTTTTTATCAGGGCCGGGAGCACGGGGGTTTGTTGCGATCGATCAGAACGGAGCAAGGGATTCGGGGTTGGGTCGAGTGCGCGGAATCTGGAGTGGGGCGCACGATCGTTGTGGAAGAGCCGGGGCGGTTGGGGCACGCGCGGGGAAAGAGATGACACGCGGGCCCCGCGCGTCAGAGAGAGGGAAAGGGGGGGGAAGCGGGCGCGGGTTTTGGGCCGGCTGAGGTGGGTTTCGGCCCACTGGCCGTTTTTCTTTTTCTTTTTCCTTTTCTTTTTCTGTTTTGATTCAAATTTAAATTCTAGTTTGAATTTGAATTGCTTTACCACATGCAATACGTCCAAAAAATTTTAAATTCCCCTCTTTAGCAGGTTTTGGGTGTTACAACTCTACCCCCCTTAAAAGAAATCTCGTCCTCGAGATTGGTGATTCTAGGAAAACAAATCCGGAAACTGTGCCTTAAGCTCGTCTTCTCGCTCCCATGTGGCTTCTGCTTCCGAGTGATCCTTCCACTGCACCTTGCACATTCGGATTCTTTTATTTCTTATGAGGCGTTCCATTGTCTCCAAAATCTTGACCGGTTGCTTGGCATACGAAAGATCCTCTCGTACATCCACCTCATTCATGGGTAATATCTCTTCGGGTGTTCTTAAACATTTCTTGAGTTGTGACACATGGAATACATCATGCACATCTGATAGGCGAGCCGGTAGTTCTAGTTGATATGCCACTTCGCCTTTCCTCTCCAGAATCTGGAAGGGTCCGATGTATCCGGGTGATAATTTCCCTTTCACCTTGAACCGACGAAGTCCTCGGATAGGGGACACCTTGAGATAGACATAGTCTCGCACGTTGAAAATAAGTTCTTTTCTCCGTACATCGGCATAACTCTTTTGTCGGGTCTGGGCTATGCTCAAGTTGTTGCAAATTGCCCTCACTTTTGCCTCAGCTTCTTGTAGTACCTCGGGCCCAAACACTTTACTTTCCCCTGTTTGGTTCCAAAATAGTGGAGTCCTGCACTTCCTCCCATACAACGCCTCAAATGGTGACATCTTCATACTAGCCTGATAGATGTTGTTGTAGGAGAGCTCCGCATATGGTAAGTTCATATCCCAACTCCTATTATTCTTGAGTGCACACGCTCTCAACATATCCTCAAGGATCTGATTGGTTCTTTCCGTCTGCCCATCAGTCTGGGGGTGATAGGCAGAACTAAAATTCAGATGAGTTCCCATGGTTTCATGTATCTTCTGCCAGAACCTTGAGGTGAACTGTGTCCCTCGATCCGACACTATCTTCTTTGGCACTCCATGAAAACACACGATCCTTGACATGTACAATTCCGCCAATTTGGATCCCCTAGCTTTCTTTCACGGGGATGAAATGAGCTACCTTAGTTAGCCCGTCGATGATGACCCATATCGAATCATATCTCGATTGGGTCCTAGGTAGTCCCACTATGAAGTCCATGCCTATTTCTTCCCATTTCCATTCAGGCACTTTGAGTGGTTGCAATAGTCCCGCGGGTCATTGATGTTCTGCTTTCACCAACTGACATGTGTCACATAGGGCAACATGTTCCGCGACATCCCGCTTCATGCCATACCACCAATATCTTCTCTTGAGGTCATGATACATCTTCGTACTCCCAGGATGAATGGAATAGTCGGAATCACGAGCCTCCTTCAAAATCTATTCACGAATCTCCTTCACCTCAGGCACACAGATTCTTTTCCCATGCCACACCGTACCTTGTTCATCCTCTCTGAACTCAGGGGCTTTATTTTCTTTTATGAGTTCTCTAGTTTCTTGTATCTTCTCGTCAGTCTTCTGACCGTTGCGTATGTCTTGCTCTAATGTGGAGTCCACTTCCATGGCGATGGCCTCACCACTATTCACCAGACATAGATTGAGTTTTGCAATCTCTTCCTTCAATTCTGTAGGCATGTCCTTTGAACTCAACATGTTGACCTGCACTTTCCGGCTTAAAGCATCTGCCACGACGTTCGCTTTCCAAGGATGATGGTTGATGCCCACATTAAATTCGTTGATTAGCTGTAACCATCTCCTTTGTCTGAGGTTGAGATCTGGCTGTGTGAAAATGTACTTTAAGCTCTTATGATCCGTATATATCTCTGTCCTATTTCCCATCAATAATGCCGCCAAATCTTCAATGCGTGTACCACTGCGGCTAGCTCTAGGTCATGCATAGGATAGTTCTTCTCGTGTTTTCGGAGCTGCTGGGACGCATAAGCCACGACATGCCCCTCTTTCATGAGAACACATCCCAACCCGTGTCCAGATGCATCGCAGTACACCGAAAAATTCTTCTGCATATCCGGCATAACTAGCACTGGGGCTGTTGTCAGTATTTTCTTCAATTCTTGAAAACTCGTCTCACACTCCGGTGTCCATGTGAATGTGATTCCCTTCTCTAACAATTTGGTGAGGGGTCTCGAGATCTTGGAGAAACCCTCAATGAACCGTCGATAATACCCAGCCAATCCTAAGAAGCTTCAAATTTCCCCGACATTTTCAGGGGTCTTCCACTTCTGCACATCCTCAATCTTGGCAGGATCTACAGAGATTCCTCCCTCCGAGATTATATGTCCTAAGAAGGGAACTCTCTTCAGCCAAAATTCACACTTGCTCAGCTTGGCATATAGTTGGTGTTCTCTCAGCTTTTGCAACACCAGTCTTAAATGTCTCTCATGTTCTTCTTCATCTTTGGAAAAGACGAGAATGTCATCAATGAAAACCACCACAAATTTATCCAGATATTCCATGAATACCTTGTTCATGAGGTACATGAAATATGCCGGGGCATTAGTTAGCCCGAATGGCACGACGGTGTATTCATACAGCCCGTACCGAGATACGAATGTTGTCTTTGGAATGTCAGTTTGCCTTATCTTCAGTTGGTGGTATCCTGACCTGAGATCAATTTTTGAGAATACACACGCTCCCCTCAACTGATCAAATAAGTCTTCAATGCGGGGTAATGGGTACTTGTTCTTGATGGTTACTTCGTTCAACGCACGGTAGTCTACATATAACCTTTGGGTTCCGTCCTTCTTGGGCACAAATATCACTGGAGCTCCCCATGGTAAGGAACTAGGACGAATATACCCCTTCTCTGTCAATTCTCTTAAATGTTCCTTGAGCTCTTCCAGCTGTTTGGAGTCCATCCGATAAGGCCTCTTGTATATTGGGGCTGTTCCGGGCACTAGTTCAATCGTGAATTCCACTTCACGGTCGGGAGGCATACCTGGCATCTCCTCCGGAAAAACATCTGGATACTCCCTGATAGTCCTTATCTCTTCCACTTCCACCTCAACTTGATTGAGTTTAATGTCCCTCCTAGGTTCTTGCACTGCTGTGAACTTCACTTTTGTGCCGCTAGGGTGAGTTAGTTCCACCGTTCCTGTCGAACAATGGATGATTCCTTTATGTTTGGTCAACCAATCCAGACCCAAAATAATATCTATCCCTTGTGAGTCTATCACTATGAGGTTTGCAGTAAATACTACCCCATTAATGTCTAGATCACCCTGGGACACACTTGTCTTGTCCTTATTTCTCCCCCTGAAGAGTTCACTGCTAACATATGGTTCATTTTTGTTGTTGCTAGATCATGCTTCTTAACAAACCCTTGAGCAATGAACGAGTGGGTAGCACCAGAATCGAACAATAGGGTTGCAATGTGTAAATTTGCAGGAAACTTACCAATTACCACGTCAGGTGCCTCTTGCGCTTCCTCCATGGTCACATGGTTCACCCGTCCTCGCATCACATTCTGCTGCTGTGGCTGCATGGGCTTCTTCTTTGGGCACTTATGGGCGTAGTGCCCCACTTCACCACAGTTGAAGCATTGTACCCCAACTTTAGGTGTCTGGTCTTTGTTATCTTGGGGTTGGTTCGGTGGCCCTTGTCCTGTTGGTCGAGGTTGATATGTGGGGCGTGGCTGCTGCACAAACTGACGCTGCGGCTGTACTGGTGCTGATGGAGGCCTGAAGTTTTGGTTGTACCCTCTCGGTGTCGGGTAGGGTACCACAGCACGGCTCGTCTTCCCTGCAGGTTGCTGCATCAGACGTGGACGTGTGTTGCTGCTTGATGCTTGGTGTGACCATCCCATCTTCCTCTTGTTTTCATTCTCCAAGGCCTTCAGCTTCCTCTCCATGACAAATGCTATGTCTACCATCTTTTGGAAGCTTTCATACTCGTTGGAGGACATTGCACATTGCATTTCCATGGTAAGTCCTTCCACAAAACAGTCCTGCTTCTGCTCATCCATTTTGATGTCCCGTGGTGCATAACGGGATAGTTGGGTGAACTTAGTGAGGTATTCCCTCACGGTCATATTGCCTTGCTGCAGTCCCAAGAACTCCTTTCTCTTGTTTTTGAGTTCACCCCTTGGTATGTAGTGGTTACGGAAACTGCGCTTGAACTCTTCCCAAGTGATGTTCTCGGGGTCATGATGGGCTGCCAAGTAAGCGGTCCACCAATCAGCAGCAGGTCCATGCAATTGGTGAGAGGCAAACAGCACCCTCTCATACCCTTGGCATTGTATGATCCTCATCTTGCTCTCAATGGTCTTTAGCCAATCATCTGCCTCCAGAGGTTCAGCAGCACTTGCAAACTTTGGGGGTTGAGTTCCAAGAAACTCACTCAACCTTGGTTGGCGTGGTGCAGATTTGTGGGGGTGGAGCTTGGTGCAAGTTGGCCTCCACTTGAGTTAGACTCTGGATGAGCTGATTCTGATTTTCGATCATTTGATAGATAGGATCAGCTCCTTCACGGCGACCACCCCTGTCTTGTCCTCCAGAAAGGTGAGGATTGCCGGCCTCATCGTTGTTGTTGTTGGGGTTGGCACCACGACCTTTCCCTCTTCCAGCCATCTATCATGATCAAACAAATGTTAACTTAAAGCATTACGTATTAACTTCCCAAAATGCTTGTTTAAACTTAAACTTTTAAGGCTTTAATATTTAAACAATTTCTGAAGATTTCACGTAGACCTTTAGGCTTCACGTCTCACGCGAAAATAAAATGCACTATTGATTCATAGGGGTTCACACACCAAAGCAAAGCAACCTAAAGACGAGGTTGTGGACAAATGCCCATGGCTTCAAGAACTCACGTCACACTCCAAATATTAACACACGAATAAATAAGGTATTGACTCGACTACTCGATAACCTGCTGAAATAAGGGAAATGACTCTAAACAACTTGTATCACTGAGCTGGCTCGTCGGGGTCTTCCTCATTATTGCGGCTGCCCTCTGATTCCGCTTTAGGTGGGGAAGCGGATGGTGGAGAAGTGCGACAACGCTTGCTCGCCCGGCGGTCTGGGGAGTTAGGAGTCCACGTGTCATTCACGGTGACACACAGTTCATTCCCATCTCCCCTTTCTCTCGCCCTTAAGCTGGTGCGAAGCAACGCCTGAGTCTCCTTCAGGGTGTCACGAACATCCTGAAGCTCCTGCTGGCACTCCTGCAGTCGAGTGCTGAGCATAGCAGCATCCTCCAAGCACAGGTCCATGTGCTCATGGGAAGTCCCCTGCTGCACTGGCGGGTACATGTACTCCGCGGTGCCACTCTCACGCTGGAGGACATACATGTACTCAGTCCTGTCCAGGTGGCGACGGTTGATGTAACTCTGGCAGGTGATGGCCTCCCAGGTGACAACCTTCTCAGCATCGGCCTGAGTCGCCCGACAAGCTGGAGAGCGGTGGATCTTGAGCAGCTGATTTTCATGGATAATCCTCATCTCTGAGCTCCATTCTTCCCGCTTCTCACGGATGGTCCTGGTGGAGCTGTAGTGTATGATCAGCTTACCCACATTGCCGGCGGCATGGAGCATACGCCGAAGACGGCGCAACAAGCCTCCTACTGCCAACCCGTAGGAGTGGTACGTCACCGGACAGTTCTCCTCTCTCAAGGCAAGGGCAACTACAGGAACTCTCCCTCCGGTGGACTTGCGGGTGGTGCGGATCATGCGAACCATCTAAAACATAAAGCATTTAAAATTAAGTTAGATAAGAATTAAATAAAGATTGTATTTTGAAAAAAGTTGGGGCAAGGTGAATAAAGTGACCCCATTAAATAACACTTTCAACCCACATCTTTGTAAAATAGTTTTTAAGAAAATAGGGTCCTTAACCACGTCCATTTCTACCTAGGTCCACGTTTCTACGGGCAACCTTGGCTCTGATACCACTTCTGTCACACCCGGTTTCTCTGAATAGCAACCGAGTGAATATCACATGTATGCCAGGATCATTTTCTCATACATGTGATGACAAATAGTGAAGCATCATTATATTACAAGCCAAGTGTTCGAATATAAATAAGTCTTACATAGCATACGTCTCAATGGACGATAATATGATCATAACAGGTAAATAAAGCAGCAACGGAATATAAATCTTGTGGGCTCCGTCACAGGCATTGCCCGGGGGACTCCGTGAACCTAGAATCCTTCTTCGGGTCCTAAGTCTTAGTCATTGAACACCACATCATCCCCCTTGACCTGAGCAGCAATTTAAACCAACAGAAAAGCAAGCTTGAGTACCGTTGGTACTCAGCAAGTGTGGAAAATAATGTCATGCATGGCTAGAGCAAGGAGAGGTTAAACTCAGGGTTAAAGCACTACACAATTAATACCTATCACCTTAGCTTATTAAGCACCTACATTACTACACAGGTGCGATGGTCCCAATCCCTCAACCCATCATCAATATTAAGTAACCATAATCTCATCTCCAATGTTAAGCTTCCCGCTTAACATCCTCAACTTCCCAATTCATCATCCTCTAATCATGAATAAGTCCAAGCCGCTCTTGACCGTGAGCACGGCTGTCATGACAGTTTTGACTCTGCAGAGTTTACACCACTGTACCCACATGTAGTGATTTTATCCCCCGTTGCCGGGTGGACTAAAAGAACCTCCATTATGCCAGTGGCCGTGAACCACGTTCACACTTCCCAGGTGTGTAGCCAGGAGATCACTACAAGGCCTTTACAAAAGGATTCCCGACGAGCGTGGGCCCACTGAGGTTTCACCCCTAACAGCATACAAGAGGCTCCAACCCCGCTGCAGTGGCCCCCTCTTGAGCCTTGCGGTTCATATGGTAGTCCAGCTGACACCTATTCCCCGCACCATCCAAAACACCCATACTACGCCGGGGATACACCTAATTAATTGGCCAAGCTGCCCCATCTCAGCATGTGGTTGGCACGGTAAAGCCAGGTTACATGCTCCATGAACCAGTCCTTAGGATCTAGGCATGTACTAAACACAAACCCGAGTCTCGTGCACACATCACCAACCAAATCATCCAACTTGCCTCGATCCCTACCTCTACATAACTCATAATATCTCATTCAAGAGTAAGGTAAACAAGTTGATGATCTCATATCCCACTTATCCCATTCTAAGCATGTCTAAGCATAAGCATATAAATAAATGAAAAAATAAAATAAATCCCAACCCAGTCTACAAGGAAATAAGATAAGGAAAATCTAGGGAAACTTCCTAGCTTGGGCATCATATTCCAAATTGATAATGCAATTAAATTCTAACTACACATCCTAGTATAGGATCAAAGTGGTCAAGGACACTTGCCTTCTTCCTGCTGCTCTGGGAATGGAAAGTCTTGGTCTTGAAAGGTGAGAACCTGCTCTGGGGCTGGTTCTACTCATGCCAATACACATAGCAAAATAAAACAACAATCCATAAGCCATAGTCCACACTTTCACTCATGCAAACCACACATACATACACTATATATGAATTTCCAATTTAAACAAATTCTCTATATTTAATTAATACACTTTTTAGCCACAAGTTTGCATGAAAGATAATTTCCTACTCCAAATAGGTTTTCAGATCTTCTACAAAATCCTAAATTGAAGTTTTTTTGATTTGGAGACCACATCTATCATTTTCTAATTATGCATACCTATTTTCTTATATTTTCAGATTTATTTTCTATGCCTAAAAGTGAACTTTAGTATTAAAATAATAAAACATATCTCCTAAACAGAATATGTTCTGATCTAAAATGTTCAATAAAATATTCTTTGACTTCCTCTCTGATGGAAACCAATTTAAAGTTATTTTTACCCATTTTCAGAATTGTTTTCTAGTCTAGAAATGAATTTCCACCAATAAACAGCAACCTAAATTCCTACAAAAATTTCTTCTGTTCCAATTTCCCAAACAGAACCTTCATAAATTTTTCCTATCCCTTTTTGGTTATTTAGACTCACTTTCCCACAGTTTAAACTTGTTTTATGCCTAAAGGGCATATTTCAGATATAAATTACAAAACAGTAATCTTATTGAGTTTAAAAGTTTGTTTCCTCTCTAAACTCAGATCTTAGATTGTTTCTACAAATTTTCCACTGGGTTAGAATAATTAAACTGATAATATACCATGTTTGAATTTTAAATCCTATTCACATATTCAATTTCCTGAAATTAATAACCCTCAGGGGCTGATGTGCAAATCCACCATACTGTGGGGCCCCATTTCCCAATTTCTAAATTTTTAGGGGTCTAAGTGTGCAAAACATGGAGGTCTTCCCAATTTTTATTAAGTCCAGGGGCTAAAACTGATTTTTAAATGAATTTACATGAATTTCTAAGGGTCCAGGGGCTAGATCAGAAGTTTCCGGGGCTACCTCGTGTTTTCTGAGGTCCCCAGGGGGTAGCGCGTAAGATTCCTGGCCTTTATAACGCGGGGCTGACGTGGGCCATTGTATTTAAAACAGACGGCTCAGATTAGATCGCCGAAGAGGTATGCGCTGATTTAATTTCTGCCGTGCGAATTAAAATAGGCGGCCCACAAGAGGCCACGTCGCTCCTGGCCGGAATCCGCCCGCGCGCGCGGTGGCGCACGGCGGCAGCGGTGTGATCTCGCCGGCGAGGTTGTGGATCTTCATCTACAGACGCTAACACCTGCCCTTTTTGGTAGCAAACGGCAGAGGGGAGGAAGGGGGCCTCACCTCAGTGGTTTTCTTGATCCCTACGTGGCTAAATGGGGTCGGCGGCGAGCTTCAACGGCGATGGTCTTCGGTGCACGTCGAAGTAGCAGTTGGGGCGGTGATCCCTTCGAGCTCTCGGGTCGTGACGCTTCACTAGGGTCTAGAGATGGCACATCGATTATTAGGGTGGATCGAAACCGTGTAATTCGAAGGTTTCACCGGCAAGCGGCGGCGGTACTCACCGGCGAGCGTCGGGTTGGTCGTTTCCGGCGGTGTTTCCCTCCGGGGTCGGCGTCTACAGCTTGTACGCGGTGCTGCGGGGTCACGAGATTGGTTTGACAGAGGGAAGCGGCGATGCCCTCGGGAATTTCTAAACTCAACGGCGGCGGCGCTCACCGGGAGAGAAACTGCTCGTACGAGGGGAGGGCGGCGGGTTCATCTGTTTTTATCAGGGCCGGGAGCACGGGGGTTTGTTGCGATCGAGAAGAACGGAGCGAGGGATTCGGGGTTGGGTCGAGTGCGCAGAATCCGGGGTGGTGAGCGCGATCGTTGCGGAAGAGACGGGGCGGTTAGGGGCGCGCGAGGGGAAAGAGATGACACACGGGCCCCGCGCTTCAGAGAGAGGGAGAGGTGGGGGGGAGCGGGCGCGGGTTTTGGGCCGGCTGAGGTGGGTTTCGGCCCACCGGCTGTTTTTCCTTTTCTTTTTCCTTTTCTTTCTCTGTTTTGATTCAAATTTAAATTCCAGTTTGAATTTGAATTGCTTCACCACATGCAATACGTCCAAAAATTTTTAAATTCCCCTCTTTAGCAGGTTTTGGGTGTTACACGATGTCCAGCAGGAATAACATGCGAAAGCTGAGATAAAACAGCAGATTTATGAGTCAAAGTTTGAGATTTTTTGTTCTTAACTACTGACCTATGAGGTGTTACTTGTGTAGCACGAAAATCAGTAGCTCCGGAGGCAAAAACTGAAGCTCCGGAGGTAAACTTTGAATATTTCTGACTCATAACAGCAGGTTGCATGTTTCAGACATTCGGTTTAGTATGTGCAGTAAATTTTGCATGAGAGTTATAAGATCTAGCTTGTATTCTTTCCTTTTTATGTTGTTTAGCTAGTCTATAACAAAAATCTATGACATGACCATCTCTACCACAATAGGTACAATGAAATTTAACTTTGTGTTCATGTCTAGATGAGCATGCAGTATGCTTATTTGAACCCGAATGTGACAACACTCCTGCAGATTTAAAAACCACTTCTTTTTGTTTAGGAACTGTTTGAATCAAACCACTTCCTAATGATTTTACAATTTTAGGTGGATGTTCCTTAGCATGAGCATGTGAATCAAAACCTAAACCAGTTTTATCATTGCAAGACTTGGAAGAATTCAGCAGCAAGTTTAGATTCTTATTCCCATTACAAAACCGATCTAATGTCCTATGCATGTTATCAAGTTTATTTGATAGATCAAGGCAATTTTCACATGATGTTTTTCCTTTTAATTTGCAATTGGAACAATATTTAACTTCATGAGAACGTAAAGCATTGTTCAATATAGAAATTTCATTCATAGCATCTTGTAGTTTCTTATCAAGATCATTGCAAGTAGAACAATGCAAATCAATTGTAGAACAACAAGCATCTTTCAAGTTTTATAATTAAGTGCAGCAAGTTTTTTGTGTTTTTCGATTTCAATTTCAAGTTTATCAAGTGTGGAGGTGTGTACACTTCTTAGAGAGGACAATTGTTCATATATTAAATCACATGAGGAACAAGAATCATCACTAGGAATCAAGGATTTTAAATGATTAATTTCAGATTCTAGTGACTCAATTTTAACAGCATTGTCTCTAAGCTTTTATCCTTTTTCTTAACAATAATAGTGGCACGAGAAATAGCATCACACATTTCTTCGCAAGTAGGACATACCTCTTCGTTGTCACTGTTGTGTTCTGCATCCTCCATACTTGATTTTGATTTGCCCGCCATGAAGCACAAGTTTGCCAGATCATCTTCATCTTCATCACTTCCAATGTCTACATCACTCGAGCCAAGTTCTTGAAGTGCGGTGATGAAACTGTTTATTAGTTTGCGTCCTGTAAAACCCTTCTTTTTCTTGTTGGTGTTGCCAAAAGAGGAGTTGACTTTATTCTGCTTTTCATCACGGTTAGAAGGACCTGAAAGGTTAGGACAATCTGTACGAAAGTGTCGTGTCTTACCACATTCAAAGCATCGTTGAGATCAGGAGCTTCCTCTCCTTCTAGTTCTCACATTTTGCAATGCTTTTGAGAACCTAGTAGAAAGAAGTACTAGCTCCTCCTCTGGAAACTCCTCAATCTGTTCCAGGATTAGTGAAGACAGCAAAGCAAGTGTATTGCTAGATGATTGGCCGGAGCTAGGCATATCACGTTGTGAGACAAATGCAATAGTCTTATTTGGGTTCTTACGTGATATAATGTCAATTTCATGAGTTTTTAGCTTAGAATAAAGCACATCTAATGTAAGAGTACTCATGACAGTGGATTCACGTATGGATGTTACTTTCATCTCCCAAATTGACATGTCTAATGCACTTAGTAATTGCCTAGCATTTTCAGCATCTAAAAAATTAACATTGACGGTACGCAAGTTGCTGAGAATTTTATTAAAGCGAGCAAAGAGGTCATCAATGAACTCACCAGGTTGCATCTCAAAGCGCATGTATTCTTTCTTGAACATATCCTGTCTTACCTCCTTGATTGTGTTGGATCCTTCATGGTAGTCATAAAGTGCTCTCCACACATCGTACGCCGATCGGAGGTGTGCAACACAGTCGAAGTCGCTCTGAGTTAGTCCTTGTATGATCAAGTTCTGAGCCTTGTTGTTGTTGTCGACATCTCTCATGTTTGTAGCCGTGACTTGGTCGTTTGAAGGCACATCGTAAGTCTTGTAAACCTTTTCCCATATTGCAAAGCCTTGCGCCTGGATGAAAACATCCATGCGTGCCTTCCAAACCTGAAAATCAATACCACTAAACACACAAGGCTCAGCGGAGTATTTCTCTATGATGATTAGTCAAAACACGTGCAAATCACAAAGATTAGGGCAACCTGGCTCTGATACCAATTGTAGGATCGAAGTACACGTGTAAAGCTACCAGAGGGGGTGAATGGTAGATAAAAACTTTTCAGCTGAAGCAACAAAACACCCCTCAGCAGAAAATCGAACTGTTAAAGAAACTATGTGTGCGACTAATCTAAACGTGTTCAACTGTGAAAAAACTAGTATAGATTGTATATAATCAAGTCACGAAGACGTCACAACAAGAATCATTAAAATACATTGAGAGAAACTCAAGTCACGATCGAAATATCGAACAAAGGTCAATCTGTCCTACGCGAGAAAAACAGTTCTGGAATACTGCAAAGAAACTCGTGTAGATCATAAACCACAAATTCAATGACCGTGAAATATTCACAGATTATAGATAATCAAGTTGTGAAGATAACCCAAAAAGAATCACATCAATTGTATCTGTAAAACTCGAGTTATGATAAAACCATCGAAGCAAGGTAGTGCTGAACAGAAATTCGACGAGAAAAACTTGTCTGAAACAAGTCGGACGAACAAGGCACAAACGTGTAAAAGTCCCAAAACATGTAAATAGAAAACTTGAGCTATGAATAAAGTTGATTTTTATATGCAAGAAATGGGACTTACAAAAACTTTTGTGTTACTCATGAAAGTGTTGGCATGTGCAATAAAACTCTAAATTCAGTTTGAACTAAGAGGGTCACTTACAAAAAGAGGAGGGCCATCTGCAAAAAGGAAAATGCAAACTGATGTTTGAGAAGCTGTAATTGCAATAGCCAACTCAAAGATCAAAGGATGTATTTGAGTTTCTCAGGTCCAGATTATGAGGGAGCCAAATTTTGAGCAAATTTGGGGGTACTTTGATATGAATATCAAAGGAACTTGTGAATTCCATCCAAATTTGAATTTAAATTTGAAACTGTGGCACAAATTGTCAAATGACAAATTGGCTTTTGAATTTGGACCCCTCACAGCTGAATTTGCAAGGTGTCAAAAGTTGGAGATCTTTCGGTGCTGAGGGGGGACTGTGGGCCCCAGATGTCATTGAGAGGAGAGATCAAAACTTACTGCCTAAGTCTTTCTCTCGGGTAACACACGAGCGCGATCACCGCGCGGGCGCCACCGAGGCTAACCCGAAGCCACCGCCCTCGCGCGCTGGCGACCAGCTTACCACCTCCCTCCCTACCTCGGCGTGATCTTTTTCCTCCGAACCGAGCCAACGGTGTTTCTCTTCTCCTCCTCGTGCCCGATAAACCCAGAGCTCGCCGCCGCTTCGGGTCTGACCGGAAGTGCATGCAAAACCAGCGCGCAGCACTGTCTGAGCCGCAAAACGGCAAGGCCTGATCGTCCTCCACTCCCTCAGCGCAAGAGCAGTACGGTTCCGGCCTCCCTTCCCTAGCCAAGCTCGTTTCCGCGGCAACCGAACTGCACAGCAGCTCGTCGCTCCCGTGGACAGCAGAGTCTAGCGCCTTTCATGGCCAAGCAAGGACGTTCCCGGACATGCCAGCGAGCCCTGCTGCTTCCACCCAAACCACAAGGCAAGCCGTGAACCACCGAGCGAGAATTCGGAAAAACTTCGCCGGCGGCCACCGGGCGACGTTCTGGTATGAATTCTCCAAATTCTCACTCCCTTCTCGTCTTTAGGTCACTAAACAGTAGTCAAAGGACCTAGACTCGAGGACGACCCGATCCCCTCCCCAATCATGGCTTGAAACCCCATATTAGCAGATCATTTTGAAGTTTCCGAGCGGCGATCATGGTGGGGACCCTCGGGCGCACGGTGAACCCCCACTTGCCGCCGTTTCCGAGCCATGTTGATGCCATGCCGAGCTAGCCCACCCTCTGATGGTACTTTTAGGTGGTTCAGTTGAGCTGTTAGCGGGCTACAGGGGTCCGGGCGACGGTGCCGATCATCACCGAAGGCCGCGGCTCGTCGCCGGCCTACTTCCGGCCACCGGCAGCCCGAGCCAACCCCGTAGACGTGTTTCCCGACCCTGAAACCCCCCGGGCGGCGAGTAGCAGGCCGTGGGATGGACGGAAAGTCAAGTCCGGTGAAGTCAGCACCGCGCCGGCGAGGGGGGTGGAGTGCGCGGGAAAAAGGGGGGCGGGAGGAAGAAGAAGCTGCTGGCCCCACTGGTCAGTGGCCGTGGCGGTCGACTGGGATTTGCTGCGGCCACCCGATCTGCTGCGGCTACAGACTGGGCAGCTGTGGTCCGTGGTGTGGCTACAGCGAGGGACTGACACGTGTGCCTGTCAGAGTTTAAACTGTTTCCAATTCAGTTTGAATTACAAATTCAGCTCAAACTTTGGAATTGCATAACTTTTGCTAGGGAGCTCCAAAATTAGTGATTCAAATTGTATTGGATTCAGGATGAAAAACTCTATCCAAATATGCAACCCAAATTGCATGAAAACCAATAGAAAATTCTGGAGAATTCTTTAAAGCTTTTCAGCAAAAGAATTTTAGAGGGAGTTTGGTTCATCCAAAATTCCACAAATTTTGCCAGGATATTCTTTAGGATATTAGGAGACACCTGTAAAAGTTTAAGCTCATTTGGGGTTGATTTAATGAGGGTAATTCTGATTTCAAGTTTCTGTATTCAAATGAATACAGAAACATTTTCAGAGAATTTCCAAAACTTGGAAATTCAGTTCTAGGCATTCCTTAGCTCCAAAAATCCTAGGAAAATTCAGACATACTCCCTGAGCTATGTATGAAATTATGTTTCACTTGGATCTGCATGAAAGTGTAAGTTTAATCAGAATTAATTCCTTTATGCCTAAATGCTTAGGGAATTGTTCTGGGTGATCTATTCAATGAAACATTCTGAATTTTGGTCCAGAGGACTTTCTTGTGACAAGGAACTCACAAGAAAATTTCCAGCTCCATTGGAGTCCTGGATAATTATGTCCTGTTCAACCTTATTAGCTGATCCCCACCCAAGTGATGAAACCCCACTCATCACTTGATGATAGTGCTTAAACACAAACCCAAACCACTAGCACCAGTTTCATTTTAAATTCTTAAACAAAGTTCCAGTTTCAAACTTGTCTTTAGCACTTGTTAGCAAAAGGACTTATAATTAAACATGTATGCATATTCATAATGTGTAGTGGTTAAACGTGGATGAGTGAAGATTTGATCAAGGAGCAAGACGGCAGGGATTAAGCTTCAAGTCATCATCAGCAACTAACTTCATCTTATCTGACTTTAGTCACCTGCAAAACCAAGGCAAGCCCCGGTTTGCACTTAAGTTGTTTTTAAAGTTTTCCCTTTGTTCACTACTATTGGTCAAGGTTTGTATGTGCATTAGGTCAAGGATGTGTGATACTCCACTTGCATAACCAAACATGAACCCTGAGGTCAAGGGTAGAATTGTGTCATCGCTGTAGAATAAGGCCGTGCTAAATAGGCTAGGACAGCCGGTAGAAGACGAGTAGTTGGAATCTACTCGCGAGCTTTGTTCCAGGACCACATAAGTGGGGTTGGAAAGGGGAGCAAACTAAAGTTTACGTTTCTAAAGATGAGACCGGGCAGAGGGGTTAGACAGCGACAAGACGAGGTCTTGTTCGAGTAGCTCTGCCCGTGTCGGTCAAGGACCGAAGCGTATGCGGCCCTGGGAGCAAGTATTGAGTTGTGTACCGGATGCTTACTGAGATATGGGAACCAGGAAACCGATGTACCGGGTTCACTGGATTGTAGAGGTATACCACATCATCTCGTTAGACCAATGAGCCCGAGACGGCGCGACCGGTTCTACAGTTTAGTGGCCTGAGAAAGGTTGCCACATACGACATAATGAAGGACGCCAGAGTTGGGTCTTCAGAGGCGGGCGTATGTGTCGAGTTATCCGGGTAGTGTTTGATTCGAATCACCATCCCTCGTGGTTATGAGTACCGCTTGCTCACTTCGCTGTGACGTAGTAATCAAGTTGTGTGGGAATAGTTTGCAAAGTTTTAAATGCTGTTATGCTAATTATAATTTGCATGAAAACCGTGTTTGAAGTAGAGATAGAGCAAACTAAATTTATTTTTCACCTTGGGACAAGTAACATTGGAATGAAGCGTTTCTTGTTTGATTGTGGAGTTCCAATGTTGCTGGGCGCAAGGTCACTACTATTACGGCTAAAATCTGAAAGTTAAGGATGAACTCGTAGGCGAGTCTTTTCGCAAATGACAGGCTTAAGTCTCAGGGTACTTTCATGTAGAGTTTCATGTCTTAGGAGAGACGGTTAAGTCTTGCTGAGCCTTTGTGCTCACTCTTGCTACATAAGTGGTTTTGCAGGTAAACATCAACGCTATAAAGAAGGTTGTCCGGTGAGACTCGGGAACTTCCGAGTCATGTCACACTTGGAGAACCTAGCCGCTGCCATGTCTTCGTGTTGCTAGCGAGAGGAGTCCGCAGGCTGGATCTCTTCTCGAGTGCTTCTTAGATATTCATCATGAGCTGTTTATAGACTTCCGCTGTAGCTATTTCGTGTAAATTATTTACAAAGAATAATTGTAAGCTTCCGCTTTTGATTTATGTAATACTGTGTTCCTTATATGTGTGCTGTTGGGTGCCGCATAACACGGCACCACCCAATGCGATTCCTCGGGTGAGGCGGCACGGCCCCGTGATGGAGGTCGGGCCCTCTCAGCGTGGTATCAGAGCCGCATTGGTAATAGCACACGGAATAAGGGTCGTATTACGAAAAAAACTTAGGATACGGTGAGGAAACGGTATTAGGCCCACATAAGGACTACAGTAGTATAGTTACTTAAAAGTGGTATGACTAACCTACTTGTTATAATTCTGAAATTTTGATTATGTAACGACGCACCGCGCGGGCGCCACCGAGGCTATCCCGAAGCCACCGCCTCACCCGCCGTTGCGCACTGGCGACCAGCTTACCGCCTCCCTCCCTACCTCGGTGTGATCTTTTTCCTCTGAACCGAGCCAACGGTGTTTCTCTTCTCCTCCTCGTGCCCGATAAACCCAGAGCTCGCCGCCGCTTCGGGTCTGACCGGAAGTGCATGCAAAACCAGCGCGCAGCACTGTCTGAGCCGCAAAACAGCAAGGCCTGATCGTCCTCCACTCCCTCAGCGCAAGAGCAGTCCGGTTCCGGCCTCCCTTCCCTAGCCAAGCTCGTTTCCGTGGCAACAGAACTGCACAGCAGCTCGTCGCTCCCGTGGACAGCGGAGTCTAGCGCCTTTCACGGCCAAGCAAGGACGTTCCCAGACGCGCCAGCGAGCCCTGCTGCTTCCACCCAAACCACAAGGCAAGCCGTGAACCACCGAGCGAGAATTCGGAAAAACTTCGCCGGCGGCCACCAGGCGACGTTCTGGTATGAATTCTCCAAATTCTCACCCCCTTCTCGTCTTTAGGTCACTAAACTGTGCTCAAAGGACCTATACTCGAGAACGACCCGATCCCCTCCCCAATCATGGCTTGAAACCCCATATTAGCAGATCATTTTGAAGTTTCCGAGCGGCGATCATGGCGGGGACCCTCGGGCGCACGGTGAACCCCCACTTGCTGCTGTTTCTGAGCCACGTTGATGCCATGCCGAGCTAGCCCACCCTCTGCTGGTACTTTTAGGTGGTTCAGTTGAGCTGTTAGCGGGCTACAGGTCGGGCGACGGTGCCGATCATCACCGAAGGCCACGGCTCGTCGCTGGCCTACTTCCGGCCACCGGCAGCCCGAGCCAACCTTGTAGATGTGTTTCCCGACCCTGAAAACCCCCGGTGGCGAGTAGCAGGCCGTGGGATGGCCGGAAAGTCAAGCACCGCACCGGCGAGGGGGGTGGAGCGCGCGGGAAAAAGGGGGGCGGGAGGAAGAAGAAGCTGCTGGCCCCACTGGTCAGTGGCCGTGGCGGAAGACTGGGATTTGCTGCGGCCAACCGATCTGCTGCGGCTACAGATTGGGCAGCTGTGGTCCGTGGTGTGGCTACAGCGAGGGACTGACACGTGTGCCGGTCAGAGTTTAAACTGTTTCCAATTCAGTTTGAATTACAAATTCAGCTCAAACTTTGGAATTGCATAACTTTTGCTAGGGAGCTCCAAAATTAGTGATTCAAATTGGGTTGGATTCAGGATGAAAAGCTCTATCCAAATATGCAACCCAATTTGCATTACAACCCATAGAAAATTCTCGAAAATTCTTTAAATCTTTTCAGCAAAATAATTTTAGAGCGAGTTTGGTTCATCCAAAATTCCCCAAATTTTGCCAGGATATTCTTTAGGATATTAGGAGACACCAGTAAAAGTTTCAGCTCATTTGGGGTTGATTTAATGAGGGTAATTCCGATTTCAAGTTTCTGTATTCAAATGAATACAGAAACATTTTCAGAGAATTTCCAAAACTTGGAGCCCTGGATCATTATGTCCTGTTCAACCTTATTAGTTGATCCCCACCCAAGTGATGAAACCCCACTCATCACTTGATGATAGTGCTTAAACACAAACCCAAACCACTAGCACCAGTTTCATTTTAAATTCTTAAACAAAGTTCCAGTTCAAACTTGTCTTTAGCACTTGTTAGCAAAAGGACTTATAATTAAACATGTATGCATATTCATAACGTGTAGTGGTTAAACGTGGATGAGTGAAGATTTGATCAAGGAGCAAGACGGCAGGGATTAAGCTTCAAGTCATCATCAGCAACTAACTTCATCTTATCTGACTTTAGTCACCTGCAAAACCAAGGCAAGCCCCGGTTTGCACTTAAGTTGTTTTTAAAGTTTTCCCTTTGTTCACTACTATTGGTCAAGGTTTGTATGTGCATTAGGTCAAGGATGTGTGATACTCCACTTGCATAACCAAACATGAACCCTGAGGTCAAGGGTAGAATTGTGTCATCGCTGTAGAATAAGGCCGTGCTAAATAGGCTAGGACAGCCGGTAGAAGACGAGTAGTTGGAATCTACTCGCGAGCTTTGTTCCAGGACCACATAAGTGGGGTTGGAAAGGGGAGCAAACTAAAGTTTACGTTTCTAAAGATGAGACCGGGCAGAGGGCTTAGACACCGACAAGACGAGGTCTTGTTCGAGTAGCTCTGCCCGTGTCGGTCAAGGACCGAAGCGTATGCGGCCCTGGGAGCAAGTATTGAGTTGTGTACCGGATGCTTACTGATATATGGGAACCAGGAAACCGATGTGCCGGGTTCACTGGATTGTAGAGGCATACCACATCATCTCGTTAGACCTATGAGCCCGAGACGGCGCGACCGGTTCTACAGTTTAGTGGCCTGAGAAAGGTTGCCACATACGACGTAATGAAGGACGCCAGAGTTGGGTCTTCAGAGGCGGGCGTATGTGTCGAGTTATCCGGGTAGTGTTTGATTCGAATCACCATCCCTCGTTGTTATGTGTACCGCTTGCTCACTGCGCTGTGACGTAGTAATCAAGTTGTGTGGGAATAGTTTGCAAAATTTTAAATGCTGTTATGCTAATTATAATTTGCATGAAAACCGTGTTTGAATTAGAGATAGAGCAAACTAAATTTATTTTTCACCTTGGGACAAGTAACATTGGAATGAAGCGTTTCTTGTTTGATTGTGGAGTTCCAATGTTGCTGGGCGCAAGGTCACTACTATTACGGCTAAAATCTGAAAGTTAAGGATGAACTCGTAGGCGAGTCTTTTCGCAAATGACAGGCTTAAGTCTCAGGGTACTTTCATGTAGAGTTTCATGTCTTAGGAGAGACGGTTAAGTCTTGCTGAGCCTTTGTGCTCACTCTTGCTACATAAGTGGTTTTGCAGGTAAACATCAACGCTATAAAGAAGGTTGTCCGGTGAGACTCGGGAACTTCCGAGTCATGTCACACTTGGAGAACCTAGACGCTGCCATGTCTTCGTGTTGCTAGCGAGAGGAGTCCGCAGGCTGGATCTCTTCTTGAGTGCTTCTTAGATATTCATCATGAGCTGTTTATAGACTTCCGCTGTAGCTATTTCGTGTAAATTATTTACAAAGAATAATTGTAAGCTTCCGCTTTTGATTTATGTAATACTGTGTTCCTTATATGTGTGCTATTGGGTGCCGCATAACACGGCACCACCCAATGCGATTCCTCGGGCGAGGCGGCACGGCCCCGTGATGGAGGTCGGGTCCTCTCAGCGTGGTATCAGAGCCGCATTGGTAATAGCACACGGAATAAGGGTCGTATTACGAAAAAAACTTAGGATACGGTGAGGAAATGGTATTAGGCCCACATAAGGACTACAGTAGTATAGTTACTTAAAAGTGGTATGACTAACCTACTTGTTATAATTCTGAAATTTTGATTATGTAACGACGCACCTACATTCAGGTAAGCATGGTAAGGAACGCCACCGAAAGCGGATCAATTTCGGGTACACGTGTGTGAGAGATCGTCTTAGTGCCACTGATAACATGAATATGCCGGTATAATCCGGGTAGGATTTTCTTTTGGTGAGGTAACGTAGTACCGACACGCTTCTTACGGTGCATCGACACCGTACTAAACATCTGATCCTCTTCCCTATGAAGAAATGATTCATGAACTAACTTTCAACTAAAACTGGAAGTTTGAAACAAATATTTGTTACTGAACTCTTATTTTGAGCTAAGACTCAAATGAGAGTATAACTAGGTGTCAAAGTTTTCAAAAACAGAGTGCTCTGTTTCCGGCAGAAATTCTTGCTGGACTTTGACAGAGCATAACTCTGAGTAGCTTTAACCAATTAAGGTGTGTGATACAGTTCTGGAAAGATCTTTAAGTTCTCTACAACTTCTTTGTAGACCGCCAGAGCAAAATCACAAGTTAAGTTGGTGAGAAGTCCAGTTGAAGGGAAACTGTTCAGAACCAGGACAGTAGCAAAAACCTCTCTGGACCTTTCTGTTTTTAAGCCATAACTTCCTGTAGAAAAATCCTTAAGGAGCACATAAGTACTTGTTGGAAAGCTACTGAAGTTTACTAAAACTTTGGTATTGAACTCAAGTCTAGAATCTGTTGATAACTTGAGTAAAATTTGGAGTTTGTGTGAGCTGGTCAGGGTAGTCCCGCTGATTAGCTTAGCGTACATAAGATTTGTTTAAACATGAATGTGGTTATGCTTTCATAAAGTTCATGACATGTTCATGTTTTACTTATCTTTACTTACTACTGAGATAGAATTTTGATTGACTCAAAATTTTGTTTCGTGCAGTATGGTACGTACACATTCTCAAATGGAGCTTGGAGGTTCAAGTCGAGGTGGGAATGACTCGACTTCATCACAAGAGCCATCGCCAACCGGATTGGCTGAAATTATGGCGAAGATGAATGAAACTCTCCAAACTCTAGTTCAGCAAGGCATAGATCGAGAAGCTCAACGTCACATGCTAACCCAGAGCACGTATCTGGATTTCTTGGCGACACAACCGCTGGTATTCTCCGAGGCGGCTGACCATTGTGAAGCAAATCACTGGTTACGTGTCCTTGAGTCCAAGTTTGGGTTGATCCAATGTGATGAATTCTCGAAGACTCTATATGCCGCTCAGCAGCTTCATGGCTTTGCTGGAGCATGGTGGGCAGAGTACCTTGCTGTCCAACCAGTAGGGCATCGTGTCACCTGGGCAGAGTTCCAGGCTGCATTTCGTGCTCGTTTCATCCCTGCGGGCATAATGCAAACCAGTCTGGATGAGTTCTGGAGTCTGAAGCAAGGGGACATGAGTGTTATTGAGTATGTGAAGGAATTCAATCGCTTAGCTCAATATGTCCCTGACTATGTGAAATCACCATCCATGAGGGGTTATCATTTTTATCGAGGGCTGACTGCTAGGCTGCGATGTGAATTGGCTCAAGTTAGCCAAGAAAATTTTGATGAGTTCGTGAGCTGTGCTATTGCTCAAGAATATTATTCCAACCTTTACCTCAAAGAAAAGAGGGAGAGGGACTCATGACAAGATGAAGACAATCGTCTACCTCAGAAGTATCGGTTGGTAATCCGTTCACCTTCCGGTCGAGAGATTCCACAAGAGGTGCAATCATTCTGAGAGTGTGACGACTCTTCTACTCCACAGAGGTCTTCTTCACCTCCACCGCAGCAGCAACTTATTTCTTATGCACCTCAGTATCCACAAGGTGCACTAGAATATTATTACCCTCATGAGGCTGAAGATGAACAAGGCGATTTCTCCGCTTAACCAAGTGCTGTCCCACTTCATGTTGACAACGAGCTCAACGTCAATGAAGAAACTGAACCGAGCAGTAACATTGTGTCTGCGGTTCCAGCACCAAAGGGTGATCTTGGACAGCCAAGAAAAGCTAATACAAAGTGGGGACAGTTAATTATGTGTCAGTCGATGATCTGCCAAAGGGAGGACCTGTCCTTGCCGGCAGGTTCACCTTAAATGACAAGCCGGTTATCATTTTATTCGACTCTTGTGCAACACATAACTTCATTAGCCGGGCAACGGTAATCCGGGATCAGATCTCCACCACTGTCACAAAAGGTTCATACCTTATTCATTCGGCAGGTGGAGACATATCCACTAATGAAGTCGTCTCTCGAGCACCACTCTGCTCGGGTGGAAAAATTTATCCTACCACCCTCATCATTCTCGAAGACCAGGGAATCAATGCCATATTGGAAATATCATGGTTGACCTTCCATAAGGCTGTTTTGGACATCGAGAACAGGAGTGTTCACTTGGACTCTCCACTTCACGGGCGTCAAACGTTGTACCTCGGCGAAGCGGTTTCCAAAGAACCGGAAGTATGTAATGTCGAGGCTTGCAAGTTAGAAGACATTCCGGTAGTCCGTGAATATCCGGACGTGTTTCCCGAAGATCTTCTAGGCTTACCACCTGAGCGCGAGGTGGAATTCAAAAAAGAGTTGATACTGGGAACCACGCCGATCTCTCGGAGACCATACAAAATGGCTCCGAATGAATTAGCAGAATTGAAGGAGCAACTCAAAGATCTGATGGACAAGGGGTTTATTCATCCAAGTTCATCACCATGGGGTTTCTCAGCTTTGTTTGTGAAGAAGAAGGATGAGATGCTGAGGCTATGCGTCGACTATCGTCCTTTGAATGCTGTGACGATAAAGAACAAGTATCCACTACCAAGAATTGATATCCTCTTCGATCAGCTAGTGGGTGCTAAAGTCTTCTCTAAGATGGACTTAAGGTCGGGGTATCATCAAATTAAGATCCGAGCGGAAGATATCCCGAAAACAGCATTCTCGACAAGGTATGGACTCTATGAGTATCTTGTCATGTCATTTGGGTTGACCAATGCTCCGGCCCACTTTATGTATCTTATGAACTCGGTGTTCATGCCGGAGCTGGATCAGTTCATCGTGGTCTTCATCGACGATATCTTGGTCTACTCCAAATCTGAAGAAGAACACGCTAAACATTTGCATATTGTGCTCCAAGGACTGAGAGATCACAAGCTCTATGCAAAGTTTAGTAAATGTGAATTCTGGATCAACCAAGTGCCATTTCTTGGACACATTATTTCAGCAGAAGGCATTGCTGTTGATCCCAGGAAGATTGAGCAAGTGCTGAAGTGGAAGTCTCCAACATCAGTCCATGAAGTTCGTAGCTTCTTGGGTTTGGCAGGATATTATCGAAGGTTCATCCCGAGCTTCTCAAAAATCTCCAAACCTATGACTGAGCTACTGAAAAAGGGCATCAAATATGATTGGAGCAAGCCATGTGAGGAAGCTTTTCAAGCGTTGGTGAAACACCTCACAACAGCCCCGGTTTTAGCTCAACCGGATACAACCAAGCTTTTTGATGTTTATTGTGATGCGTCGGGCATCGGGCTTGGTTGTGTACTCATGCAAGGCGGACGCGTGGTCGCATATGGATCACGGCAGTTACGGAATCATGAGCAACATTATCCAACCCATGATCTCGAGCTTGCTGCCGTGGTACTAGCTTTGAAGATGTGGAGACATTACCTATTGGAAAATCTGGTTCATCTCTGCACCGACCACAAAAGTTTGAAGTACATATTCACTCAAAAGGAGTTGAATATGCGGCAACGGCGATGGTTGGAGCTGATCAAGGACTATGAGATTGAAATTCATTATCATCCGGGCAAGGTAAATGTGGTTGCCGATGCACTCAGCCGGAAGTTCCATATTTATAACCTAACCATCACGCCGATAGAAGAGGAAGAACCAAGTCTTTACTTGGTTCCATTTGGAGCTCTGCGTAACCTAGCCCTCATACCCACAATAAAAGAGGAGGTTATGGCGGCTCAAAAGAAAGACAAGGGCATGGCTCATATCAGAAGGAGATTGAAGAACGGGGAAATGAAATGTTTCCGGTTAGATGATGAAGACACTCTATGGTTCAAGGACCGGATAGTCGTACCCCGTGATATGAAGCTGCGGAAGAAAATTTTGGATGAGGCTCACTTATCCACATTTTCTATTCATCCGGGTAGCAACAAGATGTACCAAGAATTGAAGACTAAATTCTGGTGGACCCGGATGAAGAGAGAAGTTGCTAAATACGTATCAGAATGTAATACGTGTCGGCGAGTTAAAGCCGACCACATGAAGAAAGCGGTAACCCTACAACCGCTAAGTGTTCCGGCATGGAAGTGGGAGGATATTAGTATGGACTTTATTGTTGGACTACCTCTCACGGCTAATAAGCATGATTCGATTTGGGTAATCGTGGATCGGTTAACCAAATCAGCATGCTTCATTCCAGTGCGTACCAAATACAGCGCCAAGAAGTATGCGGAGTTGTACATAGCACGAATATTTTGCTTGTATGGAGTTCCCCGTACCATTGTCTCCGACAGAGGATCGTTGTTCGTGTCCCGCTTCTGGGAACAGCTACACACATCCTTGGGAACTAAATTGGTTCGAAGCTCCGCGTATCACCCTCAAACCGATGGGCAAACTGAGAGGGTGAATCAAATACTTGAAGATATGCTGAGAGCATGTGCCATTCATCACGGTAAGAGCTGGGATGATCACTTACCGTTGGCGGAGTTCTCATATAACAACGGGTATCAATCAAGTATCAAAATGGCGCCTTATGAAGCTCTCTATGGCCGGAAGTGCCGCACACCCTTGAACTGGTGTGAATCTGGTGAGAGGGTGATTTACGGGATTGACCTCGTAAATGAAGCGGAAGAGCGGGTAAGGCTTATTCAAGCAAATCTGAAAGCCGCTCAGTCCAGACAAAAGAGCTATGCAGATAGGAGACGTCGTCCTCTGGATTTCCATGTTGGGGACCATGTATATCTCCGTGTATCTCCGATGAAGGGCATTCACCGATTTGGAGTGAAAGGAAAATTAGCTCCACGTTTTATCGGTCCCTTCATTGTCATTGAAAGGTGTGGACCCGTGGCATACCGTTTGGAGCTGCCGGCAACCTTAGCCGGAGTTCATAACGTCTTCCACATATCTCAGTTGCGGAAGTGTTTAAAAGCTCCAACGGAGGTTCTCACGGGAGACATAGCAGATTTGAAGCCGGACCTCACTTATGTTGAGCGACCAACCCGGATAATTGATGAAAAGACTCGCGAAACCAGAAATCGGACGCTGCGATTTTTCAAGGTGCTATGGGAAAATCACACGTCCGACGAAGTACATGGGAAAGCGAGGAGTATTTGCACTTAATCATCCGGAGTTGTTAGAGGCTTATATGTAGTAGTTGTCCTCTCCACCTTGTCCTTAATCATGAATCTCGGGACGAGATTCTTTTTAAGGGGGGAGGAATGTAAAAGTCCCAAAACTTGTAAATAGAAAACTTGAGCTATGAATAAAGTTGAGTTTATATGCAAGAAATGGGACTTACAAAAACTTTTGTGTTACTAATGAAAGTGTTGGCATGTGCAATAAAACTCTAAATTCAGTTTGAACTAAGAGGGTCACTTCCAAAAAGAGGAGGGCCATCTCCAAAAAGGAAAATGCAAACTGCTGTTTGAGAAGCTGTAATTGCAATAGCCAACTCAAAGATCAAAGGATGTATTTGAGTTTCTCAGGTCCAAATTATGAGGGAGCCAAGTTTTGAGCAAATTTGGGGGTGCTTTGATATGAATATCAAAGGAACTTGTGAATTCCATCCGAATTTGAATTTAAATTTGAAACTGTGGCACAAATTGTCAAATGGCAAATTGGCTTTTGAATTTGGACCCCTCACAGCTGAATTTGCAAGGTGTCAAAAGTTGGAGATCTTTTGGTGCTGAGGGGGGCTGTGGGCCCCAGATGTCATTGAGAGGAGAGATCAAAACTTACTGCCTAAGTCTTGCTCTCGGGTAACGCACGAGCGCGATCACCGCGCGGGCGCCACCGAGGCTATCCCGAAGCCACCGCCTCACCCGCCGTTGCGCACTGGCGACCAGCTTACCGCCTCCCTCCCTACCTCGGTGTGATCTTTTTCCTCTGAACCGAGCCAACGGTGTTTCTCTTCTCCTCCTCGTGCCCGATAAACCCAGAGCTCGCCGCCGCTTCGGGTCTGACCGGAAGTGCATGCAAAACCAGCGCGCAGCACTGTCTGAGCCGCAAAACAGCAAGGCCTGATCGTCCTCCACTCCCTCAGCGCAAGAGCAGTCCGGTTCCGGCCTCCCTTCCCTAGCCAAGCTCGTTTCCGTGGCAACAGAACTGCACAGCAGCTCGTCGCTCCCGTGGACAGTGGCGGGAGGAAGAAGAAGCTGCTGGCCCCACTGGTCAGTGGCCGTGGCGGATGACTGGGATTTGCTGCGGCCAACCGATCTGCTGCGGCTACAGATTGGGCAGCTGTGGTCCGTGGTGTGACTACAGCGAGGGACTGACACGTGTGCCGGTCAGAGTTTAAACTGTTTCCAATTCAGTTTGAATTACAAATTCAGCTCAAACTTTGGAATTGCATAACTTTTGCTAGGGAGCTCCAAAATTAGTGATTCAAATTGGGTTGGATTCAGGATGAAAAACTCTATCCAAATATGCAACCCAATTTGCATGAAAACCCATAGAAAATTCTCGAAAATCCTTTAAAGCTTTTCAGCAAAAGAATTTTAGAGGGAGTTTGGTTCATCCAAAATTCCCCAAATTTTGCCAGGATATTCTTTAGGATATTAGGAGACACCAGTAAAAGTTTCAGCTCATTTGGGGTTGATTTAATGAGGGTAATTCTGATTTCAAGTTTCTGTATTCAAATGAATACAGAAACATTTTCAGAGAATTTCCAAAACTTGGAAATTCAGTTCTAGGCATTCCTTAGCTCCAAAAATCCTAGGAAAATTCAGACATACTCCCTGAGCTATGTATGAAATTATGGTTCACTTGGATCTGCATGAAAGTGCAAGTTTAATCAGAATTAATTCCTTTATGCCTAAATGCTTAGGGAATTGTTCTGGGTGACCTATTCAATGAAACATTCTGAATTTTGGTCCAGAGGACTTTCTTGTGACAAGGAACTCACAAGAAAATTTCCAGCTCCATTGGAGCCCTGGATCATTATGTCCTGTTCAACCTTATTAGTTGATCCCCACCCAAGTGATGAAACCCCACTCATCACTTGATGATAGTGCTTAAACACAAACCCAAACCACTAGCACTAGTTTCATTTTAAATTCTTAAACAAAGTTCCAGTTCAAACTTGTCTTTAGCACTTTTTAGCAAAAGGACTTATAATTAAACATGTATGCATATTCATAACGTGTAGTGGTTAAACGTGGATGAGTGAAGATTTGATCAAGGAGCAAGATGGCAGGGATTAAGCTTCAAGTCATCATCAGCAACTAACTTCATCTTATCTGACTTTAGTCACCTGCAAAACCAAGGCAAGCCCCGGTTTGCACTTAAGTTGTTTTTAAAGTTTTCCCTTTGTTCACTACTATTGGTCAAGGTTTGTATGTGCATTAGGTTAAGGATGTTTGATACTCCACTTGCATAACCAAACATGAACCCTGAGGTCAAGGGTAGAATTGTGTCAGGGCTGTAGAATAAGGCCGTGCTAAATAGGCTAGGACAGCCGGTAGAAGACGAGTAGTTGGAATCTACTCGTGAGCTTTGTTCCAGGACCACATAAGTGGGGTTGGAAAGGGGATCAAACTAAAGTTTACGTTTCTAAAGATGAGACCGGGCAGAGGGGTTAGACAGCGACAAGACGAGTTCTTGGTCGAGTAGCTCTGCCCGTGTCGGTCAAGGACCGAAGCGTATGCGGCCCTGGGAGCAAGTATTGAGTTGTGTACCGGATGCTTACTGATATATGGGAACCAGGAAACCGATGTACCGGGTTCACTGGATTGTAGAGGCATACCACATCGTCTCGTTAGACCTATGAGCCCGAGACAGCGCGACCGGTTCTACAGTTTAGTGGCCTGAGAAAGGTTGCCACATACGACGTAATGAAGGACGCCATAGTTGGGTCTTCAGAGGCGGGCGTATGTGTCGAGTTATCCGGGTAGTGTTTGATTCGAATCACCCTCCCTCGCGGTTATGAGTACCGCTTGCTCACTGCGCTGTGACGTAGTAATCAAGTTGTGTGGGAATAGTTTGCAAAGTTTTAAATGCTGTTATGCTAATTATAATTTGCATGAAAACCGTGTTTGAAGTAGAGATAGAGCAAACTAAATTTATTTTTCACCTTGGGACAAGTAACATTGGAATGAAGCGTTTCTTGTTTGATTGTGGAGTTCCAATGTTGCTAGGCGCAAGGTCACTACTATTACGGCTAAAATCTGAAAGTTAAGGATGAACTCGTAGGCGAGTCTTTTCGCAAATGACAGGCTTAAGTCTCAGGGTACTTTCATGTAGAATTTCATGTCTTAGGAGAGACGGTTAAGTCTTGCTGAGCCTTTGTGCTCACTCTTGCTATATAAGTGGTTTTGCAGGTAAACATCAACGCTATAAAGAAGGTTGTCCGGTGAGACTCGGGAACTTCTGAGTCATGTTACACTTGGAGAACCTAGCCGCTGCCATGTCTTCGTGTTGCTAGCGAGAGGAGTCCGCGGGCTGGATTTCTTCTCGAGTGCTTCTTAGATATTCATCGTGAGCTGTTTATAGACTTCCGCTGTAGCTATTTCGTGTAAATTATTTACAAAGAATAATTGTAAGCTTCCGCTTTTGATTTATGTAATAATGTGTTCCTTATATGTGTGCTGTTGGGTGCCGCATAACACGGCACCACCCAATGCAACTCCTCGGGCGAGGCGGCACGACCCCGTGATGGAAGTCGGGCCCTCTCAAAACGTTCCTTTAGAATATGAATTTTATTTATCAAAACACAAGAGGAACAGCCCCAAAGTCGTGCACACACGAGCCTTGGCCTCCCTTGCTTATATAACCAGCCCTAAGGCCAACCCAATTTAAACTAGGAATCCTACTCCTACTTGGATTCAAACTGTAACTTTCCAATACTGCTCAAGACTCTTATACACGCAGATAGAAGCAATCTTAAGACTTCCAAACACCTTAGTAACGTCCCAAACATTTCTAAAACAACTCAAATTCGTGACCCACACGAAATCCTATCATAACCAACTCAAAACTTTCCATATTTGATTCAAACACGACTCAGCCGCAGCCTGAGTCCATAACCTAGTCGGTTGAACCTTTTTGACCAATTCTTTACGTCCACATCTCTTCATCACACCTTGGAACCAGGTAGCCACGTCTATGCACTCCTTGTACACGTGCAAACATCTTCCAACGACGTCCAAGATACCTTCATATGCATTGTTCTTGATTCAAACATACTGCGCAACCTCCCGATCAACTCAACCACAATTCCTCCCGAACTTGGTTGTTGAACCTCATCTTCTCCCTAAGACTAGTTCAATGGATCCCGTCACCAGCCATGTCTTGAACTCAAGCAACACCTGCACATGAATAAACAACCAATACTTCCGAGCACAAGTCCTCGACTTGACTCTCGTTAGTTCCGAAACTACAACATCTTACGTGAGCACCTCACATAAGCATGTTGTAAACCATAGCAAAATGATATCAGCCATAACCACAAAAACACACCAAAAACTTAGTAGAATAATACTAAGCAAACTTTCCATAAGAGTAAAGCAAGTTCGAAACATTGCAAGTTAAAAGTAGAACCATTGCAATCAAGCTCTGAACCTTACCAAAGCTAACCGGACCTTAAACCGGAGCTTACCAAAGCTAGTCGGACCTAGCACCGGAGCTAGCAAAAACAAGTCGGACCTAACGTCGGACCTATCGTCGGACCTTGCAGGAGCTCGGACCTAGAGTCAGACCTTGTTAAAAAGGTGTTTTGGTAGTATTCAAAACTTTTATCGTCAAAGCCAATGTATTCAGCACACATAGGTCTCACACGGAGCGCTCCTCAACAGGGAGGTCCGACCCGAAGCCAAGTCATACGTGGCAGCATCGGACCTTGCCTCAGCGGGGAGGCTAGGCCCGGGGCTAATGGCACGTGGCGGCTCCGGAGCCCTCCTTAGCGTGGAGGTCCAGCCTAGAGCCTGGGCACACATGGCAGCGCCGGACGTAGCCTCAACGGGGATGAATGTAACCTAGAGGGGGGTGAATAGGCTTTTTGAATTTTTAGGCGGTTTCCTGAAACACTTAGCAGACTGATTAATTCCAGCTGAGCCGGACTAGTCCGGTATGATCGTAATTAATAGATCAAGGAGAGACTTGTTCCTACTTCAGGTATTTGTGCAGCGAAAAATAAATACTTATTTAAGTATAGTGAAGTAGGATACAATAACTCCCAATTTTAATACTAAGTGTGAATGTGAATCAAATGATGATTAACACCCTTAATTAGCAATTAAAGGACAATCAAGAAGACACAAGACAAGGCTTTATCCCGAGGTTCGATTCCACCCAGGAATCTACGCTCCCGTTGAGGAGTCCACCAAGGACCGGGTCTTCACCAGCCCTTCCCTCGTTGAATCGCCACAAAGGCCGATTCAATTCCACTATCCACACAAAGGGATAAACAATTGTACGTGGGGTGTTCTCACAATCTTAGAGCTCCCACAAGATTACAGCGAATGATTCTTCCTCCCACACACACAAACAAAGAACAACGATCAGCTAATGTCTGAGAGAAGACAAACCAAGAGCTGAACGTCGAGAAGAATGACTCTATCCTTGATCCAATCTCTAATCCTCAAAGACTTAATCTTTCTCGGATTAGAATGAGTGGAGAGAGGCAGTTTTTGTGCTCTTGGGGCGTGAGCGGCGCTGGGAATCATGTCTTATCATTGTGTGGCTGTGCACCTCTATTTATATAAGGTTTCCAAAAAACCTGGCGGCCGGGCTAGTCCGCTATGTTCACCGGACTAGTCCGATGTGCCGTGTACAATTTTCGTGTTGCATGCGGCATAGCGGAAACCCTAATTTGATGTGTTTATAGAAAGTTGAACGGACTAGTCCGGTGCAAGAGCGGACTAGTCCGGTGTAAAGGGAATGTCGGTTCTAGAGAGTTGAACGGACTAGTCCGGTTTCTGAGCGGACTAGTCCGGTGCAAGGTGAATGTTGGTTCCAGAGAGTTGATCGGACTAGTCCGGTTTCCGAGCGGACTAGTCCGGTGAAAGGTGAGTGCTGGTTCCAGAGAGTTGATCGGACTAGTCCAGTTTCTGAGCGTACTAGTACGGTGCAAGGTGTTGTGAGGCAACTGAAAGTTGAATGGACTAGTCTGGTTTCTGAGCCGACTAGTCCGGTGCACGTGTTGTGAGGCAACAGAATGTTTAATGGACTAGTCCGGTTTCTGGGCCGACTAGTCCGGTGAACGTGTTGTGAATGATTGGGACATGTTTTAATATCTTACTCCTACGCAAGTATTTTGAGCTCTTGATATGTGTCTCTCACACACATCCTATACAAGTATGTATACATTTTTCTTGGCTCATGAATATGTTCTTTTCCTTTTTTTTCTTCATCACTTGATTTTTGACCTTTTTGAGTGCACCACTTCTACCTTACACGAGTTAATCTGCATTCATCTCAACAATTTCATTAGGATCTCAATTCATTTGTCATCAATCGTCCAAAACACACAAGGGAATGCCTAGATGTACTTTCAATCTCCCCCTTTTTGGTGATTGATGACAACCAACTGAGATTGCATAATTAATGATAAAATTTTATTTTCATAAAGTGTGCATATATGAGAATGACAAATGAGTAACAAGAACCTCTCACATATTTGCACCCTTTATGGTGGGATGCCTAAAAGTGTGTGAAACAGAATGTGACATGCCACAAGAAGATAAGATCATATCAAAAGTAAAGGCACTACGCATTCATGAGACTTCAAAAATAAAAATCATCACATCGATATTGAATAGGCATCACACATTCATGAGACCTCAAAATAAAAATTACATGAAACTTCAAAATACATGTCCATGTCCATCACACATCCTTAAGGTTTTACAATAAGATAAGTTAACATAAATTTCAATCTCTCCCCCTTTGGCATCAAGGCACCAAAAAAGGGAAAAAATGAGTGGAATCACTCATCGCCTCTCTCTTCCTCACTCTCGGTCCTATCTTTATCGTCATCTTCATCATCATCATCATGACCATGCTGAGGAGGAGGAGTAGAGACACCTGCAAGTCCAAGAGACCTAAATTCTTGTCCGGTGAGTGGAGCCATTTCTGTGAAGTCTTCTTCAGAGTCCTCAGAGATCTTTGGTGATCCAACTAGCTCAATCTCCAGATTCTCACATATGGCTTTGATGTTGGCCTTCATGTATCTTCGATGTATTTTTCTGGCCAAACTCTCCTTGTGTCGCCTAACTTCAATTTTGCGACAAAAGCCAAAAATAGAAGAGAGCATTTTGAGCATACCACTGGAGGACTCTCTAGCAGGTGGAGGGATAGGAGTAGGTGTAGGCTCCGACGTCCTTGAGCCTTCATGAGCAGAGGGTACAGTGTAGACTGTAGGCTTCTGGGGCTTATGGCCAGTGTGAGAGACATCTTTGAGAAACTCCAGTCATGTTACCTTCTCAATCATATACATGACATAGGGTGCATAGCCACAGGACCTATTTGGAGTAATGGAGATATTCACAATGTCATTGTAGATGTACTCAAAGACATTGAAAGCCCTCTTCTTGCTTATCAGTTTCATCAATGTCCTCAGAGTCCCTTGGATTGTCCCTGCATCACCATCCTTTGAAGCTATGGTCTTTCTCAAGATCCTATTGAGTACGACAAAGAACAGATTCAAGTATTTGGTGGTCGGGGTATATATGGTATTATTGTATCATACAAGAATTCCAGCTCATTTTTTTCTAAGGGCTTCAGGTTGTGAATGACAAGCTCATTGTCCAGCGTGTGTTCAAGATGAAGAATCTTTGCAAATTCCTCATAGGTGACACTGTATCTGGATCCATGTGTCATCCATCTCATCCCCATCATCACGGGCAAAGTAGAGAGTAGAGTAGAACTGGGTGATTACCTCATTGTTCCAGTCATACTGAAAAGAAACGAGGTCCTTCAACCCATGCCTCTCTAATGCCTCTGGTACCTCATGATAGGCTTGGCATTTCTTGGACTTCAGGTAGTCAATGTTGAGCCACTGACTCTCGACTATAGGATTCTTCATCTTCATGTAGACATGCTCATAGTAGTCAGCATTGAAGTTGCTCCAGAACCTAGGGTCTGCACATTGCTTTGGCTGCCCATAGACATGAACTTTCCTGAGGTTGTCAGCCAGCTCACTCCCCTTTCCAGCAAAGTCATCACTTGATGGCTTCCTATTGCGGTGAATGGGGGCTTTCTTCTTCAAGGGACCAATAGGACCACTAGAAAGTTCTTTGCCCTTCCCGACACTTCTCCTAGGGGTCGTAGAGCTTCCAACAATGTATTTGCTCTGTGCCGTCTTACCAACCACTCTCCTCCTTTTAGGAAGAGAGTCATCGGGAGAATACGGTTGGGCAACGTTGTCATGCTTCTTCTTCATGGCCTCAGAGTGGGACAACATCGTGCCTGACAGGAAAAGTCAAGGATTGATTGACACTATGGATTGTATATTATGTGAAGATAATAAGTCAGATGTTCAATTGACAGGTAACCAGACTTGTCCATTTTCAGAGTCCGGACTTGTCCGCACCAGAGTCCGGACTAGTCCAGACCTGCTGAAGAATCCCAACTTCGTATTTTCAACAGATGTACCGCAAATTTGTGCAAAGTATGCAGGGATACACTAGGAATTCATCTAGAAAGGTAGTGTATTCCCTAGGAATCAGAAAGAATTGAGCTAAAGTATTGAAAAGATGAGAACTTGAGTAGAGAGGAATTTTACCGTAAAATGAGGATTTGAGTCGAAGCGTGAGATCTGATCCGTATTGTGACACCCAGCTCAAAAAACAGAACCAAGTTAATGCATATGTGTGCCCAGAATGTTCATCACACATACACATGTAATCCATAAACTAAATTCAGAATATAACCACGAAAAATATTGTTTATGTACTTTATTATAATGACTCAAAGTCTCACTCATGAATTTCTAACTTATTCTTACAGTGGAAGTCTCTAAACAACAGCGGAAATAACTAAACAGCAGCAGGCTCCATCTTCAACTCCACAGGCATGTTGACGGTAGTTTGCACGCCTAGTACTCCACATGATCCTCGATGTACTCTTATACTGTTGCTGATGTTTATGTGATAATGCAAGGGTGAGCACATGTCGTACTCAGCAAGTGCGGGAAAAGTATGACATGTAGCTTACAACAAGGTAGGGAATAAAAAGGCTCATTGCAGCAAGCAAATTTTATTTCGCAAACATGATAAAAACAGCAACTAAGTCTAGATGAATTTAATCCCAATATATATCCAAGTAAAACAGCAACATTCCTCCATCATAATTCACCATTTATCAAGTCTCAACCAACCATTAATCTTTCTCAAGTTCATCTTATACTCATAAATATTCATAACATCTTGTATTCATATAACTTAAACCAAACTCATTTTCATGACTCAAACAGTCCCAAAACCAATCCCAACGACCATACCATAACCATACCGAACATCCATCCCAAGTTTTCCCTCTAATCATGTGAGTTGGCCAGGTGCTTGTGACCGGAAGCACGGCTATCATGATAGTTTTACACTCTGCTGAGGTGGCACCACTTTACCCACAAGTTTGTGATTTCGTCACTCGTCGGCGACTGCAGAACCTCCATTATACCAGTACACAACCGTCCGTGTATGGCCAAGAGATCACAAAAAAAGCCTTTACAAAGGGGCTACTAGATGTATGGACTCACTGAGGTTTCACCGGCAGGCTCGAATCACCATTCTCTCACCCACGGGCCCCCTCTTATGCCATGCAGTTCCCAGGGCAGTCCTCTCTCGACTCCCATTCCCCGCGCCATCCACGGTCCATAACAAGCTAGCAACACACCTAATTAGTCAGCTAAGCCGCACCCATATTTGGCCTTGTTGTGGCACTGTTTTCCTAGCTTGTGCTGGCATGAACCGGTCCTTAGATCTACGGCAAGTAAACCACCATCTCATTCAGAAACATCCATGAACCAAGCTTTCTAGATCTCCCCGATTACATGCTTATTAACATCACCAAGTTTTCATTATCATTATTCATATGAGTGCAGTAGCTAACCATGTTTTAATTCAGCTTCCCGTATCCTGCGGATTAAGCGAAGCAAAAAGGAAAAAACGACCATACCTGACTCATCAATTTTCCTGGTGACAAGGATGGTTAACAAAACTAGTAAACTCCTATAAAAGGGTGTCCCATCAAGTTGACTCAAGCACACATGTTTTCGCAAACAAAACAGTTTTAAAACATGGGATCAATATGGTCAAGGGGCACTTGCCTTGCTCCCATGGCTCTTGCTGTTCGAGCGTCTCGAAGTCTTGGTGCTGTAGATCTTTGTAGATGGCCTCTTGAGCTTTTCCTTCTACTCATGAACACGCACATACAAAATTTACAGCATTCAAACATCATGCACAAACTTTACTCAAGATGCAATAGTGTAGATGAATGCAAATCCTATGGTGCTGCTTTATTAAACCAGTTTGTACGTGTTCTTGCATGTTTTAATGGTCTTTAATGGGGTTTTATGATGAACAAGGGTGTAAGGATCAAGTATGGACGTGGTGATGATCTTGACTCAAGATCTACATCAATTCCACCGTCAAAACCGATCAAAACACGGTCTATCCACACGTAAAAGTTTTTGCTCGAAGGGGGAGAAGAAAACGGATGCGTAGAAACAGCGACGACGTCGTAAGATGGCAATGGGGATCTACCTCACTTCCTTTTGGTGGCAGGGCCTTCCTCCTAGCAATGGCAGCAGCGGAGACTTTTTCTATGGAAAATTTTGGTAGGACAGATCGTCGGGCTTCTTCTCCGGTGACGGCGGGGCTCGACGGAGCTCGACCCCGGGCTCACCGGCGACTGAACTCCGGCGAGGGAGGGGGTGTGTCCAACATGGTGAGTTGGGGGCTAGGGCCTCCAAGTCGTATACTTGGGAGGGGAAAAAGGAAAGGGGTTATGGCCAAGGGGGGCGGGGGTTTGGGTTCCATTTATAAGGGGGGTTGAGGGAGAGTCCTACTCCAATTGGAGCTCAAATAAGAGTCCAAATCAATTTTGGATCTTAACAACTTATCTTTTCAGTTAAGTGTGGCAGCCTTGGGGATTTTGTCCCCCCAAATGTTGGAAAAATCTGGAGAAACTGTGTCGGTACCCTCAGTACCGAGCACTCCCGCGCACAGGAGGAAAAACCGCCTAAGGACCTTGCCTCCTCCGCAGGGGTAAGCTCCGGAGGCGCCACGTGTCCAGCAGGGCCGGGCCTCCTCTCCTCCGAGGCGAGCTCCGGGCCTTCCACGTGTCCAGCAGGGCCGGGCCTTACTCCCTCTGCAGGGGCGAGCTCCAGGGGCGCCACGTGTCCAGCGGGGCCGGGCCTCGCTTCCTCTGCAGGGGCGAGCTCCGAGAGAGACACGTGTCCCGCGGGGCCGGACCTCACCCTTTCTGCAGGGGTGAGATCCAAAGGCGCCATGTGTCCCGCGGGGCCGGACCTCACCCTTTCCGCAGGGGTGAGCTCCGAAGGCGCCACGTCTCCCGCAGGGCTGGACCTCACCCTTTCCACAGGGGTGAGCTCCGAAGGCGCCACGTGTCCCGTGCCACGGGGAAGTGCAGTCAGCGCACTTCGACGGTTTGGAATTGGCTCATTTAAGCTATCTTTTTTTCTATTCCCCACCATTTTTATGATTCTTTCTCCATTTCTACTTCTTTTATAATGTTTCTCTATATGAAAAATGTATGCATGCATGGAAATGAATTTGAGGGTGTTACACGCATTAGTCCGGAGGAGAGGAGACCACGCATCGAGGAGAAGCTTTCCCGTGGAGAGAACTTTAACTTCGTTGGCTAAAATCAAAAATCACTTTTGGGGGCTAGGGTTTGAGGAGAGGGGCAAAGGAATGTTTGTGAGGTGAAGAGGGCTGAGGTTGGCGCGTCTATAGACTTTTAAACTCGGACATACGCACTAGTCCGGTAATAGGACCGGACAAGTACGGTATTGACACTGGACTAGTCTGGGTCAACTGGACAGATTAGAGTAGAAATTAGGGAAATATTGGTTTTTGATCTAATAGTGATATAAGGACATAATTTTCACAAATAATCTTGATGAACATACCCAGTAAGCAATCAACAATCAGACAATGGTCATAATTCATCAAGATTCATTAATTTAATTAGTTTTCAAGAGAAAATTACGATAAGGGATAGTTTTTCGCTAGGTAAGTAATATTTTGAGGATTCAAGCAGGTATGCAGTGTTTCAAGCCACGTTCCGAGAGTCAAGTATATTTAGTTCATTCCTAAGCTCACAAAAGCGTTTTCCATCAAGTGGCTTGGTGAAGATATCAGCTAGTTGTTTGTCGGTTTTAACATGGGAAATGGCTATGTCTCCTTTGATTGAGTAGTCTCTCAAAAATGATGCCGAATATCAATGTGTTTGGTCCTAGAGTGCTCAATAGGGTTATGTGCAATCTTAATCGCACTCTCATTGTCACAAAGGAGCAGAATACGGTTCATATTGTGACCGTAGTCCCTTAGAGTTTGTCGCATCCAAAGGAGTTGTGCACAACAACTCCCGGCTGCAACATACTCCGCTTCGGCTGTGGACAAGGCAATGGAGTTTTGCTTTTTGGAGGACCAAGAAACTAGGGACCTACCCAAGAATTGGCAAGTCCAAGAGGTACTTTTTCTATCTACTTTGCACCCTTAATAATCTGCATCGGAGTATCCAATGAGATTTAATTTTGAACTTTTAGGGTGCCAAAGGCCTAGGTTCAGTATATGGACTAAATATCACAATATTCTCTTTACGGCTATCAAATGGCATTCCTTAGGATTGGCTTGAAATCTTGCACACATACAGACACTCAACATGATATCAGGCCTAGATGCACAAACATAAAGTAGAGATCCAATTATGGAACGGTATACCTTTTGATCCACGTTAGGTCCTTCTTCATTAAGGTCTAAATGTCCATTTGTTGCTATGGGAGTCTTTATGGGCTTCTCTTTTTCCATGCCAAATTTCTTGAGAATGTCTTGAGTGTACTTTGTTTGGCTTATGAACGTTCCTTCCTTTAGTTGTTTCACTTGGAATCCCAAAAAGTATCTCAATTTTTCCATCATGGACATCTCGAATCTATGTGTCATGATTTTACTAAATTGTTGACAAAAAGATTTATTAGTTGAACCAAATATGATATCATCAACATAGATTTGACAAATAAACAAATCATCATTGAAGTGCTTGGTAAACAGGGTGTAATCAGCTTTACCAATTTTAAAGCCATTTTCAATTAGAAAATCTCTAAGGCACTCATACCAAGCTCTAGGAGCTTGTTTGAGGCCATAGAGAGCCTTACGCAGTTTGAACACATGGTCGGGGTACTCTCAATCTTCAAAACCAGGGGGTTGCTCCATGTACACCTCCTCCTTGATAGGTCCGTTGAGGAAGGCGCTTTTGACATCCATTTGATACAGCTTGAAATCATGGTGAGTAGCATATGCAAGTAATATACGAATTGATTCAAGCCTAGCTATAGGAGCAAAAGTCTCGTCGAAATCCCAACCTTCGACTTGTGAGTAACCTTTAGCCACAAGTTGTGCCTTGTTTCTTGTTACAACTCCGTGTTCATCTTGCTTGTTGCGGAAGACCCATTTAGTGCTGACGATATTGGACTTTTGTCTTTGAACAAGTTCCCATACTTCACTCCTATCGAAGTTGTTCAATTCTTCTTGCATTGCCATCACCCAGTCCGGAACTTTTAGCGCATCTTCGACCTTGTATGGTTCTAAGGAGGATACAAAGGAATAGTATTCACAAAAATTAGCTATACAAGATTGGGTTGTCACTCCCTTTTGTATATCGCCAACTATTTGTCTATGGGGTGATCTCTTTGTATGCTTTGGTGTACTCTTGGATGTGGCACTTGTGGTGTTGTGTTCTCATAATCATCATCTTCTTCAGCTCCCCCTGGATCGTTGCCGTCATTAATGCTTTGATCATCTTGTTGGTCTTTATGATCTTGATTTTGTGCATGGGCTCCCCCTTGATCATAGCTCTCCTGTTGAGGTTCATCTTGAGCACCTGATTCTTGTGATTGTTCTTGAGGTCGAATATCAACAAGTGCCATTCTCCTCAATGCTTGACATAGGGCTTCTTCTTGATCTAGCACACACTTATCAACAGTGAGTAATTAATATAATGTTTTCTTGTGTAGGCGATGAAGGTACAGTCGATTTGTTGCATGACGAGCAGTGTTGATAGCTTCAGCCCCAAAGAGGTCAGAGATCTTGTATTCATCATACATTGTCCTGGCCATCTCAATGAGCGCCCGTTTCTTCCTTTCAGCTACCCTGTTTTGTTGTGGGGAATAGGGTGCCGAAAGTTCATGCTTTATTCCTTCTTCATCTAGATACTCATCGACTTTTGTGTTTTTGAATTTTGTTCCATTGTCACTTCTTATGTTCCTGATTGTCAATGAGAATTCATTTTAAGCTCGCCTGAGAAACTTCTTGAGTGTTCCATGAGTTTCTGACTTATCATGCAAAAAGAAAACCTACATGAAGCGTGAAAAATCATCGACAATAACTAAACCGTATTTATTACCACCGATGCTTATGTAAGTAATTGGACCAAATAGGTCCATATGGAGGAGCTCGACTGGTCTTGTTGTAGTCATGCCATTCTTCACTAGATGGAGTGCTCCTACTTGTTTCCCGGCTTGACACGTGCTACAAGGCCTGTTTTTCTCAAAGACAACATTCTTCAAACCTAGGATGTGATCGCCTTTTAGACGTTTTTGTAGATTCCTCATACCAACATGCGCTAGCCGTCTATGCCACAGCCAACCCATGTTGGTCTTTGCAATCAAGCATGTGTCAAGTTCAGCTTTATTTTTGTTGAAATCAACTAGATAAAGTTTTCCCTTTAACAGACCCTTGAAAGCAATAGAGTCATCACTCCTTCTAGAGACGGTCACACCCTCATTAGTGAACAAGCAATTATAACCTTTGTCACATAGTTGAGATATGAACAGGAGGTTATAATCTAGGGAATCAATATGTAAAACATGAGAAAGTATGGGTTGTGATGAAATAACTATTTTATCGGTACCTAGTACATTTCCTTGACTATTGTCACCAAAACAGATGCCTTCGCTTGAGTCTTCATTTTGTTTGTACTCCACAAACATTTTCCTTTCTCCGGTCATATGATTGGTGCATCCACTATCTAGCACTCATTTTTCTCCACCGGATGCATATGTCTGCAAGAAAGAAGCTATGCTTTGGCTTTAGGTACCCAAGCTTGCTTGGGTCCTTTGAGGTTAGTGACAAGTGACTTGGGGACCCACACCTGAGACTTGATGTTCTCATGGCGTGGCCCAACATATTTGGCATAAACTTCTCCAAGACTGTTTTTTATAAGCACATATGAAGCATCAAAAGTTCTAAACAATATTTGTTGTTCATATGAGTTTTCAATGTTAATTTTATCAACATTGTTATGTTTTCTACCTTGGGAGGAATTTTCTTTGACAAAGACAATGCTCTTCTTGTTATTCTTGAGGCTTCTAGCGTTTTGCCTTTCACCATAAGAATACCCAATGCCATGTTTGGCATTAAGAGGTCTTGTGACTAAGTATGCACTACGTGCATACTTGACCTTCTCCTTGTCAAACATGCCACTTTGAGAGGGATGCTTGTTTTTTTGTCAAGTTTGACTTTTCTTTTATGTGGGTGTCATTTTTAGTACATGTACAGGTTACAAGAGTTTTGGATTCAATATGTTGAGAAGGTGAGCTTAAATGGGATGAAGAACCACTTTGCTTGAGTGACTCAGCTTACGCCTTAAGAATCTTGTTAACTTTGGTTAAGTTAGCAAGTTCATCCTTGAGTGTAGTGTTTGAGTCTTTTAGCTTCAAACAAGTCTCCTTGCTTGAAACTAACTCAAGCTCAAGTGATTTGCTTCGCTCTTTTTCAATCTCAAGAAGCCCCTCGATCTTAAGATATTTCTCCTTTTGGAGAATGATCATATCTTGGCAATTGACAAGCTCCTCCTTATCAACTATCTCATCCATTAGAATTTTCAGTATCACTAGTAAAAGAATGCAAGGAGGGAGTTTTGGTTTTAACCTTTCTTTTTCCTTCCTTGGCCATTAGGCATGTGTGGTTGGTGTCCTTCCATGCTCCCATGGTTGGGAATAGGGTAGACTTCATGGTAGGCTTCTTGATAGCTATGGTGGTCATCTCCTCTTCTTCTGATGATGAGGACTCATCATTGGAGTCACATTCCTTCCCTAGATGAGCTTGGCCATATTGCTTCTTTTTCTTGAATATTTTCTTCCCGTTGGGGGAGAGTGCCTTCTTCCGCATAAGCGCCTTTAGTGGAGCATCTCCTCATCATCATACTCGCAGTCCTTGATGACATTGAGGAGCTTCTCCAACTTTTGGTTCCCTTCTTCACCACCATTTTCATAATTGAAGCCCTTGGATTCACCCTTGATTTCCGTCATCGTCTCTTCGAGCAGTGATTCTCTTTTGAAGAGTTTGGCTCTGATACCAACTGAATGTAGTCTAGAGGGGGTGAATAGGCTTTTTGAATTCTTAGGCGGTTTCCTGAAACACTTAGAAGACTAATCAATTCCAGGTGAGCCGGACTAGTCCGGTATGGTGCGAACTAGTCCGATATGATCGTAGTTGACAGATCAAGGAGAGACTTGTTCCTACTTCAGGTATGTGTGCAGTGGAAAATAAATACTTATTTAAGTATAGCGAAGTAAGACACAATAACTCTCAATTTTAATACTAAGTGTGAATGTGAATCAAATGATGATTAATACCCTCAATTAGCAATTAAAGGACGATCAACAAGACACAAGACAAGACTTTATCACGAGGTTCGATTCGACCCAGGAATCTACGTCCCCGTTGAGGAGTCCACCAAGGAGTGGGTCTTCACCAACCCTTCCCTCGTTGAATCGCCACAAAGGCCGATTCAATTCCACTATCCACACATAGGGGTTACATGGGGCGTTCTCACAATCTGAGAGCTCCCACAAGATTACAGCGAATGATTCTTCCTCCCACACACACAAACAAAGAACAACGATCAGCTAATGTGTGAGAGAAGACAAACAAAGAGATCAATGTCGAGAAGAACAACTCTCTCCTTGATCCAATCTCTAATCCTCAAAGACTTAATATTTCTTGGCTTAGAATGAGTGGAGAGAGGCAGTTTTGTGCTCTTGGGGCATGCAGCGGCGCTAGGAATCATGTCTTATCATTGTGTGGCCGTGCACCTCTATTTATATAAGGTTTCCAAAAAACCTGGCGGCTGGACTAGTCAGCTATGTTCACCGGACTAGTCCGGTGTGCCGTGTACAGTTTTCGTGTTGCATGTGGCACAGTGGAAACCCTAATTTGATGTGTTTACAGAAAGTTGAACGGACTAGTCCGGTCCAAGAGCGGACTAGTCCGGTGTAAAGGGAATGCCGGTTCCAGAGAGTTGAACGGACTAGTCCGGTTTCTGAGCGGACTAGTCCGGTGCAAGGTGAATGTTGGTTCCAGAGAGTTGATCGGACTAGTCAGGTTTCTAAGCGGACTAATCCAGTGCAAGGTGAGTGTTGGTTCCATAGAGTTGATCGGACTAGTCCGGTTTCTGAGCAGACTAGTTCGGTGCAAGGTGTTGTGAGGGAACAGAAAGTTTAACGAACTAGTCCAGTTTCTGAGCCGACTAGTCTAGTGCATGTGTTGTGAGGCAACAGAAAGTTTAATAGACTAGTCCGGTTTCTGGGCCGACTAGTCCGGTGCACGTGTTGTGAGTGATTGGGATATGTTTTAATCTCTTACCCCTACGCAAGGATTTTGAGCTCTTGAGATGTGTCTCTCACACATCCTATACAAGTATGTATTCATTTTTCTTGGCTCATGAATCTGTTCTTTTCCTTTTTTTTCTTCATAAATTGATTTTTCACCTTTTTGAGTGCACCACTTCTACCTTACACGAGTTAATCTGCATTCATCTCAACAAGCTCATTAGGATCTCAATTCATTTGTCATCAATCGTCCAAAACCCACAAGGGAATGCCTAGACGCACTTTTAGGGGAGGCTAGGTCCAGGGACAAGGGCATGTGGCGGCTACGGAGCCCTCCTCAGCGGGGAGGTCCGGCCCGGAGCCTGGGTACACGTGGCAGTGTCGGAACTCGCCTCCGCGGGGAGGCCATGTCCGGGGCCAAGGGCACGTGGCCGTGCCAGGGCCCGCCCTGTTAGGGGGGAGGCTGACTGTCTTCAACCCTCCACACGGTGGTACCCGGTCTGCAGGGTACCGACAGTGGCCCTGGGCACACCTCGGGGGAGGTTATGATCCCGCAGGTGGGGCCTTCATTTTTCCTTCCTGCATGGTGGCCTTAAACTTGCGCTTTGTTGGTTGAACTGGCAGAAAGCCCCAGCCATAGTGGGTGAGTGGTTGAACTTGGTAGTAAAAAGGATGCACGTCCTTGGTGTAGTAAGCATACTCGACAGTCAAAACGGCAGCACGTCTCTGGCGTAGTGGACGCGTGGTTGAACTGGCAGAAAGCCCCAGCCATAGTGGGTGAGTGGTTGAACTTGGTAGTAAAAAGGATGCACGTCCTTGGTGTAGTAAGCATACTCGACAGTCAAAACGGCAGCACGTCTCTGGCGTAGTGGACGCGTGGCTGTCCCTGACTGGAGGGTCGTGGCGACGTGCTCGAGGAGCTGTTTCCAAGCATTGACTATGGCGGTTCTCGGGTGAATCGCTGCGGTTCCACCACACCACTTCTCTCGGGAACCACCGGAGACTCGTTTCTGAGACACAGCCCGCCTGACCGCCGGTGTATGACAGGCGGACCTGGGTCCCACCCGTCATTGGGGGTGCGGGCAGCGCGGGGCAGTGAAAGCCCAGGTGCCACGCATGACGCCCTGCCAAGGGTCACAGGAGTAGTAAAGGAAACCTTTCGGAAAAGGGTGGTTTCTTCCTTACTTGTCTCCTCGTGCCTTGTGCTCTCCGTCTTCCACCTTTGCGCTCGAAGCCTCTGCTCCCAAGCGAATCCAACCACCGCCTGCTGCCATGGCTTCTGGCCTCCACTCTTCCCGGGTTCGCACTGACAAGGAACTCAGGTGTGTAAGGCGTCTGTTCGGCTGGCAGTCAGCCGATCACGACGGCCGGATCCGTCGTGGGACGACCTTTCTCTCCAACCTGCAGCCCGGTGAGGTCGTCCTCTTCATCTCGTACGTGCTGGCGGGGCTGGCACTTCCGGTGTCATCCTTACTCTTGACACTGCTGGAGGTGTATGGGCTCCAGCTGCAGCACCTGACACCGCACGCTGTCGCACTAGTGGCAGTCTTTGTCCACTTTTGCGATATGTTAGTCTGCGTGCAGCCGTCAGTGCTGTTGTTCTTGGTTTTCTTCGTGCTGCGCGCCTTGGGGAGAAGTGCAAGCCACCTGAGGGCTTACTACTTCCAGCACCGAGGAGATCTGTGACGTTATCATGGCCTTCTCCTACGGCAGATAGGAGCACTGGAGGGAGGACTGGGTGATCGCCCGGACGGACATCCACGACCGCCAGGAGCTGCCGAGCGGGCCCCCAGCCAGCGACTTCCCCATCAGAGATGATGTGACGGAGCTGCAGGACACCTACAAGCCGGTGCTGGCGAGGATCAGGTTCCTGGCGCGGAAGGGCCTAACATAATTGATGGTCCTGGCCAACTTCCTGTCGCGCCGCATCGCTCCTCTCCAGCAGCGCTCCCGGTCGGCCTGGCTGTGCACCAGGGAGAACGTTCTCACGCGGCTGGAGCATGGCTCTGGGTCGTCCCCGGATGAGGAGATGCTGAGCCTCATGCTGCAGAATCTGACCCCCGACCCGACCTCCGACGACTTCATCAACACGCTGGCGAGCTGCTTGCCAATCTGCCTCAACCAGACGGCGAGGTTAAGGTTGCTGAGGGAGCTGCCGACGCTGGACGACATCGATGTCGCCGTGTGGAAGGTCGGCAATGCTTCCCGCGGCGTGGAGATCTCTGGAGGGGGCAGCGCCAGCAACCAACCAACACCCGAGCCGGTCCCTCCCCATAACAAGGGGAAGGAGAAGGTGTCGAACGGTGGTCCCGCGTTCGCGCCGTGCCCTCGCTCGCTGCCCAAGGACACCGCAGAGTCGAGTCAGCAACCGAGGAGGAGGCTGATCCACCCAAACAGAAGCTTTGTCTCTAGCCCCCGGGCGGAGGGTCCTCAGGCCTCCCGAGGCCCTGCGTCGGGCTTGGCAGCCAGCACCGGTGGCAGTTCTGGAACTGCTGCTGCCGGGCCAGCCCCAACGGCCACGGGGGAAGGTGCCTGGAGCTGCTGCGGCTTTGAGGAGGGTCCCTGATGCACCTCAGATGCAGAAGATGTCCTTCGGCGCGCCACCGACTCTGAATCCGTCGGTGGGGAAGGCTCCTGATGCGACGCCAATGGCGACGAAGGTTCCTGCGGCGCCGTCGGCTCCGAAGTCAATGGGGGCAACCCCGGCACCAGACGCGCCTCAGCCCCGAGGCCGGCAGCGGGGAAGGCTCCCGCGTGCCGCCTACAGAGGTGAAGGTTCCCGAGGCGCCAGCGGCTCTGAAGCCAGCGGGGGCAGCCCCGGCACCTGATGCACCTCCGGCCCCGAGGCTGGCAGCGAGGAAGGCCTCCGACGCGTCTCTGGCTCCGAAGTCGGTGGGGACGAGTTGTTCCTGCTCTCCACGCAAGAAGCTCCACTTGTCCTGGAACTTCCAAGCCTCCAGGTACAACGCAAGCCTTTGGGGTAGGTTGCAACGCAGGATCCTTAGCTTGTGTGATTGACGTCAGTGCTTCTTCTTGCAAGGCTTCTCCGCAGAGCGCTCCTCCTCCTTCACAGCTGCCCAAGGAGCAGAGCGCCTCCGCCACTGGGGCTTCTAGAGTCTCTGCGCCGGCACCGGTGCCGGAGCCAGCGCCTGAGCTGGCCGAGGGCGCTGACTCTCAAGCTCCCGAGACCAGTCGGACGCCGACGTCCTTGGCAGCGGCTCGGCTGCTCCGAGGCAAGCTCCGAGTCCGCCTCCTTCTCCTCCGCCGGTTGGCGTGATGACTGCTCCGCCGGATGGCGAAGAGCCTGTGGAGGTCCCGGTGGTCCCTCGCCTGCAGAAGCCGGAGGCAATCCCGCTCCCCAAGGCCATGAAGGCGGCTCACTCCAGCGTGGAACAGGTGCAGTAAGTGCTCGACCAGGAGTGGGCCTAGCTGAGGTCCGAGCGGGAAGGCCTCCGGGACTGGGACAACCTGCTGAGGGAGCAGATCCAGTCTGCTCAGAAGAAGGCTCCGGCACAGTAGGAGCGGCTGGAGGTCATACAAGAGACCCTCGAGTTGAAGGAGGCCTCCGTCGGGGAGCTCAACAAGTGTGACACCCGGTTCCGAAAATAGAACCAAGTGAATGCATATGTGTGCCAAGGATGTTCATCACACATACACATGTAATCCACAAACTGAATTCAGAATATGACCATGAATAAATAGTGTTTAAGTATTTTATTACAATAACTCAAAGTCTCACTCATGAGTCTCTAACTTATTCTTGCAGTGGAAGTCTCTAAACGACAGCGGAAATAACTAAAGACAGCAGGCTCCATCTTCAACTCCACAGGCATGTTGACGGTAGTTCGAACGCCTAGTACTCCACATGATACTCGAAGTACTCATCTCCTGTAGCTAATGTTTATGTGGTATGCAAGGGTGAGTACATGTCGTACTCAGCAAGTGCGGGAAAAGTATGACATGTAGCTTACAACAAGGTATGGAATAAAAAAGGCTCATTGCAGCAAGCAAATTTTATTTCACAAACATGATAAAAACAGCAACTAAGTCTAGATGAATTTAATCCCAACATAACCAAGTAAAACAGCAACAATCTCTCATCATAATTCATCATTTATCAAGTCTCATCCAGCCAATAATCTTTCTCAAATTCATCTCATGCTCATAAATATTAATAACCATCTCATATTCATATAGCCAAAACCAAACTCATTGTCATGACTCAAAACAGTCCCGAAAAACCAATCCCAATGACCATACCATACCCATAACCAAATAAACATCCCAAGTTTGCCTCTAATCATGTGAGTTGGCCAGGTGCTTGTGACCGGAAGCACGGCTATCATGATAGTTTTACACTCTGCAGAGGTGGCACCACTTTACCCACAAGTTCATGATTTCGTCACCCGTCGGCGACTGCATAACCTCCATTATACCAGTACACAACAGTCGTTGTATGGCCAAGAGATCACAAAATAGCCTTTACAAAGGGGCTACTAGATGTACGGACCCACTGAGGTTTCACCGGCAGGCTCGAATCACCATTCTCCCACCCACGAGCTCCCTCTTGTGCCATGCAGTTCCCAGAGCAGTCCCTCTCGACTCCCATTTCCCTCGCCATCCAACGGTCCATAACAAGCTAGCAACACACCTAATTAGTCAGCTAAGCTGCACCCATATTTGGCCTTGTGGTGGCACTGTTTTCCTGGCATGTGCTGGCATGAACCGGTCCTTAGATCTACGGCAAGTAAACCACCATCTCATTCAGCAACATCCACAAACCAAGCTTTCCGAGATCTCCCCGATTCCATGCTCATTAACATCATCAAGTTCTCATCATCACTATTCATATTAGTGCAGTAGCTAACCATTTTTTAATTCAGCTTCCCGTATCCCGTTAATTAAGCAAAGCAAAAAGGAAAAACGACCATACCCGACTCATCAACTTTCCCGGTGACAAGGATGGTTAACAAAACTAGTGAACTCCTATAAAAGGGTGTCCCATCAAGTTGGATCAAGCATACACGTTTTCGCAAACAAAACAGTTTCAAAACATGGGATCAATATGGTCAAGGGGCACTTGCCTTGCTCCCGTGGCTCTTGATGCTCAAACATCTCGATGTCTTGGTGCTGTAGTTCCTCATAGATGGCTTCTTGAGCTTGTCCTTCTACTCATGACCACGCACATACAAAATTTACAGCAATCAATCATCATGCACAAACTTTACTCAAGATGCAATGGGGTAGACGAATGCAAATCCTATGGTGCAGTTTTATTAAACCAGTTTGTACGTGTTCTTGCATTTTTAACGGGCTTTCACGGTGTATTATGATGAACAAGGGTGTAAGGATCAAGTGTGGATGTGATGATGATCTTGACTCAAGATCTAGATCAATTCCACCGTCAAAAATCGATCAAAACACGATCTATCCACACGTAAAAGTTTCTGCTCGAAGAGGGCGAAGAAAACAAATGTGTAGAGATCAATTGTGGACGTGGAGATGATCTTGACTCAAGATCCAGATCAACTCCACCGTTAAAAACTGATCAACACGTGATCTGTCCACACGAAAAAGCTTCTGTTCGAAGGGATCGATGAAACAGATGCAAAGAAAACCGCGATGATGTCGTAAGGTGGTAATGGAGACATACCTTACTTCCTTCGGGGCCTTCCTCCTAGCAATGGCAGCAAAACAGATCGTCGGCTCTCCTTCGGTGATGTCGATCGTGTGGGGCTCGTCGGCGGCTCTCCGGCAGTTTGAACTCCGACGAAGGGGTTTAGCTCGGCGAGTTGGGGGCTAGGGCCTCTAAGTTGTCAGCTTGGAAAAGATGTTACGACCAAGGGGTGTGTCGGGTTCTATTTATAATTGGGAAAAGAAGAGTCCTACTCCGATTGGATTTCAAATAAGAGTCCTATTTGATTTGTTTTTGGATCTTAACAACTTATCTTTAGTTGATTTGGTGCGGTAGCAACGTGAAATCGTGTCGGTTTCCCTCAGTACCGGGTATTCCCGCGCGTACAGGAGAAAAACCGCTTAAGGACCTCGTCCTCTCGCAGGGATAAGCTCCGGAGGCCACGTGTCCAGCGGGGCCTGGGCCTCCCTTTTCCTCAGGGGTGAGCTCTGGTTGTGCCGCGTGTCAGGCGGGCGGGACCTCCCTCTCCCTCAGAGGTGAGCTCCGCGTGTACCACGCATTTGGCGGGCGGGATCTCCCTCTCCTCAGAGGCGAGCTCCGCGTGCGCCACATGTCTGGTGGGTCGGGACCTCCCCTCTCTCCAAAGACGTGCTCCACGTATGCCATGTGTCAGCGCCGGACCTCCCCTCTCTTCGGAGGTGGGCTCCGAGTGTTCCACGTGTCAATGCCGGATCCCCCCTCTCTTCGGAGGTGGGCTCCGAGAGTGCCACGTGTCCTAGCAGCGCCGGACTTCCTTCTACTCAGATATGAGCTCCGAGGTCGACACGTGTCCAATAGCGTCGGACCTCCCTTTTCTTTGGAGATGAGCTCCGAGGTCGACACGTGTCTGGTAGTGTCTTCTCCTCGGAGGTGAGCTCCGAGGATGACACGTGTCCATCGCGACCTTCTCCTCGGAGGTGAGCTCCGAGGATGACATGTGTCCAGTAGTGTCGGACCTCTTGGACGTGAGCTCCGAGGGTGACACGTGTCCAACAGGGCCGGACCTCTCGGAGGTGAGCTCCGAGAGCGACACGTGTCCCGTGGGTCAGGCCTCGCTTCTCCACAGTGACTAGCTCCGAAGTCGACACGTGTCCTGTGGGCTGGCCTCGCTTCTCCGCAGAGGCTAGCTCCGAGCCTGCCACGTAGCCAGTTGGTGCCAGACCTCAGCCCTTCCGCAGGGATGAGCTCTGGAGGAACCACGTGTCCAGCAGGCCGCGGGAAGTGTCTTCGACGCTCCTCGGCGAACAGGAATTGGCTCTTTTCGGCTATCGTTTTGATTCTTTCTCCGTTTCTACTTCTTTTAAAATGTTTTCTCTATATGAATTACGTATACATGCATGACTACAAAATTGAGGGTGTTACAGTATATGCTTCATGTTAGGCACACAAATCTTTTTCCCTAACCAAAGTGTGCCTTTCTCGTGTTCCTTGAAATTCTTTTCTATGCCTTGTTGGATTCTTTCCTTGATTTCCTTGATCTCCTCATCCGTTGCTTAGTCATCCCGTATCTCTTGTTCTAGCGAGGAGTTCAGTTCTATCACCTCCATCTCGTTCAAGAACCCGAGATGTAACCGTTTGAACTTCTTGTGCAGCTCGGGTGGCAGCTCCCGAACCGTGAGTTGGTGACATGCTCCCGTTCGGCTCAACGCATCAGTTACTACATTGGCCTTTCCGGGGTGATAGTTGATTCCAACATCATAATCCTTGATGAGTTCCAACCATTGACGTTGCCTCAAGTTCAGATCCATTTGCGTGATATATACTTGAGGCTTTTGTGATCCGTATAGATCTCACATCGGTGGCCAAGGATATAATGCCTCCAAATCTTCAAGGCATGTACCACGGCTGCAAGTTCCAAGTCATGTGTGGGGTAATTCATCTCATGTTTCTTTAGTTGTCTCGACGCATAGGCTACCACTTGTCCTTCTTGCATGAGCACATATCCAAGCCCTTGTCTTGATGCGTCACAATATATGTCGAAGCTTTTGCTCATGTCCGGCAATACCAAAACCGGCGCTGTGGTTAATCTCTTCTTTAGCTCCTCAAACCTTTCTTGACACGCTGGTGTCCACTGAAATTCTTTCCCCTTCATTAGCAATTCAGTCATGGGCTTCGCTATTTTGGAGAAATCCTTGATGAACCGGCGGTAATATCCAGCCATCCCAAGGAAACTCTGATTACCTCTCACATTTTGCGGTTGGTTCCACTTCAGAACATCTCCCACTTTCCGGGATCAACCGATACTCCTCCCTCGGAGATGATGTGGCCTAGCAATGATATATTCTTTAGCCAAAATTCACACTTGCTGAACTTAGCATACAATTGATGCTCTCGCAGTTTCTGCAACGTCAACCTCAAGTGTTCTTCGTGTTCTTCCTCGGTTTTCGAATACACCACGATATCATCGATGAAAACCACGACGAACTTGTCTAAGTACTCCATGAAGACCTTATTCATGAGGTACATAAAGTATGCGGGTGCATTCGTTAACCCAAAAGACATAACTGTATACTCATACGAACCATACCGTGTTCGAAATGCTGTCTTGGGTATATCGGAGGGCTTAATATTCAGCTGGATGTATCCCAACCAAAGATTAATCATGGAGAAAATTCGGGCACCTTTCATTTGGTCGAACAGGTCCTCTATACAGGGCAGCGGGTATTTATTCTTGATCGTCACCTCGTTGAGAGACCTATTGTTCGCACACATCCTTTGGGTCCCATCCTTCTTGTCTACGAAAAGCACAGGGGCTCCCCATGGTGACGAGCTTGGGCGTATAAAACCCTTTTATATTTGCTCCTATATTTGCTTCTTGAGCTCCACTAGTTCATTAGCGGGCATCCTATACGGCCTCTTCGCTATAGGTGCAGTTCCGGGTACTAAATCAATGGTAAATTCAATGTCCCAGTCAGGTGGCATACCTGGAAGTTCTTCCGAGAACACATCTGAATAATCTTGAACCACAGGAATGCTTTCCAATGTCGCTTCTTCGACGTGGTTCAGCGCTGCCTTCTCGGTTGCCGGTTGGGCTGCCTCGAACTCAATACGAGTACCGTGCTCACTTGTCAACTGCACGATCCTCTCAGCACATTGAATCGCTCCGTTGTGCTTGCTTAGCCAATCCATTCCAAGTATTATGTCAATCCCTTGGGAATCCAAGACAATAAGGTTGGCAAGAAAGTCTACCCCCTTACTTTAAGGCTTATTTTCGGACATACTATATTAGTCCTCATCTCTCCACCGGGAGAATTAACCAACATAGTTTGTTTCATGTGTGATATGGGCAGATTATACTTGGCAACATACTTGGATGATATGAATGAATGTGATGCTCCGGAATCAAATAAAACAGTGGCTGTGTTGGAGTTGGCAAGAAACATACCAATCACGATGTCCTCAGCTTGTTTTGCTTCCTCAGAGGAGACATGATTCACATTGCCACAAGCATAGTTCTGCTGCCCACGGTTACCTTGTGTAGCTCCTCCACTCGGCCGTGGGTTCTGCTTGGGTGTGTTGCTCAGCTGTCCAAGGCCTTTCTTGGGGCACTGACTTGCAAAGTGTCCCGCCTCTCCGCATGAAAAACATGCTTTGTTGCCCATAACAGCAGGAATATTGGGGCGAGGCTGGTTTTGAGCATAGGCGCCCATGTTGGGACGGAGTGCAGGAGGCAAAGGCATACGGGGTGCTTGCATAACAGGGCATTGCTGCGGTGGCTTATTAGGGTGAGGTGGATTTGCAGGGCGGAAAGTAGAAGCAGACGAGCCACAATGTGGTGCAGCTGGTGGCATGAAACGGGGACGTACATTGCTCCCTTGTGGCTGTTCTTGGTATGGCATCTTCCTCTTGTCCTCATGCTCGATCTCACGGGTCTTGCTCTCAACCACTATAGCTTTGTCAACGAGCTTCTGGAAGTTTGCGTAATCATTGTTGAGCAGCTGAACTTGGTCTCATTGTTCAATCCTCTCATGAACAAGTATTGCTTTCTTTGATCCGAGTTGACATCTTCTGGAGCATACCTTGACAGCTGCGTGAACTTGTTCAGGTACTCATTCACGCTCTTCCTTCCTTGGCGGAGACCTTCAAACTCTTGCCTTTTAAGCATCATGTCTCCAGCAGGGACCTAATGAGAGAGGAAACTCTCCTTGAATTCAGCCCAAGTGATAGTCTCCTAGTTGACATGAGCATTGCAAAGAGTGTCCCACCAGTCAGCAGCTGCTCCCATAAGTTGATGCGATGCGAAGAGAACTTTCTCCCGATCATTGCACTGAACAATAGCAAGCTTCTTTTCCATGGATTTCAGCCAATCATCAGCCTCCATGGGGTCATTATCTTGTGCAAAAGTAGGCGTTCGAGTCCTCATGAACTCTCCCAATCTGTTGTGAGCCGGCGGTGGTGGCGGTGGCGGCGGTGGGGGTGCAGGAACGGGGTTAGGATTGTTGTTGTTGTTGGCCCGCAGCTGATCCAACGTTTGTATCATAGTTTGTATGAGCTGGTTCTGCGTAGCCATCAACTGTTCATGGTTGCTTGCATCAGCCCCGGGGTTAACATTTTCAGGAACTTCAACATTACCGTCCTCCTGTGGTTCATTGTTGCCACGAGCATTCCTCCTTTGACGATTGGAGTTTTCCCTCACCATCTGTGAGAGAGAGTAGAGTAGAATAGAAAATAGAAGTTTAGATTGATCCCCCCAACTATTTGCATCAAGGTGTATGAACTAAGTATCTTCTTTTATTAATTCAGCCTATATAAGGATGTGAACATGTGCCAAAGCATCTCACATCTCTCTACTATGTGTGGATGTGGACATTCGCTGAAGCATCCCACAACTCACATCAGCACACAAACCAAGCAATCATCACAAAACTTCAGCACACTACTCTTATTTGACTCACTGTGATCTAAATGTTCCTATTACAGCTTTATTTAATGGAAACCTAAACTTAATCGTGAGAACCGGTGCTGTTCAAGCCGTGTGACGGGGGTGGTCCATACATGGGCGCACGCCACGGTGAGTCGGCAGTCCATGTAGGGTTAGATGACGCTGGTGCTCCATTCTCTCCCGCGTTGGCACGAGTCTCCTCTTGTTTCTCCAGCAAATATAGCTTCTTGCGGAGGTAACGGATCTCTTCTTGTGCGCTTGCATAGCAGTTTCCTAACTCCACGAGCAACCTCTGAGACTTGTCAGCAGCTTCCGGGTTGGAAAGAGCTCCTCCATGGGGTCCAATCCTTGTACCACTCTTCCCATACGGGTGCAGCTCAAAAGTAGTGTTCTCAAGCTGCTCACAGAAAGCGTAGCACTGTCCGTGAGTGCATCCCATGCAGCATCATCAATGGCTTCTGCCCTTGTTAGCTCTCTATGTGGGTGTGAAGTGCCAAGTGACAACCCTACCATTAGATAAGATGGTTACTTCAGCCTTCCACTCTTCATGTCCGAGACGAGGGACTTTCTTGAGAAGATATTCTGGATATAAGCTGTAGCAATCCAGAAATTCTTTGAGCTCCATGGATATGTGTCCTCCTTCCATTCCGTCGGGCCGAAATTCTTGAGCTGAATGGTTGGCCCATTCATCACCTTCATTATTGGTCTCAGCAAGGGGTGGCTCCTCCTCAGGTTCATCTCCTCCCGACATAGCTTCATGAGGCTCCATGGGGTGTAAGCCCGCGTGAAATTACTCATGAGGTGCGTACCAATGCTGCTTTTGTGTATCATCTTCCATGTCATCTTCAATTGGTTCCACCTCTTCCGGGTCCTCTTCCTCATGCATAGAGCTATTGACTTCCTCTTCATCATGAGGTTCCGTCTTCACCTCCTCCCAATATGGTCCATTGGACACCTCAATGGGGTTAAGTGAACTCCCACGTGGTGGTGGACGAGTTCTTATGCATGCTGTGCTCCTGATTGGCGGCATCTATAAATAAGACATGAGAAACTTTAGAGAAGGAAGAAATAACTCCAAATCTTCAGAAGTTATGTAGCAAGAAAGCAAAAGTGCTGCTGTCCAAAAGAAGTGAAAAGAGGGGCTGAAAATAGCACTTTGCGGTGGCTGAATTGACAAGTAAAGTGCAGCAGTGAGCAATTTTGAAAAATAACAGTTTAGAGGGGTGTGCCTATGTGTTTTTACAGTATCCATTCTACCTAGGTTTGTGTCCTACGGTCAACGTGGCTCTGATACCAATTTGTGACACCCAGTTCCGAAACTAGAACCAAGTGAATGCATATGTGTGCCCATGATGTTCATCACACATCCACATGTAATCCACAAACTGAATTCAGAATATAACCACGAATAAATAGTGTTTAATTACTTTATAACAATAACTCAAAGTCTCACTCATGAGTCTCTAACTTATTCTTGCAGCGGAAGTCTCTAAACGACAGCGGAAATAACTAAAGATAGCAGGCTCCATCTTCAACTCCACAGGCATGTCGATGGTAGTTCGCACGCTTAGTACTCCACATGGTCCTCAAAGTACTCATCTCCTGTAGCTGATGTTTATGTGGTAATGCAAGGGTGAGTACATGTCGTACTAAGCAAGTGCAGGAAAAGTATGACATGTAGCTTACAACAATGTATGGAATAAAAAAGGCTCATTGCAGCAAGCAAATTTTATTTTACAAACATGATAAAAACAGCAACTATATCTAGATGAATTTAATACCAACATAACCAAGTAAAACAGCAATATTCTCTCATCATAATTCATCATTTATCAAGTCTCATCCAGCCATTAATCTTTCTCAAGTCCATCTCATGCTCATAAATATTCATAACCATCTCATATTCATATAGCCAAAACCAAACTCATTGTCATGACTCAAAACAGTCCCGAAACCAATCCCAATGACCATACCAATACCCATAACTGAATAAACATCCCATGTTTGCCTCTAATCATGTGAGATGGTCAGGTGCTTATGATCGGAAGCACGGCTATCATGATAGTTTTACACTCTGCAGAGGTGGCACCACTTTACCCACAAGTTTGTTATTTCGTCACCCGTCGGTGACTGCAAAACCTCCATTATACCAGTACACAACCGTCGGTGTATGGACAAGAGATCACAAAATAGCCTTTACAAAGGGTATACTAGATGTACGGACCCACTGAGGTTTCACCGGCAGGCTCGAATCACCATTCTCCCACCCACGAGCCCCCTCTTGTGCCATGCAGTTCCCAGGGCAGTCCCTCTCGACTCCCATTCCCTGCGCCATCCAACGGTCCATAACAAGCTAGCAACACACCTAATTAGTCAGCTAAGCCGCACCCATATTTGGCCTTGTGGTGGCACTGTTTTCCTGGCATGTGCTAGCATGAACCAGTCCTTAGATCTACGTCAAGTAAAGCACCATCTCATTCAGCAACATCCACAAACCAAGCTTGCCTAGATCTCCCCGATTCCAAGCTCATTAACATCATCAAGTTCTCATCATCATTATTCATATGAGGGCAGTAGCTAACCATGTTTTAATTCAGCTTCCCGTATCCCGTTAATTAAGCAAAGCAAAAAGGAAAAATGACCATACCCGACTCATCAGCTTTCCCGGCGACAAGGATGGTTAACAAAACTAGTAAACTCCTATAAAATGGTGTCCCATCAAGTTGACTCAAACATACACATTTTCGCAAACAAAACAGTTTCGAAACATGGGATCAATATGGTCAAGGGGCACTTGCCTTGCTCCCGTGGCTCTTGTTGCTCAAACGTCTCGAAGTCTTGGTGCTGTAGTTCCTCGTAGATGGCTTCTTGAGCTTGTCCTTATACTCACGACCACACACATACAAAATTTATAGCAATCAATCATCATGCACAAACTTTACTCAAGATGCAATGGGGTAGATGAATGCAAATCCTATGGCGCAGTTTTGTTAAATGAGTTTGTACGTGTTCTTGCATGTTTTAACGGGCTTTCACGGCGTTTTATGATGAACAAGGGTGTAGGGATTAATTGTGGACGTGATGATGATCTTTACTCAAGATCTAAGTCAACCCCACCATCAAAAACCGATCAAAACACTATCTGTCCACACGTAAAAGTTTCTGCCCGAAGGGAGCAAAGAAAACGAATGCGTAGAAACAGCAGTGACATCGTAAGATGGGTAATGGGGACCTACCTCACTTCCTTTTGGTGGCAGGGCCTTACTCCTAGCAATGGCAGCAGCGAGGAATTTTTCTATGGAAGATTAGGGCAGGACAGATCGCCGGGCTTCTTCTCCGGCGACGGCGGGGCTCACCGGCGACCAAACTCCAGCGAGGGGGGGGTGCCAACTCGGTGACTTGGAGGGGGAGGGGGCGCAAGTCGGTGACTTGGGGGAGGGGGCTGCGGCCAAAAGGGAGGGGGGCTGGGGTTGTATTTATAAGGGGAGAAGGCAGCAGCCTTACTCCAATTGGAACTCAACCAAGAGTCCTACTCAATTTGGAACTCAACCAACTTATCCCCTTTTTGTTGGGTGCGGCAGCCTTGGGGATTTAACCCCCCCAAATGTGGAGAAAATTCCCCTTTTTTGGAATTGGGAAATTTGGAAATTTTGGGGAAATTTGGGAATGGCTCATTTCAGCTATCTTTTTCCCATTCCTCACCATTTCTGTGTCACTTGTTCCATTTCTACATTCCCCTCTTCATTTCTATGTCCCATTCTCCATTTCTACATTCCCCTCTCCATTTCTATGTCCCATTCTCCATTTCTACATTTCCCTTCTCCATTTATATATTCCTTTCTCCATTTCTATGGTTTTTCCTCCATTTCTATGGTTCCTTCCTCCATTTCTATGGTTCTTTCTCCATTTCTATGGTTCTTTCTCCATTTCTATAGTTCTTTCTCCATTTCTAGGGTTCTTTCTCCATTTCTACTTCTTTTACAATGCTTCTCTACATGAAAAATGTATGCAATGTATGGTAATGAATTTGAGGGTGTTACAACAAGAAGGTGGTGAACCTCCTGGCTGAGGCCAAGCAACTCCAAGCCGCCACTGATGCACACACTGAAGCTCTGTCAGAGCTGCGGGAGGTGCTTTTCGGATGGGAGCAGGTGGTGCAGGCAAAGGAGAGAGACCTCTCCACCCGCCAGGCCGCCCATGAGGGGGAGTGGAAGCACTTGAGGAAGCGGCTCCATGGCATCTACAACCAGGAGCTCGCCGCTGCGACCAAGGAGGCCTCCCTAGACTGCCTAGCTGCGGAGCTGGCTGCCAACGAGGAAGAGTTGGCTGCCCGAGAGCAGTAACTGGCGAGCAGGAGCTGGCCGCCACCGCCAAGACAGTTGAGGAGCTCCGGCCTTCTCGTGCCATCGAGGCCGAGAAAGCCTGGGACTTCCCCGGTTGCGCGGAAACGGCGCTATAGACCTTCGGCTTCAGTCCTTTGCGCTCTGGGGGTCTGGTGCAGGAGGTGATCCAGGTGCTCCCTGCTCTAGACTCAGCCAGAGCCAAGCTGCTGGCGCTGGAGGACGTCGTCGGGGGGCAGCTGGAAGTTGAAGGCAAAGCTCTGGGTCAGGAGGTGGCCGAGCATGTGCTCTCATGCTTTTGGAGCTACAACCCCAACATCTCCTTGGAACCGGTGGCACAGGGCCTCAGTGCAGAGATGTCGGAGGTGACCAAGTCTGCTATGGAGGAGGTCGCCTGCTTGTAGCTGCTAGGTTCCAGTGCATGTAGGCTGTTAGGACTCCCAGCTCGCCTTGTATGCTCCTCTGTATGCCTGGGCTTCCTCTTGAATAAAAAACTTGCTTGTTGAAGTCTTTTATGTATTGAGTTGTTGATGTATGTCTTTGGGTCCTTGGTAGCGCAAGGGTCCAGAACGACTTAACCTAGGTAGCTCTTTGCCGATGTCGTGAGCCTGTCTCTCCGGGTCCTTAGCAGCGTAAGGACCCGAAGGTTCTCCGGCAGTGTCGCTAGCTCGTCTCCCTGGGTCCTTAGCAGCAAGCACCCGAGGAAGCCCTGGCAGTGTCGTTAGTTTGCTGTAGTTGAAGCTCCGAGCTCTCTGCTTGTCGGCATGGTGGTCCTGACGTCTTACCTGCGTAGTTCACCGTGATGGCCCCATGTTAGGTGTGTCACTTAGGTTGGGGCGCACCTACCAAGCAAAAGGCAGAGGCAGGAGGTCAGCAACTGACCCCCTGGGAGGTCCGGGATGCCAAGTACCTGTTCGGACCTGCACTTGCAGAGGAAAGGAGTAATTTGTGCTCACTGGTCACAATTTCCTGCTCCTAGTCTCGCTGTGGCTTACGGTCCTTAGCCGAGCTGCGGGGCTTGGGAAATTCAGTGTGAGAGCATTTGGGTTATGGTTATGACTTTGCTCAGAGGTATGAGCCGTCCGGCTCCCCAGTACCTAGCTGCAGCACTGGAGAGGCAGAATGTGCACGCTTAGGGTACGGAACCAGGCCAAGCAGGCTACACACCCTAGACAGCCCGCTGGCATTAGCCTTTCAGAGGAGGGACCTGTTGGCGCCATAGGGCCCCAATCAAGGAAGTAACCAAAGGACCCCGGGTACACCACAGGTACCTGAAGCGGACCTGTCTGCGGAAGGATAGCACAGCTCCTACTATGGGTAAGCGAAGGGAAAAGTGACTGGCCATACGGCCAGAGCGGTATAGAAAGAAAGCACAAAAAAATAAAAGGGGTGATGCCTGGGGTCCGTTTTCTCCCTTGTCCATAAGTGTGTGCCATCCGGTCCCCAAGTACTCAGTTGTAGCTCTGGGGAGGCAGAACGAGCAGGCTTAGGGTGTGGAACCAAGGTAAGCAGGCTGCACACCCTGGACCTCCCACGGGCATTAACCTTTTAGCGAGGGGACCTTCCAGTGGCCACGGGACTTAGGACAAATAGGTAGGACGACCTCCGGACATGCCATAATACAATTGATATGCATGAGTAAGCACAAACAATAATGTAAAGAGAGAGGAGGAAGAGCACACACAGGGTAGGATAAGTTTTTCTCATATCAGGCTCATTCATAGGAGAAGACACGCTTTACAAGAAGGCATCGACCTGCTCCGGATGATAAGAGTAGCAGGACTCCTCCGTAGCTTAGCTGTTCCTAGACTCTATGACACCCTAGAAGAGAATAAAGAGCCCTACCGCTGTGCGAAGAATAGAACTTACGGAGGTGCTCTATGTTCCATAGATTGGGTAGAGGTACCCCATCCTACGTGGACAGGGGACTCACCCAGGGCGGCATACTTGTGTCACTCGGAAGGGACCCTCCCAGTAGGGGGAGAGTTTATTTGCCCCTTCACGAGAAAGTATTCGCCGAAGCACCAGGTCGTCCACCTCGAGCTGTCTACTCTGCACGAACCGCTGATGATAAAAATGGAGCGCCTGGCGGTACCGCGCATTTCGAGCTGCTGATTGCCACGTTCGCTCATCGACAAGGTCGATATCTTCATGCCGGAGCTGGTCCTGCATGGCTTCGTCGTATGCTTGGACACGGGGGAGCCCATGGGGATCTCCGGGGGAGGACGGCCTCAGCCCCATACACTAGGAAGAAGGGTGTTTCCCCTGTCGCGTGACTGAGGGACATCCAGCTAGCCCACAGTGCACACGGAAGTTCGTCTACCCAATTGACACCATGCTTCCTCAAGCTGTTGTAGGTGCGCGTCTTGAGTCCCCTAAGTATCTCGGCATTGGCTCTCTCGACTTGACCGTTGCTCTCTGGGTGAGCAACAGAAGCATAGACAACTTGGATGCCGAGGTCTTCGCTGTACTCTTGAAACACTGCATTGGTGAACTAGGTCCCGTTGTCGGTGATGATTCTGTTCGGGACCCTGAACTGGCAGATGATTGACTTGATGAACTTGACCGCTGACTGCTTGTTCATTATTACTATAGGGGTAGCTTCTGGCCACTTGGTGAACCGAGCTCCAGACTTCACCAGGCCTCACTGAACCCTCTTCTTCGGCGGCTCCTCGTGCAAGCATGGTGCCGGAGCGGGGGTACTGCTCCTCACCCTGACTGGGGAGCAGTTCAAATACATGGTGTGGCTTGACTTCAAGGCTACCAACAACATGGCGGAGTACGAGGCTCTCATCTTCGGGTTAAAAACCACGCTGTCCCTTGGTGTCCAACAGTTGTTGGTCAAGTGTGATTCTCAGTTGATCATCAAGCAAGTCATGGTAGAATGTTTCTGGAACGACCCTCAACTTGCAGCCTATCTCCACCAACTACATAAGTTGGAGAAGGACTTGCAAGTCTTGGATCTGTACCATGTCCCTCGCGCCAACAACACAATCGACAACGACCTGTCAATGAAGGCTTCCACCTGAGCTCCGGTGCCTGGGGGAGTCTTTGAAACGATGTTGTCGCGACCTACCGTCTGTCCTGCCAAAACAGACGAAGGGGGCGAGATCAGCACCTCAAAGCTGGCGGTCCCAGTGGCCCTGCTACCATGGAGCTCGCCAAGTATCGTAAGCGTCACCGAGGACTCTGTGCAACCCGACGCTCAAGGTCCAGACGCTCAAGTAGATCCTGATGCATGGATCTTGGAGGTCCAGGACTACTTGAAAGACAATATCCTCCCCGTTGAACATGTATCCACTGAATGGATCGTTCGGTTGGCTAAGAGATGCGCGCTGGTAGAAGGGGATCTCTACCAGTGTGGCACCAACGGCGTCCTATTGCGGTGCATAACCCGGGAGGAGGATTGTGACTTGGTCGTAGAGATCCATGGAGGCAAGTGTGGGAACCATGCATCTTCCCGCACACTGGTCGGTAAAGCCTTCCGGGATGGCTTTTACTGGCCGACAGCTCTCCAGGATGTCGTCGAGTTGGTCAAGAGATGCAAGGCGTGCCAGTTCCATGACAAGCAGATCCAAACACCGGCGCAGACGCTGCAGATGATCCCGCCCTTGTGGCGCTTCGCTGTGTGGGGGATGGACCTCATGGGGCCATTCCCCATATCCATCGGAGGGTATCGGTACATCTACGTCACCATAGACGAGTTTACCAAGTGGCCGGAAGCTGCCCCTGTAGTAAAAATCAACAAGTAGTCAACAGTCAAGTTCATCAAGTCAATCATCTGCCGTTTCGGGGTCCTAAAACAAATCATCGCCGACACAGAACCCAGTTCACCAGTGCAGTGTTTCAAGAGTACTTCGAAGACCTCGGCATCCAAGTTTGCTACACTTTTGTTGCTCATCCAGAGAGCAACGGTGAAGTCGAGAGAGAAAATGCCGAGATACTCAAGGGACTCAAGAAGCGCACCTACAATAGCTTGAAGAGGCATGGTGCCAATTGGGTCGATGAGCTTCCGTGTGCACTGTGGGCTAGCTGGACGTCCCTCAGTCGCACGATTGGGGAAACACCCTTCTTCCTAAAGTATGGGGCTGAGGCTGTCCTCCCCCGGAGATCACCATGGGCTCCCCCCCCTCGTGTCCAAGCGTATGACGAAGCCACGCGGGACCAGCTTCGGCGTGAAGATATCGACCTTGTCGATGAGCGAAGGTGGCAAGCAGCTGCTCGAAACGCACGGAACCACTAGGCGCTCTGGCGTTATCATGAGCGGTTCGTGTGGTGTAGACAGCTCGAGATGGGCGACCTGATGCTTCGCGAATACTTTCTCGTGATGGCGCGGACAAACTCTCCCCTGCTGGGAGCGTCCCTTCTGAGTGACACAAGTATGCCGCCCCAGGTGCGTCCGCCTGGCCATGGAGGATGTGGTACCTCTAGCCAATCCATGGAACATAGAGCACCTCCGTAAGTTCTATCCAGCATAGATGTAGGAATCTTTTTTCTCTTCTAGGGTGTCATAGAGTCTAGGAACAGTGTTAGGAAGAACTAAGCTCCGGAGGAGTCCTGCTACTTTTGTCATCCGGAGCGGGTCGCTGCTTTTTTGTAAAGCTTGTCTCCTCCTATGAATGAACCTGATATGGGAAAAACTTATTCTACCCTGTGTGTGCTCTCCCTCCCCTCTCTTTTACATTACACTTTGTGCTTACTCATGCATATCAATTATATTATGGCATGTCCGGGAGTTGTCCTACCTAGTTGTCCTACGTCCCGTGGCGGCTGGAAGGTCCCCTCGCTGAAAGGTTAACGCCCGTGGGAGGTCTAGGAAGTGCATCTTGCTTTGCTTGGTTCCGCACCCTAAGCCTGCTCGCTCTGCCTCCCCAAAGCTACAACTGAGTACATGGGGACCGGATGGCACACACTTACGGACAAGGAAGAAACTGGAGAGGTGCTCCTCAGGTGCTTCCAGTCCCCCTCATGGGAAGCCTCGATGGTGGAGAGGTCCCTCTTCTTTGCCTGCACCTCCTGTTCCCGCTGGAAAAGCACCTCTCGCAGCTCTGACATAGCTTCAGTGCACGCTTCAGCGGCGGCGTGGAGTTGCTTGGCCTCAGCCAGGAGGTTCTCCGCCCTCTTGTTGAGCTCCCCGACGGTGACCTCCTTAACCTCGAGGGTCTCTTGTATGACCTCCCTCAGCAGGTTACCACAGTCCTGGAGGCGCTCCCTCTAGGACCTTAGCTCGACCCACTACTGGTCGAGCACCTCCTGCATCTGTTTCAGGCTTGAGCAGGCCGCCTTCATGTACTTGGGGAGCAGGATTACCTCCGGCATCTACAGAAGGGGGACCGCCGTGACCTCCACCGGATCTTCGTCCTCCGGTGAAGCAGTCATCACGCCAACCGGCAAAGGAGAATGGGGCGGACTCGGAGCTCGCCCTGGAGTAGCCGCGCCATTGCCAAGGACGTCCGCGTCCAATGGCCGTCTGGTCTCAGGAGCTCGTGATTCAGTTCCCTAGGCCGGCCAAGGCTGGCTCCAACACTGGTTCCGACGCAGAGACTACAGAAGCCCCAGCGGCGGAGGCGCTCTGGTCCCTTGGGCAGCTGCGAAGGAGGAGGAGCGCTCTGCGGATAAGCTCTGCAAGAAAAATCACTGAAGTCAATCACAGAAGCTAAGGATCCTGCGTTGCAACCTATCCCAAGGGCTTGCGTCGTACCTGGAAGCTTGGAAGTTCCAGGACGAGCGGAGCTTCTTGCACAGAGGGCTGGAACCACTCGTCCCCACCGACTTCGGAGCCGGAGACACGTCAGAGGCCTTCCTCGCTGCCGGCCTCGGGGCCGGAGGCGTGTCACGTGCTGAGGCTACCCCCGTCAGCTTCGAAGCCGGCGGCACCTCAGGAACCTTCGCCGCTGCAGGCGGCACGGCGGGAGCCTTCCCAGCTGACGGCCTCGGGGCCAGAGGCGCGTCTAGTGTCGGGGCTGGCCCCGTTGGTTTCAGAGCTGACGCCGCCGTAGGAACCTTCGTCGTTGCCGGCATCGCGTCAGGAGCCTTCCGCACCGATGGATTCGGAGTTGGTGATGCGTCGAAGGACTTCTTCTGCATTGGAGGCGTGTCAGGAACCCTCCTCAAAGCCGCAGCAGCATCAGGCACCTTCCCCGCGCCCATCGGGGTTGCCCTGGCAGCAGCAGTTCCAGAAATACCATCAGCGTTGGCCGCCAAACCCGACACAGGGCCGTGGAAGGCCTGAAGACCCTCCACCCAGGGCCCAAGACAAAGCTTCCGTCATGGCGGATCAGCCTCCTCCTCGGCTGCTGACTCGACTCCACGGTGTCTTTGGGTGGCGAGCGAGGGCGCGGTGCGAACGCAGGCCCACCCTCCGGCACCTTATCCTTCCCCTTGTTACGGGGAGGGACCGGCGCGAGTGTCAGTAGGTCGCTTGCGCCGCACTGTCCCGAGATTTCCACGCCGCGGGAAGCATCTCCTACCTGCCGCACGGTGACATCAATGTCATCCAGCGCCAGCAGCTACCTCAGCAACCTCGACCTTGCCGCCTGGTTGAGGCAGATTGGCAAGCAGCTCGCCGGTGGAATGATGAAGTCGTCGGAGGTATGGTCAGGGGTCAGCTTTTGCAGCATGAGGCTCAGCATCTCCCAATCCGGGGACGACCCAGAGCCGCGCTCCAGCCGGCTGAGATCGTTCTCTCCGGTGTACAGCCAGGCTGGCCGGGAGCGCTGCTGGAGAGGAGTGATGCGGTGCGACAGGAAGTCGGCCAGGACCATCAATGATGTCAGGCCCTCCCGCGCCAGGAACCTGATCCTCACCAGCACCGGCTTTTAGGCGTCTTGCAGCTCTGACACATCATCTCCGACGGGGAAGTCACTGGCTGGGGCCCGCTAAGAAGCTCCAGGCGGTCGTGGATGTCCTTCCATGCGATCGCCCAGTCCTCCCTCCAGTGCCCCCATCTGCCGAAGGAGAAGGGCGCAATGTACGTCACAAAGCACCTCCCTTGGTTATGGAAGTAGTAAGCCCCCAGGTGGCTTGCGCTTCTCCCCGAGGTACGCAACACAAAGAAGACATGGAACAGCTGCACTGACGGCCGCACGCGGACAAACATCTCGGAAAAGTGGATAAAGACTACCACTAGTGCAATGGCGTGCGGTGTCAGGTGCTGCAGCTGGAGCCCATACACCTCCAGCAGCGTAAGGAGGAAGGATGACGCCAGGAGTGCAAGCCCCACCAGCATGTATGAGGTGAAGAGGATGACCTTGCCGGGCTGCAGGTTGGAGAGCGAGGTCGTCCCACGATGAATCCATCCGTCGTGATTGGCTGACTACCAGCCAAGCAGGCGCCTCACGCGCTCGAGCTCCTTGTCAGTGTGAAACCTGGAAGAATGGAGGCCGGAAGCCATGGAAGCAGACAGTGGTTGGATTTGCTTGGGAGCGGAGTCTTCGAGCGCAAAGGTGGAGGACGGAGAGCACAAGGAACGAGGAGACAAGTAAGGAAGAAATCACCCTTCCCTGAAAGATTTCCTTTACTACTCCTGCGACCCTTGGCAGGGCGTCGTGCAGGGCGCCTGGGCTGTCACTGCCCCGCACTGCCCGCACCCCCAATACGGGTGGGACCCAGGTCCACCTGTCAGACACCGGGGGTCAGGTGGGCTGCATCTCAGAAACAAGGCTCCGGCGGATCCCAAGAGAAGCGGCGTGGTATAACTGCAGCGGTCGACCCGAGAACCGCTGCAGTCAATGCCTGGAAACAGATCCTCGAGAACTACACCAGAGACGTGCTGCCGTTTCGACTGTCGAGTACGACCACTACGCCAAGGACGTGCAGCCTTTTCGACTACCAGGTTCAACAACTCACCCACTACGCCTGGGCCTTGCTGCCACTTGAACCAACGAGGCACAATTTTAAAGCCACCACGCGGAAAGGAAAATGGAGGCCCCACCTGCAGGATAATGACCTCCCCCGAGGTGTGCCCGGGGGCCACTGTCCGTACCCTGCAGGCCGGGTACCCCCGCGTGGAGTGTTGAAGACAATCAGGGCCTCACCCCCTTGTAGGATCGAAGTACACTTGTAAAGCTACCAGAGGGGGGTGAATGGTAGATAAAAACTTTTCAGCGGAAGCACTAAAACACCCCTCAGCAGAAAACTGATCTGTTAAAGAAACCGTGTGTGCAACTAATCTAAACGTGTTCAACTGTGAAAAAAACTAGTATAGATTGTAGAGAATCAAGTCACGAAGACGTCACAACAATAATCATGAAAATCCGTTGAGAGAAACTCAAGTTACAATCGAAAGATTGAACAAAGGTCAATCTGTCCTACGCGAGAAAAACAGTTCTGGAATAATGCAAAGAAACTCGTTTAGATCAGAAACCACAAATTCAATGACTGTGAAATTTTCACAGATGATATATAATCAAGTTGTGAAGACAACCCAAAAAGAATCACATCAATTGGATCTGAAAAACTCAAGTTATGATAAAACCACCAAAGCAAGGTAGTGCTGAACAGAAACTCGACGAGAAAAACTTGTCTGAAACAAGTCGGACGAACAAGGCACAAAAGTTCCTTTAGAATACAAATTTTATTTATAAAACACAAGAGGAACAGCCCCAAAGTCGTGTTCCACGAGCTCTGGCCTCCCTTGCTTATATAACCAGCCCGAAGGCCAACTCAACTCAAACTAGGACTCCTACTCCTACTTGGATTCGAACCGTAACTTTCCAATACTGCTCAAGACTCTTCTACACGCAGATAGAAGCAATCTTAAGACTTTCAAACACCTTAGTAACGTCCCAAACATTACTAAAACAACTCAAATTCGTGACCCACACGAAATCCTATCATAAACAACTCAAAACTTTCCATATTTGAGTCAAACACGACTCAGCCGTAGCCTGAGTCCATAACCTAGTCGGTTGGACCTTTCCGACCAATTCTTTACGTCCACATCTCTTCATCACGCCTTGGAACCATGCAGGCACGTCCATGCACTCCTTGCACACGTGCAAACATCTTCCAACGACGTCCAAGATACCTTCATATGCATTGTTCTTGATTCAAAGATACTGCACAACCTCTCGATCAACTCAACCACAATTCCTCCCGAATTTGGTTGTTGAACCTCATCTTCTCCCTAAGACTAGTTCAATGGATCCCATCACCAGCCATGTCTTGAACTCAAGCAACACTTGCACATGAATAAACAACCAATACTTCCGAGCACAAGTCCTTGACTTGACTTTCGTTAGTTCCGAAACTACAACATCTTACGTGAGCACCTCACATAAGCATGTTGTAAACCATAGCAAAATGATATCAGCCATAACCACCAAAACACAGCAAAAACTTAGTAAAATAATATTAAGCAAACTTTCCATAAGAGTAAAGCAAGTTCGAAACATTGCAAGTTAAAAGCAGAACCATTGCAATCAAGCTCCGAACCTTACCAAAGCTAACCGGACCTTGAACCAGAGCTTACCAAAGCTAGTCGGACCCAGCGCCGGACCTTACTAAAGCTTAGTCGGACCTAGCATGGAACTTACCAAAGCCAGTCGGACCTAGCACCGGAGCTACCAAAAACAAGTCGGACCTAGCCAAAATAAGTCAGATCTAGACAAAGCAAGTCGGACCTTACGTCGGACCTTGCCGGAGCTACCCAAAACAAGTCGGACCTATCGTCGGACCTTGCATGAGCTCGGACCTAGAGTCGGACCTTGTTAAAAAGGTGTTTTGGTAGTATTCCAAACTTTTATCGTCAAAGCCAATGTATTCAGCACACATAGGTCTCACAATCTCCCCTTTGATGAATGCATTGGAAACACCACTTAAAATCCGAACATTGGCTTATTCACATGAAAAGTTTTGAAAACAATTTCTCCCCCTTTGTAAATCAGAAATAAAATGAGAAGAAAAACAAAAATACCAAAAATTCTCCCCCTGAGAAGAATCGTGCCAAAACACTTGTGAATGTGTGCAATGTGTGATCAATTTCTCCCCCTTTGACAATGTATTCAGCAAGGTACAAAAGAGAAATTTTAATTTGTTATGAGCACATTATAACATATACATATAAACAAAGCTCATCCAAATCATACTATCAAGTAAATTATACTAACACATCAATGAGATACATAAAGTAGTGTAAGTCATGCTAGAGATCAAGTGTAATTTTCAATTTAAGCAAGTCATGATCTCACAAACTTAACTATTTCAAGACCTGAAAGCATGACACTTGTTGCTGCATTTTATTTAACATTTAAAGCACAAATTTTGATCTTATGACATTTGCAAGAGATTATATGCAGCATCAGCCTTATTCTAACCAACCAAGCCAAGCCTATGTCATTTGACAGTCAGAAGCTTAAGGACATGGTTTTAGTCATACACAACTCTTTTCAAGTTCATATCTAAGTGCAATGATAAGCCATCTCAAAAGAAGAAGTGTGATGCATGCATATTCTCTTGATCTTTTCTCATTTTTTTATTTGAACATAAAAACTCAACATGTGAGTTCATTACTTGATTAATTCTTTATGATTAAAAGCACTTGTGAGCATGCAACAAGTTCAAAACAGAAAGAAAGTTCGACCATGACCAGATTTAGTGTAAGTAATTATTCCAATTACTAGACATGGTAAAAACTACAAAATGTATAACACGAGTAATGTAGTAAGAACTTTCAGCATGAAAAAGGAATCACAAAGTTATATATGCATGAAATACTGTGCTCATATTATTTTAATTTCATATTCACACATAGACTTCCCAAGTTTCAAAATTATCCCTCAATTTAAGCCATGAGGATGCATAACCCCTATTTCACTATGCATGTAACAAAAATGAGTGAAATCCAAAGGTTTTGTAAAAATGTTAGCCAATTGTTGTTCGGTATTTACATGGTGAAGCACAATGTTCCCTTTTTTGACATTATCACGGAGAAAGTGATAACTAATGTCAATGTGCTTAGTTCTCGAATGTTGCACTGGGTTTTTAGCAATGCAAGTGGCACTAGTGTTATCATAAAACAGTGGAACACTATCTAGATCAACCCCATAGTCCTTAAGTGTTTGAACAATCCAAAGAATTTGTGAGCAAGCACTAGCAGCAGCTACATATTCAGATTCGGCTGTGGATTGTGCAACTGAACTTTGTTTTCTAGAGGACCAGGCAACAAGTGAATTACCAAGAAAATGACAAGCACCAGAAGTACTTTTCCTATCAATCCTACAACCTCCAAAATCAGCATCGGAAAAGGCTTTCAAAGTAACGGTTGAGGAAGAAGGAAGAAAAATGCCAAATTCTTGAGTTCCATGTAAGTACCTAAGAATCCTTTTGACGGCTTGACGATGTGAAGCACGTGGGGAGGCTTGAAACCGTGCACAAAGACATACGCTGAATTGTATGTCCGGTCTTGATGCCGTGAGATACAAAAGTGATCTGATCATGCTTCTATATTCTTTTTATCAACGGGATCACAATCTTCATCAAGTTCAAGTGTTGTTGCTGTTCCCATTGGTGTCCGAGGAGGCTTGCTTTTGTCCATGTTGAAGCGCCTTAGGAGATCTTTTGTATACTTTGTTTGATGCACAAAGGTACCCTCCTTGGTTAGCTTGATTTGCAGTCCCAAAAAGTACGTGAGTTCTCCCATCATACTCATCTCAAATTTCTGAACTCATCATAGCTGAAAACTTGGACACAAGATCATGAGAAGCACAACCAAAGATAATATCATCCACATACACTTGAACGAATAATGAGTCATTGCCATGCTTAAGCACAAAAAGCGTTTTATCAACCTTGCCCATGGTAAACCTCTTTTCAAGTAAGAATGTTTTTTAACCTATCATACCATGCTCTAGGGGCTTGTTTGAGACCGTACAAGGCTTTGGACAGTTTGTAAACATGATTAGTAAAACTTGGATTTTCAAAACCAGGTGGTTGTTTGACATAAACATGTCATCTATGTAGCCATTAAGAAAAGCATTTTTAACTTCTATTTGATATAGCTTAAAACCTTTATATGCAGCAAAAGGTAACAAAATTCTTATGGCTTCTAATCTAGCAATAGGAGCAAAAGTTTCATCAAAATCTAGACCTTCAACTTGTGTGAAACCTTGAGCAACCAACCTAGCCTTATTCCTAATCACAACCCCATCCTCACTTTGTTTATTTTTAAACACCCATTTAGTTCCAATTAAAGTGTGACCTTGAGATGGAGGTACAAGTTTCCAAACATTATTTCTTTCAAAATTTTCTAACTCTTCTTGCATGGCAATAATCCAAGATTCATTAGTGAGTACGTGTGATATATCTTTGGGTTCAAAAGAAGGAACAAAAGCAGAATGATCATGAGAATTGGGGTCGAAAAACCTGGATCTTGTAACTCGTTCATGCAAGCTTCCAATAATTTGTTGTGGAGGATGACTTTTGAGAATCAGGAGGGGAGTGGACACTTCACAAGCTTCTTCTTCTTCATGTTCATCACAAATAGATGAGCTCGTGACGTGAGGAGGATCTGGACCAGCAATGGTGGTCGTCAGTGCTGGCTGTGAATCAAGATCAGGAGCTGGAACAATGTCATTAGCTGCTGAATTTTTGGGCAGCAGCACCACTTCTTCCTCTTTTTCAACGAAAATACTCTCCCCCTGCAGATATGGATCCGGACCTGCAATATTTGAACTAGTACCTAGGCTAGCGTCATCAAAAGAGACCTCATGAGTCTCCACAATTTTGTTAGTATCAAGTAAAAGCACACGGTAGCCTCTAGTATGAGATGTATAACCAAGAAACATGCCATCAACAGATCTAGCTTCAAATTTATCAAGATTATCATGTTTCTTAACAAAACATTTGCATCCAAAGACCCTAAAGTGTGTGACACTAGGCCTATGTCCAAACCTGAGCTCATATGGTGTTTTACCTAGCTTAGCATGCAAGAAAACACGATTTGAGACATAACAAGCGGTTGCAATTGCATCAGCCCAAAATTTCCTAGGAGTTTGATATTCATCAAGCATAGTCCTAGCCATCTCAACTAAGGTTCTGTTCTTTCTCTCTACAACACCGTTTTGTTGAGGTACATATGGTGAAGAAAATTGATGATCTATTACATTTTCAGCACAAAAGTGATCAAACGATTGATTTTTAAATTCGGTTCCATTATCACTTCTAATTGCTCTTAAAGATCCTGGGTGATCAATTGATAATCTAAGAAATAAAGTTCTAAAGTCACTAAAAGCTTCATTCTTAGATGCCATAAAGTAAACCCAAGAGTATCTAGAATAGTCATCAACAATCACAAGAACATACCATTTACCTCCGAAGGATTGAACACGTGAAGGTCCTACGGTGTCAAGGTGTAAAAATTGACCCGGTTCAGTTGTCATGGTCATTGTGAGAGGAGCATGTGAACCTGCAACCATCTTAGCATGTCTACAAGAAGAGCACACAATTTCTTTGTCCCCTTTAAGCTTAGGCAGCCCACGTATGCGATCAAGAGCACTAACACACGTGAGATGATCAAAGTCTATGTGACCAAGTCTACGATGCCAAAAATATAAATCTTTAGAATCATTTGCACCTAGACATCTATGCTTAGAGGAAGACATATCAAAATAAGCTTTAAAAACTCTTCCAAATCGAGACATGTTAAAGATAATCTCACTGTTTGAACCTACAACTTTGCAGCAGTTTTTATTGAAAATAATTTCATGATTTTCATCTAGCAATTGTGAAACAGAAAGCAAGTTGTATTTCAAATTTTTGACAAGTGCCACATCCTTCAAAGTGTAGTGATCATTTACTCTAACCGAACCCTTAGCAATTATAGGAGTTGAAGAATTATCAGCAAAAATAACATTCTCTACACGTGACACAAAAGAGAGAGAGGAGAACCATTCTTTGTTACCGGTCATGTGGTGTGAGCAACCTGAATCACAATCCAAATGTTCTCCTTCCTCAAGCGTGTAACCTACATAGAAGCACAATACGTCGATGACTCAATACTGGGGTTAGTAAAAAGGCATTTAGGAAGCCAGTACTGAGTCACACGACGTCCAGCAGGAATAACATGCGAAAGCTTAGATAAAACAGCAGGTTTATGAGTCAAAGTTTGAGATTTTTTGTTCTTAACTACTGACCTGTGAGGTGTTACTTGTGTAGCACGAAAATCAGTAGCTCCGGAGGAAAAAACTGAAGCTCCGGAGGCAAAAACTGAAGCTCCGGAGGTAAACTTTGAATATTTCTGACTCATAACAGCAGGTTGCATGTTCCTGACATTCGGTTTAGTATGTGCATCAAATTTTGCATGAGAGTTATAAGATCTAGCTTGCATACTTTCCTTTTTATGTTGTTTAACTAGTCTATAACAAAAATCTATGACATGACCATCTCTACCACAATAGGTACAATGAAATTTAACTTTATGTTCATGTCTAGATGAGCATGCGGTATGCTTATTTGAACCCGAATGTGACAACACTACTGCAGATTTAAAAACCATTTCTTTTTGTTTAGAAACTGTTTGAATCAAACCACTTCCTAATGATTTTACAATTTTAGGTGGATGTTTCTTAGCATGAGCATGTGAATCAAAACCTAAACCAGTTTTATCATTGCAAGACTTGGAAGAATTCAGCAGCAAGTTTAGGTTTTTATTCCCATTACAAAACCGATCTAATGTCCTATATATGTTATCAAGTTTATTTGATAGATCAAGGCAATTTTCACATGAAGTTTTTCCTTTTAATTTGCAATTGAAACAATATTTAACTTCATGAGAACGTAAAGCATTGTTCAATATAGAAATTTCTTTCATAGCATCTTGTAGTTTCTTATCAAGATCATCGCAAGTAGAACAATGCAAATCAATTGTAGAACAACAAGCATCTTTCAAGTTTTTATCATTAAGTGCAGCAAGCTTTTTATTCTTTTCGATTTCAAGTTCAAGTTTATCAAGTGTGGAGGTGTGTGCACTTCTTAGAGAGGACAATTGTTCATATATTAAATCACATGAGGAACAATAATCATCACTAGGAATCAAGGATTTTAAATGATTAATTTCAGATTCTAGTGACTCAATTTTAACAGCATTGTCCCTAAGCTTTTTGTCCTTTTTCTTAACAATAATAGTGGCACGAGAAATAGCATCACATATTTCTTCGCAAGTAGGACATACCTCTTCGTTGTCACTATTGTGTTCTGCATCCTCTATACTTGATTTTGATTTGCCTGCCATGAAGCACAAGTTTGCCAGATCATCTTCATCACTTCCAATGTCTACATCACTCGAGCCAAGTTCTTGAAGTGCGGTGATGAAACTATTTATCAGTTTGCGTCCTGTAAAAACCTTCTTTTTCTTGTTGGTGTTGCCACAAGAGGACTTCACTTTATTCTGTTTTTCATCACGGTTAGAAGGACCTGAAAGGCCAGGGCAATCTGTACAAAAGTGTCCTGTCTTACCACATTCAAAGCATCGTTGAGGTCCGGAGCTTCCTCTCCTTCTAGTTCTCACATTTTGCAATGCTTTTGAGAACCTAGTAGAAAGAAGTACTAGCTCCTCCTCTGGAAACTCCTCAATCTGTTCTAGGGTTAGTGAAGACAGCAAAGCAAGTGTATTGCTAGATGATTGGCCGGAGCTAGACATATCACGTTGTGAGACAAATGCAATAGTCTTATTTGGGTTCTTACGTGATATAATGTCAATTTCATGAGTTTTTAGCTTAGAATAAAGCACATCTAATATAGAAGTACTCATGACAGTGGATTCACGTATGGATGTTACTTTCATCTCCCAAATTGACATGTCTAATGCACTTAGTAATTTCCTAGCATTTTCAGCATCTGAAAAATTAGCATTGACGCTACGCAAGTTGCTGAGAATTTTATTAAAGCGAGCAAAGAGGTCATCAATGGACTCACCGGGTTGCATCTCAAAGCGCATGTATTCTTTCTTGAACATATCTTGTCTTACCTCCTTGATCGTGTTGGGTCCTTCGTGGTAGTCACAAAGTGCTCTCCACACATCGTACGCCGATCGGAGGTGTGCAACACGGTCGAAGTCGCTCTGAGTTAGTCCTTGTATGATCAAGTTCCGAGGCTTGTTGTTGTTGTTGACATCTCTCATGTTTATAGCCGTGACTTGATCGTTTGAAGGCACATCGTAAGGCTTGTACACCTTTTCCCATATTGCAAAGCCTTGCGCCTGGATGAAAGCTTCCATGCGTGCCTTCCAAACCTGAAAATCAATACCACTAAACACACAAGGTTTGGCGGAGTATTTCTCCATGATGATTAGTCAAAACACGTGCAAATCACAAATATTAGAGCAACCTGGCTCTGATACCAATTGTAGGATCGAAGTACACATGTAAAGCTACCAGGGGGTGAATGGTAGATAAAAACTTTTCAGCGGAAGCAACAAAACACCCCTAAGAAGAAAACCGATCTGTTAAAGAAACCGTGTGTGTGACTAATCTAAACGTGTTCAACTGTGACAAAACTAGTATATATTGTAGAGAATCAAGTCACGAAGACGTCACAACAAGAATCATGAAAATCCGTTGAGAGAAACTCAAGTTACGATCGAAAGATCGAACAAAGGTCAATCTGTCCTACGCGAGAAAAACAGTTCTGGAGTACTGCAAAGAAACTCATGTAGATCAGAAACCACAAATTCAATGACCGTGAAATTTTCAAAGATGATAGATAATCAAGTTGTGAATACAACCCAAAAAGAATCACATCAATTTCATCTATAAAACTCGAGTTATGATAAAACCACCGAAGCAAAGTAGTGCTGAACAGAAACTCGACGAGAAAAACTTGTCTGAAACAAGTCGGACGAACAAGGCACAAAAGTTCCTTTAGAATACGAATTTTATTTATCAAAACACAAGAGTAACAGCCCCAAAGTCGTGTCCCCACGAGCCTTGATCTCATTTGCATATATAACAGCTCTAAGTCCAACCCAATTCGAACTAGGACTCCTACTCCTACTTGGATTCAAACTGTAACTTTCTAATACTGCTCAAGACTCTTCTACATGCAGATAGAAGCAATCTTAAGACTTCCAAACACCTTAGTAACGTCCCAAACATTCCTAAAACAACTCAAATTTGTGACCCACACGAAATCCTATCATAACCAACTCAAAACTTTCCATATTTGAGTCAAACACGACTCAGCCGCAGCCTGAGTCCATAACCTAGTCGGTTGGACCTTTTTGACCAATTCTTTACGTCAACATCTCTTCATCACGCCTTGGAACCATGCAGACACGTCCATGCACTCCTTGCACACGTGCAAACACCTTCCAATGACGTCCACGATACCTTCATATGCATTGTTCTTGATCCAAACATGTTACGCGACCTCCTGATCAACTCAACCACAATTCCTCCCGAACTTGGTTGTTGAACCTCATCTTCTTCCTAGCTAAGACTAGTTCAATGGATCCCCATGTCTTGAACTCAAGCAACACCTGCACATGAATAAACAACCAATACTTCCGAGCACAAGTCCTCGACTTGACTCTCGTTAGTTCCGAAACTACAACATCTTACGTGAGCACCTCACATAAGCATGTTATAAACCATAGCAAAATGATATCAGCCATAACCACCAAAATACACAAAAAACTTAGTAAAATAATACTAAGCAAACTTTCCAAAAGAGTAAAGCATGTTCGAAACATTGCAAGTTAAAAGCAGAACCATTGCAATCAAACTCCGAACCTTACCAAAGCTAACCGGACCTTGAACCGGAGCTTATCAAAGCTAGTCGGACCCAGCGCCGGAGCTTACTAAAGCTTAGTCGGACCTAGCTAGGAACTTACCAAAGCTATTCGGACCTAGCACCGGAGCTAGCAAAAACAAGTTGGACCTAGCTAAAATAAGTCAGACCTAGACAAAGCAAGTCGGACCTTACGTCGAACCTTGCGAGCTACCCAAAACAAGTCGGACCTATCATCGGACCTTGTAGGAGCTCGGACCTAGAGTCGGACCTTGTTAAAAAGGTGTTTTGGTAGTATTCAAAACTTTTATCGTCAAAGCCAATGTATTCAGGACACATATGTATCACAATTGTAGGATCGAAGTACACTTGTAAAGCTACTAGAGGGGGTGAATGGTAGATAAAAACTTTTCAGCGGAAGCAACAAAACACCCCTCAGCAGAAAACCAATCTGTTAAAGAAACCGTGTGTGCGACTAATACAAACATGTTTAACTGTGACAAAACTAGTATAGAATGTAGAGAATCAAGTCACAAAGACGTCACAACAAGAATCATGAAAATCCGTTGAGAGAAACTCAAGTTACGATCGAAAGATCGAACAAAGGTCAATCTGTCCTACGCGAGAAAAACAGTTCTGGAATACTGCAAAGAAACTCATGTAGATCAGAAACCACAAATTCAATTACCTTGAAATTTTTACAGATGATAGATAATCAAGTTGTCAAGACAACCAAAAAATAATCACATCAATTGGATCTGTAAAACTCGAGTTATGATAAAACCACCGAAGCAAGGTAGTGCTGAACAGAAATTCGACGAGAAAAACTTGTCTGAAACAAGTCGGACGAACAAGGCACAAACGTGTAAAAGTCGTGTCCCCACGAGCCTTGGCCTCCCTTGCTTATATAACCAGCACTAAGGCCAACCCAATTCAAACTAGGACTCCTACTCCTACTTGGATTCAAACTGTAACTTTCCAATACTGCTCAAGACTCTTCTACATGCAGATAGAAGCAATCTTAAAACTTCCAAACACCTTAGTAACATCCCAAACATTCCTAAAACAACTCAAATTCGTGACCCACACGAAATCCTATCATAACCAACTCAAAACTTTCCATATTTGAGTCAAACATGACTCAGCCGCAGCCTGAGTCCATAACCTAGTCGGTTGGACCTTTCCGACTCATTCTTTACGTCCACTGCCATGTGTGCCCAGGCTCTGGGATGACCTACCAGCTGAGGCAGGCTCCGGAGCCGCCACGTGTCCTTGGCCCTGGACCTGGCCTCCCCGCTGAGGCAAGGTCTAGATCTGACACGTGTCCCCAGGCTCCGGGTCGGACCTCCCCGCTAAGGAGGGCTCCGGAGCCACCACATGTCCTTGGCCCTAGACCTGGCCTCCCTGTTGAGACAAGTTCTAGAGCTGCCACGTGTCCCCATGCTCCAGGCCTGACCTCCCGGCTGAGGAGGGCTCTAGAGCCGTCACGTGTCCTGGGCCGCGGACCTGGCCTCCCCGCTGAGGCAAGGTATGGAGCTCCCACGTGTCCCCAGGCTCTAGGCCCAACCTCCCGGCAGAGGAGGGCTCCGGAGCCACCACGCGTCCTTGGCCCCGGACTTGGCCTCCCCGTTGAGGCAAGGTCTAGAGCTGCCACGTGTCCCTAGGCTCCGAGCCTGACCTCCTGGCTAAGGAGGGCTCCGGAGCCACCACGTGTCCCACGATCAGTCGTGATCCGTAAGACTCTGGAGTTAAGGAAGACGTGCGCCGTCCAGTCGAGCATTCAAGACTCGCACCTTCCCCAGAAGCCCCTCACGACCATTATTACGGTGACAAGACAGGGCGGCGAGGTGTGACAGCGACACAATGGTGCCCAACGGCAAAGTGCTGCCCAGCAGACCGAGAGGATGCGGCGACAAGACGACATCATCCTCATCATCACCTGCTACACAGTCAGAGGCGCCCGGCGCGTCAGACGGTGCGCCTTAACTCCACCGACAGCGACATTATATGTAGCTGTAAATACCCTAGATCGTGTATAGAGTACGGACAGCCGCAGGCCACCTGTCAGGCCCTGGGCCACAATAACTGTCCCGCCCTTTAGCTATAAAAGGATTGAGGCAGCCTTCGGGCAAAGGGTTCGGATTGGTCTCCGATCCCCCGATACACACTGCAAAGCAATACAACACACTCACTCCCGTCGACGTAGGGTTTTATGCTCCGGCGGCCCGAACCACGTAAATCTCTATGTTCACCTCGTGTTCATCAGCCTCGATCGATATAGCGACGTTAGCTCTTCCAAACAACAAACCTCCGCGAACTGCTCCAGTAGCAGTATCAGGGGAAGTGTCACAGCTCACACATCGACACAATCTATTCTTTGAATTAGTTATTACTAGTATGTCTGATTTTAGTTTATTTGTATTAGGTCGGGTGCATCATGTAATGCACAGGTCATGAGAAAAAGTTGTATCACCTTAATGTATCTGTTTTGATATCATTTTCCCTTTTCGAAAAAAAACTTGATTTCTTTAACATGATCTGAAAGGATAATAATCAATTTCAGCAAGAACTATTCATGGAGACCCTAATGATTGCTTGTTAGATAATATGGATTCAAAGAAATGGTTGGATCTTTGATGGCGTCATTCCAAATTTCTCAGACTGGAAGTTTAAGTTTAAGTAGGAATGTAGGCAACAAGCTTACAGGCTTAAAAGTTGAGAAAAAAGATGACTTCTTTTCCTGGATGAATGGTCTACATTATAAATTGTAGTCTTATGTTCTCTTAGGTTCCAAAGGTTGTATATAAACTCTCAATATCTAATACAATGCATAACGTTAAGGTTCTTCCATGCTGTTTTACAGTTCCAAAAAAATATATAGAAACTTAAGGAGTCCTATTCCGAACGAGAGTAGATGGGCCATGTGCTTTGGCCACCAGCCAGATGTAGAACCAGAATTTGTTTGGAGCCCGTGTTTTCCAAAGCTGCTCGACGTCCATGACTGCTGCTTCTCCAATGAAAGATGCAGTAGGTAAGGGCTAAAAATAAGAGAGCTACGCCGTGTCGAATGCTGCTTCTTCGTGACCATTTTGAAACCCTTTATTCTTGGATTTGAACTGCTTAGCATGCATGCCACACGCGGTCACGGCGACGTGTTGCTATCTGGATGTCTTTTATGAAGAGAACCACATGATTAATTAGCTTCGGGATGTGGTATTAACATTCAGCATCTTCGCGGCCGTAGAGGTTACTGACTCGCAATTTTTCTTTGTCGTGGAGTCGAGACACTAGGCTATTTTTAGCTGGTACCCTGCTTTTGCTTGCGATTATTTACCAGGCCCGGAGTTTTGGACTGAATTTGAAGCAATTCTTCCAAACTCGATGGTAATTAATCGTGACAATGGTCAAGTACAGAAGTTAAGAGTCCTGGCAGACTAGACATTAGGCAGAAATTTTTGAACTCATTTTTAATATCCTGGTGTCTAGATTCGTACGTCGTTGATGATAAGGCAACGAGACAGTCTGCAACATGTAATAAGCTACAAAGAGAACACGTACTGAAGCAAAACAATTGAAAACTAAACAATCAAGGGTGTCCTGTCTACTTACAAACGAACGTTTGAATCCTTCAACACGACAGCATACAACCTATAAATATCGACGGCCTGGCGGCATAGATTTGCACCCACGAGACAAAGCCCACGACGATCTCCCAGACATGGCGCCTTCCAAGAGCATCGTCGCCCTGTTCCTCGTCTTCGCCCTGGTCGCCAACAAGTTGCAGCCGTCTGAATCCATAAGGGTCCAGGCCGCCGCCGCAAATCAAGAAGCGCCGGAAAAGGCAGCTGCTGCATCGTCAACAAACACCGATGCATCAGTTACAAAGCCTAGCGCTCCAGCGGCTGGAGGACAGGTGCCCCTTTTCCGCTTCCCTTCCCGCTACTCCCTTTTCCGCTTTTCCCGTTGCCCGGCGGTGGCTCTCCGGCGGCCGGCCAGTTGCCCGGCTTTCCCTTCCCTCTGTTCCCGCCACTTTTCCCACTTCCCGGAGCTCCGCCGGCCGGTCAGTTGCCCGGCTTTCCCTTCCCTCTGTTCCCGCCACTTTTCCCACTGCCCGGAGCTCCGCCGGCTGGTCAGGCTCCCGGCTTCCCCTTCCCATTGTTCCCGCCGCTCTTCCCATTGCCCGGTGCACCACCGGCTGGGAAGGGGCAGTTGCCCGGCTTCTCCTTCCCATTGTTTCCACCACTTTTTCCACGCCCAGGATCTCCGGGATCAACATCACCACCTAGTTCCACTTCGACAAAGTTATCAGCAGGAGAAACCGTATCGTCGTCGTCACCGCCGCCACAAGCAGAGCCGGCTCTATGTTTTCGAGGGCCCTAGGGCGAAGTTGATATGAGGCCCCTAAGACTATAGATATATATATATAATTAACCGATGAAAATGATCAAAGCGATTGAAGGCACTAGCACCCTATTCAGTAGTAATAAAGGTAAATTTATAAACATATTACCCCCTCCGTTTCAAATTATTTGACGCTGGTTAGTTCAAAATTAAATTAGTCAGTGTCAAATAATTCGAAACGGAGGGAGTGTCAATCAAATACAGAATAAAATGCTACTAAAGTCAATCGCAAAATAACCCCAACAACCCTTTAAAGTTGATCTATCTACTGCAGAAAAAATAGGTTTTGAAATTTTGTAACTATTTTATACAATAGAGAAGATTGTAGGAATATGCTATGAGAATCTAAAGAAAATTCATACAACTTTAATATTCAAACCGAAAATCAATTTCCTACAACACCGACATATAAATGGACGTGACAGACATGGTCTCTTTGTAGTGATTAGAACCGAATTATCGGATCGAAACAACCTAAAGAGAGGGAGAAACAAGAGCTTTAGGTCTTATATTAAAACCTAACACTAAGATCTGAGCAGCGATGATCTTTTTCCACTAATAGTCATCATTTTTTCCTCTCTACTCTACACTGCCTGGTATTTTTGCGGCTAATTATTGTGTCCCTCTTCTTCTTGCTACCCACCAACAGTCATGAGAGGTTAACAAAAAAGAAATATGATGAAAATACTAGGGGCAGTCTATTTCTCTTAATGTAACTAGCAAGAAGATCAAAGACAGCATGAATCGTCTTACCTTAGTGAGTAAGATGACGGTGAGCCAACACTTCTCTTTCTCTGCATCTGAAGCACGATCCATAGTAGGAGAACATGTGGTAGGGGAAGGGACTTAGGTGAAGGAATTAAGGTTAATTGGTTTATTCTCTCTCCTAAATTAGATTCTAATTAGATCTTAATTAAACCGTACTAAACCTAATAAGTCTGACTATCATTTTTTTTAATTTTCTTGATCCCAATTAGAGCACTCTGTATAGTATAAATGCTCATGGCCCCCTTCCGCCTGAGCTCTAGACGGTCGCCCCTCCCGCCTAGAGCCAGGCACAAGTGGCAGATTGTCTATCGCCGTTGATGTGGTTGGGGCCCTGCACGGACTACCTCACTGACAGCAGTGTACCGGCGCCTTCAAGAACATGCTGCGATGGCTTCAAGACTCTCGTGGACGATGCGCCAATCTGCCTCTGCCATGGCCTGAACGGCAACATTAACAAGATCATGCCAGCGCCAATAGATTTCATGCGCATGATGTCACTCCCGGCAAGGTGCCGCGTGGCGCTGCCATTGCAGACGCTCGGCAAGTGCACTGGTACGTGATTACTGTATGTGTTGTTACCCTATATGACATGTTGCTGTTACTTTCGTCAATTTTCCTTGAACTTTATGTTTTATATATGTTTCTAAATCAGAAGATTAACACGGTGATGATTTGTGAATTGTACAGCAGGACCATTGCCACCGTTGACGATGCCTGCTCAGAGTCCTGCCACTGCTCCCTCTCCGGGTAAGTACTTGTTGGAAACAAGCCTTGTTTGTCTCATCTAGGTTGTGTTGAATTATTTTGTACATATTTTGTGTTCCTGATACCGTGTTTCATTGTCCTGCAGCACCGTCTCCCTAAGAGAAGAACATCAACATCTTTCAAGCAGTAGTTGGATAAAAAGTATACTTTTCTTAATAGGAAGATATATATAGGGTATATAGTCTGTAATGTGAAGCAAGTTATCTAAGTCTCTAATTTAGAGTGTCGTGTATACTGGTACGGGTCCATGTAAGTACCGGTGCCGTTTCAGATTTGTCCATGAGCCGTGTATACGTAATGGTAAGATTCCATGAAATCGCATCCGGCTTGCCAATGGTACTTTTGAGAGAAAACTAGATGTATGCCGTGAAATTGCAAATATATTCTAACAAATCAACTTCCCAGCGATCTCTGAGTAATGGACAGATAATAACAGCCTCCTCCACACGCATCTAATCATATATACTACGCTACCAACTTGGATTATTAAGTTCTTTTATCCAAGCTTCGGCTGCCAGATACACGTCTTGGCAATAGCCAAACAAAGCCCCATTTACGCATCCATTCAAATTAAGAGATGCCGCACTCATGTTACGCTGACAGGCTCTTACTCGTCGCGTGCATGGTGGCATGACTTCAATCACCAGAATTCCCTTGCCTACCGCTTCTTCCACAACTTGTGTTGGATCTTTGCCACGTTCTGTCCTTCCGTCATCACTACCGCTGCCACCATCAATGATCAATGGAGTGCCGCTCGACATTGATGACGCTGTTGCCGTGTGCTGCTTTGCTCACCGACTCCAACGTTTAGGCGCCTCCAAGCACCTGCTGTGACGGAGGCGGTCTATTCTTCACAAATGCAAGCAGATCGCCTTTTTGCTATTGCCACGTTGTGAACGAGACGGCAGCTGGAAGTCATATGCGTAAATTCAGAATTATATGTGCCATGGGAATAGGTGCAGTCGTCTTTGTTGCTTTATGCCATATAGGATAACATGCAGGCATTTTGTTCTTTTCAATTCGATCGGCTTCGGATTCGCGAGTACTAGTGCAACTATAAATTTATTTTGTACTTTTTGAGATCTGATTGCTACATAGAATACTGAAATCCACATACGCATCTGTTTTCATTATCCCCATCAGTTTTTTTTCGTTGCCTGCCGGCTCTAGTTTTCCGTCCCTGGTTTCTCAGTATCAGCAGTTACCACTACTAAAAAACCATTATCACAGACGTCTCGTTTTTCAGACCCAGACGGTCCGTAAAAATGCGCATGTGATGCCGAATGAATTAATAGCCATCTGTGATGAAAGAACATCACAGACGGCTCGCAAAAGCAAACCGCCTGTGTAAACATATCAATTTTCACAGGCGGACCGTGTAGGAGCCGCCTGTAATATTGGCCATTAATATAGGCGGCTGAAGCGACCGGGCATGCGCGACCTTTGTGGTTACCGAGGGGAACACGCCTTTAAATTCGATTCGAAGACACCAAACAATACAGGCGGACTGTGGAGTAGGAGCCGCGTGCAATATTGGTCATTAATACAGGCAGCTGAAGCGACAGGGCGTGCAAGCCTTTTCAGTTACCGAGGGGAACGCACGCAGTACATGTGTCCTTTGAATTCAATTCGAAGCCACCAAACGATGATCGATATAAATACACACCCGCGCGATCATCTTCTCCGAACAACCATAGTACTACTCTTTCTCTTCTTTCTCCGCCACGCCCAATCGACCTCCACACCAAATGGCAGACAACCAAATGACGCCGCCAAGCCCGCCAAGGGAACCAGCGGCTAAGAGGCCGTGATCCTCACCCTCCCTCTCGAGCTCTAGGCAAATGGAGGATGCACGTCGTGACATGGCGTGAAAATGTATTTAACAGTACATCGCACTCCATGAAGCGCCTGAGCCTCGGTACCCATCCGAAACATACTGGAATGGACACCATGGGCCACTACTTGTCCGGGCTCATGCATGTGGTCGGTCGTCTCGACGCTCTGTGGGAGACAATGGCTCAGGAGCTAGGGGTCCACGGTCGCATGAACCTGGTGGCGGCGATAGTCAGGAGACTGGGTTTCCCGGTTCCGCTGCCGGAGGTGCCCCAGGAGCTCTAGGAGCTCCAGCAGCCCGAGGAGAAGGAGGAGGAGGAATAGAATTAGTAGAATTAGTTTGTTTTTATTTTCTCTTTTTTAGTTGATGTTGTGTTTTATTTTCTTGTTCTGTAATGTTGTTTTTATTTCCCAATCATAATAGATATCGCCGCAATGTATGTGTTATACATTATCTCCTGCAATGTATGTGTTAGACATTATCTCCTAGAGAACAGATGAAGTCCAGAGTGCTTCCTGACGGAGACGCTGCAACCAATCACTCGGCTACACTATCGCTAAAGCAAGCTGCTAGTCAAGTGATCTCTGTGGGCTCTGTTGTCCCTGTACACATACAATATCAGCATGTATGCATCCTGTGCACTCAAAAGCAATCGCATCGCTTCACTTCACTTCACTAGTAGCCTCATACACGCCTCATGATCACCACCACCGCCTCCTCCTCCTCCTTCTCTTCCTTTGCAATATGTACAACCTTCTACTTAAAACTGTAATGTTGCACGTATCTTTTCCTCTAGTGACTTTTCTTGTTCTTAAACTGTTGTGCTACAATGTTGCGTTACACATTATCACATAAAAGTTGATATCATAAAGTGGCATAAGTTTTCACAGGCGGTCCTTAACCAATAGACGTCTACGAAAATTGTATTTACCAATTAAACAAAATGTTTTCACAGATGGTCTTTACTTGAAGGAAAAATAGAGGAAAATAATATACACACACGAACAGGGGAAAAACGGAGCTCACACGTACACATAGAGATGAAGCAGCACTGAGCCGGCCATGGCTTCAAGCGCGGTGTATTTCACTGTTGAAGTCTATGGCAATTTTGTTAATTTTTTAAAGCATTCCAACATGTCAAAATTCAAATATGCTAAAAGAGAAAATTTTGTCAAAATAAAATATTAAAGCTTCATTACAATACTAAAAAATATATAAAATATATATTATACATTTTTTTCAGCATTGACATCTTCTCACATATAGGGTTTCAAATCCTTTTTAATGCTTCTTTCTACGCGCTTGATGTTTTCTGGATCAGTGAAAAAGTACATATCTTCATATTAATTATATTGATCTTCATTATATCCCACATTCTCAACCCTAACAATATTTTGCTTTCCAGAACAACTGTGTGCATCTTCTCAATTCCTGGATCATGTACATAAAAAACTTGTGCAACACGATCGGCGAGAACGCACCGGTCATCTTTATAACCCACTTTGTTCAAGTCAACCAGTGTCAGGCCGTAGTTGTCCACTTTCACACCATCAGGATTTTTGACCCATGGGCACTTAAACACGGGCGTTTGCATTCTTTTGCCATAATCGAGTCCCCATATTTCCTCTGTGAACCCGAAGTATGTGGTCTTCTGCCCTTGTGGATCATAAGTCTCTATACGGACACCACTATTTTGTGCAACACTCTTACTGTCTTTCTCCTTAGTGTAAAATGTGTAACCATTGATGTCATATGCTTGTCATGATGTTACCAAAGCAGATGGGTCAGAAGCTAACTTCTTCATTGTTGCCTCTTCTATAGAGTTTTTGTATGGTACATTTTTGTCCATTAACCATTCAGTGAAATGTCTTATGTGCTCTTTCATGATCCAGTCCTCTCTGCGGCCTTGGTTTTTTCTGCGAAGCTCAATTCTGTGTTCCTCAATGTACGACTTAGCTATTTCTAGCTGTTGTAGTACACCAAAATGTGCACAGTGTACTAATTTGTAATCCTGAATGATAAAAGTTTTCTTACCCACTTTGCCTCTCCCACATAGTATATCCTCATGTACTGGTATATGCACACCTATCCGCTTTCCATCTTTGATGTAATCAGTGCAACCCTCAATCACTTCTTTAGTAGTGTATCATTCCATAATTGAACCCTCTGGGTGAGCAAGGTTCCGCAAATAACCCTTTAATACTCCTAAATATATCTCCAACGGAAACATATGATGTAAATATAGTGGCCCCAATGCTTTTATCTGATCAACAATATGTATGATTAGGTGTACTTGCATATCAAAAAAGTATCGTGGGAAACACATCTCAAGCTTCCACATAGTCTCGACGATGTATGTTTTCAAATAGTCTAAGTCTTCAAAGGCTATCACCTTTTGCGATACAAACGTGTGACAATTTTTACATGCTCAGGTTTGATGACTCATATTGCAATGGCATGGAACACTGTCATCATCATGTGACAGTCATGAGAATTATAGCTGAATAAAGACAAGCCTTTCATCGATACTAGTTTGCGGATATTGGATGGGAAACTCGTGGGCACTCTGATCCCACGCAAGCATTCGCAAATTGTGTTTTCCTCTAGTAGTGTCAAGTTGTAGTTGGCTGGGGGAAGGTAATGCTTTTCGTTGGCCTTTTCTACTAGGTGAAACTCTGGTCTCATATTAAGATTTACTAGGTTCATACGTGATTTTAATCCGTCCTTTGTTTTCCTCGGCATGTCCAGCAAGGTTGCAATGATGCTGTCAAATACATTCTTTGTAACGTGCATCAAATCAATACTATTGCAAATTTCCAGATTCTTCTAGTATGAAAGATACTTGAAAAATCAATTATCTCTTAAAAGTCGCGTCAGTTGTATCACCCGAAAATGTAGTTTTCTTTATGTTTGTTCCCTTACATTTTTTGCCCTTACCAAAATCAACCTGAATATTCTTGACCATTTTGAACACGAGTTCTCCACTCTAAGGTTTTGGTGCAGTATATTTTTCGATTTTATTATCAAATTGTTCTTTCATCTTCCTGTACTTGTGTATATCTGTCAAGAACCGCCGATGTCTCATGTACATCGTCTTTCTAGATGAAGTGAGGTACAAAAATCTAGTTTCATCCACGCACCTTACACAATATTTCTTCCCTTTCATTTTTCCCGATAATGTAAACAGTCCGGGATAATCATGCAAGGTAACGAATATCATTGCTCTTAGCGTGAAATACTCCCTCTTGTACTCATCCCATGTACGTAACCCTTCATTCCATAGTTTTGCCTTATCTTCTATTAGAGGTTCCAAGAACACATAAATTTCGATGCCGGGTTGTTTCGGACCTTGTATAAGAATAGATAAAAAAATATTTCCTTTTCTGACACAACCACGTCGGTAGGTTGTACATCGTTAAGACCACGGGCCATGTGCTGCGTATGCTCCTTTTTTCACCAAACGGATTCATTTCGCCTGTACCCAAGACAAACCTTACATTTCTGATTTCCTTTGCAAACTCTGGATACTGAATATCAAAAATTTTCCACTAGGTGCATCACCAGGGTGTCAAATATGTTTTTCATTCTTCCTACGCTGCTCGGAATGCCAATGCATAATTTCAGCGTCCCTAGGGTTTGGGAACAAATGCTTCAAGCGATCAATTATTGGAAGGTACCACATGACCAAGGCAGGAATTTTTCTCTTATTCTTCCCGCCTGCGTCGTCAGAAGTATCGTCATCGTCACCTTCAGGGCCAATATATTCTTCTTATTCTTCTGGGTCTTATTCATGTGGGTAACATACTGGTGATTGTAGTCCTTGTATCTACTGACACCGTAGATGGGGCATCCAGTTGTGAGCTCATGCTCTTTGCGATATAGAATACAATGGTTCACACAAGCGTGTATTTTCGTCACACCTGGTGACATCGAGCAAAGAATTTCTTCGCTTTATAAGTGCTTCTAGGCAGTTTATTGGGATTTGGAAGAATTTCTGCCAAAAGATTCAAAAGATCAGAGAAACTACAATCGGACCATCCGTGTGTGGCTTTCAACTTTAGTTCTAGGACTGCACGCAATGTAGTAAATGCTTTATCACAACCCTTTGATTCATCATATAATAGATTCGTCGCTGCATTCTGCAATGTCTCCATTTTACTTAAACATTTACTTGCTCCCATAGAAATCAATAGATGTGGTTCGATGTGACGCAACATCTCCTCACAATAAAACTCATCATCATCACCATCATCTTGATTGTCACTACCATAATCGATATGAGCATTATCGTCATTAGAACCTCTCTCATCATCTTTATCCACCTCATGTGTATCTAACTCACCATGATCTGTCCATATTGTGTAGTTTATTTTTTGAAACCACTTTTCACCAAATGAGATTGGATTACTATAGTATCTATCCAAGCAATCTTATTTTTATAGTCGATACATGGACATAATATAATATTTATATTTTGCATCTTCGCATTCTCTTGGACGCTTCACTAAAGTTTGCAACATTTTGAATGTACATAGGATCAGGTTTTTGCATGTTGTACATCCACGCTCAACGGTCAATCTTCTATGTCAAACTGTAAAAATAAATAATATATGATAATAACCATTTCTTAAGCAAGTTCATACAAACAAATATTAGAAACAAATAATATTGCTTATGTGACACCTTATTCAGTAAAATCAAGCACACCATTAGTGCCATTAATATTGCTTATCAAACGCACCCTTGCCACACCAGAAAAATTAAATATCCACGGAGCATTAATTAATTTAAATAACCCCTAATGCAAGTGAAATCCAAAAGTTAAACACAAGGTTCATAAAGCTAGCGTACACTAATGGCAGTTAGAGGCGAGGACGACGACATGCGCGTTCTTGGAGGCAAGGACGACGACATGCGCACGCTTGGAGGCGAGGACGACGACATGCGCGCGCTTGGAGGCGAGGGCGAGGACGGCGGCGGCAGTGACGGCTAGGATGGCGGCGGCAACGGCGAGGGGCAAATGTATTTTTTGGCAGTCTAACGGCGTCAATGTGAAATCTCCCGAGTTAGTTTTTGCGTGTCCGAGCGGTACTTTATATAGTCGTCCATTATGACAGGCGGGTTTTAAGGTGGTCCATTAGAAAACCGCCTGTGATAATTGCCTCTTCATAGGTCTGATGTTCAGTTTCTTCTTCCTTTGCTTCATTTTTTATTTAGATTCCAATGTAAATACTCAAACATGTATAGATTATGTAAATTAAGTCCAAACTTGATGATTCTTTTTTCTATATTCTTCAAAAATTAATATATACCAGATGGAACAAAAAGTTTAAAACTTATATAGGTAATATTGTTATATTTTGGTAAATATAGAATTAATTTATATGCACATATTATTCAGATTTTCATATCTCCTAAAAAATGGATCTTCTACTGAAAGTTGGTTTTTATGAACATATTATCTTATTTATACATTTATAAATTTTGTTTATTTTTAAAGCAACACGACATTATCAAAATTCAAATTATCCATCATTCTAATGAAATTCTCATATACATATGAGGCATTCTTCAAATTCTGAACACACATTGATTCAAACAATTTTGTAAAAATTTTAAAAATCATAGAGATTGGTAGGATGACTAAAAAGTCCCATAGAAAAATTCACTCACAAAGTCATTGTATTATGGAAGATATCAAAATGACAAGTAACCTATTTATTTGTTTTTTATGTTCTGCTCAATTTCAAAAGTTTTTCTAAGTGAAATTTAATGGGCACCTGTAATACTAAATCATATTGCAAGAAGTTGGAATTTGGGCTTTTACAAGCCCCCTAATTTTAATCAAGAAAATAATTAATCCTAAACTTAGTAACTTTTTTCACAGGCGGTTCTATGTTGGAAAACCACATGTGATAATTGCCTCTTCATAGGTTTGTTCTTCAGTTTCTTCATACTTTGCTTCATTTTTTATTTAGATTCCAATGTAAATACTCAAACATGTATAGATTTTGCAAATTAAGTTCACACTCGATATTTTTTTTCTATATTAATTAAAAAAATAATATATACGAGATGGAAAAAAGTTTAAAACTTATATAGGTAACATTGTTATGTTTTGATAAATATATAATTAATTCATTTGCACATATTATTCAGATTTTCACATCTCCTAAAAAAGTGCATCTTCCACTGAAAGTTGGTTTCTATAAACATATTGTCTTATTTATACATGTATGAATTTTGTTAATTTTTTTAAAGCATTCCAAAATATCAAAATTCAAATTATCCATCATTCTAATGAAATGCTCATATACATATGAGGCATTTTTCAAAATTTTAACACACATTGATTCAAAATTTTTTGTAAAAATCTAAAAAAATCATAGAGTTTGGTATGATGACTAAATAGTCCCATAGAAAAATTCACTTGCAAAATCATTGTATTATGCAAGATACAAAAATGATCAATAACCTATTTATTTGTTTTTTATGTTCTGACCAATTTTAAATGTTTTTCCAAGTGAAATTTAATGGGCACCTGTAATACTAAATCATATTACAAGAATGTGGATATTGGGCTTTTACAAGCCCCCTCATTTTGATAAAAAATATTAATTAATCCTAAACTTAGTAAACTTTTTCATAGATGGTTTTAAATTACAAACCGCCTGCGCTATTACATCTTCGCGGACGGTGTTTAATACATCTTCGAGGAGGAGGAGGTCGCACGCTGGTCGCACGTCTTTGCACCACCAACCGCAATTAAGTTCTCCGAAGCTCTTCCTCCTCGGGCCGCGTGTCTCCCTTTGTAAATAATGGAAGACACGCTTTTACCTGACCCGTCTCTACACCACCGGCCGCAATTAAGTTCTCCGCACTCCTCCTCCTCCTCCTTCTCCTCGGGCCACGCGTCTCCCTTCCATCCAACTCGAGCCGCTCTCTCCTCAAACCCTTAGCGATGGACCAACTCCAGTGCCACCGCCGCCTGCCGTCCACTGTTCACCATTGCCATCATCGTCATCGCCGTCACTACTCCCTCCTATTCTACGCTATTTATATTCCACATTTTATGTAGTTCATGGCTTGGAAATTTGTTATCGACTTGGCGCGTTGCCGACTCAAGGAGGAGTGCTTGGCATGGAACAAGAACCACCCACATGTATGTACTTATGGCACATCGGTCGCATGCTTGTATGTAGCTCTGCAATGGACTGATGAACTTAAACTTTGTAGTTTTGCTTTTTCGTCTTGTTTGTTTTTGGTATTTGCAATTTCATGGCTTGTCATTTGCGTCACTTGTTGTCTAATTTCTCTGCGTAGGGTTTCTCTCCGAAGCCTGAGTCGAGAGACTTAATGAAGTGGCAGTGCATTAACCCCGGTAAAGGGAGGTAAGTCATGAAGAATAAGCACAATCCAGTATAACCATCATCCCCTTATTAATGAATTTCCTTTGTAGACTGACTAGGAAGGTGGTTACTACCCACTGACAATATCCTTCACGGAGGACTATCACTTGGTACCTTCAAGATGCGCCTTTCCACCTGGTTTCTTCCACCTTAATGTCCATCTCTCAGGAGCACTCTGCTTTGGGGTTCTTGATCAAGGTATTGTAAGAATTACTGATTTTGCTCAAGTAATTAGTAATTCTTGCCGAACTTATTTGAAGTGGCTTCTTATGTTGCTTAAATTGATATTTTATAGGGGTAGTGTCCTGGTATTAGTGTCAAAATTTTACTACTTCAAGTTTAGCGTCTGCTTCACCAGCTAAATGCACAAGATGTTGAAAATGATTGCTATAGTCTACTAATCAAGGTTAGTGACTTTGTGTTAGTGAGCAATCTAGGTTATATATCATCCATCATTCGACATTTGTTAATTTAAAGAATGTCAATGTTATTTTCAGGATCCAGAGGAATATATGAGACGTGTTTGGAAGCAAGCTCGACGGTACAGTTTAGATAGATTTATGGGCGCTTCATAGGAATATAAGTCTGAGATGTATAGTTTAGAGGGCACATAATGTGTATAAACTATGAAATATTCATTGAGTTGCAAATGTTTATCTCTAAATTGCAATGTAATTGCAGTTCTATATTTTCATTGTGGAAACGATGCATATTTATTATGTCCGCACGTGAAGCGGCAGCACACAAATATACTAGAAAGAACATAATCTATACATTTTTCACAGGCGGTGTTTCAATAAGAGTCACCTGTGAAAATCTGCGCCTATATAAGTCTGATCAGGCGGTTCTAAATTATAATTTATAAAACGCCTGCACTAATATGTCACACCTGGTTTTTCCGAAGAACAACCAAATGAATATCACATGTATGCCAGGATCATTTTCTCATACATGTGATGACAAATAGTAAAGCATCATTTATTACAAGCCAGGTGTCGAATATAAATAAGTCTTACATAGCAAATGTCTTGATGGACAATAAAAAGTTCATCACAAGAAAATAAACTAGCAGCGGAATATTATTCTTGAGGGCTCCGTCACAAGCGTTGCCCGGGGGTCTCCATGAACCTAGAAAACTTCTTCGGGTCCAAAGTCTTGGTCATTATACACCACCTCATTATCTTGACCTGAGCAGCAATATAAACCAACAAATATGCAAGGTTGAGTACCGATGGTACTCAGCAAGTGTGGGAAAGTTATGTCATGCATGGCTACAACAAGAGAAGGTTGAACTCATGGTTAAAGCACTATGCAAGTAATACCTATCACCTTAGCTTATTAAGAACCTACATTACTACACAGGTGAAATGGTCCAAATCTCCCAACCCATCATCAAAATCAAGTAACCATAATCATCATATCCAATGTCAAGCTCCCCGCTTAACATCCTAAACTTCCAAATCCATCATCCTCTAATCATGAATAACTCCAAGCCGCTCTTGACCGTGAGCACGGCTGTCATGACAGTTTAGACTCTGCAGAGTTTGTACCACTGTACCCACATGTAGTGATTTCATCCTCCGTTGCCGGGTGGACTAAAAGAACCTCCATTATGCCAGTGGCTACGAACCACATTCACACTTCCCAGGTGTGTAGCCAGGAGATCACTACGAAGCCTTTACAAAGGGATTCCCGACGAGCATGGGCCCACTGAGGTTTCACCCCTAACAGCATACAAGAGGCTCCAACCCCGCTGCAGTGGCCCCCTCTTGAGCCTTGCGGTTCATATGGTAGTCCAGCTGACACCTATTCCCCGCACCATCCAACACACCCATACTACGCCGGGGATACACCTAATTAATTGGCCAAGCTGCCCCATCTCAGCATGTGGTTGGCACGGTAAAGCCAGGTTACATGCTCCATGAACCAGTCCTTAGGATCCAGGCAAGTACTAAACACAAACCCGAGTCTCGTGCACCCAGCACACAACCAAAACATCCAACTTGCCTTGATCCCTACCTCTACATAACTCACAATATCTCATTCAAGAGTATGGTAAAATAAACTAATGATCTCATATCCCAAATATCCCATTCTAAGCATGGCTAAGCATATGCATAATAGTAAATGACATGATAAAATAAATCCCAATCCCAAGCTACAAGGGAACAAGGTAATGCAATTCTAGGGAAACATCCTAGCATGGGTTTCATATTTTCAACTGACAATGCAAATAATTCTATCTACACATCCTAGTATAGGAACAAAGTGGTCAAGGACACTTGCCTCCTTCCTGCTGCTCTTGAAATGGGTAGTCCTGATCTTGGAAAGGAAGAACTTACTCTGGAGCAGGTTCTACATCATACCATCACACATAGCAAAAGAAAAATAACAATCCATAAGACATAGTTCACACTTCCACTTCATACAAACCACACATTCAGATTTATGAAAGTCATTCACAATTATATGTGTTGTGGTTACTCTATGTGTGTTGATTTGTGGCTTACATGCACTTTTAATCATGTGTATATGATTCCTACTTTAGTATTCACATTTATGCTTGCATACTTTATATATGAGTTTCCAATTTAAATAAATTCCTTATATTTAATTACTACACCTTTTAGCTACCAAGTATGCATAAAAGGTATTTTCCTACTCCATATGTGTCTTCAGAATTTCTACCAACCCTAAACTGAATTCTTTGGATTTTAGAAACTTCATTTATCATTTACTAGTTGCTATATTTTCAGATTTATTTCCTATGCCTAAATGTGAACTTTATTATGAAAATAACAAGACACATCATCTAAACAGAATAGGTTCTGATCTAAAATATTTACTAATATATTTTTGACCTTTTCCTCTGATGTAAACTATTTTACATTTATTTTCCCTATTTTCAGAACTATTCTTTACTTAAAAATGTGTCCCTATAACTAAAAAATGTGAATAATAAATTAAACATATTCATTTCAGCCCAAAATATATTTTTATCTCACTCCAAAGTTTTCTAAGTACTGAGAAAGTTTTTAATTTAATTTTGACAATATGTCTGTCCCACTTTTTAAATTTTAAATACTAGTCATATATTTAATTTCCTAAATTAAATATCAAATAGGGTTAAAAAAATAAACTCACCCCACTACAGGGTCTATAATATTATTTTAACAATTTTCAGGGGTCTAGCTACTCATAACAGAGGAGTTTTTCCTATTTTTATTAAGTCAAGGGCTAAAACTGATTTTTAAATGAATTTACATGATTTTCTAAAGTTCCAAGGGCTAGATCAGAAGTTTCCGGGGCTAGCTCTTATTTCCCGAGAACCCCAGGGGGTAGCACGTAAGATTTCCAGTCTTTATAACGCGGGGCTGACGTGGACCGTCCGATTTAAAACAAACGGCTGAGATTATAACGCCGGACCGGTACGCGGGGATTTAATGTCTACCGTGCGATTTAAAATAGACGGCGCACAAGCGGCCACGTCGCTCTGATTGAGCGCGGGTGGCGCTGCCCGGCGGCGCACGGCGGCTGGAAGCGGCGATCTCGCCGGAGATTTTTGGATCTTCGAGAATTATTCCTAGAACTGTGATTTTATGGCATAGATCGACGGAGGGGAGATCGGGGATCTCACCTCGGGGGTTTTCTTGAGCTCGGAGGTCCTGAAAAGCGGTCGGCGACGCGGTCCGAGATGAATTCACGGCGAAGCTCGTCGGTGCTGTGTTTGAACCGCAAGTCACCGAGTTTTCTGCACCTGCAAGGTTCCCCGGTGGTGGTGGATCAAGACCAGCGAGTTAGATCGGAATTTCCGAGCTTAGATCGGCCAGAATTCACCGGAGGTGCTCGGGTTCTCACCGGAGTAAAAATCGGCGGATCGCGTGGGAAAAACGGGACAAGGCCGGGGTTTTTATAGACGGGGGAGGGCGGCGGGTTGGTTTAGATCGAGCTGGAGTCTTCGGAGTCCGGAAATCGGCTGGGATACGCGAGAATTCCTGATCGGTTTTGATTCGGGTGAGAGAGTCCCGGCCGATCGCGGCCCGGGCGCGAGGAAGAAGAAGGCTGGCGGGCCCCGCCTATTAGTGGGAGGAAGGGGCGCGCGCGGCTGCGGGCTGGCGCGGAGCAGAGTGGGCCGGCTGGTGGGTTTCGGCCCACTGGCCGGTTTTTTCTGTTTTCCTTTTTCTTTTTTCTATTTGTTTTCTGTTTTGAATTTAAATTGAATTCCAGTTTGAATTTAAATTGTTGCAAAACGTGCAACACGTCCAAAAATTTTTAAATTCCCCTCTTAACTGGATTTAGGGTCTTAACAAGATTTTGGGGTGTTACATAATACATCTTTGCAGGTGGTGTTTAACTAAGAGTCGCCTGTGAAAATCTGTGCCCATATAAGGCCGCTCGGTCTCCTCGAAGAAACACAACCCTGGTGATTTCACTTAGACACCGTCAGGCTGCCAAAATTTTCCTTTGCCGCTAAAGTCCTCGCCGTCCTCACTGCCGAGCTTCGTCCTTGCCGCCGAGCTTCATCACCATCGTTGTTGCCATCTATGTACGTCCGCCTCTTTCCTCCCTTCTCTCCCTCCTCCCTTCTCTGTACTTCGAGTCGCCTCCTTCCCTCCCCCTCCCCGTGTTGCCTCCCTCTTCACCCTCGCCACCGGCAGAGTGTCGTACTCGCCCTCGCCGCCGCCTTTCTCCTCCCATTTCTGTCCCCATCCGGCACCATCGCTGCCGCAACCCCGCGCCTTAATCCTCCCCGCGTCGCCTCCTCCTTCACGGCATCTACCCCCAGCGTGTGCTGCCCCTCCCCACCGTCCCCCACTGTCGGCGCTCTCCCACTGTACCGAGCCCCCCCTTTGGATTGTTTAGATTGTTTAGATTACTTGTTTAGAGACCTTGATAATTACTTAGATTAATTGTTTAGATTTTCTTTAAAGGTGGACTAGAGAGCAAATTGTTTAGAGAGCAAATTAATTGTTTACTTCAGAAAGAAAAGCAAATTTAGCTCAATTTTTTCTTCTACATTTTCTTTGTATGTTCATACCGGCACCAACTAGTGGTTTAGTATAGTTGTTGTGTTAAAGTAGATAGTCTTGTTGTGCTAACAGGTAGTCCATGTTTTCTTTATAATTATTGAGTACTATAATAGGGATACATATTGTCTTTGTAAATCCACCATGTTCACTCTATTTTATATATTAGGATGTGATTTTACATATTAGGATGTCTTTGTAATCACTGAGTACTATAACAAGAAACCCCTTCTATTGCTTTTCCAGTTCTAACATGGAAAACCCTAAGAAGACTGGTGATGGTAGTAACAATGAAGTCGATAATATGGAGTTTAGTGACTCCAGCGGTTCAGGCTTGTATCACAGTCCATCGGATCCTTTTCGAAATATAAAAATTAACAAGATTTCAGGGGATCTCGACCCGGAATATGATCCTACCGGCGAGGTATGGATCACGAATCTTAACTCCAGCAATTTAAGAGAATGTTGGTTGTCAAGTATATGAAGTCTTATAATTCTTTTATACCAAGCGTAATTGCCAAGACAACGAGGCAACATCGGCTCCTAAAACCGTAGAAGGTTCTCCAATGGTTGAATCCTCAAATTCAGTCAAGCAAAAAGGAGGGCAACGAGGTCCCAATAAGGGTCCATTGAATCGCATCATATACATAACAAGTGTCAGTCCAGGTGGGCTTCCCCAAGAACCACTAGATGCATTTACAAAGTACCGAAATGCATGTGGTTGTGTTGTTAGAGAGCTTGTGCCGATCACAACCGAGAATTGGAGAAAATTCCCTGAGGCGGATAAGAATGAGTAGTTAAAGAAACAATTCAAGTTCCCAAAAGGCACAGAAGAAGCTGTAAAGAATGCAACATTGGTCTCTTGCGACAAGAAGTTTTGTCGCTGGAAGAATGAAATCAATGCTTATGTTAAGGACAATAAGGTCGCTAGCCTGAAGAAAGGAAAAATCACACAAGCTTAGTGGCAAGAATTTGTTCGTCAAAATACCACACGTAAGGCCAAAGCCCTAAGTGAATCGAGGTCAGAGCTTACCAAAAGAACAAATACCATCATTGCTTGGAGTCTGCCAGATATGCCCCAAAGTTGAGAAATGAAATAAAATATTAGAGCAAACTGTCAGTAATGGCAATCCTGACCCGCTACAGAGCTGCGATGAGAGAACTAAGCGGTAGGTCTTAGCTAGGTCAGGTTTGACCAACGAGGGCAAACTTGAAAAGCCCGACTCTATGAACCAAGTAGAGCAAACAATGAAAGAAGTAATTGAAAAGCAACAGAAGGGTCTCTTCAAGCCGAAGAGGGAGAATGACCAACTTATCGCTATCCTAGGCAACCCTAAACACGGTGGACGGGTTCGAACAATCTCTTCTCAGATGTTCTGGAGAGATGGTTTCCCAAACGATAAAGAGTTATATAAAAGACGTGACAAGTTCAAGAAGACAATTGAAGATATGATTGATGAAAAGGTCAAGGCATCTGTGAAATAAATAATTGATGACCTTATAGAATCAGGACAATTAACTCCACAAAATAGAGCGATAGTTCCCGTGGCAAAGGAGCATTTGATATCTCCAACTTCCTACCCTAGCTGCGTAGGTTGTGTGCCAGGCTCAGGGTCGAGTCATAAGTTCCTTGTTGATGATATTGTTAAGGACGCATCTTGTCATCTTATTGTCCTGATCGGCAGAGCAGAGAACAAAACAAAACAGGTTGCCGAATCGTGTCTTCAACGGCAATTTACTTCTGTTGTATTAATTTGTGGTGCAAGTTCTTCAGATCCTTGATAATGATTATGAAGATTGTGAAATAGACCACATCACACCTGAGGGGATCATGACTCTGGGGCAGGACGTCAACCAGTTAATCCTTTGGCACCGACCCGATATCGTGTTGGACGTTGAGCCGATGGCTAGCCTCGTCGCATCTCAAAAGACTGCAACCCCGTCTTCTTCGCCAAAAGTAAAGGAAGATCCACTCCCGCTAGGTCCTAGCAAGGATGATAGTAACCTTGCTAGTAAAGATAACCAAGAGCAACCAGTTGAACAACAGCTTGAAGAAGTACAAGATCAAGCTACTGGTAGTAAAGAGCAATCAGTTGAACAATAGGTTTAACAACAGACTAATGTCCAACTTCGACGACTACTCCTCGGTCAGTTCCTGTGAAAGTTAGCTCATACAAAAATAAAGAACCTTCTAAAGAAGTATCAAATATTTAGAAAAAAATGAAGAAAAATATTACAAAATCTAATGCATCTCTTGCTTCACATGAGCCAACACTAGAAATTATTGAGGAGTGGGAAGAAGACGGTGTGAAATATACCCGGGAGACGACATTAGTTAAACCAGGAGTTCCGGTATACAAGATTCAGGACGTTCCTCCTGAATATGAGAATGGGAAGCCGTTCATGACATCGACACAGCTTAGCAAACAACGTTTCTCACTTAGAAAAATGCTCGAGTGGTACATCACTGCCATTTTGAGAACGTACAGTTATTCAATACTTTTAATATACACACATATATATAGGTTGGCAACTCTTATATGACATTCCTTATATGACAGCGCTTGGCTGTTTTATGGGAAACAACTTGGCGGTCAAAGACCCCCTAGTAAGGATGCATTGCAGATATTAACATATTATCCATGTCCCAAGCAGCCTTCTGGGAGCGTCTTATGCGGGTATTATGTATACGAGCATCTTCAGACCGCCTGCGAATATAGAGTGAATCGTGAGGATGTAAGTTATCTTTAATGTCAATATTTTATTTTCTTACTTTTGAGTTTCATTTTCATTATAACTAGCGCATTTTAATACTATTATGTTATCATTGTCACCAACACATTCTAAACCTTGTTATGTATTTTATTGCAGCACACGAATGTGGATGAAGAATGACCGGTTTCTAGAGATATGCCTGGTGGAGGAGCCAATAAGATTGCGAGTGAACTGTGTCTCTTCATTTATCGCGGAATTTTCCACCGAAAAGGGCTATCCTTCGATAAGGTAGGTGTAATAGCTGATGTGCCAGAACTTTGCCAGTATAGGCATCGAAAGAGTTTTTAGTGAAATTTGTAAACTAGAAATTGAGATGAATTGTACTGTACATATGTATATGAGATGACTTTTTAGTGATATTGTGCCGATGATGCTTATCAGAATATATTGTTTCTACTATGTGTGAATGCGCATATGAAATCGACTTGGAAATTAGAAATATAATAACTAACAAGCCGCCTGTGATAATATAATTTCACAAACGACTAATCGTAGGTAAAGAACCGCATGTGATAATATAGTTTCATAGGCGACTAGTCGTAGGTAAATAACCGCCCGCGATAATGGAGTTACGCTGGCGGATAATCTTTCGTTACAAGCCGTCTGTGATAAAATATTGTTCACATGCGGACAGTCGTAGGTAAAGAACCCACACGATAATGGAGTTATCACAGACGGATACTCTTACGTTACAAACCGTCTGTGATAAAAATTCTTCACAGGCGGCTAGTCGTAGGTAAATAACCGCTTGCGATAATAGAGTTATCACAATCGGATACTCTTACGTTACGAACCGCCTGTGATAAAGAGTCTTCACAGGCAGATTCCTAAAGGTTAAGACCGTTTGTGATAATTTTTTCATAAGCGGTTTAAGTTTTCGTCTGTGAAAATTGTTGATTATCATAGACTCTTCATTTCAGGCGGTTTTGAAAACTGCGTATGATAATAGTTTAAAACCGCCTAAGATAAAACTTGTTGTAGTAGTGTACACCACCACAACACAACATCCTTCCGCTTTCAGTTGGCACTACGAGCGTGATTGGTTGTCATGGCCAGGCCGTGCGTGGCCAGCACCTGTATGTGCAGATCGTAGTGTTTGGTTTGCATGTTTCAATCGGGCCAGGCTGGACTGATACGATGATTGGCTGGTTTGATGGTGAGTTGCTCTGCATGGTTGTGTTTTTTTATTGTCTCACTACAGGAATTCTGACGATTTGTGCCAGGGCCGTCGCAATAAGTGTAAAACCGTCACAAATAATCAAATTACGACGGGTTTATTTATTTGCAATGGTTTCCGGGTGTCGCGTATTTTTCATCGCAATTAACTTTATTTACGATGGCTGCCATCGTAAATAAACTTGTTTGCGATGGCTTAGACCGGCCGTCGCAAACAAGAGCCTGAGCCCAGCCGATGGGCCCGACTCGACAATTTGCGACGGCCAGCGGTGGCCGTCGCAAGTAAGTACTTAATTTACGACGGCCGGCGGTGGCTGCCGCAAATTAAGTAGGTTAATTTGCGACAGCTGTACACTTATTTGCGACGGTACTTCCGTCGCAAATAAGGTTTTTTATTTTTTTTAAAAAAAATTGAACATCCTGCCCGGCTCGATGGACAGAAACACAAGACATAGAAAATAGACATAACAGCAGCAGTAACAATAGACATACAACATCTCCATCGATCACAACACAAAAGTCTCACATCTCATCACAAGAATAGAAAAATAAGAAAGAGAGGCTCTCCGCTAGCGTTCACTTCCTCCAGAGCTGCCAACATCCTCGCCGCGCGTCAATCCAGGCGCCGGTATAGACAGCGACGGAGTTTGAGCCTCCGTCGCTGATCCCTACAACACATAGAAGTTGTTGGATATATTAATTTGTTTAGAACTTCATTTTTGACTAGAATTGATTAAACAAGCTAGAATTGATCACATTGAACTTAGTTTATTTAATTTGAGTTAGATTTGTTATATGTTTGATTATGTAAGACTAAGTAAGACTACAATATCTAAGTAAGACTACAATTTGTTTGGCATGAAAGTAAGACTACATTTTATGAATTAAGACTAAGTAAGAACATTTTTGGTTACCTGAACACCCGGAGAAACGTGCACCGGCGGCGGTAGCTCCAGTTCTGGCGGTGGAATCGGCGGTGGCAGTGGAGGAAGCTGGAGGTGCAACCCCTGGACATCGCAGCCTTGAAAGAAACTCTGTGGTTACAAAAGTTGCAGGTTATTACATATTATTAAGAATGCACTACATTTAAATTACTTTAGCTTACCGTCATCGCCTGTCGCTGCGTCTCCATCGTCTGTCGCATCTGCTCCATGCAGGCTCGCTGGTAGGAGATGGTGGCCTCCATCGCCACCCTCTGCGCCTCCAGGTCCGACTGAAACTGCTCACGACTCTCTTGGACCTGATGGGCGAGAGTCTCCACCTGCAAGACACGGTGACTCGGCCCCACTGACAAAGACTGTGTGGAGCTGCCTCTCGCAGGTCTCGCCACCCTCGAGTCAACAACTCCGTCGAATATGGCGAGCCTATAAAAACAGAATCAGTAATATGTAATTGAAATATCATTAATATTTTGAATTGAAAACGATAAAATGACTTATGAACTCACTTTCCGTGGGCTTTTCCACCTCCGGTTGCATACGCGGCTTGAGGATTGATTGGTTCATGTTCCCAATCAAAATCTGCGCCGTGTATCCTCCTAGCCTCCTCCCCGTACCTAGCCTGAAAAACAAGAAAATCTTGTAAGTTCATCAATCCATATAGTTATATTTACTATGAATGATTTCTATACTTACCAACCGCTCGCCTGCGGCCTGAATGCACCCCTGGGGCTGAGAAGGGTCCCTGTGACCTCTCTTCCAGATCCCAGCAGGAGTCGGCAGCACCCCCGTCTCGCCCTCCTGTCAATACGTGTTAGTACGAACAATATATTATGAATACATAAACATAAGTTAGATACACTTACCATGTGTTTAGCTAAACACAAGTGGTTATCTTGACCGTGTTTGTGCTTCCCCTCGACCCCTCTACACCCTCGAGCCCTCTGGGACTTAGCCTTGAACTCATCGCTAGCCCAGTACCGACAAAGGGCCTGATATGCATCGGACCGACCCTGCAACCAGCTCACGTGGCCCTGCACATAGTTGTAGGTCGTAAAAAATATCATTGATGTATTTGCTCCATGCTCAGAAAAAATATTTACTACACCCCACGTACCTGCGCATACTCTTCCTCCGTTAGGTGCCTCTCGCTCTCCTGCCGGAAGTGTAGCACGTGGTGCTGGTTTGCCTTCAAGTGCTCGTTGATAACTTGAATACGAGGGACAAAGCTTGCCGAACCACCTTCGCAGCGTTGACGTGAAACACTTTTCTCGCATCCTCCAACATGCGAGGGTCGTCCGGGTCCTTTAAAATATACCTTTCCTGTGATAAATATTGAAACAGATGTACATTAAAAGAGTTTCAGAGTTAAAACTTAGGAACTTTATTTAACATACTTACCATAAAATCAGCCCATACAGCCTCCTGAACGTTTCCGTGCTCCTGGTGATGGGTGCGTGCGTAATCCTCCCAAGAAGTAGCAGGCACCCCGTCGATGACCCAGGTATAGTGCAGACGCACTAAGGACCCGAGGACACCGTTCACCGGTCTGTGGTGTCTCTCACCAGTGAAAGACGCGTCGTACCAAGCGTTGCAAGAGATTTATTAATTCATTACTCTAGTAACAAAAAGAAACCAGAATTTAACACTACGATTTTATTACCTGTCTCCGACCGGGATGAAATTAACTAGGGACGACCGGCCCGCCGCGCCGCCTTTTGCCCCAAATCAAATTAGTTACCAACTTAAACTATAAACACCCTAGTTAATTGTCAACTTAAACTACAACTACAAAACGATAAACTAACTACAAAAAACAATTTAATTGCCAAATTAATTACAAACTACTCTAAAATAATATTCAATTAACTCTACTCTAATTAAATCTAGCTAACAACAAGAAAAAAATTAAAAATGCATGAACATAGGTTATCGAGAGGCTTCTGGCGCCGAAGGCGGGAGGCGGGGGCGGCCAGGCGCGGGAGCCAAGAGGCGGCCGGGCACCGGAGTAGGGAGGCAGCAGGTGGCCGGGCGCCGGAGCCAGAGCAGGGAGGCAGAGGTTGGGCCGGTGGCGGCGGGGCTGGGGCCGGTGGGCGGGCGCCGGGGCCGGAGCCAGGAGCCGGAGCTGGGGCCGGTGGCGGTGGAGCTGGGCCGGTGGCCGGGCGCCGGGCCGGAATCGGGAGCCGGAGCTGGGGCCGGTGGCGGCGGAGCTGGGGCCGGAGCCGGGCGCCGGATCTTGGGCCGGTGGCAGCGCGGGAGGCGGCTATGGTGCGGCCGCAGCGACAATTGTGTGAACCGGGAGGTGCCCGGTCAACTATATCGGGATCATTTGCGACGGCTTCCTTAATTGCGACGGTATTTCTATCGACCATCACAAACAAGCATTTAACTGCGACGGTTGCTTAATTTGCGACGTCCACAGTTCTAGCCGTCGCAACTTAATGCTATTTGCGACGGCCAGAGGTTCGGCCGTCGCAAATTAATGCTATTTGCGACGGCTACAGTCGTAGCTGTCGCAAATAGAATACTATTTGCGACGGCTCCTTTATTTATGATGACCTAGGGTTAGTCATCGCAATTTACATTATATGCAACGGCGTCCTGTCGCAAATAATTCTAGCCGTCGCAAATGATCGGGTTTTCTGTAGTGTCTGCAGCCGAATCCACCTAGGTGGGCCTCAACTGCATTATACTGGCCTACTTCGCGAGCGAACTCCACTTCCCGTGTTCCTCTGAGGCCAGGTTGCATTTTAACATGATTTTTTATCATTTAATATTAATACCCTGCCAAATTTATTTTGCTAAAATAGCCACTTATCATCCACGCCTTGGATGATTTGTCCGTGTGGACAAGTAATCGTCCACGCTGTAGACGATTTATCCATGTGGGCAAGTAATCGTCCACGACGTGGACGATTTATCCAAGGTGGCGGCCACGTCAGCCAGTCCTGGACACCGTGGACGACTTGATTCTAGTCGTCTGCGGCAGGAATTTCACATTTTTTACACTATTGTATTCAGTTTTTGATAGTGCTTTAAAAATACTTAGAGACATATTTGGTAAGTGTTGTTATGAAAGTAAATATAGTATACATTGTTATGATTTCATGCAATGAGTTACATAAAGTTATGTATATGAAATGAATTGTTAAGTAGATTTGAACCATGCATTGTATTCAGTTTTATTTTTTTTGCCTCCATTGTATTCATTTTTCAACTGTGATTTAAAAGTACTTAGAAACATTTTGAGATATGTTGTTATGGAAGTAAATATAGTAAATATCGTTATAATTTCATGCAATTAGTTACACTAACTTTTTGTATATGGAATGAATTGTTATATACTTTGAAATATGCATTACGGTCGCAGTACCACAATTACATAAACACATGCACTTAATTAAAAAACTCTACGATTGCATACATGCTTGGTTAACGTACCAAAAATGTGATAACACAAAATATCTCACCATGCTAGGTTATCTTCAAAGCCTCCTTCAAGAAGTATTTTGATACATATATGCTTGGAGATAATTCGCTCCGACTATATGCAACAATGACATGAGAACAAGGCCTATGGAGGAGTTTTTGCTTCATACAAGTACATATGGCTGAGTTCTCATAAAGAATGCACTTGTGCACCGTCCGTTCATGTGTTCTAGAACGTCTGCTTTTGTCCCTGCAAGTGATCTTGAACCTGTTCTACGAAGTCCTTGTTTATTTCACACTATGTAAATGAGCCTTCTTAATCTTCTCGTCTAAGTAGTCAGAAATGAATTTTGAGAAAACCAAATTGGAATCAGCCGTAAGTAGACATGCTTTTACAAAAAGATAACGAAAGTTCTTTATTGTTTCATTCAAGATTTTTTCAATAATATCAACCAGTGGTAAAACTCTTGACCCACGTAGAATGAAGTTGTACACCTAGACCGAAATAGTATTAATTTAAACTATTAACACTACAGCAATACGACTCACTTACGACGGCTAAAACCGTCATAAGTAAGGTCTAAACCATCATAATTAGCTTAATTATAATGGTTTAATCCTAATTACGATGGTTTTTAACTGTTGTCAGGATTTGGTCGTAAGTTAACTTACGACGGCCGCCGTCGTAAGTTAGGCAACTTACGACGATGTTTTGCAACTTACGACGGTGGCCCTTAGCCGTCGTATGTAAGTGTCTAGGCCACGTGGTGGGCTGGGCCATACCACTTACGACGGCCTGAAACCTGACCGTCGTAAGTAACTTGGTCTTACTTACGATGGCTACAGCAACCGTCGTAAGTAGCATGGGCTAACTTACAACGACCTGTATACAGGTCGTCGTAAGTTGTGGTTTTATTTTTTTCAAAAAAAACTAAAACAAGCTTCCCTGGTACAGTTGCCAGCCGAGACAAATGAAACAGGAATTCACACATACAAAATAATACAATACACAGATTCGACGGTTCATTCATAAAGTCCAAGAAAATCTAAAAAGCACTCGGCTACACACTCCCCTCACGACTACCTCCGGAGCTGTGAACGTCGTCTTCGCGTGTCCCTCCCTGTACCGGTAGCTACGGAGATGGAGTCTGTGCCTCCGTCGGTGAACCCTGGAAAGTAAATAAAAGTTATATATGTCTCATTCTCTCTCCCTCATTATCTATCTCTTTCACTCTCTCTCTCTTGCTCTCTTTGTCTCTCTCCCCATCCCCCTCTCCCTTCTCTCTCTCTCTCGCTCGTTGTTCCTCTCCCCACCCCCCTCTCACTTCTCTCTCTCACTCTCTCGCTCTCATTGTCCATCTCCCAATCCCCTCTCCCTTCTCTCTCTCTGTCTCTCTATCTCTCTCTCTCTCTCTCTCTCTCGCTCTTGTTGTCCCTCTCCCCATCCTCCTCTCACTTCTCTCTCTCTCTCGTTGTCCCTCTCCTCATCCCCCTCTCTCTTCCCTCTCTCTCTCTCTTTCTCTCTCTCTCTCGTTGTCCCTCTCCCCATCCCCTTCTCCCGTCTCTCTCTCTCGCTCTCGTTGTCCCTTTCCCCATCCCCCTCTCACTTCTCCCTCCCTCTCTCTCTTGCTCTCGTTGTCCCTCTCCCCATCCCCCTCTCCCTTCTCTCTCTCTCTCTCGCTCTCGTTGTCCCCCTCCCCATCCCCTCACCCTCTCTCTCTCGCTCTCGTTGTCCCTCTCCCCATCCCCCTCTCCCTTCTCCCTCTCTCTCGCTCTCGTTGTCCCTCTCCCTTCTCTCTCTCTCTCACTCTCGTTGTCCCTATCTCCATCCCCCTCTATCTTCTCTCTCTCGCTCTCGTTGTCCCTCTCCCATCCCTCTCTCCCTTCTCTTTCTCTCGCTCTCATTGTCCCTCGCCCCATCCCCCTCTCCCTCTCTCTCTCTCTCTCTCTCTCTCTCTCTCTCTCTCTCTCTCTCTCTCTCTCTCTCTCTCTCTCGCCATTTGTACCTGTGCTGGGGGCAGCTGTGACAAGGGCGCCTGTGGCGGCTGCGGCCACGAAGGAACCGGGAGCTCCTTGCCACTCTGTCGAGCTAAAGTCTATCATTGCAACATATTAGAACACATGTATATTACTGAAAATGCTAAAAATTAAAATACAGTAATTTTAATTACTTACCTCCATGGCATGGAACTCCAAGTCCCTCCGCGACAGACGACCACTCGACGGCCCAAAGGATGAAGCCTCCGTCGATGGAGTGCCTCTTGTATGCCGTGCCACTCTCGAGTCGACAACTCCATGGTAAATGGCAAACCTATGAAACATAGAAAAATAATAAGTAGAAGAAGGAAGTTTTAAAAAAATTGAAATAGTTGACCAACTCACCGTCCATGGACCTTCCCGTCGCCGCTTGCGTACACAGCTCTAGGCTTGATTGGCGCATTTTCCCAATCATAGCCTTCACCGTGTATCTTCTTCACCTCTTGCTCGTACTTTTCCTAAAATATAAAGAAATGGTGCAAGTGTGTCAATACTAGTATTACTTATAATTAAATTTATGAATTTTGAAAACTTACCAGTCGGTCGGCCGCGACCTGACTACACTGCCCAGGCTGGGAAGGGTCACTTACCCTGTGACCTCTCTTCCAAACCTCGGTCGATGTCGGCTCGTGACCGGTTTCTTGCTCCTGTAGATACATGTTAGTTTAATTAATATATTATCAACACATGAACAAACATTAAAATATACTTACCATGCGTTTAGCCATACGCACGTAGCCATCACCGCCGTAGTTGTGCTGGCCGTCTGTTCCTCTGCAGGCTCGAGCCCTCTTGGACATACTGATGAAGTTCTGGCTAGCCCAGTACCGACAAAGAGCCCGGTACACATCGGGCTGGCTCTCTAACCAGCTAATACTAACCTGCACATATTTAGTATTTCATCAACTACTGTTAACATAAGTAATTATTGGAATTACTTAACAATAATAACTTACCTCCGCGTACTGATCCTCGGTCAAGTACGTGTCGGAGTCTTTCCTAAACGGACCCCCTCCGTGCTGCTGCTGATGCCACTTGTTGTACTCGTTGATCGCCTGGATGCGGGCGTACGACAACGCCTGCACCACGAGCTTCCCAGCATTGTTGTGAAACACGGCAGTCGCATGCTCCATTATGCTCTCGCTCGAGTCCTCTAGCTGGTACCGCAGCTTTAAGAAAACAAAAATTTGATTAATATGCATTAACAATTTAATTGAGTGTTAAAAATGCAAACATTTAAACTTACCAAAAAATCGTTCCACACGGCCCCCTGAAGGGTGCCGTGGACCTCATGAGGGACACGAGCGTAGTCGTCCCACGACAAAGTAGGGACACCGTCGATGACACCGGGATAGTGCAACCGCACTAAATCCTTGACGACACCGTTAACCTGCCTGTGGTGTCCCTGTCCCACCAACGAACAGTCGTGCTAAGATCTGCAAAATTTGTTAACTTATTATGTATTGGCACACAACATCCAATATTTAATAGTATACAATTTATTTACCTGTCTCCCAGTGGACGAATGGTGATCCACTCATGAGGAACAGGAGGAGGAGGAGGAGCAGTAAAGTGGGTCCTCCTCTTGTGTCGCCTCATCGGCGGCACCACGTCTGGTGACCCGGACGGCTGGTCACCACTGGAGCTCGAAGGATCCACGCTCGCCGGCTCCGAGGGCTGCGTAGCCGGCTCCGAGGGCTGGGTAGCCCCAACCTCCGGCTCTGACTCACAAGACTCTGAGTCGGACTGCAAAGATAAATGATTTATAAGAAAAAAATATTTGATAAATGCAATTTCAAATAACGTGATTGGCAACTAAAATTTACCTCCGTGCGCTGCAAGGCCAAAACTTGGTCCGGAAAGTCCGGAAGGTGCCTCATCAGCTGAGAGTGTCTGCTCGCACCTGACGAGGTACCTGAGAAGACCAAGTCCCGGGGCTGGGTGAGGAACCCTCTAACCCCCTTCCCCCCTTCCCCTTTCCAGTTGACGACGAAATCCTAATGCAACAAGTAATTGATAAATATACTAAGATAACATACAAAATTCATGATATGTTAGTGAAGAAAACATTAGTTCATCAATTTCAAAATTCATCAACGTCACGATCATGTACCCTACTCTGTAAACCAGACCATCAATCTTCTTTTCTGAGAGTCTAGACTAGATTTTGTTTTCGTTTTCGTTTCCGCATATCATAAGTCTCGACATCTTGAGCGTCTCCAACCAAGTCATCGAATCCGACACCAGGCTCGAAGATGAACAACTCTGGCAACTCTTCTCCTTGTTAAACCTCATCAACTTCATTAGTATCATGGTATCCATCATCTCCTGGAGTGTATAACCGCTCACAAGGATTCACCTTATGTACCACCCACCAAGCATCAAGTTTTTTGCATGGATAAGGTAGGTAATACACTTGCTCCACTTGGTGTGCAAGAACAAATGAATCGTATCCTCGTAGTCGTTCCTTGTTTTTGACTTCCACCATGCCAAATTGGTTTTATCGAATTCCATGATTGTTATCAAACCAATCACAGACAAAGAATACTGCCCAAAGATCCTTATTACCAAGGAAAGTAAATTAAAGAATTTTTTTAATGATTCCATAGTAATTAGTTTCACGTCCTTGAGAGTCGATTGCCCTCGTCATAACTCCGGTATTTGATTTTGCTGCGAGTGGACGATAAGATTCAAATTGAGTTGTACAGAATTGGAAGCCATTGACATCATATCGACCGTAACTTCTAACTTTAACCAATCCGTAGGATAGTTGTCGCAAGTCTTCATGGACATTGGCATCTTTCATGCACTATCGAAAATATGAAGTTATAAGAAAACTTTGAAAATACTAGTAAGTTATAAGAAAAAGTTGTAAGTACTCGTTAGTCATAAGAAAATGTTACATGATCACGAAACTAGGATAGGAAGTTAGGTCTTCCGTTTATTCATCTCGTCGCATCGCTTCTACTTGTTGCTCGTAGGTTGATGTTTATGTGTCCAATTCTATTTGTGAAACTCTCTGTACGAAAAGAAAAATTTTAGAACAGATCCGTTCCATTTATGATGTGTAGCATAAATGTAGGACAAACACTTCCTCAAAATATTTGTAGAGGTAAGCAGCATTCCTTTCTTCTGCGGTAGAGTTGTAGGAATTGCAACTACCAACTGCAGTGCCTCTTGTTGCAAAAAATGGAGAGATCGCTACAAGGAGATTGATCATCCATATTGTACCGCATTGACGAAGTATTAACATTGTGTTCTTATGCAAAGTAAACACTTGAAAAATATCCTACTTCCTTAAGAGTAAATGCTTCGGCGATGCACCCTTCTACCTTTGCTCTGTTACGAATGTGACACCCGGTTCCGAAAATTGAACCAAGTGACTGCATATGTGTGCCCAGGATGTTCATCACACATACAATGTATTCCACAAACTGAATTCAGAATATAACCACGTACGAATAATGTATAAGTACTTTATTACATCGACTCATTGTCTCACTCATGAATGTCTATCTTATTCTTACAGCGGAAGTCTCTAAACGACAACGGAAAGTGACTAAAACAGCAGGCTCCAACTTCAACTCCACAAGCATGTTGATGGTAGTTCGCACGCCTAGTACTCCACATGTTCCTCAAAGTGCTCTTCTCCTGTGGCTGATGTTTATGTGGTAATGCAAGGGTGAGTACATGTCGTACTCAGCGAGTGCGGGAAAAGTATGACATGTAGCTTACAACAAGGTAGGAATAAAAAGGCTCATTGCAGCAAGCAAATTTTATTTCACAAAACATGGTAAAAACAGCAACTATCTCTAGGTGAGTTAAATCCCAATATAACCAAGTAAAACAGCAACATTCCTCCATCATAATTCACCATTTATCAAGTCTCAACCAACCATTAATCTTTCTCAAGTTCATCTCATGCTCATAAATATTCATAACCATCTGATATTCATATAACCTAAACCAAACTCATTTTCATGACCCAAAACAGTCCCAAAACCAATCCAAACGACCGTACCATAACCATGCCGAATAACCATCCCATGTTTTCCTCTAATCATGTGAGTTGGCCAGGTGCTTGTAACCGGAAGCACGACTATCATGATAGTTTTACACTCTGCAGAGGTGGCACCACTTTACCCACAAGTTCGGGATTTCGTCACCCGTCGGCGACTACAGAACCTCTATTGTACCAGTACACAACCGTCGGTGTATGGCTAAGAGATCACAAAATAGCCTTTACAAAGGGGCTACTAGATGTATGGAATCACTGAGGTTTCACCGGCAGGCTCGAATCACCATTCTCCCACCCACGGGCCCCCTCTTGTGCCTTGCAGTTCCCAGGGCAGTCCCTCTCGACTCCCATTCCCCGCGACATCCACGGTCCATAACAAGCTAGCAACACACCTAATTAGTCAGCTAAGCCGCACCCATATTTGGACTTGTGGTGGCACTGTTTTCCTGGCATGTGCTGGCATCAACCGGTCCTTAGATCTACGGCAAGTAAACCACCATCTCATTCAGAAACATCCATGAACGAAGATTGCCTAGATCTCCCCTGATTCCATTCTCATTATCATCATCAAGTTCTCATCATCATTATTCATATGAGTATAATAGCTAACCATGTTTTAATTCAGCTTCCCGTATCCCGTAGATAAAGCAAAGCAAAAAGGAAAAACGACCATACCCAACTCATCAACTTTCCCGGCGACGAGGATGGTTAACAAAACTATTAAACTCCTATAAAAGGGTGTCCCATCAAGTTGACTCAAGCATACGAGTTTTTGCAAACAAAACAGTTTCAAAACATAGGATCAATATGGTCAAGGGGCACTTGCCTTGCTCCCGTGGTTCTTGTTGTTCAAGTGTCTCAAAGTCTTGGTGCTGTAGTTCCTCGTAGATGGCCTCTTGAGCTTGTTCTTCTACTCACGATCACACACATATAAAATTCACAGCAATCAATCATCATGCACAAACTTTACTCAAGATGCAATGGAGTGGATGGATGCAAATCCTATGGTGCTGTTTGATTAAACCAGTTTGTACATGTTCTTGCATGTTTTAATGGGCTTTCATGGGGTTTTATGATGAACAAGGGTGCTGCAATCAAGTGTGGATGTGGTGATGATCTTGACTCAATATCTAGATTAATTCCACCGTCAAAAATCAATTCCACCGTCAAAAACCGATCAAAACACGATCTGTCCACACGTAAAAGTTTCTGCCCGAAGGGGGCGAAGAAAACGGATATGTAGAAACAGCGGTGACGTCGTTAGATGGGTAATGGAGACCTACCTCACTTTCTTTTGGTGGTAGGGCCTTCCTTCTAGCAATGGCAGCAGCGGGGAATTTTTCTATGGAGGATTAGGGCAGGACAGATCGTCGGTTCTTTTCTGGCAACGGCGAGGCGTGACGGGGCTCATCGGTGGGTCTTGACGACGGGGCTCAACGGCGGGGCTCGACAGAGGGGCTCGACGGCGGGGCTCGACGACAGGGCTCGTCGGCGGGGCTCGATGGTGGGGCTCACCTGCGACCAAACTCCGGCGAGGGGGGTGCCAACTTGCCGATTTGGGGGACTGGGGCTCCAAGTTGCCAACTTGGGAGGGGGGAGAGGAGGGGAGGCTGCGGCCAAAAGGGGGGTTTGGGTTCTATTTATAAGGGGGGAGAGGGAGGAGTACTACTCCAATTGGAACTCAATCCTAATAAATTTATCCCCTTTTGATTTGGTGCGGCAGCAATGGGGATTAAATTCCCCAAATGTGGGGAAAATTCCTCTTTTTTGGGGAATTGAGGAATTTGGAGATTTTGGGGAAATTGGAAATGGCTCATTTCAGCTATCTTTTTCCCATTCCTCACCATTTCTATGTCACTTGCTCTATTTCTACATTCCCCTCTCTATTTCTATATCCCATCCTCCATTTCTACATTCCCCTCTCCATTTCTATGTCCCATTCTCCATTTCTACATTCCCCTCTCCATTTATATGTACCATTCTCCATTTCTACATTGTGATTCTCCATTTCTATGCCCCATTCTCCATTTCTATATGCCCTTTCTCCATTTCTGTGGTCTTTCCTCCATTTCTATGGTTTCTTCCTCCATTTCTATGGTTCTTTTCTCCATTTCTATGGTTCTTTCTCCATTTCTATAGTTCTTTCTCCGTTTCTACTTATTTTATAATGCTTCTCTACATGAAAATGTGTGCAATGCATGGGAATGAATTTGAAGGTGTTACAAACCTACCCCCATTAAACTGAATCTCGCCCTCGAGATTCGATAGAGTAGAGAATAGATGAGGGAATTCTGCCTTGAGGTCTTCCTCACGCTCCCATGTAGTTTCGGTTTCCGTGTGATGGCTCCATTGTACCTTGCACCAACGGATCACTTTGTTCCTCATGACCCTCTCCTTCACATACAAAAATTTTGATGGGGTGCTCCGCATAGGTCAGATCCTCTTGAAGCTCGAGCTCATCCATCGGTACTTGTTATTCCGGTACTCTTAAGCACTTCTTGAGTTGGAATACGTGAAACACGTCGTGCACGTCGGAGAGGTGCGTTGGCAGCTCCAGTTGATAGACTACTTCTCCTCGCTTTCCCAAAATCTTTAACGGCCCGATGTAGCGAGCTGCTAATTTGCCCCTTGACGTTGAACCGTCGTTAGCTTTGGATAGGCGGTACCTTAAGATACACGAAGTCTCCTGCTTCGAAGGTCAATTTTCTTCGCCTATTGTCCGCATAAACTTTTTGTCATGACTGAGCAGCCTTCAAATTTCCCCGTATCGTTTGGACATGCTTCTCGGCGTCTTGCAGCACTTCGGGTCCAAACACTTGGCTCTCTCCGGTCACATTCCGGAACAGCGACGTTCTACACCTTCTACCATACAATGCTTCGAAAGGTGACATCTTCAAGCTGGCTTGGTAGCTGTTGTTATATGAGAATTCAGCGTACGCCAGGCTCCTATCCTAACTACGCCCATGTTTCAAGGTGCAAGCTCTCAACATGTCTTCCAAAATTTGATTTGTCCTCTCAGTTTGCCCATCCGTTTGCGGGTGATAAGCGGAGCTGAAATTCAGTCGTGTACCCATGGCTTCATGCAGCTTCTTCTAGAATCTAGAGGTAAATTGAGAACCCCGATCTGAAACTATCCTCTCCGGAACTCCATGGCGACACACGATTTGCTTCATATACAGCTTGGCTAGTTGTGCAACGCTGTACTTGGTTCTAACAGGAAGGAAATGGGCTGTTTCCATCAATCGGTCCATGATAACCCAAATAGAGTCGTAATCCAACTGAGTACGTGTCAATCCGACTATGAAATCCATGCTGATGTCTTCCCACTTCCACTCGGGTACCTTGAATGGCTGGAACAATCCAGCAGGTCTTTGATGTTCGGCCTTCACTCGTTGGCACGTGTCGCATAAGGCAACATATTCAGCTTTGTCCCTTTTTATACCATCCCACCAATAGCAAGTTTTCAAGTCCTTGTACATCTTTGTACAGCTGGGATGTATGGAATAAGGCGAGTCATGTGCCTCCTTTAATATCGTGTCACGGATGAGCTTCATGTTAGGCACACAAATCCTTTTCCCTAACCAAAGCTTACCTTTCTCGTCTTCCTTGAAATCCTTTTCTATGCCTTGTAGGATTCTTTCTTTGATTTTCTTGATTTCCTCATCCGTTGCTTGGCCATCTTGTATCTCTTGTTCCAGCGAGGAGTTCAGTTCTATCACCTCCATCTAGTTCAAGAACCCGAGATGCAATCGTTCAAACTTTTACGCAACTCGGGTGGAAGCTCCCGAACCGTGAGTTTGTGTCATGCTCCCTTTCGGCTCAACACATCAGCTACTACATTGGCCTTTCTGGGGTCATAGTTGATTCCAACATCATAATCCTTGATGAGTTCCAACCATCGATGTTGCCTCAAATTCAGATCTGTTTGCATGAATATATACTTGAGGCTTTTGTGATCCGTATGGATCTCACATCGGTGGCCAAGGATATAACGCCTCCAAATCTTTAAGGCATGTACTACGGCTGCAAGTCCGAAGTCATGTGTGGGGTAATTCAGCTCATGTTTCTTTAGTTGTCTCGATGCATAGGCTACCACTTGTCCTCCTTGCATGAGCACACATCCAAGCCCTTGTCTTGATACATCACAATATATGTCAAAACTCTTGCCCACGTCCGGCAATACCAAAACCGGCGCTGTTGTTAATCTCTTCTTTAGCTCTTCAAAGCTGTCTTGACATGCTTGTGTCCACTGAAACACTTTCCCTTTCATCAGCAATTCAGTCATGGGCTTCACTATTTTGGGGAAATCCTTGATGAACCGGCGGTAGTATCCAGCCATCCCAAGGAAACTCCGAATATCTCTCACATTCTACAGTTGGTTCCACTTCAGAACATCTCCCACTTTTCCGCGATCAACAGATACTCCTCCCTTGGAGATGATGTGGCCTAGGAACGATATCTCCTTTAGCCAAAATTGACACTTGCTGAACTTAGCATAAAATTGATGCTCTCGCAGTTTCTGCAATGTTAATCTCAAGTGTTCGTCGTGCTCTTCCTCGCTCTTTGAATACACCATGATATCGTCGATGAAAACCATGACTAACTTGTCCAAGTACTCCATGAAGACCTTATTCATGAGGTACCTAAAGTATGCGGGTGCATTCGTTAATCCAAAAGACATAACGGTAATACTTATACGAACCATACCGTGTTTGAAATGCAGTCTTGGGTATGTCGGAGGGCTTAACCTTCAGTTGGAAGTATCCCGACCGAAGATCAATCTTGGAGAAAATACGGGCACCTTTCATTTGGTCGAATAGGTCCTCTATACGGGGCAGCGGGTATTTATTCTTGATCGTCACCTCGTTGAGAGACCTATAGTCCACACACATCCTTTGGTTCCCATCTATCTTGTCTACGAAGAGCACGGGGGCTCCCCACGGTGACGAGCTTGGGCGTATAAAACCCTTTTTTGGCTGCTCCTGGATTTGCTTCTTGAGCTCCACTAACTCATTAGCAGTCATCCTATATGGCCTTTTTGCTATAGGTGCAGTTCCGGGTACTAAATCAATGGCGAATTCAATGTCCCGGTCAGGTGGCGTACCTGGAAGTTCTTTCGGAAACACATCTGAATATTCTTGAACCACCGGAATGATTTCCAATGTCGCTTCTTTGATGTGGTTCAACACTGCCTTCTCGGTTGCAGGTTGGGCTGCCTTAAACTCAATACGAGTACCGTGCCCACTCGTCAACTGCACGATCCTCTGAGCACATTGAATCACTCAGTTGTGCTTGCTTAACAAGTCCATTTCAAGTATTATGTCGATCCCTTGAGCATCCAAGACAATAAGGTTTGCAAGAAAGTCTACCCCCCTTATTTTAAGGCTTACTTTCGGACATACTATATTTGTAGGAGCTAGAATTCAGATTTGAAAGAAGTGATTTTCCAGCTATAGCATCAAGGTGTATGAACTAAGCAGCTTCTTTTATTAATATCAGACTATATGAGGATGTGAACAAGTGCCAAAGCATCTCACATCTCTCTACTATGTGTGGATGTGGACATTCGCCGAATCATCCCACAACTCACATCAGCACACAAACCAAGCAATCATCACAAAAATTTCAGCACACCACTCTTATTCAAGCTACTACGATCTAAATGTTCCTATTACAGCTTTATTCAATGGAAACCTAAACTTAATCGTGAGAACCAGTGCTGTTCTCGCCGTGTGACGGGGGTGGACCATACATGGGTGCACGCCATGGTGAGTCAGCTGTCCATGTAGGGATGGATGACGCTGGTGCTCCGTTTGTTCCCGCGTTGGCATGAGTCTCCTCTTGTTTCTCCAGCAAATACAGCTTCTTGCGGAGGTAACGGATCCCTTCTTGTGCGCTTGCATAGCGGTTTCCTAACTCCACGAGCAACCTCTGAGACTTGTCAGCAGCTTGTGGGATGGAAAGAGCTCCTACATGGGGTCCAATGATCTCCCTTGTACCACTCTTCGGATACGGGTGCAACCCAAAAGTAGTGTTCTCAAGCTGCTTACGGAAGGCGTAGCATAATCCGGTGAGTGCATCCCATGCAGCATCATCGATAGCTTCTTCCCTTGTAGCTCTCCATGTGGGTGCGGAGTGCCGAGTGACAACCCTAGCGCTAGATAGGATGGTTACTTCAGCCTTCCACTCTTCACGTCCGAGACGAGGAACTTTCTTGAGGAGATACTCCGGGTATAAGCTGTAGCAATCCAGGAATTCTGTGAGCTATCTGGATATGTGTCCTCCTTCCGTTCTGTCGGACCGAAATTCTTGAACTGAATGGTTGGCCCATTCATCACCTTCATTCTCGGCCTCAGCAAGGGGTGACTCCTCCTCGGGTTCATCTCCTCCCGTCATAGCTTCATGAGGTTCTACAGGGTGTAAGCCCGCGTGAAACGCCTCCTGAGGTGCGTACCAATGCTGCTCTTGTGGATCATCTTCCATGTCGTCTTCGATTGGTTCCACCTCTTCCGGGTCCTCTTCCTCATGCATAGAGCTATTGACTTCATCTTCATCATGAGGTTTCGTCTTCACTTGCTCCCAATATGGTCCATCGGACACCTCAATGGGGTCAAGAGCACTCCCATGTGGTGGTGGACGAGTTCTTATGCGTGTTGTGCTCCTAGTCACCGGCATCTATCAATAAGACATGAGAAACTTTATAGAAGGAAGAAAATAACTCCAAAACTTCAGAAGTTATGGAGCAACAAAGCAAAGGTGTTGCTGTCCAAAGGAAGAGAAAAGAGGGGCTGAAAATAGCACTTTGCGGTGGCTGAATTGACAAGTAAAGTGCAGCAGCAAGAAATTTTCGAAAATAGCAGTTTAGAGGGGTATTCCTATGTGGTTTAGAGTGTCATTTCTACCTAGGCTTGCGTCCTACGGTCAACGTGGCTCTGATACCAATCTGTGACACCCGGTTCCGAACTACCATCAACATGCCTATCGACTCATTGTCTCACTCATGAATGTCTATCATATTCTTGCAGCGAAGTCTCTAAACGACAGCGGAAAGTGACTAAAACAGCAGGCTCCAACTTCAACTCCATAGGCATGTTGACGGTAGTTCGCACGCCTAGTACTCCACATGTTCCTCAAAGTACTCTTCTCCTGTGGCTGATGTTTATGTGGTAATGCAAGGGTGAGTACATGTCGTACTCAGCAAGTGCGGGAAAAGTATGACATGTAGCTTACAATATGGTAGGAATAAAAAGGTTCATCGCAGCAAGCAAATTTTATTTCACAAAACATGGTAAAGACAGCAACTATCTCTAGGTGAGTTAAATCCCAATATAACCAAGTAAAACAGCAACATTCCTCCATCATAATTCACCATTTATCAAGTCTCAACAAACCATTAATCTTTCTCAAGTTCATCTCATGCTCATAAATATTCATAACCATCTCATATTCATATAACCGAAACCAAACTCATTTTCATGACCCAAAAAAGTCCCAAAACCAATCCCAATGACCGTACCATAACCATACCGAATAACCATCCCAAGTTTTCCCTCTAATCATGTGAGTTGCCCAGGTGCTTGTGACCGGAAGCACGACTATCAAGATAGTTTTACACTCTGCAGAGGTGGCATCACTTTACCCACAAGTTCATGATTTAGTCACCCATCGGCGACAGCAGAACCTCCATTATACCAGTACACAACCGTCGGTGTATGGCCAAGAGATCACAAAATAGCCTTTACAAAGGGGCTACTAGATGTATGGACTCACTGAGGTTTCACCGGCAGGCTCGAATCACCATTCTCCCACCCACGGGCCCCTCTTGTGCCATGCAGTTCCCAGGGCAGTCCCTCTCGACTCCCATTCCCCGCGCCATCCACGGTCCATAACAAGCTAGCAACACACCTAATTAGTCAGCTAAGCCGCACCCATATTTGGCCTTGTGGTGGCACTGTTTTCCTAGCATGTGCTGGCATGAACCGGTCCTTAGATCTACGGCAAGTAAACCACCATCTCATTCAGCACCACCCACGAACCAAGCTTGCCTAGATCTCCCCCGATTCCATGCTCATTATCATCATCAAGTTCTCATCATCATTATTCATATGAGTGCAGTAGCTAACCATGTTTTAATTCAGCTTCTCGTATCCCGTAGATTAAGCGAAGCAAAAATGAAAAACGACCATACCCGACTCATCAACTTTCCCGGCGACAAGGATGGTTAACAAAACTAGTAAACTACTATAAAAGGGTGTCCCATCAAGTTGACTCAAGCATATAAGTTTTTGCAAAAAAACAGTTTCAAAACATGGGATCAATATGGTCAAGGGGCACTTGCCTTGCTCCCGTGGTTCTTGTTGTTCAAGCATCTCGAAGTCTTGGTGCTGTAGTTCCTCGTAGATGGCCACTTGAACTTGTCCTTCTACTCACGATCACGCACATACAAAATCCACAGCAATCAATCATCATGCACAAACTTTACTCAAGATGCAATGGAGTAGATGGATGCAAATCCCATGGTGATATTTGATTAAACCAGTTTGTACATGTTTTTGCATGTTTTAATGGGCTTTCATGGGGTTTTATGATGAACAAGGGTGCTGGGATGAAGTGTGGACGTGGTGATGATCTTGACTCAAGATCTAGATCAATTTTACCGTCAAAAACCAATCAAAACACGGTCTGTCCACACGTAAAAGTTTCTGCTCGAAGGGGGCGAAGAAAACGGATACGTAGAAACAGCAGCGACGTCGTAAGATGGGTAATGGAGACCTACCTCACTTCCTTTTGGTGGCAGGGCCTTCCTTATAGCAATGGCAGCAGTGGGGAATTTTTCTATTGAAGATTAGGGCGGGATAGATCATCGGTTCTTTTCCGGCGATGGCGAGGCGTGACGGGGCTCATCGGCAGGTCTCGACGACGGGGCTCGATGGTGGGGCTCGACAGCGGGGCTCGACGGCGGGGCTCACCGGCGACCAAACTCCGGCGACGGGGGGGGGGGGGGGGGGGTTCCATCTCGGCGTGTTGGGGGCCAGGGGCTCCAAGTCGCCGACTTGGGAGGGGGGAGAGGAGTGGAGGCTGCGGCCAAAAGGGGGGGGGGGGTTGGGGTTCTATTTATAAGGGGGGAGAGAGTGAGGAGTCCTACTCCAATTAATAAGTCAATCCTAACAAACTTATCCTCTTTTTTATTTGGTGTGGCAGCAATGGGATTAAATTCCCCAAATGTGGGGAAAATTCCCCTTTTTAGGGAAATTGGGTAATTTAGAGATTTTGGGGAAAAATTTGGGAAAATTGGAAATGGCTCATTTCAGCTATCTTTTCCCATTCCTCACCATTTCTATGTCACTTGCTCCATTTCTACATTCCCCTCTCCATTTCTATGTCCCATTCTCCATTTATACATTCACCTCTCCATTTCTATGTCCCGTTCTCCATTTCAACATTCCCCTCTCCATTTCTATGTCTTATTCTCCATTTCTACATTGTCATTCTCCATTTCTATGCCCCATTCTCCATTTCTATATGTCATTCTCCATTTTTGTGGTCTTTCCTCCATTTCTATGGTTCCTTACTCCATTTCTATGGTTCTTTTCTCCATTTGTATGGTTCTTTCTCCATTTCTATAGTTCTTTCTCCATTTCTACTTCTTTTATAATGCTTCTCTACATGAAAAATGTGTGCAATGCATGGGAATGAATTTGATGGTGTTACAACGAACCATTGGTTTCAGATATCTTGCGTTCTTTCAATATGATACATCCACCTATATTGCATTGGACTGCCCTCTTTAGCTTCATATGGAAGATGAATAAAGAGATGTTGCATTGGATTGAAGAAGCCTGGAGGAAAAATTTTTCCATCTTACATAATACTACCGATATCTCCTTCTCCAACTTACTCATCATCTCTATCATGATTTCTTTAGCACAGAGCTGTCTATAGAAGTGGCTAAGCTCGGCTAGCACCTTCCACACCGCATCGTCAAAATAGCCCTGAAACATAACAGGTAGAAGTCTTTCCATGATTATGTGATAATCATGACTCTTCAACCCAACTAGTTTTTGCGTTTTCACATTCACAACTTGTTTCAGTCTAGCCGCATAACCATCTGGGAATTTCAAACATTTCAACCATTCGAGTACTTCTTTCTTTTCTTTTGGTCGAAGACAGAAGGATGCACGTGGTTTACCACCACTTTCAGAAAGCTCAAGAGTTGGACGGTTACAAAGCTCAATCTGATCCTTTCGAGCCTTTATATTGTCTTTCATTTTGCTCGTCATGTTCATGCATGTGCTTATGATACATTCCCCCATGTTACGTACTTGATGCATGACATCAGTGTTGTGCATTAGTATAAACGACTTCACATATGGTAGCTCCCATAGTCCACATATATGAGTCCAATTGTGATCATCTCCGAAACCGACAAAATATCCAGGATGATCTTTATCTGGCAACCGTTTATCCAACATATCAGATATTGACCCATTAAGACGTTTTGAAGGAAGCCAACATCCGTGACATTCAAAGTAACATATCTTTCCTCCATGAGTAAGTCGAAAACAGTCAGTGTCAGAACCACATATTGGACATGTCAAACGACCGTGAGTACTCCATCCAGAAAACATGTCATACGCCGGAAAATCATGGACGGCCCACAAATAAGAAACTTGAAGGATGAATCGCCGCTTCTTGTAATTATCATACGCTTCGACTCCTATCCACAACATTTTCAACTCTTCAAACAGAGGTTTTAACATCACTATCAGACGTGACCCAAGATGATCCGGCCCAGGTAAAATGAGGCTAAGGAACATTAACTCATACTTCATACAGAGGGCCGGTGGTAGATTGTACGGAATAACAAAGACAGGACAATAGGAGTACGGTGAAGCGTTTGTACTGAACGGCGAGAATCCATCTGTCGCCGGTCCAATCCGAACATTTCTCGCATCACGGCCGAACTCTGGAACAAACCAGTCCAGCGCCTTCCATGCCTCACCGTCGGATGGGTGCGTCATGACTTCTTTGTTCTGACGTACACCTTCTTTGTGCCATCTCATGTGTCTGACAGTTTTTTTGAAAGAAACAAACGCTTCAAGCGAGGTGTCACGAGTAAATATCAAAGCTGCTTACATGCCACTTCTATCGTAACATTTTCACCATCTTCATTAATGACTTCGACATACCTCGATTCACCATATTGTAAACATTTCTTCTCTTTCGCATGTTCTTTCCAGAAAAGCATGTAGTTGTCTGGACACACATCAATCTTCTCATATTTCATACTGAGAACCAAAAGCAATTTCTTCGCGTGATACATATCTTTAGGCACTTTATGGGGCCGAGGAAGGATATCGCTGATCAATTTGATGAGGTCGTTGTAATAGTTATTAGAAAAGAAATATTTAGACTTAATTGCCATAAGTCTAGTCATGAAAGTGAGAAGGGTCACTTCCGTGTGTTCATGCAGCTGCTGTTCTAAAGCTTTGCGAAGCTCGAAGAACGCTTTAACCTCCGTTGTAGGTGGATCCTTCGTAAGGTCTGGTTGTATAGCTTCTAGCATCTCATCCATCCTATCATCCCCCATGTTATCATCAATATCCTCTTCCACTTCTATTACAGCTTTCGAAGCTATCTCACCATGAAAGGTCCAAACCTCATAACATGACGTGTAACCGTTTCGACACAAATGTATCGAAAGTTCCACTTGGTCCAAAAACTTGGTATTTCGGCATTTCATACTTGGGTACCGCACCTTATCGGTATTTTACAACGAAAATGCTCGATCTACAAAAGCATCTGTCTTGGCGAACCACTCATCTGAGTGACCATCAGATCTTCTCTTCCAACCAGTATACATCCAACTGCCGTCTTCACCCATGTTTTACTCTGCAATATAAAGCTAGAGATTCACTTTACATCTATTAGAAGGGATAGGTCCTAAACCCTCTCAAGAGTGACAGAGAGGAGTGTGCCTATAACGAGACATGGGGTCTGGATCCAGACAAAATTCGGCAGCATAACCCCGCTGTTCTCCAACTGCACGCCCGATAATGGTGCAGCGGAGAACATTAGGGTTATGACGTCGAAATTTTGTCCGAATTCATACCCCGCGTCTCGTCATAAGCACGCCCCCTCGGTCACTCCCAGGATGTCCACAAAGGGACAATTCTGAACCTATACGCCTCACATGCGTAATGCATGTGAGACGCGCCGGTCCGAAACGATTGACGCATATTGTATAGGTTACATGAATCTTACTTTTTGTAGTGATTTACGAGAGAGAGGTAAGAACGAGAGAGAGAAGGAAAGAACGAGGGAGAGACAGTGAAGTGGGCCAGCCATCCTAAGTTATGCTCCATCGGGTCCCGCCAGTGATGACGTACGAGCCAAGGTTCGCTACTATGGGCGTCTGGATCGAAACCACAAAGAAAATGGTTCCCAAGGTTCTCGGCGGTGCTATACTTTGTTAAATCCCGTTTATTTACATATTGATATTATACACTCAACTACTCAAGCAATCAAATTAAACTTAAATTTCTAACAATTTTGAAGTACGTAATAAAATAAAACAAATAATTAATAAATAAACACATAAATAATAAACAAAGAAAATCTACACCTAAATACTCAAATAAGAAAACTAAGTTAAATATCAATATTCAAATAAGAAAACTAAATTAAAATTTACACCTAAATTTACACTAAGTAATATAGTTAACAAATTAAATTACTAAATAATCTCCACTATTAATTAAATAACCAAATTATAAATAAATATTAAACTAACAAATTAACTAATCAACTAAACAAAAAATCAACTTAATAATCAACTAAACAAAAATAAAGTAACCTACTTAAGTAATAAATTAACTCATTAACTAAACTAATTAATAAAGTAACTTAATTAATTAATAAAAATACTAAATAAATAATTTTATACGAGTTGTGCACTCCGGTGGCGACAGCTCGACTGGTAAGTCCTCGAGTTGCTTTGCTTGTAACTAACATTGCTACTGAAGCATTTTTATGTATTGCCCATATTTGTATGAGAAGTATAGGGAGGAGGCGGTGAAGATTCACCGCGAAGACTATAATTGGCAGAACGCACCAATCGACATCAACGCCGTGTATGCGAGTGGTGGTGGTAAAGCGCATGGACCGTGAGATGCTACATATTTTTCTTTCTGTCAATTCAACTTACATTATCTTACTCTTAATATTTTTTTATAGTTTTGCCATTTTTGATGGAGTGCATGACTCGAGGGAGGCAAGGCCTTCGAGGGAATTCTCCTCGCAGTCTACGTCCGCTAGACCCAGCTGGCGTATGACAGTGAGGGAGCTGGAGCTTCAAAGTGTCCCGGAGGAGCCGCGCCTAACATAGGAGAAGCTCCAGGAGCAAGCAACCTTATTGAAGGCCACACAAGACTATCGAGCCACCTACAACACACAGATATAAGCGGCGATATAAGTAATAGCTTAAAATACAAACTAATTATATCATTTCATTACTATTCATGTTCTAATATTTTTCTATCACATGTCTTAGGGCAGCAGCATAGGCAGCAGATTGCCATTTCCACATGGCCGCCGCCGATGCAGCCACAGATGCCTTCTTCTGCGGCACAGGTAAGCAACATTTATTCAAATTGGCATAAATTAGATTACTATAGCAATCTGAGACAAAATAATTAGCCAAACATAGCCAAACTTAGCCATAATTACTCAAACGTAGCCAAACATAGCCATAATTGCTCATACATAGCCAAACTTAGACATAATTGCTCAAACATAGTTAAACTTAGCCATAATTACTCATACATAGCCAAACTTAGCTATAACTGCTCAAACACAACCATAATTGCTCTAACTATCACATGGATCAGCGGTGGAGGATTAGACTCCATAGTCACAGCAACCAGGACCTAGGGCACGACGCGAGGACGACATTCCAAGCTTCGGAGGTAGTGGACGTGGGAGCGTTGATATTATTGTATTATAAACTATCCGTGTTCTGATATACATGTTTTTGTATCTGCGTGTGAGCTGGCCATCGTGCCACATTAGCATTTTTCTATTTTTTTAAAAATCAAATCCCTTATTTACAATGGCCTCTAGGTGGTCGTTGTAAATGAGCCTGTGTTATTTACGACGGCCAACTCCTTGCCATCGTAAATAAGCATGTGTTATTTACAACGGTTAGCTCCTTGCCATCATAAATAAGCCTGTGTTATTTACGACGGCCTGTTCCTAGCCTTCGTAAATAACCTTCTAGAGGGTGCCAGCTCGCACATCTCCATAAGTTACAACGGTCGGTCCAGGCCATCGTAAATAATGTTATTTACTACCAATCACTTGTGACGGCTGAATGCCGTCGTAAATAAGGAATAACCGTCGTAAATAACTTAATTATGATGGTTAGTGGTTTAATTACGATGGTTTAAGCCATCGTAATCTTTCCTGTTTCTTGTAGTGGATGTTAGAGCAGTATTACATTTCTGAAGATGTTACAACTCACACGTATGACCAATCACAATAGAACACTTCCAAAGGGCACTACACTTCTCTCAAAATTCACGAACATGATACGGACAAGCTGTTGACAAACATCTGACATCATAAGGTATTTTAGAGGACCGGAAAATCATAAATCATCTCTTCACTGAAAGAGACCAATATTTTACAGCATTTTTTAATGCATCTTTATCTTTGAGAAGAGATAACACTGTTACTTTATTCTCATGGTAATCCAACGGCAAAGTATACCCTTCATTAACTCTTAAGTTTTCAAAATTTTGATTACTCCAATCGGCGAAAACTCGAGGTTGATCTTCATCATCTGATGAATCATATTCAGGAACATTGTTATACTCCATATCTTCCTCAACCATCTGCTGAACTAAGTGTTCAATATGCTCTCCTTCATCTGCTTGACCCGTTACATCACTAACAACAGTATGTGTCTCACCATCCTCATTTTCTTCTTTAGCATCAGCATGTTCATCAGCATTTCCTTCATCATGAACTTCCTCATGTCTCAACAACTACCTCCTTTGCTTATACCCTAACAAGAATCATCAAAGGCCAACCATATTCTAGATCCTTCGCTACGTAAGTCCGCCAAACAAGTGTTCCATTTAGATGAGTAGTTCCCAAAAAATCCATCCCTTGCACGGCTGACAACTCCCTGTATATTCAACTCATATTCGTCATCACTCAATCTAAACACCTTCAACAACCATGTATAAACACTCATAAGTGTTCATTCCTTTGGACTTGGTATTCTCCGACTTATAAAAGAGAATCTTGATAAATCTACCCTAATTGGACTGTAAGTATTCTCTCTATCTCCATAAAATATTTGAAAATCTATTTTGCTCGACATTTCTAAGGAATAAAAGTTATAATTATATTGACAACTATGCAGGTACAATAAAACTATATTGACTTAAACACATAATCATCTACGTACAAAATGTAAATAAAGAAAGTTAGAAAAGAAAATACTGAATTAAAAACAAAAGTTAAATATGGAATTATAAATAGAAATATAGATATTCTACATAAATTAAATACAAAATACAAATATAGAAACATAAATACTAGATTATAAATGGAATAAAATATAACTATATATGTATAATTAAAGTATAATGATTTATGTACATAATGATCTATGTACGAAAATGTAAATAAAGCAATTAAATCTAACCTAAAACTAAATTTAATCTAACATAAATAATTAAATCTAAACTAAAACTAACCTAAAACTAAATCTAATATAACATAAATAATTAAATATTACCTAAAACTAATATAAAACTAAATCTAGTCTAACATTGTCGGAGTGTGAGCTGCGACACTCCTCCTGGCCTGCTCGGAAGCAGCCCGCGAGGTTGTTTTTTTCCAGAGGGGGCTTGGCGCCCTTCGCGACCTGGGCTCGAGGGAGCGGGTGAACACGAGGATTTACGAGGTTTGGGCCGCCGAAGAGTAATACCCTACGTCCAAGGGTGTGCTTGTTCTATTGCTTGAGCGCGAGCGCTTGTGCATTGTGTGATCTTGAGTGTGGGGAGTCGGAACCCTTTGAAGGGTGGCCACCTCGGTACTTTTATAGATCAAGGCCGGGGTGGTTACAATGAGGTTTGGGGCCCAAAAGGTAGCCCCAAAGCTTTGAGTGTCTTATAAACAATATAGAGCTTCCTCCTTTGAGTAGAGTCGCCGACAGGGGAGTTAAGTCCCTCTGTCCAGTGTGCTGGGCACCCCTGACCGTGTGTCAGGTGATGATGGAGACGCCATCTTGTCGCCGCGTCTCCTCGCGCTGCTTGGGCGGTTATGTGCCGTTGGGTGGCACTGTTCCGCTGTCATGCCTCGCCGTCCTGTCTTGTCACCGTTATGGTGAAGGGGCAAGGGATGGAGGTGTGCGATGAGTGCCATGCTTTTGGGGAAGGCGTGAGCCTTGAATGCGAAGCCTGTCAGCGCACTTCCCCCTTGACTCCATTGTCCCACGGCCCATGTCACACCCGGTTTTTCCGAAGAACAACCAAGTGAATATCACATGTATGCCAGGATCATTTTCTCATACATGTGATGACAAATAGTGAAGCATCATTTATTACAAGCCAGGTGTCGAATATAAATAAGTCTTACATAGCAAATGTCTCGTTGGACAATAAAAAGTTCATCACAAGTAAATAAACTAGCAGCGGAATATTATTCTTGAGGGCTCCGTCACAGGCGTTGCCCGGGGGTCTACATGAACCTAGAAACCTTGTTCGGGTCCATAGTCTTGGTCATTATACACCACCTCATTATCTTGACCTGAGCAGCAATATAAACCAACAAAATATGCAAGGTTGAGTACCAATGGTACTCAGCAAGTGTGGGAAAATTATATCATGCATGGCTAGAACAAGGAGAGGTTGAACTCATGGTTAAAGCACTATGCAATTAATACCTATCACCTTAGTTTATTAAGCACCTACATTACTACACAGGTGAAATGGTCCCAATCTCCCATCCCATCATCATAATCCAATAACCATAACATCATTTCCAATGTTAAGCTCCCCGCTTAACATCCACAACTTCCAAAACCATCAATCCTCTAATCATGAATAAGTCCAAGCCGCTCTTGACCGTGAGCACGGCTGTCATGACAGTTTTGACTCTGCAGAGTTTGTACCACTGTACCCACATGTAGTGATTTCATCCCCCGTTGCCGGGTGGACTAAAAGAACCTCCATTATGCCAGTGGCTACGAACCACATTCACACTTCCTAGGTGTGTAGCCAGGAGATCACTACGAAGCCTTTACAAAGGGATTCCCAACGAGCGTGGGCCCACTGAGGTTTCACCCCTAACAACATACAAGAGGCTCCAACCCCGCTGCAGTGGCCCCCTATTGAGCCTTGCGGTTCATATGGTAGTCCAGCTGAGACCTACTCCCCGCACCATCCAACACACCCATACTACGCCGGGGATACACCTAATTAATTGGCCAAGCTGCCCCATCTCAGCATGTGGTTGGCACTGTAAAGCTAGGTTACATGCTCCATGAACCGGTCCTTAGGATCCAGGCAAGTACTAAACACAAACCCGAGTCTCGTGCACCCAGCACACAACCAAAACATCCAACTTGTCTTGATCCCTACCTCTACATAACTCACAATATCTCATTCAAGAGTATGGTAAAATAAACTGATGATCTCATATCCCAATTATCCCATTCTAAGCATGGCTAAGCATATGCATAATAATAAATGACATGATAAAATGAATCCCAACCCAAGCTACAAGGAAACAAGGTAATGCAATTCTAGGGAAACATCCTAGCATGGGTTTCATATTTCAATTGACAATGCAAATAATTCTACCTACACATCCTAGTATAGGATCAAAGTGGTCAAGGACACTTGCCTCCTTCCTGCTGCTCTTGATGGGTAGCCCTGATCTTGGAAATAAATAACTTGCTCTTGAGCAGGTTCTACATCATACCATCACATATAGCAAAAGAAAAACAACAATCCATAAGACATAGTTCACACTTCCACTTCATACAAACCACACATTCATATTTATGAAAGTCATTCACCATTATATGTGTTGTGGTTACTCTATGTGTGTTGATTTGTGGCTTGCATGCACTTTTAATCATGTGTATATGATTCCTACTTTTGTGTTCACATTTATACTTACATACTATATATATGAGTTTCCAATTTAAATAAATTCCTTATATTCAATTACTACACCTTTTAGCTACCAAGTATGCATGAAAGGTATTTTCCTTCTCCATATGTGTCTTCAGAATTTCTACCAACCCTAAACTGAATTCTTTGGATTTTAGAACTCCATTTATCATTTACTAGTTGCTATATTTTCAGATTTATTTCCTATGCCTAAATGTGAACTTTATTATGAAAATGACAAGACACATCATCTAAACAGAATAGGTTCTGATCTAAAATATTTACTAATATATTTTTGACCTTTTCCTCTGATGTAAACTATTTTACAATTATTTTCCCTATTTCCCAGAACTATTCTTTACTTAAAAATGTGTCCCTATAACTAATAAATGTGAATAATAAATTAAACAGATTCATTTCAGCCCAAAATATATTTTTATCTCACTTCAAAGTTTTCTAAGATAGCTAAAAAGAGCCAAATCCAATCCATAGAGAGCGTCGTAGACATTTCCCGCGGCCGCTGGCCACGTGGCGCCTTCGGAGCTCATCCCTGCGGAAGGGGTGAGGTCCGGCATCGCTGGCTACGTGGCAGGCTCGGAGCTTGCCTCTACGGAAGGGGCGAGGTCCGACCCCGTGGAACACGTGTTGCCCCCGGAGCTAGCCTCTGCGAAGAAGCAAGGCCAGCTCCGCAGGACACATGTCGCCTTCGGAGCTAGTCACTGCGGAGAAGCGAGGCCCAAACCTGTGGGACACATGTCACCCTCGGAGCACACCTCCGGGAGGTCCGGCCCCAATAGACACGTGTCATCCTCGGAGCACACCTCCGAGAGGTCCGTCCTCGCTAGACACGTGTCACCCTTGGAGCTCGCCTCCGAGAGGTCCGACACTATTGGACACGTGTCGCTTTCGGAGCTCACCCCTACAGGAAGGAGTGAGGTCTGGTCCCGATGGACACGTGTCATCCTCGGAGCTCACCTCCGAGGAGAAGACACTACGGGACACGTATCATCTTTGGAGGTCACCTCCGAGGAGAAGGCACTATTGGACACGTGCCATCCTCAGAGCTCACCTCCGAGGAGAAAAGAAGACCGACACTGATGGACACGTGTCGACCTTGGAGCTCATCTCCGAGGAAAAGGAAGGTCCGACGCAGTTGGACACGTGTTGACCTCGGAGCTCGTCTCTGAGAAGAAAGGAAGTCCGGCGCTGCTAGGACACGTGGCACTCTCGGAGCTCGCCTATGAAGAGAGGGGACGTCCAGCACTGACACGTGGCACTCTCGGAACACACATTCAAAGAGAGGGGAGGTCCGGCACTGACACGTGGCGTACGCGGAGCTCGTCTCTGTAGAGAGAGGAGGTCCTGACCCACCAGACACGTGGCGCACGCGGAGCTCACCTCTGAGGGAGAGGGAGGTCCCGTCCGCCAGACGCGTGGCGCACACGGAGCTCGCCTCTAAGGAAGAGGGAGGTCTCGCCCGCCAGACACGCGGCACAACCGGAGCTCGCCCCTGAGGAAAAAGGGAGGCTAGGCCCCCACTGGACACGTGGAGCCTCCGGAGCTTATCCCTGCGGAAGGACAAGTTCCTTAAGCGGTTTTTCCCTGTACGCGAGTACCCGGTACTGAGGAAACCGACACGATTTCTTCCACGATTGATACCGCACCCAAATCAATTAGAGATAAGTTGTTAACATCCAAAAACAAATCAAATAGGACTCTTATTTGAAATTCAATCGGAGAAGGACTCTTCTTTTTCCGGTTATAAATAGAACCCGAAACACCCTTGGTCGTAACATCTTCCCAAGCCGACAACTTAGAGGCCCTAGCCCCCAACTCGCTGAGCTAACCCCTTCACCGGAGTTCAACCACCGGTGAGATCACCAACAAGTCATGTCACGATCACCGTCGCCGGAAGAGAGCCGACGAACTGTTTGCTGCCATTGCTAGGAGGAAGGCCCGACACCGAAGGAAGTAAGGCAGGTCTCCATTACCACCTTACGACGTCATCGCGGTTTCTTTGCATTTGTTTCTTCGATCCCTTCGAACAGAAGCTTTTTCGTGTGGACAGATCACGTGTTGATCGGTTTTTAACGGTGGAATTGATCTAGATCTTGAGTCGAGATCATCACCATGTCCACACTTGATCCCTACACCTTTGTTCATCGTAAAAACCCCATGCAGGCCATTAAAACATGCAAGAACACGTACAAACTGATCTAATAAAAACAGCACCTTAGGATTAGCATGCATATGCACCATTGCATCTTGTGTAAGGATTGTGCATAATGTTTGATTGCTGTAAATTTTGTATGTGCGTGATTGTAAGTAGAAGGACAAGCTCAGGGAGCTATCTACGAAGGACTACAACCCCAAGACTTTGAGATCAGCGAGCAACAGAAGCCACAAGAACAAGGCAAGTGCCCCTTGACCATATTGATCCCATGTTTTGAAATTGTTTTGTTTGCGAAAACTGTGTATGCTTGAGTCAGCTTGATGAGACACCCTTTATAGTAGTTTACTAGTTTTGTTAACCACCCTTGTAGCCGGGAAAGTTGATAAGTCGGGTATGGTCATTTTTTCTTTTTGCTTCCCTAATCTACGGGATATGGGAAGCGAGAGAGAAGTGTCTAGCTACTGCACTCATACTGTTAATAAGAACTTGTTGATGATAATGAACATGAATCGGGGGAGATCTAGGCAAGCTTGGTTCGCGGATGTGGTAGAATGAGATGGTGGTTTACTTGTCGTAGATCTAAGGACTGGTTCATGCCAGCACATGCCAGGAATACAGTGCCACCACAAGGCCAGATATGGGTGCGGCTTAGCTGACTAATTAGGTAAGTTGCTAGATTGTTATGGACCGTGGAAGGCACGGGGAATGGGAGTCGAGAGAGCACTGCCCTGGGAACTGCATGACACAAGAGGGGGCCCATATGTGGGAGAATGGTGATTCTAGCCCGCTGATGAAACCTTAGTGAGTCCATACATCTAGTAGCCCCTTTGTAAAGGCTATTTTGTGATCTCTTGGCGATACACCGATGGTTGTGTACTGGTAAAATGGAGATTCTGCAGTCGTCGACGGGTGACGAAATCACAAACTTGTGGGTAAAGTGGTGCAAACTCTTAAGAGTGTAAAACTATCATGATAGCCGTGCTTACGGTCACAAGCGCCTGGCCAACTCACATGATTAGATGGGATGGTTATTGGGATTGTCATTGGTATAGTTGTTGGGATAGTTTTGTTTGGTTATTGGGATGGTCATTGGTTTGGTTATGGTTTAGTCTTTGGATTTAGTTTTCGAGAATGTTGAGTCTTGGTAATGAGATTGGGACTGTTGAGTCGTGATAATGAGCTTTGGTCTCGGTTATGAGATGGAATTGAATATGAGATGAGATGGTCATGAATATGATATGGTATTCATTTGCATGAGAAAAAGTTGGGAAGGATAAATGTCTGATGAGACATGAAAAGTGGAGAATTATGATGGAGGTATGTTGCTGTATTAATTGGATACATGTTGGGATTAAATTCATTTAAAGATAGTTGCTGGTTTTATCATTTTTGTGAAATAAACTTTGCTTTCTGCAATGAGCCTTTTTATTCCTATCTTGTTGAAAGCTACATGTCATACTTCCCGCACTTGCTGAGTACGACATGTACTCACCCTTGCATTATCATACAACATCAGCAACAGGAGAGGAGTACTTCGAAGACCATGTGGAGTACTAGGCGTGTGATCTACCGTCAACTTGTCTGTGGAGTAGGATATGGAGCCGCTGCCGCTGTTTAGTTCGCTTCCGCTATAGTTTAGAAGACTTCCGCTGCTAGAATATGTTAGAGACTTCCGCTGCAAGTATAAGATAGAGATTGATGTAATAAAGTACTTAAACCTATTTATTCGTGGTTATATTCTGAATTCAGTTTGTGGATTAGATGTGTATGTGTGATGAACATCCTGGGCACACATATGCATCAGCTAGGTTCCGTTTTCACGGGACCGGGCGTCACAGATTGGTATCGAAGCCACGTTGACCGTAGGACGCAGGCCTAGTCACAGAGTGGTATTAGAGCCACGTTCAACATAGGACGCAAGCCTAGGTAGAAGTCACAGATTGGCATTCGAACCACATTGACCGTAGGATGCAAACCTAGGACATAGGAACAGTTAAACTGTTGTAGTTCGAATCGAAGTGGTGTGAACTTTGGTGATGATTGTTTGTGCTTGTGTGCTTAGTGTGAATGTGGGACGCCTCAACGTTGTCCATATCCATACATATTTGAGAGATGTGAGATGCTTCGGCATGTGTTCACATCCTCATATAAGTAAATATATTTAGTCCATCCACTTTGATGCATATAGTTGGGGGGATCAATCTAAACTTCTAACTTCTATTCTACCCAACTCTCACTCACAGATGGTGAGGGAAAACGCCAGCCGTCAAAGGAGGAACGCCCGTGGCAACCATGAACCACAAGAGGATGACCACGTTGAAGTTCCTGAGAATCCTAACCCCGGGGCTGGTGCAAACAACTTGGAACGGCTGATGGCTATGCAGAACCAGCTCATGCAAACAATGATCCAAACTTTGGGTCAGCTGCAAGCCAACAACCATCCTAATCCCGTTCTTGCACCGCCACCACCACCGCCACCACTGCCGGCTCACAACCGATTGGGAGAGTTCATGAGGATCGACCACCCACTTTTGCACAAGCTAATGATCCCATGGAGGCCGATGATTGGTTGAAGTCCATGGAGAAGAAGCTTGCAATAGTTCAGTGCAATGATCGAGAGAAAGTTCTCTTCGCATCGCACCAACTTATGGGAGCAGCCGCTGACTGGTGGGACGCTCTTTGCAACGCTCAAGTCGACCAGGAGACTATCACTTGGGCTGAGTTCAGGGAGAGTTTCCGCTCTCATTACGTCCTTGTTGGAGTCATGATGCTAAAAAGGCAAGAGTTTGAAGGTCTCCGCCAAGGACGGAAGAGCGTGAATGAGTACCTCAACTAGTTCACGCAACTATCAAGGTATGCCCCCGAAGACGTCAACTCAGACCAAAGGAAGCAATACCTGTTCATGATGGGGTTGAACAATGAGATCCAAGTTCAGCTTCTCAACAACGACTATGCGAACTTCCAAAAGCTAGTTGACAAAGCCATAGTGGTTGAGAGAAAGATCCGAGAGATCGAGCATGAGGGCAAAAGAAAGATGCCATACCAGGCACAAGGGAGCAACGTACGCCCCCGGTACATGCCACCAGCTGCACCGCAGTATGGCTCGTCTACTTCTACTTTTCGCTCTAATCAACCACCACAGCAATGTCCCGTTACGCAAGCACCTCGTGTGCCCTTGCCTCCTGCGCCTCGTCCCAACATGGGCGCCCCTGTTCAAAACCACCCTCGGCCCAACGTCCCTGCTGTCCTGGGCAACAAGGCATGCTTTGCATGCGGAGAAACAGGACACTTTGCGAGTCAGCACCGGAGGAAAGGTCCTAGACAGCCAAGCAACACGCCCAAGCAGAACCCACGGCCGAACAGAGGAGCTACGCAAGGCAACCGTGGACAGCAGAACTACGCTCGTGGCAACGTGAATCATGTCTCTGCTGAGGAAGCGCAACAGGCTGAGGACGTCGTGATTGGTATGTTCCTTGCCAACTACAACCCAGCCACTATTTTGTTTGATTCCGAAGCATCGCATTCATTCATATCATCCAAGTATGTTGCCAAGTACAATCTACCCATATCATACAAGAAATATACTATGTTAGTTAGTTCTCCCGGTGGAGAGATGAGGACTAATATATTATGTCCGAAAGTAAAACTTAAAATAAGGGGGGTAGACTTCCTTGCCAACCTTATTGTCTTGGATTACCAAGGGCTTGACATAATACTCAGAATGGATTGGTTAAGCCAGCACAATGGAGTAATTCAATGTGCCAAGAGGAGCGTGCAGTTGAGCAATGAGCACGGAACTCGTATTGAGTTCGAGTCAGCCGAACCGGCAACCGAGAAGGCAACGTTGAACCACGTCGAAGAAGCAACATTGGAAAGCATTCCGGTGGTTCAAGAATTTTCGGACGTGTTCCCGGAAGAACAAGTACCAATGGATGAACGTGAGCTTCAAGAGGATCTGACCTATGTAGAGCACCCTGTCCAAATTTTGGACGTGAAGGAAAGGGTCACGAGGAACAAAGTGATCCGTTGGTGCAAGGTACAATGGAGCCATCACACGGAAGCCGAAGCTAAATGGGAGCGTGAGGAAGACCTCAAGGCAGAATTCCCTCATCTATTCTCCACTCTATCGAATCTCGAGGGCGAGATTCAATTTAAGGGGGGTAGGTTTATAACACCCTCAATTTCGTATTCATGCATGCATACATAATTCATATAAAGAAACATTTTAAAAGAAGTAGAAACGGAGAAAGAATCAGGAAGATAGCTAACACAGAGAGTGCCGTAGACATTTCCCGTGGCCGCTGGCCACATGGGCCTTCGGAGCTCATCCCTGCGGAAGGGGTGAGGTCCGACATCGCTGGCTATGTGGCAGGCTCAGAGCTTGCCTCTGCGGAAGGGGCGAGGTCCGACCCCGTGGGACACGTGTTGCCCCGGAGCTAGCCTCTGCGAAGAAGCAAGGCCAGCCCCGCAGGACACATGTCGCCTTCGGAGCTAGTCACTGCGGAGAAGCGAGGCCCAAACCCGCGGGACACGTGTCACCCTCGGTGCACACCTCCGGGAGGTCTGGCCCCACTAGACACGTGTCATCCTCGGAGCACACCTCCGAGAGGTCCGGCCTCGCTAGACACGTGTCACCCTCGGAGCTCGCCTCCGAGAGGTCCGACACTATTGGACACGTGTCGCTTTCGGAGCTCACCCCTGCAGGAAGGAGTGAGGTCTGGTCCCGATGGACACGTGTCATCCTCGGAGCTCACCTCCGAGGAGAAGACACTACGGGACACGTGTCATCATCGGAGGTCACCTCCAAGGAGAAGGCACTATTGGACACGTGTCATCCTCAGAGCTCACCTCCGAGGAGAAAAGAAGACCGACACTGATGGACACGTGTCGAAATTGAAGCTCATCTCCGAGGAAAAGGGAGGTCTGACGTAGTTGGACACGTGTCGACCTCGGAACTCGTCTCTGAGAAGAAAGGAAGTCTGGCGCTGCTAGGACACGTGGCACTCTCGGAGCTCGCCTCCAAAGAGAGGGGAGGTCCGGCACTGACATGTGGCACTCTCGGAACCCACCTCCGAAGAGAGGTGAGGTCCGTCACTGACACGTGGTGTATGAGGAGCTCGTCTCTGGAGAGAGAGGAGGTCCCGACCCACCAGACACGTGGCGCACGCGGAGCTCGCCTCTGAGGGAGAGGGAGGTCCCGCCCGCCAGACGCGTGGCGCACGCGGAGCCCGCCTCTAAGGAAGAGGGAGGTCCTGCCCGCCAGACACGCGGCACAACCGGAGCTCGCCCCTAAGGAAAAAGGGAGGCCAGGCCCCCACTGGACACGTGGTGCCTCCGGAGCTTATCCCTGCGGAAGGACGAGATCCTTAAGCGGTTTTTCCCTGTACGCGAGTACCCGGTACTGAGGAAACCGACACGATTTCTTTCACGATTGATACCACACCCAAATCAATTAGAGATAAGTTGTTAAGATCCAAAAACAAATCAAATAGGACTCTTATTTTAAATCCAATCGGAGAAGGACTCTTCTTTTCCGGTTATAAATAGAACCCGAAACACCCTTGGTCGTAACATCTTCCCAAGCCGACAACTTAGAGGCCCTAGCCCCCAACTCGCTGAGCTATCCCCTTCGCCAGAGTTCAACCACCGGTAAGACCGCCGACAAGTCCTGTCACGATCACCGTCGCCGGAAGAGAGCCGACAAACTGTTTGCTGCCATTGCTAGGAGGAAGGCCCGACACCGAAGGAAGTAAGGTAGGTCCCCATTACCACCTTACGACGGCATCGCGGTTTCTTTGCATCTGTTTCTTCGATCCCTTTGAACAGAAGCTTTTTCGTGTGGACAGATCACGTGTTGATCAGTTTTTAACAGTGGAATTGATCTAGATCTTGAGTCGAGATCATCACCATGTCCACACTTGATCCCTACACCTTTTTTCATCGTAAAAACCCCATGCAAGCCATTAAAACATGCAAGAACACGTACAAACTGATCTAATAAAAACAGCACCTTAGGATTAGCATGCATATGCACCATTGCATCTTGAGTAAGGATTGCGCATAATGTTTGATTGCTGTAAATTTTGTATGTGCGTGATTGTAAGTAGAAGGACAAGCTCAGGGAGCTATCTACGAAGGACTACAACACCAAGACATTGAGATCAGTGAGCAACAGAAGCCACAGGAACAAGGCAAGTGCCCCTTGACCATATTGATCCCATGTTTTGAAACTGTTTTGTTTGCGAAAACTGTGTATGCTTGATTCAGCTTGATGGGACACCCTTTTATAGTAGTTTACTAGTTTTGTTAACCACCCTTGTAGCCGGGAAAGTTGATGAGTCGGGTATGGTCGTTTTTCCTTTTTGCTTCGCTAATCTACGGGATATGGGAAGCGAGAGAGAAGTGTCTAGCTACTGCACTCATACTGTTAATAAGAACTTGGTGATGATAATGAACATGAATCGGTGGAGATCTAGGCAAGCGTGGTTTGTGGATGTGGTAGAATGAGATGGTGGTTTACTTGTCGTAGATCTAAGGACCGGTTCATGCCAGCACATGCCAGGAATACAGTGCGGCCAGAAGGCCAGATATGGGTGCGGCTTAGCTGACTAATTAGGTATGTTGCTAGATTATTATGAACCGTGGAAGGCGCGGGGAATGGGAGTCGAGAGAGGACTGCCCTGGGAACTGCATGGCACAAGAGGGGGCCCGTAGGTGGGAGAATGGTGATTCTAGCCTGCTGGTGAAACCTTAGTGAGTCCATACATGGTTAGCTACTGCACTCATATGAATAATGATGATGAAAACTTGATGATGATAATGCGCATGGAATCGGGGGAGATCTAGGCAAGCTTGGTTCGTGGATGTTGCTGAATGAGATGGTGGTTTACTTGCCGTAGATCTAAGGACCGGTTCATGCCAGCACATGCCAGGAAAACAGTGCCACCACAAGGCCAAATATGGATGCGTCTTAGCTGATTAGTTAGGTGTGTTGCTAGCTTTTTATGGACTGTGGATGGCGCGTGGAATGGGAGTCGAGAGGGACTGCCCTGGGAACTGCATGGCACAAGAGGGGGCCCGTGTGGGAGAATGGTGATTCAAGCCTGCCGGTGAAACCTCAGTGAGTCCATACATCTAGTAGCCCCTTTGTAAAGGCTATTTTGTGATCTCTTGTCCATACACCGACGGTTGTGTACTGGTAAAATGGAGGTTATGCAGTCACCAACGGGTGACGAAATCACAAACTTGTGGGTAAAGTGGTGCAAACTCTTAAGAGTGTAAAACTATCATGAATACCCGTGCTTACGGTCACAAGCGCCTGGCTATCTCATATGGTTAGATGGGATGGTTATTGGGATGGTCATTGGTATAGTTATTGGGATGGTTTGGTTTGGTTATTGGGATGGTCATTGGTTTGGTTATGCTTTGGTCTTTGGCTTTGGTTTTCGAGACTGTTGAGTCTTGGTAACAAGATTAGTACTGTTGAGTCGTGATAATGAGCTTTGGTCTCGGTTATGAGATGGAATTGAATATGAGATGAGATGGTCATGAATATGATATGGTATTCATGAGCATGAGAAAAAGTTGAGAAGGATAAATGTCTGATGAGACATGAAAAGTGGAGAATTATGATGGAGGTATGTTACTGTTTTAATTGGATACATGTTGGAATTAAATTCATTTAAAGATAGTTGCTGTTTTTATCATGTTTGTGAAATAAAATTTGCTTTCTGCAATGAGCCTTTTTATTCCTACCTTGTTGAAAGCTACATGTCATACTTCCTGCACTTGCTGAGTACGACATGTACTCACCCTTGCATTATCATACAACATCAGCAACAGGAGAGGAGTACTTCGAAGACCATGTGGAGTACTAGGCGTGTGATCTACCGTCAACTTGTCTGTGGAGTAGGAGATGGAGCCGCTGCCGCTGTTTAGTTCGCTTCCTCTATAGTTTAGAAGACTTCCGCTGCTAGAATATGTTAGAGACTTCCGCTACAAGGATAAGATAGAGATTGATGTAATAAAGTACTTAAACCTATTTATTCGTGGTTATATTCTGAATTCAGTTTGTGGATTACATGTTTATGTGTGATGAACATCCTGGGAACACATATGCATCAGCTAGGTTCCGTTTTCACCGGACCAGGCGTCACAAAAATATTAAGAACAACATACAAACTTTTATTTACATAAAACAGCTGAAGTCTTTTAAAATCTTAATATACAACGGAAGTCTTACTCATAGCTAAACTCTCAGCCTAGCCATGCAAAATCGCAGCCGTCCAGCCCGGGGACGCTACACACTAGCAGCAATCATCTGAAGGTCACAGCGGCGTGCAGGGCTCCAGCTTGGCCATGTACCCCGACGGGGGCATCACCTCATTCTCGGAGCCTTCTTCATATGTCTCACCGAAAACATCTTAATATAGCAACCGTGAGCACGATGGTTCAACAAGGCTTAACCGTCATTCCTAAACATGAGAATTTACATGTAGGGATTGTTATTATAGGAAAATGATATTGCGATAGAGACGCACCTAGATGTTAATCCTTACTTTCAGTTTTACAGAAACAGATTAATATGCCTTAGGCAGCCCTCACATTGGAAGTCCACAATCAAACAAGAAACGCTTTTCTCCGATGTGGTTGTGCCCAAAGTGGAATATAAACTTAATGCGCTCTACATCTACAGCATACATAGTTTCAATACAATAATAGATCCATGCATCATATTCTTCTGGCTTCTTTCAATTCTTACTACGTCCTAGCACAGTGAACAAGCGGTACTCAAATAACCACGAGGGACAGTGATTGCAATCAATGGACACCCGGATAACATGTCACATACACCCATATCAGAAGTGTGGCGTTTCACACCTTCCTACTCTGCTGTATGCAGCAACCTTTCAAAGGAAACCCAAATGCGGAACCAGTCCATCTGTAACGGGCAGAAGGTCCCCGCGTGGAGTGTGTATGTGCCCACCGGCAGATTTACACCTTGCTACCTCAACCCACTCCTATAAAACGGTTGGGTAAGACTCGGCACCTAGGTTAACCAATTACATCGGTTTCCTGGTTCCCATATGTTAGTATGCATCTGGTACTGTTCAAACTTGTCCAGCAGGGCCGCACACGGCTCGGTCCTCAACCGACACCAACAGAGCTAAGCACGTGAGACCTCCGCTCACTGCATCCTATCCCCCCTGCTAGGTCTCAATTTCTCATTCTTATGCTATCCTTTCTTTCTTTCCTTCTGTCTCATGTGATGAAATTCCTATCTCGTGAGTAGATTCCAACCACTCGACTTCTACCGAGATCCTAAGAACATGAGTATGGCATTCTCTACTCATGAAGTTGTAAACTACCCAACCCTCCATAAAATTTAGAAGTCATGAAAATGGGGTTTCAATCACCTTAACTCTAATGCAAGCATTTCACCCTATACATAAGTGATACAAATGAAAACTTTGCAAAAGGTAATTAAAAGCAAACCGTGGTTTGCCTGGTTGTGAGTTAAACGGGAAGTTAGCTTCTGGTGGAAGGACCTCCAACGGCTCCGGAGTGTACTCAACTTTGGTCACTATATGATATGCAACAAAATATATGTATAAGTGATAATGATTTATAAGAAGTAAACTTCTATTACTAGCTACTGCTATTAAGGTTTCTTAATTGGCTTTGGGATTTTTCCAGTGGATACTAGACTCTGTGAGAATGATTTGAGCAAAATTTGAGGAATTATCATGGAAGCTTGTGGTCTTCAAAATTCCCACAAGTGCAAGGCTTCTCTGATTTTTGATCCCAAATCTGAAGTTTTGATATGGCTAACAGTGGAAGATATAATTATAGAAGGTCTCCCTGGTTCTAGCAAAAATTGCTTCACAATTTTTTGAGCTACCTACAGGGAGAAATGGGATTTACAAGATTGGGAAAATCTCTGAAAGAGTCTCTGTTATTTTTGCTATTTTTCAGAGACATAAAGGAGGGAAACAACATTTGGACAAGCAAATGAGGTACAATGCCTCTGAAAGTTCTACTGGAGTTCAAGTATATTTAGAGGAAGGTTCTGCCCAAAATTTGTAATTTTTCAATAAACAGAACTCTTGTAATTAATTCCCTTAGATTTTCCTTAATTGAATTAATGAGCTAAATCCATGGATTTTCATAAATATTGGGATGAACCCCTGGATAGTGCTCACTGAGAGTATCCAATGAAAATTATTTGACAACTGTTGGAGGTTCCTACACAAGTTATGAGATTGCAAAGTTTGATGAAAATCTGGACAGAAAAATGGAAAAATTAAAATTGCTGACAGTGGGGCCCACGGCCTTCTTCCACCTCGCGCGCGGCAGAGCCCGAGTGGCGGCGCTCTCCAGCGAGAGTCGCCGGACAGAGGCTCCCGGCCATGTCCAGGGCAGATACTCGCCGCTACTGCGTTTTGGAGCACGGGCGACAGCGGCCACCGGCCATCGGAAACCCGTTGGCGATGGGTGGCGGCGGCGGCACAACTCGTGCAATGTCGTACTCACACTACAAGGCTCAAAAGCTTCAGTTTTTCTTCCTACAGCACCACGGTGTAACCCTAATGTAACACCCTTAATTTCGTATTCATGCATGCATACATAATTCATATAGAGAAAGCATTTTAAAAGAAGTAGAAACAGAGAAAGAATCAGAAAGATAGCTAAAAAGAGCCAAATCCAATCCACCGAAAGCGATGTAGACACTTCCCGCGGCCCGCTGGCCACGTGGCGCCTTTGGAGCTCATCCCTGCGGAAGGGGTGAGGTCCGGCACTAACTGGATACGTGGCAGGCTCGGAGCTCATCTCCGAGGAAAAGGGAGGTCCGACCCCGTGTGACACGTGTTGCCCCCGGAGCTAGCCTCTGCGGAGAAGTGAGGCCAGCCCCGCAGGACACGTATCGCCTTCGGAGCAAGTCTCTGCAAAAAAGCAAGGCCCAACCCCGCGGGACACGTGTCACCCTCGGAGCGCACCTCCGAGAGGTCCGGCCTCACTAGACACGTGTCACCCTCGGAGCTCGTCTCCGAGAGGTCCAACACTATTGGACACATGTCACTTTCGGAGCTCACCCCTGCGGAGCGAGTGAGGTTCGGTCCCGATGGACACGTGTCATCCTCGGAGCTCACCTCCGAGGAGAGGGCACTACTGGATACGTGTCGTCCTCGGAGCTCACCTCCGAGGAGGAGACAAGTCCGACACTGCTGGACACATGGCACTCTCGGAGCCCACCTCCGAAGAGAGGGGTGGTCCGGCACTGACACATGGCGTACGAGGAACTCGTCTCTAGAGAGAGGGGAGGTCCCGACCCACCAGACACGTGGCGCACGCGGAGCTCGCCTCTAAGGGAGAGGGAGGTCCGCCCGCCAGACGCATGGCGCACGCGGAGCTCGCCTCTGAGGAAGAGGGAGGTCCCGCCCGCCTGACACGCGGCACAACCGGAGCTCGCCCCTGAGGAAAAAGGGAGGCCAGGCCCCCGCTGGACACGTGGAGCCTCTGGAGCTTATCCCTGTGGAAGGACAAGATCCTTAAGCGGTTTTCCCCTGTACGTGAGTACCCGGTACTGAGGAAACCGACATGAATTCTTCCACGTTGAATACTGCACCCAAATCAATTAGAGATAAGTTGTTAAGATCCAAGAACAAATCAAATAGGACTCTTATTTGAAATCCAATCGGAGTAGGACTCTTCTTTTTCCGGTTATAAATAGAACCCGAAACACCCCTTGACGGTAAAATCTTCCCAAGCCGACAACTTAGAGGCCCTAGCCCCCAACTCGCTGAGCTAACCCCCTTCGCAAGAGTTCAACCACCGGTGAGACCTCTGACAAGCCCCGTCACGATCGCCGTCGCTGGAAGAGAGCCGACGAGTCGTCCTGCTGCCATTGCTAGGAGGAAGGCCCCGAAGGAAGTAAGGTAGGTCTCCATTACCACCTTACGACGTCATCACGGTTTCTTTGCATCTGTTTCTTCGATCCCTTCGAACAGAAGCTTTTTCGTGTGGACAGATCACGTGTTGATCGGTTGTTAATGGTGGAATTGATCTAGATCTTGAGTCGAGATCATCACCACGTCCACACTTTATCCTTACACCTTTGTTCATCGTAAAACCCTATGCAAGCCATTAAAACATGCAAGAACACGTACAAACTGATCTAATAAAAACAGCACCATAGGATTAGCAGGCATATGCACCATTGCATCTTGAGTAAGGTTTGTGCACGATGTTTGATTGCTGTAAATTTTGTATGAGCATGATCGTAAGTAGAAGGACAAGCTCAGGGAGCTATCTACGAAGGACTACAACACCAAGACTTTGAGATCAGTGAGCAACAGAAGCCACAGGAACAAGGCAAGTGCCCCTTGACCATATTGATCCCATGTTTTAAAACTATTTTTGTTTGCGAAAATGTGTATGCTTGAGTCAACTTGATGGGAAACCCCTTTATAGAAGTTTACTAGTTTTGTTAACCACCCTTGTCGCTGGGAAAGTTGATGAGTCGGGTATGGTCGATTTTTCCTTTTTGCTTCGTTAATCTACGGGATATGGGAAGTGATAGAATGTGTCTAGCTACTGCACTCATGTGAATAATGTTCATAAGAACTTGATGTTGATAATGAACATGAATCGGGGGAGATCTAGGCAAGCTTGGTTCGTGGAAGTGGTAGAATGAGATGGTGGTTTACTTGACGTTGATCTAATGACCGGTTCATGCCAGCACATGCCAGGAATACAGTTCCACCACAAGGCCAGATATGGATGCGGCTTAGCTGACTAATTAGATAAGTTGCTAGATTGTTATGGACCGTGGAAGAGGCGGGGAATGAGAGTCGAGATTGGACTGCCCTGGGAACTGCATGGCACAAAAGGGGGCCCGTAGATGGCAGAATGGTAATTCGAGCCTGCTGGTGAAACCTTAGTGAGTCCATACATCTAGTAACCCCTTTGTAAAGGTTATTTTGTGATCTCTTGGCCATACACCGACGGTTGTGTACTGGTAAAATGGAGGTTCTGCAGTCGCCGATGGGTGACGAAATCACAAACTTGTTGGTAAAGTGGTGCAAACTCTTAAGAGTATAAAACTATCATGATAGCTGTGCTTACGGTCACAAGTGCCTGGCCAACTCACATGATTAGATGGGATGGTTATTGGGATGGTCATTTGTATGGTTCGGTTTGGTCATTGGTTTGGACATTGATTTGGTTATGGTTTGGTCTTTGGATTTGGTTTTTGAGACTGTTGAGTCTTGGTAATGAGATTGGGACTGTTGAGTCGTGATAATGAGCTTTGGTATCAGTTATGAGATGGAACTGAATATGAGATGAGATGGTCATGAATATGAGATGGTATTCATGAGCATGAGAAAAAGTTGAGAAGAATAAATGTCTGGATGAGACATGAAAAGTGGAGAATTATGATGGAGGTATGTTACTGTTTTAATTGGATACATGTTGGGATTAAATTCACTTACAGATAGTTGCTGTTTTTATCATGTTTGTGAAATAAACTTTTCTTTTCTGCAATGAGCCTTTTTATTCCTACCTTGATGTAAGCTACATGTCATACTTCCCGCACTTGCTGAGTACGACATGTACTCACCCTTGCATTATCATACACCATCAGCAACAGGAGAGGAGTACTTCGAAGACCATATGGAGTACTAGGTGTGTGATCTACCGTCAACTTGCCTGTGGAGTAGGAGATGGAGCCACTGCCGCTATTTAGTTTGCTTCCACTATCGTTAGAAGACTTCCGCTGCTAGAATAAAATTAGAGACTTGTGAATGAGACCTCGAGTCTTTGTAACAAAGTACTTAAACCCATTTATTCGTGGTTATATTCTGAATTCAGTTTGTGGATTACATGTATATGTGTGATGAACATCCTGGGCACACATATGCATCAGCTGGGTTCCGTTTTTACGGGACCGGGCGTCACACCTAATCATTGACATGCGTTCAATTCAGCTCCAAACGGGCTGCAAGTACGAGTTCATTGGTGACCTAGGGAAGAATCCGGCGGTGTCCCAAAATTTTCGAAGAATCGAGCCTAGAATCGACGGTTTTTGATGATTTTTGATCCAAGATGGGCGTGGGGGAGTCTAGAACGTGTGTGTAGCTCGACATAAGCTGTGGTAGACTAATCACCTTGAATTTTGGAATTTTGATCATCTCGGCTCTATGAGCAAGCATGCGGTAACCGGGGAAATTCTCCCTCGGTGGTGCACGAAATAAGATGAGGTTTTCACCGGCATGTAAAGCACCTTATGTCGGTTATTTTTGCTGTAGAACGTCGGCCACGATATGGCTCCGAGCGCCGGGACACCGAGGAAACGAGAGATGCAGCTTTGCTCAACTTGCTGAAGAAGAATGGCTCGGCAACGTCGAAGGGGACCCGGTCACAGGCTGGTGATGGGTCGAGGACATCAAGGAGTCATCGATGCAGCTGTTGGGCGGCTCGTCTGGGCATTAAAGTCGCCGGAACGTGATCGGCGATGAGGGCCGAGAGGAGCAGCGCCGTGCTCTGTTTTTTCTCGGGTGAGCGCTCGAGCAAAGGAAAGAAGCTTCGGTTGAACGTGTAGGCAGAGGGGAAAATTTGAGTTGTGCAGCTGCTATAGCTCTCGATCAACCACACAAGAATTGGCTTCTGTCGGGAGCAAATCTCAAGCAGCTCGGTGGAGGACTGCAACCCCGGTGGCAAGCTCACAGAGAAAGAAATTTTCACTGCTGTTTATGTCTCACTAACATGTGGGTCCCACCCCACCTAATGTCTCTGATATTTTCCTCCAGATTAAAACCTTTGCTTCCTCACAAAGTAATGGATTTGAATTTGAATTCCCCTGAATTCTGTTTCAGTTGAAAAGTTTGCATTGCAATTGGGGTTTTTAATTTGAAATTATGAATCGAATTTCCCTTTTCCATTGATTCAAAACCCTTGCAAACTAAACCCAAATAATCTGAATTTTGGCATGGATACTATTTCAAATGTGGAGACCACATTTGTGTACAAAATTTTTCAGTTTGGGAAGGTTGGAATTTGAAACTTGAAATTTGAATTCAGCAGGTAGGCTCGGACCGGAGCCCAGGGCGCGTGTTGGCTCTGGAACTCAAGCGCACGTGGCAGTCCCAGGGCCGTCCTCGGGGCCAAGGGCACGTGGGTACGCTGGGGCCCACCTTAGCAGGGAGACAGGGCCCAGGCTGCCTTTTACCCACTACGCAGGGGTACCCAGTCTGCAGGGTACCGACACCCATGGTCGTGCCACGTGGCGGACTGGACATCTAACTTGCGACAGCTTGGACCCCTAGCTGTCGTAAGTTATCTAGGTTAACTTACGACGGCTTGGACCTCAGTCCATCGTATGTTATGTAGGTTACCTTACGACAGCCCAGTATAGCTGGCCGTCATAAATAAGGTTTTAATTTTTTAAATAAAATAGAAAACAGCTACCCTGGCGCGATGGCCAGTTCACAGAACAGCTATTCATATACACAATAAGATATTCCATCAAATAATCATCCAAAATATAAAACAACGAGGCGCTAAATACTACCCCTTCCACTCGTTCCTCCACTTGCTTCGGAGCCGAAGAATCCGTCTCCGCGCCCTCCTCCTGGTGCCGGTAACTGTGGCGGTGGAGTTTGATCCTCCGTTGTTGATCCCTGCAATGCTAATAAATAGTTAGAGTGAGTTTGAGCTTCAAACTCACTGATTTCTTTATCCCCGCCCTCTCCCTCCCCCTCTCTCTACCACTCCCTCTCTCTCACCCCCTCTCTCTACCACTTTGTCTCTCTCTCCCTCTCTCTCCCCCCTCACTCTCACTCTCTCCCTCCCCTGCACTACCACTTTCTCCCTCGCCCTCTTCCCCTTCTCTCTACCACTCCCTCTCTCTCTCAACCCCTCTCTATACCACTCTGTCTCTCCCTCCCTCCCCGCACTCTCACTCTCCCTCTCCCTCCCTCTCCCTCTCCCTCCCCCGCACTCTCCCTCTCCCTCCCTCTCCCTCTCCCTCCCCTGCACTCTCACTTTCTACCTCGCCCTCCCCCTCTCTCTACCACTCCCTCTCTCTCACCCTCTCTCTCTACCACCCTATCTCTCTCTCCTTCCCTCTCCCCCCTCACTCTCACTCTCTCTCCCTCTCCCTCCCCCGCACTTTCACTTTCTCCCTCGCCCTTTCCCTCCCCCTCTATCTACCACTATCTCTCACTCTCACTCCCTCCCTCTCCCCCCTCACTCTCACTCTCAATCTATCCCCTCTACCACACTAAGTTTTTATTAGATTAGAAAATAGCAAATAAAGAACACATACCTGGATATCTGAATGTCCATGTGCTGGGGGCACCTGTGGCGGGGCCAACTCTGTCGGCTGCCACATAGGGATCGGGATCCGCTACTCACTCTGTCGAGCTAAGGTATGTAATTGCAAAATATTAAAACATAGATACTAATGGAATGATATGAATTTCAATTATAGTACATTGAATTACTTACCTCCATCGCTGCCTGCATCTGAGCCATGTAGTTTGCCATATAGGAGGCCTGTTGGTCCTGTGCAGCTCGGGCTATATTCCTCTCTCTCTCTCTCTCTCTCTCTAGAGCTCCTCTCTCTCCATCTCCCTCTGGAGCTCCTCTCTGTTTCTCCGGATCTCGTCTCTCTCCTATGGAGCTCCTCTATCTCGCTCTGGGAGAGACAACGACTTGTCTGGCTGACGGAGGAACCCTCGGTCGATGGAGTGACGATTGAAGTTGCAGTACCCTCGAGCAATATTTAAAAAAGCGGTACAGAAAAGCGAGCGGAGGAGCTCCGCCTAGCGCCTAGGCGGCGCCTAGGCGTTTCGCAAAAAGCGGAGTTAAATTTTATATAATATATTATATATGTAATTTTTTAAATTTAGAAATATTCAATCAATGAGATGAGTTATTTACATACCATTTCCATATATCTCACTCTCCCATTCTTGTTCCTTCTCGACCTCTTGTCACTCTTGTCCTGCAAAATATAATGCAAGAATCAGCTTTTCAGCCATGGATATAAAAATAATGGTTGACAATAGAGGCATGCAGCCCCCAAACAAAGTCTGAGATCAAATTTTCAGCAGTAAAAGTTACAAGATGCAAGAGATTTATAGCAGGCAACAGAAAGTTAAAGCATTTGACCGTTGACACACGACATAACTTAATTGTCATAACAAGTTGACATGACATGAGTAAACATGTCTAAAATAAAACAGACATAACGACACAAGCACTCTAATAAAACTCAGAAGTACTAATGTGCATCCTGATCTCCAAAATCATCTAATTAGTTCAGCTGTGTGTGGCTCATCAGATGCTTCTTTTCATTCTAGGAAAGATGTACCTAATGAGCAATGAGAACACAAGTTCATTATGGACCTTCTTTTCCTATCTGACCATGCATCAGTCGTAATTGAGCAACCTGTCAAGACCGCTCCAGTTCGTGTGAATGTAGCAACTCCTTAGTCCTTACAACCTCTTCCTTCAACAACTTCCCTCCAAGCTCATATTGAGGGGGGATTTCAAATCCCGGCCCAAATCGCCCTACAGCCTCACAAAATCGTTTGAAGGCATCATTTTGGATGGCTTGAGCCGGTAAATTCCTCCTCTTCTTGTGTAGCATCCTTGCATTTCCACAAGAGCTTCCTATACCAGCCACATGCTGCTTGAGCCGGTAAATTCCTCCATTGACCTCTTTCTTACACCTTTTGCACGTTACTGCGTTTTGATTATTTGGATCGACAAAATATCCATACTTCCAACCAACATCATCTGATTTCCTCTTTAAATATAATGGACCACTCACCTCTGCCGTGGAAGCAGTGGAAGGCATCCTAGTTCAAATTGGAAAAAACGGTTCTGAACTTGTATGCGTACTGCAGGAACAAAAACACATGGAAATGCTTCGAAATCAAAACAACTCGAAACAAGAGATCAGATTCAACTCAAAGCAAGATCTCAGCAGCACTCGATGGCGGTTGACGACCTCCGGCGGGCTCGATCTACACAGTCACGGCTTAGATTGCGGACGGAGCAGCCAAAATTGAGAAGGGACCGATGAGATCAGAGATGGGGCAGCAAAAATCGGAGAGGTAGTGGCGAGATTAGGGACAGAAGAGACAGAATTGGGGAGGGAATCGAACTCAGGAGAGAGCTGTGCACCCGAAGAGGCAGCCGCCAAGGGTCGGGTTCAGAAAGCACTAGGGTTACCAGCCCTTATATGAAAAAAAAGAGGTGGAAAAGCAAAAGCGCAAATTAGCGGGAAAAGGCGGACTTAAACGCAAAAAAGCAGAAATAACATCCCTTAACAGCCGCTGCTCTGCACAAAGCGAGGCGCTCTGGTGCCGCTCAGCGCCTAGGTGGCGCTTCAGCGGCCGCCTAGGATGCTTTTTATTTAACACAGCCCTCGAGTTGACAACTCCATCGAATATGGCAAACCTACAAAAGAATAAAAGAATAATAATCAAAAGAACCAAAATTGTAAAGAAACAAAGAAAATGACCGCATGTCGCCTTACATCCGGCGTAAGGCAGGGGGGTAGGGGCGCGGAGGGGGCGTGGGCCGCCGGCCTAGGGAGGGGGCGTCCTGTCGCCTTAGATATGGAGTAAGGCGGCAGAGGCGGCAGAGCAGCAGATCCAGGAGAGCCTCACTACTTATATTTGCTAATTGCTACTTCTATTTGTTAATTGCTACTTTTAACCGTCTTCTTCACTCAAATGAGATATATGTATATGTTTGCCGGATGCATGCCATTGTGTAGAACCCTAAACCTAAGGTCATTATATCACCAGAGCCACACTCTAAGAACTGAAACATTCCACTACATCTGTGCTTCGCAATCTTATTAATTACCTATCAGGATGCAAGGGCTTGATAATTTCTGTACGATGCCAGGTTGTCCATAATATGCATTCAGGCGTTTCTCAAGGTTACTCTGCAGTACGCTAAATAAAGTAGTGTGTATAGAAATTTGGCAAACTTTTCTTTGCTGGTGACCTGGCATAGACCCCTATTTTCTTTCCTGGACAGAGTAATATGAAAGCGAAGACAAAAATTCTGGTTCAAGGAATGTGCTTCATAGAATTGATTACTTTGCTCTGTTTCCCAACGGAAGGACCATCAAGTCTAAAAGTCACTTTTGTCTCCATGCAAGTGATAACACTACTGCATATTGATGGCAACCTCAACTACATAGTTTAAACCTAAACTAAATATTTTTACAGCTAAACTAATAATTCACAAACAAAATTTCTAGCTTACTCATTTTTGGAGGTGGCATGGCGCGAGGAAGACGGGGCCGGTGCGGATGAAGACGGCGGCGACGCCGGGAGGTCAGGGACGGCGCGGATGCGGTCACGGAGGGCCCGGGGTGGCGGCGGCGGGGGGCACGTGGGGGCAGCTCGGCGTGGGCCGGGAGAGGCCGGGGCGGTGACGGCGCGGCGGCGGGCGGGGGCAGGGGATGCCAGGGCGGCGGCGGAACGGGTCGTGGTCGGTGCGGGCGTGAATGCCCGCGCCGACCCCGGCCCGGGCAGGTATATATCACTTATTTATGACGGCCGATCCCTGGCCGTCATAAATAATGTGGTATTTACGACAGCCATATTTAATTACGACGGCCTTAGGGTTAGCCGTCGTAATTTGATGCTAACTTACAACGATCGTCACCAGGTCATCGTAAGTAAGGCTCAATTTACGATGACCTTAGGGTTAGCCGTCGTAAATTGATGCTAACTTATGACGGCCGTCACCAGGCCGTCGTAAGTAAGCCTCAATTTACGACGGTCGGAATTGGCCATGTATGTAAATTTATTTATGACGGCTAACACTAAGGCCATCATAAATTAACTTGGCCGTCGTAAATCGTGCTTTTTCCGGTAGTGCTCCAACGCTGGAACCGTAGATGTAGGATCATCACCGGTTCCTAGTCTGTATAAATATCTCCGATCAATGAATGGAAAGATGACGATTCCCTCTCTATATGTTACCAACATGAATAAGAACGATTCAATCCAACGCTGGCACCCGTAGGTGTAGGATCATCACCTGCAACGACTGGGTCATGGGCACTGGTGCTAGCTCACACATGTCTAATAACACGAGTATTTTGTCTTCATGCAAATCACACTCTTAATCATCTATAATCATCGCTGGCAACGGCTCAACACTGCCCGTTCATCATGTTGGCCATGCTACCTTTCCCGCTTCTGCATCCACTCTGCACCTTAACAATGTTCTTCTCTCATCTTATTTACTCAAAAATTTAATTTCTCTACATGCGCTCATATGTGACAACAATGTTGCTGTTGTTTTTTACCCCGTTGGTTTTTGTATCAAGGATCTTTGCACGGGACGACTCTGCTCCGATGTAACTCCAATAGCGACTTTTATTCTCTGCACCAGTCCACAAATAACAACAAGCTTCTTCGCAATATGTTGGCCACTATGTCATCGTCACTATGGCATGCACCGTTGAGGCACCCCGGGCATGGGCAACTACAGCACACACTCTTTTCGTTTCCGTTTTAGTGTTTCAAGTCCGACAGCCATACATGCGCCTCTTGTCAGCTTGGGAAGCATGTGTGACTGCCGTTCCCATCCTCCACCACCACATCTACTTTTCCCTTTCAATTATTACACTGTGATGTATAGACCTCACCAATTCTAAGTACAACAACAACAACAACAACAACAACAACAACCAAGCCTTTATCCCAAGCCTGTTGGGGTCGGCTAGACATGAAACCCAATATCAATGAAGTAAAAGAGAGGAAGAGTTATAATAACATGGAAAAAAGAAAAAAAGGAAAAAAAGGAAAAAAAGAAAAAAAAAAGAAAAAAGAAAATAGACCTCACCAATTCTAAGTAATTCAGTATTTAAGTTTTATCTTGTCCACTTATAGGATTTCTCACACTTTGCCTGGACTTTTCCACTTCATCATTAATCCGATGTTCTTCCAACACTCATTACATTATGCATTCATCCATACACAATTCTAATGACTGATCATCTCCATACAAACCAACAACGGCAAAAAATTTGACAACCATGATTCTCGCTCGTTCTTTGCTACACATGGCATTGTGCTACGTCTCACTTGTCCCTACATGTCACAGCAAAATGGCCGTGCCGAATGTGTTTTACGCACAATCAATGATAGCATGCACACCATGCTCTTCCATGCTGGCGCACCCCTACCTTCTGACCCGACGCTCTCACCACTGCAACTTACTTGCTCAACCGTCGTCCCTGTCGTGTTTATAACCACATTACGCCACATGAAATTCTCATTGGCCAACCCCTTACGACCATCTCCGTGTTTTCGGTTATCCCAACACATCTTCCACCATGCCACATAAACTCGCACCACGTTTCGTGCCCTGCATATTCTTATGTTACCTTTCCAACACCAAAAGATATCGATGCTATAATCCTTCTACCTGAAGAGTGCTAACCTCTCGTCACGTTATTTTCGATGAGTGCATTTTTCCTTTCAGGGATACATCCGGTGGTGATAACTCAGCGGTACACTCTGGCCCCACCACACAGCCACTGGATTTTCTTCCTACTGTTGTGTCCACTCGGCCTCAACTGCGTCGGCCGTATACGGGTGCAACTAATCCTGTACGGACAGCTAGGGATGAAAACGCACGGATATGGACGGATAAAATGCTTTTTCATATCCATATCCATATTAAAAATTTCAGAAACTGATTGGATCGGATGTTGTCGGAAACGGATATAGTATCGGATATGTCGGATGTATTGGAAACGGATTAATCGGATCGGAAAAATATGGATATCAGACGGAATTCAGATATTTATTTCAGAAAAATAATTCACAAGTAACATATAATTCATAGTTCATACATTTAATTCAGAGTACATCCACATCAAATTCATACATGGTTCGGGGGCGACGGCCGTCGGGGGCTCGGTGATGGCGGCTGGGGCACTTGTCCGGCGGCGGCGCTGTGGCCTGTGGCAATGGCAAACTGGTAAACCCTAGGTCGGAGGCAAGACTGGAGGTGGAGGAGGACTCCGCTCAGGCTCGGGCCTCGGGGTAGTCGGGTAGGGCCGTAGGGTAGGTGGCTGTGGCCTCTGGTCTGTGGGCTATGGCTGGCCGCGGGCCCAATTGAATTTGTTGGGTCGGATATATCTCGGATATTGTTCGGATATATCCGACCCAATATGGATATCTGACAAAACGGACAGATTCTGACGAAAACCATATCCGATCAGATATCCGAATCCATATCCGTATCCGAAAAAATCCGATCAAAATAGATATGGATCGGATATCTTCGAAAACGGTTGCGGAATATCCAATCGGTTTTCATCCCTACGGACAGCTACAGCGGCTCCTTTGGCTCTGCAACACGTCAACCTCAGGCTTCTTCAACACATCAACTGCAATATGATCTTATCCACTACTGTACCTGTGCATGCAGATGCGCATCCCTCGCCACGTCGGGCCACCAACGGACGCACATCTTCTGGCACCATTGCACCGGTCCACGCGTCGAGTGCGGCACGTACCACTGGCATGCAGGATGACCTGGCTCTATCTTCCGCGCAGGTTTCAAACGACCGCGCTTCTTCTGCTCCGGTACAAGCGTCGAGTGCAGCACGTACCACTGTCATGCACGACATTCTGGGTCATTCGTCACATACCCATCATCTCAACGGCTCCGGAAATATCGTCGTCGACAACAGCGTCGTCCAGATGCCCAACTCCCATGCGCTCACAACTTCTGATGCTCCACGGCCTACTGCAACATTTACAGCGCATGCCCCGTGCCATCACACGATCACGTGTGCTGTAACAGCCACATGTTCAAATAGATCGAAATTTGATTCAAACTGAAATTTACATCAAAACAAACAAGAAAGAGAAAAACAAAAACAAAACAGGAAGAAATGGGCCTCTCCTGCAGGGATGAAAACAGATCGGATATTTTTTGATCTGTCCGCAACCGTTTTCGAAGATATCCGATCCATATCCATTTTAATCAGATTTTTTTTGATACAGATATGGATTCAGATATTTTAAATCGGATATGGTTTTCGTCAGAATCCGTCTGTTTTGTCGGATATCCATATTTGGTCGGATATATCTGAACAATATCCGAGATATATCCGACCCAACAAATTCAATTAGGCCCGCGGCCAGCCACAGCTCACAGGCTAGAGGCCACAACCACCTTCCCTACGGCCCTAACCGGCTACCCCGAGGCCCGAACCCGAGCGGAGTCCTCCTCCACCTCCAGTCTTGCCTCCGACCTAAGGTTTATCAGTTTGCCATTGCCACAGGCCACAGCGCCGCCGCCTGCCAAGCGCCCCAGCCGCCATCCCCGACCTCCGCGGCTCTGCCCCGGTTGTCGCCGGCGCAGCCCGTGACGCCCCGGCCCGGTCCACCGCCGCCCGACCTCCGCCCACGACTCCCGATTCCCGAGCCATCGCCGCCCAGCAGCAGCGCCCTCCCCGACGTGCCGCCGGCCACTGGCCCCGAGGCCTCGACGCCCAACAGGCCTCCGAGCGGCCGAGCCCCTGAAGGCCCCGACGCCCAACAGGCCCCCCGAGCCCCCCGACGGCCTCCGAGTCCGAGCTCCCGACGGCCGCCGCCCCCGAACCATGTATGAATTTGATGTGAATGTACTTTGAATTATATGTATGAAGTATGAATTATATGTTACTTGTGAATTATTTTTACGAAATAAATATCCGAATTCCGTACGATATCCATATTTTTCCGATCCGATGAATCCGTTTCCGATACATCCGACATATCTGATACCATATCCGTTTCCGACAACATCCGATCCAATCCATTTCCGAAATTTTTAATATGTATATGGATATGGAAAAGCATTTTATCCATCCATATCCGTCCGTTTTCATCCCTACTCTCCTGGGCGCAGCCCAGCAACCTGGCCCGCTTTCCTCCCCTCACTCGCGTGGCCCACCTAGCTCCTTTCACTGGCCCATCCCTGCGCGGCCCACGTCACACAGCGACTTCTCCTATATCCCGCCGCTGCCTCCCTGAAAACCCACCGGCGCCAGTCACGTCGCCGCCCACTGTCTCTTCAGCCGCACCACACTTGATGGCTTCCCCTTCCCCGCTTCCAGCCTGCTGCAGCACTGCTGCGCGGATCCCGGCCGACGGGACCGCTGAATCACACGAGCACGGACCCGGCCGGTTGCCCACGCGGCTGCCACCGCCGGATATTGTGCCAGCCGCCTTGTTCTATGCAGCGCCGCCTTCAGTTCCTGCTGCACGCCGCGCTCAGAGCCCCGCCGCCTCTCCTCCGGCCCGGATTCCCGGCGCCCGCATCAATAGTCGTACAATGGGAGCTCCCGTGCGCCGACCGCTGGCACCGCCTTCTCCTGGCTATAAAAGGCCACTTCCTCTCCGATCCTCCCTCACACACTCGCCCCTGAACCCCACAGCTCCCAGTTCGAGCAAGAAAAGGGACCCCTGGCACCGAATTTCACAAAAACAACGCCATCGTCCCCAAGTCCGGCCACCTCCCGAACCGCTCCAATGAGTCCCCTCTCCCCAATTCCTCACGAGTGTAGCACCGCAGCTAACCCTCCTAGCCATTCCACGATCTATTTGCCTTCTCGATCGCCGTAGCTCCCTAGCGCCATAGCTCCGAGCTCGCCGCCGCCATAGATTGTCGCTGACCACCGTGGGGGCTCCCCCAGCGCGGCCGAGCCTTGTGACAGCATCCCCACGATCTAGCGGTCATGAAATAGCACCCAAACCCGGACGAAAGCAAGTGCAGCCGCAGTGCCACGACACACCGCCGTCTTCGCCATCTCCAGCAAGCCCTAACCGCCATTCCGGCCATCCCCTCGGCCTAAGGGTCTTTCTGTTAGGCTCCCCACGCCGCGTAGACCACCGGCGTAAACCTCGTTAGACAAAACTACAAAAAGAGCGCGGCTCCGGCTAGCCACAGACCGCGGGCTAGCCCACCCGCGCGCCTGCCAGTTCCCCGGTAGGCTCGGTTCATGTGGACCAGAGGCCCAACGGCTATGGACCGAGTTCCGGTCCACGGAATAGTGACCGGGGGGTCCTGGCCCCACTTATCAGCTGCTATACGCAGGGAAAAGTGCTAGGTACACCTGATAAGTGTACACAGAAACTCGAAAAAGGCATTTCCGGGTACAGAAAAATTCCAGAAAAAATCCTAAAAATAGGAATTAGTCATTAGAGGATGATAACACGCGGATAAAGGCTAAAAACCATTTTAGGGCACCACTAATCATCAGTAATCACGCTAACCCAACAAATTAAGTGAACGGCGAAAGGGGATAGGGTGAGGCCCCCCGGCCAAGGACACTACCCCCTCCAAAAGCCCAAATAAAACATGTTGACAGTTAGGAAACCCCTTAAAACCCTTACAACCATGAAACTATGATGTTACCTATGTTTTGGATTCCTTTGGGTTCAACACTAATTCGCATAAATTACGTACTATAGAAAACGAGGGAGCCGACGAGGAATTTGACGACCCGAATTATGAGGAATTCCTAGAATCTTTTGAAGGCAAGCTCGAACCACCTTGATCAAGATTGCTCCCATGAATTTATAAAATTTCCCTGATAGCCTGTTTCAATATGCATGTTTTTCGTGATTATTTTTAAATGTCGTAGTAGCTAAGACGCACTTGACTAGTGGTTACTTAGTCACGTGCTTGTCATGTGGAGTGCCACGAACCCCCCCCCCCTTGACCTTGTCGACTCCTCCTTGATACCCTACGGCCCCGTCGTCACAATATAATGTGATGACGTGTGTGATCCCGTGATAGTAGAATGCTTAGGAATCCCCGCGATGCTCACATCGCGGCTCACTACAATTAATCATCGGATTTGCGAAAAGTCTTGAAAGGTGTCTTGGTGGTGTGAGTTAAGAATTGGGTTGGGAATTTGTGTTATACAACTTGTGTGAGGTGAAGTGGGGTAAAAGGGAATGGTTGAGGCGGGATTTGGTGAATGTCTAGTGCGTGCTTCGGTGTAGTCCACCTGTCGTGGATATTGATGGAGCCGCCTCACCAACTCAAGGACCGGTTCATATGACCTTGTCATAGTGATTTCGTACAACCATAGAACCTGTATGGGCAGGACTCCCTCTACCTTCTTGATGACTTCCACATGAGCTATCTAGCGGCCAGTAGGGAACTGGGGACTAGGAAAAGACATGGGGGAGTCATTACCCATGGTCTGGCTGGGAGAGTAATTGCCCAAATAGCCCAAGAGTAATTGCCCAAATAGCCCCTGGGTGCGTCCTGAGGTGTGATTGTGGGGTTACTCAGGGAAGATGAGGTGAACGTTATGCTACTCCCTTACTAGGAGTGCTTGACCTGTGGGTAAACTGTACAACCTCTGCAGAGTGTAAAATCTAGATAACTGTTGTCACGGTCTTGACAAACTATGTATCGAGCTCTTGTTGATTAGTCTTAGCATGTTTCCTTGATGTAGTAGAGTGGCAGTGTTAGCCGTGTTTTGGATATTACGACTGTGTGTTGGAACTAGTAAATCCATGGGGCTTGAGCGTTCGATTAAAACTTGGGAACTGGCGAGATGGAGTTCAACTCCCCCAGGTCCCACCAACTAAAATCAGGATACGGTTACCTCCTTTTGCTTTGCAAAACCTTCTTTCAAAAACAACCCTGCATAAATGCTTTTCGGCAACTCTAAGCCGTATAGCCCTTCCGTAACACCCACAATTCCGAATCCCTGCATACATGCATAATTCATATAGAGAAGCATTTTAAAAGAAGTGGAAACAGAGAAAGAATAAAAAAGATAGCCGAAAGGAGCAATTCCAGTTCGCCGAGGAGCGCTGTAGATACTTCCCGCGGCCCGCTGGCCATGTGGCGCCTTCGAAGCTCATCCCTGTGGAGGGGGAGAGGTCCGCCGCTAACTGGCTACATGGCAAGCTCGGAGCTTGTCTCTGCGGAAGGGGCGAGGTCCGACCCCGTGGGACACGTGTCATCCTCGGAGCTAGTCACTGCGGTGAAGCGAGGCACATAACCGCGGGACACGTGTCGTTCTCGGAGCTCGCCTCCGAGAGGTCCGGCCCCGTTGGACACGTGTCACCCTCGGAGCTCACCTCCGAGTGGTCCGACACTACTGGACACGTGTCATCCTCGGAGCTCACCTTCGAGGAGAAGACACTGCAGGACACGTGTCAGCCTCGGAGCTCACCTCGGAGAGGTCCCGCCCTATTAGACACGTATCATTCTCGGAGCACACCTTCGATAAGAAGGGAGGTCCAACGCTGTTGGACACGTGTTGACCTTGGAGCTCCTCACTGAGCAGAAAGTAAGTCCGACACTGACACGTGGCACTCTCGGAGCCCACCTCCAAAGAGAGGGGAGGTCCGACACTGACACGTGGCATACGCGGAGCTCATCTTTGGAGAGAGGGGAGGTCCCGACCCACCAGACACGTGGTGCACGCGGAGCTCACCTCTGAGGAAGACGGAGGTCCCGCCCGCTGACACGTGGCGCAACCGGAGCTCGTCCCTGAGGAAGGAGGGAAGCCAGGCCCCTGCTGGACACGTGGAGCCTCCAAAGCTTATCCCTACGGGAGGACGAGATCCTTAAGCGGTTTTCCCTGTACGCGAGTCCCCAGTACAGAGGAAACCGACATGATTTCTTCTACAATTGATACCGCACCAAATCTATTGAAGATAAGTTGCTAAGACCCAAAAACAAATCAAATAGGACTCTTATTTGAAATCCAATCGGAGAAGGACTCTTCTTTTTCCGGTTATAAATAGAACCGAAACACCCCCTTGATCGTAACATCTTCCCAAGCCGACAACTTAGAGACCCTAGCCCCAACTCGCCGAGCTAACCACCTTCGCCGGAGAGCCGCCGAAGAGCCCCGACACGATCACCGTAGCCGAAGGAGAGCCGACGATCTGTTTTGCTGCCATTACTAGGAGGAAGGACCAAAGGAAGTAAGGTAGATCTCCATTACCACCTTACGACGTCATTGCGGTTTTCTTTAAATCTGTTTCTTCGATCCCTTAGAACAGTAGCTTTTTCGTGAGGACAGATCACGTGCTGATCGGTTTTTAATGATTGGAATTGTCACACCCGGTTTCTCCGAAGAACGACTGAGTGAATATCACATGTATGCCCGGATCATTTTCTCATACATGTGACGACAAATAGTGAATCATCATTATATTACAAGCCAAGTGTTCGAATATAAATAAGTCTTACATAACATAACGTCTCGATGGACGATAATATGTTCATAACATGTAAACGAAACAGCAACGGAAGATAAGTCTTGTGGGCTCCGTCACAGGCGTTGCCTAGGGGCCTCCGTGAACCTAGAATCCTTCTTCGGGTCTGAAGTCTTGGTCGTTGTACACCACGTCATTCCCTTGGCCTGAGCAGCAATTTAAACCAATAGAAAAGCAAGCTTGAGTACCGTTGGTACTCAGCAAGTGTGGGAAAGTTATGTCATGCAGGGCTAGAGCAAGGAGAGGTTGAACTCATGGGTAAAGAACTACACAATTAATACCTATGACCTTAGCTTATTAAGCACCTATATTACTACATAGGTGAAATGGTCCCAATCCCCTAACCCGTCATCAATATCAAGTAATTGTAAATCCATTACCAATGTTAAGCACCCCGCTTAACATCCTCAACTTCCCAGTTCATCATCCTCTAATCATAAATAAGTCCAAGCCGCTCTTGACCGTGAGCACGGCTATCATGACAGTTTTGACTCTGCAGAGTTTGCACCACTGTACCCACATGTAGTGATTTCATCCCCCGTTGCTGGGTGGACTAGAAAACCTCCATTTTGCCAGTGGCTGCAAACCACGTTCACACTTCCAAGGTGTGTAGCCAGGAGATCACTACAAGGCCTTTGCAAAGGGATTCCCAACGAGTGTGGGCCCACTGAGGTTTCACCCCTAACAACATCCAAGAGGCTCCAACCCCGCTGTAGTGGCCCACCCTTGAGCCTTGCGATTCATATGGTAGTCCAGCTGACACCTATTCCCCGCACCATCCAAACATCCATACTACGCCGGGGATGCACCTAATTAATTGGCCAAGGTGCCCCATCTCAGCATGTGGTTGGCACGGTAAAGCCAAGTTACATGCTCCATGAACCGGTCCTTAGAATCTAGGCAAGTACTATACACAAACCCGAGTTTCGTGCATGCAGCACCAACCAAAGCATCCAACTTGCCTAGATCCTTACCTCTACATAATTCATAATATCTCATTCAAGGGTAAAGTAAACAAGTTGATGATCTCATATCCCATTTATCCCATTCTAAGCATGGCTAAGCATGAGTAGTGCAAATGAATGACATAATAACATAACTCCCAACCCAGGCTACAAGGAAGCAAGATAATAAAAATCTAGGGAAACTTCCTAGCATGGGTATCACATTCCAAATTGACAATGCAATTAAATTCTAACTACACATCCTAGTATAGGATCAAAGTCGTCAAGGACACTTGCCTTCTTCCTGCTGCTCCGGGAATGGAAAGTCTAGATCTTGAAAGGTGAGAACCTGCTCTGGGGCTGGTTCTACTCATGCCAATACACACATAACACAAGAAAACCACAATCCATAAGCAATAGTCCACACGTACATTCATGCAAGTCATACATGCATATCCATTTAAAGTCATACTATAATTAAGTGTTGTGTTTACCCTAGATAGGTTGCTCTTATGCATACATGCACTTTTAAACATATATTTTTACCTTTAACTTTAATATTCAGATTTCTAAGTGCACACTATATATGAATTTCCAATTTGAACAATTTTTCTATATGAGATAATACACTTATTAGCCACAAAATTTGCATGAAAAATAATTTCCTACTCCAAATGGGTTTTCAGTTCTTCTACACAATATTAACCTGAAGTTTTGGATTTGGGGACCGCATTTGACATTTTCCAAATATGTATACCTATTTTCCTATATTTTCAAATTTATTTTCCATACGTAAAAGTGAACTTTAATACTAAAATAGCAAAATATATCACCTAAACAGAATACGTTCTGATCTAAAATGTCCAATAAAATATCTTGTGACTTCCTCTCTGATAGGATCAATTTTAATTTATTTTTACCCATTTTCAGAATTATTTTCTAGCCAAAAAATGAATTTCCAACAATAAACAGCAACCTAAATTCATACAAAAATTTCTACTGCTCCAATTACCTAAACAGAACCTTTATAAATTTTCCCTACCACTTTTTGGTTACTTAGATTCATTTTTTTCACATATTTAAATTTGTTTTATGCCTAAAGAGTATATTTCAGAGATAAATCACAAAACAGCAACCTTATTTAATTTAAAAGTTTATTTCCCCTCTAAATTCAGACTTCAGATTTTTCTACAAATTTTCAACAGGGTTAGAATAATTCAACTGACCCTATACCTATGTTTGAATTTAAATCCTATTCACAAATTCAATTTCCTGAAATTAAAAACCCTCAGGGGCTGATGTGCAAATCCACACTACAGTGGGGCCCCATTTCTCATTCTCTAAATTTTCAGGATTCTAAGTGTGCAAAACAGGGAGGTTTTCCTAATTCTTATTAAGTCCAGGGGCTAAAACTGATTTTAAATGCATTTACATGAATTTTTGAGGGTCCAGGGGCTAGATCAGAAGTTTCCGGGGGCTAGATCCTTTTTCCTCAGAACCCCGGGGGAGGGGGTAGCCCGCAAGATTCCCGTCCTTTATAACGTGGGGCTGGTGTGGGCCATTGGATTTTAAATGGAGGGCTGAGATTAGATCACGAAGCGGTACGGGTTAAATCTATTCGCGACCACCCGATTTAAAACGGACGGGCCACAGAGGGCCACGTCACCCTAGCCGTGTGTGGGCGGCGCCGCTCAGTGGCGTACGGCGGCGATCTCGCCGGAATTTCCCGAAATCTCATCTACAGGCCCTAGACTACCGTTTTCTCTGCACAATTTGGAAGAGGGGGAGTAGGGGATCTCACCTCGGTGGTTTTCTTGAGCTCGGAGGCCCTGGAAGGTGGTCGGCGACGAGGTCCGAGGGGGAAGCTCGGCGGTGCTCACCGGAGCTGTGTCTAGAGCGCAAAACACGGGGTCTCCTTCATCTGCAAGACTCCCCGGCGGCGGCAGGAGGCACTACACGCGTTGGATCGGAGAAAACGGACGAAGACCGAAAGAAAACGGCGATGGGGGTCTCGGTCCTCACCGGGAATGAGAGTGGGTCAAAGGGGGGGGGGAGAAAATGGGCAACCTTCAGCGTTTATATGGATGAGGGAGGGTGGCGGGGTCGGTTAGAGCGATGCAGCACGGTGCGACCGGAGATCGTGGCTCGTGCGCGTGAAAATCGGACGAGACGGCGCGATCGGGCGCGGGAAGCTCGGCGCGGGAGCGCGGACGGCGGTTGAAGACGGCGCTGATAGGCGGGTCCCACGCGGTAGAGAGAGAGAGAGGGGGAAGTAGGCCGCGGTTTGCTGGGTCGGGTGGGGTGGGTTTCAGCCCATTGGCCGTTTTCCTTTTTCTTTTTCCTTTTTCTTTTCTGTTTTTGATTCAAATTTAAATTCCAGTTTGAGTTTCAATTTTTCTCCACATGCATTACCTCCACAAATTTTGAATTCACATTTTTGACACATTTTGGGGTGTTACAACTCTACCCTCTTTAAAAGAAATCTCGTCCTCGAGATTGGTGACTCTAGGGAAACAGATCCGGAAACTGTGCCTTGATCTCGTCTTCTCGCTCCCATGTGGCTTCTGCTTCCGAGTGGTGCTTCCACTGCACTTTGCACATTCGGATTTTTTTATTCCTTGTGATGCGTTCCATTTTCTCCAGGATCTTGACAGGCTGCTCGGCATATGAAAGGTCTTCTCGTACGTCCACCTCATTCATGGGTAACCTCTCTTCGGGTGTTCTTAAGCATTTCTTGAGTTGTGACACATAGAACACGTCGTGCACATCCGATAGGCGAGCCGGTAGTTCTAACTGATAAGCCACTTCGCCTTTCCTCTCCAGAATCTGGAAGGGTCTGATGTACCGAGGTGATAACTTCCCTTTCACCTTGAACCGACGAAGCCCTTGGATAGGAGACACCTTGAGGTAGACGTAGTCCCCTACGTTGAAAATGAGCTCTCTTCTTCGTACATCGGCATAGCTCTTCTGTCGGGTCTGGGCTATCCTCAAGTTGTTGCGGATTTCCCTCACTTTCGCCTCAGCTTCTTGTAGTACCTCGGGCCCAAACACTTTGCTTTCCCCAGTTTGGATCCAAAACAATGGAGTTCTGCACTTCCTCCCATACAACGCCTCAAAGGGTGACATCTTCATACTAGCATGATAACTGTTGTTGTAGGAGAACTCCGCATACGGTAAGTTCTTATCCCAACTCCTAGTGTTCTTGAGTGCACAAGCTCTCAGCATATCCTCAAGGATCTGATTGGTTCATTCAATCTGCCCGTTGGTCTGTTGATGGTACGCAGAACTGAAATTCAAATGAGTCCCAATGGTTTCATGTAACTTCTGCCAGAACCTTGAGGTGAACTGTATCCCTCGATCTGACACTATCTTCTTCGGCACTCCATGAAAACACACAATTCTTGACATGTACAGCTCTGCCAATTTGGATCCGCTGTAGCTTTCTTTCACGGGAATGAAATGAGCTACCTTAGTTAGCCTGTCGATGATGACCCATATCGAATCATATCACGATTAGGTCCTAGGCAGTCCCACTATGAAGTCCATACCTATTTCCTCCCATTTCCATTCGGGCACTTTGAGCGGTTGCAACAGTCCCGCGGGTCATTGGTGTTCTGCTTTCACCAACTGACATGTGCCACATAGGGAAACATGTTCCGTGACATCTCGCTTCATGCCATACCACCAATATCTGCTCTTGAGGTCATGATACATCTTCGTACTCCCAGGATGAATGGAATAGTCAGAATCATGAGCCTCCCTCAAAATCAGTTCACGGATCTCCTTTACCTCAGGCACACAGATTCTTTTCCTATGCCACACCGTAGCTTGCTCATCCTCTCTAAACCCAGGAGCTTTATTCTCCTTGATGAGTTCTTTGATTTCTTGTATCTTCTCATCATTCTTCTGACCGTTGCGTATGTCTTGCTCTAATGTGGAGTCCACTTCCATGGCGATGGCCTCACCACTATTCACCAGACATAGATTGAGTTTTGCAATTTCCTCCTTCAATTCCGTAGGTGTGTCATTTAAGCTCAACACGTTGACATGCACCTTCCGGCTTAAAGCATCCACCACGACGTTTGCTTTCCCAGGATGATAGTTGATACCCACATCAAAGTCGTTGATTAGCTCCAACCATCTTCTTTGTCTGAGGTTGAGGTCTGGCTGTGTGAAAATGTACTTTAAGCTCTTACCTGTATATATCTCTGTCCTCTTTCCCATCAAGTAATGCCTCCAAAGCTTTAATGCGTGGACCACTGCGGCTAGCTCTAGGTCATGCGGAGGATAGTCCTCGTGTTTTCGGAGCTGCCGAGACGCATAGGCAACGACATGAGAACACATCCCAACCCGTGTCCAGAAGCATCGCAATATACCGAAAATTTTTTCTGCATGTCTGGCATAACTAGCACTGGGGCTGTTGTCAATCTTTTCTTCAGCTCTTGGAAACTTGCCTCACACTCCGGTGTCCACGTTAATGTGATTCCCTTCTCTAACAATTTGGTGAGGGATCTTGAGATCTTGGAGAAGCCCTCGATGAATCGTTGATAGTACCCAGCCAAACCTAAGAAGCTCCGGATCTCCCTGACATTTTCAGGGGTCTTCCACTTCTGCACATCCACGATCTTGGCGGGATCCAAGGAGATTCCTCCTTCCGAGATTATATGTCCTAAGAAGGGAACTCTCTTCAGCCAAAACTCAGATTTGCTTAACTTGGCATATAGTTGGTGTTCTCTCAACTTCTGCAACACCAGTCTTAGATGCTTCTCATGTTATTCTTCATCTTTGGAGAAGATGAGAATGTCATCAATGAAAACCACCACAAATTTGTCCAAATACTCCATGAATACCTTGTTCATGAGATACATGAAGTATGCCGGCGCATTAGTTAGCCCGAACGGCATGACGGTGTACTCATACAGCCCGTACCGAGATACGAAAGTCGTCTTGGAAATGTCGCTTGGTCTTATCTTCAGTTGGTGATATCCCGACCTAAGACCAATTTTTGAGAATACACAAGCTCCCCTCAACTGATCAAATAGGTCTTCAATGCAGGGTAATGGGTACTTGTTCTTGATGGTCACCTCATTTAACGCACGGTAGTCTACGCATAGCCTTTGGGTTCCGTCCTTCTTGGGCACAAATATCACTGGAGCTCCCCATGGCGAGGAACTGGGACGAATATACCCCTTCTCTGTCAATTCTCGTATATGTTCTTTGAGCTCTTCCAGTTGTTTGGAGTCCATCCGGTAAGGCCTCTTGTATATCGGGGCTGTTCCAGGCACTAGTTCAATCGCGAATTCAACTTCACGATCTGGGGGCATACCTGGCAACTCCTTAGGAAAAATGTCCAGATATTCCTTGATAACCCTTATCTCTTCCACTTCCACTTCCACTTCATTGAGTTTAAAGTCCCCCTTAGGTTCTTGTACGACTATGAACTTCACTTTTGTGCCACTAGTGTGGGTTAGTTCCACCATTCTAGTCAAGCAATGGATAATGCCCTTATGTTTGGTCAACCAATCCATACCCAATATAATATCTATTCCTTGTGAGTTTATCACTATGAGGTTTGCAGTAAATACTACCCCATTAATGTCTAGATTCACTTTGGGAGACACTTGTCTTGTCTTTATTTCTCCCCCTGGAGAGTTCACTGCTAATATATGATTCATTTGTGTTGTTGCTAGATTATGCTTCTTAACAAATACTTGAGCAATGAACGAGTGGGTAGCACCAGAATCGAACAATATGGTTGCAATGTGTAAACTTGCAGGGAACTTACCAATCACCACGTCAGGTGCCTCTTGCGCTTCCTCCATGGTCACGTGGTTCACCCGTCCCCATTTCATGTTCTGTTGTTGTGGCTGCATTGGCTTCTTTTTCGGGCCCCTTGTGTGCGTAGTGCCCCACTTCACCACAGTTGAAGCATTGCACCCCAATTTTAGGTGCCTGGCCTTTGTTGTCTTGGGGTGGGTTCGGTGAGCCTTGTCCTGCTGATCGAGGTTGATAAGTGGGGCGTGGCTGCTGCACAAACTGACGCTGCGGCTGCACTGGTGCTTATGGAGGCCTGAAGTTCGGGTTGTACCCTCTCGGTGTTGAGTAGGGTACTACAGCACGGCTCGTCTGCCCTGCAGGTTGCTGCATCAGACGTGGACGTGTGTTGCTGCTTGAGGCTTGGTGTGACCATCCCATCTTCCTCTTGTTTCCATTCTCCAAGGCCTTCAGCTTTCTCTCCACAACAAACGCCCTGTCCACCATCTTTTGGAAACTTTCATATTCGTTGGAGGACATTGTACATTGCATTTCCATAGTGAGCCCTTCCACAAAGCAGTCATGTTTCTGCTCATCAGTTTCAATGTCCCGTGGTGCATAACGGGACAGTTGGGTGAACTTAGTGAGGTACTCCCTCACAGTCATGTTGCCCTGCTGCAGTCTCATGAACTCCTTCCTCTTGTTCTTGAGTTCTCCCCTTGGTATGTAGTGGTTGCGGAAACTGCGTTTGAACTCCTCCCAAGTTTTGTTCTCGGGGTCGTGATGGGCTGCCACATAAACGGTCCACCAATCAGCAGTGGGTCCATGCAATTGATGAGAGGCAAACAACACCCTCTCATATCCTTGGCATTGTATGATCCTCATCTTGTTCTCAATGGTCTTGAGCTAATCATCTGCCTCTAGGGGTTCAGCAGCACTTGCAAACCTCGGGGGTTGAGTTCCTAGGAACTCGCTCAACCTTGGTTGACGTGGTGCAGCCGGTGGGGGCGGAGCTTTGTGGAAATTGGCCACCACTTGAGTCAAATTCTGGATGAGCTGATTTTGATTGTCGATCATTTGGTAGATAGGATCAGCTCCTTCCCGGCGACCACCCCTGTCTTGCCCTCCAGGAAGTTGAGGATCGGCAGCCTCATTGTTGTTGTTGTTGTTGGGGTTGGCACCACGACCTCTTCCTTTTCCGGCCATCTATTATGATCAACCAAGTGTCAACTTAATCATTAAGCATTAACTTCCCACATTGCTTGTATAAACTTAAACTTTTGAGACCTTAGTATTTAGACAATTTCTGAAGATTTCACATAGGGTTTTAGGCATCATGTCTCATGCGAAAATAAACGCACTATTGATTCATAAGGTTTCACACACAAAAGCAAATGCAATCTTAAAGACGAGGTTGTGGACAAGTGCCCATGGCTTCCACAACTCACGTCACACACCAAACATTAACAAACAAGTAGATAGGTTCTTGACTCGACTACTCGATAACATGCTGAAATAAGGGAAATGACTCGAAACAACTCGTATCACTGAGCTGGCTCGTCGGGGTCTTCCAAATCATTGCGGCTGCCTTCTGACTCCGCTTTAGGTGGGGAAGCTACTGGCGGAGAAGTGCGGCGATGCTTGCTCGCCCGGCGGTCTGGGGAGTCAGGAGTCCATGTGTCAGTCTCGGTGACACATAGTTCATTCCCATATCCTCTCTCCCTCGCCCTCAAGATGGCGCGAAGCAACGCCTCAGTCTCCTTCAGGGTGTCATGGACATCCTGAAGCTCCTGCTGGCACTCCTGTAGTCGAGTGCTGAGCATAGCTGCATCCTCCAAGCACAGGTCCATGTGCTCATGGGAAGTCCCCTGTTGCACCGACGAGTACTTGTACTCCGCGGTGCCACTCTCACGCTGGAGGACAGACATGTACTCAGTCCTGTCCAGGTGGCCACGGTTGATGTAACTCTAGCAGGTGATGGCCTCCCAGGTGACACCCTTCTCAGCATCGGCCTGAGTCGCCCGACAAGCTGGGGAGCGGTGGATCTTGAGCAGCCTGTTGTCGTGGATAATCCTCATCTCTGAGCTCCATTCTTCACGCTTCTCACGGATGGTCCTAGTGGAGCTGTAGTGTATGATCAGCTTGCCAACATTGCCGGCAGCGTGGAGCATACGCCGAAGACGGCACAACAAGCCTCCTACAGCCAACCTGTAGGAGTGGTACGTCACCGGGAGGTTCTCCTCCCTCAAGGAAAGGGCAGCTACAGGAACTCTCCCTCCGGTGGACTTGCAAGCGGTACGGACCATGCGAACCATCTAAAACATAAAATATTTAAAATCAAGTTAGAAACATTTAAAATTCAAGTTAGATAATAATCAAGTAATTACTGTATTTTGAATAAAAGTTGAGGCAAGATAACCAAATACAATAAAGTGACACCCTTCAATAACACTTTCACCCTACACCTTTTGTAAAATAGTCTTTAAGAATATAGGGTCCTTAAATACGTCCATTTCTACCTAGGTCCATGTTCCTACGGGCAACCTGGCTCTGATACCACTTCTGTCACACCCTGTTTCTCCGAAGAACGACGAGTGAATATCACATGTATGCCATGATCATTTTCTCATACATGTGACGACAAATAGTGAAGCATCATTATATTACAAGCCAAGTGTTCGAATATAAATAAGTCTTACATAACATAACGTCTCTATGGACGATAATATGTTCATAACATGTAAACAAAACAGCAGCGGAAGATAAGTCTTGTGGGCTCCGTCACAGGCGTTTCCCGGGCACTCCGTGAACCTAGAATCCTACTTCGGGTCCGAAGTCTTGGTCGTTGTACACCACATCATTCCCATGGCCTGAGCAACAATTTAAACCAACAGAAAAGCAAGCATGAGTACCGTTGGTACTCAGCAAGTGTGGGAAAGTTATGTCATGCAGGGCTAGGGCAAGGAGAGGTTGAACTCATGGGTAAAGCACTACACAATTAATAACTATCACCTTAGCTTATTAAGCACCTACATTACTACATAGGTGAAATGGTCCCAATCCCCTAACCCATCATCAATATCAAGTAATTATAACTCCATTACGAATGTTAAGCTCCCCACTTAACATCCTCAACTTCCCAGTTCATCATCCTCTAATCATAAATAAGTCCAAGCCGCTCTTGACCGTGAGCATGGCTGTCATGAAAGTTTTGACTCTGCAGAGTTTGCACCACTGTACCCACATGTAGTGATTTCATCCCCCGTTGTCGGGTGGACTAGAAAACCTCCATTTTGCCAGTGGCCGCGAACCACGTTCACACTTCCAAGGTGTGTAGCCAAGATATCACTACGAGACCTTTACAAAGGGATTTCTGACGAGTGTGGGCCCACTGAGGTTTCACCCCTAACAGCATCCAAGAGGATCCAACCCCGCTGCAGTGGCCCCCTCTTGAGCCTTGCGGTTCATACGGTAGTCCAGCTGACACCTATTCCCCGCACCATCCAAACACCCATACTACGCCTGGGATGCACCTAATTAATTGGCCAAGCTACACCATCTCAGCATGTGGTTGGCACGGTAAAGCCGGGTTACATGCTCCATGAACCGGTCCTTAGGATCCAGGCAAGTACTATACACAAACCCGAGTCTCGTGCACGCAGCACCAACCAAAGCATCCAACTTGCCTAGATCGCTACCTCTACATAATTCATAATATCTCATTGAAGGGTAAAGTAAACAAGTTGATGATCTCATATCCCATTTATCCCATTCTAAGCATGGCTAAGCATGAGTTGTGGAAATTAATGACATAATAACATAACTCCCAACCCAGGCTACAAGGAAGCAAGAAAATGAAAATCTAGGGAAAGTTCCTAGCATGGGTATCACGTTCCAAATTGATAATGCAATTAAATTCTAACTACACATCCTAGTATAGGATCAGAGTGGTCAAGGACACTTGCCTTCTTCCTGCTGCTCCGGGAATGGAAAGTCTTGATCTTGAAAGGTGAGAACCTGCTCTGGGGCTGGTTCTACTCATGCCAATACACACATAACAAAAGAAAACCACAATCCATAAGCAGTAGTCCACACATACATTCATGCAAGTCATACATGCATATCCATTTAAAGTCATACATATAATTAAGTATATACATGCACTTTTAATCATATATTTTTACCTTTAACTTTAATATTCAGATTTCTAAGTGCACACTATATATTAATTTCCAATTTGAACAATTTTTCTATATGAGATAATACACTTATTAGCCACAAGATTTGCATGAAAAATAATTTCCTACTCCAAATGGGTTTTCAGATCTTCTACACAATATTAACCTGAAGTTTTGGATTTGGGGACCTCATTTGACATTTTTCAATTATGTATACCTATTTTCCTATATTTTCAGATTTATTTTCCATACCTAATAGTGATCTTTAATACTAAAATAGCAAAATATATCACCTAAACAGAATATGTTCTGATCTAAAATGTCCAATAAAATATCTTTTAACTTCCCCTCTGATGGGATCAATTTAAATTTATTTTTACCCATTTTCAGAATTATTTTCTAGCCAAAAAAATGAATTTCCAACAATAAAACAGCAACCTAAATTGATACAAAGATTTCTACTGTTCCAATTACCTAAACAGAACCTTTATAAATTTTCGCTACCCCCTTTTGGTTACATAGATTCATTTTTTCCACATATTGAAATTTGTTTTATGCCTAGAGACTATATTTCAGAGATAAATCACAAAACAGCAACCTTATTTAATTTAAAAGTTTATTTCCCCTCTAAATTCAGACTTCAGATTGTTCTAAAAATTTTCAACAGGGTTAGAATAATTCAAATGACCCTATACCTATGTTTGAATTTAAATCCTATTCACAAATTCAATTTCCTGAAATTAATAACCCTCAGGGGCTGATGTGCAAATCCACACTGCAGTGGGGCCCCATTTCTCATTTTCTAAATTTTCAGGGGTCTAAGTGTGAAAAACAGGGAGGTTTTCCTAATTCTTATTAAGTCCAGGGGCTAAAACTGATTTTTAAATGCATTTACATGAATTTCTGAGGGTCCAGTGGCTAGATCAGAAGTTTCTGGGGGCGAGATCCTTTTTCCTCAGAACCCCGGGAGGTAGCCCACAAGATTCCCGGCCTTTATAACGCGGGGCTGATGTGGGCCGTTGGATTTTAAATGGAGGGCTGAGATTAGATCACGAAGCGGTACGGGTTAAATCTATTCGGGACCGCCCGATTTAAAACGGACGGGCCACAGAGGGCCACGTCGCCCTAGCCGTGTGTGGGCGGCGCCGCCCGGCGGCGTACGGCGGCGGGAGGCGGCGATCTCGCCGGAATTTCCCGAAATCTCATCTACCGGCCCTAGACTACCGTTTTCTCTGCACAATTTGGAAGAGGGGAGTAGGGGATCTCACCTCGGTGGTTTTCTTGAGCTCGGAGGCCCTGGAAGGCGGTCGGCGACAAGGTCCGAGGGGGAAGCTCGGCGGTGCTCACCGGAGCTGTGTCTGGAGCGCAAAACACGGGGTCTCCTTCACCTGCAAGACTCCCCGGCAGCGGCAGGACGCACTACACGCGTTAGATCGGAGAAAACGGACGAAGATCGAAAGAAAACGGCGATGGGAGTCTCGGTCCTCACCGGGAATCAGAGTGGGTCGAAGGGGGGGAGAAAATGGGCAACCTTCAGCGTTTATATGGATGAGGGAGGGCTGCGGGTCGGTTAGAGCGATGCAGCATGGCGCGGCCGGAGATCGTGGCTCGTGCGCGTGAAAATCGGACGAGGCGGCGCGATCGGGAGCGGGAGCGCAGACGACGGTTGAAGACGGTGCTGACAGGCGGGTCCCACGCGGCAGAGAGAGATGGGGGGGGGGGAGTAGGTCACGGTTTGCTGGGCCGGCTGGGGTGGTTTCGGCCCATTGGCCGTTTTCCTTTTCCTTTTTCTTTTTCCTTTTTCTTTTCTGTTTTTGATTCAAATTTAAATTCCAGTTTGAGTTTCAATTTTTCTCCATATGCATTACGTCCACAAATTTTGAATTCACATTTTTGACACATTTTGGGGTGTTACAGGAATTGATCTAGATCTTGAGTCAAGATCATCTCCACGTCCATTCTTGATCCATACACCCTTATTCATCGTAAAACCCCATATAAGCATTAAGACATGCAAGAATACAAACTAATCTAATAAAAACAGTACCACAGGATTAGCATGCATATGCACCATTGCATCTTGAGTAAGGATTGTGCATGATGTTTGATTGCTGTAAATTTTGTATGTGCATGATCGTATGTAGAAGGAGAAGCTCAGGGAGCTATCTACGAAGGATTACAACACCAGGACTTCGAGATCCAAGAGCAACAGTAGCCACAGGAACAAGGCAAGTGCCCCTTGACCATATTGATCCCATGTTTTGAGAACTGTTTTATTTGAGAAAACTGTGTATGCTTGAGTCAACTTAATGGGAAACCTTTTATAGGAGTTTACTAGTTTTGTTAACCACCCTTGTCGCTAGGGAAAGTTGATGAGTCGGGCATGGTCGTTTTACTTTTTGCTTCGCTAATCTACGTGATATGGGAAGTGATAGAATGTGTCTAGCCACTGCACTCATGAGAATAATGATAATAAGAACTTGATGTTGATAATGAACATGAATCGGGGGAGATCTAGGCAAGCTTGGTTCGTGGAAGTGGTAGAATGAGATGGTGGTTACTTGCCGTAGATCTAAGGACCGGTTCATGCCAGCACATGCTAGGAATACAGTGCCACCACAAGGCCAAATATGGGTGCGGCTTAGCTGACTAATTAGGTAAGTTGCTAGATTATTATGGACCGTGGAAGGCGCAGGGAATGGGAGTCGAGGGAGAACTTCTCTAGGAACTGCATGGCACAAGAGGGGGCCCGTAGGTGGGAGAATGGTGATTCTAGCCTGCTGGTGAAACCTTAGTGAGTCCATACATCTAGTAACCCCTTTGTAAATGTTATTTTGTGATCTCTTGACCATACACCGACGGTTGTGTATTGGTACAATGGAGGTTCTGCAGTCGCCGACGGGTGACGAAATCACAAACTTGTGGGTAAATGGGTGCAAACTCTGCAGGGTATAATACTATCATGATAGCCGTGCTTACGGTCATAAGCGCTTGGCCAACTCACATGATTTGATTGGATGGTTATTGGGATGGTATTTGGTATGGTTATTGGTATGGTTTGGATTGGTCATTGAGATTTGGTTTCGGGACTGTTGAGTCCTAGTGATGAGATTGGTTTCGTGACTGTTGAGTCATGGCAATGAGTTTTGGTCTCGGTTATGAGATGGAATTGAATATGAGATGAGATGGTATTCATGAGCATGGGAAAAAGTTGAGAAAGATAAATGTTTGGATGAGATATGGAAAGTGGTGAATCATGATGCAGGTATGTTGGTGTTTTAAATTGGATATATGATGGGATTAAATTCATTTAAAGCTAGTTGCTGTTTTTATCATGTTTTGTGAAATAAACTTTGCTTTCTGCAATGAGGCTTTTTATACCTACCTCGTTGAAAGCTACATGTCATACTTCCTGCACTTGCTGAGTACGACATGTACTCACCCTTGCATTATCATACATCATCAGCTACAGGAGGGGAGTACTTCGAAGAGAATGTGGAGTACTAGGCATGTGATCTACCGTCAACTTGCCTGTGGAGTAGGAGATGGAGCCGCTGCCGCTGTTTAGTTTGCTTCCGCTATAGTTTAGAAGACTTCCACGGCTAAGAATAAATTAGAGACTTCTGCTACTAAAATAAGATAGAGATTCATGAGACATTGCAATAAAACCCTATTATTCGTGGTTATATTCCGAATTCAGTTTGTGGATTACATGTGTATGTGTGATGAACATCCTGGGCACACATGTGCATCAGCTCGGTTCCGAGGTTTTCGGAACCAGGGCGTCACAGATTGGTATTAGAGCCACGTTAACCGTAGGGCACAGGCCTAGTCAGAGATTTGCATTGGAACCATGTTGACCATAGGACACATGCTTAGTAACAGATTGGTATTAGAAGCCACGCTGAACACAGGACGCAAGCCTAGGCAAAAGTCATAGATTGGCATTAGAACCCCATTGACCGTAGGACGAAGTCAAAGATTAATCACAGATTGGTATCACCCCAAACCACATAGGACCCCCTTTGAATAAGCTTGAATTGGAGTGGTGTGAACTTTTCTGATGATTGTTTGTGCTTGTATGCTTAGTGTGAGTTGTGGGACGCTTCAGCGTTGTCCATATCCACACATAGTACAGAGATGTGAGATGCTTCGGCATGTGTTCACATCCTCATATAGGTTGATATATAGTTCATACCCTTGATGCATATAGTTGGGGGTGATCAATCTAAACTTCTAACTTCTATTCTACCCAACTCTCACTCACAGATGGTGAGAGAAAACACCGGCCGTCAAAGGAGGAATGTCCGTGGCAACCAAGGACCCCAAGAGGATGGCCACGAGGAAGTTCCTGAGAATGTTAACCCCGAGGCTGGTGCAAACAACTTGGAATGGTTGATGGCTATGTAGAATCAGCTCATGCAAACAATGATCCAAACTTTGGGTCAGCTGTAAGCCAACAACAACAACCCCGTTCCTGCACCCCCGTCACCACCACCACCACCACCGCCGGCTCACAACCGATTGGGAGAGTTCATGAGGACTCGACCACCTACTTTTGCACAAGCTAATGATCCCATGGAGGCCGATGATTGGTTGAAGTCCATGGAGAAGAAGCTTGCCATAGTTCAGTGCAATGACCAAGAGAAAGTTCTCTTCGCATCGCACCAACTCATGGGAGCAACCACTGGCTGGTGGGACGCTCTGTGCAACGCTCATGTCGACCAGGAGACTATAACTTGGGCTGAGTTCAAGGAGAGCTTCCGCTCTCATTACGTCCCTGTTGGAGTCATGATGCTAAAGAGACAAGAGTTTGAAGGTCTCCGCCAAGGCAGGAAGAGCGTGAATGAATACCTCAACAAGTTCACACAACTGTCTAGGTATGCCCCCGAAGATGTCAACTCGGATCAACGGAAGCAATACTTGTTCATGAGAGGGTTGAACAATGAGATCCAGGTTCAGCTCCTCAACAACGACTATGCGAACTTCCAGAAGCTAGTTGACAAACCCATAGTGGTTGAGAGCAAGATCCAAGAGATCGAGCAAGAGGGCAAAAGAAAGATGCCATACCAGCCACAAGGGAGCAACGTACGCCCTTGGTACATGCCCCCAGCTGCACCACAGTATGGATCGTTTCACCCTAATTAACCACCACAGCAACATCCTGTCATGCAAGCACCTCGCGTGCCCTTGCCTCATGCGTCTCGTCCCAACATGGGCGCCCCTGTTCAAAACCCCCGCCCCAACGTCCCCGCTGTCTTGGGCAACAAGGCATGCTTTGCATGCGGAGAAACAGGACACTTTGCGAGTCACTGCCCGAGGAAAGGTCCTGGACATCCAAGCAACGTGCCCAAGCAGAACCCACGGCCAAACGGAGGAGCTACGCAAGGCAACCGTGGACAGCAGAACTACGGCCGTGGCAACATGAACCATGTTTCTGCTGAGGAAGCGCAACAGGCTGAGGACGTCGTGATTGGTATGTTCCTTGCCAACTCCAACCCAGCCACCATTTTATTTGATTCCGGAGCATCACATTCATTCATATCATCCAAGTATGTTGCCAAGAACAATCTACCCATATCACACATGAAATATACTATGTTAGTTAATTCTCCCGGTGGAGAGATGATGACTAATATAGTATGTCCGAAAGTAAACCTTGAAATAAGGGGGTAGACTTCCTTGCCAACCTCATTGTCTTGGATTCCCAAGGGCTTGATATAATACTCGGAATGGATTGGTTAAGCAAGCACAATGGAGTAATTCAATGTGCTAAGAGGAGCGTGCAGTTGACAAATGAGCACAGTACTCATATTGAGTTCGAGTCAGCCCAACCAACAACCGAGAAGGCAATGTTGAACCACGTCGAAGAAGCAACATTGGAAAGCATTCCAGTGGTTCAAGAATTCTCGGACGTATTCCCGGAAGAACTTCCAGGTACGCCACCTGACCGGGACATTGAGTTTGCCGTTGATTTGGTACCCGGAACTGCACCTATAGCAAAGAGACCATATAGGATGCCCGTTAATAAACTAGTGGAGCTCAAGAAGCAAATTCAGAAGCAGCTAGAGAAGGGTTTTATACTTCCAAGTTCGTCACCATGGGGCACCCCCGTGCTCTTCGTAGACAAGAAGGATGGGACCCAAAGGATGTGTGTGGATTATAGGTCTTTCAATAAGGTGACGATCAAGGATAAATACCCGCTGCCCCGAATAGAGGACCTGTTCGACCAAATGAAGGGAGCCCGAGTTTTATCCAAGAATAATCTTCGGTCGAGATATTTCCAGTTGAAGATTAAACCCTCCGACATTCCCAAGACTGCCTTTTGAACACGGTATGGTTCGTATGAATATACCGTTATGTCTTTTGGGTTAACGAATGCACCTGCATATTTTATGTACCTCATGAATAAGGTCTTCATGGAGTACTTGGATAAGTTCGTCGTGGTTTCCGTCGATGATATCATGGTGTATTCAAGAAATGAGGAAGAACATGAAGAACATTTGAGATTGACATTGCAGAAGCTGCAAGAGCATCAATTGTATGCCGAGCTCAGCAAGTGTCAATTTTGGCTAAGGGAGATATCGTTCCTAGGCCACATCATCTCCAAGGAAGGAGTATAGGTTAATCCCGAAAAAGTGGGAGATGTTCTGAAGTGGAACCAACCGCAAAACGTGAGAGATATTTGGAGTTTTCTTGGGATGGCTGGATACTACCGACGGTTCATCAAGGATTTGTCCAAAATAGCAAAGCCTATGACGGAATTGCTAATGAAGGGAAAAGCCTTCCAGTGGACACCAGCGTGTGAAGAAAGCTTTGAGGAGCTCAAGAAAAGGCTGACCACAGCACCGGTTTTGGTATTGTCGGACGTGAGTAAGAGCTTTGACATATATTGTGATGCATCAAGACAAGGGCTTGGATATGTGCTCATGCAAGAAGGACAAGTGGTAGCCTATGCTTTGAGACAACTAAAGAAGCACGAGCTGAATTACCCCACACATGACTTGGAACTTGCAGCCGTGGTACATGCCTTGATGATTTGGAGACATTATTTCCTTGGCCACCGATGTGAGATCTATACGGATCACAAAAGCCTCAAGTACATATTCACCCAAATGGATTTGAAGTTGAGACAACGTCGATGGTTGGAACTCATCAAGGATTATGATGTTGGAATCAACTATCACCCCGGGAAGGCCAATGTAGTATCTGATGTATTGAGCTGTAAGGGAGCATGTCACCAACTCACGGTTCGGGAGCTACCACCCGATCTACGCAAGGAGTTCGAACGGTTACATCTCAGGTTCCTGAACAAGATGGAAGTAATGGAACTCCATTCTTTGTTGGAACAAGAGATAAGAGATGGCCAAGCAACGGATGAAGAAATCAAGGAGATCAAGGAAAGAATCCGACAAGGCATAGAAAGGACTTCAAGGAGCCATGCCGGGTGGCTTATCTGACCAACGCGTGGGATGATGAGCGTTCCCAACACTCGCCTCCTTGGACTACTGCGAGCTAGTCGCAGCCTTCCTCCTGGGTTATGCACCGCAATAGGATGTCGAGGCGCCACGCCAGTAAAGATACCAACGCGTAGCACTTAGCCATCCGCACCACCCATTCAGCGGATGCACGTTCATCAGGAAGGATGTTCTTCAAGGAGTCCCGGACTTCCGTGGTCCATGCATCGGGACTACTTGAGCTTCTGGATCTTGAGCGCTGGGTTGCACGGAGTCCCCAGTGACTCTTACGATCCTTTGGCGGCATCCAGGGCCGCCGGGACTGCCTAGCTTCGTGGCACTGGCTCAGCCCCCTTCGCCCGGCTCGGCGGGCCGGGCTGTGGACCGCAGCAACGTCCTCTCGAAGACTCCTTCATGCACGGGGGCTCCGATGGAGGTCTTCGTTGAGAAGTTGTCAGCTGTTGCCGTGCCAGCGCGCGGTTCATGGCGCAGGTCCAAGGCAAGGAATTCTTTCTCCAACATCCGCACGTGAAGCAGATAAGCAGCTAGCTGTGGGTCATTGCAAGGGCATTCACTCTTAACTTGCTTGATAACTAGCTGGGAGTCGCCCTGTGCCAACAACTGGCGAGCGCCCAAAGACAGGACTATCTTTTAGGCCAAAGATGAGTGCTTCATACTCTGCCAAGTTGTTGGTTGCCTTGGAATTGAAACGCACCATGTACCTAGACTGCTCCCCCGATGGCATGAGAAGCAGTACGCCGGCACCGGCCCCCTGCTTTCGCGAGGAGCCGTCGAAGAAGAGCGTCCAGTGAGGCCCGGTGAAGACCGGAGCTCGGTACTTTGGTTCACCGTCTTCGCGGCCCCCTGGGTCAGCCTTCGTTGGCGTCCACTCAGCCACGAAGTCAGCCAGTGATTGGCTCTTGGCTGTCTGACATGGTCGGGAGCTCAGCTTGAACTCCGCCGTCTTCGGGCTGTCTTCCGGCTTCGGAAGCTGGCAGTGAGTGTCAGCTCCGCCCACCGGCTGCTCTGGCGCACTTGTCCGCCAGGCTGAAGTTCTCAGAGGCATCGCAGACCTCTTTGGTCGCAAGCTTCTCAAGCATCTTCTCGTCTCGGACACTGTCGAAGTGCCACCACCATAGAAGCACTTTGAATATGCGGGATGGTGTTGCGTACCTGGGAGAACCGCTGGATGAAGGAGCGCAGCGACTCCCCAGGTTGTTGCTTGATGGCTTGGAGGTCAAGCTCCGTGCCGGGACGGTTGTAGGAGCTGCCGAAGTTGGCGATGAACTGCCGGCAGAGCTCTCCCCAGGAAGTTATGGAACCCCGAGGGAGGTTCATGAGCCAAGACCGGGTCGGGCCGGTCAAGGCGACGGGGAAGTAGTTGGCCATGACGGCCTCATCCCCTCCTGCGGCAAGTACGGCGGTGGAGTAGATCTGAAGGAACTCCGCCGGGTTGACGCTGCTGTCGAACTTTTCGGGCAGGTGCGGCCAAAACCGGAGCCTGGTGTAGCTGGAATCTGCCGTGTGCTCACCAACCATTGGCGTGCGCATCAGCGACACGGCCGGTTGGACGGAGCGTTGTCCCCGCCGAAGTCGAGGGTTTGCGGCGGCGACGACGAAACGGTCTACCTCGCGAATCCTCTGCTGGGTCGCTGCCTGAGGCGCGTCCCCAGCAAGCGGATTGAGTAGCCGCGCTCTTGCTGCGGCTAGCGCACCCCCGCCGGGTACGCCCAGCGCTACTGAAGACCTGACGCTGGTCGGAGCCTGCATTGCCGGGGTCGGCGCTGCCAGAGCCGGTTGCTGGCTCCCAGTGCAGGTATTGGTGCCGCGAACGCTCGGTTCGCCGCTGGCACAGTGTGCCCCGGTATGGGCAAGGCTGCTCCATAGACCGGGGACGCCGTTTGCGGGGCATATGGTTGTGGCATATGCTGCGCGGCGTATGCCTGGGGCAGAGCTCGCGTGGCGAAGATCTGCCCTTCAGGCTGGGTCGAGGCCGACGTCATACTGTCGCCAGCCTCTCAGTTGCGACGCCTTTCTCGACGTCGCTCGAAGAACACTCGGGCATCTTGGCCCAAGTGGCATCGCTCCGGCTCTGCCCCCAGGTCCGTCGACGGAAGCCTGGTGGAGCTGGAGTACGCCGTCTGCTCACCAACCATTGGCGTGCGCGTCAGCGGCACGGCCGGTTGGCCGGAGCGTCGTCCCCGCCGAAGTCGAGGGTTTGCGGTGGCGACGACGAGACGGTCTATCTCTCGAACCCACTGCTGGGTCGCTGCCTGAGGCGCGTCCCCAGCAGGCAGATTGCGCAGTAGCGCTCTTGCTGCGGCTGGCGCACCCCCGCCGGGTACGCCCAGCGCTACTGAAGACCTGACGCTGGTTGGAGCCTGCATTGCCGGGGTCGGCGCTGCCAGAGCCGGTTGCTGGCTCCCAGTGCAGGTACTGGTGTCGTGAACGCTTGGTTGCGCCTGACACAGTGTACCCCGGTATGGGCAAGGTTGCGCCATAGGCCGGGGACGCCGCTTGCAGAGCACATGGTTGTGGCTTATGCTGTGCGGCGTACGCCTGGGGCAGAGCTCACGTAGCGAAGGTCTGACCTCCAGGCCGGGTCGAGGCCGACGTCATGTTGTCGCCAGCCTCTTGAGTGCGACGCCTTTCTCGACGTCGCTCGAGGAACACTCGGGCATCTTGGCCCAAGTGGCACCGTTCCAGCTCTGTCCTCAGGTCCGTCGACGGAAGCTTGGTGGAGCTGGAACCCGCCGTCTGCCCGTCAACCGTTGGCGTGCACGTCAGCGACACAGCCGGTTGGTCGGAGCGTCGTCCCCGCCGAAGTCAATGGTTTGCAGCGGCGATGACAAGACGGTCTACCTCGCGAATCCACTGCTGGGTCGCTGCCCGAGGCGCGTCCCCAGCAGGCGGATTGTGCAGTAGCGCCCTTGCTGCGGCTAGCGCACCCCCACCGGGTACGCCGGGCGCTACTGAAGGCCTGACGCTGGATGGAGCCTGCATTGCCGGGGTCGGCGCTGCCAGAGCCGGTTGCTGGCTCCCAGCTTGCCCTGACACACTCCGTCCTGAGTGTGTCATCATGTACTTTCCTCTGGTCACGGTTTGCCGCGGGCGCAGGGGGGAGAGTTTGCCGCTGAAGGAAGCTTGGTCATCTTCGCCGGCGGAAACTCGTCGCGCTAGGAGAAAAGCCCCCTACCTGGCGCGCTAAATGTCGAAGTGTTCAGTTGACACTTCCCCCGGGCCTGCACTGGGCAGCCCACGGAGGTTCTTTTTTCGGTGGGGCTAGTTCCTAGCAGAGAGCTTGCGCGGATGGACGAGTTAGTAAGAGCTTGACACGGCGAGTTTTACGTGGTTCAGGCCGCCGGAGCGTAAAACCCTACGTCCACGGCGAGCTATGGAGCTTGCTGTATTGCTTGCTGCTCAGGGCCAGAGTCCTGAGCTTGGGGGTGAGTTACAGCTTGGGAGTGTATGGCTAGCATATGAGTTGCAGAGTGCGAACCCAGGGGTGCGGATGGCTAGAGTCCGAACCTCTGCTAACGTCGCCTACCCGAGCCTTTTATAGTCCAAGACTCGGGTGGCTTACAAGGGGGGCCGGGACCCGACAGGTGGTCCCGGGGAGATTGACTGGTATCTACCGTATCTGCAGTTATGCCGGTAGTTGTCCCTGCCAAAGGCTTCTGAGTCTTCGTCTTGTAGCTCTGCCCATGCCGCATGCTAGTCATAGTGGATGATGACGGCGGGGGCGGCATGGGATGTCTTGTCGCTGCATTTATTGGCTGGCAGCCTCTGACACTGCACGCCAGTCTGTGATGCGACTGGGCGCAACGGCACCTGACAGAGGCGTGCTCTGCGTCTTGGGAAGGCGCGGGCCTTGAATACCTTGTACGGGCAAGGTATGGGGCGTCTTTACGCCCGCTGCCTATCGCTCGGGAGCAGGCAGCGCCGTTCTGCTGGCCACGTGGCAGGCCCGGAGCCCTCCTCAGAAGAGAGGGGGTCCAGCCCTGCAGGACACGTGGAGCCTTCGGACCTCTCCCCGCGGAGGGGGAGGTTCGGCTTCTGTTGGCCACGCGGCGAGCCCGGAGCTCCTCTCTGAGGAGAGGGAGGTCCGGCCTCTCCGGACACGCGGCACCTTCGGACCTCTCTCTCGCGGAGGGGGAGGTCTGGCTTCTGTATGCCACATGGTGGGCCCGGAGCTCTCCTCTGAGGAGAGGGAGGTCCGGCCCCGCTGGACGCGTGGCGCCTTCGGAGCTCTCTCTGCGGAGAAGGGCGAGACCCTTAGGCATTTTCCCCTGTGCGCGGGGGTACCCCATATCGAGGGTACCGACAGTATGGATCATCGTCGGATTACCACGTACTCGGTCGGGTTACGACTCCATCTGGGTTATCGTGGACCGATTGACGAAAACAGACCATTTTCTTCTTGTTAAAACCACGTACCGCGTTGCAGAACTAGCCGAGCTATACATGGAGCAAATTGTGTGCTGTCATGGAGTCCCGAAGAGGATAGTCTCGGATCGGGGTACCCAATTTACTTCTAGGTTCTAGAGGAAGCTGCATGAAGCTATGGGTACACGACTGGATTTTAGCTCCACTTACCACCCGCAGACTGATGGACAAACTGAGAGGACAAACAAAATTTTGGAAGACATGTTGAGAGCTTGTGCCTTGAAACATGGACGTAGTTGGGACATGAGCTTGCCGCATGCCGAGTTCTCATACAACAATATCTATCAAGCCGGCTTGAAGATGTCACCTTTTGAAGCATTGTATGGTAGACGGTGTAGAACGCCTTTGTTTTGGAACGAGACCGGAGAGAACCAAGTGTTTGGACCCGAAGTGCTGCAAGAGGCTGAGAAGCAAGTCCAAACAATACGGGAGAACTTGAAGGCTGCTCAGTCATGACAAAAAGGCTATGCGGAAAATAGGCGAAGGAAGTTGACCTTCGAAGTAGGAGACTTCGTGTACCTTAAGGTATCGCCTATCCATGGCCAATGACATTTCAACGTCAAAGGCAAGCTAGCACCTCGCTACATCGGGCCATTTAAGATTTTGGGCAAGCGAGGAGAGGTAGCCTATCATCTGGAGCTGCCGATGCACCTCTCCGACGTGCATGACGTGTTTCACGTATCCCAGCTCAAAAAGTGCTTGAGAGTACCGGAAGAACAAGTACCAATGGATGAACTTGAGCTTCAAGAGGATCTGACCTATGTGGAGCACCCTGTCCAAATTTTGGACGTGAAGGAAAGGGTCACGAGGAACAAAGTGATTCGTTGGTGCAAAGTACAAGGGAGACATCACACGGAAGCCGAATCTACATGGGAGCATGAGGAAGACCTCAAGGCAGAATTTCCCCACCTTTTCTCCACTATCGAATCTCGAGGGCGAGATTCAATTTAAGGGGGTAGGTTTGTAACACCGTAAATTTTGATTCCCTGCATACATGCATAATTCACTTAGAGAAGCATTTTAAAAGAAATGGAAACAGAGAAAGAATAAAAAAGAAAGCCAAAAGGAGCAATTCTAGTTCGCTGAGGAGCGCTATAGTTACTTCTCGCAGCCCGCTAGCCACGTGGCGCCTTCAAAGCTCATCCCTGCGGAGGGGGAGAGGTCCGCCACTATCTGGCTATGTGGCAAGCTCGGAGCTCGTCTCTGCGAAAGGGGCGAGGTCCGACCCCGTGGGACACGTGTCATCCTCGGAGCTAGTCACTGTGGAGAAGCGAGGCCATGAACCGTGGGACACGTGTCGCTCTCGGAGCTCGCCTTCGAGAGGTCCGGCCCTGTTGGACACGTGTCACCCTCGGAGCTCACCTTCGAGAGGTCCGACACTACTGGACATGTGTCATCCTCGGAGCTCACCTCCGAGGAGAAGACACTGCAGGACACGTGTTAGCCTCGGAGCTTGCCTCCGAGAGGTCCCACCCTGTTTGACATGTTTCATTCTTGGAGCACACCTCCAAGAAGAAGGGAGGCCCGAGGCTGTTGGACACGTGTCGACCTCGGAGCTCATCTCTGAGCAGAAAGGAAGTCTGGCACTGACACGTGGCACTCTTGGAGCCCACCTATGAAGAGAGGGGAGGTCCGGCACTGACACGTGGCGTACGCGGAGCTTGTCTCTGGAGAGAGGGGAGGTCCCGACCCACCAGACACGTGGCGCACGCGGAGCTCGCCTCTGAGGGAGAGGGAGGTCCCGCCCGCTAGATGCGTGGCGCACGCAGAGCTCGCCTCTGAGGAAGAGGGAGGTCTCCCCGCTAGACACGTGGCGCAACCGGAGCTCGTCCCTGAGGAAGGAGGGAAGCTAGTCCCCCGATGGACACGTGGAGCATCCGGAGCTTATCCCTGCAGGAGGACGAGATCCTTAAGCAGTTTTTCCCTGTACGCGAGTCCACGGTACAGAGGAAACCGACACAATTTCTTCTACAATTGATACTGCACCAAATCTATTGAAGATATGTTGTTAAGACCCAAAAACAAATCAAATAGGACTCTTATTTGAAATCCAATCGGAGAAGGACTCTTCTTTTTCCGGTTATAAATAGAACCGAAACACCCCCTTGATTGTAACATCTTCCCAAGCCGACAACTTAGAGACCCTAGCCCCAACTCGCTGAGCTAACCACTTTTGCCGGAGAGCCGCCGAAGAGCCCCGACACAATCACCGTCGCCGAAGGAGAGCCGACGATCTGTTTTGCTGCCATTACTAGGAGGAAGGACCGAAGGAAGTAAGGTAGGTCTCCATTACCACGTTACGAGATCTGGGCAAGCTTGGTTCGTGGAAGTGGTAGAATGAGATGGTGGTTACTTGCCGTAGATCTAAGGACCGGTTCATGCCAGCACATGCCAGGAATGCAGTGCCACCACAAGGCAGAATATGGGTGCGGCTTAGCTGACTAATTAGGTAAGTTGCTAGATTGTTATGGACCGTGGAAAGCGCGGGGAATGGGAGTCGATAGAGGACTTCCCTGGGAACTGCATGGCACAAGAGGGGGCCCGTAGGTGGGAGAATGGTGATTGTAGCCTGCTGGTGAAACCTTAGTGAGTCCATACATCTAGTAACCCCTTTGTAAAGGCTATTTTGTGATCTCTTGACCATACACCGACGGTTGTGTACTGGTATAATGGAGGTTCTGCAGTCGCCGATGGGTGACGAAATCACAAACTTGTGGGTAAAGTGGTGCAAACTCTGCAGGGTATAATACTATCATGATAGCCGTGCTTACGGTCACAAGCGCTTGGCCAACTCACATGATTAGATGCGATGGTTATTGGGATGGTATTTGGTATGGTTATTGGTTTGGTTTGGATTGGTCATTGAGATTTGGTTTCGGGACTGTTGAGTCCTGGTAATGAGATTGGTTTCGTGACTGTTAAGTCATGGCAATGAGTTTTGGTCTCGGTTATGAGATGGAATTGAATATGAGATGAGATGGTCATGAATATGAGATGGTATTCATGAGCATGAGAAAAAGTTGAGAAAGATAAATGTTCGAATGAGATATGGAAAGTGGTGAATCATGATGCAGGTATGTTGATGTTTTAAACTGGATTTATGATGGGATTAAATTCATTTAAAGCTAGTTGCTGTTTTTATCATGTTTTATGAAATAAACTTTGCTTTCTGCAATGAGGTTTTTTATACCTACCTTGTTGAAAGCTGCATGTCATACTTCCTGCACTTGCTGAGTACGACATGTACTCACCCTTGCATTATCATACATCATCAGCTACAGGAGGGGAGTACTTAGAAGATAATGTGGAGTACTAGGCGTGTGATCTACCGTCAACTTGCCTGTGGAGTAGGAGATGAAGCCGCTGCCGCTGTTTAGTTTGCTTCCGCTATAGTTTAGAAGACTTCCGCGGCTAAGAATAAATTAGAGACTTCCGCTGCTAGAATGAGATAGAGATTCATGAGACATTGTAATAAAACCCTATTATTCGTGGTTATATTCTGAATTCAGTTTGTGGATTACATGTGTATGTGTGATGAACATCCTGGGCACACATATGCATCAGCTCGGTTCCGAGGTTTTCTTAACCTGGGCGTCACACCTACTTTGCTACAACCCTTGCATGAAACACATCCCCTTGAGTAGTGTTAGCGTTTGCTGAGTACCTTCCGTACTCACTCTTGCTTTCTTCGTGACCCTCAGAAGCAGAAGAGGGCAGGGAGATAGAAGATGAAGCGCAATACAATGACGAGTTGGCCTAGTCCTACGCCCAAGGCTGCCTGAGGAGAATGGGGGCCACTTAACCCGCTGCTTTTCACTAGTTTTCTATTCTCTTGAGGCCCTGCGAGGCCGATGGATTGTAACCTAAGACATGGTTGTAAGACCTTAAGGGTCGTGTTGAGACTAAATTAACGTATGGTATTCGATCTATTCTGTTGTGCGTACCAACTACTGATCCAGGGATTGGTACGGGATGCACAAGTGTGCCCTGAGAAAGATGAGTCCTGACACGTGCTCTTGGTGGCATTCGCATGCCAAACCTGAGATATTCTGCCACCGCAGTCACCCAGCCCACGCCACCTCCTACCTCAGTGAGGGCGGCCCTGTGTGATCCAGAGTGGCAGGAAGCCATGGAGGAAGAGTTCCATGCACTTCGTGCAGACTTAGGCTCTCGTTCCACGACCCAGAGGTGTCAACATCATCACTAGGAAATGGTCGTTCAAGAACAAGATCAACTCTGAAGGGAGCCTTGCACGGCGCAAGGCGCGTTGGGTTGTTCGTGGTTTTCATCAACTTCAGGGGATTGATGTTGATCAAACCTTCTCCCCTGTGTTAAACCAGCTACGATCCGGACGGTCCTCCATCTTACGGCATCAAGAAATTGGTCCGTCCATCAACTTGACGTCAATAATGCATTCTTTCACGGAGAAATCTCGAAACAAGTTTATTGCACTCAACTTTCATCGACAAGGGACATCCAGATTATGTCTGTCGTCTATCCAAAGCTCTCTACGGGCTTAAGCAGGCGCCTCGGGTGTGGTTTCAAACATTTGCACATGAGTTGCACCAGCTCGGCTTCAAAGCTGCAGGCCTTGACACATCACTGTTTGTCTATAAGGATGGTCATGCAATGTCCTATCTACTTCTCTATGTGGATGACATTGTCCTCGCAGCGTCTTCTACTTCATTGCTTCACCACATCGTGCAACAACTCAATTTCAAATTCATGATAAAAGATCTCGGAGCACTGCACTATTTCTTGGGTATTCAAGTGCACCACTCCACCAAAGGCTTCTTCCTCAACCAATCTTCATACGCTGAAGATATTCTACACTGTGCGGGCATGTCCAACTGCAAGCCCTCACATGCCGATGGACACCAAACCGATGACTTCTGCTGCTGACGGCACACTTGTCTCCAGTGCGCCTTTCTATCGCAGCATCGCTGGCGCTCTCCAATATCTGACCCTCATCCAGCCAGACATAGCATATGCCGTCAACGAAGTCTGTCATCATATGCACGCAATGTAGGATGTTTATTGGACCCTTGTCAAAAGGATTCTGCGCTACATCAAAGGTACTCCCACACATGGTCTTCAGCTACATTCTTCACTCAGCACCTCCCTGCCTACTCTAACACGGACTGGACTGGCTGTCCTGACACTTGATGATCCACGTCGGGCTACTGCATCTATCTTGGACTCCCTTATATCGTGATCCTCCAAACGATAAATGACGGTGTCACGGTCCAGTGCAGAAGCCGAGTACAGGGCCGTCGCTAACACCACTGCTGAGTGTTGTTGGCTGCGACAATTGCTGCAGGACTTACATGTACAAGTCAACAATGTAACGATCATGTACTGTGACAACATTTCAGCAGTGTACCTCACGAAGAATCCATTGAACCATCGTCGTACCAAGCACATCGAGCTCGACATCCATTTATCAGAGAAAAAATGACGCTCGGCGAACTGCGTGTTATGCATGTTCCCACTAACATGCAATTCGCAGACATCATGACAAAACTCTTGCCGTCATCTATATTTACAGACTTCAGAAAGAGTTTATGTATCACATGTAATGGAACATAAACTGAGGGGGTGTAGGAAATCTGTTACGAGTCATGCGCTCACATGCGATCGCTGGATAAGCACGCCGCGCATGTCTCCGACTCCAACACTGGCGCCCGTAGAAGTAGGATCGTCACCGGTTCCTAGTCTGTAAAAATATCTCGGATCAATTAATGGTAAGACGACGATTCTTACTTAAGAATTCCAGTAAACTGTATCATTAAAAACACTGGCGTCCATTTTATAAAAATTCTAGGGATCTTTCTTTGGGTGTAGCAATTGCGCTGTGAGCTAGACAAGCTTGAAATTGTCTTGGATGCTTCTCCCTTTAATGAAAGCACTTTAGTTAGGCTCAACCATACTGTCCAACCCGGGAGCCAACCTTATTGTTGTTCCTTTTGAGAAGAGCTTGTTGAGACTATGTATACATCAGACTTACGGGTCAGAAGTCTTGCACAAATATATGACAATTTTTCTTGACTAACAGTGTGACTAAGAGCATTGCTGATGAGGTGCAGACCACGACCATCTAGGGAGTACAAGCAAAAGATGCCTTCTATAATATTTTTTTTTTATGATTGCCCAGGGGCCACACAGAGCAGATCTGCCCAGCAACATGGTATCACAAAGATTGTTTCATGATCCACGACCACGAGAATTCCATGGTACCGTGGTGTATCTCTGGCAGGCAAGCCACAACTACTAAAGAAGGCGTTGTAGCCCGTGCGTGAGCACTTGCATGTTTGATTTGCCCGAGGCTTCTGAATCCTATTCATGCATCACAACTGATAGATGATGCAGCTGCCATGCGTAATGTTAACCTTTATCTCTGGGCGCCAATTGCCTTCTTGTCATCTTTTCACCTCGTAGTTTAAGGAGACATCCAAGTACATAATTTTGAAGATTAGGTACATAAAAGAAAGAATATAGACATGCAGTAGAGTTACTAAGTGTAAATGGGAATAAAGGCAACGCGCGATGTGCAGATGGTGACAGAGCATCAACGACGAGGCAGGTTGTGGGGTTGGCCAGCCTATTGGGTACTCGGGTCCATGCCGTAAAAGGCCTAGATAAATTAAAACACATGCAGCCACCCCTCACCGAGTAAGCTAGTTCAGCAAAGCGAACCGTAGCAACGCATGCATGTCTCCTACCTTATGCCGGTCGGCCTGTGTTATGGCTCTGCGCTTTCTTATCACGTGGGTTGGTGTTCCGGCTCTTTCGTGCGGACGCTAGAAGCCTGACTCGCGGTCTTTCGTTTTTAGGAAAGTTTCATCTTTTTTTAAAAAAAAAACTTTTCATAAACTTTCTGTCAAAACTTTTATAGATATTTTATTCAAAACTTATCGTAAATTTTTATCAAACCTTTATAAAAAATTTCAATGAAACTGTAAGAAGAAACCTCTAATCAAACTTTTACTAGCACCAACGCACCTATTGTTAGAGCCCATACCCACGTGACCTATTGCTGCAGTAGATGGACTGCCGCAGTGAGAGTAGGCCTGATAACGGGTCTAAAAATAAACTAATGATGAAGATCGGATCAAATTTATACTATTTTTTATTTAAACATTTAATAAAGAAACAAATAAACTATGAAAGGTCACATGTGCCGGAGTCCTTTACCAGCCCTTAGTGAGAGCAAAGTTGAGGCTGGGCTTAGAATAGGAGTTCCGCTCTTCCGCCAGTGTCCGAACCTGCATTCTGTAAAAGGTTAGGACAGTTTGGTTGGGTGCTAAAATTAAGCTACGTTCTAGCAAATTAAGTAAGCCTGCCGTTTGGACATTGGATTGCCATCACGGCATCGTAGGACCTGCCAAAAGTTTGGCGAAATTATGTGACAACCATTGTTTCTAGCCTAACATGAGCGAGGTTATCTCAAAGTATCAGGTGATCGAGCAGGTATGCACGCACCCGGACAGCATGTGTCGTGCCTTTTCTACGAAACCAAACATCCATATAAGCAGGCTGCGTTGTCGATGACTCCCCACATTGCGAGCAGGTCACTCATTTTGATTTTTTTAAAAGGCCCACATATATACGAGATGGAAAAAATTTAAAACTTATATAGGTAACATTGTTATGTTTTGATAAATATATAATTAATTCATATGCACATATTATTCAGATTTTCACATCTTCTAAAAAAGTGCATCTTCCACTGAAAGTTGGTTTCTATAAACATATTGTCTTATTTATACATGTATGAATTTTGTTAATTTTTTTAAAGCATTCCAAAATATAAAAAATCAAATTATCCATCATTCTAATGAAATGCTCATATACATATGAGGCATTTTTCAAATTTTTAACACACATTGATTCAAAATATTTTGTAAAAATCTAAAAAAATCGTAGAGGTTGGTATGATGACTAAATAGTCCCATAGAAAAATTCACTTGCAAAATCATTGTATTATGCAAGATACGAAAATGATCAATAACCTATTTATTTGTTTTTTATGTTCTGACCAATTTTAAAGGTTTTTCCAAGTGAAATTTAATGGGGACCTATAATACTAAATCATATTACAAGAATTTGGATATTGGGCTTTTACAAGCCCCCTCATTTTGATCAAAAATATTAATTAATTCTAAACTTAGTAAACTTTTTCATAAACAGTTTTAAATTACAAACCTCCTGCGCTATTACATCTTCGCGGACGGCGTTTAATACATCTTCGAGGAGGAGGAGGTCGCACGTCTTTGCACCACCAGCCGCAATTATGTTCTCCGAAGCTCTTCCTCCTCGGGCCGCGCGTCTCCCTTTGTAAATAATGGAAGACACGCTTTTACCTGACCCGTCTCTACACCACCGGCCACAATTAAGTTCTCCGCACCTCCTCCTCCTTCTCCTCGGGCCACGCGTCTCCCTTCCATCCAACTCGAGCCGCTCTCTCCTCAAACCCTTAGCGATGGACCAACTCCAGTGCCACCGCCGCCTGCCGTCCACTGTTCACCATTGCCGTCATCGTCGTCGCCGTCACTACTCCCTCCTATTCTACGCTATTTATATTCCACTTTTTATGTAGTTCATGGCTTGGAAATTTGTTATCGACTTGGCTCGTTGCTGACTCAAGGAGGAGTGCTTGGCATGGCACAAGAACCACCCCCATGTATGTACTTATGGCACACCGGTCACATGCTTGTATGTAGCTCTGCAATGGACTGATGAACTTAAACTTTGTAGTTTTGCTTTTTCGTCTTGTTTGTTTTTGGTATTTGCAATTTCATGGCTTGTCATTTGCGTCACTTGTTGTCTAATTTCTCTGCGTAGGGTTTCTCTGCGAAGCCTGAGTCGAGAGACTTAATGAAGTGGCAGTGTATTAACCCTGGTAAAGGGGGGTAAGTCATGAAGAATAAGCACAATCCAGTATAACCATCATCCCCTTATTAATGAATTTCCTTTGTAGACTGACTAGGAAGGTGGTTACTACCCACTGACAATATCCTTCACGGAGGACTATCACTTGGTACCTTCAAGATGCGCCTTTCCACCTGGTTTCTTCCACCTTAATGTCCATCTCTCAGGAGCACTCTGCTTTGGGGTTCTTGATCAAGGTATTGTAAGAATTACTGATTTTGCTCAAGTAATTAGTAATTCTTGCCGAACTTATTTGAAGTGGCTTCTTATGTTGCTTAAATTGATATTTTATAGGGGTAGTGTCCTGGTATTAGTGTCAAAATTTTACTACTTTAAGTTTAGCGTCTGCTTCACCAGCTAAATGCACAAGATGTTGAAAATGATTGCTACAGTCTACTTATCAAGGTTAGTGACTTTGTGTTAGTGAGCAATCTAGGTTATATATCATCCATCATTCGACATTTGTTAATTTAAAGAATGTCAATGTTATTTTCAGGATCCAGAGGAATATATGAGACGTGTTTGGAAACAAGCTCGACGGCACAGTTTAGATTGATTTATGGGCGCTTCATAGGAATATAAGTCTGAGATGTATAGTTTAGAGGGCACACAATGTGTATAAACTATGAAATATTCATTGAGTTGCAAATGTTTATCTCTAAATTGCAATGTAATTGCAGTTCTATATGTTCATTGTGGAAACGATGCATATTTATTATCTCCGCATGCGAAGTGGCAGCAGACAAATATACTAGAAAGAACATAATCTATACATTTTTCACAGGCGGTGTTTCAATAAGAGTCACCTGTGAAAATCTGCGCCTGTATAAGTCTGATCAGGCGGTTCTAAATTACAATTTACAAAACGCCAGCACTAATACATCTTTGCAGGTGGTGTTTAACTAAGAGTCGCCTGTAAAAATCTGCGCCCATATAAGGCCGCTCGGTCTCCTCGAAGAAATCCAACCCTGGAGATTTCACTTAGACGCTGTCAGACTGCCAAAATTTTCCTTTGCCGCTAAAGTCCTCGCCGTCATCACCGCCGAGCTTCGTCCTTGCCGCCGAGCTTCATCACCATCGTTGTTGCCATCTATGTACGTCCGCCTATTTCCTCCCTTATCTCCCTCCTCCCTTCTCTGTACCCCGAGTCGCCTCCTTCCCTCCCCCCTCCCCGTGTTGCCTCCTTTTCACCCTCGCCACCGGCAGAGTGTCGTCCTCGCCCTTGCCGTTGCCTTTCTCCTCCGATTTCTGTCCCCCTCCGGCTCCATCGCTGCCGCACCCCCGCGCCTTAATCCTCCCCGCGTCGCCTCCTCCTTCACGGCATCTACCCCCAGCGTGCGCTGCCCCTCCCCACCGTCCCCCACTGTCGGCGCTCTCCCACTGTACCGAGCCCCCCCTTTTGGATTGTTTAGATTGTTTAGATTACTTATTTAGAGCCCTTGATAATTGCTTAGATTAATTGTTTAGATTTTCTTTAAAGGTGGACTAGAGAGCAAATTGTTTAGAGAGCAAATTAATTGTTTACATCAGAAAGCAAAGCAAAATTAGCTCAATTTTTTCTTCTACATTTTCTTTGTGTGTTCATACCGGCACCAATTAGTGGTTTAGTATAGTTGTTGTGTTAAAGGAGATAGTCTTGTTGTGCTAACAAGTAGTCCATGTTGTCTTTTTTATTATTGAGTACTATAAAAGGGATACATATTGTCTTTGTAAATCCACCATGTTCACTCTATTTTATATATTAGGATGTGATTTTACATATTAGGATGTCTTTGTAATCACTGAGTACTATAACAAGAAACCCCTTCTATTGCTTTTCCAGTTCTAACATGGAAAACCCTAAGAAGACTGGTGCTGGTAGTAACAATGAAGTCGATAATATAGAGTTTAGTGACTCCAGCGGTTCAGGCTTGTATCACAGTCCATCGGATCCTTTTCCAAATATAAAAATTAACAAGATTTCAGGGGATCTCGACCCAGAATATGATCCTACCGGCGAGGTATGGATCACGAATATTAACTCCAGCAATTTAAGTGAATGTTGGTTGTCAAGTATATGAAGTCTTATAATTCTTTTATACCAAGCGTAATTGCCAAGACAACGAGGCAACATCGGCTCCTAAAACCGTATAAGGTTCTCCAATGGTTGAATCCTCAAATTCAGTCAAGCAAAAAGGAGGGCAACGAGGTCCCAATAAGGGTCCATTGAATCGCATCATATACATAACAAGTGTCAGTCCAGGTGGGCTTCCCCAAGAACCACTAGATTCATTTACAAAGTACCGAAATGCATGTGGTTGTCTTGTTAGAGAGCCTGTGCCGATCACAACCGAGAATTGGAGAAAATTCCCTGAGGCGGATAAGAATGAGTAGTGGGAGAAGTTAAAGAAACAATTCAGTTTCTCAAAAGGCACAGAAGAAGCTGTAAAGAATGCAACATTGGTCTCTTGCGACAAGAAGTTTTGTCGCGGGAAGAATGAAATGAATGCTTATGTTAAGGACAATAAGGTCCCTAGCCCGAAGATGGGAAAAATCACACAAGCTTAGTGGCAAGAATTTGTTCGTCAAAATACCGCACGTAAGGCTAAAGCCCTAAGTGAATCGAGGTCAGAGCTTACCAAAAGAATAAATACCATCATTGCTTGGAGTCTGCAAGATATGGCCCCAAAGTTGAGAAATGAAATAAAATATTAGAGCACACTGTCAGTAATGGCAATCCTGGCCCGCTACAAAGCTGCGATGAGAGAACTAAGCGGTAGGTCTTAGCTGGGTCAGGTTTGACCAGCGAGGGCAAACTTGAAAAGCCCGACTCTATGAACCAAGTAGAGCAAACAATGAAAGAAGTAATTGAAAAGCAACAGAAGGGTCTTTTCAAGCCGAAGAGGGAGAATGACCAACTTATCGCTATCCTAGGCAACCCTAAACACGGTGGACGGGTTCGAGCAATCTCTTCTCAGATGTCCTGGAGAGATGGTTTCCCAAACGATAAAGAGTTATATAAAAGACGTGACAAGTTCAAGAAGACGATTGAAGATATGATTGATGAAAAGGTCAAGGCATCTGTGAAATAAATAATTGATGACCTTATAGAATCAGGACAATTAACTCCACAAAATAGAGCGATAGTTCCCGTGGCAAAGGAGCATTTGATATCTCCAACTTCCTACCCTAGTTGCGTAGGTTCTGTGCCAAGCTCAGGGTTGAGTCATAATTTCCTTGTCGATGATATTGTTAAGGACACATCTTGTTGTCTTATTGTCCTGATCGGCAGAGCAGGGAACAAAACAAAATAGGTTGCCGAATTGTGTCTTCAACGGCAATTTACTTACGTTGTATTATGTTGTGGTGCGAGTTCTTCAGATCCTTGATAATGATTATGAAGATTATGAAATAGACCACATCACACCTGAGGGGATCACGACTCTGGGGCAGGACGTCAACCAGTTAATCCTTTGGCACCGACCCGATATCGTGTTGGACGTTGAGCCGATGTCTAGCCTCGTCGCATCTCAAAAGACTGCAACCCCGTCTTCTTCGCCAAAAGTTAAGAAAGATCCACTCCCGCTAGGTCCCAGCAAGGATGATAGTAACCTTGCTAGTAAAGATAACCAAGAGCAACCAGTTGAACAACAGCTTGAAGAAGTACAAGATCAAGCTGCTGGTAGTAAAGAGCAATCAGTTGAACAACAGGTTTAACAACAGGCTAATGTCCAACTTCAACGACTACTCCTCGGTCAGTTCCTGTGAAAGTTAGCTCATACAAAAATAAGGAACCTTCTAAAGAAGTATCAAAATATTTAGAAAAAATGAAGAAAAATATTACAAAATCTAATGCATCTCTTGCTTCACATGAGCCAACACTAGAAATTATTGAGGAGTGGGAAGAAGACGGTGTGAAATATACCCGGGAGACGACATTACTTAAACCAGGATTTCTGGTATACAAGATTCAGGACGTTCCTCCTGAATATGAGAATGGGAAGCCGTTCATGACATCGACACAACTTAGCAAACAACATTTCTCACTTAGAAAAATGCACGAGTGGTACATCACTGCCATTTTGAGAACGTACGGTTATTCAATACTTTTAATATACACACATATATATAGGTTGGCAACTCTTATATGACATTTCTTGTATGACAGCGCTTGGCGGTTTTATGGGAAACAACTTGGCGGTCAGAGACCCCCTAATAAGGATGCATTGCAGATATCAACATATTATCCATGTCCCAAGCAGCCTTCTGGGAGCGTCTTATGCGAGTATTATGTATGCGAGCATCTTCGGACCGCCTGCGAATATAGAGTGAATCGTGAGGATGTAAGTTATCTTTAATGTCAATATTTTATTTTCTTACTTTTGAGTTTCATTTTTTCATTATAACTAGCATATTTTAATATTATTATGTTATCATTGTCATCAACACATTCTAAACCTTATTATGTATTTTATTGCAGCACACGAATGTGGACGAAGAATAACCGGTTTCTAGAGATATGTCTGGTGGAGGAGCCAATAAGATTGCGAGTGAACTGTGTCTCTTCATTTATCGCAAAATTTTCCACCGAAAAGGACTATCCTTCGATAAGGCAGGTGTAATAGCTGATATGCCAGAACTTTGCCAGTATAGGCATCGAAAGAGTTTTTAGTGAAATTTGTAAACTACAAATTGAGATGAATTATACTGTACATATGTATATGAGATGACTTTTTAGTGATATTATGCCGATGATGCTTGTCAGAATATATTGTTTCTACTATGTGTGAATGCGCATATGAAATTGACTTGGAAATTAGAAATATAATAACTAACAAGCCGCCTGTGATAATATAATTTCACAACGGCTAATCGTAGGTAAAGAACCGTATGTGATAATATAGTTTCATAGGCGGCTAGTCGTAGGTAAATAACCGCCCGCGATAATGGAGTTACGCTTGCGGATAATCTTTCGTTACAAGCCGCCTGTGATAAAATATTCTTCACATGCGTACAGTCGTAGGTAAAGAACCGCACGCGATAATGGAGTTATCACAGACGGATACTCTTACGTTACAAACCGTCTGTGATAAAGATACTTCACAGGCGGCTAGTCGTAGGTAAAGAACCGCTTGCGATAATAGAGTTATCACAATCAGATACTCTTATGTTACGAACCGCCTGTGATAAAGAGTCTTCACAGGCGGTTCCTAAAGGTTAAGACCGTCTGTAATAATTTTTCATAAGCGGTTTAAGTTTCCGTCTGTGAAAATTGTTGATTATCATAGGCTCTTCGTTTCAGGCGGTTTTAAAAACTGCGTGTGATAATAGTTTAAAGCCGTAGTAGTGTACACCACCGCAACACAACATACTTCTACTTTCAGTTGGCACTACGAGCGTGATTGGTTGTCATGGCCAGGCCGTGCGTGGCCAGCACCTGTATGTGCAGATCGTAGTGTTTGGTTTGCATGTTTCAATCGGGCCAGGCTGGACTGATACGATGATTGGCTGGTTTGATGGTGAGTTGCTCTGCATGGTTGTGTTTTTTTATCGTCTCACTACAGGAATTCTGACGATTTGTGACGGCCAGTGCCGTCGCAAATAAGTGTAAAACCGTCGTAAATAATCAAATTACGACGGCTTATTTATTTGCAACGGTTTCCGGCTGTCGCGTGTTTTCCATCGTAATTAACTTTATTTGCGATGGCTGCCATCGCAAATAAACTTGTTTGCGACGGCTTAGACCGGCCGTCGCAAACAAGAGCCCGGGCCCAGCCGATGGGCCCGACTCGATAATTTGCGACGGCCAGCGGTGACCGTCGCAAGTAAGTACTTAATTTGCGACGGTCGGCGGTGGCTGCCGCAAATTACGTAGGTCAATTTGCGACAGCTGTACACTTATTTGCGACGGTACTTCTGTCGCAAATAAGGTTTTTTATTTTTTTAAAAAAATTGAACATTCTGCCCAGCTCGATGGACAGAAACTCAAGACATAGAAAATAGACATAACAGCAGCAGTAATAATAGACATACAACATCTCCATCGATCACAACACAAAAGTCTCACATCTCATCACAAGAATAGAAAAATAAGGAAGAGAGGCTCTCCGCTAGCGTCCGCTTCCTCCAGAGCTGCCAACATCCTCGCCGCGCATCAATCCAGGCGCCGGTATAGACGGCGACAGAGTTTGAGCCTCCGTCGCCGATCCCTACAACACATAGAAGTTGTTGGATATATTAATTTGTTTAGAACTTCGTTTTTTACTAGAATTAATTAAACAAGCTAGAATTGATCATATTGAACTTAGTTTATTTAATTTGAGTTAGATTTGCTATATGTTTGATTATGTAAGACTAAGTAAGACTACAATATCTAAGTAAGACTACAATTTGTTTGGCATGAAAGTAAGACTACATTTTATGAATTAAGACTAAGTAAGAACGTTTTTGGTTACCTGAACACCCGGAGAAACGTGCACCGGCGGCGGTAGCTCCAGTTCCGGTGGTGGAATCGGCGGTGGCAGTGGAGGAAGCTGGAGGTGCAACCCCTGGACATCGCAGCCTTGAAAGAAACTCTGTGGTTGCAAAAGTTGCAGGTTATTACATATTATTAAGAATGCGCTACATTTAAATTACTTTAGCTTACCGTCATCGTCTGTCGCTGCGTCTCCATCGTCTGTCGCATCTGCTCCATGCAGGCTCGCTGATAGGAGATGGTGGCCTCCATCGCCGCCCTCTGCGCCTCCAGGTCCGACTGAAACTGCTCGCGACTCTCCTGGACCTGACGGGCGAGAGTCTCCACCTGCAAGACACGGTGACTCGGGCCCACCGACGAAGACTGTGTGGAGCTGCCTCTCGCAGGTCTCGCCGCCCTTGAGTCGACAACACCGTCGAATATGGCGAGCCTATAAAAACAGAATCAGTAATATGTAATTGAAATATCTTTAATATTTTGAATTGAAAATGATAAAATGACTTATAAACTCACCTTCCGTGAGCTTTTCCACCTCCGGTTGCATACGCGACTTGAGGATCGATTGGTTCATGTTCCCAATCAAAATCTGCGCCGTGTATCCTCCTAGCCTCCTCCCCGTACCTAGCTTGAAAAACAAGAAAATCTTGTAAGTTCATTAATCCATATAGTTATATTTACTATGAATGATTTATATACTTACCAACCGCTCGCCTGCGGCCTGACTGCACCCCTGGGGCTGAGAAGGTCCCTGTGACCTCTCTTCCAGATCCCAGCAGGAGTCGGCAGCACCCCCGTCTCGCGCTCTTGTCAATACGTGTTAGTACGAACAATATATTATCAATACATAAACATAAGTTAGATACACTTACCATGTGTTTAGCTAAACGCAAGTGGTTATCTTGACCGTGTTTGTGCTTCCCCTCGACCCCTCTGCACCCTCGAGCCCTCTGGGACTTAGCCTTGAACTCATCGCTAGCCCAGTATCGACAAAGGGCCCGATATGCATCGGACCGACCCTGCAACCAGCTCACGTGGCCCTGCACATAGTTGTAGGTTGTTAAAAATATCATTGATATATTTGCTCCATGCTCAGAAAAAATATTTACTACACCCCACGTACCTGCGCGTACTCTTCCTCCATCAGGTGCCTCTCGCTCTCCTGCCGGAAGTGTAGCACGTGGTGCTGGTTTGCCTTCAAGTGCTCGTTGATAACTTGAATACGAGCGACAAAGCTTGCCGAACCGCCTTCGCAGTATTGACGTGAAACACTTTCCTTGCATCCTCCAACATGCGAGGGTCGTCCGGGTCCTTTAACATATACCTTTCCTGTGATAAATATTGAAAGAGATGTACATTAAAAGAGTTTCAGAGTTAAAACTTAGGAACTTTATTTAACATACTTACCATAAAATCAGCCCATACGGCCTCCTGAACGTTGCCGTGCTCCTGGTGATGGGCGCGTGCGTAATCCTCCCAAGAAGTAGCAGGAACCCCGTCGATGACCCAGGTATAGTGCAGACGCACTAAGGACCCGAGGACACCGTTCACCGGTCTGTGGTGTCTCTCACCAATGAAAGATGCGTCGTACCAAGCGCTGCAAGAGATTTATTAATTCATTACTTTAGTAACAAAAAGAAACCAGAATTTAACACTACAATTTTATTACCTGTCTTCGACCGGGATGAAATTAACTAGGGACGACCGGCCCGCCGCGCCGCCTTTTGCCGCAAATCAAATTAATTACCAACTTAAACTATAAACACCCTAGTTAATTGTCAACTTAAACTACAACTACAAAACTATAAACTAACTACAAAAAAACAATTTAATTGCCAAATTAATTACAAATTACTCTAAAATAATATTCAATTAACTCTACTCTAACTAAATCTAACTAACAACAAGAAAAAAATTAAAAAATGCATGAACATAGGTTACAGAGAGGCGTCGGGCGCCGAAGGCGGGAGGCGGGGGCGGCCAGGCGCCGGAGCCAAGAGGCAGGGGGCGGCCGGGCACCGGAGTAGGGAGGCGGCGGGTGGCCGGGCGCCGGAGCCAGAGCAGGGAGGCGGAGGTTGGGCCGGTGGCCGGGCGCCGGGCCGGAGCCAGGAGCCGGAGCTGGGGCCGGTGGCGGCGGAGCTAGGGCCGGAGCCGGGCGCCGGATCTGGGGCCGGTGGCAGCGCGGGAGGCGGCGGCGTGGCGCGGGAGGCGGCTATGGTGCGGCAGCAGCGACAATTGTGTGAACCGGGAGGTGCCCGGTCGACTATATCGGGGTCATTTGCGACGGATTCCTTATATGCGACGGCATTTCCATCGACCGTTGCAAACAAGCATTTAACTACGACGGTTGCTTAATTTGCATCGTCCACAGTTCTGGCCGTCGCAACTTTAATGCTATTTGCGACGGCCAGAGGTTCGGCCCTCGCAAATTAATGCTATTTGCGACGGCTACAGTCGTAGCTGTCGCAAATAGAATACTATTTGCGATGGCTCCTTTATTTATGATGGCCTAGTGTTAGTCGTCGCAATTTATATTATTTGCAACGGCGTCCCATCGCAAATAATTCTAGCCGTCGCAAATGATCGGGTTTCCTGTAGTGTCTGCAGTCGAATCCACCCAGGTGGGCCTCAACTGCATTAGACTGGCCTAGTTCGCGAGCGAACTCCACCTCCCGCGTTCTTCTGAGGCCAGGTTGCATTTTAACATGATTTTTAATCATTTAATATTAATACCCTGCCAAATTTATTTTGCTAAAATAGCCACTTATCATCCACGCCTTGGATGATTTGTCCGTGTGGACAAGTAATCATCCACGCTGTAGACGATTTATGCACGTGGGCAAGTAATCGTCCACGCTGTAGACGATTTATCTACGTGGGCAAGTAATCGTCCACGACGTGGATGATTTATCCAAAGGTGGCGGCCACGTCAGCCTGTCCTGCACACCGTGGACGACTTGATTCTAGTCGTCTGCGGTAGGAATTTCACATTTTTTACACTATTGTATTCAGTTTTTGATAGTGCTTTAAAAATACTTAGAGACATATTTGGTAAGTGTTGTTATGAAAGTAAATATAGTATACATTGTTATGATTTCATGCAATGAGTTACATAAACTTATGTATATGAAATGAATTGTTATGTAGATTTGAACCATGCATTGTATTCAGTTTTATTTTTTTTTGCCTGCATTGTATTCATTTTTCAACTGTGGTTTAAAAGTACTTAGAAATATTTTGAGATATGTTGTTATGGAAGTAAATGTAGTATATATCGTTATAATTTCATGCAATTTGTTACACTAACTTTTTGTATATGGAATGAATTGTTATATACTTTTGAAATATGCATTACGGTCGCGGTACCATAATTACATAAACACATGCACTTAATTAAAAAACTCTACAATTGCATACATGCTTGGTGAATGTACCAAAAATGTGATAACACAAAATATCTCAGCATGCCAGGTTATCTTCAAAGCCTCCTTCAAGAAGTATTGTGCGACATATATGCTTGGAGATAATTCGCTCCGACTGTATGCAACAATGACATGAGAACAAGGCCTATGGAGGAGTTTTTCTTCATACATGTACATATGGACGAGTTCTCACAAAGAATGCACTTGTGCACCGTCCGTTCATGTGTGCCAGAACGTCTTCTTTTGTCCCTGCAAGTGATCTTGAACCTGTTCTACGAAGTCCTTGTTTGTTTCACACTATGTAAATGAGCCTTCTTAATCTTCTCGTCTAAGTAGTCAGAAATGAATTTTGAGAAAACCAAATTGGAATCAGCCGTAAGTAGACATGCTTTTACAAAAAGATAACGAAAGTTCTTTATTGTTTCATTCAAGATTTCTTCAATAATATCAACCAGTGGTAAAACTCTTGACCCACGTAGAATGAAGTTGTACACCTAGAGCAAAATAGTATTAATTTAAACTATTAACACTACAGCAATACGACTCGCTTACGACGGCTAAAACCGTCGTAAGTAAGGTCTAAACCATCATAATTAGCTTAATTATGATGGTTTAATCCTAATTACGATGGTTTTTAACTGTTGTCAGGATTTGGTCGTAAGTTAACTTACGACGACCGCCGTCGTAAGTTAGGCAACTTACGACGATGTTTTGCAACTTACGACGGTGGCCCTTAGCCGTCGTATGTAAGTGTCTAGGCCACGTGGTGGGCTGGGCCATACCACTTACGACGGCCTGAAACCCGACCGATCGTAAGTAACTTGGTCTTACTTACGATGGCTACAGCAACCGTCGTAAGTAACATGGGCTAACTTACAACGACCTGTATACAGGTCGTCGTAAGTTATGGTTTTATTTTTTCAAAAAAAAACTGAAACTAGCTTCCCTGGCACAGTTGCCAGCCGAGACAAATGAAACAGGCCTTCACACATACAAAATAATACAATACACAGATTCGACGGTTCATTCATAAAGTCCAAGAAAATCTAAAAAGCACTCGGCTACACACTCCCCTCACGACTACCTCCGGAGCCGTGAACGTCGTCTTCGCGTGTCCCTCCCTGTGCCGGTAGCTGCGGAGATGGAGTCTGCGCCTCCGTCGGTGAACCCTAGAAAGTAAATAAAAGTTATATATGTCTCATTCTCTCTCCCTCATTATCTATCTCTTTCACTCTCTCTCTTGCTCTCTTTGTCTCTCTCCCCATCCCCCTCTCCCTTCTCTCTCTCTCGCTCATTGTTCCTCTCCCCACCCCCCTCTCACTTCTCTCTCTCTCGCTCTCATTGTCCATCTCCCAATCCCCTCTCCCTTCTCTCTCTCTCTCTCGCTCTTGTTGTCCCTCTCCCCATCCTCGTCTTACTTCTCTCTCTCTCTCTCTCTCTCTCTCTCGTTGTCCCTCTCCTCATCCCCCTCTCCCTTCCCTCTCTCTCTCTCTCTCTCTCGTTGTCCCTCTCCCCATCCCCTTCTCCCGTCTCTCTCTCTCGCTCTCATTGTCCCTTTCCCCATCCCCCTCTCACTTCTCTCTCCCTCTCTCTCTCGCTTTTGTTGTCCCTCTCCCCATCCACCTCTCCCTTCTCTCTCTCTCTCGCTCTCGTTGTCCCCCTCCCAATCCCCTCACCCTCTCTCTCTCGCTCTCGTTGTCCCTCTCCCCATCCCCCTCTCCCTTCTCTCTCTCTCGCTCTCATTGTCCCTCTCCCTTCTCTCTCTCTCGCTCTTGTTGTCCCTCTCTCCATCCCCCTCTCTCTTCTCTCTCTCGCTCTCGTTGTCCCTCTCCCCATCCCTCTCTCCCTTCTCTTTCTCTCGCTCTCATTGTCCATCTCCCCATCCCCCTCTCCTCTCTCTCTCTCTCTCTCTCTCTCGCCATTTGTACCTGTGCTGGGAGCAGCTGTGACAAGGGCGCCTGTGGCGGCTGCGACCACGAAGGAACCAGGAGCTCCTGGCCACTCTGTCGAGCTAAAGTCTGTCATTGCAACATATTAGAACACATGTATATTACTGAAAATGCTAAAAATTAAAATACAGTAATTTAAATTACTTACCTCCATGGCACGGAACTCCAAGTCCCTCCGCGACAGACGACCACTCGACGGCCCAACGGATGAAGCCTCTGTCGATGGAGTGCCTCTCGTATGCCGCGCCGCTCTCGAGTCGACAGCTCCATGGAAAATGGCAAACCTATGAAACATAGAAAAATAATAAGTAGAAGAAGGAAGTTTTAAAAAAAATGAAATAGTTGACCAACTCACCGTCCATGGACCTTCCCGTTGCCGCTTGCGTACACAACTCTTGGCTCGATTGGCGCATTTTCCCAATCATAGCCTTCACCGTGTATCTTCTTCACCTCTTGCTCGTACTTTTTCTAAAATATAAAGAAATGGTGCAAGTGTGTCAATACTAGTATTACTTATAATTAAATTGATGAATTTTGAAAACTTACCAGTCGGTCGGCCGCGACCTGACTACACTACCCAGGCTGGGAAGGGTCACTTACCCTGTGACCTCTCTTCCAAACCTCTGTCGATGTCGGCTCGTGACCGGTTTCTTGCTCCTGTAGATACTTGTTAGTTTAATTAATATATTATCAACACATGAACAAACATTAAAATATACTTACCATGCATTTAGCCATACGCACGTAGCCATCACCGCCGTAGTTGTGCTGGCCATCTGTTCCTTTGCAGGCTCGAGCCCTCTTGGACTTACTGATGAAGTTCTGGCTAGCCCAGTACCGACAAAGAGCCCGGTACACATCGGGCTGGCTCTCTAACCAGCTAATACTAACCTGCACATATTTGGTATTTCATCAACTACTGTTAACATAAGTAATTATTGGAATTACTTAAAAATAATAACTTACCTCCGCGTACTGATCCTCGGTCAAGTACGTGTCGGAGTCTTTCCTAAACGGACCCCCTCCCTGCTGCTGCTAATGCCGCTTGTTGTACTCGTTGATCGCCTGGATGCGGGCGTACGACAACGCCAGCACCACGAGCTTCCGAGCATTGTTGTGAAACACGGCAGTCGCATGCTCCATCATGCTCTCGCTCGAGTCCTCTAGCTTGTACCACAGCTTTAAGAAAACAAAAATTTGATTAATCTGCATTAACAATTTAATTGAGTGTTAAAAATGCAAACATTTAAACTTACCGTCAAATCGTTCCACACGGCCCCCTGAAGGGTGTCGTGGACCTCATGAGGGACACGAGCGTAGTCGTCCCACGACAAAGCACGGACACCGTCGATGACACCGGGATAGTGCAACCGCACTAAAGCCCCGATGACACCGTTAACCTGCCTGTGGTGTCCCTGTCCCACCAACGAACAGTCGTGCTAAGATCTGCAAAATTTGTTAACTTATTATGTATTGGCACACAACATCCAATATTTAATAGTATACAATTTATTTACCTGTCTCCCAGTGAACGAATGGTGATCCACTCATGAGGAACAGGAGGAGGAGGAGCAGTAAAGTGGGTCCTCCTCTTGTGTCGCCTCATCGGCGGCACCACGTCTGGTGACCCGGACGGCTGGTCACCACTGGAGCCCGAAGGATCCACGCTCGCCGGCTCCGAGGGCTGCATAGATGGCTCCGAGGGCTGCGTAGCCGGCTCCGAGGGCTGGGTAGCCCCAACCTCCGGCTCCGACTCACAAGACTCTAAGTCGGACTGCAAAGATAAATGATTTATAAGAAAAAAATATTTGATAAATACAATTTCAAATAACGTGATTGGCAAATGAAATTTACCTCCGTGCGCTGCAAGGCCAAAACTCGGTCCGGAAAGTCCGGAAATTGCCTCATCAGCTGAGAGTGTCTGCTCGCACCTGACGAGGTACCCGAGAAGACCAAGTCCCGGGGCTGGGTGAGGAACCCTCTAACCCCCTTCCCCTTTCCACTTGACGATGAAATCCTAATGCAACGAGTAATTGATAAATATACTAAGATAATATACAAAATTCATGATATGTTAGTGAAGAAAACATTAGTTCATCAATTTCAAAATTCATCAACGTCACGATCATGTACCCTACTCTGTAAACCAGACCATCAATCTTCTTTTCTAAGAGTCTGGACTAGATTTTGTTTTCGTTTTCGTTTCCGCATATCATAAGTCTCGACATCTTGAGCGTATCCAACCAAGTCATCCAGTCTGACACCAGGCTCGAAGATGAACAACTCTGGCAACTCTTCTTCTTGGTAAACCTCATCAACTTCATTAGTATCATGGTATCCATCATCTCCTGAAGTGTATAACCGCTCACGAGGATTCACCTTATGTACCACCCACCAAGCATCGAGTTTTTTGCATGGATAAGGTAGGTAATACACTTGCTCCACTTGGTGTGCAAGAACAAATGAATCGTATCCTCGTAGTCGTTCCTTGTTTTTGACTTCCACCATGCCAAATTGGTTTTATCGAATTCCATGATTGTTATCGAACCAATCACAGTCAAAGAATACTGCCCAAAGATCCTTATTACCGACGAAAGCAAATTCAAGAATTTTTTTAATGATTCCATAGTAATTAGTTTCACGTCCTTGAGAGTCAATTGCCCTCGTCATAACTCCGGTATTTGACGTTGCCGCAAGTGGACGATAAGATTCACAACTCTTCATGGACGTTGGCATCTTTCATGCACTATCGAAAATATGAAGTTATAAGAAAACTTTGTAAATACTAGTAAGTTATAAGAAAAAGTTGTAAGTACTCGTTAGTCATAAGAAAATGTTACATGATCACGAAACCAGGATAGGAAGTTCGGTCTTCCGTTTATTCCATCTCGTCGCATCGCTTCTACTTGTTGCTCGTAGGTTGATGTTTATGTGTCCAATTCTATTTGTGAAACTCTCTGTACGAAAAGAAAAATTTTAGAACAGATCTGTTCCATTTATGACGAGTAGCATAAATGTAGGACAAACACTTCCTCAAAATATTTGTAGAGGTAAGCAGCATTCCTTTCTTCTGCGGTAGAGTTGTAGGAATTGCAACTACCAACTGCAGTGCCTCTTGTTGCAAAAATGGAGAGATCGCTACAAGGAGATTGATCATCCATATTGTACCGCATTGCCGAAGTATTAACATTGTGTTCTTATGCAAAGTAAACACTTGAAAAATATCCTACTTCCTTAAGAGTAAATGCTTCGGCGATGCATCCTTCTACCTTTGCCCTGTTACGAATGTGACACCCGGTTCCGAAAATTGAACCAAGTGACTGCATATGTGTGCCCAGGATGTTCATCACACATACACATGTATTCCACAAACTGAATTCAGAATATAACCACGTACGAATAATGTATAAGTACTTTATTACATCGACTCATTGTCTCACTCATGAATGTCTATCTTATTCTTGCAGCGGAAGTCTCTAAACGACAACGGAAAGTGACTAAAACAGCAGGCTCCAACTTCAACTCCACAAGCATGTTGATGGTAGTTCGCATGCCTAGTACTCCACATGTTCCTCAAAGTGCTAATCTCCTGTGGCTGATGTTTATGTGGTAATGCAAGGGTGAGTACATGTCGTACTCAGCGAGTGCGGGAAAAGTATGACATGTAGCTTACAACAAGGTAGGAATAGAAAGGCTCATTGCAGCAAGCAAATTTTATTTCACAAAACATGGTAAAAACAGCAACTATCTCTAGGTGAGTTAAATCCCAATATAACCAAGTAAAACAGCAACATTCCTCCATCATAATTCACCATTTATCAAGTCTCAACCAACCATTAATCTTTCTCAAGTTCATCTCATGCTCATAAATATTCATAACCATGTCATATTCATATAACCTAAACCAAACTCATTTTCATGACCCAAAACAGTCCCAAAACCAATCCAAATGACCGTACCATAACCATACCGAATAACCATCCCATGTTTTCCTCTAATCATGTGAGTTGGCCAGGTGCTTGTGACCGTAAGCACGGCTATCATGATAGTTTTACACTCTGCAGAGGTGGCACCACTTTACCCACAAGTTCGTGATTTCGTCACCCGTCGTCGACTACAGAACCTCCATTGTACCAGTACACAACCGTCGGTGTATGGCCAAGAGATCACAAAATAGCCTTTACAAAGGGGCTACTAGATGTATGGAATCACTGAGGTTTCACCGGCAGGCTCGAATCACCATTCTCCCACCCACGGGCCCCCTCTTGTGCCTTGCAGTTCCCAGGGCAGTCCCTCTCGACTCCCATTCCCCTCGACATCCGCGGTCCATAACAAGCTAGCAACACACCTAATTAGTCAGCTAAGCCGCACCCATATTTGGACTTTTGGTGGCACTGTTTTCCTGGCATGTGCTGGCATCAACTGGTCCTTAGATCTACGGCAAGTAAACCACTATCTCATTCAGCAATATCCATGAACCAAGCTTGCCTAGATCTCCCCCGATTCCATTCTCATTATCATCATCAAGTTCTCATCATCATTATTCATATGAGTGCAGTAGCTAACCATGTTTTAATTCAGCTTCCCGTATTCCGTAGATAAAGCAAAGCAAAAGGAAAAACGACCATACCCAACTCATCAACTTTCCCGGTGACAAGGATGGTTAACAAAACTATTAAACTCCTATAAAAGGGTGTCCCATCAAGTTGACTCAAGCATACGAGTTTTTGCAAACAAAACAGTTTCAAAACATAGGATCAATATGGTCAAGGGGCACTTGCCTTGCTCCCGTGGTTCTTGTTGTTCAAGTGTCTCAAAGTCTTGGTGCTGTAGTTCCTCGTAGATGGCCTCTTGAGCTTGTTCTTCAACTCACGATCACGCACATATAAAATTCACAGCAATCAATCATCATGCACAAACTTTACTCAAGATGCAATGGAGTGGATGGATGCAAATCCTATGGTGCTGTTTGATTAAACCAGTTTGTACGTGTTCTTGCATGTTTTAATGGGCTTTCATGGGGTTTTATGATGAACAAGGGTGCTGCGATCAAGTGTGGATGTGGTGATGATCTTGACTCAATATCTAGATCAATTCCACCGTCAAAAATCAATACCACTGTAAAAAACCGATCAAAACACGGTCTGTCCACACGTAAAAGTTTCTGCCCGAAGGGGGCGAAGAAAACGGATATGTAGAAACAGCGGCGACGTCGTTCGATGGGTAATGGAGACCTACCTCACTTTCTTTTGGTGGTAGGGCCTTCCTTCTAGCAATGGCAGCAGCGGGGAATTTTTCTATGGAGGATTAGGGCAGGACAGATCGTCGGTTCTTTTCTGGCAACGGCGAGGCGTGACGGGGCTCATCGGTGGGTCTTGACGACGGGGCTCAACGGCGGGGCTCGACAGCGGGGCTCGACGGCGAGGCTCGACGACAGGGCTCGTCAGCGGGGCTCGACGGCGGGGCTCACCGGCGACCAAACTCCGGTGAGGGGGGTGCCAACATGCCGAGTTGGGGGCCTGGGGCTCCAAGTTGCCGACTTGGGAGGGGGGAGAGGAGGGGAGGCTGCGGCCAAAAGGGGGGGTTTGGGTTCTATTTATAAGGGGGAAGAGGGAGGAGTACTACTCCAATTGGAACTCAATCCTAACAAACTTATCCCCTTTTGATTTGGTGCGGCAGCAATGGGGATTAAATTCCCCAAATGTGGGGAAAATTCCCCTTTTTGGGGGAATTGAGGAATTTGGAGATTTTGGGGAAATTGGAAATGGCTCATTTCAGCTATCTTTTTCCCATTCCTCACCATTTCTATGTCACTTGCTCTATTTCCACATTCCCCTCTCTATTTCTATGTCCCATTCTCCATTTCTAAATTCACCTCTCCATTTCTATATCCCATTCTCCATTTCTACATTCCCCTCTCCATTTATATGTACCATTCTCCATTTCTACATTGCGATTCTGCATGCCCCATTCTCCATTTCTATATGCCCTTCTCCATTTCTGTTGTCTTTCCTCCATTTCTATGGTTTCTTCCTCCATTTCTATGGTTCTTTTCTCCATTTCTATGGTTCTTTCTCCATTTCTATAGTTCTTTCTCCATTTCTACTTATTTTATAATGCTTCTCTACATGAAAAATGTGTGCAATGCATGGGAATCAATTTGAGGGTGTTACAAACCTACCCCCCTTAAACTGAATCTCGCCCTCGAGATTCGATAGAGTAGAGAATAGATGAGGGAATTCTGCCTTGAGGTCTTCCTCACGCTCCCATGTAGTTTCAGTTTCCGTGTGATGGCTCCATTGTACCTTGTACCAACGGATCACTTTGTTCCTCGTGACCCTCTCCTTCACGTCCAAAAATTTTGATGGGGTGCTCCGCATAGGTCAGATCCTCTTGAAGCTCGAGCTCATCCATAAGTACTTGTCCTTCCGGTACTCTTAAGCACTTCTTGAGTTGGAATACGTGAAACACGTCGTGCACGTCGGAGAGGTGCGTTGGCAGCTCCAGTTGATAGACTACTTCTCCTCGCTTGCCTAAAATCTTTAATGGCCCGATGTAGCGAGCTGCTAATTTGCCCCTTGACGTTGAACCGTCGTTAGCTTCGGATAGGCGGTACCTTAAGATACACGAAGTCTCCTGCTTCGAAGGTCAATTTTCTTCGCCTATTGTCCGCATAACCTTTTTGTCATGACTGAGCAGCCTTCAAATTTTCCCGTATCGTTTGGACATGCTTCTCGGTGTCTTGCAGCACTTCGGGTCCAAACACTTGGCTCTCTCCGGTCACATTCCAGAACAGCGACGTTCTACACCTTCTACCATACAATGCTTCGAAAGGTGACATCTTCAAGCTGGCTTGGTAGCTGTTGTTGTATGAGAATTCAGCGTACGCCAGGCTCCTATCCCAACTACGCCCATGTTTCAAGGTGCAAGCTCTCAACATGTCTTCCAAAATTTGATTTGTCCTCTCAGTTTGCCCATCCGTTTGAGGGTGATAAGCGGAGCTGAAATTCAGTCGTGTACCCATGGCTTCATGCAGCTTCTTCCAGAACCTAGAGATAAATTGAGAACCCCGATCTGAAACTATCCTCTTCGGAACTCCATGGCGACACACGATTTGCTTCATATACAGCTTGGCTAGTTGTGCAATGCTGTACTTGGTTCTAACAGGAAGGAAATGGGCTGTTTCCGTCAATCGGTCCATGATAACCCAAATAGAGTCGTAATCCAACTGAGTACGTGTCAATCCGACTATGAAATCCATGCTGATGTCTTCCCACTTCCACTCGGGTACCTTCAATGGCTGCAACAATCCAGCGGGTCTTTGATGTTCGGCCTTCACTCGTTGGCACGTGTCGCATAAGGCAACATATTCAGCTTTGTCTCTTTTCATACCATCCCACCAATAGCAAGTTTTCAAGTCCTTGTACATCTTTGTACAGCTGGGATGTATGGAATAAGGCGAGCCATGTGCCTCCTTTAATATCGTGTCACGGATGTGCTTCACATTAGGCACACAAATCCTTTTCCCTAACCAAAGCGTACCTTTCTCGTCTTCCTTGAAATCCTTTTCTATGCCTTGTAGGATTCTTTCTTTGATTTTCTTGATTTCCTCATCCGTTGCTTGGCCATCTTGTATCTCTTGTTCCAGCGAGGAGTTCAGTTCTATCACCTCCATCTAGTTCAAGAACCCGAGATGCAATCGTTCAAACTTTTGCGCAGCTCGGGTGGAAGCTCCCGAACCGTGAGTTGGTGTCATGCTCCCTTTCGGCTCAACACATCAGCTACTACATTGGCCTTTCCGGGGTCATAGTTGATTCCAACATCATAATCCTTGATGAGTTCCAACCATCGATGTTGCCTCAAATTCAGATCTGTTTGCGTGAATATATACTTGAGGCTTTTGTGATCCGTATGGATCTCACATCGGTGGCCAAGGATATAATGCCTCCAAATCTTTAAGGCATGTACTACAGCTGCAACTCCGAAGTCATGTGTGGGGTAATTCACCTCATGTTTCTTTAGTTGTCTCGATGCATAGGCTACCACTTGTCCTCCTTGCATGAGCACACATCCAAGCCCTTGTCTTGATACGTCATAATATATGTCAAAACTCTTGCCCACGTCCAGCAATACCAAAACTGGCGCTGTTGTTAATCTCTTCTTTAGCTCTTCAAAGTTGTCTTGACATGCTTGTGTCCACTCAAACACTTTCCCTTTCATCAGCAATTCAGTCATGGGCTTCGCTATTTTGGGGAAATCCTTGATGAACCGGCGGTAGTATCCAGCCATCCCAAGGAAACTCCGAATATCTCTCACATTCTACGGTTGGTTCCACTTCAGAACATCTCCCACTTTTCCGCGATCAACAGATACTCCTCCCTTGGAGATGATGTGGCCTAGGAACGATATCTCCTTTAGCCAAAATTGAGACTTGCTGAACTTAGCATAAAATTGATGCTCTTGCAGTTTCGGCAATGTTAACCTCAAGTGTTCGTCGTGCTCTTCCTTGCTCTTTGAATACACCATGATATCGTCAATGAAAACCACGACTAACTTGTCCAAGTACTCCATGAAGACCTTATTCATGAGGTACCTAAAGTATCCGGGTGCATTCGTTAACCCAAAAGACATAACGGTAATACTTATATGAACTATACCGTGTTTGAAATGCAGTCTTGGGTATGTCGGAGGGCTTAATCTTCAGTTGGAAGTATCCCGACCGAAGATCAATCTTGGAGAAAATCCGGGCACCTTTCATTTGGTCGAATAGGTCCTCTATACGGGGCAGCGGGTATTTATTCTTGATCGTCACCTCGTTGAGAGACCTATAGTCCACACACATCCTTTGGTTCCCATCTTTCTTGTCTACGAAGAGCACGGGGGCTCCCCACGGTGACGAGCTTGGGCGTATAAAACCCTTTTTTTGGCTGCTCCTGAATTTGCTTCTTGAGCTCCACTAACTCATTAGCAGTCATCCTATATGGCCTTTTTGCTATAGGTGCAGTTCCGGGTACTAAATCAATGGCAAATTCAATGTCCCGGTCAGGTGGCATACCTGGAAGTTCTTTCGGAAACACATCTGAATATTCTTGAACCACCGGAATGATTTCCAATGTCGCTTCTTTGATGTGGTTCAACACTGCCTTCTCGGTTGCAGGTTGGGCTGCCTCGAACTCAATACGAGTACCGTGCCCACTCGTCAACTGCACGATCCTCTGAGCACATTGAATCACTCCGTTGTGCTTGCTTAACCAGTCCATTTCAAGTATTATGTCGATCCCTTGAGCATCCAAGACAATAAGGTTTGCAAGAAAGTCTACCCCCTTATTTTAAGGCTTACTTTCGGACATACTATATTTGTAGGAGCTAGAATTCCGATTTGAAAGAAGCAATTTTCCAGCTATAGCATCAAGGTGTATGAACTAAGCAACTTCTTTTATTAATATCAGCCTATATGAGGATGTGAACAAGTGCCAAAGCATCTCACACCTCTCTACTATGTGTGGATGTGGACATTCGCTGAATCATCCCACAACTCACATCAGCACACAAACCAAGCAATCATCACAAAAATTTCAGCACACCACTCTTATTCAAGCTACGACGATCTAAATGTTCCTATTACAGCTTTATTCAATGGAAACCTAAACTTAATCGTGAGAACCGGTGCTGTTCTCGCCGTGTGACGGGGGTGGACCATACATGGGTGCACGCCATGGTGAGTCAGCTGTCCATGTAGGGATGGATGACGCTGGTGCTCCGTTTGTTCCCGTGTTGGCACGAGTCTCCTCTTGTTTCTTCAGCAAATACAGCTTCTTGCGGAGGTAATGGATCCCTTCTTGTGCGCTTGCATAGCGGTTTGCTAACTCCACGAGCAACCTCTGAGACTTGTTAGAAGCTTGTGGGTTGGAAAGAGCTCCTACATGGGGTCCAATGATCTCCCTTGTACCACTCTTCGGATACGGGTGCAACCCAAAAGTAGTGTTCTCAAGCTGCTTACGGAAGGCATAGCACAATCCGGTGAGTGCATCCCATGCAGCATCATCGATAGCTTCTGCCCTTGTAGCTCTCCATGTGGGTGCGAAGTGCCGAGTGACAACCCTAGCGCTAGATAGGATGGTTACTTCAGCCTTCCACTCTTCACGTCCGAGACGAGGGACTTTCTTGAGGAGATACTCCGGGTATAAGCTGCAGCAATCCAGGAATTTTTTGAGCTCTCTGGATATGTGTCCTCCTTCCGTTCTGTCGGACCGAAATTCTTGAACTGAATGGTTGGCCCATTCATCACCTTCATTCTCGGCCTCAGCAAGGGGTGACTCCTCCTCGGGTTCATCTCCTCCCGTCATAGCTTCATGAGGTTCTACGGGGTGTAAGCCCGCGTGAAACTCCTCCTGAGGTGCGTACCAATGCTGCTCTTGTGGATCATCTTCCATGCCGTCTTCGATTGGTTCCACCTCTTCCGGGTCCTCTTCCTCGTGCATAGAGCTATTGACTTCATCTTCATCATGAGGTTCCATCTTCACTTCCTCCCAATATGGTCCATCGGACACCTCAATGGGGTTATGAGGACTCCCATGTGGTGGTGGACGAGTTCTTATGCGTGTTGTGCTCCTAGTCACCGGCATCTATCAATAAGACATGAGAAACTTTATAGAAGGAAGAAAATAACTCCAAAACTTTAGAAGTTATGGAGCAACAAAGCAAAGGTGTTGCTGTCCAAAGGAAGAGAAAAGAGGGGCTGGAAATAGCACTTTGCGGTGGCTGAATTGACAAGTAAAGTGCAGCAGCAAGCAATTTTTGAAAATAGCAGTTTAGAGGGGTGTTCCTATGTGGTTTAGAGTGTCATTTCTACCTAGGCTTGCGTCCTACGGTCAACGTGGCTCTGATAACAATCTGTGACACCCGGTTCCGAACTACCATCAACATGCCTATCGACTCATTGTCTCACTCATGAATGTCTATCATATTCTTGCAGCGAAGTCTCTAAACGACAGCGGAAAGTGACTAAAACAGCAGGCTCCAACTTCAACTCCATAGGCATGTTGACGGTAGTTCGCACGCCTAGTACTCCACATGTTCCTCAAAGTACTCTTCTCCTGTGGCTGATGTTTATGTGGTAATGCAAGGGTGAGTACATGTCGTACTCAGCAAGTGCGGGAAAAGTTTGACATGTAGCTTACAATAAGGTAGGAATAAAAAGGCTCATCGCAGCAAGCAAATTTAATTTCACAAAACATGGTAAAAAAGCAACTATCTCTAGGTGAGTTAAATCCCAATATAACCAAGTAAAATAGCAACATTCCTCCATCATAATTCACCATTTATCAAGTCTCAACCAACCATTAATCTTTCTCAAGTTCATCTGATGCTCATAAATATTCATAACCATCTCATATTCATATAACCGAAACCAAACTCATTTTCATGACCCAAAAAAGTCACAAAACCAATCCCAATGACCGTACCATAACCATATCGAATAACCATCCCAAGTTTTCCCTCTAATCATGTGAGTTGGCCAGGTGCTTGTGACCGGAAGCACGACTATCAAGATAGTTTTACACTCTGCAGAGGTGGCACCACTTTACCCACAAGTTCTTGATTTAGTCACCCATCGGCGACTGCAGAACCTCCATTATACCAGTACACAACCGTCGGTGAATGGCCAAGAGATCACAAAATAGCCTTTACGAAGGGGCTACTAGATGTATGGACTCACTGAGGTTTCACCGGCAGGCTCGAATCACCATTCTCCCACCCACGGGCCCCCTCTTGTGCCATGCAGTTCCCAGGGCAGTCCCTTTCGACTCCCATTCCCCGCGCCATCCACGGTCCATAACAAGCTAGCAACACACCTAATTAGTCAGCTAAGCCGCACCCATATTTGGCCTTGTGGTGGCACTGTTTTCCTAGCATGTGCTGGCATGAACCGGTCCTTAGATCTACGGCAAGTAAACCACCATCTCATTCAGCACCACCCACGAACCAAGCTTACCTAGATCTCCCCCGATTCCATGCTCATTATCATCATCAAGTTCTCATCATCATTATTCATATGAGTGCAGTAGCTAACCATGTTTTAATTCAGCTTCTCGTATCCCGTAGATTAAGCGAAGCAAAAATGAAAAACGGCCATACCCGACTCATCAACTTTTCCGGTGACAAGGATGGTTAACAAAACTAGTAAACTATTATAAAAGGGTGTCCCATCAAGTTGACTCAAGCATACGAGTTTTTGCAAAAAAAAACAGTTTCAAAACATGGGATCAATATGGTCAAGGGGCACTTGCCTTGCTCCCGTGGTTCTTGTTGTTCAAGCGTCTCGAAGTCTTGGTACTGTAGTTCCTCGTAGATGGCCACTTGAGCTTGTTCTTCTACTCACGATCACGCACATACAAAATCCACAGCAATCAATCATCATGCACAAACTTTACTCAAGATGCAATGGAGTAGATGGATGCAAATCCCATGGTGATGTTTGATTAAACCAGTTTGTACGTGTTTTTGCATGTTTTAATGGGCTTTTATGGGGTTTTATGATGAACAAGGGTGCTGGGATGAAGTGTGGACGTGGTTATGATCTTGACTCAAGATCTAGATCAATTTTACTGTCAAAAACCAATCAAAACACGGTCTGTCCACACGTAAAAGTTTCTGCTCGAAGGGGGCGAAGAAAATGGATACGTAGAAACAGCGGTGACGTCGTAAGATGGGTAATGGAGACCTACCTCACTTCCTTTTGGTGGCAGGGCCTTCTTTATAGCAATGGCAGCAGTGGGGAATTTTTCTATTGAAGATTAGGGCGGGATAGATCGTCGGTTCTTTTCCGGCGATGGCGAGGCGTGACGGGGTTAATCGGCAGGTCTCGGCGACAGGGCTCGATGGTGGGGCTCGACAGCGGGGCTCGACGGCGGGGCTCGACGACGGGGGTCGTCGGCGGGGCTCGACGGCGGGGCTGACCGGCGACCAAACTTCGGCGACGGGGGGGGGGGGGTGCCATCTCAGCTTGTTGGGGGCCAGGTGCTCCAAGTCGCCGACTTGGGAGGGGGGAGAGGAGTGGAGGCTGCGGCCAAAAGGGGGGGGGGGGGGTTGGGGTTCTATTTATAAGGGGGGAGAGAGTGAGGAGTCCTACTCCAACTGGAACTCAATCCTAACAAACTTATCCTCTTTTTATTTGGTGCGGCAGCAATGGGATTAAATTTCCCAAATGTGGGGAAAATTCCCCTTTTGGGGGAAATTGGGTAATTTGGAGATTTTGGGGAAAAAATTGGGGAAATTGGAAATGGCTCATTTCAGCTATCTTTTCCCATTCCTCACCATTTCTATGTCACTTGCTCCATTTCTACATTCCCCTCTCCATTTCTATGTCCCATTCTCCATTTATACATTCACCTCTCCATTTCTATGTCCCGTTCTCCATTTCAACATTCCCCTCTCCATTTCTATGTCTTATTCTCCATTTCTACATTGTCATTCTCCATTTCTATGCCCCATTTCCTTGCCTAAAATCTTTAATGGCCCGATGTAGCGAGCTGCTAATTTGCCCCTTGACGTTGAACCGTCGTTAGCTTCGGATAGGCGGTACCTTAAGATACACGAAGTCTCCTGCTTCGAAGGTCAATTTTCTTCGCCTATTGTCCGCATAACCTTTTTGTCATGACTGAGCAGCCTTCAAATTTTCCCGTATCGTTTGGACATGCTTCTCAGTGTCTTGCAGCACTTCGGGTCCAAACACTTGGCTCTCTCCGGTCACATTCCAGAACAGCGACGTTCTACACCTTCTACCATACAATGCTTCGAAAGGTGACATCTTCAAGCTGGCTTGGTAGCTGTTGTTGTATGAGAATTCAGCGTACGCCAGGCTCCTATCCCAACTACGCCCATGTTTCAAGGTGCAAGCTCTCAACATGTCTTCCAAAATTTGATTTGTCCTCTCAGTTTGCCCATCCGTTTGAGGGTGATAAGCGGAGCTGAAATTCAGTCGTGTACCCATGGCTTCATGCAGCTTCTTCCAGAACCTAGAGATAAATTGAGAACCCCGATCTGAAACTATCCTCTTCGGAACTCCATGGCGACACACGATTTGCTTCATATACAGCTTGGCTAGTTGTGCAATGCTGTACTTGGTTCTAACAGGAAGGAAATGGGCTGTTTCTGTCAATCGGTCCATGATAACCCAAATAGAGTCGTAATCCAACTGAGTACGTGTCAATCCGACTATGAAATCCATGCTGATGTCTTCCCACTTCCACTCGGGTACCTTCAATGGCTGCAACAATCCAGCGGGTCTTTGATGTTCGGCCTTCACTCGTTGGCACGTGTCGCATAAGGCAACATATTCAGCTTTGTCTCTTTTCATACCATCCCACCAATAGCAAGTTTTCAAGTCCTTGTACATCTTTGTACAGCTGGGATGTATGGAATAAGGCGAGCCATGTGCCTCCTTTAATATCGTGTCACGGATGTGCTTCACATTAGGCACACAAATCCTTTTCCCTAACCAAAGCGTACCTTTCTCGTCTTCCTTGAAATCCTTTTCTATGCCTTGTAGGATTCTTTCTTTGATTTTCTTGATTTCCTCATCCGTTGCTTGGCCATCTTGTATCTCTTGTTCCAGCGAGGAGTTCAGTTCTATCACCTCCATCTAGTTCAAGAACCCGAGATGCAATCGTTCAAACTTTTGCGCAGCTCGGGTGGAAGCTCCCGAACCGTGAGTTGGTGTCATGCTCCCTTTCGGCTCAACACATCAGCTACTACATTGGCCTTTCCGGGGTCATAGTTGATTCCAACATCATAATCCTTGATGAGTTCCAACCATCGATGTTGCCTCAAATTCAGATCTGTTTGCGTGAATATATACTTGAGGCTTTTGTGATCCGTATGGATCTCACATCGGTGGCCAAGGATATAATGCCTCCAAATCTTTAAGGCATGTACTACGGCTGCAACTCCGAAGTCATGTGTGGGGTAATTCACCTCATGTTTCTTTAGTTGTCTCGATGCATAGGCTACCAATTGTCCTCCTTGCATGAGCACACATCCAAGCCCTTGTCTTGATACGTCATAATATATGTCAAAACTCTTGCCCACGTCCAGCAATACCAAAACCGGCGCTGTTGTTAATCTCTTCTTTAGCTCTTCAAAGTTGTCTTGACATGCTTGTGTCCACTGAAACACTTTCCCTTTCATCAGCAATTCAGTCATGGGCTTCGCTATTTTGGGGAAATCCTTGATGAACCGGCGGTAGTATCCAGCCATCCCAAGGAAACTCCAAATATCTCTCACATTCTACGGTTGGTTCCACTTCAGAACATCTCCCACTTTTCCGCGATCAACAGATACTCCTCCCTTGGAGATGATGTGGCCTAGGAACGATATCTCCTTTAGCCAAAATTGAGACTTGCTGAACTTAGCATAAAATTGATGCTCTTGCAGTTTCGGCAATGTTAACCTCAAGTGTTCGTCGTGCTCTTCCTTGCTCTTTGAATACACCATGATATCGTCAATGAAAACCACGACTAACTTGTCCAAGTACTCCATGAAGACCTTATTCATGAGGTACCTAAAGTATCCGGGTGCATTCGTTAACCCAAAAGACATAACGGTAATACTTATATGAACCATACCGTGTTTGAAATGCAGTCTTGGGTATGTCGGAGGGCTTAATCTTCAGTTGGAAGTATCCCGACCGAAGATCAATCTTGGAGAAAATCCGGGCACCTTTCATTTGGTCGAATAGGTCCTCTATACGGGGCAGCGGGTATTTATTCTTGATCGTCACCTCGTTGAGAGACCTATAGTCCACACACATCCTTTGGTTCCCATCTTTCTTGTCTACGAAGAGCACGGGGGCTCCCCACGGTGACGAGCTTGGGCGTATAAAACCCTTTTTTTGGCTGCTCCTGAATTTGCTTCTTGAGCTCCACTAACTCATTAGCAGTCATCCTATATGGCCTTTTTGCTATAGGTGCAGTTCCGGGTACTAAATCAATGGCAAATTCAATGTCCCGGTCAGGTGGCATACCTGGAAGTTCTTTCGGAAACACATCTGAATATTCTTGAACCACCGGAATGATTTCCAATGTCGCTTCTTTGATGTGGTTCAACACTGCCTTCTCGGTTGCAGGTTGGGCTGCCTCGAACTCAATACGAGTACCGTGCCCACTCGTCAACTGCACGATCCTCTGAGCACATTGAATCACTCCGTTGTGCTTGCTTAACCAGTCCATTTCAAGTATTATGTCGATCCCTTGAGCATCCAAGACAATAAGGTTTGCAAGAAAGTCTACCCCCTTATTTTAAGGCTTACTTTCGGACATACTATATTTGTAGGAGCTAGAATTCCGATTTGAAAGAAGCAATTTTCCAGCTATAGCATCAAGGTGTATGAACTAAGCAACTTCTTTTATTAATATCAGCCTATATGAGGATGTGAACAAGTGCCAAAGCATCTCACACCTCTCTACTATGTGTGGATGTGGACATTCGCTGAATCATCCCACAACTCACATCAGCACACAAACCAAGCAATCATCACAAAAATTTCAGCACACCACTCTTATTCAAGCTACGGCGATCTAAATGTTCCTATTACAGCTTTATTCAATGGAAACCTAAACTTAATCGTGAGAACCGGTGCTGTTCTCGCCGTGTGACGGGGGTGGACCATACATGGGTGCACGCCATGGTGAGTCAGCTGTCCATGTAGGGATGGATGACGCTGGTGCTCCGTTTGTTCCCGTGTTGGCACGAGTCTCCTCTTGTTTCTTCAGCAAATACAGCTTCTTGCGGAGGTAATGGATCCCTTCTTGTGCGCTTGCATAGCGGTTTGCTAACTCCACGAGCAACCTCTGAGACTTGTTAGAAGCTTGTGGGTTGGAAAGAGCTCCTACATGGGGTCCAATGATCTCCCTTGTACCACTCTTCGGATACGGGTGCAACCCAAAAGTAGTGTTCTCAAGCTGCTTACGGAAGGCATAGCACAATCCGGTGAGTGCATCCCATGCAGCATCATCGATAGCTTCTGCCCTTGTAGCTCTCCATGTGGGTGCGAAGTGCCGAGTGACAACCCTAGCGCTAGATAGGATGGTTACTTCAGCCTTCCACTCTTCACGTCCGAGACGAGGGACTTTCTTGAGGAGATACTCCGGGTATAAGCTGCAGCAATCCAGGAATTTTTTGAGCTCTCTGGATATGTGTCCTCCTTCCGTTCTGTCGGACCGAAATTCTTGAACTGAATGGTTGGCCCATTCATCACCTTCATTCTCGGCCTCAGCAAGGGGTGACTCCTCCTCGGGTTCATCTCCTCCCGTCATAGCTTCATGAGGTTCTACGGGGTGTAAGCCCGCGTGAAACTCCTCCTGAGGTGCGTACCAATGCTGCTCTTGTGGATCATCTTCCATGCCGTCTTCGATTGGTTCCACCTCTTCCGGGTCCTCTTCCTCGTGCATAGAGCTATTGACTTCATCTTCATCATGAGGTTCCATCTTCACTTCCTCCCAATATGGTCCATCGGACACCTCAATGGGGTTATGAGGACTCCCATGTGGTGGTGGACGAGTTCTTATGCGTGTTGTGCTCCTAGTCACCGGCATCTATCAATAAGACATGAGAAACTTTATAGAAGGAAGAAAATAACTCCAAAACTTTAGAAGTTATGGAGCAACAAAGCAAAGGTGTTGCTGTCCAAAGGAAGAGAAAAGAGGGGCTGGAAATAGCACTTTGCGGTGGCTGAATTGACAAGTAAAGTGCAGCAGCAAGCAATTTTTGAAAATAGCAGTTTAGAGGGGTGTTCCTATGTGGTTTAGAGTGTCATTTCTACCTAGGCTTGCGTCCTACGGTCAACGTGGCTCTGATAACAATCTGTGACACCCGGTTCCGAACTACCATCAACATGCCTATCGACTCATTGTCTCACTCATGAATGTCTATCATATTCTTGCAGCGAAGTCTCTAAACGACAGCGGAAAGTGACTAAAACAGCAGGCTCCAACTTCAACTCCATAGGCATGTTGACGGTAGTTCGCACGCCTAGTACTCCACATGTTCCTCAAAGTACTCTTCTCCTGTGGCTGATGTTTATGTGGTAATGCAAGGGTGAGTACATGTCGTACTCAGCAAGTGCGGGAAAAGTTTGACATGTAGCTTACAATAAGGTAGGAATAAAAAGGCTCATCGCAGCAAGCAAATTTAATTTCACAAAACATGGTAAAAAAGCAACTATCTCTAGGTGAGTTAAATCCCAATATAACCAAGTAAAATAGCAACATTCCTCCATCATAATTCACCATTTATCAAGTCTCAACCAACCATTAATCTTTCTCAAGTTCATCTGATGCTCATAAATATTCATAACCATCTCATATTCATATAACCGAAACCAAACTCATTTTCATGACCCAAAAAAGTCACAAAACCAATCCCAATGACCGTACCATAACCATATCGAATAACCATCCCAAGTTTTCCCTCTAATCATGTGAGTTGGCCAGGTGCTTGTGACCGGAAGCACGACTATCAAGATAGTTTTACACTCTGCAGAGGTGGCACCACTTTACCCACAAGTTCTTGATTTAGTCACCCATCGGCGACTGCAGAACCTCCATTATACCAGTACACAACCGTCGGTGAATGGCCAAGAGATCACAAAATAGCCTTTACGAAGGGGCTACTAGATGTATGGACTCACTGAGGTTTCACCGGCAGGCTCGAATCACCATTCTCCCACCCACGGGCCCCCTCTTGTGCCATGCAGTTCCCAGGGCAGTCCCTTTCGACTCCCATTCCCCGCGCCATCCACGGTCCATAACAAGCTAGCAACACACCTAATTAGTCAGCTAAGCCGCACCCATATTTGGCCTTGTGGTGGCACTGTTTTCCTAGCATGTGCTGGCATGAACCGGTCCTTAGATCTACGGCAAGTAAACCACCATCTCATTCAGCACCACCCACGAACCAAGCTTACCTAGATCTCCCCCGATTCCATGCTCATTATCATCATCAAGTTCTCATCATCATTATTCATATGAGTGCAGTAGCTAACCATGTTTTAATTCAGCTTCTCGTATCCCGTAGATTAAGCGAAGCAAAAATGAAAAACGGCCATACCCGACTCATCAACTTTTCCGGTGACAAGGATGGTTAACAAAACTAGTAAACTATTATAAAAGGGTGTCCCATCAAGTTGACTCAAGCATACGAGTTTTTGCAAAAAAAAACAGTTTCAAAACATGGGATCAATATGGTCAAGGGGCACTTGCCTTGCTCCCGTGGTTCTTGTTGTTCAAGCGTCTCGAAGTCTTGGTACTGTAGTTCCTCGTAGATGGCCACTTGAGCTTGTTCTTCTACTCACGATCACGCACATACAAAATCCACAGCAATCAATCATCATGCACAAACTTTACTCAAGATGCAATGGAGTAGATGGATGCAAATCCCATGGTGATGTTTGATTAAACCAGTTTGTACGTGTTTTTGCATGTTTTAATGGGCTTTTATGGGGTTTTATGATGAACAAGGGTGCTGGGATGAAGTGTGGACGTGGTTATGATCTTGACTCAAGATCTAGATCAATTTTACTGTCAAAAACCAATCAAAACACGGTCTGTCCACACGTAAAAGTTTCTGCTCGAAGGGGGCGAAGAAAATGGATACGTAGAAACAGCGGTGACGTCGTAAGATGGGTAATGGAGACCTACCTCACTTCCTTTTGGTGGCAGGGCCTTCTTTATAGCAATGGCAGCAGTGGGGAATTTTTCTATTGAAGATTAGGGCGGGATAGATCGTCGGTTCTTTTCCGGCGATGGCGAGGCGTGACGGGGTTAATCGGCAGGTCTCGGCGACAGGGCTCGATGGTGGGGCTCAACAGCGGGGCTCGACGGCGGGGCTCGACGACGGGGGTCGTCGGCGGGGCTCGACGGCGGGGCTGACCGGCGACCAAACTTCGGCGACGGGGGGGGGGGGGGGTGCCATCTCAGCTTGTTGGGGGCCAGGTGCTCCAAGTCGCCGACTTGGGAGGGGGGAGAGGAGTGGAGGCTGCGGCCAAAAGGGGGGGGGGGGGGGTTGGGGTTCTATTTATAAGGGGGGAGAGAGTGAGGAGTCCTACTCCAACTGGAACTCAATCCTAACAAACTTATCCTCTTTTTATTTGGTGCGGCAGCAATGGGATTAAATTTCCCAAATGTGGGGAAAATTCCCCTTTTGGGGGAAATTGGGTAATTTGGAGATTTTGGGGAAAAAATTGGGGAAATTGGAAATGGCTCATTTCAGCTATCTTTTCCCATTCCTCACCATTTCTATGTCACTTGCTCCATTTCTACATTCCCCTCTCCATTTCTATGTCCCATTCTCCATTTATACATTCACCTCTCCATTTCTATGTCCCGTTCTCCATTTCAACATTCCCCTCTCCATTTCTATGTCTTATTCTCCATTTCTACATTGTCATTCTCCATTTCTATGCCCCATTCTCCATTTCTATATGCCATTCTCCATTTTTGTTGTCTTTCCTCCATTTCTATGGTTCCTTCCTCCATTTCTATGGTTCTTTTCTCCATTTGTATGGTTCTTTCTCCTTTTCTATAGTTCTTTCTCCATTTCCACTTCTTTTATAATGCTTCTCTACATGAAAATGTGTGCAATGCATGGGAATGAATTTGAGGGTGTTACAACGAACCATTGGTTTAAGATATCTTGCGTTCTTTCAATATGATACATCCACCTATATTGCATTGGACTGCCCTCTTTAGCTTCATATGGAAGATGAATAAAGAGATGTTGCATTGGATTGAAGAAGCCTGGAGGAAAATTTTTTCCATCTTACGTAATACTACAGATATCTCCTTCTCCAACTTACTCATCATCTCTATCATGATTTTTTTAGCATAGAGCTGTCTATAGAAGTGGCTAAGCTCGGCTAGCACCTTCCACACCGCATCGTCAAAATAGCCCTGAAACATAACAGGTAGAAGTCTTTCCATGATTATGTGATAATCATGACTCTTCAACCCAGCTAGTTTTCGCGTTTTCACATTCACAACTTGTTTCAGTCTAGCCGCGTAACCATCTGGGAATTTCAAACATTTCAACCATTCGGGTACTTCTTTCTTTTCTTTTGGTCGAAGACAGAAGGATGCACGTGGTTTACTACCACTTTTAGAAAGCTCAAGAGTTCGACGGTTACAAAGCTAAATCTGATCCTTTCGAGCCTTTATATTGTCTTTCGTTTTGCCCGTCATGTTCATGCATGTGCTTATGATACATTCCCCCATGTTACGCACTTGATGCATGACATCAGTGTTGTGCATTAGTATAAACAACTTCACATATGGTAGCTCCCATAGTCCACATATATGAGTCCAATTGTGATCATCTCCGAAACCGACAAAATATCCAGGACAATCTTTATCTGGCAACCGTTTATCCAACATATCAGATATTGACCCATTAAGACATTTATGTAGTCCTTTAGTGACAACGGTATCCTTTATGAAAACATTCCTCTGTTGTCTAAACATGTGATTTGAAGGAAGCCAACGTCCGTGACATTCAAAGTAACATATCTTTCCTCCATGAGTAAGTCGAAAACAGTTAGTGTCAGAAGCACATATTAGACACGTCAAACGACCGTGAGTGCTCCATCCAGAAAACTCGAAGGATGAATCGCCGCTTCTTGTAATTATCACACGCTTCGACTCCTATCCACAACATTTTCAACTCTTCAAACAGTGGTTTTAACATCACTATCAGACGTGACCCAGGATGATCCGCCCAGGTAAAATGAGGCTAAGGAACATGAACTCATACTTCATACATAGGGCCGGTGGTAGATTGTACGGAATAACAAAGACAGGACAATAGGAGTATGGTGAAGCATTTGTACTGAACGGCGAGAATCCATCTGTCGCCGATCCAATCCGAACATTTCTCGCATCACGGCCGAACCCTGGATCAAACCAGTCCAGCGCCTTCCATGCCTCACCGTCGGACGGGTGCGTCATGACTTCTTTGTTCTGACGTACACCTTCTTTGTGCCATCTCATGTGTCTGGCAGTTTTTTTTTGAAAGAAACAAACGGTTCAAGCGTGGTGTCACGAGTAAATATCGAAGCTGCTTACGTGCCACTTCTGTCGTAACATTTTCACCATCTTCATTAACGACTTCGACATACCTCGATTCACCACATTGTAAACATTTCTCCTCTTTTGCATGTTCTTTCCAGAAAAGCTTGTAGTTGTCTGGACACACATCAATCTTCTCATATTTCATACTGAGAACCAAAAACAATTTCTTCGCGTGATACATATCTTTAGGCACTTTATGGGGCCGAGGAAGGATATCGCTGATCGATTTGATAAGGTCGTTGTAATAGTTATTAGAAAAGAAATATTTAGACTTAATTGCCGTAAGTCTAGTCATGAAAGTGAGAAGGGTCACTTCCGTGTGTTCATGCAGCTGCTGTTCTAAAGCTTTGCAAAGCTCGAAGAACGCTTTAACCTCCGTTGTAGGTGGATCCTTCGTAAGGTCTGGTTGTATAGCTTCTAGCATCTCATCCATCCTATCATCCCCCATGTTATCATCAATATCCTCTTCCACTTCTATTACAGCTTTCGAAGCTATCTCGCTATGAAAGGTCCAAACCTCATAACATGGCGTGTAACCGTTTCGACACAAATGTATCGAAAGTTTCACTTTGTCCAAAAACTTGGTATTTCGGCATTTCATACATGGGCACCGCACCTTATCGGTATTTGACAACGAAAATGCTCGATCTACAAAAGCATCTGTATTGGCGAACCACTCATCTGAGTGACCACCAGATCTGCTCTTCCAACCAGTATACATCCAACTGCCGTCTTCACCCATGTTTTACTCTTCAATATAAAGCTAGAGATTCACTTTACATCTATTAGAAGGGATAGGTCCTAAACCCTCTCAAGAGTGACCGAGAGGAGTGTGCTTATAACGAGACATGGGGTCTGGATCCAGACAAAATTTCGGCAGCATAACCCCGCTGTTCTCCAACTGCACGCCCGATAATGGTGCAGCGGAGAACATTAGGGTTATGACGTCGAAATTTTGTCTGAATCCATACCCCGCGTCTCGTCATAAGCACGCCCCCTCGGTCACTCCTAGGATGTCCACAAAGGGACAATTCTGAACCTACATGCCTCACATGCGTAACGCATGTGAGACGGGCCGGTCCGAAACGATTGACGCATATTGTATAGGTTACGTGAATCTTACTTTTTGTAGTGATTTACGAGAGATAGGTAAGAACGAGAGACAGAAGGAAAGAACAAGGGAGATACAGTGAAGTGGGCCAGCCGTCCTAAGTTATGCTCCATCGGGTCCCGCCAGTGATGACGTACGAGCCAAGGTTCGCTGCTATGGGCGTCTGGATCGAAACCACAAAGAAAATGGTTCCCAAGGTTCTCGGCGGTGCTATACTTTGTTAAAGCCCGTTTATTTAAATATCGATATTATACACTCAACTACTCAAGCAATCAAATTAAACTTAAATTTCTAACAATTTTGAAGTACATAATAAAATAAAACAAATAATTAATAAATAAACACATAAATAATAAACAAAGAAAATCTACACCTAAATACTCAAATAAGAAAACTAAGTTAAATATTAATATTCAAATAAGAAAACTAAATTAAAATTTACACCTAAATTTACACTAAGTAATATAGTTAAAAAATTAAATTACTAAATAATCTCCACTATTAATTAAATAACCAAATTATAAATAAATATTAAACTAACAAATTAACTAATCAACTAAACAAAAAATCAACTTAATAATCAACTTAACAAAAATAAAGTAAACTACTTAAGTAATAAATTAACTCATTAACTAAACTAATTAATAAAGTAACTTAATTAATTAATAAAAATACTAAATAAATAATTTAGACGAGTTGTGCACTCGGGTGGCGACAGCTCGACTGGTAAGTCCTCGAGTTGCTTTGCTTGTAACTAACATTGCTACTGAAGCATTTTTATTTATTGCCTGTATTTGTATGAGAAGTATGGGGAGGAGGCGGTGAAGATTCACCGCGAAGACTACGATTGCCAGAACGCACCAATCGACATCAACGCTGTGTATGCGAGTGGTGGTAGTAAAGCGCATGGACCGTGAGATGCTACATATTTTTCTTTCTGTCAATTCAACTTACATTATCTTACTCTTAATATTTTTTATAGTTTTTCTATTTTTGATGGAGTGCATGACACGAGGGAGGCAAGGCCTTTGAGGGAATTCTCCTCGCAGTCTACGTCCGCTAGACCCAGCTGGCAGATTACAGTGAGGGAGCTGGAGCTTCAAAGTGTCCAGGAGGAGCTGCGCCTAACATAGGAGAAGCTCCAGGAGCAAGCAACCTTATTGAAGGCCACACAAGACTATCAAGCCACCTACAACACACAAATATAAGCGGCGATATATGTAATAGCTTAAAATACAAACTAATTATATCATTTCATTACTATTCATGTTCTAATATTTTTCTATCACATGTCTTAGGGCAGCAGCATAGGCAGCAGATTTCCATTTCCACATGGCCGCCGCCGATGCAGCCACAGGTGCCTTCTTCTGCGGCACAGGTAAGCAACATTTATTCAAATTAGCATAAATTAGATTACTATAGCAAACCGAGACAAAATAATTAGCCAAACATAACCAAACTTAGCCATAATTACCCAAACGTAGCCAAACATAGCCATAATTACTCATACATAGCCAAACCTAGACATAATTGCTCAAACATAGTTAAACTTAGCTATAATTACTCATACATAGCTAAACTTAGCCATAATTGCTCAAACACAACCATAATTGCTCTAACTATCACATGGATCGGCGGTGGAGGATTAGACTCCATAGTCACAGCAACCGGGACCTAGGGCACGACGCGAGGACGACATTCCGAGCTTCGGAGGTAGCGGACGTGGGAGCGTCTAGTGTCGTGTCTTGTATTTGATATTATTATATTATAAACTATCCGTGTTCTGATATACATGTTTTTGTATCTGCGTGTGAGCTGGCCATCGTGCCACATTAGCATTTTTCTATTTTTTTTAAAATCAAATCCCTTATTTACAATGGCCTCCAGGTGGTCGTTGTAAATGAGCATGTGTTATTTACGACGGCCAAGTCCTTGCCATCGTAAATAAGCCTGTTTTATTTACAACGGTTAGCTCCTTGCCATCATAAATAAGCTAGTGTTATTTAAGACGGCCTGTTTCTAGCCTTCGTAAATAACCTTCTAGAGGGTGCCAGCTCGCACGTCTCCATAAGTTACAACGGTCGGTCCAGGCCATCGTAAATAATGTTATTTACGACCAATCACTTGTGACGGCTGAATGCCATCGTAATTAAGGAATAACCGTCGTAAATAACTTAATTATGATGGTTAGTGGTTTAATTACGATGGTTTAAGCCATCGTAACCTTTCCTGTTTCTTGTAGTGGATGTTAGAGCAGTATTACATTTCTCAAGAGATTACAACTCACACGTATGACCAATCACAATAGAACACTTCCAAAGGGCACTACACTTATCTCAAAATTCGCGAACATGATACGGACAAGTTGTTGACAAACATCTGACATCATAAAGTATTTTAGAGGACCGGAAAACCATAAATCATCTCTTCACTGAAAGAGACCAATATTTTACAGCATTTTTTAATGCATCTTTATCTTTGAGAAGAGATAACACTGTTACTTTATTCTCATGGTAATCCAACGGCAAAGTATACCCTTCAGTAACTCTTAAGTTTTTAAAATTTTGATTACTCCAATCGGCGGAAACTCGAGGTTGATCTTCATCATCTGATGAATCATATTCAGGAACATTGTTATACTCCGTATCTTCCTCAACCATCTGCTGAACTAAGTGTTCAATATGCTCTCCTTCATCTGCTTGACCCGTTACATCACTAACAACAGTATGTGTCTCACCATCCTCATTTTCTTCTTTAGCATCAGCATGTTCATCAACATTTCCTTCATCATGAACTTCCTCATGTCTCAACAACTACCTCCTTTGCTTATACCCTAACAAGAATCATCAAAGGCCAACCATATTGTAGATCCTTCGCTACGTAAGTCCGCTAAACAAGTGTTCCATTTAGATGCAGTAGTTCCCAAAAAATCCTTCCCTTGCACGGCTGACAACTCCCTGTATATTCAACTCATATTCGTCATCACTCAATCTAAACACCTTCAACAACCATGTATAAACACTCATAAGTGTTCATTCCTTTGGACTTAGTATTCTCCGACTTATAAAAGAGAATCTTGATAAATCTACCCTAATTGGACTAAGTATTCTCTCTATCTCCATAAAATATTTGAAAATCTATTTTGCTCGACATTTCTAAGGAATAAAAGTTATAATTATATTGAAAACTATGTATGTACAATAAAACTATATTGACTTAAACACATAATCATCTACGTACAAAATGTAAATATAGAAAGTTAGAAAAGAAAATATTGAATTAAAAACAAAAGTTAAATACGGAATTATAAATAGAAATATAGATATTCTACATAAATTAAATACAAAATATAAATATAGAAACATAAATACTAGATTATAAATGGAATAAAATATAACTATGTATGTATAATTAAAGTATAATGATTTATGTATATAATGATCTATGTACGAAAATGTAAATAAAGCAATTAAATCTAACCTAAAACTAAATTTAATCTAACATAAATAATTAAATCTAAACTAAAACTAACCTAAAATTAAATCTAATATAACATAAATAATTAAATATTACCTAAAACTAATATAAAACTAAATCTAGTCTAACATTGTTGGAGTGTGAGCTGTGACACTCCTCCTGGCCTGCTCGGAAGCAGCCCGCGAGGTTGTTTCTTTCTAGAGGGGGCTTGGCGCCCTTCGCGACCTGGGCTCGAGGGAGCGGGTGAGCACGAGGATTTACGAGGTTTGGGCCACCGGAGAGTAATACCCTAAGTCCAAGGGTGTGCTTGTTCTATTGCTTGAGCGCGAGCGCTTGTGCATTGTGTGATCTTGAGTGTGGGGAGTCGGAACCCTTTGAAGGGTGGCCACCTCGGTCCTTTTATAAATCAAGGCCGGGGTGGTTACACTGAGGTTTGGGGCCTGAAAGGTGGCCCCAAAGCTTTGAGTGTCTTATAAACGATCTAGAGCTTCCTCCTTTGAGTAGAGTCACCGACAGAGGAGTTAAGTCCCTCTGTCCAGTGTGCTGGGCAGCCCTGACCGTGTGTCAGGTGATGATGAAGACGCTGTCTTGTCGCCGCGTCTCCTCGCGCTGCTTGGGCGGGTATGTGCCGTTGGGTGGCACTGTTCTGCTGTCATGCCTCGCCGTCCTGTCTTGTCACCGTTATGGTGAAGGGGCAAGGGATGGAGGTGTGCGATGAGTGCCATGCTTCTGGGGAAGGCGCGAGCCTTGAATGCAAAGCCTGTCAGTGCACTTCCCCCTTGACTCCGTTGTCCCACGGCCCACGAGGGATCGTGGGACGCGTGACGGCTCTGGAGCTCTCATCGACAAGCTTGGTGCCTGGGAACATGTGGCGGCTCCGGACCTTACCTCAGCAAGAAGGCCTGGACCAGAGCTCGGGGCACGTCTCAGCACCAGGGTTATCCTTAGCGGGGAGGCGGCTCGGAGCCAAGGGACACGTGGCAGCTCCAAACCTCTCCTCAGCGGGGAGGCTCGGCCTGGAGCCCGGGGTACGTGTCATCACCTCGTGTGCCCTTGCCTCCTGCGCCTCATCTCAACATGGGCGCCCCTGTTCAAAATCACCCTCGGCCCAACGTCCCTGCTGTCTTGGGCAACAAGGCATGCTTTGCATGCGGAGAAACAGGACACTTTGCGAGTCAGTGCCCGAGGAAAGGTCCTGGAATGCCAAGCAACGCGCCCAAGAAGAACCCACGGCCGAACGGAGGGGCTACGCAAGGCAACCATGGACAACATAACTACGCTCGTGGCAACGTGAATCATGTCTCTATTGAGGAAGCGCAACAGGCTGAGGACGTCGTGATTGGTATGTTCCTTGCTAACTCCAACCCAGCCACTATTTTGTTTGATTCCGAAGCATCGCATTCATTCATATCATCCAAGTATGTTGCCAAGTACAATCTACCCATATCACACATGAAATATACTATGTTAGTTAGTTCTCCCGGTGGAGAGATGAGGATTAATATAGTATGTCCAAAAGTAAACCTTAAAATAAGGGGGGTAGACTTCCTTGCCAACCTTATTGTCTTGGATTCCCAAGGGCTTGACATAATGCTCGGAATGGATTGGTTAAGCAAGCACAATGGAGTAATTCAATGTGCCAAGAGGAGCAGGCAGTTGAGAAATGAGCACGGAACTCGTATTGAGTTCGAGTCAGCCCAACCGGCAACCGAGAAGGCAACGTTGAACCACGTCGAAGAAGAAACATTGGAAAGCATTCCGGTGGTTCAAGAATTTTCGGACGTGTTCCCGGAAGAACAAGTACCGATGGATGAACTTGAGCTTCAAGAGAATCTGAATTATGTAGAGCACCCTGTCCAAATTTTGGACGTGAAGGAACGGGTCACGAGGAATAAAGTGATCCGTTGGTGCAAGGTACAATGGAGCCATCACACGGAAGCCAAAGCTACATGGGAGCGTGAGGAAGACCTCAAGGCAGAATTCCCTCATCTATTCTCCACTCTATCGAATCTCGAGGGCGAGATTCAATTCCCTCAATTTTGTATTCATGGATGCATACATAATTCATATAAAGAAACCTTTTAAAAGAAGTAGAAACGGAGAAAGAATCAGGAAGATAGCTAAAAGAGCCAAATCCAATCCACAGAGAGCGCCATAGACATTTCCCGCGGCCACTGGCCACGTGGCGCCTTCGGAGCTCATCCCTGCGGAAGGGGTGAGGTCCGGCATCGCTGGCTACGTGGCAGGCTCGGAGCTTGCCTCTGCGGAAGGGGCGAGGTCCGACCCTGTGGAACACGTGTTGCCCCCGAAGCTAGCCTCTGCGAAGAAGCAAGGCCAGCCCCGCAGGACACATGTCGCCTTCAGAGCTAGTCACTGCGGAGAAGCGAGGCCCAAACCCGCGGGACACATGTCACCCTCGGAGCACACCTCCGGGAGGTTCGGCCCCAGTAGACACGTGTCATCTTCGGAGCACACCTCCGAGAGGTCCGGCCTCGCTAGACACGTGTCACCCTTGGAGCTCGCCTCCGAGAGGTCCGACACTATTCGACACGTGTCGCTTTCGGAGCTCACCCCTACAGGAAGGAGTGAGGTCTGGTCCCGATGGACACGTGTCATCCTCGGAGCTCACCTCCGAGGAGAAGACACTACGGGACACGTGTCATCCTCGGAGGTCACCTCCGAGGGGAAGGCACTATTGGACACGTGTCATCCTCGGAGCTCAACTCCGAGGAGAAAAGAAGACCGACACTGATGGACACGTGTCGACCTTGGAGCTCATCTCCAAGGAAAAGCGAGGTCCGACGCAGTTGGACACGTGTCGACCTCGGAGCTCATCTCTGAGAAGAAAGGAAGTCCGGCGCTGCTAGGACACGTGGCACTCTCGGAGCTCGCCTACGACGAGAGGGGAGGTCCAGCACTGACACGTGGCACTCTCGGAACCCACCTCCGAAGAGAGGGGAGGTCCGGCACTGACACGTGGCGTACGCGGAGCTCGTCTCTGTAGAGAGAGGAGGTCCCGACCCACCAGACACGTGGCGCACGCGGAGCTCGCCTCTGAGGGAGAGGGAGGTCCCGCCCGCCAGACGCGTGGCGCACACGAAGCTCGCCTCTAAGGAAGAGGGAGGTCCCGCCCGCCAGACACGCGGCACAACCGGAGCTCGCCCCTGAGGAAAAAGGGAGGCTAGGCCCCCACTGGACACGTGGAGCCTCCGGAGCTTATCCCTGCGGAAGGACGAGATCCTTAAGCGGTTTTTCCCTGTACGTGAGTACCCGGTACTGAGGAAACCGACATGATTTCTTCCACGATTGATACCGCACCCAAATCAATTAGAGATAAGTTGTTAAGATCCAAAAACAAATCAAATAGGACTCTTATTTGAAATCCAATCGGAGAAGGACTCTTCTTTTTCCGGTTATAAATAGAACCCAAACACCCTTGGTCGTAACATCTTCCCAAGCCGACAACTTAGAGGCCCTAGCCCCCAACTCGCTGAGCTAACCCCTTCGCCGGAGTTCAACCACCGGTGAGATCACCGACAAGTCCTATCACGATCACCGTCGCCGGAAGAGAGCCAACGAACTGTTTGCTGCCATTGCTAGGAGGAAGGCCCGACACCGAAGGAAGTAAGGTAGGTCTCCATTACCACCTTACGACGTCATCGCGGTTTCTTTGCATCTGTTTCTTTGATTCCTTCGAACAGAAGCTTTTTCGTGTGGACAGATCACGTGTTGATCGGTTTTTAACGGTGGAATTGATCTAGATCTTGAGTCGAGATCATCACCATGTCCACACTTGATCCCTACACCTTTGTTCATCATAAAAACCCCATGCAAGCCATTAAAACATGCAAGAACACGTACAAACTGATCTAATAAAAACAGCACCTTAGGATTAGCATGCATATGCACCATTGCATCTTGAGTAAGGATTGTGCATAATGTTTGATTGCTGTAAATTTTGTATGTGCGTGATTGTAAGTAGAAGGACAAGCTCAGGGAGCTATCTACGAAGGACTACAACACCAAGACATTGAGATCAGTGAGCAATAGAAGCCACAGGAACAAGGCAAGTGCCCCTTGACCATATTGAACCCATGTTTTGAAACTGTTTTGTTTGCGAAAACTGTGTATGCTTGAGTCAGCTTGATGGGACACCCTTTTATAGTAGTTTACTAGTTTTGTTAACCACCCTTGTAGCCGGGAAAGTTGATGAGTTGGGTATGGTCATTTTTCCTTTTTGCTTCGCTAATCTACGGGATATGGGAAGCAAGAGAGAAGTGTCTAGCTACTGCACTCATACTGTTAATAAGAACTTGGTGATGATAATGAACATGAATCGGGGGAGATCTAGGAAAGCTTGGTTCGCGGATGTGGTAGAATGAGATGGTGGTTTACTTGTCGTAGATCTAAGGACCGGTTCATGCCAGCACATGCCAGGAATACAGTGCCACCACAAGGCCAGATATGGGTGCGGCTTAGCTGACTAATTAGGTAAGTTGCTAGATTGTTACGGACCGTGGAAGGCGCGGGGAATGGGAGTCGAGAGAGCACTGCCCTGGGAACTGCATGGCACAAGAGGGGGCCCGTAGGTGGGAGAATGGTGATTCTAGCCTGCTGGTGAAACCTTAGTGAGTCCATACATCTAGTAGCCCCTTTGTAAAGGCTATTTTGTGATCTCTTGTCCATACACCGACGGTTGTGTACTGGTAAAATGGAGGTTCTACAGTCACCGACGGGTGACAAAATCACAAACTTGTGGGTAAAGTGGTGCAAACTCTTAAGAGTGTAAAACTATCATGAATAGCCGTGCTTACGGTCACAAGCGCCTGGCTATCTCACATGGTTAGATGGGATGGTTATTGGGATGGTCATTGGTATAGTTATTGGGATGGTTTGGTTTGGTTATTGGGATGGTCATTGGTTTGGTTATGGTTTGGTCTTTGGATTTGGTTTTCGAGACTGTTGAGTCTTGGTAACAAGATTGGTACTGTTAAGTCGTGATAATGAGCTTTGGTCTCGGTTATGAGATGAGATGGTCATGAATATGATATGGTATTCATGAGCATGAGAAAAAGTTGAGAAGGATAAATGTCTGATGAGACATGAAAAGTGGAGAATTATGATGGAGGTATGTTACTGTTTTAATTGGATACATGTTAGGATTAAATTCATTTAAAGATAGTTGCTGGTTTTATCATGTTTGTGAAATAAACTTTGCTTTCTGTAATGAGCCTTTTTATTCCTACCTTGTTGAAAGCTACATGTCATACTTCCCGCACTTGCTGAGTATGACATGTACTCACCCTTGCATTATCATACAACATCAGCAACAGGAGAGGAGTACTTCGAAGACCATGTGGAGTACTAGGCGTGTGATCTACCGTCAACTTGTCTGTGGAGTAGGAGATGGAGCCGCTGCCGCTGTTTAGTTCGCTTCCGCTATAGTTTAGAAGACTTCCGCTGCTAGAAAATGTTAGAGACTTCCGCTACAAGGATAAGATAGAGATTGATGTAATAAAGTACTTAAACCTATTTATTCGTGGTTATATTCTGAATTCAGTTTGTGGATTACATGTTTATGTGTGATGAACATCCTGGGCACACATATGCATCAGCTAGGTTCCGTTTTCACGGGACCGGGCATCACAAAAATATTAAGAACAACATACAAACTTTTATTTACATAAAACAGCGGAAGTCTTTTAAAATCTTAATATACAACGGAAGTCTTACTCATAGCTAAACTCTCAGCCTTGCTATGCAAAAGCGCAGCCGTCCAGCCCAGGGATGCTACACACTAGCAGCAATCATCCGAAGGTCACAGCAGCGTGCAGGGCTCCAGCTTGGCCATGTACCCCGACGGGGGAATCACCTCATTCTCGGAGCCTTCTTCATATGTCTCACCGGAAACATCTTAATATAGCAACCGTGAGCACGATGGTTCAACAAGGCTTAACCGTCACTCCTAAACATGAGAAATTACATGCAGGGATTGTTATTATAGGAAAATGATATTGCGATAGAGACACACCTATATGTTAATCCTTACTTTCAGTTTTACAGCAACAGATTAATATGCCTTAGGCAGCCCTCACATCGGAAGTCCACAATCAAACAAGAAACGCTTTTCTCCGATGTGGTTGTGCCCAAAGTGGAATATAAACTTAATGAGCTCTACATCTACAGCATACATAGTTTCAATACAATAATAGATCCATGCATCATATTCTTCTGGCTTCTCTCAATTCTTACTACGTCCTAGCGCAGTGAACAAGCGGTACTCAAATAACCACGAGGGACAGTGATTGCAATCAATGGACACCCGGATAACATGTCCCATACACCCATTTCAGAAGTGTGGTGTTTCACACCTTCCTACTCTGCTGTATGCAGCAACCTTTCAAAGGAAACCCAAATGCCGAACCAGTCCATCTGTAACGGGCAGGAGGTCCCCGTGTGGAGTGTGTATGTGCCCACCGGCAGATTTACACCTTGCTACCTCAACCCACTCCTATAAAACGGTTGGGTAAGACTCGGCACCTAGGTTAACCAATTACATCGGTGTCCTGGTTCCCATATGTCAGTATGCATCTGGTACTGTTCAAACTTGTCCAGCAGAGCCGCACACGGCTCGGTCCTCAACCGACACCAATAGAGCTAAGCACGTGAGACCTCCGCTCACTGCATCCTATCCCCCCTGCTAGGTCTCAATTTCTCATTCTTATGCTATCCTTTCTTTCTTTCCTTCTGTCTCATGTGATGAAATTCCTATCTTGCGAGTAGAGTCCAACCACTCGACTTCTACCAAGATCCTAAGAACATGAGCATGGCATTCTCTACTCATCGAGTTGTAAACTACCCAACCCTCCATAGAATTTAGAAGTCATGAAAATGGGGTTTCAATCACCTTAACTCTAATGCAAGCATTTCACCCTATACATAAGTGATACAAATGAAAACTTTGCAAAAGGTAATTAAAAGCAAACCGGGGTTTGCCTGGTTGTGAGTTAAACGGGAAGTTAGCTTCTGGTGGAAGGACCTCCAACGGCTCCGGAGTGTACTCAACTTTGGTCACTATATGATATGCAACAAAATATATGTATAAGTGATAATGATTTATAAGAAGTAAACTTCTATTACTAGCTACTGCTATTAAGGTTTCTTAATTGGCTTTGGGATTTTTGCAGTGGATACTAGACTCTGTGAGAATGATTTGAGCAAAATTTGAGGAATTCTCATGGAAGCTTGTGGTCTTCAAAATTCCCACAAGTGCAAGGATTCTCTGATTTTTGATCCCAAATCTGAAGTTTTGATATGGCTAACAGTGGAAGATATAATTATAGAAGGTCTCCCTGGTTCTAGCAAAAATTGTTTCACAATTTTTTGAGCTACCTACAGGGAGAAATGGGATTTACAAGATTGGGAAAATCTCTGAAAGAGTCTCTGTTATTTTTGCTATTTTTCAGAGACATAAAGGAGGGAAACAACATTTGGACAAGCAAATGAGGTCCAATGCCTCTGAAAGTTTTACTGGAGTTCAAGTATATTTAGAGGAAGGTTCTGCCCAAAATTTGCAATTTTCCAATAAACAGAACTCTTGTAATTAATTCCCTTAGACTTTCCTTAATTGAATTAATGAGCTAAATCCATGGATTTTCATAAATATTGGGATGAACCCCTTGATAGTGCTCACTGAGAGGATCCAATGAAATTTATTTGACAACTGTTGGAAGTTCCTACACAAAGTTATGAGCTTGCAAAGTTTGATGAAAATCTGGACAGAAAAATGGAAAAATTAAAATTGCTGACAGTGGGGCCCACGGCCTTCTTCCACCTCGCGCGCGGCAGAGCCCGAGCGGCGGCGCTCTCCAGCGAGAGTCGCCGGACCGAGGCTCCCGGCCATGTCCAGGGCAGAAACTCGTCGCTACTGCATTTTGGAGCACGGGCGACAGCAGCCACCGGCCACCGGAAACTCGTTGGCGACGGGTGGCGGCGGCGGCACAACTCGTGCAATGTCGTACTCACACTACAAGGCTCAAAAGCTTCGGTTTTTCTTCCTACAGCACCACAGTGTAACCATAATGTAACACCCTCAATTTCGTATTCATGCGTGCATACATAACTCATATAGAGAAAGCATTTTAAAAGAAGTAGAAACAGAGAAAGAATAAGAAAGATAGCTAAAAAGAGCCAAATCCAATCCACCGAGAGCGATGTAGACACTTCCAGCGGCCCGCTGGCCACGTGGCACCTTCGGAGCTCATCCCTGCGGAAGGGGTGAGGTCCGGCACTAACTGGATACGTGGCAGGCTCGGAGCTCATCTCCGAGGAAAAGGGAGGTCCGACCCTGTGTGACACATGTTGCCCCCGGAGGTAGCCTCTGCGGAGAAGTGAGGCTAGCCCCGCAGGACACGTATCGCCTTCGGAGCTAGTCTCTGCGAAAAAGCAAGGCCCAACCCCGTGGGACACGTGTCACCCACGGAGCGCACCTCCGAGAGGTCCAGCCCCGCTAGACACGTGTCACCCTCGGAGCTCGTCTCCGAGAGGTCCAACACTATTGGACACATGTCACTTTTGGAGCTCACCCCTGCGGGGCGAGTGAGGTTCGGTCCCGATGGACATGTGTCATCCTCGGAGCTCACCTCCGAGGAGAGGGCACTACTGGATACGTGTCGTCCTCGGAGCTCACCTCCGAGGAGAAGACAAGTCCGACACTGCTGGACACGTGGCACTCTCGGAGCCCACCTCTGAAGAGAGGGAAGGTCCGGCACTGACACATGGCGTACGCGGAACTCATCTCTAGAGAGAGGGGAGGTCCCGACCCACCAGACACGTGGCGCACGCGGAGCTCGCCTCTAACGGAGAGGGAGGTTCGCCTGCCAGATGCATGGCGCACGCGGAGCTTGCCTCTGAGGAAGAGGGGGGTCCCGCCCGCCTGACACGCGGCACAACGGAGCTCGCCCCTGAGGAAAACGGGAGGCCAGGCCCCCGCTGGACACGTGGAGCCTCTGGAGCTTATCCCTGTGGAAGGACGAGATCCTTAAGCGGTTTTCCCCTGTACGTGAGTACCCGGTACTGAGGAAACCGACATGAATTCTTCCACGTTGAATACTGCACCCAAATTAATTAGAGATAAGTTGTTAAGATCCAAGCACAAATCAAATAGGACTCTTATTTGAAATCCAATCGGAGTAGGGCTCTTCTTTTTCCGGTTATAAATAGAACCCGAAACACCCCTTGACGGTAACATCTTCCCAAGCCGACAACTTAGAGGCCCTAGCTCCCAACTCGCTGAGCTAACCCCCTTCGCCGAGTTCAACCACCGGTGAGACCTCTGACAAGCCCCGTCATGATCGCCGTCGCTGGAAGAGAGCCGACGAGTCGTCCTGCTGCCATTGCTAGGAGGAAGGCCCCGAAGGAAGTAAGGTAGGTCTCCATTACCACCTTATGACGTCATCACGGTTTCTTTGCATCTGTTTCTTCGATCCCTTCGAACAGAAGCTTTTTCGTGTGGACAGATCACGTGTTGATCGGTTTTTAACGGGGGAATTGATCTAGATCTTGAGTCGAGATCATCACCATGTTGACACTTTATCCTTACACCTTTGTTCATCGTAAAACCCCATGCGAGCCATTAAAACATGCAAGAACACGTACAAACTGATCTAATAAAAACAGCACCATAGGATTAGCAGGCATATGCACCATTGCATCTTGAGTAAGGTTTGTGCATGATGTTTGATTGCTGTAAATTTTGTATGAGCATGATCGTAAGTAGAAGGACAAGCTCAGGGAGCTATCTACGAAGGACTACAACACCAAGACTTTGAGATCAGTGAGCAACAGAAGCCACAGGAACAAGGCAAGTGCCCCTTGACCATATTGATCCCATGTTTTAAAACTATTTTTGTTTGCGAAAATGTGTATGCTTGAGTCAACTTGATGGGAAACCCCTTTATAGGAGTTTACTAGTTTTGTTAACCACCCTTGTCGCTGAGAAAGTTGATGAGTCGGGTATGGTCGATTTTTCCTTTTTGCTTCGTCAATCTACGGGATATGGGAAGTGATAGAATGTGTCTAGCTACTGCACTCATGTGAATAATGTTCATGAGAACTTGATGTTGATAATGAACATGAATCGGGGGAGATCTAGGCAAGCTTGGTTCGTGGAAGTGGTAGAATGAGATGGTGGTTTACTTGACGTTGATCTAATGACCGGTTCATGCCAGCACATGCCAGGAATACTGTTCCATCACAAGGCCAGATATGGGTGCGGCTTAGCTGACTAATTAGATAAGTTGCTAGATTGTTATGGACCGTGGAAGAGGCGGGAAATGGGAGTCGAGAGAGGACTGCCCTGGGAACTGCATGGCACAAGAGGGGGCCCGTAGGTGGGAGAATGGTGATTCGAGCCTGCTGGTGAAACCTTAGTGAGTCCATACATCTAGTAACCCCTTTGTAAAGGCTATTTTGTGATCTCTTGGCCATACACCGACGGTTGTGTACTGGTAAAATGGAGGTTCTGCAGTCGCCGATGGGTGACGAAATCACAAACTTGTGGGTAAAGTGGTGCAAACTCTTAAGAGTATAAAACTATCATGATAGCTGTGCTTACGGTCACAAGCGCCTGGCCAACTCACATGATTAGATGGGATGGTTATTGGGATGATCATTTGTATGGTTCGGTTTGGTCATTGGTTTGGACATTGATTTGGTTATGGTTTGGTCTTTGGATTTGGTTTTTGAGACTGTTGAGTCTTGGTAATAAGATTGGGACTGTTGAGTCGTGATAATGAGCTTTGGTCTCAGTTATGAGATGTAACTGAATATGAGATGAGATGGTCATGAATATGAGATGGTATTCATGAGCATGAGAAAAAGTTGAGAAGAATAAATGTCTGGATGAGACATGAAAAGTGGAGAATTATGATGGAGGTATGTTACTGTTTTAATTGGATACATGTTGGGATTAAATTCACTTACAGATAGTTGCTGTTTTTATCATGTTTGTGAAATAAACTTTTCTTTTCTGCAATGAGCCTTTTTATTCCTACCTTGATGTAAGCTACATGTCATACTTCCTGCACTTGCTGAGTACGACATGTACTCACCCTTGCATTATCATACACCATCAGCAACAGGAGAGGAGTACTTCGAAGACCATGTGGAGTACTAGGCGTGTGATCTACCGTCAACTTGCCTGTGGAGTAGGAGATGGAGCAACTGCCGCTGTTTAGTTTGCTTCCGCTATCGTTAGAAGACTTCCACTGCTAGAATAAAATTAGAGACTTGTGAATGAGACCTCGAGTCTTTGTAACAAAGTACTTAAACCCATTTATTCGTGGTTATATTCTGAATTCAGTTTGTGGATTACATATATATGTGTGATGAATATCCTGGGCACACATATGCATCAGCTGGGTTCCGTTTTTACGGGACCGGGTGTCACACCTAATCATTGACATGCGTTCAATTCAGCTCCAAACGGGCTGCAAGTACGAGTTCATTGGTGACCTAGGGTAGAATCCGGCGGTGTCCCAAATTTTTCGAAGAACCGAGCCTAGAATCGTCGGTTTTTGATGATTTTTGATCGTAGATGGGCGTGGGGAAGTCTACAACGTGTGTGTAGCTCGGCATAAGCTGTGGTAGACTAATCACCTTGAATTTTGGAATTTTGATCATCTCGGCTCTATGAGCAAGCATGCGGTAACCGGAAATTCTCCCTCGGTGGTGCACGAAATAAGATGAGGTTTTCACCGGCATGTAAAGCACCTTAGGTCGGTTATTTTTGCTGTAGAACGTCGGCCACGATATGGCTCCGAGCGCCGGGACACCGAGGAAACGAGAGGTGCAGCTTTGCTCAACTTGATGAAGAAGAATGGCTCGGCAACATCGAAGGGGACCCGGTCACAGGCTGGTGATGGGTCGAGGACATCAAGGAGTCATCGGTGCAGCTGTTGGGCGGCTCGGCTAGGCATTAAAGTCGCCGGAACGTGATCGGCGATGAGGGCCGAGAGGAGCAGCGCCGTGCTCTGTTTTTCTCGGGTGAGCGCTCGAGCAAAGGAAAGAAGCTTCGGTTGAACGTGTAGGTAGAGGGGAAAATTTGAGTTGTGCAGCTGCTATAGCTCTCGATCAACCACACAAGAATTGGCTTCTGTCGGGAGCAAATCTCAAGGAGCTCGGTGGAGGACTGCAACCCTGGTGGCAAGCTCACAGAGAAAGAAATTTTCACTGCTGTTTATGTCTCACTAACATGTGGGTCCCACCCCACCTAATATCTCTGATATTTTCCTCCAGATTAAAACCTTTGCTTCCTCACAAAGTAATGGATTTGAATTTGAATTCCCCTGAATTCTTTTTCAGTTGAAAAGTTTGCATTGCAATTGGGTTTTTGAATTTGAAATTATGAATCGAATTTTTCATTTTTAATTTTGGCATGGATACTATTTCAAATGTGGAGAACACATTTGTGTACAAAATTTTTCAGTTTGGGAAGGTTGGAATTTGAAACTTGAAATTTGAATTCAGCAGAGAGGCTCGGACCGGAGCCCAGGGCATGTGTTGGCTCTGGAACTCAAGCGCACGTGGCAGTCCCAGGGCCGTCCTCGGGGCCAAGGGCACGTGGGTACGCTGGGGCCCACCTTAGCAGGGAGACAGGGCCCAGGCTGCCTTTTACCCACTACGCAGGGGTACCCAGTCTGCAGGGTAACGACACCCATGGTCGTGCCACGTGGCGGGCTGGACATCTAACTTGCGACAGCTTGGATCCCTAGCCGTCGTAAGTTATCTAGGTTAACTTACGACGGCTTGGACCTCAGTCCGTCGTATGTTATGTAGGTTACCTTACGACAGCCCTGTATAGCTGGCCGTCATAAATAAGGTTTTAATTTTTTTAAAAAAATAGAAAACAGCTACCCTGGCGCGATGGCCAGTTCACAGAACAGCTATTCATATACACAATAAGATATTCCATCAAATAATCATCCAAAATATAAAACAACGAGGCGCTAAATCCTACCCCTTCCACTCGCTCCTCCACTTGCTTCAGAGCCAAAGAATCCGTCTCCGCGCCCTCATCCTGGTGCCGGTAGCTGTGGCGGTGGAGTTTGATCCTCTGTTGTTGATCCCTGCAATGCTAATAAATAGTTAGAGTGAGTTTGAGCTTCAAACTCACTGATTTCTTTATCCCCGCCCTCTCCCTCCCCCTCTCTCTACCACTCCCTCTCTCTCACCCCCTCTCTCTACCACTCTCTCTCTCTCCCTCTCTCTCCCCCTCACTCTCACTCTCTCCCTCCCCTGCACTACCACTTTCTCCCTCGCCCTCTTCCCCCTCTCTCTACCACTCCCTCTCTCTATCACCCCCTCTCTATACCACTCTGTCTCTCCCTCCCTCCCCCGCACTCTCACTCTCCCTCTCCCTCCCCCGCACTCTCACTTTCTACCTCGCCCCCCTCTCTCTACCACTCCCTCTCTCTCACCCCCTCTCTCTACCACCCTATCTCTCTCTCCTTCCTTCTCCCCCCTCACTCTCACTCTCTCTCCCTCCCCCGCACTCTCACTTTCTCCCTCGCCCTCTCCCTCCCCCTCTATCTACCACTATCTCTCACTCTCACTCCCTCCCTCTCCCCCCTCACTCTCACTCTCACTCTATCCCCTCTACCACACTAAGTTTTTATTAGATTAGAAAATAGCAAATAAAGAACACATACCTGGATATCTGAATGTCCATGTGCTGGGGGCACCTGTGGCGGGGCCAACTCTGTCGGCTGCCACATAGGGATCGGGATCCGCTACTCAATCTGTCGAGCTAAGGTATGTAATTGCAAAATATTAAAACATAGATACTAATGGAATGATATGAATTTCAATTACAGTACATTGAATTACTTACCTCCATCGCTGCCTGCATCTGAGCCATGTAGTTTGCCATATAGGCGGCCTGTTGGTCCTGTGCAGCTCGGGCTATATTCCTCTCTCTCTCTCTCTCTCTAGAGCTCCTCTCTCTCCATATCCCTCTGTAGCTCCTCTCTGTTTCTCCGGATCTCGTCTCTCTCCCTATGGAGCTCCTCTACCTCGCTCTGGGAGAGACAACGACTTGTCTGGCTGACGGAGGAACCCTCGGTCGATGGAGTGACGATTGAAGTTGCAGTACCCTCGAGCAATATTTAAAAAAGCGGTACAGAAAAGCGAGCGGAGGAGCTCCGCCTAGCGCCTAGGCGGCGCCTAGGCGTTTCGCAAAAAGCGGAGTTAAATTTTATATAATATATTATATATGTAATTTTTAAAATTTAGAAATATTCAATCAATGAGATGAGTTATTTACATACCGTTTCCATATACAATAGAGGCATGCAGCCCCCAAACAAAGTCTGAGATCAAATTTTCAGCAGTAAAAGTTACAAGATGCAACAGATTTATAGCAGGCAACAGAAAGTTAAAGCATTTGACAGTTGACACACGACATAACTTAATTGTCATAACAAGTTGACATGACATGAGTAAACATGTCTAAAATAAAACAGACATAATGACACAAGTCTGGAGCACTATAATAAAACTCAGAAGTACTAATGTGCATCCTGATCTCCAAAATCATCTAATTAGTTCAGCTGTGTGTGGCTCATCAGATGCTTCTTTTGATTCTAGGAAAGATGTACCTAATGACCAATGAGAACACAAGTTCATTATGGACCTTCTTTTCCTATCTGACCATGCATCAGTCGTAATTGAGCAACCTGTCAAGACCACTCCAGTTCGTGTGAATGAAGCAACTCCTTAGTCCTTACAACCTCTTCCTTCAACAACTTCCCTCCAAGCTCATATTGAGGGGGGATTTCAAATCCCGGCTCAAATCGCCCTACAGCCTCACAAAATCGTTTGAAGGCATCATTTTGGATGGCTTGAGCCGGTAAATTCCTCTTCTTCTTGTGTAGCATCCTTGCATTTTCCACGAGAGCTTCCTATACCAGCCACATGCTGCTTGAGCCGGTAAATTCCTCCATTAACCTCTTTCTTACACGTTTTGCACGTTACTGCATTTTGATTATTTGGATCGGCAAAATATCCATACTTCCAACCAACATCATCTGATTTCCTCTTTAAATATAATGGACCACTCACCTCTGCCGTGGAAGCAGTGGAAGGCATCCTAGTTCAAATTGGAAAAAACGGTTCTGAACTTGTATGCGTACTGCAGGAACAAAAACACATGGAAATGCTTCGAAATCAAAACAACTTGCAACAAGAGATCGGATTCAACTCAAAGCAAGATCTCAGCAGCACTCGATGGCGGTTGACGACCTCCGGCGGGCTCGATCTAAACAGTCACGGCTTAGATTGCGGACGGAGCAGCCAAAATCGAGAAGGGACCGATGAGATCAGAGATGGGGCAGCAAAAATCAGAGAGGTAGTGGCGAGATTAGGGACAGAAGAGACAGAATTGGGGAGGGAATCGAACTCAGGAGAGAGCTGTGCACCCGAAGAGGCAGCCGCCAAGGGTCGGGTTCAGAAAGCACTAGGGTTACCAGCCCTTATATGAAAAAAAAGAGGTGGAAAAGCGAAAGTGCAAATTAGCGGGAAAAGGCGGACTTAAATGCAAAAAAGCAGAAAAAACATCCCTTAACAGCCGCTGCTCTGCACAAAGGGAGGCGCTCTGGTGCCGCTCAGCGCCTAGGTGGCGCTTCAGCGGCCGCCTAGGATGCTTTTTTTAACACGGCCCTCGAGTTGACAACTCCATTGAATATGGCAAACCTACAAAAGAATAAAAGAATAATAATCAAAAGAAGCAAAATTGTAAAGAAACAAAGAAAATGACCGCATGTCGCCTTACATCCGGCGTAAGGTGGGGGGGGGGGTGGGGGCGGAGGGGGCGTCGGCCGCTGGTCTAGGAAGGGGGGCGTCCTGTCGCCTTAGATCTGGAGTAAGGCGGCAGAGGCGAGGGAGCAGCAGATCCAGGAGAGCCTCACTACTTATATTTGCTAATTGCTACTTCTATTTGTTAATTGCTACTTTTAACCGTCTTCTTCACTCAAATGAGATATATGTATATGTTTGCCGGATGCATGCCATTGTGTAGAACCCTAAACCTGAGGTCATTATATCACCAGAGCCACACTCTAAGAACTGAAACATTCCACTACATCTGTGCTTCGCAATCTTATTAATTACCTATCAGGATGCAAGGGCTTGATAATTTCTGTACGATGCCAGGTTGTCCATAATATGCATTCAAGCGTTTCTCAAGGTTACTCTGCAGTACGCTAAATAAAGTAGTGTGTATAGAAATTTGGCAAACTTTTCTTTGCTGGTGACCTGGCATAGACCCCTATTTTCTTTCCTGGACAGAGTAATAAGAAAGCAAAGACAAAAATTCTGGTTCAAGGAATGTGCTTCATAGAATTGATTCCTTTGCTCTGTTTCCCAACGGAAGGACCATCAAGTCTAAAAGTCACTTTTGTCTCCATGCAAGTGATAACACTACTGCATATTGATGGTAACCTCAACTACATAATTTAAACCTAAACTAAATATTTTTACAGCTAAACTAATAATTCACAAACAAAATTTCTAGATTACTCATTTTTGGAGGTCGCATGGTGCGAGGAAGACGGGGCCGGTGCGGATAAAGACGGCGGCCACGCGGGGAGGTCAGGGACGGCGCGGATGCGGTCGTGGAGGGCCCGGGGTGGCGGCGGCGGGGGGGGGGGGGCACGCGGGGGCGGCTCGGCGTGGGCCGGGAGAGGCCGGGGCGGTGACGGCGCGGCGGCGGGCGGGGGCAGGGGAGGCCGGGGTGACGGCGGTGCATGGGGGCAGGGGAGGGCGGCGGCGGAACGGGTCGTGGTCGGCGCGGGCGTGAATGCCCGCGCCGACCCCGGCCCGGGCAGGTATATATCGCTTATTTATGACGGCCGATCCCTGGCCGTCATAAATAATGTGGTATTTACGACAGCCATATTTAATTATGACGGCCTTAGCGTTAGCCGTCGTAATTTGATGCTAACTTACGACGATCGTCACTAGGTCGTCGTAAGTAAGGCTCAATTTACGATGACCTTAGGGTTAGCCGTCGTAAATTGATGCTAACTTACGATGGCCGTCACCAGGCCGTCGTAAGTAAGCCTAAATTTACGACGGTCGGAATTGGCCATGTATGTAAATTTATTTATGACGGCTAACACTAAGGCCATCGTAAATTAACTTGGCCATCGTAAATAATGCTTTTTCCGATAGTGCTCCAACGCTGGACCCGTAGATGTAGGATCATCACCAGTTCCTAGTCTGTATAAATATCTCCGATCAATGAATGGCAAGATGACGATTCCCTCTCTATATGTTACCAACATGAATAAGAACGATTCAATCCAACGCTGGCACCCGTAGGTGTAGGATCATCACCTGCAACGACTGGGTCATGGGCACTGGTGCTAGCTCACACATGGCTAATAACACGAGTATTTTGTCTTCATGCAAATCACACTCCTAATCATCTATAATCATCGCTGGCAACGGCTCAACACTGCCCGTTCATCATGTTGGCCATGCTACCATTCCCGCTTCTGCATCCACTCTGCACCTTAACAATGTTCTTCTCTCATCTTATTTGGTCAAAAATTTAATTTCTCTACATGCGCTCATATGTGACAACAATGTTGCTGTTGTTTTTTATCCCGTTGGTTTTTGTATCAAGGATCTTTGCACGGGACGACTCTGCTCCGATGTAACTCCAATGCGACTTTTATTCTTTGCACCAGTCCACAAATAACAACAAGCTTCATCGAAATATGTTGGCCACTATGTCATCGTCACTATCGCATGCACCGTTGAGGCACCCCGGGCATGGGCAACTACAGCACACACTCTTTTCGTTTCCGTTTTAGTGTTTCAAGTCCGACAGCCATACATGCGCCTCTTGTCAGCTTGGGAAGCATGTGTGACTGCCGTTCCCATCCTCCACCACCACATCTACTTTTCCCTTTCAATTATTACACTGTGATGTATAGACCTCACCAATTCTAAGTAATTCAGTATTTAAGTTTTATCTTGTCCACTTATAGGATTTCTCACACTTTGCCTGGACTTTTCCACTTCATCATAAATCCGATGTTGTTCCAACACTCATTACATTATGCATTCGTCCATACACAATTCTAATGACTGATCATCTCCATACAAACCGACAACGGCAAAAAATTTGACAATCATGCTTCTCGCTCGTTCTTTGCTACACATGGCATTCTGCTATGTCTCACTTGTCCCTACATGTCCCAGCAAAACGGCCGTGCCGAATGTGTTTTACGCACAATCAATGATAGCATGCGCACCATGCTCTTCCATGCTGGCGCACCCCTACCTTCTGACCGGACGCTCTCACCACTGCAACTTACTTGCTCAACCGTCGTCCCTGTCATGTTTATAACCACATTACGCCACATGAAATTCTCATTGGCCAACCCCCTACGACCATCTCCGTGTTTTCGGTTGCCTATGTTATCCCAACACATCTTCCACCATGCCACATAAACTTGCACCACGTTCCGTGCCCTGCATATTCTTATGTTACCTTTCCGACACAAAAAGATATCGATGCTATAATCCTTCTACCTGAAGAGTGCTAACCTCTCGTCACGTTATTTTCAATGAGTGCATTTTTCCTTTCAGGGATACATCCGGTGGTGATAACTCAGCGGTACACTCTGGCCCCACCACACAGCCACTGGATTTTCTTCCTGCTGTTGTGTCCACTCGGCCTCAACTGTGTCGGCCGTATACGGGTGCAACTAATCCTGCACGGACAGCTAGGGATGAAAACGGACGGATATGGACGGATAAAATGCTTTTTCATATCCATATCAATATTAAAAATTTCAGAAACGGATTGGATCGGATGTTGTCGGAAACGGATATAGTATCGGATATGTCAGATGTATTGGAAACGGATTCATCGGATCAGAAAAATATGGATATCGGACGGAATTCAGATATTTATTTCAGAAAAATAATTCACAGGTAACATATAATTCATACTTCATACATTTAATTCAAAGTACATCCACATCAAATTCATACATGGTTCGGGGGCGACGGCCGTCGGGGGCTCGGTGATGGCGGCTGGGGCGCTTGGCCAGAGGCGGCGCTGTGGCCTGTGGCAATGGCAAACTGGTAAACCCTAGGTCGAAGGCAAGACTGGAGGTGGAGGAGGACTCCGCTCGGGCTCGGGCCTCGGGGTAGTCGGGTAGGGCCGTAGGGTAGGTGGCTGTGGCCTCTGGTCTGTGGGCTATGGCTGGCCCGGGCCCAATTGAATTTGTTGGGTCGGATATATCTAGGATATTGTTCGGATATATCCGACCCAATATGGATATCCGACAAAACAGACGGATTCTAACGAAAATCATATCCGATCAGATATCCGAATCCATATCCGTATCCGAAAAAAATCCGATCAAAATGGATATGGATCGGATATCTTCAAAAACGATTGTGGAATATCCGATCCGTTTTCATCCCTACGGACAGCTACAGCGGCGCCTTTGGCTTCTGCAACACGTCAACCTCAGGCTTCTTCAACACATCAACTGCAAGATGATCTTATCCACTACTGTACCTGTGCATGCAGATGCGCATCCCTCGCCACGTCGGGCCACCAACGGACGCACATCTTCTGGCACCGTTGCACCGGTCCACGCCTCGAGTGCGGCACGTACCGCTGGCATGCAGGATGACCCGGCTCTATCTTCCGTGCAGGTTTCCAACGACCGTGCTTCTTCTGCTCCGGTACAAGCGTCGAGTGCAGCACGTACCACTGTCATGCACGACATTCTGGGTCATTCGTCACATCACCATCATCTTAACGGCTCCGGAAATATCGTCATCGACAACAGCGTCGTCCAGACGCCAAACTCACATGCGCTCACAACTTCATGCTCCACGGCCTACTGCAACATTTACAGCGCATGCCCCGTGCCACCACACGATCACGTGTGCTGTAACAGCCACATGTTCAAATAGATCGAAATTTGATTGAAACTGAAATTTACATCAAAACAAACAAGAAAGAAAAAAACAAAAACAAAACAGGAAGAAATGGGCCTCTCCTGCAGGGATGAAAACGGATCGGATATTTTCTGATCTGTCCGCAACCGTTTTTGAAGATATCCGATCCATATCCATTTTGATCAGATTTTTTTGGATACGGATATGGATTCGGATAATAAATCAGATATCTGATCGGATATGGTTTTCGTCAGAATCCGTCTGTTTTGTCGGATATCCATATTAGGTCGGATATATCCGAACAATATCCGAGATATATCCGACCCAACAAATTCATTAGGCCGGCAGCAACAGCCACAGCTCACAGGCCAGAGGCCACAACCACCTTCCCTACGGCCCTAACCGGCTACCCCAAGGCCCGAGCCCGAGCGGAGTCCTCCTCCACCTCCAGTCTTGCCTCCGACCTAGGGTTTACCAGTTTGCCATTGCCACAGGCCACAGCGCCGCCGCCTGCCAAGCGCCCCAGCCGCCATCCCTGACCTCCGCGGCTCTGCCCCGGTTGTCGCCGGCGCCGCCCCTGACGCCCCGGCCCGGTCCACCGCCGCCCGACCTCCGCCCATGACTCCCGATTCCCGAGCCATCGCCGCCCAGCAGCAGCGCCCTCCCCGACGCGCCGCCGGCCACCGGCCCCAAGGCCTCGACACCCAACAGGCCTCTGAGCGGCCGAGCCCCTGAAGGCCCCGATGCCCAACAGGCCCTCCGAGCCCCCCGACGGCCTCCGAGTCCGAGCCCCCGACGGCCACCGCCCCCGAACCATGTATGAATTTGATGTGAATGTACTTTGAATTATATGTATGAACTATGAATTATATGTTACTTGTGAATTATTTTTCTGAAATAAATATCCGAATTCCGTCCGATATCCATATTTTCCGATCCGATGAATCCGTTTCCAATACATCCGACATATCTGATACCATATCCGTTTCCGACAGCATCCGATCCAATCCATTTCCGAAATTTTTAATATGGATATGGATATGGAAAAGCATTTTATCCATCCATATCCGTCCGTTTTCATCCTTACTCTCCTGGGCGCAGCCCAGCAACCTGGGCCGCTTTCCTCCCCTCACTCGCGTGGCCCACCTAGCTCCTTTCCCTGGCCCATCCCTGCGCGGCCCACGTCACACAGCGCCTTCTCCTATCTCCCGCCGCTGCCTCCCCGAAAACACACCGGCGCCAGTCACGTCGCCGCCCACTGTCTCTTCAGCCGCACCACACTTGATGGCTTCCCCCTTCCCCGCTTCCAGCCTGCTGCAGCACTGCTGCGCGGATCCCGGCCGACGGGACCGCTGAATCACACGAGCACGGACCCGGCCAGTTGCCCACGCGGCTGCCACCGCCGGATATTGTGCCAGCCGCCCTGTTCTATGCAGTGCCGCCTTCAGTGCCTGCTGCACGCCGCGCTCAGAGCCCCGCTGCCTCTCCTCCGGCATGGATTCCCGGCGCCCGCATCAATAGTCGTACAACGGGAGCTCCCGTGCGCCGACCGCTGGCACCGCCTTCTCCCGGCGATAAAAGGCCACTTCCTCTCCGATCCTCCCTCACACACTCGCCCCTGAACCCCACAGCTCCCAGTTCGAGCACGAAAAGGGAACGCTGGCACCGAATTCCACAAAAACGACGCCATCTTCCCCAAGTCCGGCCACCTCCCTGTAACACCCCAAAACCTGTTAAGAGGGGAACTTAAAAATTTTTGGACGTATTGCATGTGGTGCAGAAATTCAAATTCAAATTGGAATTCAAATTCAACTCAAAACAGAAAAGAAAAAGAAAAAGAAAAAAAAACAAAACCCTCCGGCCAGTGGGCCGAAACCCACCAGCCGGCCCACCTCGCCCCCGCGCCAGCCCGCAGCCGCGCGCCCCGTTTTCCTCTCACTGACATGTGGGGCCCGTCGTCGTCTTCCTCCTCGCGCGCGCGCTCGGCCGACCCGGGACTCCTCTCTCCCCCAAATTGAAACCACCCCGGATACCCGCGTATCCCAGCCGAATTTCGGTTCTGGACGACTCCAGCTCGATCCCAACCGAACGCTGCCCTTCCCCGGCTATATAAACACCGGTATCATCCCATTTTTCGCCCGCGATCGGCTGTTTTTCCTCCCGGTGAGAACCGAAGCTCCGATCACCGTTTTCTCTCGATCTTTGCTCGGGTTCTCTGATCTAACGCGCCGATCGTGTACCACCGCCTCCGTGGAATCACGCAGGTGCAGAAAACTCGGTGGTTTGTGCTTCAGACACAGCGCCGACGAGCATCGCCGTGAATTCACCTCGGACCTCGTCGCCGACCGCCTTCCAGGATCTCCAAGCTCAAGAAAAACCCCGAGGTGAGATCCCCGACCTCCCCTCTACCGATCTATGTCATGAAATCCCAGTTTTAGGAAGAATTGACGAAGATCCGAAGTATTCCGGCGAGATCGCCGCCTCCCGCCACCGCGCGCCACAGGGCAGCGCCGCCCGCGTTCGGTCAGAGCGACGTGGCCGCTTGTGCGCCGTCTATTTTAAATCGCACGGTGGAATTAAAACCCGCGTGTACCGGTTCGGCGATCTAATCTGAGCCGTCTGTTTTAAATCGGACGGTCCACGTCGGCCCCGCATTATAAAGGCCAGGATTCTTACGCGCTACCCCCTGGGGATCTCGGAAAATACGAGCTAGCCTCGGAAACTTCTGATCTAGCCCCTGGAACTTCAGAAATTCATGTAAATTCAATTAAAAATCAGTTTTAGCCCCTGGACTTAATAAAAATTAGCAAAACCCCTCTGTTATGCATAGTTAGGCCCCTGGAAATTCTTAAAATAATAAATTAGACCCTGTAGTAGGGTGAACTTACCTTTTTAACCCTATATGATATTTAATTTAGAAATTTGAATGTGTGACTAGGATTTAAATTTAAAAGGAAATACAAACACATTGTAAATTCAAGTTTAAACTGTTCTAACATTTGTTAAACTTTAGAATGAACTAAAAATAAATTTTAGGCTGAAATGAATTCCGTTTGGGTGTGTTCATGTTTATTAGTTCTAGGAACACATTTTTAGGTTAATAAATAATTTTGAAAATGGGTAAAATAGATTTAAATTAGTTCACATCAGAGGAGAAGTTCAAAAATATATTATTTAATATTTTATATCAGAACCTATTCTGTTTAGATGAGGTGTCTTACTATTTTCATAATAAAGTTCACATTTAGGCATAAGAAATAAATCTGAAAATATAGCAACTAGGTATGCATAACTAGAAAATGATAAATGAAGTTTACAAATCCAAAGATTTCAGTTTAGGATTTGGTAGAAGATCTGAAAACCCATTTGGAGTAGGAAATTACCTTCCATGCAAACTTGGTAGCTAAAGAGGGTATTAAAGAATTTGTTTAAATTGGAAATTCATATATAGTGTGCAAACAGAAATCTGAATACAAAAGCTAGAAATAATATACATATGTATAAAAGTGCATGTAGGCCAAAAAAATCAACACACATAGAGTAACCACAACCCTTAGAACTGTGAATGACTTTCATAGGTGTGAATGTGTGGTTTGTATGAAGTGAAAGTGTGAACTATGTCTTATGGATTGTTATTTTCTTTTGCTATGTGTGATGGTATGAGTAGAACCTGCCCAGAGCAAGTTCTTCCCTTCCAAGAACAAGACTTTCCATTCCCAGAGCAGCAGGAAGAAGGCAAGTGTCCTTGACCACTTTGTTCCTATACTAGGATGTGTAGATAGAGTTATTTACATTGTCAATTGAAATATGAATCCCATGCTAGGAAGTTTCCCTAGAATTGCATTACCTTGTTTTCCTTGTAGCTTGGGATGGGATTTTGCTTTATTATATTATTCATTCATGATTAGCCATGCTTAGAATGGGATAAGTGGGATATGATATTATCAACTTGCTTACCTTACTCTTGAATGAGATATTATGAGTTATGTAGAGGTAGGGATCAAGGCAAGTTGGATGATTTGGTTGGTGCTGGGTGCACGAGACTCGGGTTTGTGTTTAGTACTTGCCTGGATCCTAAGGACCGGTTCATGAAGCATGTAACCTGGCTTTACCGTGCCAACCACATGCTGAGATAGGGCAGCTTGGCCAATTAATTAGGTGTATCCCCGGTGTAGTATGGGTGTGTTGGATGGTGTGGGGAGTAGGTGTCAGCTGGACTACCATATGAACCGCAAGGCTCAAGAGGGGGCCACTGCAGCGGGGTTGGAGCCTCTTGTATGCTGTTAGGGGTGAAACCTCAGTGCGCCCACGCTCGTCGGGAATCCCTTTGTAAAGGCTTCGTAGTGATCTCCTGGCTACACACCTGGGAAGTGTGAATGTGGTTTGTGGCCACTGGCATAATGGAGGTTCTTCTAGTCCACCCGGCAACTGGAGATGAAATCACTACATGTGGGTACAGTGGTGCAAACTCTGCAGAGTCAAAACTGTCATGACAGCCGTGCTCACGGTCAAGAGCTGCTTGGACTTATTCATGATTAGAGGATTGATAGCTTTGGAAGTTGAGGATGTTAAGCGGGGAGCTTAACATTGAAAATGATGTTATGGTTATTTGATTATGATGATGGGTTGGGAGATTGGGACCATTTCACCTATGTAGTAGTGTAGGTGCTTAATAAGCTAAGGTGATAGGTATTAATTGCGTAGTGCTTTAACCATGAGTTCAACCTCTCCTTGCTCTAGCCATGCATGTCAAAAATTTCCCACACTTGCTGAGTACCATCGGTACTCAAACTTGCATATTTGTTGGTTTATATTGCTGCTCAGGTCAAGAGAATGATGTGGTGTTTAATGATCAAGACTTCGGACCCGAAGAAGGTTTCTAGGTTCATGGAGTCCCTCGGGCAACGCCTTTGACGGAGCCCACAATAATAATATTGCGCTGCTATTATATTTACTTGTTATGAACTTAATATCGTCCATCGAGACATATGCTATGTAAGACTTATTTATATTCGACACCTGACTTGTAATAAATGATGCTTCACTATTTGTCATCACATGTATGAGAAAATGATCCTGGCATACATGTGATCTTCACTCGGTTATTCTTCGGAAAAACCGGGTGTGACAGAAGTGGTATCAGAGCCAGGTTGCCCGTAGGAACATGGATCTAGGTAGAAATGGACGTAGTAAGGGACCCTATTTTCTTAAAAACTATATTTAATGGGCCACTTTATTCATCTTACCCCATCTTTTATTCAAAATAGGATTTTTGTTTAAAATCATATCTAACTTAATTTTAAATGCTTTATGTTTAGATGGTTCGCATGATTCGCACCGCCCGCAAGTCCACCGGAGGGAGAGTTCCCGTAGTTGCCCTTGCCCTGAGAGAGGAGAACCGTCCGGTGACGTATCTCTCCTAAGGATTGGCAGTAGGAGGCTTGTTGCGCCGTCTTCGACGCATTCTCCAAGCCGCCGGCAATACGGGCAAGCTAATCATACACTATAGCTCCACCCGGACCATCCGGGAGAAGCGGGAAGGATGGAGTTCGGAAATGAGGATTATCCATGAAAATCAGCTGCTTAAGATCCACCGCTCTCCAGCTTGTCGAGCGACACAGGTCGATGCGGAGAAGGATGTCACCTGGGAGGCCATCACCTGCCAGAGTCACATCTACCGTCGCCACCTGGACAGGACAGAGTACATGTATGTTCTCCAGCGTGAGAGTGGTACGACGGAGTACAAGTACCCGCCAGTGCAGCAAGGGACTTCCCATGAGCACATGGACCTGTGCTTGGAGGATGCTGCTATGCTCAGCACTCGACTGCAGGAATGTCAGCAGGAGCTTCAGGATGTACGTGACACCCTGAAGGAGACTGAGGCGTTGCTTCGAGCCAGCTTGAGGGCAAGAGAAAGAAGGGATGGGAATGAACTGTGTGTCACCGTGAATGACACATGGACTCCTGACTCCCCAGATCGTCGGGCGAGTAGGCGTCGCCGCACTTCTCCACCAGCAGCCTCCCCACCCAAAGCGGAGTCAGAAGGCAGCCGCAGTAATGAGGAAGATCCCGAGGAGCCAGCTCAGTGATATGAGTCGTGTAGAGTACTTCCCCATAGTTCAGTAGGTTATCGAGTAGGCGAGTCAATACCTTAGATAATGGTGTGTTAATGTGTGGTGTGTGACGTGAGTTGTGGAAGCCATGAGCAATTGTCCACAACCTCGTCTTCAGGTTGCTTTGCTTTGATGTGTGAACCCCTATGAAACTAATAGTGCATTTATTTTTGCGTGAGACATGAACCCTCAGAAAATATAAATACCACAAGGCCTCAACATTTCAAAGTGTAAACAAGTAAAATTGGTAAGATAATATGTAATGCTTTAAATTGACAATTGGTTGATCATGATAGATGGCTGGAAGAGGAAAGGGTCGTGGTGCCAACCCCGCCAACAACAATGATGAGGCCGGCAACCCTCATCTTTCTGGAGGCCAAGACATGGGTGGTCGCCGTGAAGGAGTTGATCCCATCCACCAAATGCTTGAGAATCAAAATCAGCTCATCCAGAACCTGACTCAAGTGGTGGCCATCTTGCACCAAGCTCCACCTCCCCAAGCTGCACCACGCCAACCAAGGTTGAGTAAGTTTCTAGGAACTCAACCTCCAAAGTTTGCAAGTGCTGCTGAACCCCTGGAGGCAAATGACTGGCTAAAGACCATTGAGAGCAAGATGAGGATCATACAATGCCAAGGGTATGAGAGGGTGCTGTTTGCTTCTCACCAATTGCATGGACCTGCTGCTGATTGGTGGACCGCTTACGTGGGTGCCCATCATGACCCCGAGAACATCACTTGGGAAGAGTTCAAGCGTAGCTTCCGCAACCATTACATACCAAGGGGTGAACTTAAAAACAAGAGAAAGGAGTTCTTGGGGCTGCAGCAAGGAAACATGACGGTGAGGGAATACCTCACTAAATTCACCCAACTATCCCGTTATGCACCACGGGACATAGAGACTGATGAGCAGAAACAGGATTGCTTCGTGGAAGGACTTACAGCAGAAATGCAGTGTGCAATGTCCTCCAACTAGTATGAAAGTTTCCAAAAGATGGTGGACAGAGCATTTGTTGTGGAAAGGAAGCTGAAGGCCTTGGAAAATGAAAACAAGAGGAAGGCCGGATGGTCACACCAAGCCTCGGGTAGCAACACCCGCCCACGTCTGATGCAGCAAACCACAGGGCAGACGAACCGTGCTGCGGTACCATACTCATCACCGAGAGGGTACAACCCGAACTTCAGGCCTCCGGCAGTGCCAGCACCACCACAACGTCAGTTTGTACAGCAGCCTCGCCCTACATATCAACCTCGACCAGCAGTACAAGGACTCCCAAACCAACCCCAAGACAACAAAGGCCAGGCACCTAAGGTTGGGGTGCAATGCTCTAAATGTGGTGAAGTGGGGCACTACGCCCATAAGTGCCCAAAGAAGAAGCCCGTGCAGCCGCAACAGCAGAATGGGATGCAAGGACGGGTGAACCACGTGACCATGGAAGAAGCGCAAGAGGCACCCGACGTGGTAGTTGGTAAGTTTCCTGCCAATTTACACATTGCAACCCTGTTGTTCGATTCTGGTGCTACCCACTCGTTCATTGCCCAAGGGTTTGTTAAGAAGCATGATCTAGCAACAACACAAATGAACCATATGCTAGCAGTAAACTCTCCAGGTGGAGAAATAAGGACAAGACGAGTGTGTCCCAAGGTGAATCTAGACATTAATGGGGTAGTATTTACTGCCAACCTCATAGTGATAGATTCACAAGGGATAGATATTATTTTGGGTATGGATTGGTTGACCAAACATAAGGGGATCATCCATTGTTCGACTAGAACGGTGGAACTAACTCACCCTAGTTGCACAAGAGTGAAGTTCATAACAATACAAGAGCCTAGGAGGGACATTAAATTAAATCAAGTTGAGGTGAAAGTGGAGGAGATCAGGATCATAAGGGAATATCCAGATGTTTTTCTAGAGGAGTTGCCAGGTATGCCTCCCGATCGTAAAGTGGAATTCGCGATTGAGCTAGTGCCTGGAACAGCTCCGATATACAAGAGACCTAATTGGATGGACTCCAAGCAGCTGAGAGAACTCAAGGATCATTTAAGAGAATTGACGGAGAAGGGGTATATTCGTCGTAGTTCCTCACCATGGGGAGCTCCAGTGATATTTGTGCCCAAGAAGGACGAAACCCAAAGGTTATGCGTAGACTACCGTGCCTTGAATGAAGTAACCATAAAGAACAAGTACCCATTACCCCGCATTGAAGACTTGTTTTATCAGTTGAGGGGAGCTTGTGTGTTCTCAAAAATTGATCTCAGGTCGGGATACCACCAACTTAGGATAAGGCAAACTTATATTCCCAAGATAGTTTTCGTATCTCGGTACGGACTGTATGAATGCACCGTCATGCCTTTCAGGCTAACTAATGCCCCGGCATACTTCATGTACCTCATGAACAAGGTATTCATGGAATATCTGGATAAATATGTGATGGTTTTCATTGATGACATTCTCGTCTTCTCCAAAGATGAAGAGGAACATGAGAAACATCTAACGTTGGTGTTGCAGAAGCTGAGAGAACACCAACTATATGCCAAGTTGAGCAAGTGTGAGTTTTGGCTGAAGAGAGTTCCTTCTTAGGACATATCATCTCGGAGGGAGGAATCTCCGCAGATCCCGCCAAGATCGAGGATGTACAAAAGTGGAAGACCCCTGAGAATGTCGGGGAAGTTCGAAGCTTCTTAGGATTGGCTGGATATTATCGACGGTTTATTGAGGGATTCTCCAAGATCTCGAGACCCCTCACCAAACTGTTGGAGAAAGGAATCACATTCACATGGACGCCGTAGTGCGAGACGAGTTTTCAGGAGCTAAAGAAAAGATTGACAACAGCCCCAGTGCTAGTTATGCTAGATATGCAGAAGAACTTTTCGGTGTACTGCGATGCCTCTGGAAACGGGTTGGGATGTGTTCTCATGCAAGAAGGGCATGTCGTGGCTTATGCATCCCGGCAGCTCCGGAAACACGAGAAGAACTATCCTACACATGACCTAGAACTAGCCGTAGTGGTACACGCGTTGAAAATTTGGCGGCACTACTTGATGGGGAAGAGGACAGAGATATATACAGATCATAAGAGCCTAAAGTACATTTTCACACAGCCAGATCTCAACCTCAGACAAAAGAGATGGTTAGAGCTAATCAACGACTTTGATGTAGGCATCAACTACCATCCTGGGAAAGCGAACGTCATGGCAGATGCTTTAAGCCGGAAGGTGCAGGTTAATAGGTTGAGCTTGAAAGACATGCCTACGGAATTGAAGGACGATGTTATAAGACTCAATCTATGCCTGGTGAATAGTGGTGAAGCCATCGCCATGGAAGTGGACTCCACATTAGAGAAAGACATCTGAAATGGTCAGAATAATGACGAGATGATACAAGAGATTAGAGAACTCATCAAGGAAAATAAAGCCCCTGGTTTCAGAGCGGATGAACAAGGTATCTGTGTGCCTGAAGTAAAGGAGATCCGTGAATTGATTTTGAAGGAGGCTCATGATTCCGACTATTCCATTCATCCTGGGAGTACGAAGATGTACCACGACCTCAAGAGCAGGTATTGGTGGTATGGAATGAAGCGAGATGTCGCGGAACATGTTGCCCTATGTGACACATGTCAGTTGGTGAAAGCAGAACATCAACGACCCGCGGGATTGTTGCAACTCAAAGTGCCTGAATGGAAATGGGAAGAAATCGGTATGGATTTTATAGTGGGATTGCCTAGGACCCAATTAGGATATGATTCGATATGGGTCATCATCGACAGGCTAACCAAGGTAGCTCATTTCATCCCCGTGAAAGAAAGCTACAGTGGATCCAAATTGGCGGAGTTGTACATGTCAAGGATCGTGTGTTATCATGGAGTGCCAAAGAAGATAGTGTCAGATCGAGGGACACAGTTCACCTCAAGGTTCTGGCAGAAGCTGCATGAAACCATGGGAACCCATCTGAACTTTAGTTCTGCCTATCATCCCCAAACTGACGGGCAGACAGAAAGAATCAATCAGATCCTTGAGGATATGCTGAGAGCGTGTGCACTCAAAAACAATCGAAGTTGGGATAAGAACTTACCGTATGCGGAGTTCTCCTATAACAACAGCTATCAGGCTAGCATGAAGATGTCATCATTTGAGGCTTTGTATGGGAGGAAATGCAGAACTCCACTATTTTGGAACCAAACGGGGGAAAGTAAAGTATTTGGGCCCAAAGTACTACAAGAAGCCGAGGCGAAGGTGAGGGAAATCCGCAACAACTTGAGTATAGCACAGACACGACAAAAGAGCTATGCCGATGTACGAAGAAGAGAACTCGTTTTTAATGTAGGGGACTATGTCTACCTCAAGGTGTCCCCTATCCGAGGACTTCGTCGGTTCAAGGTGAAAGGGAAGTTATCACCCCGATACATCGGACCCTTTCAAGTTCTGGAGAGGAAAGGCGAAGTGGCATATCAACTAGAACTGCCGGCTCGCCTATCGGATGTGCACGATGTATTCCATGTGTCACAGCTCAAGAAATGTCTGAGGACACCTGAAGAGATGTTACCCTTGAATGAGGTTGACGTAGCCGAGGATCTGTCTTATGCCGAGCAACCAGTCAAGGTTTTGGAGACAATGGAACGCCTCACAAGAAATAAAAGAATCCGGATGTGCAAGGTGCAGTGGAATCATCACTCAGAAGAGGAAGCCACATGGGAGCGAGAAGACGAGCTTAAGGCACAGTTTCCGGAATTGTTTTCTTAGAACCACCAATCTTGAGGACGAGATTTCTTTTAAGGGGGGGTAGAGCTGTAACACCCCAAAACCTGTTAAGAGGGGAATTTAAAATTTTTTGGATGTATTGCATGTGGTGCATAAATTCAAATTCAAATTGGAATTCAAATTCAACTCAAAACAGAAAAGAAAAATAAAAATAAAAAGAAAAAAACAAAACCCTCCGGCCAGTGGGCCGAAACCCACCAGCCGGCCCACCTCGCCCCCACGCCAGCCCGCAGCCGCGCGCCCCGTTTTCCTCTCACTGACATGTGGGGCCCTCCGTCGTCTTCCTCCTCGCACGCGCGCTCGGCCGACCCGGGACTCCTCTCTCCCCCGAATCGAAACCACCCCGGATACCCGCGTATCCCAGCCGAATTTCGGTTCTGGACGACTCCAGCTCGATCCCAACAGAACGCCGCCCTTCCCCGGCAATATAAACACCGGCATCATCCCGTTTTTCACCCGCGATTGGCTGTTTTTCCTCCTGGTGAGAACCGAAGCTCCGATCACCGTTTTCTCTCGATCTTTGCTCGGGTTCTCTGATCTAACGCGCCGATCGTGTTCCACCGCCTCCGGGAAATCACGCAGGTGCAGAAAACTCGGTGGTTTGCTCTTCAGACACAGCACCGACGAGCATCGCCGTGAATTCACCTCGGACCTCGTCGCCGACCGCCTTCCAGGACCTCCGAGCTCAAGAAAAACCCCGAGGTTTGATCCCCGACCTCCCCTCTACCGATCTATGTCATGAAATCCCAGTTTTAGGAAGAATTGACGAAGATCCGAAGTATTCCGACGAGATCGCCGCCTCCCGACGCCGTGCGCCGCCGGGCAGCGCCGCCCGCGTTCGGTCAGAGCGACGTGGCCACTTGTGCGCCGTCTATTTTAAATCGCACGGTGGAATTAAAACCCGCGCGTACCGGTTCGGCGATCTAATCTGAGCCGTCTGTTTTAAATCGGACGGTCCACATTAGCCCCACATTATAAAAGTCGGGATTCTTACGCTCTACCCCCTGGGGATCTCGGAAAATACGAGCTAGCCTCGGAAACTTCTGATCTAGCCCCTGGAACTTCAGAAATTCATGTAAATTCAATTAAAAATCAGTTTTAGCCCCTGGACTTAATAAAAATTAGCAAAACCCCTCTGTTATGCATAGTTAGGCCCCTGGAAATTCTTAAAAAAATAAATTAGACCCTGTAGTAGGGTGAACTTACCTTTTTAACCCTATATGATATTCAATTTAGAAATTTGAATGTGTGACTAGGATTTAAATTTAAAAGGAAATACAAACACATTGTAAATTCAAGTTTAAACTCTACTAACACTTGGAAAACTTTAGAATGAACTAAAAATAAATTTTAGGCTGAAATGAAATCCATTTGGGTGTGTTCATGTTTATTAGTTCTAGGAACACATTTTTAGGTTAATAAATAATTTTGAAAATGGGTAAAATAGATTTAAATTAGTTCACATCAGAGGAGAAGTTCAAAAATACATTATTTAATATTTTATATCAGAACCTATTCTGTTTAGATGAGGTGTCTTACTATTTTCATAATAAAGTTCAAATTTAGGCATAGGAAATAAATTTGAAAATATAGCAACTAGGTATGCATAACTAGAAAATGATAAATGAAGTTTAAAAATCCAAAGATTTCAGTTTAGGATTTGGTAGGAGATCTGAAAACCCATTTGGAATAGGAAATTACCTTCCATGCAAACTTGGTAGCTAAAGAGGGTATTAAAGAATTTGTTTAAATTGGAAATTCATATATAGTGTGCAAACAGAAATCTGAATACAAAAGCTAGAAATAATATACATATGTATAAAAGTGCATGTAGGCCAAAAAAATCAACACACATAGAGTAACCACAACCCTTAGAACTGTGAATGACTTTCATAGGTGTGAATGTGTGGTTTGTATGAAGTGAAAGTGTGAACTATGTCTTATGGATTGTTATTTTCTTTTGCTATGTGTGATGGTATGAGTAGAACCTGCCCAGAGCAAGTTCTTCCCTTCCAAGAACAAGACTTTCCATTCCCAGAGCAGCAGGAAGAAGGCAAGTGTCCTTGACCACTTTGTTCCTATACTAGGATGTGTAGATATAGTTATTTGCATTGTCAATTGAAATATGAAACCCATGCTAGGAAGTTTCCCTAGAATTGCATTACCTTGTTTTCCTTGTAGCTTGGGATGGGATTTTGCTTTATTATATCATTCATTCATATTACTTATGCTTAGCCATGCTTAGAATGGGATAAGTGGGATATGATATTATCAACTTGCTTACCTTACTCTTGAATGAGATATTATGAGTTATGTAGAGGTAGGGATCAAGGAAAGTTGGATGATTTGGTTGGTGCTGGGTGCACGAGACTCGGGTTTGTGTTTAGTACTTGCCTGGATCCTAAGGACCGGTTCATGAAGCATGTAACCTGGCTTTACCATGCCAACCACATGCTGAGATGAGGCAGCTTGGCCAATTAATTAGGTGTATCCCCGGCGTAGTATGAGTGTGTTGGATGGTGCGGGGAGTAGGTGTCAGCTGGACTACCATATGAACCGCAAGGCTCAAGAGGGGGCCACTGCAGCGGGGTTGGAGCCACTTGTATGCTGTTAGGGGTGAAACCTCAGTGGGCCCACGCTTGTCGGGAATCCCTTTGTAAAGGCTTCGTAGTGATCTCCTGGATACACACCTGGGAAGTGTGAATGTGGTTTGTGGCCACTGGCATAATGGAGGTTCTTTTAGTCCACCCGACAATGGGGGATGAAATCACTACATGTGGGTACAGTGGTGCAAACTCCGCAGAGTCAAAACTGTCATGACAGCCGTGCTCACGGTCAAGAGCTGCTTGGACTTATTCATGATTAGAGGATTGATGGCTTTGGAAGTTGAGGATGTTAAGCAGGGAGCTTAACATTAGAAATGATGTTATGGTTATTTGATTATGATGATGGGTTGGGAGATTGGGACCATTTCACCTATGTAGTAATGTAGGTGCTTAATAAGCTAAGGTGATAGGTATTAATTGCGTAGTGCTTTAACCATGAGTTCAACCTCTCCTTGCTCTAGCCATGCATGACAAAATTTTCCCACACTTGCTGAGTACCATCGGTACTCAAACTTGCATATTTGTTGGTTTATATTGCTGCTCAGGTCAAGAGAATGATGTGGTGTTTAATGATCAAGACTTCGGACCCGAAGAAGGTTTCTAGGTTCATGGAGTCCCCCGGGCAACGCCTGTGATGGAGCCCACAAGAATAATATTCCGATGCTATTATATTTACTTGCTCTGAACTTAATATCGTCCATCGAGACATATGCTATGTAGGACTTATTTATATTCGACACCTGGCTTGTAATAAATGATGCTTCACTATTTGTCATCACATGTATGAGAAAATGATCCTGGCATACATGTGATCTTCACTCGGTTATTCTTCGGAAAACCGGGTGTGACACTCCCGAACCGCTCCAATGAGTCCCCTCTCCCCAATTCCTCACGAGTGTAGCACCACAGCTAACCCTCCTAGCCATTCCACGATCTATTTGCCTTCTCGATCGCCGTAGCTCCCTAGCGCCATAGCTCCGAGCTCGCCGCCGCCATAGATTGTCGCCGGCCACCGTGGGGTCTCCCCCGGCATGGCCGAGCCTTGTGATAGCATCCTCGCGATCTAGCGGTCATGAAATAGCTCCCAAACCCGGACGAAAGCAAGCGCAGCCGCAGTGCCACGACACACCGCCGTCTTTGCCATCTCCGGCAAGACCTAACCGCCATTCCGGCCATCCCCTTGGCCTAAGGGTCTTTCCGTTAGGCTCCCCACGCCGCGTAGACCACCAGCGTAAACCTCGTTAGACAAAACTACGAAAAGAGCGCGTCTCCGGCTAGCCGCAGACCGCGGGATAGCCCACCCGCGCGCCTGCCAGTTCCCCGGTAGGCTCGGTTCATGTGGACCAGAGGCCCAGCGGCTATGGACCGAGTTCCAGTCCACGGAATAGTGACCGGGGGGTCCTGGCCCCACTTATCAGCTGCTATACTCAGGGAAAAGCGCTAGGTACACCTGATAAGTGTACACAAAAACTCGAAAAAGGCATTTTCGGGTACAGAAAAATTCCAAAAAAATTTCCTAAAAATAGGAATTAGTCATTAGAGGATGATAACACGCGAATAAAGGCTAAAAACCATTTTAGGGCACTACTAATCATCAGTAATCACGCTAACCCAACAAATTAAGTGAACGGCGAAAGGGGATAGGGTGAGGCCCCCGGGCCAAGAACACTACCCCCTCCAAAAGCCCAAATAAAACATGTTGATAGTTAGGAAACCCCTTAAAACCCTTACAACCATGAAACTATGATGTTACCTATGTTTTGGATTCCTTTTGGTTCAACACTAATTCGCGTAAATTACGTACTACAGAAAACGAGGGAGCCGACGAGGAATTTGACGACCCGGATTATGAGCAATTCCTAGAATCTTTTGAAGGCAAGCTCGAACCACCTTGATCAAGATTGCCCCATGAATTTATAAAATTGCCCTGATAGCCTGTTTCAATATGCATGTTTTTCGTGATTATTTTTAAACGTTGTAGTAGCTAAGACGCACTTGACTAATGGTTACTTAGTCACGTGCTTGTCATGTGGAGTGCCATGAACCCCCCCCCTTGACCTTGTCGACTCCTCCTTGATATCCTACGGCCCCGTCGTCACAATATAATGTGATGACGTGTGTGATCCCGTGATAGTAGAATGCTTAGGAATCCCCGCGATGCTCGCATCACGGCTCACTACAATTAATCATCGGATTTGCGAAAAGTCTTGAATGTTGTCTTGGTGGTGTGAGTTAGGAAGTGGGTTGGGAATTTGTGTTATACAACTTGTGTGGGGTGAAGTGGGGTAAAAGGGAATGGTTGAGGCGGGATTTGGTGAATGTCTAGTGCGTGCTTCGGTGTAGTCCACCTGTCGTGAATATTGATGGAGCCGCCACACCAACTCAAGGACCGGTTCATATGACCTTGTCATAGTGATTTCGTACAACCATAGAACCTGTATGGGCAGGACTCCCTCTACCTTCTTGATGACTTCCACATGAGCTATCTAGCGACCAGTAGGGAACTGGGGACCAGGAAAAGACATGGAGGAGTCATTACCCATGGTCTGGCTGGGAGAGTAATTGCCCAAATAGCCCAAGAGTAATTGCCCCAATAGCCCCTGGGTGCGTCCCGAGGTGTGATTGTGGGGTTACTCAGGGAAGATGAGGTGAACGTTATGCTACTCACTTGCTAGGAGTGCTTGACCTGTGGGTAAAGTGTACAACCTCTGCAGAGTGTAAAATCTAGATAACCGTTGTCACGGTCTTGACACACTATGTATCGAGCTCTTGTTGATTAGTCTTAGCATGTTTCCTTGATGTAGTTGAGTGGCAGTGTTAGCCGTGTTTTGGATATTACGACTGTGTGTTGGAACTTGTAAAGCCATATGGGGCTTGAGCGTTCGACTAAAACTTAGCTAACTGGCGGGATGGAGTTCAACTCCCCCAGGTCCCACCAACTAAAATCAGGATATGGTTACCTCCTTTTGCTTTGCAAAACCTTCTTTCAAAAACAACCCTGCATAAATGCTTTTCGGCAACTCTAAGCCATATAGCCCTACTGTAACACCCACAATTCCGATTCCCTGCATACATGCATAATTCATATAGAGAAGCATTTTAAAAGAAGTGGAAACAGAGAAAGAATAAAAAAGATAGCCGAAAGGAGCAATTCCAGTTCGCCGAGGAGCGTTGTAGATACTTCCCGCGGCCCGCTGGCCACGTGGCGCCTTCGGAGCTCATCCCCGCGGAGGGGGAGAGGTCCGCCGCTAACTGGCTACATTGCAAGCTCGGAGCTTGTCTCTGCGGAAGGGGCGAGATCCGACCCCGTGGGACACGTGTCATCCTCGGAGCTAGTCACTGCGGTGAAGTGAGGCACATAACCGCGGGACACGTGTCGCTCTCGGAGCTCGCCTCCGAGAGGTCCGGCCCCGTTGGACACGTGTCACCCTCGGAGCTCACCTCCGAGAGGTCCGACACTACTGGACATGTGTCATCCTCGGAGCTCACCTTCGAGGAGAAGACACTGCAGGACACGTGTCAGCCTCGGAGCTCACCTCCAAGAGGTCCCGCCCTGTTTGACACGTGTCATTCTCGGAGCACACCTCCGAGAAGAAGGGAGGTCCGACGCTGTTGGACACATGTCGACCTTGGAGCTCCTCTCTGAGCAGAAAGTAAGTCCGACACCGACACGTGGCACTCTCGGAGCCCACCTCCGAAGAGAGGGGAGGTCCGGCACTGACACGTGGCGTACGTGGAGCTCATCTTTGGAGAGAGGGGAGGTCCCAAACCACCAGACACGTGACGCACACAGAGATCACCTTTGAGGGAGAGGGAGGTCCCGCCTGCCAGATGTGTGGCGCACGCGGAGCTCGCCTCTAAGGAAGAGGGAGGTCCCGCCCGCTGACATGTGGCGCAACCGGAGCTCGTCCCTGAGGAAGGAGGGAAGCCAGGCCCCTGCTGGACACGTGGAGCCTCCGAAGCTTATCCCTACGGGAGGACGAGATCCTTAAGCAGTTTTTCCCTGTACGCGAGTCCACGGTACAGAGGAAACCGACACGATTTCTTCTACAATTGATACTGCACCAAATCTATTGAAGATATGTTGTTAAGACCCAAAAACAAATCAAATAGGACTCTTCTACAAAACTTCGATCCCTTAGAACAGTAGATTTTTCGTGAGGACAGATCACGTGTTGATCGGTTTTTAATGAATGGAATTGTCACACCCGGTTTCTCCGAAGAACGACTGAGTGAATATCACATGTATGCCCCGATCATTTTCTCATACATGTGACGACAAATAGTGAATCATCATTATATTACAAGCCAAGTGTTTGAATATAAATAAGTCTTACATAACATAACGTCTCGATGGACTATAATATGTTCATAACATGTAAACGAAACAGCAGCGGAAGATAAGTCTTGTGGGCTCCGTCACAGGCGTTGCCTGGGGGACTCCGTGAACCTAGAATCCTTCTTCGGGTCCAAAGTCTTGGTCGTTGTACACCACGTCATTCCCTTGGCCTGAGCAGCAATTTAAACCAATAGAAAAGCAAGCTTGAGTACCGTTGGTACTCAGCAAGTGTGGGAAAGTTATGTCATGCAGGGCTAGAGCAAGGAGAGGTTGAACTCATGGGTAAAGAAATACACAATTAATACCTATGACCTTAGCTTATTAAGCACCTACATTACTACATAGGTGAAATGGTCCCAATCCCCTAACCCATCATCAATATCAAGTAATTATAAATCCATTACCAATGTTAAGCTCCCCGCTTAACATCTTCAACTTCCCAGTTCATCATCCTCTAATCATAAATAAGTCCAAGCCGCTCTTGACCATGAGCACGGCTATCATGACAGTTTTGACTCTGCAGAGTTTGCACCACTGTACCCACATGTAGTGATTTCGTCCCCCGTTGCCGGGTGGACTAGAAAACCTCCATTTTGCTAGTGGCCGCGAACCACGTTCAGACTTCCAAGGTGTGTAGCCAGGAGATCACTACAAGGCCTTTGCAAAGGGATTCCCGACGAGTGTGGGCCCACTGAGGTTTCACCCTTAATAGCATCCAAGAGTCTCCAACACCGCTTCAGTGGCCATTCTTGAGCCTTGCGGGTCATACGGTAGTCCAGCTGACACCTATTCCCCGCACCATCCAAACACCCATACTACGCCGGGGATGCACCTAATTAATTGGCCAAGGTGCCCCATCTCAGCATGTGGGTGGCACGGTAAAGCCAGGTTACATGCTCCATGAATCGGTCCTTAGGATCCAGGCAAGTACTATACACAAACCCGAGTTTCGTGCACGCAGCACCACCCAAAGCATCCAACTTGCCTAGATCCCTACCTCTACATAATTCATAATATCTCATTCAAGGGTAAACAAGTTGATGATCTCATATCTCATTTATCCCATTCTAAGCATGGCTAAGCATGAGTAGTGTAAATGAATGACATAATAACATAACTCCCAACTCAGGCTACAAGGAAGCAAGATAATGAAATCTAGGGAAACTTCCTAGCATGGGTATCACATTCCAAATTGACAATGCAATTTAATTCTAACTACACATCCTAGTATAGGATCAAAGTGGTCAAGGATTTGACAATGCAATTATATTTTTACCTTTAACTTTAATATTCAGATTTCTAAGTGCACACTATATATGAATTTCCAATTTGAACAATTTTTCTATATGAGATAATACACTTATTAGCCACAAAATTTGCATGAAAAATAATTTCCTACTCCAAATGGGTTTTCAGATCTTCTACACAATATTAACCTGAAGTTTTGGATTTGGGGACCTCATTTGACATTTTCCAAATATGTATACCTATTTTTCTATATTTTCAGATTTATTTTCCATATGTAAAAGTGAACTTTAATACTAAAATAGCAAAATATATCACCTAAACAGAATACGTTCTGATCTAAAATGTCCAATAAAATATCTTTTGACTTCCTCTCTGATGGGATCAATTTAAATTTATTTTTACCCATTTTCAGAATTATTTTCTAGCCAAAAAATGAATTTCCAACAATAAACAGCAACCTAAATTCATACAAAAATTTCTACTGTTCCAATTACCTAAACAGAACCTTTATAAATTTTCCCTACCACTTTTTGGTTACTTAGATTCATTTTTTCCACATATTTAAATTTGTTTTATGCCTAAAGAGTATATTTCAGATATAAATCACAAAACAGCAACCTTATTTAATTTAAAAGTTTATTTCCCCTCCAAATTCAGACTTCAGATTTTTCTACAAATTTTCAACAGGGTTAGAATAATTCAACTGACCCTATACCTATATTTGAATTTAAATCCTATTCACAAATTCAATTTCCTGAAATTAATAACCCTCAAGGGCTGATGTGCAAATTCACACTGCAGTGGGGCCCCACTTCTCATTTTCTAAATTTTCAGGGTTCTAAGTGTGCAAAACAGGGAGGTTTTCCTAATTCTTATTAAGTCCAGGGGCTAAAACTGATTTTTAAATGCATTTACATGAATTTGTGAGGGTCCAGGGGCTAGATCAGAAGTTTCCGGGGGCTAGATCCTTTTTCCTCAGAACCCCGGGGGGTAGCCCGCAAGATTCCCGTCCTTTATAACGTGAGGCTGGTGTGGGCCATTGGATTTTAAATGGAGGGCTGAGATTAGATCACGAAGCGGTACGGGTTAAATCTATTCGGGACCACCCGATTTAAAATGGACGGGCCACAGAGGGCCACGTCGCCCTAGCCGTGTGTGGGAGGCACCGCTCAGCGGCGTACGGCGGCGATCTCGCCAGAATTTCCTGAAATCTCATCTACCGGCCCTAGACTACCGTTTTCTCTGCACAATTCGGAGGAGGGGTAGTAGGGGATTTCACCTCGGTGGTTTTCTTGAGCTCGGAGGCCCTGGAAGGCGGTCGGCGACGAGGTCCGAGGGGGAAGCTCGGCGGTGCTCACCGGAGCTGTGTCTAGAGCGCAAAACACGGGGTCTCCTTCACCTGCAAGACTCCCCGGTGGCGGCAGGACGCACTACACGCGTTAGATCGGAGAAAACGGACGAAGGTCGAAAGAAAACGGCGATGGGGGTCTCGGTCCTCAACGGGAATGAGAGTGGGTCGAGGGGGGGGAAATGGGCAACCTTCAGCGTTTATATGGATGAGGGAGGGCGGCGGGGTCGGTTAGAGCGATGCAGCACGGCGCGGCCGGAGATCGTGGCTCGTGCGCGTGAAAATCGGAGAAGACGGCGCGATCGGGCGCGGGAAGCTCGGCGCGGGAGCGCGGACGACGGTTGAAGATGGCGCTGGCAGGCTGGTCCCACGCGGCAGAGAGAGAGAGAGGGGAGAAGTAGGCCGCGGTTTGCTGGGCCGGGTGGGGTGGGTTTCGGCCCATTGGCCGTTTTCCTTTTCCTTTTTCCTTTTTCTTTTCTGTTTTTGATTTAAATTTAAATTCCAGTTTGAGTTTCAATTTTTCTCCACATGCATTACGTCCACAAATTTTGAATTCACATTTTTTACACATTTTGGGGTGTTACAACTCTACCCTCCTTAAAAGAAATCTTGTCCTCGAGATTGGTGACCCTAGGGAAACAGATCCGGAAACTGTGCCTTGATCTCGTCTTCTCGCTCCCATGTGGCTTGTGCTTCCGAGTGGTGCTTCCACTGCACTTTGCACATTCGTATTCTTTTATTCCTTGTGATGCGTTCCATTGTCTCCAGGATCTTGACCGGCTGCTCGGCATATGAAAGGTCTTCTCGTACGTCCACCTCATTCATGGGTAACCTCTCTTCGAGTTTTCTTAAGCATTTCTTGAGTTCTGACACATGGAACACGTCGTGCACATCCGATAGGCGAGCCGGTAGTTCTAACTGATAAGCCACTTCGCCTTTCCTCTCCAGAATCTGGAACGGTCCAATGTACCGAGGTGATAACTTCCCTTTCACCTTGAACTGACGAAGCCTCGGATAGGAGACACCTTGAGGTAGACGTAGTCCCCTACGTTGAAAATGAGCTCTCTTCTTCGTACATCGGCATAGCTCTTCTGTCGGGTCGCGGCTATACTCAAGTTGTTGCGGATTTCCCTCACTTTCGCCTCGGCTTCTTGTAGTACCTCGGTCCCAAACACTTTGCTTTCCCCAGTTTGGTTCCAAAACAATGGAGTTCTGCACTTCCTCCCATACAACGCCTCAAAGGGTGACATCTTCATACTAGCATGATAACTGTTGTTGTAGGAGAACTCCGCATACGGTAATTTCTTATCCCAACTCCTATTGTTCTTGAGTGCACAAGCTCTCAGCATATCCTCAAGGATCTGATTGGTTCATTCAATCTGCCCGTCGGTCTGTTGATGGTATGCAGAACTGAAATTCAAATGTGTCCCCATGGTTTGATGTAACTTCTGCCAGAACCTTGAAGTGAACTGTGTCCCTCGATCTGACACTATATTCTTCGGCACTCCATGAAAACACACAATTCTTGACATGTACAGCTCTGTCAATTTGGATCCGTTGTAGCTTTCTTTCACGGGAATGAAATGAGCTACATTAGTTAGCCTGTCGATGATGACCCATATCGAATCATATCCCGATTGGGTCCTAGGCAGACCCACTATGAAGTCCATACCTATTTCCTCTCATTTCCATTCGGGCACTTTGAGCGGTTGCAACATTCCCGCGGGTCATTGGTGTTCTGCTTTCACCAACTGACATGTGTCACATAGGGCAACATGTTCCGCGACATCTCGCTTCATGCCATACCACCAATATCTGCTCTTGAGGTCATGATACATCTTCGTACTCCTAGGATGAATGGAATAGTCAGAATCATGAGCCTCACTGAAAATCAGTTCACGGATCTCCTTTACCTCAGGCAGACAGATTCTTTTCCCATGCCACACTGTACCTTGCTCGTCCTCTCTAAACCCTGGAGCTTTATTCTCCTAGATGTGTTCTCTGATTTCTTATATCTTCTCGTCATTCTTCTGACCGTTGCGTATGTCTTGCTCTAATGTGGAGTCCACTTCCATGGCGATGGCCTCACCACTATTCACCAGACATAGATTGAGTTTTGCAATTTCCTCCTTCAATTCCGTAGGTGTGTCATTTAAGCTCAACACGTTGACATGCACCTTCCGGCTTAAAGCATCCGCCACGACGTTTGCTTTCCCAGGATGATAGTTGATACCCACATTAAAGTCGTTAATTAGCTCCAACCATATTTTTTGTCTGAGGTTGAGGTCTGGCTGTGTGAAAATGTACTTTAAGCTCTTACCTGTATATATCTCTGTCCTCTTTCCCATCAAGTAATGCCTCCAAAGCTTTAATGCGTGGACCACTGCGGCTAGCTCTAGGTCATGCGGAGGATAGTCCTTCTCGTGTTTTCGGAGCTGCCGAGACGCATAGGCAACGACATGCCCCTCTTGCATAAAAACACATCCCAACCCGTGTCTAGAAGCATCGTAATATACCGAAAAAAATTTCTGCATGTCTGGCATAACTAGCACTGGGGCTGTTGTCAATCTTTTCTTCAGCTCTTGGAAACTCGCCTCACACTCCGGTGTCCACGTGAATGTGATTCCCTTCTCTAACAATTTGGTGAGGGATCTTGAGATCTTGGAGAAGCCATCGATGAATCATTGATAGTACCCAGCCAAACCTAAGAAGCTCCGGATCTCCATGACATTTTCAGTGGTCTTCCACTTCTGCACATCCACGATCTTGGCGGGATCCACGGAGATTCCTCCTTCCGAGATTATATGTCCTAAGAAGGGAACTCTCTTCAGCCAAAACTCACATTTGCTTAACTTGGCATATAGTTGGTGTTCTCTCAACTTCTGCAATACCAGTCTTAGATGCTTCTCGTGTTCTTCTTCATCTTTGGAGAAGATGAGAATGTCATCAATGAAAACCACCACAAATTTGTCCAAATACTCCATGAATACCTTGTTCATGAGATACATGAAGTATGCTGGGGCATTAGTTAGCCTGAACGGCATTGACGGTGTACTCATACAGCCCGTACCGAGATATGAAAGTCGTCTTGGGAATGTCGGTTGGTCTTATCTTCAGTTGGTGATATCCCGACCTAAGATTGATTTTTGAGAATACACAAGCTCCCCTCAACTGATCAAATAGGTCTTCAATGCTGGGTAATGGGTACTTGTTCTTGATGGTCACCTCATTCAACGCACGGTAGTCTACGCATAGCCTTTGGGTTCCGTCCTTCTTGGGCACAAATATCACTGGAGCTCCCTATGGTGAGGAACTGGGACGAATATACCCCTTCTCTGTCAATTCTCGTATATGTTCTTTGAGCTCTTCCAGTTGTTTGGAGTCCATCCGGTAAGGCCTCTTGTATATCGGGGCTGTTCCAGGCACTAGTTCAATCGCGAATTCCACTTCACGATCTGGGGGCATACCTGACAACTCCTTAGGAAAAACGTCCAGATTTTCCTTGATAACCCTTATCTCTTCCACTTCCACTTCATTGAGTTTAAAGTCCCCCTTAGGTTCTTGTACGACTATAAACTTCACTTTTGTACCACTAGTGTGGGTTAGTTCCACCGTTCTAGTCAAGCAATGGATAATGCCCTTATGCTTGGTCAACCAATCCATACCCAATATAATATATATTCCTTGTGAGTTTATCACTATGAGGTTTGCAGTAAATACTACCCTATTAATGTCTAGATTCACTTTGTGACACACTTGTCTTTATTTCTCCCCCTGGAGAGTTCACTGCTAATATATGATTCATTTGTGTTGTTGCTAGATTATGCTTCTTAACAAATCCTTGAGTAATGAACGAGTGGGTAGCACCAGAATCGAACAATATGGTTGCAATGTGTAAACTTGCAGGGAACTTACCAATCACCACGTCAGGTGCCTCTTGCGCTTCCTCCACGGTCACGTGGTTCACCCGTCCCCATATCATGTTCTGTTGTTGTGGCTGCATTGGCTTCTTTTTCGAGCCCCTTGTGTGCGTAGTTCCCCCCTTCACCATAGTTGAAGCATTGCACCCCAACTTTAGGTGCCTGACCTTTGTTGTCCTGGGGTGGGTTCGGTGAGCCTTGTCCTGCTGATCGAGGTTGATAAGTGGGCCATGGCTGCTGCACAAACTGACGCTGCGGCTGCACTGGTGCTGATGGAGGCCTGAAGTTCGGGTTGTACCCTCTCGGTGTTGAGTAGGGTACTACAGCACGGCTCGTCTGCCCTGCAGGTTGCTGCATCAGACGTGGACGTGTGTTGCTGCTTGAGGCTTGGTGTGACCATCCCATCTTCCTCTTGTTTTCATTCTCCAAGGCCTTCAGCTTTCTCTCCACAACAAACGCCCTGTCCACCATCTTTTGGAAACTTTCATATTCGTTGGACGACATTGTACATTGCATTTCAATAGTGAGCCCTTCCACAAAGCAGTCCTGTTTCTGCTCATCAGTTTCAATGTCCCTTGGTGCATAACGGGACAGTTGGGTGAACTTGGTGAGGTACTCCCTCACAGTCATGTTGCCCTGCTGCAGTCCCATGAACTCCTTCCTCTTGTTCTTGAGTTCTCCCCTTGGTATGTAGTGGTTGCGGAAACTGCATTTGAACTCCTCCCAAGTTTTGTTCTTGGGGTCGTGATGGGCTGCCACGTAAACGGTCCACCAATCGGCAGTGGGTCCATGCAATTGATGAGAGGCAAACAGCACCCTCTCATATCCTTGGCATTGTATGATCCTCATCTTGTTCTCAATGGTCTTGAGCTAATCATCTGCCTCTAGGGGTTCAGCAGCACTTGCAAACCTCGGGGGTTGAGTTCCTAGGAACTCGCTCAACCTTGGTTGACGTGGTGCAGCCGGTGGGGGCGGAGCATGGTGCAAATTGGCCACCACTTGAGTCAAATTCTGGATGAGCTGATTTTGATTGTCGATCATTTGGTAGATAGGATCAGCTCCTTCTCGGCGACCACCCCTGCTTGCCCTCCAGGAAGTTGAGGATCGGCAGCCTCATTGTTGTTGTTGTTGTTGGGGTTGGCACCACGACCTCTTCCTTTTCCGGCCATCTATTATGATCAACCAAGTGTCAACTTAATCATTAAGCATTAACTTCCCACATTGCTTGTATAAACTTAAACTTTTGAGACCTTAGTATTTAGACAATTTTTGAAGATTTCACATAGGGTTTTAGGCATCATGTCTCATGCGAAAAAAAACGCACTATTGATTCATAAGGTTTCACACACAAAAGCAAATGCAATCTTAAAGACAAGGTTGTGGACAAGTGCCCATGGCTTCCACAACTCACGTCACACACCAAACATTAACAAACAAATAGATAGGTTCTTGACTCGACTACTCGATAACATGCTGAAATAAGGGAAATGACTCGAAACAACTCATATCACTGAGCTGGCTCGTCGGGGGTCTTCCTCATCATTGCGTCTGCCATCTGACTCCGCTTTAGGTGGGGAAGCTACTGGCGGAGAAGTGTGGCGACGCTTGCTCGCCCGACAGTCTGGGGAGTCAGGAGTCCATGTGTCATTCTCGGTGACACACGGTTCATTCCCATCTCCTCTCTCCCTCGCCCTCAAGATGGCGCGAAGCAACGCCTCAGTCTCCTTCAGGATGTCATGGACATCCTGAAGCTCCTGCTGGCACTCCTATAGTCGAGTGCTGAGCATAGCTGCATCCTCCAAGCACGGGTCCATGTGCTCATGGGAAGTCCCCTGCTGCACCGGCGGGTACTTGTACTCCGTGGTGCCACTCTCACGCTGGAGGACATACATGTACTCAGACCTGTCCAGGTGGCCACGGTTGATGTAACTCTGGCAGGTGATGGCCTCCTAGGTGACACCCTTCTCAGCATCGGCCTGAGTCGCCCGACAATCTGGGGAGTGGTGGATCTTGAGCAGCCTGTTGTCGTGGATAATCCTCATCTCTGAGCTCCATTCTTCACGCTTCTCACGGATGGTCCTGGTGGAGCTGTAGTGTATGATCAGCTTGCCAACATTGCCGGCGTCGTGGAGCATACGCCGAAGATGGCGCAACAAGCCTCCTACTGCCAACCCGTAGGAGTGGTACGTCACCAGGCGGTTCTCCTCCCTCAAGGCAAGGGCAGCTACAGGAACTCTCCCTCCGGTGGACTTGCGAGCGGTACGGACCATGCGGACCATCTAAAACATAAAATATTTAAAATCAAGTTAGAAACATTTAAAATTCAAGTTAGATAATTATCAAGTAATTACTGTATTTTGAATAAAAGTTGAGGTAAGATAACCAAATACAATAAAGTGACACCCTTAAATAACACTTTCACCCTACACCTTTTGTAAAATAGTCTTTAAGAATATAGGGTCCTTAAATACGTCCATTTCTACCTAGGTCCATGTTCCTACGGGCAACCTGGCTCTGATACTACTTCTGTCACACCCGGTTTCTCCGAAGAACGACCGAGTGAATATCACATGTATGCCAGGATCATTTTCTCATACATGTGACGACAAATAGTGAAGCATCATTATATTACAAGCCAAGTGTTCGAATATAAATAAGTCTTACATAACATAACGTCTCTATGGATGGTAATATGTTCATAACATGTAAACAAAATAGCAGCGGAAGATAAGTCTTGTGGGCTTCGTCACAGGCGTTGCCCGGGGGACTCCGTGAACCTAGAATCCTTCTTCGGGTCCGAAGTCTTGGTCGTTGTACACCACGTCATTCCCTTGGCCTGAGCAACAATTTAAACCAACAGAAAAGCAAGCTTGAGTACCGTTGGTACTCAGCAGGTGTGGGAAAGTTATGTCATGCAGGGCTAGGGCAAGGAGAGGTTGAACTCATGGGTAAAGCACTACACAATTAATACCTATCACCTTAGCTTATTAAGCACCTACATTACTACATAGGTGAAATGGTCCCAATCCCCTAACCCATCATCAATATCAAGTAGTTATAACTCCATTACCAATGTTAAGCTCCCCGCTTAACATCCTCAACTTCCCAGTTCATCATCCTCTAATCATAAATAAGTCCAAGCCGCTCTTGACCATGAGCACGGCTGTCATGACAGTTTTGACTCTGCAGAGTTTGCACCACTGTACCCACATGTAGTGATTTCATCCCCCGTTGTCAGGTGGACTAGAAAACCTCCATTTTGCCAGTGGCCGCGAACCACGTTCACACTTCCAAGATGTGTAGCCAAGAGATCACTACGAGACCTTTACAAAGGGATTTTTGACGAGTGTGGGCCCACTGAGGTTTCACCCCTAACAGCATCCAAGAGGATCCAACCCCGCTGCAGTGGCCCCCTTTTGAGCCTTGCGGTTCATACGGTAGTCCAGCTGACACCTATTCCCCGCACCATCCAAACACCCATACTACGCCGGGGATGCTCCTAATTAATTGGCCAAGCTACCCCATCTCAGCATGTGGTTGGCACGGTAAAGCCAGGTTACATGCTCCGTGAACCGGTCCTTAGGATCCAGGCAAGTACTATACACAAACCCGAGTCTCGTGCACGTAGCACCAACCAAAGCATCCAACTTGCCTAGATCCCTACCTCTACATAATTCATAATATCTCATTCAAGGGTAAAGTAAACAAGTTGATGATCTCATATCCCATTTATCCCATTTTAAGCATGGCTAAGCATGAGTAGTGGAAATGAATGACATAATAACGTAACTCCCAACCCAGGCTACAAGGAAGCAAGAAAATGAAAATCTAGGGAAAGTTCCTAGCATAGGTATCACATCCCAAATTGATAATGCAATTAAATTCTAACTACACATCCTAGTATAGGATCAAAGTGGTCAAGGACACTTGCCTTCTTCCTGCTGCTCCGGGAATGGAAAGTCTTGATCTTGAAAGGTGAGAACCTGCTCTGGAGCTGGTTCTACTCATGCCAGTACACACATAACAAAAGAAAACCACAATCCATAAGCAGTAGTCCACACATACATTCATGCAAGTCATACATGCATATCCATTTAAAGTCATACATATAATTAAGTGTTGTGTTTACCCTAGATAGGTTGCTCTTATGCATACATGCACTTTTAAACATATATTTTTACCTTTTACTTTAATATTCAGATTTCTAAGTGCACACTATATATTAATTTCCAATTTGAACATTTTTTCTATATGAGATAATACACTTATTAGCCACAAAATTTGCATGAAAAATAATTTCCTACTCCAAATGGGTTTTCAGATCTTCTACACAATATTAACCTGAAGTTTTGGATTTGGGAACCTCATTTGACATTTTCCAATTATGTATACCTATGTTCCTATATTTTCAGATTTATTTTCCATACCTAAAAGTGATCTTTAATACTAAAATAGCAAAATATATCACCTAAACAGAATATGTTCTGATCTAAAATGTCCAATAAAATATCTTTTGACTTCCCCTCTGATGGGATCAATTTAAATTTATTTTTACCCATTTTTAGAATTATTTTTCTAGCCAAAAAATGAATTTCCAACAATAAAACAGCAACCTAAATTCATACAAAGATTTCTACTGTTCCAATTACCTAAACATAACCTTTATAAATTTTCCCTACCCCTTTTTGGTTACTTAGATTCATTTTTCCACATATTTAAATTTGTTTTATGCCTAAAGAGCATATTTCAGAGATAAATCACAAAACAGCAACCTTATTTAATTTAAAAGTTTATTTCCCCTCGAAATTCAGACTTCAGATTGTTCTACAAATTTTCAACAGGGTTAGAATAATTCAACTGACCCTATACCTATGTTTGAATTTAAATCCTATTCACAAACTCAATTTCCTGAAATTAATAACCCTCAGGGGCTGATGTGCAAATCCACACTGCAGTGGGGCCCCATTTCTCATTTTCTAAATTTTCAGGGGTCTAAGTGTGCAAAACAGGGAGGTTTTCCTAATTCTTATTAAGTCCAGGGGCTAAAACTGATTTTTAAATGCACTTACATGAATTTCTGAGGGTCCAGGGCTAGATCAGAAGTTTCTGGGGGCTAGATCCTTTTTCCTCAGAACCCCGGGGGGGGGGGGGTAGCCCGCAAGATTCCCGACCTTTATAACGTGGGGCTGATGTGGGCCGTTGGATTTTAAATGGAGGGCTGAGATTAGATCACGAAGCGGTACGGGTTAAATCTATTCGGGACCACCCGATTTAAAACGGACGGGCCACTGAGGGCCACGTCGCCCTAGCTGTGTGTGGGCGGCTCCGCCCGGCGGCGTACGGCGGCGGGAGGCGGCGATCTCGCTGGAACTTCCCGAAATCTCATCTACCGGCCCTAGACTACCGTTTTCTCTGCACAATTTGGAAGAGGGGGAGTAGGGGATCTCACCTCGGTGGTTTTCTTGAGCTCGGAGGCTCTGGAAGGCGGTCGGCGACGAGGTCCAAGGGGGAAGCTCGGCGGTGCTCACCGGAGCTGTGTTTAGAGCGCAAAACACGGGGTCTCCTTCACCTGCAAGACTCCCCGGTGGCGGCAGGACACACTACACGCGTTAGATCAGAGAAAACGGACGAAGATCGAAAGAAAACGGCGATGGGAGTCTCGGTCCTCACCGGGAATGAGAGTGGGTCGAAGGGGGGGGGGGGAAATGGGCAACCTTCAGCGTTTATATGGATAAGGGAGGGTGGTGGGGTCGGTTAGAGCGATGCAGCATGGCACGGCCGGAGATCGTGGCTCGTGCGCATGAAAATCGGACAAGGCGGCGCGATCGGGAGCGGGAGCGCGGACGACGGTTGAAGATGGTGCTGACAGGCGGGTCCCGCGCGACGGAGAGAGATGGGGGGGAGTAGGCCGCGGTTTGCTGGGCCGGCTGGGGTGGTTTCGGCCCATTGGCCGTTTTCCTTTTCCTTTTTCTTTTCTGTGTTTTGATTCAAATTTAAATTCCAGTTTGAGTTTCAATTTTTCTCCATATGCATTACGTCCACATTTTGAATTCAAATTTTTGACACATTTTGGGGTGTTACAGGAATTGATCTAGATCTTGAGTCAAGATCATCTCCACGTCCATTCTTGATCCATACACCCTTATTCATCATAAAACCCCATATAAGCCTTAAGACATGCAAGAATACAAACTAATCTAATAAAAACAGTACCATAGGATTAGCATGCATATGCACCATTGCATCTTGAGTAAGGATTGTGCATAATGTTTGATTGCTGTAAATTTTGTATGTGCGTGATCGTAAGTAGAAGGACAAGCTCAGGGAGCTATCTACGAAGGATTACAACACCAGGACTTCGAGATCCAAGAGCAACAGAAGCCACAAGAACAAGGCAAGTGCCCCTTGACCATATTGATCCCATGTTTTGAGAACTGTTTTGTTTGAGAAAACTGTGTATGCTTGAGACAACTTAATGGGAAACCTTTTATAGGAGTTTACTAGTTTTGTTAGCCACCCTTGTCGCTAGGGAAAGTTGATGAGTCGGGTATGGTCGTTTTACTTTTTGCTTCGCTAATATACGGGATATGGGAAGTGATAGAATGTGTCTAGCTACTGCACTCATGAGAATAATGATAATAAGAACTTGATGTTGATAATGAACATGAATCAGGGGAGATCTAGGCAAGCTTGGTTCGTCGAAGTGGTAGAATGAGATGGTGGTTACATGCCGTAGATCTAAGGACCGGTTCATGCCAGCACATGCCAGGAATACAGTGCCACCACAAGGCCAAATATGGGTGCGGCTTAGCTGACTAATTAGGTAAGTTGCTAGATTGTTATGGACCGTGGAAGGCGTAGGCAATGGGAGTCGAGGGAGAACTTCCCTAGGAACTGCATGGCACAAGAGGGGGCCCGTAGGTGGGAGAATGGTGATTCTAGCCTGCTGGTGAAACCTTAGTGAGTCCATACATCTAGTAACCCCTTTGTAAATGCTATTTTGTGATCTCTTGACCATACACTGACGGTTGTGTATTGGTACAATGGAGGTTTTGCAGTCGCCGACGGGTGACGAAATCACAAACTTGTGGGTAAAGGGGTGCAAACTCTGCAGGGTATAATACTATCATGATAGCCGTGCTTACGGTCATAAGCGCTTGGCCAACTCACATGATTTGATTGGATGGTTATTGGGATGGTATTTGGTATGGTTATTGGTATGGTTTGGATTGGTCATTGAGATTTGGTTTCAGGACTGTTGAGTCCTAGTAATGAGATTGGTTTCGTGACTGTTGAGTCATGGCAATGAGTTTTGGTCTCGGTTATGAGATGGAATTGAATATGAGATGAGATGGTCATGAATATGAGATGGTATTCATGAGCATGGGAAAAAGTTGAGAAAGATAAATGTTCGGATGATATATGGAAAGTGGTGAATCATGATGCAGGTATGTTGATGTTTTAAATTGGATATATGATGGGATTAAATTCATTTAAAGCTAGTTGCTGTTTTTATCATGTTTTGTAAAATAAACTTTGTTTCTGCAATGAGGCTTTTTATACCTACCTCGTTGAAAGCTACATGTCATACTTCCTGCACTTGCTGAGTACGACATGTACTCACCCTTGCATTATCATACATCATCAGCTACAGGAGGGGAGTACTTCGAAGAGAATGTGGAGTACTAGGCGTGTGATCTACCATCAACTTGCCTGTGGAGTATGAGATGGAGCCGCTGCCGCTGTTTAGTTTGCTTCCACTATAGTTTAGAAGACTTCCACGGCTAAGAATAAATTAGAGACTTCCGCTACTAGAATAAGATAGAGGTTCATGAGACATTGTAATAAAACTCTATTATTCATGGTTATGTTCTGAATTCAGTTTGCGGATTACATGTGTATGTGTGATGAACATCCTGGGCACACATGTGCATCAGCTCGGTTCCGAGGTTTTCAGAACCAGGGCATCACAGATTGGTATTAGAGCCACGTTGACCGTAGGGCACAGGACTAGTCAGAGATTTGCATTGGAACCATGTTGACCATAGGACACAGGCTTAGTAACAGATTGGTATTAGAAGCCACGCTGAACACAGGACGCAAGCCTAGGCAAAAGTCATAGATTGGCATTAGAACCCCATTGACCGTAGGACGAAGTCAAAGATTAATCACAGATTGGTATCACCCCAAACCACATAGGACCCCCTTTGAATAAGCTTGAAATGGAGTGGTGTGAACTTTTGTGATGATTGTTTGTGCTTGTATGCTTAGTGTGAGTTGTGGGACACTTCAGCGTTGTCCATATCCACACATAGTATAGAGATGTGAGATGCTTCGGCATGTGTTCACATCCTCATATAGGTTGATATATAGTTCATACCCTTGATGCATATAGTTGGGGGTGATCAATCTAAACTTCTAACTTCTATTCTACCTAACTCTCACTCACAGATGGTGAGAGAAAACACCGGCCGTCAAAGGAGGAATGTCCGTGGCAACCAAGAACCCCAAGAGGATGGCCACGAGGAAGTTCCTGAGAATGTTAACCCCGGGGCTGGTGCAAACAACTTGGAATGGTTGATGGCTATTTAGAATCAGCTCATGCAAACAATGATCCAAACTTTGGGTCAGCTGCAAGCCAACAACAACAACCCCGTTCCTGCACCCCCGTCACAACCACCACCACCACCGCCGGCTCACAGCCGATTGGGAGAGTTCATGAGGACTCGACCACCTACTTTTGCACAAGCTAATGATCCCATGGAGGCCAGTAATTGGTTGAAGTCCATGGAGAAGAAACATGCCAGATTTCAGTGCAATGACCAAGAGAAAGTTCTCTTCGCATCGCACCAATTCATGGGAGCAACCGCTGACTGGTGGGACACTCTGTGCAACGCTCATGTCGACCAGGAGACTATAACTTGGGCTGAGTTCAAGGAGAGCTTCCGCTCTCATTACGTCCATGTTGGAGTCATTATGCTAAAGAGACAAGAGTTTGAATGTCTCCGCCAAGGCAGGAAGAACGTGAATGAATACCTCAACAAGTTCACCCAACTGTCTAGGTATGCCCCCGAAGATGTCAACTCGAATCAACGGAAGCAATACTTGTTCATGAGAGGGTTGAACAATGAGATCCAGGTTCAGCTCCTCAACAACGACTATGCGAACTTCCAGAAGCTAGTTGACAAACCCATAGTGGTTGAGAGCAAGATCCGAGAGATCGAGCAAGAGGGCAAAAGAAAGATGCCATTCCAGCCACAAGGGAGCAACATACGCCCTTGGTACATGCCCCAAGCTGCACCACAATATGGATCGTTTCACCCTAATCAACCACCACAGCAACGTCCTGTCATGCAAGCACCTCACGTGCCTTGCCTCCTGCATCTCGTCCCAACATGGGCGCCCCTGTTCAAAACCCCCGCCCCAATGTCCCCGCTGTCTTGGGAAACAAGGCATGCTTTGCATGCGGAGAAACAGGACACTTTGCGAGTCACTGCCCGAGGAAAGGTCCTGGACAGCCAAGCAACGTGCCCAAGCAGAACCCACGGCCAAACGGAGGAGCTACGCAAGGCAACTGTGGACAGCAGAACTACGGCCGTGACAACATGAACCATGTTTCTGCTGAGGAAGCGCAACAGGATGAGGACGTCGTGATTGGTATGTTCCTTGCCAACTCCAACCCAGCCACCATTTTATTTGATTCCGGAGCATCACATTCATTCATATCATCCAAGTATGTTGCCAAGTACAATCTACCCATATCACACATGAAATATACTATGTTAGTTAATTCTCCCGGTGGAGAGATGATGACTAATATAGTATGTCCAAAAGTAAACCTTAATATAAGGGGGTAGACTTCCTTGCCGACCTCATTGTCTTGGATTCCCAAGGGCTTGATATAATACTCGGAATGGATTGGTTAAGCAAGCACAATGGAGTAATTCAATGTGCTAAGAGGAGCGTGCAGTTGACAAACGAGCACAGTACTCGTATTAAGTTCGAGTCAGCCCAACCAACAACCGAGAAGGCAATGTTGAACCACGTCGAAGAAGCAACATTGGAAAGCATTCCAGTGGTTTAAGAATTCTCGGACGTATTCCCGGAAGAACTTCCAGGTACGCCACCTGACCGGGACATTGAGTTTGCCATTCATTTGGTACCCGGAACTGCACCTATAGCAAAGAGACCATATAGGATGCCCGTTAATAAACTAGTGGAGCTCAAGAAGCAAATTCAGGAGCAGCTAGAGAAGGGTTTTCTACTCCCAAGTTCGTCACCATGGGGAGCCCCCGTGCTCTTCGTAGACAAGAAGGATGGGACTCAAAGGATGTGTGTGGATTATAGGTTTTTCAATAAGGTGACGATCAAGGATAAATACACGCTGCCCTGAATAGAGGACCTGTTCGACCAAATGAAGGGAGCCTGAGTTTTCTCCAAGAATAATCTTTGGTCGGGATATTTCCAGCTGAAGATTAAACCCTCCGACATTCCCAAGACTGCCTTTCGAACACGGTATGGTTCGTATGAATATACCGTTATGTCTTTTGGGTTAACGAATGCACCTGCATATTTCATGTACCTCATGAATAAGGTCTTCATGGAGTATTTGGATAAGTTCATCGTGGTTTTCGTCGACGATATCATGGTGTATTCAAGAAGTGAGGAAGAACATGAAGAACATTTGAGATTGACATTGCAGAAGCTGCGAGAGCATCAATTGTATGCCAAGCTCAGCAAGTGTCAATTTTGGCTAAGGGAGATATCGTTCCTAGGCCACATCATCTCCAAGGAAGGAGTATCGGTTGATCCCGGAACAGTGGGAGATGTTCTGAAGTGGAACCAACCACAAAACGTGAGAGATATTTGGAGTTTTCTTGGGATGGCTGGATACTACCGATGGTTCATCAAGGATTTGTCCATAATAGCAAAGCCTATGACAGAATTTCTAATGAAGGGAAAAGCCTTCCAGTGGACACCAGCGTGTCAAGAAAGCTTTGAGGAGCTCAAGAAAAGGCTAACCACAGCACCGATTTTGGTATTGTCGGACGTGAGTAAGAGCTTTGACATATATTGTGATGCATCAAGACAAGGGCTTGGATGTGTGCTCATGCAAGAAGGACAAGTGGTAGCCTATGCTTTGAGACAACTAAAGAAGCACGAGCTGAATTACCCCACACATGACTTGGAACCCGCAGCCGTGGTACATGACTTGATGATTTGGAGACATTATATCCTTGGCCACCGATGTGAGATCTATACAGATCACAAAGGCCTCAAGTACATATTCACCCAAATGGATTTGAAGTTGAGACAATGTCGATGGTTGGAACTCATCAAGGATTATGATGTTGGAATCAACTATCACCCCGGGAAGGCCAATGTAGTAGCTGATGTATTGAGCCGTAAGGGAGCATGTCACCAACTCACGATTCGGGAGCTACCACCCGATCTATGCAAGGAGTTCGAACGGTTACATCTCGGGTTCCTGAACGAGATGGAAGTAATGGAACTCCATTCTTTGTTGGAACAAGAGATAACAGGTGGCCAAGCAACGGATGAAGAAATCAAGGAGATCAAGGAAAGAATCCGACAAGGCATAGAAAAGGACTTCAAGGAAGACGAGAAGGGTACACTTTGGTTAGGAAAAAGGATCTGTGTGCCTAACATGAAGCACATACGCGACACGATATTAAAGGAGGCACATAACTCACCTTATTCCATACATCCCAGCAGTACAAAGATGTACATGGACCTGAAGACTTGTTATTGGTGGGATGGTATGAAAAGGGACATAGCTGAGTATTTTGCCTTATGCGACACATGCCAACGGGTGAAGGCCAAACATCAAAGATCCGTTGGATTGTTGCAACCATTGAAAGTACCCGAGTGGAAGTGGAAATACATTAGTATGGATCATCGTCGGATTACCACGTACTCGGTCGGGTTACGACTCCATCTGGGTTATCGTGGACCGATTGATGAAAACAGCCCATTTTCTTCCTGTTAAAACCACGTACCGCGTTGCAGAACTAGCCGAGCTATACATGGAGCAAATTGTGTGCTGTCATGGAGTCCCGAAGAGGATAGTCTCAGATCGGGGTACCCAATTTACCTCTAGGTTCTAGAGGAAGCTGCATGAAGCTATGGGTACACAACTGGATTTTAGCTCCACTTACCACCCGCAGACCGATGGACAAACTGAGAGGACAAACAAAGTTTTGGAAGACATGTTGAGAGCTTGTGCCTTGAAACACGGACGTAGTTGGGACATGAGCTTGCCGTATGCCGAGTTCTCATACAACAATATCTATCAAGCCGGCTTGAAGATGTCACCTTTTGAAGCATTGTATGGTAGACGGTGTAGAACGCCTTTGTTTTGGAACGAGACCGGAGAGAACCAATTGTTTGGACCCGAAGTGCTGCAAGAGGCTGAGAAGCAAGTCCAAACAATACGGGGGAACTTGAAGGCTGCTCAGTCATGACAAAAAGGCTATGTGGAAAATAGGCAAAGGAAGTTGACCTTCGAAGTAGGAGACTTCGTGTACCTTAAGGTATCGCCTATCCAGGGCCAATGACGTTTCAACGTCAAAGGCATGCTAGCACCTTGCTACATCGGGCCATTTAAGATTTTGGGCAAGCGAGGAGAGGTAGCCTATCAACTGAAGCTGCCGATGCACCTCTCCGACGTGCATGACGTGTTTCACGTATCCCAGCTCAAAAAGTGCTTGAGAGTACCGGAAGAACAAGTACCAATGGATGAACTTGAGCTTCAAGAGGATCTGACCTATGTGGAGCACCCTGTCCAAATTTTGGACGTGAAGGAAAGGGTGACGAGGAACAAAGTGATCCGTTGGTGCAAAGTACAAGGGAGACATCACACGGAAGCCGAAGCTACATGGGAGCATGAGGAAGACCTCAAGGCAGAATTTCCCCACCTTTTCTCCACTATCGAATCTCGAGGGCGAGATTCAATTTATGGGGGGTAGGTTTGTAACACCCTAAATTTTGATTCCCTGCATACATGCATAATTCACTTAGAGAAGCATTTTAAAAGAAATGGTAACAGAGAAAGAATAAAAATGAAAGCCAAAAGGAGCAATTCCAGTTCGCTGAGGAGCGCTATAGTTACTTCCTACGGTCCGCTGGCCACGTGGCGCCTTCAGAGCTCATCCCCACGGAGGGGGAGAAGTCCGCCACTATCTGGCTATGTGGCAAGCTCGGAGCTCATCTCTGCGGAAGGGGCGAGGTCCAACCCCGTGGGACACGTGTCATCCTCGGAGCTAGTCACCGTGGAGAATCGAGGCCCAGAACCGCGGGACACGTGTCGCTCTCGGAGCTCGCCTTCGAGAGGTCCGGCCCTGTTGGACACGTGTCACCCTCGGAGCTCACCTTCGAGAGGTCCGACACTACTTGACACGTGTCATCCTCGGAGCTCACCTCCGAGGAGAAGACACTGCAGGACACGTGTCAGCCTCGGAGCTTGCCTCTGAGAGGTCCCACCCTGTTTGACACGTGTCATTCTTGGAGCATGTAAAAGCCCAAGAAAAGGGACTTGCAAAAACTTTTCTGCACCTCACAACACAACAGTTTTGTTGTGGGTAGATTGTGAGATATTGTGAAGAGCAAGTGACCTCCATCAAAGGAGTGATTAGAAGGGAAAGCCTTCACTTTCACAAAGTAGGGTTTCTGCACATGAACATGAGAGGTTGAGCTCACCCTAGGATTTGAAAAGTCTTGGGAAGGTTCAGTCCAAAGCTCATGCAAATTCAACAATTTTTGAGGCACTTTTGGGTTATTTCAAAAAGAGGTCAATTTGAATGTAAATTCAAATTGCAGCAACTTTCATCACCCAAATTCAAAAGTTAGCTCCATATCTATACTCAGCACATTTTTCTGAGTAAACCCACCAAGTTTCATCTCCATTGGAGCTCATCTTGTCAAGAGCTAAATTTGCAAGAATTCAAAACTGAATTTGAATTTCAGTTTAAATATGAAGCAAATTTGACCAAACAAAGTTTGAATTTGAGAACTCAAATTCAAACCAATACTTGGTGACTAAGTCTCACATTAAATTGTGAGTAGCTGAGGATATTTTGGCACAACAGAATTCAGAAAATTGGAAAAAAAAACAAAAGAGTTAGAGGGGAGGCCCACTGGTCAGTAGACTTAGCACAGAGGTCTCCTCAGCCGACTTCCTCGACCGAGCGTGCTCGCCAGCTGCAGCCAGCGGCGGTGACCGACCACCTCGGCCGGCCAGCTCCTGCTTCGGCAGAGGAGGTGGCACAGCAGGTGTCGCGCTCTCCACTGGCCTCAGGGGCCTATAAAAGGCCCGAGACCGCCGGCGAGTTACTGATTTTCGCGAGTTCTGTAACCAGCAGCCTAGTCGCCCGAGCTCCGATCGTGTGCCACCCCAGCTGTGATCATCTTCCGGCTTCGACCTCCATAGGAAAGTGAAGCGCTAGCTCGTCCTCAAGACCACCGCGCAAACCGTTCCAAGGTTCGACCTTTGTGCGCGGAGAATTTCTCAGTTTAGGACGAGTAGCTCCTTTCGGGACCCGATTAGGTTTAGCAGAAATTCGGGAAGCTTAGTGGGTGGGAGGCCGAACGGAGCTGTGAGAGAGCATCTAGAGGTTCTGGCGACCCTTCTCGATCGAAAACCGGAAGGAAATCACCGCCGGAACCCTAAGTTCACCCTAGGACAGTATGGCGGAGGAGGGGGTCGCCGGTGAGGTCTGGGTTGCCGGCCGTTTAGGGCCCAACAGAGCTCATGCCGAGTTTCCCGCGGTTTCCCTGAGTGTGGCGACGCGATTAGCGCACGAAGAAAACGGTCAGAAGGGCGGGAACACATTGCCGAGGTAGCACAGAGGCATAGGGCTCGTCGCCGGCGAGCTATGGCGGTTAGCCGGCGGCGACATGGTGTCCAGCGGGTTCAGCACACGAGATTACGTGGGGGCGGCGAGTCTCGTCGGCTCCGGTGAGCTAGATCGCCGGGAACGCTGACCTCGCCGGAGCTCCGGCGGCTCGGGGTGGCGACGTCGGGAGGTAGACGAAGGGCGCGGCCCCACCTGTCAGCCCCTGTGTTAATCGCGCGCGAGCGCGTTGTTAGTTCAATTTAAACGGGTGGGCCCCGCTGTCAGCCTCTGGTTTAGCGCGGGAGGGGAATTTTTGTAGGAAAATAATTCAGGGATTAGCTCAAACTTTAGAAATCCATAACCTTGGCTAGGAAGCTCCAAATTTAGTGATTCAAATTGGGTTGGATTCCTCTTGCCTAGCTCTGTCCAGATGTACAACCCAATTTGTATGAAACCCATTAATTAATTCTGGAAAATTCTTTAAAGCTTTTCAGCAAAAGAATTTTAGAGGGAGTTTGGTTCATCCAAAAATCCCCAAATTTTGCCAGAATGTTCTTTAAGACATTAGTAAACCCCTGTAAAAGTTTTAGACCATTTGGAGTTGATTTGGTCAGAGCAATTCAAATTGGATGGTGCTGTATTCATTTGAATACAGAAACATTTTCAAAGAATTTCCAAAACTTGGAAATTCAGTTCTGGGCAAGTCTTAACCCCAAAAATGTTAGGAAAATTTATGCAAACTCTATGAGCTATAATTGAAATTGTAGTTCATTAAGTTGAGCATGAACAGGGGTATTACCTCAGAATAAATTCTTCCTTGCTGATTTGCCAAGAGAATTATTCTGAGCAAACCACTCCATGAAAAGTGCTAATGTTTGGTCCAGGGAGTTCTCTTGTGACAAGGAACTCACACAAAAATTCTCAGCTCCATTGGAGCTCTAGACCACCCCTGTCCTGTTTAACCAATTAAGGGATTAATATGGAAAAGGGGGAAAACCACTTAGCATTTAACCATGTGATTAAGTCCAAGCCAAACCACCAACACCAGTTCATCTTTAAATTCTTAAACAAAGTTCCAGGTGATAGAGGCTGGTTATTAGAACTAATAGTAGAAGTCTTACTCTAAAACTCACATTTGCATCTAAATTAACATGTAGTATTTCATTAACGTGTAGCCGTTGAAGAAGAGACTCCGGAAGTGCTGGACTTCCTCCTTCCGGACGAAGAACTAACTCCTGACCAGCAGCAACAAGGCAAGCCCCGGTTTGCATTAACCCTTTTTAAAAGCTTTACTTTGTTTACATGTGTCATATGAAGTATGTATGTGCATTAGGTATAGAATGACTGAAACCCCACTTGCATAACCAAAGTTTCCTAAAAGAGTGAGGGTAGTGTCAAGGACCTCGAGTAGACAGGCTATGCTTAATGAGTCATAGGACTTCGGTACAAGTCGAGTAGTTGGAATCTACTCGCGAGATAGGCTGGGGACACACGGGTTCGGTTGAGTGATGTGAGATCACTTTAGTAATGAAAATGAGACTAGGCAGGGGCTAGGGCGCAGCAAGAGAGAGTCTTGTGGGCGCAGCCCTGTCCGTGTCGATTGAGGACCGATCCGTGTGCGGCCCTGCTGAACAAGTATTGAACGTACCGAAGGCATATCGGATATATGGGCCCCGATAAACCGATGTAGCCTAAACCTCCGGGCGTCGAGGCATAGCACACCGATTTATAGGTGTAGGTTGAGGGCAGCAAGGTGGAAATCTGCCAACGGGCATAGAGAGATGCTCCGTGTGGGGAACCTCCTGCTCGTTTCGGTGCGACCGGTTCGACGTTTGGGCTGTTGGGTGAAAGGTTGTCCCGTACGACATCGAGTGAGCGTGCTGTGCAGCTCCATGGGTGGGCGTACGTGACGTGCTCTTTGGGTTTCCCTGCAGGTGTATATCGAGTCGATTCGCCGTCCCTCGCGGTGACGAGTACCGCTTGTTCACTGCGTCGTAACGTAGACTAATGGATGAAATATGTTGATTCAATGATGCTGATTGATATAATTGTATTGCTACATGTGTGCCACCAAATACTGCTTACTAAATTTCAGATTTCATGAACTGTTAACTTGTTGCTAAAAGATGAACTAAGGATGAACTTGTAGGCGTGTCGTTTTGCTGAAATGTTACTATCCTATGTCCATTGTACACCTCATGTAGAGTTTCATGCTTAGGTGAGTCGGTTAAGCCTTGCTGAGCCTTCGTGCTCACGGTTGCTGCTTAAGTGTTTTTCAGGTGAGGAGCCACCCACGGACTCGGAGTACGAGTCCACCGGCGAGGGTTACCCTCCGTCGTGGACCACGGCTGAGTGGGAGCCGTACACGCCGCGCTGAGCTGAGACGTGCAGCTAGTGTGGGTTGCCCTAGGGCTGGGCGACCGACTTTTGCTAAATAGGCGGGCGTGAGTTGTATAGTGTAGTCTTCCGCTGTGTAATAGAACAATAGTTGTAACTGAAGTTTGTACCTGTTTGTACAGTTTCAGCTGTTTTTCCCATGTAATATATTGTGTTCTTATGACGTGTGCTGTCGGGTGTCGCATCGCGCGGCACCACCCTCTGCGATCCTGGATGAGCGGATTCCGGTCCGCCACAGCCTGGTATCAGAGCTGCAGTGGGGATAGCACAGTACTAAAGGACTGCATTATGGGAAAAACTTAGGTATACGGTGAGGATTCGGTAGTTGCCCAAGTAAGGACTATATTAGCATAGTTACTTAAAGTGGCAAAGACTAACTTATGTGTTATAATTCTGAATTTCAATTATGTAACGACGCACCTAAGCTCTGGTAAGTATGGTAAGGAACGCCACAGAAAGCGGTTCAATTTTGGTTAGTTCTCCCTGACGAGGAACGTGGTTCAGGGATTGATCTCACAGCTTGGTGTGAGATGTCAATATGAACCTCTTGGACTCTTCATGTCCCTGAGTTCATATGAAACGCTGATCCCTAGCGTGCATTAGGCAAGTAAGTGGAGACCCCATCGCGTGATCTGTAACGCGAGAGTGTGTTCGTCTGGAAATAGCCCAGGAGGACATACGCAGCGCTTGCCATCGGCGTGCCCTGCAGGACAGTAGGTGGTATCTGTTGGGTTGATAACATTCCCAACCGTGACGACCCGTTCATGACATACTCGAGTTCCCCGTCGTGTGGTGTTGAAACACGATCACGTGCCTTGAGACGTGACTTAGCTCAAGGACGGCCGTATGACAATGATACGGGCGTTTGTATTTACTTTTAAATATGGAACTGCCTGAAATGAACAAACTTTGAGTGCACCATCATTGTGTGGTCTTCTGCAGGTACTAACCACGTATTGTATCCGTGTAGAAAACGTGTGCGAGAGACCGTTAGTGCCACACTCGAGACGTATATGCCGGTATGATCCGGTTAGGATTTTCTTTTGTGAGGAACGTAGTACCGAGATATTGTAGGCATATGCATGAGTATAATGAAAACGAAGAATTAAAATCTATAGGTTCAACAGTTAGGACCCTGGTTGGGTATAAGATTGGGATAGTGATGATGGTAGTTCCAAAAGACTGAAAAGCAGAGTGCTCTGTTTTGGGCAGCATGTTTGCTGATCTTCAACAGGGCATAACTCACAGGTCTTTTAGCCCAGGGAGGTGTGCTACATAGCTCTGGAAAGGTATTCAAGTACTCTACAACCTTGTTGTAGACTTCCAGAGCTGAAACTCGCCTTAAGATGGCTGAAATCCCAGAGGAATGTAAACTGTCCAGAACCAGGGCAGAGTAAAACCTCCTCTGAACTGATCTGTTTTTCAAACATAACTCCCAGTAGAAAAATCTAAATTTGGCATATAATACATCCTTAGAAAGAGTAGAAGATGTGCGACATCTTTGCAATTCAAAGTTCCTGAAATTTCAGCACAGAATTTAGTGGAAATCAGGGTTGGAAACGGCCATTTCCAAGGGAGGTGCTGTTAAAATCCTTCCAGAAATTCTGCTAACTTTGAATTAACATAACTTTTTAATCAAAGCTGATCTGGGGGCAAATTAGTACTCGTTGGAAAGATACTGAAGTTAACTTGAACTTTGGTATTCAACTTGAGTCATGAAAATGCACAGAACCAGATCAAAACTTGGAATAGGTAGCAACTGGTCATTCTGACAGAAGAATGACAGTTGAACTCATTGAAAAGTGTGTTGTACCCTAAGGGTGTTATACGTGATGGCAACGCAAGAATAATGTCTCGTAGTGACCAAACCTAGTTATGTTGAGCTTCCAAAGGGGAGGTTCATCAATTTGGATTAAACTAACTTGTGTTTGGTCTGGTAATGGTGTAGCTTGTGCAAAGTTATTACAGCATCTACTTACGAGATATTTCGCATGTTTGGTTGTCATAATGTTTTTACGCCCAGTTCTATTGGACTGCATGCAAAATGTTGCGGGACTGATGTTTAATGTCGTATGGTTGCAGATGGTTCGTACTAGGACCACGCACGAGGTTGGTGGCTCTAGCCAGGGTGGAGGCGATGACTCCCAGCCACCGGCCTACGACAGCACCCCGCAGCAGCAGCCACCACCGCCGCCTCCGCTTACTCTAGCGGATGTGATAGCGGCATTGGTGGGAGGTCGTGAGGAGCAGACCGACCTGCTCCGCACGATCGTGCAGAATACGTCCCAGGCGGGAGGACGTCAAGAGCGAGGGCCTCGTGAGCCCCGCGAAGTGTCGTACTCGGATTTCATGAGTACGCACCCTCCAGTGTTCACCGAAGCTGAAGAACCACTGGAGGCGGACAACTGGCTGCGGACTATCGAGTCCAAGTTCGGGCTGCTCCAGTGTACGGAGCGGCATAAGACGCTGTTCGCAGCACAGAAGCTCCACGGTGCCGCTGGTGCGTGGTGGGCGAATTATGTCGCCTCACGTCCGGCTGGCCATGCCGTGGAATGGCAAGAGTTCCGGGAGGCGTTCCGCGCCTATCACATCCCTCCCGGAATAATGAAGAGAAAGTTCCAAGAATTTTTGGAACTGAGGCAGGGCGGGAGGAGTGCCCACGACTACTCCCATGCCTTCAACCATCTGGCGCAGTATGCGTCAGACTACATCTCCACGGAGGAGAAGAAGAGGGAGCACTTCTATCGGGGGTTACATCCCGAAATGAAGACCCACCTCGTACAATGGAACCGCGGCACATTCAACGATCTAGTCAATGCCGCCATCATGCAAGAGGACGCTCAGCGGGAGTTAGCAGCTGAGCAGAGGAAGCGTAGCGCTCCACCTAGCAGCGGTGGGAGTGGCGCTCCCCAGAAGTACCGTATGGTGTATCGGACACCATCCGGGCAGCAGTGGCAACCACCGGCGCGACCGCAACGGTTCGGGGGACGTCCCTTTCAGGCACCTCCGTTCTGTCCGCCGATGCCACCACCAAGACAGCAGCAGCAGCAGACGGTACCCCGGGCGTTTCCACCGCCACAACGCGCCCCAGGTTTCCATCCACCGATCAGCGGGGGACCGCCCCGTTTCACCTGCTTCACGTGTGGCCAGGCGGGCCACTTTGCGAAGGACTGTCCCCAGGGGCAGCAGAGCAGCGGGCAAGCCCAGTTCCAGGGCGGTGCTCGAGGCCGACCTCCGGTGAAGAAGGTTGGTCAGCGGACTGGGGGTGTTCGCAACCTCGACAATGAGGACGCCCCCGAGGGAGACAACGTGCTGGCGGGTACGTTCACTCTCAACAATCAAGCCATCGTCATATTATTTGATTCTGGTGCAACCCACAGCTTTATAAGTGCATCCTATGTGGCTAAACATCAATTGCAAGTCTTCCCAACCGACTGCACTTATATGATATGCTCACCGGGAGGGAAGATTTCAGCTAATATGATGATTCCAAAGGCACCTCTGTGCTTAGGTGGGAAACTATATCCCACCACCTTGATAATTCTTATGGGGCAGAAGATTGATGCAATCTTAGGGATGTCATGGCTGCAATACCATGGCGCTGTCCTAGAGACTCGGACACGGACGGTTCACTTACATTCTCCATTTCACCGTCCGCTTCCATGGTGTTAGACACGCCAGTCCGAGAAGTTTTAGCAATTAATAATGCTGAAGTTCTCAAGTTAGAAGACATCCCCGTAGTCCGGGAGTATCCTGATGTGTTCCCAGACGATCTTCCGGGCATGCCACCTGAGCGGGATGTCGAGTTCAAGATTGAACTTGCACCCGGGACTACGCCCATATCACGGAGACCATACAAGATGGCTCCAAATGAGCTGGCGGAACTGAAAGAACAGCTCAATGATCTGTTGAGCAAGGGTTTCATTAGGCCGAGTTCCTCGCCTTGGGGATGCTCGGCGCTATTTGTAAAGAAGAAGGATGAAACCCTGAGGCTGTGTGTGGATTACCGGCCGCTCAACGCTGTCACCATCAAGAATAAGTACCCACTGCCCCGTATTGACATCTTGTTTTATCAACTTGTGGGGGCAAGTGTATTCTCAAAGATGGACCTTCGCTCTGGATATCACCAGATCAAGATCCGGGCGGAGGATATCCCGAAGACGGCGTTCTCGACGAGATACGGCATATACGAATATCTCGTCATGTCCTTTGGTCTCACAAATGCTCCAGCCCATTTCATGTATCTCATGAACTCGGTGTTCATGCCGGAGCTGGACAAGTTCGTGGTAGTGTTCATCGACGACATCTTGGTTTACTCCAAGACCGAAGCTGAACATGCCGAACACTTGCGGATCGTTCTTCAACGATTGCGAGACCACAAACTCTATGCCAAGTTCAGCAAATGCGAATTTTGGATCAGCCAAGTGCCGTTCTTGGGACATATCATCTCAGCTGAAGGCATCGCGGTTGACCCAAGCAAAATAGAGCAAGTGTTGAAATGGAAAGCTCCCACTTCAGTCCATGAAGTCAGAAGCTTCCTCAGGTTAGCGGGGTACTATCGGAGATTCATTCCAAGTTTCTCCAAGCTCGCTAAGCCGATGACAGAGTTGCTGAAGAAAGGGACAAAATATGTTTGGAACACGGCGTGTGAAGGAGCGTTCCGAACACTGGTGAAGCATCTCACAACAGCCCCGGTATTAGCTCAGCCGGATACAACAAAGCCCTTCGACGTGTATTGTGACGCGTCCGGTATTGGGCTCGGCTGCGTGTTGATGCAGGAAGGACGCGTGGTCGCTTATGGCTCACGCCAACTTCGGAACCATGAGCAGCACTACCCGACCCACGATCTTGAACTTGCTGCCGTGGTGTTGGCGCTGAAAATGTGGAGGCACTATCTCCTGGGGAACTTGGTGCATCTCTACACCGACCACAAGAGCTTGAAATACATTTTCACCCAGAAGGAGCTGAACATGAGGCAGAGGAGGTGGTTAGAACTGATCAAGGATTATGAGATTGAGATCCATTACCACCCCGGCAAGGCGAATGTGGTTGCCGACGCGCTGAGTCGGAAATCACATGTCCATCACCTCAACATTACACCGGTGGAGGAGGAAGAGCCAAGTTTATACTTGGTTCCTTATGGATCGCTGTACAACCTTGCCCTCATCCCTACTATTAGGGAGGACATCATTGCAGCTCAGAAAACGGATAAAGGCATGGCACATCTCCGGAGACGGATAGACAATGGAGAAATTAAATGTTTCCGGAAAGATGGTGAGGGGACGTTGTGGTTCAATGACCGCATAGTCGTACCCCGAGATATGGAGTTGAGGAAAAAGATCCTCGATGAAGCTCACTTGTCCAAATACTCCATTCATCCGGGCAGCAACAAAATGTACCAAGATTTGAAAAAGAAATTTTGGTGGACACGGATGAAGCGGGAGGTAGCTAAGTACGTATCCGAGTGCGATACGTGTAGACGAGTGAAAGCTGATCATATGAAGAAATCAGGGCTGCTGCAACCCCTGAAGATCCCGGCATGGAAATGGGAAGATGTGAGCATGGATTTCATTGTGGGATTACCCCTAACAGACAACAAGCATGATTCCATATGGGTAATCGTTGATCGGTTAACCAAGACGGCTCACTTCATTCCGGTGATTACACGTTACAATGCCGGCAAATATGCGGAGCTATACATAGCGAAGATTCTGTGCCTATACGGGGTACCCAAGACCATTGTCTCAGATCGAGGTGCATTATTTGTATCTCGCTTTTGGGAACAGCTACACGCTGCATTGGGTACTAAGTTGATCAGGAGCTCCGCTTATCACCCTCAGACAGATAGCCAGACAGAGAGGGTGAATCAAGTTCTGGAAGACATGTTGAGAGCATGTGCCATCCACCATGGTAGGAATTGGGATGATCACCTACCATTGGCGGAATTCTCGTACAACAACGGTTATCAGGCGAGTATCAAGATGGCACTCTATGAAGCTCTCTACGGTCGTAAATGCCGCACCCCATTAAATTGGTGCGAGTCCGGTGAAAGGGTCACATTTGGGGTTGATGTGGTGAACGACGCCGAGGAGCGCGTTCGGACAATTCAAGCCAATTTGAAGGCCGCTCAATCCCGACAGAAGAGCTACGCTGATAAGAGGCGTAGGCCGTTGCACTTTGACGTTGGGGAACACGTGTACCTCCGCGTGTCTCCAATGAAGGGCGTGCACCGATTCGGTGTGAAGGGGAAGCTCGCTCCCCGTTTCATTGGACCCTACGCTATCACCGAGAAGTGTGGACCAGCAGTGTATCGATTGGAGCTACCGGCATCTCTGGCTGGTGTCCATGATATTTTCCATATTTCGCAACTGCGAAAATGCTTGAAGCATACAACTACTGTTCCTACCGAAGACATCGGCAAGCTGAAACCGGATTTAACATATGATGAATATCCGGTGGGAATTCTTGATGAGAAAGCCAGGACCACGCGTAGCAGAACGTTGTGGTTCTACAAAATACTCTGGAGCAACCACACCGCCGAAGAAGCGACGTGGGAGAGCGAGGAGTTCCTTCGCTCAAATTACCCGGAGTTCATGGCTTCTCAACACGGGTAAGTCCCTATTACATCGCTATCTCTTCTTTTATAATCTCGGGACGAGATTCTTTTAAGGGGGGAGGGATGTAAAAGCCCAAGAAAAGGGACTTGCAAAAACTTTTCTGCACCTCACAACACAACAGTTTTGTTGTGGGTAGATTGTGAGATATTGTGAAGAGCAAGTGACCTCCATCAAAGGAGTGATTAGAAGGGAAAGCCTTCACTTTCACAAAGTAGGGTTTCTGCACATGAACATGAGAGGTTGAGCTCACCCTAGGATTTGAAAAGTCTTGGGAAGGTTCAGTCCAAAGCTCATGCAAATTCAACAATTTTTGAGGCACTTTTGGGTTATTTCAAAAAGAGGTCAATTTGAATGTAAATTCAAATTGCAGCAACTTTCATCACCCAAATTCAAAAGTTAGCTCCATATCTATACTCAGCACATTTTTCTGAGTAAACCCACCAAGTTTCATCTCCATTGGAGCTCATCTTGTCAAGAGCTAAATTTGCAAGAATTCAAAACTGAATTTGAATTTCAGTTTAAATATGAAGCAAATTTGACCAAACAAAGTTTGAATTTGAGAACTCAAATTCAAACCAATACTTGGTGACTAAGTCTCACATTAAATTGTGAGTAGCTGAGGATATTTTGGCACAACAGAATTCAGAAAATTGGAAAAAAAAACAAAAGAGTTAGAGGGGAGGCCCACTGGTCAGTAGACTTAGCACAGAGGTCTCCTCAGCCGACTTCCTCGACCGAGCGCGCTCGCCAGCTGCAGCCAGCGGCGGCGACCGACCACCTCGGCCGGCCAGCTCCTGCTTCGGCAGAGGAGGTGGCACAGCAGGTGTCGCGCTCTCCACTGGCCTCAGGGGCCTATAAAAGGCCCGAGACCGCCGGCGAGTTACTGATTTTCGCGAGTTCTGTAACCAGCAGCCTAGTCGCCCGAGCTCCGATCGTGTGCCACCCCAGCTGTGATCATCTTCCGGCTTCGACCTCCATAGGAAAGTGAAGCGCTAGCTCGTCCTCAAGACCACCGCGCAAACTGTTCCAAGGTTCGACCTTTGTGCGCGGAGAATTTCTCAGTTTAGGACGAGTAGCTCCTTTCGGGACCCGATTAGGTTTAGCAGAAATTCGGGAAGCTTAGTGGGTGGGAGGCCGAACGGAGCTGTGAGAGAGCATCTAGAGGTTCTGGCGACCCTTCTCGATCGAAAACCGGAAGGAAATCACCGCCGGAACCCTAAGTTCACCCTAGGACAGTATGGCGGAGGAGGGGGTTGCCGGTGAGGTCTGGGTTGCCGGCCGTTTAGGGCCCAACAGAGCTCATGCCGAGTTTCCCGTGGTTTCCCTGAGTGTGGCGACGCGATTAGCGCACGAAGAAAACGGTCAGAAGGGCGGGAACACATTGCCGAGGTAGCACAGAGGCATAGGGCTCGTCGCCGGCGAGCTATGGCGGTTAGCCGGCGGCGACATGGTGTCCAGCGGGTTCAGCACCCGAGATTACATGGGGGCGGCGAGTCTCGTCGGCTCCGGTGAGCTAGATCGCCGGGAACGCTGACCTCGCCGGAGCTCCGGCGGCTCGGGGCGGCGACGTCGGGAGGTAGACGAAGGGCGCGGCCCCACCTGTCAGCCCCTGTGTTAATCGCGCACGAGCGCGCGGTTAGTTCAATTTAAACGGGCGGGCCCCGCTGTCAGCCTCTGGTTTAGCGCGGGAGGGGAATTTTTGTAGGAAAATAATTCAGGGATTAGCTCAAACTTTAGAAATCCATAACCTTGGCTAGGAAGCTCCAAATTTAGTGATTCAAATTGGGTTGGATTCCTCTTGCCTAGCTCTGTCCAGATGTACAACCCAATTTGTATGAAACCCATTAATTAATTCTGGAAAATTCTTTAAAGCTTTTCAGCAAAAGAATTTTAGAGGGAGTTTGGTTCATCCAAAAATCCCCAAATTTTGCCAGAATGTTCTTTAGGACATTAGTAAACCCCTGTAAAAGTTTCAGACCATTTGGAGTTGAGTTGGTCAGAGCAATTCAAATTGGAAGGTGCTGTATTCATTTGAATACAGAAACATTTTCAAAGAATTTCCAAAACTTGGAAATTCAGTTCTGGGCAAGTCTTAACCCCAAAAATGTTAGGAAAATTTATGCAAACTCTATGAGCTATAATTGAAATTTTAGTTCATTAAGTTGAGCATGAACAGGGGTATTACCTCAGAATAAATTCTTCCTTGCTGATTTGCCAAGAGAATTATTCTGAGCAAACCACTCCATGAAAAGTGCTAATGTTTGGTCCAGGGAGTTCTCTTGTGACAAGGAACTCACACAAAAATTCTCAGCTCCATTGGAGCTCTAGACCACCCCTGTCCTGTTTAACCAATTAAGGGATTAATATGGAAAAGGGGGAAAACCACTTAGCATTTAACCATGTGATTAAGTCCAAGCCAAACCACCAACACCAGTTCATATTTAAATTCTTAAACAAAGTTCCAGGTGATAGAGGCTGGTTATTAGAACTAATAGTAGAAGTCTTACTCTAAAACTCACATTTGCATCTAAATTAACATGTAGTATTTCATTAACGTGTAGCCGTTGAAGAAGAGACTCCGGAAGTGCTGGACTTCCTCCTTCCGGACGAAGAACTAACTCCTGACCAGCAGCAACAAGGCAAGCCCCGGTTTGCATTAACCCTTTTTAAAAGCTTTACTTTGTTTGCATGTGTCATATGAAGTATGTATGTGCATTAGGTATAGAATGACTGAAACCCCACTTGCATAACCAAAGTTTCCTAAAAGAGTGAGGGTAGTGTCAAGGACCTCGAGTAGACAGGCTATGCTTAATGAGTCATAGGACTTCGGTACAAGTCGAGTAGTTGGAATCTACTCGCGAGATAGGCTGGGGACACACGGGTTCGGTTGAGTGATGTGAGATCACTTTAGTAATGAAAATGAGACTAGGCAGGGGCTAGGGCGCAGCAAGAGAGAGTCTTGTGGGCGCAGCCCTGTCCGTGTCGATTGAGGACCGATCCGTGTGCGGCCCTGCTGAACAAGTATTGAACGTACCGAAGGCATATCGGATATATGGGCCCCGATAAACCGATGTAGCCTAAACCTCCGGGCGTCGAGGCATAGCACACCGATTTATAGGTGTAGGTTGAGGGCAGCAAGGTGGAAATCTGCCAACGGGCATAGAGAGATGCTCCATGTGGGGAACCTCCTGCTCGTTTCGGTGCGACCGGTTCGACGTTTGGGCTGTTGGGTGAAAGGTTGTCCCGTACGACATCGAGTGAGCATGCTGTGCAGCTCCACGGGTGGGCGTACGTGACGTGCTCTTTGGGTTTCCCTGCAGGTGTATATCGAGTCGATTCGCCGTCCCTCGCGGTGACGAGTACCGCTTGTTCACTGCATCGTAACGTAGACTAATGGATGAAATATGTTGATTCAATGATGCTGATTGATATAATTGTATTGCTACATGTGTGCCACCAAATACTGCTTACTAAATTTCAGATTTCATGAACTGTTAACTTGTTGCTAAAAGATGAACTAAGGATGAACTTGTAGGCGTGTCGTTTTGCTGAAATGTTACTATCCTATGTCCATTGTACACCTCATGTAGAGTTTCATGCTTAGGTGAGTCGGTTAAGCCTTGCTGAGCCTTCGTGCTCACGGTTGCTGCTTAAGTGTTTTTCAGGTGAGGAGCCACCCACGGACTCGGAGTACGAGTCCACCGGCGAGGGTTACCCTCCGTCGGGGACCACGGCTGAGTGGGAGCCGTACACGCCGCGCTGAGCTGAGACGTGCAGCTAGTGTGGGTTGCCCTAGGGCTGGGCGACCGACTTTTGCTAAATAGGCGGGCGTGAGTTGTATAGTGTAGTCTTCCGCTGTGTAATAGAACAATAGTTGTAACTGAAGTTTGTACCTGTTTGTACAGTTTCAGCTGTTTTTCCCATGTAATATATTGTGTTCTTATGACGTGTGCTGTCGGGTGTCGCATCGCGCGGCACCACCCTCTGCGATCCTGGATGAGCGGATTCCGGTCCGCCACAGAGCATACCTCCAAGAAGAAGGGAGGTCCGATGCTGTTGGACACGTGTCGACCTCTGAGCTCATCTCTGAGCAGAAAGGAAGTCCGGCACTGACACGTGGCACTCTTGGAGCCCACCTCCGAAGAGAGGGGAGGTCCGGCACTGACACGTGGCGTACGCGGAGCTCGTCTCTGGAGAGAGGGGAGGTCCCGACCCACCAGACACGTGGCGCACGCGGAGCTCTCCTCTGAGGGAGAGGGAGGTCCCGCCCGCTAGACGCATGGCGCACACAGAGCTCGCCTCTGAGGAAGAGGGAGGTCCCACCCGCTAGACACGTGGCGCAACCGGAGCTCGTCCCTGAGGAAGGAGGGAAGCTAGGCCCCCGCTGGACACGTGGAGCCTCCGGAGCTTATCCCTGCGGGAGGACGAGATCCTTAAGCAGTTTTTCCCTGTACGCGAGTCCACGATACAGAGGAAACCGACACGATTTCTTCTACAATTGATACTGCACCAAATCTATTGAAGACATGTTGTGAAGACCCAAAAACAAATCAAATAGGACTCTTATTTCAAATCCAATCGGAGAAGGACTCTTCTTTTTCCGGTTATAAATAGAACCGAAACACCCCCTTGATTGTAACATCTTCCCAAGCCGACAACTTAGAGACCCTAGCCCCAACTCGCCGAGCTAACCACTTTTGCCGGAGAGCCGCCGAAGAGCCCCGACACAATAATCGTCGCCGGAGGAGAGCCGACGATCTGTTTTGCTGCCATTACTAGGAGGAAGGACCGAAGGAAGTAAGGTAGGTCTCCATTACCACGTTACGAGATCTAGGCAAGCTTGGTTCGTGGAAGTGGTAGAATGAGATGGTGGTTACTTGACGTAGATCTAAGGACCGGTTCATGCCAGCACATGCCAGGAATGCAGTGCTACCACAAGGCCGAATATGGATGCGGCTTAGCTGACTAATTAGGTAAGTTGCTAGATTCTTACGGACCGTGGAAGGCGCGGGGAATGGGAGTCGATAGAGGACTTCCCTGGGAACTGCATGGCACAAGAGGGGGCCCGTAGGTGGGAGAATGGTGATTGTAGCCTGTTGGTGAAACCTTAGTGAGTCCATACATCTAGTAACCCCTTTGTAAAGGCTATTTTGTGATCTCTTGACCATACACCGACGGTTGTGTACTGGTATAATGGAGGTTCTGCAGTCGCCGATGGGTGACGAAATCACAAACTTGTGGGTAAAGTGGTGCAAACTCTGCAGGGTATAATACTATCATGATAGACGTGCTTACGGTTACAAGCGCTTGGCCAACTCACATGATTAGATGTGATGGTTATTGGGATTGTATTTGGTATGGTTATTGGTTTGGTTTGGATTGGTCATTGAGATTTGGTTTCGGGACTGTTGAGTCCTGGTAATGAGATTGGTTTCGTGACTGTTGAGTCATGGCAATGAGTTTTGGTCTCGGTTATGAGATGGAATTGAATATGAGATGAGATGGTCATGAATATAAGATAGTATTCATGAGCATGAGAAAAAGTTGAGAAAGATAAATGTTCGGATGAGATATGGAAAGTGGTGAATCATGATGCAGGTATGTTGATGTTTTAAACTGGATAGATGATGGGATTAAATTCATTTAAAGCTAGTTGCTGTTTTTATCATGTTTTGTGAAATAAACTTTGCTTTCTGCAATGAGGCTTTTTATACCTACCTTGTTGAAAGCTACATGTCATACTTCCTGCACTTGCTGAGTACGACATGTACTCACCCTTGCATTATCATACATCCTGGGCACACATATGCATCAGCTCGGTTCCGAGGTTTTCTTAACTAGGGTGTCACACCTACCTTGCTACAACCCTTGCATGAAACACATCCCCTTGAGTAGTGTTAGCGCTTGCTAAGTACCTTCCGTACTCACTCTTGCTTTCTTCGTGACCCTCAGAAGCAGAAGAGGGCAGGGAGATAGAAGATGAAGCGCAATACAATGACGAGTGGGCCTAGTCCTACGCCCAAGGCTGCCTGAGGAGAATGGGGGCCACTTAACCCGCTGCTTTCACTAGTTTTCTGTTCTTTTGAGGCCCTGCGAGGCCGATGGATTGTAACCTAAGACATGGTTGTAAGACCTTAAGGATCGTGTTAAGACTAAATTAACGTATGGTATTCGATCTATTCTATTGTGCGTACCAACTACTGATCCAGGGATTGGTATGGATGCACAAGTGTGCCCTGAGAAAGATGAGTCCTGACACGTGCTCTTGGTGGCATTCACATGCCAAACCTGAGATATGCTGCCACCGCAGTCACCCAGCCCACGCTACCTCCTACCTCAGTGAGGGCGGCCCTGCGTGATCCAGAGTGGCAGGAAGCCATGGAGGAAGAGTTCCATGCACTTCGTGCAGACTTAGGCTCTCGTTCCGCGACCCAGAGGTGTCAACATCATCACTAGGAAATGGTCGTTCAAGAACAAGATCAACTCTGAAGGGAGCCTTGCACGGCGCAAGGCGCGTTGGGTTGTTCGTGGTTTTCATCAACTTCAGGGGATTGATGTTGATCAAACCTTCTCCCCAGTGTTAAACCAGCTACGATCCGGACGGTCCTCCATCTTGCGGCATCAAGAAATTGGTCCGTCCATCAACTTGACGTCAATAAAGCATTCTTTCACGGAGAAATCTCGAAACAAGTTTATTGCACTCAACTTTCATCGACAAGGGACATCCAGATTATGTCTGTCGTCTATCCAAAGCTCTCTACGGGCTTAAGCAGGCGCCTCGGGTGTGGTTTCAAACATTTGCACATGAGTTGCACCAGCTCGGCTTCAAAGCTGCAGGCTCTACACATCACTATTTGTCTTTAAGGATGGTCATGCAATGTCCTATCTACTTCTCTATGTGGATGACATTGTCCTCGCAACGTCTTCTACTTCATTGCTTCACCACATCGTGCAACAACTCAATTTCAAATTCACGATGAAAGATCTCGGAGCACTGCACTATTTCTTGGGTATTCAAGTGCACCACTCCACCAAAGGCTTCTTCCTCAACCAATCTTCATACGCTGAAGATATTCTACACTGTGCGGGCATGTCCAACTGCAAGCCCTCACATGCCGGTGGACACCAAACCGAAGACTTCTGCTGCTGACGGCACACTTGTCTCCAGTGCGCCTTTCTATCGCAGCATCGCTGGCGCTCTCCAATATCTGACCCTCATCCAGCCAGACATAGCATATGCCGTCAACGAAGTCTGTCTTCATATGCACGCAATGTAGGATGTTTATTGGACCCTTGTCAAAAGGATTATGCGCTACATCAAAGGTACTCCACACATGGTCTTCAGCTACATTCTTCACTCAGCACCTCCCTGCCTACTCTGACGCGGACTGGACTGGCTGTCTGGACACTTGATGATCCACGTCGGGCTACTGCATCTATCTTGGACTCCCTTATATCGTGATCCTCCAAATGATAAATGACGGTGTCACGGTCCAGTGCAGAAGCCGAGTACAGGGCCGTCGCTAACACCACTGCTGAGTGTTGTTGGCGGCGACAATTGCTGCAGGACTTACATGTACAAGTCAACAATGTAACGATCCTGTACTGTGACAACATTTCAGCAGTGTACCTCACGAAGAATCCATTGAACCATCGTTGTACCAAGCACATCGAGCTCGACATCCATTTATCCGAGAAAAAATGACGCTCGGCGAACTGCGTGTTATGCATGTTCCCACTAACATGCAATTCGCAGACATCATGACAAAACTCTTGCCGTCATCTGTATTTACAGACTTCAGAAAGAGTTTATGTATCACATGTAATGGAACATAAACTGAGGGGGTGTAGGAAATCTGTTACGAGTCGTGCGCTCACATGCGATCGCTGGATAAGCACGCCGCGCATGTCTCCGACTCCAACACAGGCGCCCGTAGAAGTAGAATCGTCACCGGTTCCTAGTCTGTAAAAATATCTCGGATCAATTAATGGTAAGACGACGATTCTTACTTAAGAATTCCAGTAAACTGTATCATTAAAAACACTGGCGTCCATTTTATAAAAATTCTAGGGATCTTTCTTTGGGTGTAGCAATTGAGCTGTGAGCTAGACAAGCTTGAAATTGTCTTGGATGCTTCTCCCTTTAATGAAAGCACTTTAGTTAGGCTCAACCATACTGTCCAACCTGGGAGCCAACCTTATTGTCGTTCCTTTTGAGAAGAGCTTGTTGAGACTATGTATACATCAGACTTACGGGTCAGAAGTCTTGCACAAATATATGACAATTTTTCTTTACTAACAGTGTGACTAAGAGCATTGCTGATGAGGTGCAGACCACGACCATCTAGGGAGTACAAGCAAAAGATGCCTTCTATAATATCTTTTTTTTATGATTGGCCAGAGGCCACACATAGCAGATCTGCCCAGCAACATGGTATCACAAAGATTGTTTCATGATCCACGATCACGAGAATTCCATGGTACCGTGGTGTATCTCTGGCGGGCAAGCCACAACTACTAAAGAAGGCGTTGTAGCCCGTGCGTGAGCACTTGCATGTTTGATTTGCTCGAGGCTTCTGAATCCTATTCATGCATCACAACTGATTGATGATGCAGCTGCCATGCGTAATGTTAACCATTATCTCTGGGCGCCAATTGCCTTCTTGTCATCTTTTCACCTCGTAGTTTAAGGAGACATCCAAGTACATAATTTTGAAGATTAGGTACATAAAAGAAAGAATATAGACATGCAGTAGAGTTACTAAGTGTAAATGGGAATAAAGGCAACGCGCGATGTGCAGATGGTGACAGAGCATCAACGACGAGGCAGGTTGTGGGGTTGGCCAGCCTGCTGGATACTCGGGTCCATGCCGTAAAAGGCCTTGATAATTTAAAACACATGCAGCCACCCCTCACCATGTAAGCTAGTTCAGCCAAGCAAACCGTAGCGACGCATGCATGTCTCCTACCTTATGCCGGTCGGCCTGTGTTATGGCTCTGCGCTTTCATATCACGTGGTTTGGTGTTCCGGCTCTTTCGTGCGGACGCTAGAAGCCTGACTCGCGGTCTTTCGTTTTTAGGAAAGTTTCATCTTTTTTTTTTTAAAAAAAACTTTTCATAAACTTTCTGTCAAAACTTTTATAGATATTTTATTCAAAACTTATCGTAAATTTTTATCAAACCTTTATAAAAAATTTCAATGAAACTGTAAGAAGAAACTTCTAATCAAACTTTTACTAGCACCAACGCACCTATTGTTAGAGCCCATACCCACGTGACCTATTGCTGCAGTAGATGGACTGCCGCAGTGAGAGTAGGCCTGATAACGGGTCTAAAAATAAACTAATGATGAAGATCGGATCAAATTTATACTATTTTTTATTTAAACATTTAATAAAGAAACAAATAAACTATGAAAGGTCACATGTGCCGGAGTCCTTTACCAGCCCTTAGTGAGAGCAAAGTTGAGGCTGGGCTTAGAATAGGAGTTTCGCTCTTCCGCCAGTGTCCGAACCTGCATTCTGTAAAAGGTTAGGACAGTTTGGTTGGGTGCTAAAATTAAGCTACGTTCTAGCAAATTAAGTAAGCCTGCCGTTTGGACATTGGATTGCCATCACGGCATCGTAGGACCTGCCAAAAGTTTGGCGAAATTATGTGACAACCATTGTTTCTAGCCTAACATGAGCGAGGTTATCTCAAAGTATCAGGTGATCGAGCAGGTATGCACGCACCCGGACAGCATGTGTCGTGCCTTTTCTACGAAACCACACATCCATATAAGCAGGCTGCGTTGTCGATGACTCCCCACATTGCGAGCAGGTCACTCATTTTGATTTTTTTAAAAGGCCCACTCATTTTGATTTGACATCGCATATTGCTAACCAAACAAAAAGCTTAAACCTTTTACCTGCTATATTTTTCCAAATCTTCGCACTTACTGGACTATATTCTGTCCACCAAATGGCATATCACAATAGTAGCATACGTCAATCCAGTAGTTAGACCTGGATGCCTACCTTACATACGTGAATCCACCAAAGCGATATCCCAAGTGTAAAATTAGGGGATTCACATTTCTGACAGGATTGATGGCAACTAAGATAAAAATCTTCTACTATGGGTCATTTTATATTAAGTATGGCTTGGAGATCCGGTTCTGGGGGCCTGATGATTGAGAAATACCACTCTCCGGAAACAATATCCTAGGTTATACTTTATTGCACGACATAAAAATATCACTATCAAGACTGTGACGGCAACTATAGTATGACAAGTGTCATTTAAGCGGATTTTAACCGGATCTCGTTTAGCGGCGTAGAATGAGCTTGTACAACGGTTGGCTTTAGTCCAACTGCATGCAAGGTACAGATGAATTCTACTGTAATTTACATATATGTGGAAAAATTTTTGTTAGCTCTATGTGCAATGCATTAATGAATTCAGAACTGCCAGTAGCTCTCACTTGAGCAGGGTCCGGGAAAGAGTCCGACTCACTTGGATATTTTATACGTAGCCTTTTTACGACATATTTGCATGAGGTTGTTTTCAAAACTAGAACCCATGAACTAATAGTATCTTCAAAGATAAAAATTCCTTTAAAGACTAAATTTTTTGCATGGTATCTTCGTTGAGTAATAATTCTGACAAAGGATAACCTTGCAAAACGTAATTGGTATGAGATACAAAGTGTTGCTTTTATAATCATAAAGAGACAATAGAATACTTGTTTTTTCAATGTCTTCTATTTGGTCAATCATTCACGTAGCATCCAACTTGTATCCACCAAATAGTGTGGCCAATATTTTTTGGAACCGGTTAAGGGGGACGGATAATAAGTACAAGGTGTACATTCGAGTAGAAGCGATTGGCAATATTTGATCGCTTTAGATATGTAGAAAGAATTTAATATTTGAGAGTAAAAATCCATCTCCTCTACATGTTATTTACATGTACTTTTTTGCTATGTTCATGGTCATCTTTATAGTGTATGGAATACGTAAACCTTTATATGGAGGTGTGTACACAATTCGAGCTGGTGGTGAGGCAGATGTTCATCCACAAGGGTGCCAGCATAACCTACGGATCACGTTGTTATAAGATAATTTCTTATATTGTGTCATGGTGTTACCTTTTCATTTGTGTTATGGTTGTGTGCATTGTAGTAATACAGAAATGGGGTGCGAACTGTTCTGTATCATCTTGATGCTTGTGAATTTAATAAAGTGCTCGTTATCAAAAAAAATGTTTACAAATAACAATGCTAGATGGAAAAAAACTGATCAACGAACGAAATCTATTGGATGGCTGACTCAGTGTTAGGCTATTCGCACTCGTGGTCCGCTATATTGGGCCTCTAAAGGAATATTCTTAGCCTTTTACAGTTGAATCTAAAAGATTCCTACCTTTATAGTTTATTTATCGGCACTCATTCACCTCTACATCAGATCTCTATATCAACTATCAACTATTTTATGTTAGATAATACAACTATATCATAATTTATATTATTTCATATAACTACTTATGTTAATAATATTATATTTATAACTTATATAAATTCATTAAATTTATTTTTTACTTCTTTTCCTCTCTTTTTTCTTATTTTCTCCTTTTCTCTTTTTTCCCTCACATCTTGTTTTCTTATTTTTCTTTTCCTTTCTTTTCCCTACTCTTTTTTCCTTTCTTTTCTCCCTTTCCTCCCTTCTTATTTTTTCTTTCCTTTTCCCTTTTTCTTTCCTATTTTTCTTTTCTTTCTCTTTTCTTCCTATTTTATCTTCTTTTTTTACATTTCCCTCTTTTTTCCTTTTTTCCTTTCCTTTTCCCTTTCCCTCCCTTTTCTTTTTCTTCTTTTCTTTTTTTTTTCTTTCCTTTCTTCCTCCTCTTTTCTTTTTTTTTTCTATGCTATTCTTGACGCTACAGTTGAACTCTGCATTTGGAGTGCGACTGTAACCACCACCATTTTTGCATGGCCGCTACCGGCTCCGGCTGCGGACGGCCGATACCCGCGCACCCGCTGCGTTTGCAGGCGCGGCGCGGGTAGCGCGCCCGGCTGTGAGCAGCCTTACCAATGCAACACGCAAACTCTGCAAAGTTTATTATTTCCTACAGAAAGCAATACGGCCAGTGGCGTCGGCCAAGCAAGTAATCTATCTTCTCTGTCACTCCGAGTATTCGCATTCCGAAGTTCTGATGGCACGGAAGAGACTGCCGATCATTAAATACATGCAGCGTGGTCATCATTTTCTATGCCAAAGTCATGGAAGAATCGACCTGGCGTGCAGCCGAAATTCGGCGAACTAAGGAGCTAGCTAATATGATTCCAGATTGCATTGTTATCGCTGCTGTTGCCGCCGATCCCTATGGCATTTGTACTCCCTGTCTTAGCACGCTCTAAGGAATTGAAATCAGTGGAAGAAAGAAAATGATAGAAAGAAAGTCACAAGATCTAAGTGGGCTTTACTCGGACTCTGGAGGCTGGACCCCCAAAACGGTAGTTAATATTTGGTTGCATATATAAATTACTCGAGGCTGCCCTATTGTCACATCCGAGTTTTATAAACATAAAATCAGATGCAAACTATGCATATGCCAAGATCATTTAAGCATACACATAGGACAAATTGTGATAAACCGTGCTACATCAGATACATATAATATTTAAATAAATACTAAATTTTCAACATCTAACAGTCACAAAATTCGAAAGAATGAAAAGTTTACTTCAAATTTAAATTCAAAATCAAAACAAGAAGAAAGAGAAAAAAAAGGAGGGCTGGACCACCTTCCTCAGCCGGTCCACCATCCATCCCTAGCGCGCGACCCATTCCCATTTCTCCCTGCGGCCTGGCCCGCTACCGCCCCCTTCCCCTACCTCCCACACCCGCGCGCCCGATCCAGGTCGGCGCCCATGCCGCCCTTTAGAAATCCGGCGATGGGATGCCCCGCCTATCCCATCGCCGCGCGGCGCCTGCGCTGCCGGACGCATCGTCGCGCGCCGCTTGCCGCGCCTCCTCCTCAAAGCTCAGCCACATTAACTCCGCGCACAAACCGTCACCCGCACCACCTCGCCGCGGAACCGCCATACACTACAGGAAAACAACAAATTGGCCCACGAAAATAAGCATAAAACCCACAAAAATAATTATTTCTATGGGTTTTATGCTTATTTTCATGGGCCAAATTGTGGCCCACGAAAAAACAGTCTGGTTATTTTTTTGGGCTACATTTCGGCCCACGAAAATACTGTCCTGTTATTTTCGTGGGCCACATTTTGTTTCATGAAAATATTGTCCTGCTATTTTCGTGGGCCATATTTTGACCCACAAAAATACAGCGTGGTTATTTTCGTGGGCCAAAATGTGGCCCACAAAAATACTGGCTGTTATTTTCGTGGGCCACCTATTGGCCCACGAAAATAATATGGTAGGCCACTTCTTGGCCCACGAAAATAATATTGCACTATTTTTGTGAGCAATTGTTGGCCCACGAAAATACAAAAAGTTACAGTCATAATTTCATACATATTGTTTAGTCAAAGCACATAAAATAATAAACTATCTATCACAATTCATATCACAATTGATATCAAATGCAACAAATTCAATTAAACTTTATAAAATCTATTACATCGTCCAAACGGTATTGACATTACATAATCCATTAAATTGTTCACACACAATATAACTTAAACGAACACGAACATGTCACATTGTCCATACAACATTTTTATTAAAGCAAATCATGTCACATGGCAACATTTAGCTTTCCAACAAAACAATAAATTGCTCCGACACCCTTTTGCTCGCCGTTTTCCTGTATCAAGCCAAAGTAAAGTATATAACTAATGATTCAAATAAAAAGCAAAAACATATTTGATTATATGGCTTATTGCACACGAGCTCCATTTGAAATTAAGATACATAATATATGATCTAGATGAAAACACAAAGCTTAGCTAATTGCTACCACCGGGAGCGAAGAATTGATCGACAAAGTCGTCCCCTCCACCCTGTCCTCCTGAAGAAGATGCTCGCAAATTTGTAACGGGAGGACTATGAAAGTTTTGTGCTCTTGAGGATGATCCCTAGATAAACAATAATATATGTTACAAGTATACTAACAGTTTATAAAAATGAAAGAGAACATAAGGATAATATGTACCTGTGTTCCAACGGGAAGAGGCTGTGGAGGCACCGGCAGCGATGAAGACATAGGTAGCTGCGGAGGCTGCGGTAGCGGTGGCATGGCGGCAGGCAGTCCAAGCTGAGAAAAGTATCCCTAAAATCATTTTGAAATGTTTAGCTTCATTGTACTATAAATATGCATGCATCTCTTGTTTAACACAAATATTTAAACTCTTATATTAATGTACCCGCATCGCTTGCTGCCACGTTGCTAGATTCGAGAAGTAGTCATTTTGTGCTTTTTATAAACTCGCCATGTCATTTTTTCTTGTAGTCTCAAGTGGTCTCTCAATGCAGTCCGCTCCTCCTCCATTTGTTTTAACCTGGACTCATTTCTTGTATGAGTATGCCGAGAAGAACTCTATCCGCTCTGTGTTGACCTTGACTGCGAGAGAACCACATCGGTGTTCATGACACCATTGAACATTGAATACCTGCAATAGTGATATGTCATAATTATAAGGTGACACTTGGAAAAATTGAAGTCTGTGAATATATGAATATAAGAGGAGTAAGTTCACCTCCCATGACGCTTTCCTCCACCGGATTCATATAAATTTACTACGTCGACGTCTTCCTTTCTCCAATTCTAATCATCTCCATGACGTCGAACCATCTCTTCACCATATTTCTCCTACATAAAAGCAAATTACAAAGCTACTATACAACAATTGTATTGATTAATAATTACTTTTACTTATATGACATACTAAGTTCTGAGTGGCCGTTGGAGTGCACAATTGACTGTCATTTATGCCCCTATGCCCTCTTATATAAGTATCAATGAAAGAGGGCTCCTCACCACTTTGGGCAGCCTACATAGATATGTTACAAACATAGTTACGCAAAAGATAATATTATAAGACTATATTGTAAATTTAGTAAACTCACCATCCGTTTCGAGATACGAATATGACCATATCCACCGTAACGATGGAGAACTTCACCACCGAACTCACTGTTGATTCTCATGGAGTTAGATTTCTCTCAATACTCACTCGATGCCCAATAAGTACATAATGAATAATAAGCATCAGCATAATTAACCATCCAAGGAATCATTACCTGACAGTATTGATTATCCTCTAGATAAATTTTTGAAGCTCCCATTTTCTTGTTTATCATCTGTCCGAGCTTCTCCTTATAGTAAAAGCACACAGCTGTGATCCGATCATTAGACATCATATCATTCACAACTTTACGTGCAGCTTTGTGGAAGACTGTGTGTGCTCTAGACTCGAGAGCAGCGTCATGATCATCGGGCAAACGATATTGTTGCTATAAAAAAATTTAGAATTTGTATTACTAAAAATATAATAGACATAATTATAGTGCAGTGTAGTGAAGACATACCCAAAAATCATGCCAGACAGCTCCTGCCACATTCTCATGCACACCATGTGGAGCAATTCTATAGTGCTCCCAATATATTGCAGGTTTCTCTTCACCTTTAATGTTCACAAGACCTGGATAATGATGACGACATATAGCACCCAACACTGCATTAGGCTGCCTACAATGTTGTCGTCCATCCCAATCCAGGTCATCCCATTACCTACAAGTTAATTTAACAACATATAATATTTATCGAAAACATTGTATGCATAATTCAATATTGAGTTTTATATTTACATACCAGTCACCGACAGGAGTGATCCGCAATCTCTGTTGTGGAGGCACAACCAACGGGAGAGTGTTTGAAGACCGATACCTGAATTATTGCGGCAACTCTCCCATATCGGTGGCATCCCCCTCGTCCTCCTCGACTTCCTCCTCGGCTTCCTCATCAACATAAGCTCTTACCCCTTGTTGTTGTTCCTGCCCCACAGAAAGTTTTTTCCCTTGATCCTCTTGACACTCCTCATGACCCTCCTCCTGGATCTCCTGCTCCACCTAAAATTAGATAAATTAGGTTTCGCAATATGATACATGGGTAAATATAATACAATTATAACTACATGAACCTGTTCATTAGCTTGTTTCATGCATCTTCTAAATGCCTCTCGTCTACTATTGTTTGAGACACTGCCTTGAAAAAAAGAGTCTAGACTACGTGAATAGCTAGCAGACCGACTCCCACTCTTGCTTGAGGAGCCAAAGAGACCCTAAGCTATATTCTTAAGACCACGTGGCATCCTGTTAAAAAATGGTAAGAGATAAATACATAATGATACAAACAAAAGTAATGAAAATAAATTCAAATGTAATATAAATCAATTACGTAATTAAAATTCATCATGATCTGATGTTCCTTCGGTAACATGTCGACCAACTTTCTTCTTCTGTCTCATCTTAACTTTTTTAGTGCTACGTCTCTTTCTTTTAACCACTACTTCCTCTTCTACCCCATTGTCTTCAATATAACCAACTAATATATCAAGACCTAAACCATTATCTATATTAAAAGACAGTAGAATATCATCCTCTTGGTACACTTCATCCTGTTCTTCTTGAAAACACGCATCAGCAGGGGCATATAACCGTTCTCGTGGATTAACTTTATACACGACCCACCAAGCACTCAACTTTGGACAACGATATGGTAGGTAGTAAACCAACTCAACTTGATGAGCAAGAACATAATTATCACATCCACGAATTCTATTTTCATGTTTTACCTCTAGTATACCAAATTCATCCTGTCGTGTTCCCTGTTATTATCAAACCAGTCACAGTGGAAAAAAGTAACTCTAAGATCTTTAGAGCCACCAAATTTAAACTCTACAATGTTTTGAATAATCCTATAATAGTTAGTTTCATGCCCCTGTGCATCACATGCTCTAGTTACAACTCCACTATTTGTCGTGGCTGCAAGGGGATGTTTTCCTTCAAACTTGGCCGAACGAAATCGGAACCAATTTACGTCGTAACGACCAAAACTCCTTACTGTTATGGTTCCTTGACAAAGTTGTCGTATGTCTTCATGAACATTAGCATCGGCCATGCACTATGAATTAAATAAAATATTAGTTTTAATAATCAGATTAACTTGGAAGTGATAAAAGTAACATGTAATAACAGAATGTTACATGCTTCCAAAACCAATTTACGAAGTTAGGACCCTCATGAAGGCCATCACGACACATTTTATCGAATTGTTTGCTTGTTGGTTGACGCGTATACTTCTAAAATTGTTTGTCAAACTCGCTACATAATGCAAAATATTAGTACATTAGAACATCTCATGTAAAATGTGAGAAAAATATTAGATGTTACTTCACGGTAATTAGTAGAAAAAAACACTTACACAAAATATTAATCCATCTCTTCGATGTTTGTATACATGTATAACATACATGAACTCCATTCTTCTTCTGAAACCACATGCCTACTGCTGCCACCAACCATTTTTTCCTTTCCACAAAAAATACTTAAATTTCCCGCAGAAGTTTCTTCATCTATGTGGTACCGTGTTGTGGGAGCATACACATTATGTTCCTCCGTAAAGAATGTACTTGAGAAGTATGCTACCTCTTTTCAGAGCAAATGCTTCTGCAATACACCCTTCTACTCTTGCTTTGTTTGAAACCATTGCTCATAGTTTCTTTAGTGTCCTTTAAATATGGTACATCGATCGATATTGTACGGGGCCACAAACTTTAGCTTCGTAAGGCAAATGCACAAGTAGATGTTGCATGGCATTCATAAATCATGGTGGGAATATCTTTTCCATTTTGCATATGAGTGAAGGTATTTCTTTCTCCAGTTTTTCCATCACTTGAACTGTAATTTCTTTAGCACATAGTTGTCTATAAAACAAACTAAGTTCTGCAAGTACTCTCCACACATCATGATGCACATATCCAAGAAACATTACTGGAAGAAGTCTTTCCATTATTATATTATAATCGTGGCTTTTAAGATTATTTAATACCCAATTTTCAAGATTTGTCGTGCGCCTCAACCCAGAACAGTAACCGTCACGAAACATCAATTGTTGCAACCACTTTAGAACTTCTTTCCTTTCAATAACTTTAAGGCAAAATGGAGCACGTGGCAATCTCTGTTTTCCACTAACATCCTGTCTGACTTCTAGAGTCGGACGATTATAAATATCTACTAAATCTTTTCGAGCCTTCAGATTATCTTTTTTCTTAAAATTGAAACAGGTGCTAATTATGCTTTCTGCTACATTGCGTTCCTGGTGCATCACATCAATATTGTGTAGCAATAACAAAGACTTAACATAAGGAAGATCCCATAAGCCACATATATGAGTCCAATTGTGCTCCTGATCAAAACCAACAAACCCATCATCTGTAAGGACAAGTTGACTGAGCCATGCAACAATCTTAGCACAAGCCAAATGTTTCGGCGGACCCTTTGTTACAATAGTATTTTTTCGAAATGTATTAACTTGTCTTCGAAATAGGTGATTTGCTGGTAGAAATCGTTGGTGGTAATAAAAAAAACACACTTTGCCCCCATGAGTAAGTCTAAAACAATCAGAGTCCGATCCACAACTAGGACAACAAAGTTTGTCGTGTATGCTCCATCCTGAAAAAACACCGTATGCAGGAAAATCATGAATGGACCACAAGTATGCTGCTCGCAAATTGAACTTATGCTTTTTGTAAGTATCGTATGCTTCTACTCCGATCCACAAATCCTTTAACTCCTTAATCAATGGTTGAAAAAAACCACTAAACATTTTCCTAGATGTTTATGACCGGGAATGATTAGGGACAAGAACATGTATTCATATTTCATACACATAACTGGTGGAAGGTTGTATGGTATAGCAAAAACCGGCCAACATTAGTATGAGGCAGAAGATGTGTTGAATGGTCTGAAACCATCGGTGGCCAAACCAATACGAACATTTCTAGCATCTTCTGCAAAGTACTCATCAAAAGAGTCCAACGCCTTCCAAGCTTGAGCATCAGATGGGTGTGTCATTACTCCCTTTATTTCGCGCACACCTTCCTTATGCCACCGCATGTGTCTCGCAGTTGATTTAGATAGAAACAACCGTTTCAGCCTAGGTGCAAGAGGCATGTAACGAAGTTGTTCCACTATCACTTTTGTTTTCACCAATTCACCATCCTCATTTGTGGCCTCAATGTATCGAGATTCTTTACAAACCGAGCATTATGTCAGATTTGCATTCTCCTTCGAGAAAAGCATACAATTGTTAGGACAACAATCAATTTTTTCGTACTTCATACCAAGGCCTGACAACAATTTCTTTGACTGGTACATATCTCTTGGCAACTTATGATTAATCGGAAGAATGTCCGCTATCAAATCCATAAGATCATCGTAGCAATTGTTCGACAAATTTTACTTTGATTTTATAGACATGAGACGAGTAATGGTCGAAAGGACAAAAATTTTAGTGTAATCATGCAACTGTTCATGTGATGCTGAGAGAATTCTATAGAACTCTTGAACTTGAGGTCTAGGAATTTCTTCAGATGTATCTGCACCACAATCATGATCTAGTGCTTCAACCATGTCTTTCATTCTATCCTCGTTGTCACCATCTATGTTATCAACATCAACATTACTATGGTATAACTCGCCATGCTCATACCATGTTTCATAATCTGGCATAAAACCAAATCGACAGAGGTCTCATTCCATGTCAAACTTTTCCTTGCATAAAAAGTTACGACACTTAGTGCACGAACATTTCACAAAACGGTTGGTCGATAAAGAGAAAGCCCGACTGATAAATGCCTTAGTATTGATGGCCCATTCATCTGAAGGCACAACATTCTTCCACCAGCCATCATACATCCATCGTATATCATCACCCATGTTCTAAACTATATAATATAAGAACATAGAACTCATAAATATATATGTTGCAACTAAGAATATGGTAAGAACAAATTTTTATTTAATTACGTTCACTTTACATCCATTGGAAGAGATAGTTCCTAAACCCACCCAAGAGTGACCGAGAGGAGCGTGCTTATAACGAGACGCGGGCTCCGGATCCAGATGAAATTTTGGCAGCATAACCCCATTGTTCTCCAACTGCACGCCCGATAATGGTGCAGCGGAGAACATTAGGGTTACACCGTCAAAATTTCGCCCGAATCCAGACCCCGCGTCTCGTCATAAGAACACCCTCTCGGTCACTCGCAGGCTGTCCAAAAAGGGACAATTCCGAACCTACACGCCTCACATGCGTAAGGCATGTGAGACGGCCCGGTCCAAAACGGGTGACGCATATTGTATAGGTTACGTGAATCTTACTTTTTAGATTCATTTACGAGAGAGAGGTAAGAACGAGAGACAGGAGGAAAGAACAAGGGAGAGATCGTAAAGTGGGCCAGCCATCCTAAATTATGCTCCATCGGGTCCCGCTAGTGATGACTTACGAGCCAAGGTTCGCTGGTATGGGCTTTCTAGATCGAAACCGCGAAGAAAATGGTTTATAGGGTTCTCGACGGTGCTACACTTTGTTAAAGCACAGCAATGGAGAAATTTAACTTTTAGACGACCCAACTGTCAGGCCATAAATAGGCTGTGCCGGGCTGAGCCAGCCCAAAGCCCGTTTACTTACATATCGCTATAATAAACTTTCTCTAAAATAGACATTAACCATGCAACACTTTACATGATTCTAAGAGCGCTATCTATTATTTATGAGCTACTAGACACTTTTCTTGCATAGATGGATATGGTAAATGCACGATCATAATAGGCATTAAATAAAAGCACAACACATAAATTAAAGCATGCACATTAATTAGGGTAATGACTAATGAAACAGTATTATAACATTATCTTCAAACGAGTAATGAAACTACGACAAATTAGGGTCATAGGTTTAGCTTGAGCTTACGAGTAATTCATCAAAACTATAATAATACAAGACATTAGCTTTGTACGTAGGATGAATTCGGCGGAGTTAGGCCGGTGGAGAAATTTTAGCTGCGGTCGGCACAACCCGAAGCGCCGCTGGGGAGGGGGCAGATCGGCGGGGGGCCAGGAAGGGGTGTTAGCGCTGAATCGCTCGGAACGCACCATTGCACACACTGCAGGATTTTTCGTTATGCGTTAATTTACACACAATTGAACACTGCTTATATAAATGAAATCAAAACAGGAAATGTGGCCATGAGCGAGCAAGTTCAGCGCCACGATCTGAGCTACTCGTTCCACGCCTCGTTCGCCAACAAACTTGATGCCACGCCGCGCGCCCATGCAAGCACGTCGTGCCGCTGACAAGCATGCTAATGCAAACGAATTTCTTTTGGGTTTTCATCTCTATAAGAAAGATAGTCAAATGTGCACAACCAGGTGATAAAGTTTACGACCGTGGAATCTGAATGATTCACATCACACACGTTGAATCTAAATTGTTTTTTTCATGACATAGTGTAGTAATAAGTACTGGCTACTGGCCAGTATACGTGGTGATGGTCAAGGCTAAAGTTCTTCATAAAAGGCTACCTTGCAAATTTAAAGTTGCACATATTTTCCAAAGCGCGCTAAGCCAATAGGAGACAGTTAACATCTAGATTAATTTAAGTCCTTGTTCAATGTAACTTTGGGTTGCACAATAGGTATTACTGGATTTAAGCTCTGCTGCAGCCAGAATTTGGAGCTGACCACCGAGCTTCAGATAATGTAATAAAGAACAAAAAATGCAGATCATTACAAGCCACAGAAATTACCTCTATTGGTACATGTATAGGCTTCTTAGGGATATCACACAATGACAGGCAAGGAACAGCAAAAGCTTCTGGAGGATCTGGCGGCACGCGTCTGGCTGCCTGGCCGGGCCCGAGCGGCTGGCGGGAGCGGCTGGCGGCGCGGCGAGCGGCTGGCCCGAGCGGCTGGTGGCGGGAGCGGGTGGGGACGCGGTGAGCGGCTGGCGGCGCGGCTAGCGGGCGGCGGCATGGCGAGTGGAAGCGCGGCTAGCGAGTGGCGGCGCGGCGAGCGGAGGCGCGGCTAGCGGGCGGCGGCACAGTCTCGCGGTCTAGACTCTCTAGACCTAGTGAAAGTGTGTGGAACGCTCGGACAACTGAAGCTGCGTTCGGACAGCTAACCATGTAATTTCGTGAGCCTACGTGTAAGCCCACAAAATTAAATGTTCTTTCGTGAGCCGGCACAAAAGCCGACAAAATTAAAAGCCACTGTCGTGAGCCAGCTCAAGAAGCCGACGAAATTAAAAGCCACTTTGGTGAGACAACCATCAAGCCGACGAAATTATGAACTGTTTTCGTGAGCCTTTACCCAAGCCAACGAAATTACCCTAGAAGTATTTTAGTGAGCCGTCTGCCAAGCTGACTTGAAGCCGGACTTGAAGCCGACAAAAATACTTGGTACTTTCAAAAGTATTTTCATGAGCCACGGACCGAGCCGATGAAAATGACCTCAGTTTCGCGAGCTAACAGCGCAGCCGACGAAATTAAACATATTTTCGTGAGCCCATGTGGAAGCCGACGAAATTATACATGTATTGTCGTGAGCTATAATCCGGCTCACGAAAATAACTTTGTTTTCGTGTGGGCTCACGAAAATACTTCTAGCCCACGAAAATAATACGTATTCTTGTAGTGATAGCTCGGCTATTTAAAGGCCCCCTCACCCATCCACCAGTGTAGCATCACTCAACTGATGCTTTCAAGCCCATAGACAAATGGATTCGAGCACGGCCGAAGCAAATTTTAAGGTTCATCCCCTTCTTCCCTAAGTCCGGCGAACCCAAAATTCTACTCCGGTGAGCCTATTTTCCCTTTCATCTTCCTCCCTTGGCGCCCCTAGAGGTCCACAGAGCAGCTCCACCCCCCCCCCCCAAAGCATGCGCTAGAGCCTTGTAGGAGGCTTGCACCGAACGACCATCATCTGTAGCCGCCTCGGTCCGTCGCCGGCTGCCCTGGGACCTCCCTCGGCTAGGCAAAGTGCCCCACATACATCCACACGCCCCTGCGCACGTGTTGGACCGTTCAAACGTCAGAAATTGAGGGCGCTCGCAAGGTTCCATAGTGAACCGCAGCCGCCGCCTCTCCGGTGAACCGTAGTCACCTCTCCGATGATTCCCCCGAATGACCTCCACCACCAGTAGACTCCCCATTATGTGTAGGAGCGCGGCCACTAGTTGGTTTGCCAGGAAGAAGAAAAATGCGTAGCACCGGCTAGCCGCCAGCGATCTACTCCGGCCGGCCGCAATCACACCCTCTCTGTCCTATGTGGCGTCCATGTGGCCAAGTGTGGGATGACACGTCATCAAAATTGCACACGTAGCAGCCCAGTCAGCAACACGTCACCCAGGACACACACTAGCATGTGTGGCATTTGATGTGGCAGCCACCTCAGCATGTTTCTTGGTTGGCAGTCCAGTCATCTACCACCTAGGCACCACCTCAGCCTAGTCCACACCCTTTCAGCTAAGACCCTTTGGTAGACATACACTACAGCGATGTTCCACAATTACGACGGCCAAAACCGTCGTAATTAAGCTCAAAACCATCGTAATTAACCTATTTATGACGGCAACAGGCCGGCACAACTATGTCAAGTATGGCCACGTAATTAACTGAGAGGGTACAAGCTGGCACCCTCTGGAAGGTTGTTTACGACGGCCTGCAGCTGGCCGTTGTAAATAATGTACGTAACTAAAAACAGAAAATGCTGACCTGACACGATGGCCAGCTCACAGGTAGATACAAAATATATATAAACACAGGCAGTTCATAATACAATATTATCAAGCATAATCCATGACACTACATACTCCCACGTTCGCTACCTCCGAAGCCCGGAATATCGTCCTCGCGTCGTGTTCCAGGTCCCGGTAGCACAGGCGATGGAGTCTGAGCCTCCGCCGCCGGTCGCTGTAAGATGTAAAAGCAATTATGGCTATGTTTGAGAAAATATAGCTAAGTTTGACTAAGTTTGGCTATGTTTGAGCATTTATAGCTAAGTTTTTTTTGTGTTTGAGCAAATATGTCTAAATTTTGATATGTTTGAGCAATTATAGATTTATTTTGCTAAGTTTGGCTATGGTTGACTAAATTTATCCTAGTTTGCTATAGTAAACTAATGTACGATGGTTTAAAGAAATGGTGCTTACCTGTGCCGTAGAAGAAGGCACCCATGGCTTCGGAATCGGCGGCGGCCATGTGGGAATGGTAATTTGTTGTCCATGCTGCTGTGCTAAAGCCTGTGATAGAAAAACATTAGAACATGAATAGTAAAAAGGGCAGCCCGGTGCATGTAGCTCCCGCTTGCGCAGGGTCTGGGGAAGGGTCCGACCCATTTGGGTCTTTTGTACGCAGCCTTTCCCTGCATTTCTGCAAGAGGCTGTTTCCAGGACTCGAACCCGTGACCTCATGGTCACAAGGCAACAGCTTTACCGCTGCGCCAAGGCCCCCCTTCCTAGAACATGAATAGTAATAAAATTATATATTTTTTGTAGTTTAATTTATTACCTGTATTGTCGCTTGTATCTATGCGTTGTAGGTGGTTTGAGAGTCTTTAGTGGCATTCAATAAGGCTTCTTGCTCCTGGAGCTTCTCCTGTGTTTGGTGTAGCTCTTCCTAGACACTTAGAATCTCCAGCTCCCTCACTGACATCCGCCGATTGGGTCCAGCGGATGAAGACTGCGAGGAGAAGCCCCTCGTAGGCCTTGCCTCCCTCGAGTCAACCACTTCATCGAAAATGGCAAAACTATGCAAAAAAAGATTAAGAGTTAGATAATGTAAGTCGAATGAAAAAACATGTAGCATCCCGCCGTCCATGGGCTTTACCGCTACCGCTCGCATACACGACGTTCGCATCGATTGGTGCGTTCTGCCAATCATAATCTTCGCCGTGAATCTTCATGGCCATCTCCCCATACTTCTCCTACAAATACAAACAATACATAATAATGCGTCAGTAGTAATGTTAGTTACAAGTAAAGCAACATGTTAGTTCAAGGATTCACCAGTCTTGCTGTGGCCACCAGAGTGCACAACTGGTCGGGCTGTGAATGGTCACTTGCCCTGTGACCTCTTTTATACACCTGAACGTCGCTCGGTGTTCACCGAGCTCGTTTTCCTGTAAATACGAGTCAGTAGCATAAATATACTATAATAAAGTTTTGAACGTATTTTACTTACCATTTGTCTAGCAAGACGTAGATGGCCACCCGGACCATACGTATGAGCTCCGGTAGATCCTCTGCACTGTCGGGCCCTCTTGGACTTGGCGACGAAGTCCTCGCCGGACCACAGGCGACAGAGGGCACGGTAATCCTCCGGACAGTCCTCCAACCAAGAAATCCCCACCTGCATGCATTTAGTAATTGATTGAGATAGTTTTGACATTACAAAATCAAACTTATAAGTAAAACACTACTAGTTTACCTCGGTATACTGCTCCTCCGTCAAGTATGTTTCGGAGCCGTCTCTGAACGCCGCAAGCTCCTACCCTTGATGTCTCTTCAAGAAATCGTTTGTTGCTTGAATACGGGCATAGGAGATTGCCTGTGCAACAAGCTTCCTGGCGTTCTTATTGAAGACCGCTCTCACGTGGTCGGCATCCACTGGATCCGCCAAACGGTACCGTCTCTACAAGAAGACAGAAACCTAAGTGTTAAACATTGTAGCTATTAAAGAACTAAATTTAAAACATGTATTAAAATACTTACCCAGAAGTCGGCCCACACTGCACCCTGAGAAGTCCCGTACATCAGGTTAGTAGCACGAGCGTAATCATCCCATGACATGGCAGGGATACGCTCGTCACCGCTACCAAGGACCTCACCAGGGTAGTGCAAACACACGAGGTTCCCTAAGACAGTGTTGACCTGTCTTTGACATTCTCTACCCTCAAAGGTAGTGTCCTCCCATCCGCTACAAGAACAATTATGCATCAAAGAGTTTTAGCACTACGTAATTTTCTAAAGGTACAACGTAAGGGCTTCTTACCTATCGCCAACAGGTCTGCCTGACAGCTCCTAGTGCACGTGTGTCAACAACTGAGACCATCCGCTCTCTCAAGAGCTACTACCATGAAAAAGGGTGTCTGCCACGTCTTGTGTGTGAGCCATCATGCTTGCACTGCTGAAAAACCTCTTCAAAGTCCTCTTTACCCCCTTACCCTTGTCTGATGACATCCTATTGCAACAATGCTTTAAAACGTATAGTTATTATAAAATATAAAACATGAATATTAAATAAAGAAATCATTACTATTAATTTTAAAAGTCATCAGAATTTTGCTCATTTACTTTGCTCCTTAAACAAGACCATCAAATTGGTTTAGTGACTGGTTTCCGTTTCCGCTTCTCGCGAGTCTGTACATCATCGGCATCTCCAACTAAATCATTGAGCTCTTGACCAGGCTCAATGACAAATGAGGTTGGGAGATCTCTTATTCTTGGTAAACATTATCAAACTCACCAACAGACGTCAGAGTATCATGGTACCCAACATCGCTTAGGGTAAATTACTATTCACGAGGATTGACCTTGTGTACGACCCACGAAGCACTCATCTTATAGAATGGATAAGGTAGGTAATACACTTGCTCAACTTGGTCTGCAAGGACAAAAGAGTTGTACCCTCACAACCTTTTGTTGTGTTTCACTTCAACCATGCCAACTTGGTTTTCACGGGTTCTATTGTGGTTATCAAACCAGTCACAATCAAAGAAAACTATTTCAAGTTCCTTATTTCCGGCAAAGTTGAGGACTTTGTCAATGATCCCATAGTAATTTGTTTCCCATCCTTCAACATCGATTGTTCTTGTCACAACTCCGGTATTAGTCGTTGCCGCAAGAGGACAAAGAACTTCAAATTGAGTCGAACGGAATCGGAACCCGTTGACGTCCACCTATCGTACATTCTAACTTAGAATATTCCGTAAGATAGTTGTCGCAAGTCCTTATGGACGTTGGCATCTTACACACTGTCCATAATATGAACTTATAAGAATATTTTTTACATAGTACTATATAATTCAAGATAGAGAAGTGATAAGAAAATGTTCCTTGATCTTGAAACCAAGATAGAAAATTAGGCCCTCCATTAATTCCATCTCGCCGCATCGTTTCTATCTTTGCCTATCGGTTGATGTCTAAGCTATAGTAAAGAATTCTATATAGCATAGAAGTAGAACAGATACTTACTCGAAATATTTGTCCATCTCATCTATATTAGCATGCATATACAACAAAGCAACCTTCTTTTCTTCTGCGGTACAATTGTAGCTCATGCTACTACCGACAAGGGTGCTCCTCGTTGAAAAATAGATAGGTCACTCGTCACAAAAATAGATAGGTCACTACAAAGAGAATCCTCATCCACATTGTACCACATCGTACAAGCATTGACATTGTTTTCCTCTACAAAGTAAACACTTGAAAAGTATCCTACCTTCTTAAAAGTAAATGCTTCAGCGATGCACCCTTCAACTCTAACACTATTTATAACCATTGGTTTAAGACATCTTAGAGATCTTTCAATGTGATACATCCACCTATATTGCACAGGGCCGCCCACTTTCGCTTCATACGGTAGATGAATAAGGAGATGCTGCATTGGATTGAAAAATCCTGGAGGAAATATTTTTTCCATCTTACATAAAAGAACTGGTATTACCTTTTCCAACTTCTCCATCATATGTATCGTGATTTATTTAGCACATAGGTGCCAATAAAAATAGCTAAACTCGGCTAACAATTTCCAAACTGCATCATCAAGGTAGCCCCAAAGCATAACGGGCAGGAGTGTTTCCATGATTATGTGATAATCTTGACTCTTTTACCTAGTTAGTTTTCCCATCCTGACATTAACGGCTCGTCTCAAGCTGGCAGTGTAGCCATCGAGGAATTTGAACCCTTTCAACCAATTCAGAACTTCCTTCTTTTCGTTAGGTTTAAGACAGAAAGAAGCACATGGCTTGCCACCAGTTTCAGAGAGCTCAAGCATTGGACGATTACAAAGATCTGTCAAATCCTTTCGAGCCTTTATATGGTCTTTTGTTTTGCCAGGCATATCCATGCACGTGCTTATGATGCATTCGCCCATGTTACGCTCCTGGTGCATGACATCAATATTGTCCATTAAAATCAATGACTTGACGTACGATAGGTCCCATAGTCCATATCTGTGAGTCCAATTGTGTACCTCTCCGTAACCTATAAAAAATCCCGGAGGATCTTTATCTAACACAAGTTTCTTCAACATATTATCAATTTCTAACCCACTTAAATGCTTCGGCGGTCTCTTCATCACAATAGTGTTCTTTTTGAAAGCATTCTTCTGGTGCTTAAACACGTGATTCTGGGGCAACCAACGTCTATGATAATCAAAGTAGCAGATCTTGCCACCATGAGTATGACAAAAACAATTCGTGTCTAAAGCACATATCGGAGATGTCACACGTCCATGGATGCTCCGACTAGCAAACATGTCGTATGTCGGGAAATCATGGATGGACCACAGGTACGCAACTCGAAGGTTGAATTTCTGTTTTTGTAACAGTCGTACGCTTCAACTCCAGTCCACAACTGTTTCAACTCTTCAATTAGGGGTTGCAATATCATGTTAAGGCGTGGACCAGGATGATCCGGTCCAGGTAGAATGAGACAAAGGAACATGAACTCATATTTCATATAAAGACCAGGTGGTTGGTTGTACTGAATAGCAAAAATCGGCCAACATGAGTACTGAAAGGTGAGAAGCCATCATCGCTAAACCGATGAAAATAATTCTCGCATCACTAGCGAAGTCTGCATCGAAGCTGTCTAGCACCTTCCATGCATCACCATCGAATGGGTGCACCATTACTCGATCGTTGTCACACACACCTTCTTTGTGCCATCTCATATGTCTGGCAGTACTTTTAGAGAGAAACAATTGTTTCAACCGAGGTGTGACGGGGAAATAACGAAGTAGCTTATGTGTGACTTCTGTCATCACCTTGTCACCATCGTCGTTAACAACTTCGACAAACCTCAATTTACCACACTATAAGCACTTTTTCTCTTTGACATTCTGTTTCCAGAAAAGCATGCAGTTGTCTTGGCATACATCAATCTTCTCATATTTCATACCCAAACTAGAAATCATTTTCTTTGACTGGTACATGTCTTTAGGAACTTTATGAGGCTTTGGAAGAATATCGCTGATCAATTTGACAAGATCGTTGTAGCAATTATTTGAGAAGAAATACTTAGACTTAACTGCCACAAGCCGTGTCAAGAAAGAAAGGAGTGTCACTTTTGTGTGCTCATGTAGTGGTTCTTCTGAGGCTTTGAGAAGATTGAAGAACGCTTTAACCTCCGGTGTAGAAGAGTCTTCGTTAAATTCTGGTTGTAAAGATTCAAGCATCTTGTCCATCCTATCAACCCCCATGCCATAAGCATCCTCTTCCTCTTCTTCTATGGGTTTAGACACTGATTCGCCATGAAAGACTCACACCTCATAATGTGGCACAAAACCGTATCGGCACAAGTCCAGTGAAAGTGTTCTTTTGTCCAAACACCTCATATTCTGGCACCTGCTACATGGACACCACACCTTATTTATCTTGGCTAAAGAAAAAGCATGGTCCATAAAAGCTGTAGTCTTGGTCACCCACTCATCTGAGTGACTTCCATTCTTTTTCCAACCAGTATACATCCAACTATGATCTTCACCCATATTTGAGCCTACAAACCAAATTCAGCGTTAGATATCACGCGTCTACATCTCTATTAGGAAGGATGTGTCCTAAACCCACCCAAGAGTGACCGAGAGAGCTTGCCAAGACGTGGGCTACAGATCCCGATGAAATTTTGGCGGCATAACCCCGTAGTTCTCCAACTGCCCGCTCGAAATGGTGCAGCAGAGAACATCAGGGTTATAGAACTGAAACTTCATCAAGATCCATACCTCTCGCGTCTCGCCATAAGTAAGCTCTCTCAGTCACTCCAAAGCTGTCCAAAAAAGGGACAATTCCGAACCTACACGTGTCACGTGTAGGTTCGAAACTGGTGACACATAGGTTACGTTAAGACGCTTTTCATGTGTTCCAATGAGAGAGAGATAGGAAATATATATATATATATATATATATAGAGAGAGAGAGAGAGATAGAGAGAGGGAGAAGGATTAAGAAATGGCCGTATTTGCGCTCTATTGGTACCATTCACCTCCATGTTCGTGTTCCAACGAGCGCTTGCCTTCCGTATTAGTACCATTCCCTTCCGTGTCCAGTTCGATGATTGTTCGACTAATTATTGTTGTACTACCGACCGACTAGGCAGGACTGAGGAGAGAGTAGGGGAGGTAGAGCGGCGTTGGAGCTGGGCCGTGTTGGGCCTGAGAGTTGGTCTGGCTGAGCCCTCGGGTATATAACCCTTATTTACGACGGACCGTGGTTTGGGCGACGAGTAGAGGAGGAGGCGGTGGTGGAGTTGAGGGTGTGGTGAGGCAAAACTGAGGAGAGAGGAAGGGAGGTAGGGCGACGTTGGAGCTGGGCTGGGTTGGGCTTGAGAGTTGGTCCGGTTTATGTGCACCTTTGGATCTCATCCAACGGTCCTCTTTACAAATCGTACATATAAAAACTCATCTACTCCTCAACCTAACTGAAATTGCCTAGAGGGGGGTGAATAGGCTAAAATACCTGAAATTAATTAATTAAATTAAAATAGAACACAATGGCCGGACTAGTCTGGCTCACGGGCGGACTAGTCCGGTTTGCTTGTGGAAGAGCCTAAAGGGGCCGTACTAGTCTGCCTTGAGGGCGGACTAGTCTGGTCAAACCGCCGGAAAGACTTAAAACATAATTTTTAAGGGTTTTTTCTCGAGATTTTAGTTTAACAAAATATGGATGAAACAACTAGCAATTCTATATGACAAGTGTGACAGAATATTGAAATGAATTGTAACATTGTGATGATGTATAGCAAAATAATTAAAACAAACCCTAAGCAATCTTGATCTTCAAAGAAATGTACATGCAAGAGAGACACTGAGGATTTTTTCCCGAGGTTCGATTCCACTCAGGAATCTACGTCCCCATGGAGGAGTCCACAAAGGACCAGGTCTAACAACCCTTTCCTCACCAAGTCGCCACTATGGCCAACCCGGTTCTTCACTATCTCAAGGGTGAACTTACAAAGTTTTGGGGCTTCTCACAATCCGAGGCTCCCACTTGATCACTTCTAGAAAGCTTCACCGATCTTACAAGCCACAGATCACACCAAGTGCACGAGATCACTCCAAGAGTCTAAACGCGAAGTTCTTCCTTCTCCTCTTCTCACACACCCAAATTCACTCAAGATTTGATTCAAGAGGGTGAGTAGGCAATGGAGAAGGCTTGGAGAGGCTCTAGGAAGGTTGTGGCGGCACTAGGGTTCTAGGGGGTTGTAAATGGAGTCGGGGCATCTCCTTTTATAGAAGTCCCGAATCCAACCATTGCCACATACCAAAAGTCAGGACTAGTCTGGTCAGGACCCGGACTAGTCCGATCTCACACAGGAACTCTTTGTCCGGGTGAGAACGGACAAGTCTGGAGGACCCGGACTAGTCCGGCCACTGAGGCGGACAAGTTCGGTCCACCAAGACTTAGCCGTGGGAGCTCTTATCTCACAACAATACGGAATAGTCCGCCTCAGAACGGACTAGCCCGAACACACTCAGGGACTCTTTGTCATGGTGAAACCGGACAAGTCTAGCTAGCCCGGACTAGTCCGACCATGGAGGCACACAAGTCCGATCTACCAGGACTTAGTCCCAAAACACTCTTTTCAACAGAGAAACGGACTAATCCATCCCAAAATAGACAAGTTCGAACTCAGACAAGAACTCTTAGTCCACCCCAAAACGGACTAAGCCGTGGGATTTCCGGACTAGTCAAGCCTCTGGCCCGGATAAGTCTGGCCGGCCCAACTTTACCTCTCTACCACTCTCCACTAAGGATTTGACACTTCTAACGCTTTGAGCTCACTTCTATGATCTCAATGCACTTGACACACACACACTCTCACTATTACATGGCTAGCCTACTAAAGACTCAAGTGGAACCCTAATTTCTACTCTTCGAGTCTTTGACGCTGTTCTTCATCTTTTTCCTTTTGGAGAGTTTAGGTGTACGCCTTGGAAATGTCTTGTGCTTATAATCATCTCAGCTCATTAGTCTCTTAATTTGTCATCATGAATCATCTAAAACCCACGGGGATACCTAGATCCACTTACACTAACCCACTGCCTCCTTGCACTGCTGACGGCTGAGGCGGCGGCGACCCGACAACAGCGACAGGTCAGCAGCGGCAGCCCGACCAGGGCGAGTCTATCCGCCATGGTGTCCGGGCCGGAGCGTCTGGACGCCTAGGCGGCGACTAGTCTAAAGACGTCTAATCGCTAGTCTAAACACGTTTAAACAGTAAAATCAATTTACATAAATTAAAACAACTAAATTAATAATGGAACTATACACTAACAAAAGCAATTTACATAAACTAAAACAACTAAATTTACAATACAATTAATAATAATACAAGCAATTTGCATAAAATAAAGAAACCTTAATATACAATTTAATTCAACACTTCAAACAAGCAATTTGCATAAACGTAAACATAAAATACATTTACTTGAGTCCGAAGGCGAGGCGAAGCACGGGAAGCTGGGGGACCCGCGGGGGAGGCTGGAGGGGTCGCCAGGAGGCCGCGGGCGACGCGGGGGTGGCATCGGGAGATCCAGGGAGGCTGGGGCGGCCCGGGGATCTCGGGGGAGGTGGCTCCGGTGGTGGGGAGGCGTCTCCCGAGGTGCAGCGGGTGGGCTAGGCGGCGCCGCGGGGGGGGGGGGGGGCAGGGGTGGGGGGGTGGAGGGTGGAGACGGCGGTGGGGGCAGACAGCGGGCGACGGGCGGTGGCTCAAGCATGGCGGTGGATGGCGTCTCGGGCGCAGTTGGCTCGGGTCGGCGCGGGCGTGAATGCCTTGGTCGTAAATAAGATATTTTTTATGACGGCCTAGGCCAAACCGTCATAAACAAGAGTTTATTTACGACTGCCAACCCTAGGACCATCGTAAATGGTCGTGTTTCCTGTGGTGATAGCCCACATACACTGAGGACAGTACACACACTGAGTCCTCTGGCCTACCTGTCAGCCACTGGAACCACACAGAAAATGCTAACTCCACACCAAGTGTACACAAAAGGCTTATAAAATGCATTTCTGGGTGCAGGAAAATCCCAAAGAAATTCCTAAAAATAGGAAAAGAATAGTAGAGTGTAGTAGCATACAAAAATAACCCAAATAAATATTTGAAAATTGTTAATTGCTAATAATTGCACTAACTCATTTAGTTAACTAAGAAAAACTAGGGGAAATTAGTGCTTAGCGTCCCAAGTGATGATATCACCCCCATTCAAGCTTCTAATAAAGCATACTTTAAATCCAAAATACTCCAAAGCTTCCTACAACCAAATTTCTGGAATTTTGTTTGGATTTATAGGAGTTCCTTTCAATTTAGCTCTTATCCGTGCAATTACGTACTATGGAGCAACCGAGGAATTTAACGAGGAACCCAAAGACCCGAACTATGAAGAATTTATGGAAGCCTTTGAAGGCAAGTTCTAACCTCTTTATCATGATTGTTCCAATGATTTTGCAAAATACTCCTAATAGCCTGTTTTTACCATGCATGTTTTTCGTGACTATTTTAAATATTGTTGTAGCTAAGGCCCTCTTGATTAGCGATAGTGTCTCTATGTAAGTAGTCCGGCCGATGCGATATTTTTATAACTTCGTGATGATGAATTGATATTGATGGTGGTTACTTGCTCTTCAAATAACGTAGCTCGATGCCATCAACTAGCCTTTACACTAGGAAGTAGCATGCCATCCGTCATCAATCAAGGCCAAAATATTTGCATGATAACAGTCACATGAACGACATGTGAAGTACCACGGACCACTCTTTGACCTTGATGACTTTACCTCCTTGATGCCTTAAGGTCCCGCCATCACACTATAATGTGATGACGTGTGTACTCTCTTGGAAGTAGGATGTTTAGGGACCCCTATGATGTTTGCATCGCAACTTACTGCAACTATTAATCAGATTTAGAAAAGTGTGAAACAGTGTCTTGGTGGTGTGAGTTAGGAAGTAAGTTGGGGAAATTATGATGAACAACTGGTGTTAGGTGAAGTGGGAAAAGGGATGGTTGAGGCGGGATATGACGATTGAGTAGTCGTGTGCTTCGGTGTAGTCCACCTACCATGAACTTGATGGAGCCATCTGACCAACATAAGGACCAGTTCATATGACCTTATCATAGTGATTTCATACAACCACAGAACATGTATGGGCAGGACTCCCTCTACCTTCTTGGTGACTTCCATATGAGCCACCTTGCGGCCAGTAGGGCATGAGAGACTAGAAAAAGACACGAGGATGTCATTACCCGTGATCCGCCTGGGAGAGTAACTGCCCAAATAGCCTCTGGGTGTGTCTCGAAGTGTAATTGTGGGGTTACTCGGGGAAGATGAGGTGAACGTTACTTTTCTCCCTTGCTAGGAGTACTTGACCTGTGGGTAAAGTGTACAACCTCTACAAAGTGTTAGCATCTGGATAACCGTTGTCACGGTCTTGACACACTATATTCTGAGCTCCTGTTGATTAGCCTTAGTATGTTTCCTTGGTGTAGATTGGGTGGTAATACTTGCCGTGTTTTGGATACAATGGAAGTGTGCTAGAGCTAGTAGGGCCACGGGGCTCGAACACTCGAATAAAACTTAGGGAACTGGCACGATGGAGTTCAACTCCCCCAGGTCCCACCAACTATAATAATGACTCAGTTACCCCCTTTGCTTTGCCAACCTCTTTCAAAAGAGACCCTGCATGAATGCTTTTTGGCATCTCTAAGTTGTATGGCCATGTCTTGCTACAACCCCTTGCATGAAACACTTACCCTTGAGTAGCGTTAGGGCTTGTTGAGTACCTTCTGTACTCACTCTTGTTTACTTCACAACCCTCAAAGGATGAAGAAGAAGGGGACAAAGAAGGTGAAGCACGTATCGATGACGAGTAGGTCTAGTCCTTCGTCCAAGGCTGCCTGAGGGGCTGGGTGTCATTCATTCCGCTGTTGTTCAACATTATCTTTCTATTTTCAGTGGCCCTGTGAGGCCCACAGATTGTAATCTAAGACATGCTTGTAAGACCATAATGGTCTTGTTGAGAATAATTTAATGTATGGAACTCGATACATTCTATTGTGCGTACCAACTACTGATCCAGAGATTGGTACGGGATGCACAAGTGGGCCCTAGTAAAGGTGGGTCTTGACAGAACAATAGCTATAGAGAAAAAAACTATAGTGCACACCACAGGCAGATCAACTTGCAGCAATAAGGATGACGTGTTCTAGGTTAGGGCATGAGAAGTGATAGATGTTATTTTTGTAGGAAAGGTCATGGAGCAGCTCCAGGAAGTGGGCATGCTCCATGCCTGCGGGGGTTGTGGGTAGCATTGTTGCGGAGAGCGTGATAATGAGGATGATAAGCTGGGCCCATATGTCAGTGAGAGATTCAGAAAGCTAGTGGTTGTTGGGTTTGAGTGGACCCAAGTGGGTTAGAAGCGAGTGACGCGTGCAGGGATTTGCTGGGTTGGCCCAATGGAAAAGAGTGAGGCGGATGTGGTTGCATTTGGTGGATCTCGGTCTGAATATTTTTATGAAAATTTTATAATTAGATAAAGAGTTATATGAATTAGGAAAATAACTAAATTATTATGACAAGTATTTCATTTATTCTTAAAATTTATTAACCTATTCTAATATTTTATAAAAACACCTTCAACACCAAAACAATATCTATTTGCTTTATATGTAAAGAACAAATAGAAGCAAAAGAAAATAAAATAATAGAAGAAATTAAAAGATTTGATAAAATCGCTTTAATATGTTCACATCCCAAGATAAATTTTTTAGGGTGTGATACCTAGAATTTAAGAATGGGATCTGACACAAAAAAGCAATAGTAGACTTGTCCACGGCCAACACAACTAAACAAGAATATTCTGTGGCTAATCAAGTTTTTGACGACGTTGCCAAAACTAGTCAAAGCATGAACTTATGTAGTCGATGAAGTAGAGATAGCTCTATTAGTGCTCCTGGTGCCCTCGATTCCTATGTGTTAGCATTATTGGTCCCTATGATGTCTGTGTCTTAACATCAACGCCACTCTATTGAAAGCTAGTGAAAGGGAGAAAATCACCCGAGAGCTGAGCAGGGACCTGGACTCTGGTCTTCCAAATGGGAACAAGTTTGCATATATATAGAGTTGGGAAATAAGGAATTTTACGGTTTAGTTTAAATTCTTATTAAAGCATCAATCAAGACTTGCACATAAATAAAAACATGACAGTTATGATCGATCATGTGCTCTCAGATTTAGCCATAGTAATACACAAAGTTACTAAAACTAAAATGTAAGTTTTAGAAAGGTACCCAGAGGCAGGACCAATGCCGAAAGCACCGGCGGCGCCGTTCCCAACAATCGACATGTTGGGCTGCTCGAAATAGTTGATCTCGTTTGATACAGGAAGATCAACGATGTAGTGCATTCATGATGCAGAGCAGATCACGCCACGAATACCCGAAGTAGTCATACACGAGCATGAGGGTAAGAACGGAAGATCAAGCAGTCACGCGAGTGCGTTCCCCAAAAATCATAGTCGCTCTCTATCCCGCAACAGGATCCCGAGAGTGTCGATTTCGGAGGCCTGCTCACTCTGTTTTTTGTGTGCGCATAAAGCAGGGTCAGGAATGTTTGAAGACAGCGCAAAAGAGGAAAACGTGTGGAGGATGAAGAAAATGTGTTCTCGTGTGTGTCATTCAAGGGAAGGAATGACCTTCTTATATAGGAGCAAGTATTGAGAGAGAATGAATACCATCAAGCCGAGTTATGACGTTTATCAATTCAACCATTATAATTCAGTCATTAACGCGTCTATTACAAGTTAATATTTGGTCCGTTATTACTCAATCATTAACACACCCGTTACTAGTCATTACTTGGTCCGTTATGGCAGCCATTAACGCATCTGTTACTAGTCATAATTTGGCTGAATTAATCACTAAAAAACATCAAAGTATGGCGTCGCACCAGCACAACATTATGCGATATGACTTGGCACAACACGCGCGCGTGTGTGGCACAACCTTTTACCCTCTCACACCTTCACAACAGATAGACAACATACCAATGTATAAATAAAATATCCTCCTAGTATTACACATATGCCTTGGAATTAACTTGACTGAATTATTTAAATAAATGGGCCCTAGACCCAAATATCTAATAAACCCCACCAAATTTCAAGGCATATAGGAAATGATCTCAATTCCAATATTGTTTGATATATCAGCGTTTCGATGGAGACTGTTAAGTTCAACATTCATCTAGAACAAAAATTACACTAATTCAAAACTGAACAATGGATTATGCCTTGAATTGACAGTTTTGTGCGAACAAGTTTCGTCAAAGTCTTTGCTAATACTGGGCTGTCAGAAACATTTGCTTGGTTTGGAGCGTATAAGTCACTCCTTGGCCTTTCATGAGCATCTAGAGATTACCCAATCTTATAGACCGTGACTAGAAGTCGAGCTCATATAAGTGTATTCCTCAAGAGATGATCTGTAGGTCAACATCTCTGCTTATACAAGCCACTTGGAATACATTAAGATGTAATCAGACAGCCATACAGAAAAGGAGAGTAAGGCATTTCCAACGGAGTGGACTTTGTACATATGTACCCTCCTCTCAGCCAACCAATAGTTTGTTTCAACACTCTAATTCACGGGATCTCCGATCACAAAGAGTGAGTTATCACTATGGTATGACTTTATGTGGGTCTCAAGCCCATCTCCCTCGATGCTTCATCTATCGCATTTCGTGATAGCCTCTTGGTGAAGGAGTCTGCTAGGTTTTTATTCGTCTAGACGTAGTCCAACGCTATTACTCTGAAGTTTTTCATTTTCCTAACAGATTTCAACCACCTCTTAACGTGTCTTAATGACTTCATGTTATCTTTAGAAATGTTGACCTTCACAATCACAATTTGATTGTCATAGTTCATAAGAATACCAGGAACCAATTTCTCAATTACTGGTAAGTCCATCACAAGTTCACGTAGCCAATCGGCTTCAATAGTGGCGGTGTCTAATGCTGTGAGTTCTGCTTCCATTGTTGACCTTGTTAAGATGGACTGCTTGCACAACTTCCAGGAAACATCGCCACCTCCTAAAGTGAACACATATCCACTTGTGGCTTTTATCCCATAACTTAGTAGGTCATCGACATACAAGCATAAGATCACTCCCCCTCCCTCACCATAGCGGTAATAACACATTTATCTGCTTCATTAACAACAAATCCCGCGGATGTTAGTATTTTGTCAAACTTTTCATGTCATTGTTTAGGCGCTTGTTTTAGTACGTACAAAGATTTCAACAACTTACACACCATTCCTTCATGACCACTTACTACAAATCCATTAGGCTGATCCATATAGATTTCCTCTTCCAACTCTCCGTTAAGAAAAGTCGTCTTGACGTCCATTTTATGGACATGTAGACCGTGAGAGGCAGCCGATGATAGTAGTACTTGTATAGTAGTCAATTTGGCTACTGGTGAGTAAGTTTAAAAGAAATATTCGCCTTGTTTATGCGTATAGCCCTTTGCGACAAGTCTTGCCTTGTACTTTTCAATAGTACCATCGGGGCTAAGTTTTTTCTTAAACACCCACTTACATCCTACAGGTTTACATCCATAAGGACGATCCATAATCTCTCAAGTTTCATTAGACATGATAGAATCCATCTCACTTCGAACAACTTCCTTCCAAAAGTCAGCGTCCTGAGATGAATATGCCTATGCAATGGTTCTTGGTGTATCATCCACCAGATATACATCGAAGTCATCACCAAAAGACTTTATAGTCCCTTGTCTTTTACTCTTACGAGTAACTATATTGTCTTCATCTGTTGGACTCTCCTCTAGTGAAGATCTAATGTGTATCGTTGGAATGATAGGCTCAGGAGAAAAGATATAGTTCTCTTTAGAAGAGCTATGTGTCTATTTCATTTGAATATGTCTTGAAAGAATGTGGTGTCCCTGGATTCTATAATTGTATCCTCATGCATATCAGGAACATCAGATTTCACTATTAAAAATATATATCCATTGCTGTGAAAAGCATAACCAATAAAGATACAATCTACAGTGTTTGGTCCAAGCTTTCGCTTCTTAGGGATTGGCATGCTGACCCTAGCCAGACAACTCCAAGCTCTCAGATAGGAGAGATTTAATCTTTTCTTTTCTCATTCTTCAAATGGGGTTATATTTTTATTCTTGATAGGAACTTTATTCAGCACATGACAACAGTCAATATAGCCTCATCCCACCATTGCTTAGAAAGTCCCGCTGTTTCCAACATGGCATTAACCATCTCAGTTAGAGTGTGATTCTTTCTTTCCGCAATCCCATTTGATCACGGTGAGTAGGAGGCGTACTCTCATGAATTATACCATGTTTCTCATAGAATATTTTAAACTCGTTTGAAAAATACTCTCCACCTCGATCGGACCTAAGTCGTTTAGTCTTTCTCTCAAGTTGGTTTTCTACTTCACATTTATATAGTTGGAAATAGTGAACCAGCTACCTTGGCAACTAGCTCTATTCACAACGCCTCTTATTTTGACTTTAATAAATACACATAACAAAATTTAGTTGAATCATCTATCAAAATAATAAAATATTTCTTTTCACCTTTTATCAACATGCCTTTCATCTCAAATAAATCTGAGTGAACTAGTTTCAATGGTGCCAAGTTTCTCGCCTCTGCCGTATTATGAGGCTTGCGAGTTTGTTTTGACTGCATACATATTTGACACCTTGAACTTTTGACAGTACTGAATTTAGGGATTAAACTCTTTCTTGTCAGCAACGTCATGCACCTAAAATTAATATGACAGAGTCCTGAGTGCTAAATATTTGTTTCATTATTACATACATTGTTTACCACATTACAAGTAATGTCTGACAACGATAGGCGAAACAAGCCTTCACAGTCATAACATTTTCTAATAAATGATCCAAATTTGGATACAATATATTTATTAGACTTAAACACTAGCTTATAACCATCTCTATATAATAGAGATCCACTGACAAGTTTCTTCTTGATTGCGGGGACGTGTTATACGTTCTTCAATCGCACAATCTTTTCTAAAGTAAACTTCAAATCAACCATTTCATTTGTGTTACGGTGTTACCTTTTCATTTGTGTTATGGTTGTGTGCATTGTAGTAATACAGAAATGGGGTGCGAACTCTTCTGTATCATCTTGATGCTTGTGAATTTAGAAAAGTGCTCGTTATCGAAAAAAGGTTTACAAATAACAATGCTAGATGGAAAAAAACTGATCAACGAACGAAATCCATTGGATGGCTGACTCAGTGTTACCAATGCAACACGCAAACTCTGCAAAGTTTATTATTTCCTACAGAAAGCAATACGGCCAGTGGCGTCGGCCAAGCAAGTAATTTATCTTCTATGTCACTCCGAGTATTCATGCATTCCGAAGTTCTGATGGCACGGAAGAGACTGCCGATCATTGAATACATGCAGCGTGGTCATCATTTTCTATGCCAAAGTCATGGAAGAATCGACCTGGCGTGCAGCCGAAATTCGGCGAACTACGGAGCTAGCTAATATGATTCCAGATTGCATTGTTATCGCTGCTGATGCTGCCGATCCCTATGGCATTTGTACTTCCTGTCTTAGCACGCTCTAAGGAATTGAAATCAGTGGAAGAAAGAAAATGATAGAAAGAAAGTCACAAGATCTAAGTGGGCTTTACTCGGACTCTCGAGGCTGGACCCCCAAAACGGTAGTTCATATTTGGTTGCATATATAGATGACTCGAGGCTGCCCTATTGTCACATCCGACTTTTATAAACATAAAATCAGATGCAAACTATGCATATGCCAATATCATTTAAGCATACACATAGGATAAATTGTGATAAACCGTGCTACACAAGACACAGATAATATTTAAATAAATACTAAATTTTCAACATCTAACAGTCACAAAATTCAAGGGAATGAAAAGTTTGCTTCAAATTTAAATTCAAAATCAAAACAAGAAGAAAGAGAAAAAGAAAAAGGGGGGCTGGACCACCTTCCCCAGCCAGTCCACCACCCCTCCTAGCGCGCGGCCCATTCCCATTTCTCCCTGCGGCCCGGCCTGCTACCGCCCCCTTCCCCTACCTCCCGCACCCGCGCGCCCGATCCAGGTCGGCGCCCATGCCGCCCTTTAGAAATCCGGCGATGGGAGGACCCCCCCCCCTATCCCATCGCCGCGTGGCGCTTGCGCCGCCGGTCGCATCGTCGCGTGCCATTTGCCATGCCTCCTCCCCAAAGCTCAGCCGCATTAACTCCACGCACAAAGCGTCGCCCGCACCACCTCGCTGCGGAACCTGAATACCTTGTTCATGAGGTACATAAAATATGCCGGGGCATTAGTTAGCCCGAACGGCATGACGGTGTATTCATACAGCCCGTACCGAGAAACGAAAGCTGTCTTTGGAATATCAGTTTGCCTTATCTTCAATTGGTGGTATCCCGACCTGAGATCAATTTTTGAGAATACACACGCTCCTCTCAACTGATCAAATAAGTCTTCAATGTGGGGTAATGGGTACTTGTTCTTGATGGTTACTTCGTTCAACGCACAGTAGTCTACGCATAATCTTTGGGTTCCATCCTTCTTGGGCACAAATATCATTGGAGCTCTCCATGGTGAGAAAGTAGGACGAATATACCCCTTCTCTGTCAATTCTCTTAAATGTTCCTTGAGCTCTTCCAGCTGTTTGGAGCCCATCCGATAAGGCCTCTTCTATATTGCGGCTGTTCCAGGTACTAGTTCAATCGCGAATTCCACTTCACGATCGGGAGGCATATCGGGCAACTCCTCCGGGAAAACGTTTGGATATTCCCTGATAATCCTTATCTCTTCTACTTCCACCTCAACTTGATTGAGTTTAATGTCCCCCCTAGGTTCTTGCACGGCTATGAACTTCACTTTCGTGACACTAGTGTGAGTTAGTTCCACCGTTCTTGTCGAACAGTGGATGATACCTTTATGTTTGGTCAACCAATCCATGCCCAAAATGATATCTATCCCTTGGGAGTCTATCACTATGAGGTTTGCAGTAAATACTCCCTCATGAATGTCTAGATTCACCTTGGGACACACTTGTCTTATTCTTATTTCTCCCCCTGGAGAGTTCACTGCTATCATATGGTTCATTTGTGTTATTGCTAGATCATGCTTCTTAACAAACCCTTGAGCAATGAACGAGTGGGTAGCACTAGAATCGAACAATAGGGTTGCAATGTGTAAATTTACAGGAAACAAACCAATTACCACGTCAGGTGCCTCTTGCGCTTCCTCCATGGTCACGTGGTTCACCCGTCCTCGCATCACATTCTGCTGTTGTGGCTGCATGGGCTTCTTCTTTGGGCACTTATGGGCGTAGTGCCCCACTTCACCACAGTTGAAGCATTGCACCCCAACTTTGGGTGCCTGGCCTTTGTTATCTTGGGTTGGTTCTGTGGCCCTTGTCCTGCTGGTCGAGGTTGATAAGTGGGGTGTGGCTGTTGCACAAACTGACGTTGCGGCTGTACTGGTGCTGATGGAGGCCTGAAGTTCGGGTTGTACCCTCTTGGTGTCAGGTAGGGTACCACAGCACGGCTCGTCTGCCCTACCGGTTGCTGCATCAAACGTGGACGTGTGTTGCTGCTTGATGCTTGGTGTGACCATCCCATCTTCCTCTTGTTTTCATTCTCCAAGGCCTTCAGCTTCCTTTCCATGACAAACGCTCGGTCTACCATCTTTTGGAAGCTTTCATATTCATTGGAAGACATTGCACATTGCATTTCCATAGTAAGTCCTTCCACAAAACAGTCCTGTTTTTGCTCATCAGTTTTGATGTCCCGTGGTGCATAACGGGATTGTTGGGTGAACTTAGTGAGGTATTCCCTCACAGTCATGTTGCCTTGCTGCAGTCCCAAGAACTCCTTTCTCTTGTTCTTGAGTTCACCCCTGGGTATGTAGTGGTTGCGGAAACTGCGCTTGAACTCTTACCAAGTGATGTTCTCGGGGTCGTGATGGGCTGCCACGTAAGCGGTCCACCAATTAGCAGCAGGTCCATGCAGTTGGTGAGAGGCAAACAGCACCCTCTCATACCCTTGGCATTGTATGATCCTCATCTTGCTCTCTATGGTCTTTAACCAGTCATCTGCCTCCAGAGGTTCAGCAGCACTTGCAAAATTTGGGGGTTGAGTTCCCATAAACTCACTCAACCTTGGTTGACGTGGTGCAGCTTGTGGGGGTGGAACTTGGTACAAGTTGGCCACCACTTGAGTTAGACTCTGGATAGGATCAGCTCCTTCACGGCGACCACCCCTGTCTTGTCCTCCAGAAAGGTGAGGATTGCCAGCCTCATCGTTGTTGTTGTTGGGGTTGGCACCACGACCCTTTCCTCTTCCAGCCATCTATCATGATCAACCAAGTGTTAACTTAAAGCATTACGTATTAACTTCCCAAATTGCTTGTTTAACTTAAACTTTTGAGGCCTTAATATTTAAACAATTTCTGAAGATTTCACGTAGATCTTTGGCCGTCACGTCTCACGCGAAAATAAATGCACTATTGATTCATAGGGGTTCACACACCAAAGCAAAGCAACCTAAAGACGAGGTAGTGGACAAATGCCCATGGCTTCCACAACTCACGTCACACACCAAACATTAACACACAAATAAATAGGGTATTGACTCGACTACTCGATAACCTGCTGAAATAAGGGAAATGACTCTAAACAACTCGTATCACTGAGCTTGTTCGTTGGGGTCTTTCTCATTATTGCGGCTGCCCTCTGATTCCGCTTTAGGTGGGGAATCTGCTGGTGGAGAAGTGCGGCGACGCTTGCTCGCCCAGCGGTCTGGGGAGTCAGGAGTCCATGTGTCATTCACGGTGATACACAGTTCATTCCCATCTCCTCTTTCTCTCGCCCTCAAGCTGGCGCGAAGCAACGCCTCAGTCTCCTTCAGGTTGTCACGAACATCCTGAAGCTCCTGCTGGCACTCCTGTAGTCGAGTGCTGAGCATAGCAGCATCCTCCAAGCACAGGTCCATGTGCTCATAGGAAGTCCCCTACTGCACTGGCGGGTACTTGTACTCTGCGGTGCCACTCTCACGCTGGAGGACATACATGTACTCAGTCCTGTCCAGGTGGCGACGGTTGATGTTACTCTGGCAGGTGATGGCCTCCCAGGTGACATCCTTCTCAGCATCGGCCTGAGTCGCCAGACAAGCTGGAGAGCGGTGGATCTTAAGCAGCTGATTTTCATGGATAATCTACATCTCTGAGCTCCATTCTTCCCGCTTCTCATGGATGGTCCTGGTGGAGCTGTAGTGTATGATCAGCTTGCCCTCATTGCCGGCGGCGTGGAGCATATGCCGAAGACGGTGCAACAAGCCTCCTACTGCCAACCTGTAGGAGTGGTACGTCACCGGACGGTTCTCCTCTCTCAAGGCAAGGGCAACTACAGGAACTCTCCCTCCGGTGGACTTGCGGGCGGTGCGGATCATGCGAACCATCTAAAACATAAAGCATTTAAAATTAAGTTAGATAAGAATTAAATAAAGATTGTATTTTGAATAAAAGTTGGGGCACGATGAATAAAGTGACCCTATTAAATAACATTTTCAACCCACATCTTTGTAAAATAGTTTTTAAGAAAATAGGGTCCTTAACCACGTCCATTTCTACCTAGGTCCAGTTCCTACGGGCAACCTTGGCTCTGATACCACTTCTGTCACACTCGGTTTCTCTGAATAGCAACCGAGTGAATATCACATGTATGCCAGGATCATTTTCTCATACATGTGACAACAAATAGTGAAGCATCATTATATTACAAGCCAAGTGTTTGAATATAAATAAGTCTTACATAGCATACGTCTCGATGGACGATAATATGTTCATAACAGGTAAATAAAGCAGTAGCGGAATATAAATCTTGTGGGCTCCATCACAGGCGTTGCCCAGGGGACTCCGTGAACCTAGAATCCTTCTTCGGGTCCGAAGTCTTGGTCATTGAACACCACATCATCCCCTTGACCTGAACAGCAATTTAAACCAACATAAAAGCAAGCTTGAGTACCGTTGGTACTCAGCAAGTGTGGGAAAGTTATGTCATGCATGGCTAGGGCAAGGAGAGGTTGAACTCTTGGTTAAAGCACTACACAATTAATACCTATCACCTTAGCTTATTGAGGACCTACATTACTACACAGGTGAAATGGTCCCAATCCCTCAACCCATCATCAATATCAAGTAAACATAGTCTCATCTCCAATGTTAAGCTTCCCTCTTAACACCCACAACTTCCCAATCCATCATCCTATAATCATGAATAAGTCCAAGCCGCTCTTGACCGTGAGCATGGCTGTCATGACAGTTTTGACTCTGCAGAGTATGCACCACTGTACCCACATGTAGTGATTTCATCCCCCGTTGCCGGATGGACTAAAAGAACCTCCATTATGCCAGTGGCCGCGAACCACGATCACACTTCCCATGTGTGTAGCCAGGAGATCACTACGAGGCCTTTACAAAGGGATTTCCGACGAGCATGGGCCCACTGAGGTTTCACCCCTAACAGCATACAAGAGGCTCTAACCCCGCTGCAGTGGCCCCCTCTTGAGCCTTGCGGTTCATATGGTAGTCCAGCTGACACCTATTCCCCGCACCATCCAAGCACCCATACTATGCTGGAGATACACCTAATTAATTCGCCAAGCTGCCCCATCTCAGCATGTGGTTGGCACGGTAAAGCCAGGTTACATGCTCCATGAACCGGTCCTTAGGATCCAGGCAAGTACTAAACACAAACCCGAGTCTCGTGCACACAGCACCAACCAAATCATCCAACTTGCCTCGATCCCTACCTCTACATAACTCATAATATCTCATTCAAGAGTAAGGTAAACAATTTGATGATCTCATATCCCACTTATCCCATTCTAAGCATGGCTAAGCATATGTAATATGAATGAATGACATAATAAAATAAATCCCACCCCAGGCTACAAGGAAGTAAGAAAATGAAACTCTAGGGAAACTTCCTAGCTTGGGTACCATATTCCAAATTGACAATGCAAGTAATTAAATTCTAACTACACATCCTAGTATAGGATCAAAGTGGTCAAGGACACTTGCCTTCTTCCTGTTGCTCTAGGAATGGAAAGTCTTGGTCTTGAAAGGTGAGAACCTGCTCTGGGGCTGGTTCTACTCATGCCAATACACATAGCAAAAGAAAACAACAATCCATAAGCCATAGTCCACACTTTCACTCATGCAAACCACAGATACATACATATGAAAGTCATTCACATTTCTAAGTGTTGTGGTTACCCAAGATGTGTTGCTTTTAGGTCTACATGCACTTTTAAACATATATATATCATTTCTAACTTTTATATTCAGATTTCTAATTGCACACTATATATGAATTTCCAATTTGAACAAATTCTCTATATTTAATTAATACACTTCTTAGCCACAAAATTTGCATGAAAGAAAGTTTCCTACTCCAAATAGGTTTTTAGATCTTCTACAAAATCTTAATTTGAAGTTTTTGGAATCGAAGACCTCATTTAACATTTTCTAATTATGCATACCTCTTCTTCCTATATTTTCAGATTTATTTTCTATGCCTAAAAGTGAACTTTAATATTAAACTAGTAAGACATATCACCTAAAAAGAATAGGTTTTGATCTAAAATGTTCAATAAAATATTTTTGAACTTCCTCTCTGATGGGAACCAATTTAAATTTATTTTACCCATTTTCAGAATTATTTCCTAGCCTAAAATGTGTTTCTAGAAATAATAAAAATAAGCAGTACTTAGTCAGATCTCATTTCAGCCTAAAATCAGTTTTTAACTCATTGTAAAGGTTTTCCAAGTGCTAGGAAAATTTAAATTTGTATTTGCACATGTGTTTGCATCTCCATTTGAATTCAAATCCTTATCACATGTTCAAATTTCTGAATTTAATATCCTATAGGGTCTGAAGTGCAAACCCACCCTACTGCAGGGTCTAATTTACTATTACCTAAATTTTCAGGGGCCTAATTACACAAAACAGAGAGGTTTTCCTAATCTTTATTGAGTCCAGGGGCTAAAACTGATTTTTTAATGAATTTACATGAATTTCTAAAGGTCCAGTGGCTAGATCAGAAGTTTCCAGGGCTAGCTCGTGTTTTCCGAGATCCCTAGAGGGTAGCGTGTAAGATTCCCGGCCTTTATAATGTGGGGCTGACGTGGACCGCCCGATTTTAAATGGAGGGTCATGATTAGATTGCGAAGGGGTACGCCGGGTTCCTATTATGCGTCAGACGATTTAAAATAGACGGCCCACAAGAGGCCACGTCGCTCCTGGCCGGAGTTCGCCCGTGCGCGCGGCGGCGCACGGCGGCAGAGGCGCGATCTCGCCGGCGAGGTCGCAGATCTTCATCTACAGACGCTAACACCGGTCCTTTTTGGTAGCAAACGACAGAGGGGGGTAGGGGAGCTCACCTAGGCTGATTTCTTAGGCCTGAAGGACTCGGAACCCGGTTGGCAACGGGGACAGGCGGCGGCGACTTGCTGTGCTCGTCGAAGTGGCAGTTGGGGCGGTGATCCCTTCGAGCTCTCGGGTCGTGACACTTCACTGGAGTCTAGAGATGGCACACTGATGATTAGGGTGGTTCGGAACCGTGTAATTCGGAAGTTTCACCAGCGAGCGGCGGCGGTACTCACCGGCGAGCGTCGGGATGGTCGTTTCCGGCGGCGTTTCCCTCCGGGGTCGGCGTCTACAGCTTGTGCACGGTGCTGCGGGGTCACGAGATCGGTTTGACAGAGGGAAACAGCGACGCTCTTGGGGAATTCCAAGCTCAATGGCGGCAGCGCTCACCGGGAGAGGAACTGTTTGCGCGAGGGGAGGGCGGCGGGGACATCTGTTTTTATCATGGCCGGGGCACGGGGGTTTGTTGCGATCGAGCAGGCGGCGCGAGGGATTCAGGGTTGTGTTGAGCGCGATGAATCCGGGAGCGGGGCGCGTGCGATCGGGCGCGAAAGAACCGGAGCGGTTGGGGGCGCGCGGGGAAGGAGATGACACGCGGGTCCCGTGTGTCAGAGAGAGGGAGAGAGGGAGAAGCGCGCACGGGTTTTGGGCCGGCTGAGATGGGTTTCAGCCCACTGGCCGTTTTCTTTTCCCTTTTCCTTTTCTTTTTCTGTTTTGATTTAAATTTGAATTCCAGATTGAATTTGAATTGCTTCACCACATGCAATACGTCCAAAATTTTTAAATTCCCCTCTTTAGCAGGTTTTGGGGTGTTACAGGGGTGGCGCCGGGAGCTCCAGGGAGGCCGGGGCGGCCAGGGGATTTCAGGGGAGGTGGCTCCGGTGGCGGGGAGGCGTCTCACGGGGGGGCTGGGGGGTGCGGGCGGCGGCGGGGGCAAGCGGCGAGTGACGGGCGGTGGCTCAGGCGTGGCGGTGGATGGCGGCTCGAGCGTGGTTGGCTCGGATCGGCGCGGGCGTGAATGCCTAGGTCGTAAATAAGATATTTTTTACGACGGCCTAGGTCAAACCGTCATAAACAAGAGTTTATTTACGATGGCCGACCCTAGGACCATCGTAAATAAAGTTGGCTGTCGTGAATGGTCGTGTTTCCTGTGGTGATAGTATACATACACCATGGACACGTACATGCACTGACTCCCCTGGCCTACCTGTCAACCACTGGAACCACATAGAAAATGCTAAGTCCACACCCAGTGTACACAAAAGACTTATAAAATGCATTTCTGGGTGCAGGAAAATCCCAGAGAAATTCCTAAAAATAGGAAAAGAATAGTAGAGTGTAGTAGCATATAGAAATAACCCAAATAAATATTTGAAAATTGTTAATTACTAATAATTGCACTAACTCATTTAGTTAACTAAGAAAAACTAGAGAAAATTAGTGCTTAGCGTCCCAAGTGATGATATCACCCCCATTCAAGCTTCTAATAAATCATACTTTTCATCCAAAATACTCCAAAGCTTCCTACAACCAAATTTCTGGAATTTTGTTTGGATTTATAGGAGTTCCTTTCGATTTAGCTCTTATCTGTGCAATTACGTACTGTAGAGCAACCGAGGAATTTAACGAGGAACCCAAAGACCTGGACTATGAAGAATTTCTGGAAGCCTTTGAAGGCAAGTTCTAACCTCTTGATCATGATTGTTCCAATGATTTCACAAAATACTCCTAATAGCCTGTTTTTACCATGCATATTTTCCGTGACTATTTTAAATATTGTTGTAGCTAAGGCCCTCTTGATTAGTGGTAGTGTCTCTATGTAAGTAGTCCAACCGATGTGATAGTTTTATAACTTCGTGATGATGAATTGATATTGATGGTGGTTACTTGCTCTTCAAATGACGAAGCTCGATGTCATCAGCCAACCGTTACACTAGCAAGTAGCATGCCATCCAACATCAATCAAGGCCAAAATATTTGCATGATGACAGTCACCTGAACGACATGTGAAGTACCACGAACCACTCTTTGACCTTGATGACTTTACCTCCTTGATGCCTTAAGGTCCCGCCATCACACTATAATGTGATGATGTGTGTACTCTCTTGGAAGTAGGATGTTTAGGGACCCTTGCGATGTTTGCATCGCAACTTACTGCAACTATTAATCGGATTTACGAAAAGTGTGAAACAGAGTCTTGGTGGTGTGAGTTAGGAAATGGGTTGGGGAAATTATGATGAACATCTAGTGTTAGGTGAAGTGGGAAAAGGGATGGTTGAGGCGGGATATGACGATTGAGTAGTCGTGTGCTTCGGTGTAGTCCACCTACCATGGACTTGATGGAGCCATCTGACCAACATAAGGACCGGTTCATATGACCTCATCATAGTGATTTCATACAACCCCAAAACCAGTATGGGCAGGACTCCCTCTACCTTCTTGGTGACTTCCACATGAGCCACCTTGCGGCCAGTTGGGCATGAGAGACTAGAAAAAGACACGAGGGAGTTATTACCCGTAATCGACCTAGAAGAGTAATTGCCCAAATAGCCCCTCGGTTTGTCCCGAAGTGTGATTGTGGGGTTACTCGGGGAAGATGAGGTGAACGGTACTTTTCTCCCTTGCTAGGAGTGCTTGACCTGTGAGTAAAGTGTACAACCTCTGCAAAGTGTTAGCATCTGGATAACCGTTGTCACGGTCTTGACACACTATGTTCTGAGCTCCTGTTGATTAGCCTTAGTATGTTTCCTTGGTGTAGATTGGGTGGCAATACTTGCCGTGTTTTGGATACCATGGAAGTGTGCTAGAGCTAGTAGGGCTATGGGACTCAAACACTCAAATAAAACTTAGGGAACTGGCACGATGGAGTTCAACTCCCCGAGGTCCCACCAATTATAATAATGACTCAGTTACCCCCTTTGCTTTGCCAACCTCTTTCAAAAGAGACCCTGCATGAATGCTTTTTGGCAACTCTAAGTCGTATGGCCACGTCTTGCTACAACCCCTTGCATGAAACACTTACCCTTGAGTAGCGTTAGGGCTTGTTGAGTACCTTCTGTACTCACTCTTGCTTACTTCACAACCCTCAAAGGATGAAGAAGAAGGGGACAAAGAAGGTGAAGCGCGTATCGATGACGAGTAGGTCTAGTCCTGTGCCCAAGGCTGCATGAGGGGCTGGGTGTCACTCGTTCCGATGTTGTTCAACTTTATCTTTCTGTTTTCAGTGTCCCTGCGAGGCCCAAATATTGTAATCTAAGACATGCTTGTAAGACCATAATGCACTACAGGAAACGTCGCACCTTACGACGGCCACAGTAATTTACGACGGCTAGCCGTCGTAAGTAAACTAACTTACGACGGCCGCCCTGGGCCGTCGTAAGTAAACTAACTTACGACTGCTACGGGCCCACGACCGTCGTAAGTTAATGGACCATCGTAAGATAACGGTAACTTACGATGGCCGCAACCCTAGGCCGTCGTAAGTTACACCACCATCGTAAAATAAGCGTAACTTACAACGGCCATAACCTAAGCCGTCGTAAGTTACGTGCCCGTCGTAAGGCGATGGTTTTAATCTAAGCCCCGGCCCGGGCTCGGGCTAATTAGCCCGAGCCCGAGCACCGCAGCGCCGCCCGCCGCCGCCGCTGATTCGCCGCCGCCGCTGATTCGCCGCCGCCGCCTAGCCGCAGCCGGGCGCCACCGCTGCACCGCCCGGCACCGCCCCTGAGCCGCCCGGTGCCGCCCAGCACCACCCGAGCCGCTCCGGGCTGCCCCGGCCCCAACCGAGCCGCCCCCCCCCCCCCCCCCCCCCCGACCCCGCCCCGAGCCGCTCGGCGCCGCCCCGAGCCGCCGAGCCGCCATCTCCGTCGCCGCCGCCGTCGTCGCCAAACCGAATCAAGTAATTTTTTAGTTTTTGTAATTAGTTGTTATTTAGATTAGATAAAAAATTTATTACTTAATCAATTTGTATGTATTTAGTAGATAGTTAGTTTAGTTGCTAATTATTTGGTTTAAATTAGTAATTGTTTCTGATTTTAGTTATTTAATTTAATTAATTGATTGATTAGTTGTTTAAGCACATTGTTTTTGCTTTACCCCCGGCCCCGCTGCCACCAGCTCCCGCCGTCGCCGATAGCGTACCGAGGCCTAGGCGTCCAGTCGGTGGCGGGGGGATGCCTGGGCGGCTCGCCTCACCTGGCCGAGCGTCGCCGATGCCGGCGCCGCCTCCGCCCGCCGCCATCGCTGCAAGGCGCCGCCGGCCCCCCGCCGTGCTCTGGAGAGGAGAGAGGGAGGGGATGAAAATGAGTGTATTAGGGTTGTGGGCCGTTTTTCATGACCCTTATAGAACGTGTGGATCGTCGGATTAGATCCAAAGGTCGTGGGCACTTGGGCTGCTCAGCTCGAGCCCGAGCCAGACTCTCAGCCCTGCCCCGAGCTGACCTCCGCCGCCACCTCCATCGCCGCCCATTGACGCCGCCTCCACCGCCGGCCGCCAGCTGCAGCCGCGGCGCTTCACTACAGGAAATCAATATTTTATGACGGCTGAATTTATTTACGTGGGTCAGCCGTCGTAAATTAACGTACTTACGACGGCGCGTGGTAGCCGTCGTAAGTTTACTAACTTACAACGGTCGGTGGCTCTTGGCCGTCGTAAATAAGATGACCGATGGAATTTAAGTACCATTTACGACAGCTAAAACTAAACCGTCGTAAGTAAAGAAGCCGTCGTAAATAAAGAACATAACTTTACATCTCACGGGCCACGCGCGCGGCCCACTCATGCCCGCGCCTCGCCCCGCCCTACCGCAGCAGCCGCCGTCGCGCCCCAAGCCCCACCTGGCCGCCCGTGCTCGCACCGAGCCCTGGCCGCGCCTCGGCCGCCGCCGCTCGCGCCGCCCCGCCTTGAGCCTCGCCCTGCTGCGCTGCCCGACCCGCCTCGCCCGGCCCCTGCTCGCCGCGCCGCCTGGAGCCCCTGCTCGCCACGCTTCGAGCTCCTGCTCGCCGCGCCGCCCGGCCCCTGCTTGCCGTGCCGCCTCCCGACGCTGTGTATGTGTGACCCGACACCGTGTGTATGTGTGACCCGACACCGTGTGTATGTGTGATTACATGTTTAATTTGATCTTAGTTGATTAATTGTTTAATTAATATTTAATTGATTATTGTTGCATTAATACTTTGATTGATTGCGTAATTAGTTACTATATGTAAATAAATGAGTTTCGACCCGGTCCGGCCTGACACGACCCATTTAGGGTCTGTCACGGCCCATTTTGTGGTAATGTATTAGTCGAGACAGACACGGAGGACGGCAAGCTCCCGCGCGTGGATGGCGGGCCCTGACGGGGCAGTTTCATCTTTGACCCACTTACGACGGGGCATAACGTATGACGGCTAACCCTAAAGGCGTCGTAAGATAATGGCAGGCCCCAGCAGGGCATAACTTAGGACGGCTGACCCACTTCTTTGTCTCTCTCTCATTCTTTCCTTCTCTCTCATTCTTTCCTCTCTCTCTTTTAAATGACTCAAAAATGAAAGATTGACGTAAACCTATACAACATGTGCCACCCGTTTCGAACCGGCCCGCCTCACATGTGTTACGCATGTGAGGCGTGTAGGTTCGGAATTGTCCCTTTTTGGACAGCCTGGGAGTGACCGAGGGGGCGTGGCTTGTGATGAGACGCGGGTTTAGATCTAGACGAGGTTTCGGCGGCATAACCCTGTTGTTCTCTGCTGCACCATTTTTGGGCATGCAGTGGAGAACAGCGGGGTTATGCTGCCGAAATTTCGTTCGGATCTAGACCATGCGTCTCGTCATGAGCACGCTCCGCTCGGTCACTCTTGGGTGGGTTTAGGACCTATCCTTTCCAATAGATGTAGGGCCGTGACATAAATAAATTATAAAGAGACTATAATTTCCTTGACACTAAACTGCAGATTCAAACATGGGTGAGGACCGTAGTTGGATGTATACCGGTTGGAAGAACAGTTCTGGTGGTCACTCGGATGAGTGGTTCGCCAAGACAGATGCTTTTGTAGATCGAGCTTTTTCATTGTCAAAGATCGATAAGGTGCGGTTTCCATGTACGAAATGTCGGAATACCATGTTTTTGGAAAAAATGACAGTCTCGATACACTTGTGTCGAAACGGTTACACGCCACATTATGAGGTGTGGACCTTCCACGGTGAGACAACTTCTAAAACTGTACAAGAAGTGGAAGAGGAAAATGATGATAACACGGGGTTGATAGGATGGATGATATGCTTGAAGCTATACAACCATAGTTTACGGAGGATCCTCCTACAATGGAGGTTAAAGCGTGCTTCAAGCTTCTCAAAGCTTCAGAAGAGCCGCTGCATGAACACACTGAAGTGACCCTCCTCACTTTCATGACTAGACTTATGTCAATTAAGGCTAAGTATTTATTTTCTAATAACTGTTACAACGACCTCATCAAATTGATCAGCGACATCCTTCCACAGCCTCATAAAGTACCTAAAGATATGTATCAGGCGAAGAAATTGCTTTTCAGTCTTGGTATGAAATATGAAAAGATTGATGTGTGTCCAGATAATTGCATGCTTTTCTGGAAACAACATGCAAAAGAGAAGAAATGCTTAAAATTTGGTGAATCAAGGTTTGTCAAAGTTGTTAATAACTATGGTGATAATGTGATGACAGAAGTCGCACGTAAGCAACTTTGTTACTTACCCGTGACACCTCGGTTGAAGCGGTTGTTTCTATCAAAAACAACAGCCACACACATGAGATGGCACAAGGAAGGTGTACGTGAGAACAATGCAGTCATGATACACCCGACCGACAGTGAGGCATGGAAGATGCTTGACCGGTTCGATCCAGACTTCAGTCGTAATGCGAGAAATGTTCGCATCGGGTTGGCGACAGATGGATTCTCACCGTTCAGTACAAACACCACACCATACTCCTGTTGGCCTGTCTTTGTCATTCCGTACAACCTACCACCAGCTCTTTGCATGAAGTATGAGTACATGTTCCTTAGCCTCATTATACCTGGGCCGGATCATCCTGGGCCACGTCTCAATGTGATGTTGAAACCGCTGATCGAAGAATTGAAAATGTTGTGGACAGGAGTCGAAGCGTATGACTGTTACAAAAAGCAGAAATTCAACCTTCGAGCTGCTTATTTGTGGTCCGTCCATGATTTCTCGGCATACGGTATGTTTTCTGGATGGAGCACTCACGGTCGTTTGACTTGTCCAATATGTGCTTCTGACACGGACTGTTTTCGACTTACTCATGGACGAAAGATATGCTACTTCGATTGTCACATACGTTGGCTGCCTCCGAATCACATGTTTAGGCAACAGAGAAATGTCTTTAAAAAAGACACCGTTGTCACTAAAGGACCATCTAAACGTCTAAACGGATCTGAAATATCTGATATGCTGGATAAACTGGTGCCAGATAAAGGACGTCCTGGTTATTTTATCGGTTACGGAGAGGATCACAATTGGACTCCTATATGTGGACTATGGGAGCTACCATATGTGAAGTCGTTGATACCAATCCATAACGTTGATTTAATGCATTAAGAGCGTAATATTGCCTAATGTATTATAAGCACATGCATGGACATGACAGGCAAAACAAAAGACAATATAAAGGCTCGAAAGGACCTGGCAGAGCTTTGTAACCGTCCAACTCCTGAGCTCTCTGAAAGTGGTGCTAAACCACGTGCTTCTTTCTGTCTTCGACCTAAAGAAAAGAAAGAAGTACTCCAATGGTTGAAAATTTTGAAATTCCTAGATGGTTACGCAGCTAGTCTGAAACGAGCCGTGAATATCAAAACGGGAAAATTGACAGGGTTGAAGAGTCATGATTATCACATAATTATGGAAAGACTTCTACCTGTTATGTTTCGGGGCTATTTTGATGATGCGGTATGGAAGGTGCTAGCCGAGCTTAGTCACTTCTATAGACAACTCTGTGCAAAAGAAATCATGATAGATATGATGCGTAAATTGGAGAAGGAGATACCGGTACTATTATGTAAGATGGAAAATAATTTTCCTCCAGGGTTCTTCAATCCAATGCAACATCTCCTCATCCATCTTCTATTTGAAGCTAAAGTTGGAGGTCCCATTCAATATAGGTGGATGTATCATATTGAAACAGCACTAAGATATTTGAAACCAATGGTTCGTAATAGGGCAAAGGTAGAAGGATGCATCGCCGAAGCATTTACTCTTAAAGAAGTAGGATACTTTTCAAGTGTTTACTTTGTAGAGGAAAACAATGTCAACACTTCGGCAATGCGGTACAATGTGGATGAGCAACCTCCTTGTAGTGAGCTCTCTATTTTTGCAACAAGAGGTACTACTGTTGGTAGTTCCACTTCCTACAACTCTACCGCAGAAGAAAGGAGTGCTGCTTTACTTTACATGCACGCGAATATAGATGAGATGGACAAATATTTCAAGTAAGTGTTTGTCTTACATTTATACTAATCGGCGTATTTTCTAACACATCTATTCTAAAAAGTTTTCTTCTCGTACAGCAAATTCCAAAAGCAAAATTGGACACATAGGCATCAACCTACGAGCAAACAAGCAATCACGTTATTTGAAATTGCACTTATAAATAATTTATTCTTATCAATCCTTTAATTTTGCAGTCTAACTCACAGTCGTCAGATTCAGAGTTAGAGGTTAGGCCGCCGCCATAGGCTAGCCAACCCTCGGAGCCGGCTACCCTACCTTCGGAGCCGGCGAGCGTGGAGCCTTCGAGCTCTAGTGGTGACCAGCCTTCCAGGTCACCGGACGTGGTGCCCGCGCAGAGACGACGGACGAGGAGGACCCACTTTGCGGCTCCTCCTCCTGTTCCTCGTGAGCGGGTCGGTCACTATTCGTCCAGTTGGAGACAGGTAAAACAATCATATACTTGGTACATATTTCATGATGTCTACAGATACTTACTGAGATAACAAATTTTGCAGATCTTGGTATGACTGTTCGTTCACGGGCCAGGGACACCACAGGCAGGTTAACGGTGTCATCGGGGCTTTAGTGCGTTTGCACTATCCCGGTGTCATCGATGGTGTCCCTGCTTTGTCGTGGGACGACTACGCTCGTGTCTCGCATGAGGTGCACGACACTCTTCAGGGGGTCGTGTGGAACGATTTTATGGTAAGTTTAAATGTTTACATTCCTCAACTCATTTAAATTGTTAATGCATATTGATTAAATGTTTGTTTCCTTAAAGTAGAGGTACCAGTTAGATGAAACGAGTGAGAGCATGATGGAGCACGCGACACTCGTGTTCCACACAAACGCTCGGAAGCTCGTGACGCAGGCGTTGTCGTACGCCCGCATACAGGCCATTAACGACTACCAGAAACGACATCAGGAGCAGCAGGAACGGGGTCCCTTTAGAAGGGACTCTGGCACGTACTTGACAGAGGATCAATACGCAGAGGTAAGTTCTAATTGTTAAAAAAACTCAATAGTTACTTATGTTAACAGTTAATGATATACTAAATATGTGCAGTTTAGTATTTCCTAGTTAGAGGGTCAACCCGACACATACCGAGCTCTCTGTCCGTATTGGGCTAGTGATGACTTCAAAGCTAAGTCCATGAGGGCTCGAGGATGCAGAGGGTCCGACGGGAAGCACACCTATGGCGCTGATGGTCATTTGCGTTTGGCTAAATGCATGGTAAGTATATTATAAGTTCGTTTATGTGTTCATAATATATTTATCCTACTAACACGCATCTACAGGAGCGAGAGACCGGCCAGGAGCCTAGCGCGATCGAGGTTTGGAAGAGAGGTCACGGGGGAAGTGACCCGTCGCAGCCGGGGCAGTGTAGTTAGGTCGCGACCGATCGATTGGTAAGTTTACAGAATTATTCAATTTAATTATAACTAATATTATTATTGACACACTAACACCATTTCTATGTTGTTTAGGAAAAGTACGGGCAGGAAGTCATCAAAATACACGGTGAAGGGTACGATTGGGAAAACGCGCCAATCGACCCTCAAGCTATGTATGCAAGTGGAGGCAGGAAGGCCCATGACCGGTGAGTTGGTTTCTTTGATTTAGGTTTTCCAATTTTCCTTCTTTTACTTATTATTTTTCTTTGTTTTGTAGGTTTGCCATTTTCGATGGAGTTGTCGACTCGAGGTCGGCGGGACCTGCGAGAGGCACTTCATCGACGCAGGCTTCGTCGGTTGGTCCGTCGAGTGGCCGTCTCTCGCAGAGGGACATGAAGTTCCGTGCCATGCAGGGGAGGCTGACATGGACCGAGGAGGAGCTCGACAGGACGAGGGCCATCCAGGAGTAGCAAGCTAACTACATGGCCCAGATGCAGGCAACGGTGGAGGTAAGTAATTTCAATTATTGTAGTTTACTTTCATAACATTTCAGAAATACATATGTTCTAATATTTTTCAATTATAGGCCTTAGCTCTACAGAACGGCCAACAAATCATGATTCCTGCGTGGCAGCCTCCATTGGTGACCCCGTCACAGGAGCCTGCAGCTCAGGTGCCTCCGGTACAGGTAATAAACTCTTTAATATTGTATTTTTCATCTAACATAAGGAGAGAGGGAGATGTAGAGTGGTACAGAAGGGAGAGAGGGAGTGCGAGAGAGAGTGAGAGTGAGATGGAGAGATCGAGTGTTGCAATAGAGGGAGAGAGAGAGTGCGAGAGAGGGTGTGAGTGAGAATAACATAAGAGGGGATGAATAGTACAGAGAGAGGAAGAGAGTGAGAAAAAAGAGAAAGACATTGATATCTGAATCCAAACCGTCGTAACTGCTCATGTGTTTTGTAGTGTTCGGTGACGGAGGCCTCTACTCCATCGCCACAGCTACCGGTTCCAAGAGAGACGCGTGGAGATGATATCTTCGGCTCCGGAGGTAGTCGAGAGGGTAGTGTGTAGCCCGTTTGTAATTTGTGTTGTGTGTGATGCATATGAACTATTTTATAACTGTTTACCCATAACTGTTTGTTCTGTGAGCTGGCCATCGTGCCAGGTTAGTGTGTTTCTGTTTTTTTAAAAAAATACAAATATAACTTACGACGGCTACTGCCCAGAAGCCATCGTGCGTTAGCCTCTGTTACTTACGACGATCACCAGAATCGTAGTAAGTTAGTCTCTGTTACTTACAACGGTCACTAGAACCGTCGTAAGTAACGTGCCTTGGGCCACCACATGGCCTGGGCCGTTACTTACGATGGATGCGCGACGCCGTCGTAAGTTAAGTTATTTACGACGGTAGCCGTCGTAAGTTAGGTTATTTACGATTGGGTAATTACCTTAGCTGTACACCATCATAAGTAAAGAAATACCGTCGTAAGTAGCTAACTTACAACGGACTTAATTACGACGGCCTCAGCCGTCGTAACTTTGTCGAATCACTGTAGTGATGGTCTTGTTGAGAATAATTTAATGTATGAAACTTGATACATTCTGTTGTGCGTACCAACTACTGAACCAAAGATTGGTACGGGATGAAAAAGTGGGCCCCAGAAAAGGTAGGTCCTGACAGAACTATAGCTATAGAGAAAAAACTATAGTGCACACCACAGGCATATCAACTTGCAGCAATAACGACGACGTGTTCTAGGCTAGGGCATGAGAAGTAATAGATGTTATTTTTATAGCAAAGGTCATGGAGCAGCTCCAGGAAGTGGGCATGCTCCATGCCTGCGGTGGTTGTGGGTAGCATTGTTGCGGAGAGCGTGACAATGAGGATGATAAGCTGGGCCCATATGTCAGTGAGAGATTGAGAAAGCTAGTGGTTGTTGGGTTTGAGTGGACCCAAGTGGGTTAGAAGAGAGTGACGCGTGCAAGGATTTGCTGGGATGGCCCAATGGAAAAGAGTGAGGCGGATGTGGTTGCATTGGGTGGATCTCGGTCCGAATATTTTTATGAGGATTTTATAATTAGATAAAGAATTATATGAATTAGGAAAATAACTGAATTATTATGACAAGTATTCCATTTATTCTTAAAATTTCTTAACCTATTCTAATATTTTATAAAAACACTTTCAACACCAAAACAATATTTATTTGCTTTATATGTAAAGAACAAATAGAAGCAAAAGAAAATAAAATAATAGAATAAATTAAAAGATTTGATAAAATCGCTTTAATATGTTCACATCCCAAGATAAATTTTTTAGGGTGTGATACCTAGAATTTAAGAATGGGATCTGACACAAAAAGCAATAGTAGACTTGTCCACGGCCAACACAACTATACAAGGATATTCTGTGGCTAATCAAGTTTTTGACGACGTTGCCAATACTAGTCAAAGCATGAACTTATGTAGTCGATGAAGTAGAGATAGCTCTATTAGTGCTCCTGGTGCCCTCGATTCCTATGTGTTAGCATTATTGGTCCCTATGATGTCTCTGTCTTAACATCAACACCACTCTATTGAAAGCTAGTGAAAGGGAGAAAATCACCCGAGAGCTGAGCAGGGACCTGGGCTCTGGTCTTCCAAATGGGAACATGTTTTGCATATATATATAGCAATGGGAAATTAGGAATTTTACGGTTTAGTTTAAATTCTTATTAAAGCATAAATCAAGACTTGCACATAAATCATAAACATGACAGTTATGATCGATCATGTGCTCTCAGATTTAGCCATAGTAATACACAAAGTTACTAAAGCTAAAATGTATGTTTTAGAAAGGTACCCAGAGGCAGGACCAATGCTGAAGCACCGGCGGCGCCGTTCCCAACAATCGACATGTTGGGCTGATCGAAATAGTCGATCTCGTTTGATACAAGATGATCGTCGATGTAGTGCATTCATGTTGCAGTGCAGATCACGCGCACGAATACCCGAAGTAGTCGTACACGAGCGTGAGGGTACGAATGGAAGATCAAGCAGTCACGCGAGTACGTTCCCCAAAAATCATATTCGCTCTCTATCACGCAATAGGATCCTGAGAGTGTCGATTTCGAAGGTCTGCTCACTCTGTTTTTTGTGTGCGCAGAAAGCAGGGTCAGGAATGTTTGGAGACAGCGCAACAGAGGAAAACATGTGGAGGATGAAGAAATGTGTTCTCGTGTGTGTCATTCAAGGGAAGGAATGACCTTGTTATATAGGAGTCAAGTATTGAGAGAGAATGAATACCATCAAGCTGAGTTATGACGTTTATAATTCAACATTATGATTTAGTCATTAACGCGTCTGTTACTAGTCAATATTTGGTATGTTATTACTCAATCATTAACACATCCGTTACTAGTCATTACTTGGTCCGTAATGGCAGCCATTAACGCATCTGTTACTAGTCATAATTTGGCTGAATTAATCACTAAAAAACATCAAATATGGCGTCGCACCAGCACAACACTATGCGATATGACTTGGCACAACACGCGCGCGTGTGTGGCATAACCTTTTACCCTTACACATCTTCACAACAGATAGACAACATATCAATGTATAAATAAAATATCCTCCTAGTATTTCACATATGCCTTGGAATTAACTTGACTGAATTATTTAAATAAATGGGCCCTAGACCCAAATATCTAACAAACCCCACCAAATTTCAAGGCATATAGGAAATGCTCTATATTCCAATATTGTTTGATATATCAGCGTTTCGATGGAGACTGATAAGTTCAACATTCATCTAGAGTAAAGATTACACTAATTCGCAACCGAACAATGGATTATGCCTTGAATTGATAGTTTTGTGCGAACAAATTTCGTCAAAGTCTTTGCTGATACTGGGCTATCAGAAACATTCGCTTGGTTTGGAGCGTATAAGTCATACTCCTTAGCCTTTCATGAGCATCTAGAGATTACCCAATCTTATAGACCGTGACTAGAAGTCGAGCTCATATAAGTGTATTCCTCAAGAGATGATCTGTAGGTCAACATCTCTGCTTATACAAGCCACTTGGAATATATTAAGATGTAATCAGCCTGCCATACAGAAAAGGAGAGTAAGGCATTTCCAGCGGAGTGGGCTTTGTACATATGAACCCTCCTCTCAGCCAACCAATAGTTTGTTTCAACACTCTAATTCACGGGATCTCCGATCACAAAGAGTGAGTTACCACTATGGTATGACTTTATGTGGGTCTCAAGCCCATCTCCATCGATGCTTCATCTATCGCATTTCGTGATAGCCTCTTGGTGAAGGGGTCTGCCAGGTTTTTATTCGTCTAGACATAGTGCAACGCTATTACTCTGAAGTTTTTCATTTTGCTGACAGATTTCAACAACCTCTTAACGTGTATTAATGACTTCATGTTATCTTTAGAACTGTTGACCTTCACAATCACAGTTTCATTGTCATAGTTCATAAGAATAGCAGGAACCAGTTTCTCAATTACCGGTAAGTCCATTACATGTTGACGTAGCCAGTCGGCTTCAACAGTGGCGGTGTCTAATACTGTGAGTTCTGCTTCCATTGTTGACCTCGTTAAGATGGACTGCTTGCATGACTTCCAGGAAACAACGCCACCTCCTAAAGTGAACACATATCCACTTGTGACTTTTATCTCATCAACATCATATATCCAGTTTAAATCACTATAACACTCTAGCACCCTAGGGTACCCAGTATTATGGATTCCATAGCTTGATATACACTTAAGATAGCGCATTACTATTTCTAGAGCCCGCTAGTGATCATTTGTCGGGTTTGAAACAAACCGACTTAGTTTGGTCATAGCAAACAAGATATTCGGCCTCGTTGGGCTAGCTATGTACATCAACGAGCCTATGATTTAGGAATATCTCAGTTGATCCCTAGCTGTACCATAATTCTTTCTTAACAGTACACTAGAATCATACGGAGTTGAAGAAGACTTACAATTATAAAATCCAAAGCGACTCAAAAATTTTTCCACGTAATGGGATTGCACAAGTGTAATTCCGCCATCATCTTCTCTTAACAATTTAATGTTTAAGATGACATTTGCTTCTCCCAAATCTTTTATTTTGAAACTTATGGATAAAAAAATCCTTGACCTCCTTAATCACATTAAGGTTGGTCCCATAACTTAGTAGGTCATCGACATACAAGCATTAGATCACTCCCCCTCCCTCACCATAGTGGTAATAACACATTTATCTGCTTCATTAACAACAAATCCTGCGGATGTTAGTATTTTGTCAAACTTGTCATGTCATTGCTTAGGCGCTTGTTTTAGTACGTACAAAGATTTCAACAGCTTACACACCATTCCTTCATGACCACTTACTATAAATCCATCAGGCTGATCCATATAGATTTCCTCTTCCAACTTTCCGTTAAGAAAAGTCGTCTTAACGTCCATTTGATGGACATGTAGACCGTGAGAGGCAGCCGATGCTAGTAGTACTCGTATAGTAGTCAATTTGGCTACTGGTGAGTAAGTTTAAAAGAAATCTTCGCCTTGTTTATGCATATAGCCCTTTGCCACAAGCCTTGCCTTGTACTTTTCAATAGTACCATCGGGCCTAAGCTTTTTCATAAACACCCACTTACATCATACAGGTTTACATCCATAAGGACGATTCATAATCTTCCAAGTTTCATTAGACATGATAGAATCCATCTCACTTCGAACCGCTTCCTTTCAAAAGTCAGTGTCCTGAGATGAATATGCCTCTGCAATGATTCTTGTTGTATCATCCACCGGATATACATCAAAGTCATCACCAAAAGACTTTATAGTCCCTTGTCTTTTACTCTTACGAGTTACTATATTGTTTTCATCTGTTGGACTCTCCTCTAGTGAAGTTCTAGTGTGTATCATTGGAATGATAGGCTGAGGAGAAAAGATAGAGTTCTCTTTAGAAGAGCTATGTGTCTATTTCATTTGAAATATGTCTTCAAAGAATGTGGTGTCCCTGGATTCTATAATTGCATCCTCATGCACATCAGGAACATCAGATTTCACTATTAAAAATATATATCCAACACTGTGAAAAGCATAACCAATAAAGACACAGTCTACAGTGTTTGGTCTAAGCTTTCGCTTCTTAGGGATTGACACGCTGACCTTAGCTAGACAACCCCAAGCTCTCAGATAGGAGAGATTTAATCTTTTCTTTTCTCATTCTTCAAATGGGGTTATTTCTTTATTCTTGATAGGAACTTTATTCAACACATGACACAGTCAATATAGCCTCATCCCACCATTGCTTAGAAGGTCCCGCTGTTTCCAACATGGCATTAACCATCTCAGTTAGAATGTGGTTCTTTCTTTCCGCAATCCCATTAGATCGCGGTGAGTAGGAAGGCATACTCTCATGAATTATACCATGTTTCTCATAGAATATTTTAAACTCGTTTGAAAAATACTCTCCACCTCGATCAGACCTAAGTCGTTTAGTCTTTCTCTCAAGTTGGTTTTCTGCTTCACCTTTATATAGTTGAAAATAGTGAACCAGCTACCTTGGCAACTAGCTCTATTCGCAACACCTCTTATTTTGACTTCAACAAATACACATACCAAAATCTAGTTGAATCATCTACCAAAATAATAAAATATTTCTTTCCACCTTTTATCAACACGCCTTTCATCTCACATAAATCTGAGTGAACTAGTTCTAATGGTGCCAAGTTTCTCGCCTCTGCCGTCTTATGAGGCTTGCGAGTTTGTTTTGACTGCATAAATACTTGACACCTTGAACTTTTGACAGTACTGAATTTAGGGATTAAACTCTTTCTGGTCAGCAACGTCATGCACCCAAAATTAATATGACAGAGTCCTGAGTGCCAAATATTTGTTTCATTATCAAATACATGGTTTACAACATTACAAGTAATGTCTGACAACGATAGGCGAAACAAGCCTTCACACTCATAGCCTTTTCTAATAAATGATCCAAATTTGGATACAATATATTTATTAGACTCAAACACTAGCTTATAACCATCTCTACATAATAGAGATCTACTGACAAGTTTCTTCTTGATTGCGCGGACGTGTTATACGTTCTTCAGTCGCACGATCTTTTCTGAAGTAAACTTCAAATCAACCATACCAACTCCACGTACAAATGCTTGAGATTCATTCCCCATCAGCATGGAACATTTCCTTGTGGTCTGATAAGAAAATAGGGACATGTCATCACAAACATATATACTGGCCCTAGTTTCAACCCACCAATCTGATGAGTGACATACTGAAAGAAAAAGTGGTATTGAAGCATACTCGGATGTTCCCTCTTCAGTATTGCCAATAACAATGTTTGCTGATCTTTTATACTTGTCCTTGCGCTGTGGACAATCCTTAGCCCAATGGCTAGATTTGCCACATACAAAGCAATAGCCCTTCACTTTATTCTTCTTCTTCTTTTTAAAGCTAGAGGATTGATTGACTTTGTTCTTATTGTCAGACTTATTCTTGTTTTTCTTGTTGGACCGGAAATTTTCATTCTGCACTAAATTTGCATTAGAGTTTTCCTCAAGCTCTTTCCCTCGAATATCCTTTGCACTTGTCTTCTCTTCAACATCTAGAGACCCAATTAAATCAGCGACGATGAATTCTTGTCTCTTATGTTTTAAGGAAGTAGCAAAGTCCGGCCCAGAAAATGACAGCTTAGCAATAATGCAGCCTGCCACGAACTTATCAGGCAATAGACATGCAAAGTGCTCGAGCTCTTAGCAACTGAATGAATCTTATGAGCCTGTTCTACTACAGAGCGGTCACCGACCATTTCTATAGTCATGAAACTGCTCTATGACATACAATTCACTGCCTGCATCAGAGACTCCAAATTTAACCTCAAGTACATTCCATATTTCTTTTCCACTAGACATAACCATGTAGACATCCACTAAGTGATCGTTTAGAACGCTAATCACAGCACCTCTAAACAAATTGTCTGTAGCCTCAAAACCTCTCTCCTCATTAGTGAAGAGCCCTCCCTAAGGCGTAGGTTTTCCTTGTGTGACGTGAATAACATTCATGGCAGTCAACCGCTTATAATTTGATCTATCAAACACGTTGGGTCTTAGTGCAGCAGCAAAGCCAGAAGCCGAAAATTCATAGAATACAATTTTTGGATTGTTGGAAAATAAGAAATTTTATGTTTTAGTTTAATTCTTATTAAAGCATAAACCATGACTTGCACATAAATCATAAACATGACAGTTATGATCAATACTATGCTCTCAGATTTAGCCATAGTGAGTTTTCGAAAGCTATCCAGAGGCGGGACTGAAGCGCCCCGACCCATAATATCGGAACTAAACATGTAATATTATACCAGAAACAGAGTTCGGTACATAATATTACAACACAAGTGGAACCACAACCATACAGAGCTTTATTACAATGGCATACACTTTAGTACAACAATAATAAGGACTAACATAAGGATGATTAACGACATAAAAACATGGACAACTAGCTCCTCCTCGTACATGGTTCCACGGTAACACCTTGGGTGTGGATGCGACCCTACTCGAAGTCCTCCGGATCGAAGTCAGGATCCTCTGAAGATATCAACAACGGTTGAGTACAAAAGTACTCAGCAAGCTCCACCTCGAACTTTGGGAGGGGAATGAAACAAACATAGATGCAATGCACAAAAATAAGAGTGATGCAACCTAATGCAACTAAATGCAACCAAATAACCCATCAAGAGACATTCCTCACCTCATTCTCACAACAGGTGGCTTCCTAGTTGTTAGGACCACACAATAACCTGTCTTATACCGAGGACACGGCCGTCCGAACGGGTTCTACACTCTGCAGAGGTTGTACGCTGTACCCACACGCACAGACTATCAAAGACAGCCCGTCATAACCGACATCCAGTCGAAACATCACCCAGACCAGTCGTCCCCAACCTAGTGTCATGACTTATCTCAATATCATCTCAATTTTCATAAATGCATCTCTCTCTCTCTCTCCACCGTGGATGACTGTCGGGCTAGCCACCGGGGTTAGGCTAAGCCCCGCCCATACAGGGTCATGTGGTCGTACTGAAGAAAGTTAGGTGAGATGTCAAAACAACTCGGTCCTTAAGGCTCACCAGGGCAGCCTCCATACTCAAACCATGAGCCTATCATCTTGATAGTACTCACTGTAAGTCTATCACCACGATAGCGCTTACACCAACACTAACCCTTCTGCCCCGGTCTCAACTCATGCTCTCCCCAACCGTGTGACATAAACAGGGCAACATCATCATGCATAATCTCATCGTATCAATATGCTGCAAAAGGAGAAACTAGTATGTTTACACTCTATCACTCGAATAACTCATGCTCAACAATGTAGAGGCCTACTCTACTGGTTACAATGGATGAACCTCACATAGGAGCAATATGATCAAAAAGGGGGTGATGGAACTTGCCTTCGCTACCGTCCGCAGCGTCGTGCTCTTGGTCACTTGGCTCCCCTGGGTTCTCTTCCGGCACTGGTTCTACACCGCGCACAAGCAAACATACAAAAAAAGCAAATATACATCATTCAGACTTGCTTGCACTAACTATATTATGATATTAGATGATTTTTATAAGACAAATTGGATTAAGTGATCTTTGTGTGTGGGTGAGATCTGGTCTAAGGCCAATCAAGGGGTTGCTTAGGGTTGGGTCCAAACCAGCGAGAGTAAACGGTGGGAAGGCGGGCCAGAGTAAGAAATCGAACGCCGAGGCTATGGCTCACTCGATTAAGCTGCCGATTTTGGGTAGGGAGTAGAGCAACTTCATGGAAGGGCGGCCATGCCATGGGGCGGTCGTGACCAAACCCGAGGAGAGGGAGAAGGGGGGATGACTCGGGGAGGAGAGTGGAGGTTGGGGTGCTCACCTTGGCCGTGGCTTGGCGGGGCTCGGCGGGGAGGGTTCCTCGTCGGAGATCGATGTTGGAGGGGGGGGGGAGATGCGAGTGCCGGTGCTCAATGGGGCAGGGGAGAAAGTGAGCCCCCGAGCCCCTTTTATAGATGAAGGGGGAAAGAGATAGGGATGGAGGGAGGAGAGGTAGGTGAGGTGTAATTAATGCATGTTCCGGGAGCTTCTCGTGGAGTGGATAAGGATGGGGGGAAATATATGTGAGGGGTGGTTCCGGAAGCTTCTCGTGGAGTGGATAAGGATGGGGGTAGATATGTATATGAGGGGTGGTTCCGGAAGCTTCTCGTGGAGTGGATAAGGATGGGGGGAGATATGTATATGAGGGGTGGTTCCGGAAACTTCTCGTGGAGTGGATAAGGATGGGGGGAGATATATGTGAGGGGTGGTTCCGGAAGCTTCTCGTGCAGTGGATAAGGATAGGGGAGGAAGAGGTGGGTGATGTGTGGTTCTAGAAGCTTCTCGTAGAATGGATGAGGATGGGGGAGGAAGAGGAAAAGAGTTTGCCTTTAGGCAAAAGTAGGGGGGGTGGCTGCACCTGTTTCGATGAAAGACATATCTGAAATCGGCCAGTAATGTGCGTAATTTGTCTAGTGGTTAATTCTATAACCCTGATTTATTAGCTTTACGAAAAATTGGGCGTTACAGACCTACCCCACTTAGGATGAATCTCGTCCTCGAGATTCGAGTGGTCTGCAAAGAGATGGGGGAACTCTATCCGCAATGCATCTTCTCTTTCCCAAGTAGCTTCGGCTTCCGAGTGTCTCCTCCACTGGACCCGACAAAGTGTGATGGTGTTTCTCCGTGTCCTTCGGGTGACTGTTTCTAAGATCTTTACTGGCACCTCCTGGTAGCGCAGATCATCTTGCAGGTCTAGGGTTTCTTGTGCCACCTGTTTCTCGGGAACCCGTAGGCATTTTCTTAGCTGTGACACGTGGAAGACGTTGTGCACGCCTGACATTTCTTCGGGTAGCTGAATCTCATACGCTACTGATCCTACCCTTTTTAGGACTAAGAAAGGGGCAATGTACCGTGGTGCCAACTTTCCATGTACTTGGAATCTGTGCGTGCCACGGATAGGAGATACTTTAAGGTACACATGATCTCTAGCTTAGAAACTGAGTTCACGCCTCCTCTTGTCTGTGTAGCTTTTCTGACGTGATTGGGCGGCCTTGAGATTCGCTCGAATCTCCGCTACCTTGTCCTCTGCTGCCAAGATGAAGTCTGGTTGCTCCACAATGCGGTCCCCAACTTCTGACCACATGAGTGGGGTTCGACACTTCCTTCCATAGAGGGCTTCATACGGTGACATCTTGATGCTGGCCTGATAACTGTTGTTGTATGAGAACTCGGCATACGGTAAACTGTCTTACCAATCCTTGCCGTAGGTTAGAACAGCGACCCTCAACATGTCTTCCAAGATTTGGTTGATCCTCTCTGTCTGACCATCTGTCTGAGGGTGATATGCTGAACTAAAGTCTAACTTGGTACCAAGTGCCTTTTGAAGACTCCTCCAAAACCTTGACGTAAACTGAGTACCTCGATCTGAGACTATCCTCGAGGGTACTCCATGTAGTTTCACAATACGGTCTATGTACACCATGGCCAGCTTACTCCCATTGTAGGTAGTGCGCACAGGAATAAAGTGTGCAACTTTAGTCAGACGGTCGACCACTACCCATACGGAGTCATTACCATTCTTGGTCCTTGGTAGGCCAATGACGAAATCCATTCCTACCTCATCCCATTTCCAAACGGGAATCGGTAAGGGCTGTAATAGGCCACTTGGCTTTTGATGCTCAGCTTTGACCCTTCTACACACATCACAATAAGCCACGAATTTGGCTATGTCACCCTTCATGCCAACCCACAAATATTTTTGCTTAATATCCACATACATCTTTGTGGCTCCAGGGTGGATGGAGTAGGCAGAGTTATGAGCTTCATCCATGATCGTATTCCGATAGTAACCTTGTGAAGGCTCACACAACCGTTTCTTGAACCACAATATTCCATCTCTATCAACTCTAAAGTCTGGTGCCTTGCCTTCACCGGTTTGTTCCTTGATCTTCAATTAACTTTTCATCCTCCTGTTGAGCCTTCTTAATCTGGTCATCCAGCACAGGGTGAACACTAAGGTTGTAGTTGTAGGAGTGAGGTACAATACTTAGGTTCAACTTCATCATCTCCTCACACAGTTGTGGTACTTGAGTCACCAAGTGATGACAGTATGCTTTCCTGCTAAGAGCGTCTGCCACAACATTTGCTTTACCCGAGGGGTAGTGGATCTCCACATCATAATACTTAATTAGTTACAACCATCTTCGTTGTCTTAGGTTCAGATCAGGCTGGGTAAAGATATAGTTGAGGCTCTTGTGATCTGTGTATATTTCACACTTGTTACCGATCAGATAGTGTCTCCAAATCTTAAGAGCATGCACTACCGCAGCCAATTCCAAGTCATGGGTTGGGTAGTTCTACTCGTGCGGCCTTAACTGATGAGAGGCATAGGATACCACTCGTCCTTCTTGCATTAGCACACATCCTAGGCCATGTCTAGAAGCATCACAATAAATAACAAAGTTCTTGTGAATATCCGGTAAGACTAAGATTGGGGCCGTGGTTAGTCTTCCCTTCAACTCACGAAAACTCCACTCACATGCTTCAGTCCACACAAACTTCTTATCCTTCTTTAGTAGTTCCGTCATTGGTCGGGCTAGCTTGGAAAATCCTTCGATGAACCTCCGATAATAACCAGCCATACCTAGAAAACTATGAATCTCCGAGACCGAAGTTGGTTGCTTCCAAGATGATACGGCTTTGACCTTCTCTGGATCAACTGCAACCCCCTCGGCTGTTAGCACATGCCCAAGGAAACTAACTTTCTGTAACCAAAACTCACATTTACTGAACTTGGCATAAAGTTGATGGCTCTTGAGCCGGTCCAAAACAACACGCAGATGTGGCGTGTGCTCTGCTCCACTTTGGGAATAGACTAGAATGTCGTCGATGAAGACAACGACAAACTTGTCCAACTCTTGCATGAACACCCAGTTCATTAGGTTCATGAAGTAGGCAGGGGCATTGGTTAATCCAAAAGACATCACTGTGAACTCGAACGGACCGTAGCGAGTCACAAATGCCGTCTTAGGTATATCTTCGGGCTTAATCCTCACTTGATGATACCCAGACCTCAAGTCAATCTTTGAGAAAAACTTGGCCCCCTTTAGCTGGTCGAATAGATCATCTATGCGGGGCAGAGGGTATTTATTCTTGATGGTCACCGCATTAAGAGCTCGGTAATCTACACAGAGTCTCTTACTTCCATCCTTTTTCTCTACGAAGAGAACTGGTGCGCCCCATGGTGATGCACTAGGCCTTATGTACCCTTTCTCTTGCAACTCATCTAACTGTTTCTTTAACTCGGCTAGTTCTGGCGCTGCCATTCTATAAAGCCTCTTGGCTATTGGGGTAGTTCCGGGAACTAGATCAATGGAGAACTCCACTTATCTTTTTAGCGGCATGCTTAGCAACTCCTCAGGGAACACATCAACATACTCTTTAATCACTGGCACTTCCTGAGGTGTTTCCGCCTTCAAGTGATTTACTACTGGCTCAGACAGGCTGGAGTTGACATGACATGTGACAGTCTTCCCTTCATGATTTGTCACTGTCACAGTCCTCTGTGCACAAGCTATACTCCCATTGCACTTGGCTAACCAATCCATACCGAGGATCACATCTATGCCATGGGAGTCAAGCACTACTAGATTAACCAAGAACTCTACCCCACTTAGGTTTAAAGGGATGTTGTTAACTCCTAGGTGGCAAGGTATATAACCTCCCGGTGATCGAGTCATTAAGGGCCTCTTAAGGGCTACCGTAGACATATCATGTGTCTCTACGAAGTGTGATGATATAAAAGAATGCGATGCACCAGAATCAAATAGTACTGAAGCCAAAACTGACTGAACCAAGAACTCACCAAGTAGAACTCCTGGTGCTACATCTTCCTCTTCGGCGTAGACGTGGTTTACTGTGGCCTTTCCAAAGAAGTGTTGAGTCCTTGACGGTGCTCCGCGGCTGCCTCCAGCTGGTTGCCTTGGTCCGTTAACTGAGTTGGAGACGACTGATGGTGCTGGCTTAACCTTGTAAGGGCAGTTAATGGCGATATGCCCAGGCTCACGGCAGCTGAAACAGATCCTCTAGCCACCAGTTTGATTGACCCCAGACTGCTGAGGATGGAATGATCCATGTGATATAGCAGGCTGTACCGGTTGCTTGAAGGTGGTGGTTGGTGCTTTATAGGATACACCACTATGAGCCATCTGCCCAGAGTAAATAGGTTGTTGGGTCTTCTGCACAAAGTAGGTTGGTTGTTGGGTCCTCTTTAATAAATAGACAGGTTGATTAGTCCTCTGAAGTTTCACCTGCTGGAACCCCTTCTTGTCCTCGAATTTTCTTTTCTTCTCCCGTAGCTCATCCTCTATGTTCTTTTCTGTAGTGATGGCCTTGTTAACCAGGGTACTGAAATCTGGATAAACAGATGCTTCAAGAAATTTCCTGATTTCAGTGTTTAACCCACGCAAAAAGGCTTCTTGCTTCTTCTCTTCTGTATCCACAGCGTGGGGGTCATAGCGGGATAAACCGGTAAACTTGTGTATATACTCCGTCACAGTTAGACCCTTCTGTTTAAGGTTCATAAACTCTTCCCTCTTTAGCTTCATAATGCTATTTGGGATGTGTTGCTCTCTAAACAACTTCACAAACTCATCCCATATCATGGTCCTGGCATGTGGATGCATCTCTCTGTAGATGTGCCACCAGGCTAAGGCAGATCCCCTTAGTTGTTGGACTGCAAGCAGAACCTTATCCTGCTCATTTGCATGCACAACCTCGAGTTTCATCTCAATCTCTCTTAGCCAGTCATCTACCTCAATAGGGTCCTCAGATCCAGAAAACTTGGGCGGGTTCATCCTGTTGAAGTCTGCGATCTGGTGATTGTTTTGCGGCGCGGGCTGGTGGTTGTTGAGACCATCGTTGTTCCGGGCAGCCAAGGTGTTCGTCAGTAGCTCGAGGAGTCGAGTCTGGCGGTCTAGAATGGCGGTCAGGTCATAGTTAGGTGCTTGGGGATGTGGACGGACAGGTGCACTCTTCGCTGTCTCATGCTCGTGAGGTGCAGGCGGAATCTCTCGTAGTCCTTGGTCCGCCTCGTGTCCATTAGTGACTCGGCTCGAGCGGCGAGGCATCTGTGACAAGGCAATCGATGGGTTTAGATTTTCTTCCTATTATTATTATTACTATGGTGCATCATAATTAGTTATGCTTACCGTCTTTTATTATTGTTGTTATTATTATTTTTTTCTATATTTTTTTATTCTACTATGTGTATCTAAACACACATATATAGTTTTATATCACACAATTCACACAAACATCAAACATTGCAAGCAACACACCAAGCATTCATTCATTCATTCGGGCAAGCGGGTACAAGATACATAGCGCTTGTCGTCGCTGGGTCTATTTCCTTAACGGTCAGCCGGGACCCCTGCCTGGCTACTGGGTCCTACATCCTGATCTTCAGGGTCTTCGTTGGTCCCGCGAGGTGAGGTCGGAGGGGTAGGTGGCACAGGCTCACAAATCCTCCTTCGGGGGTTGGATAGGTAATACACTGGGGTTCCTTCTAGGATAAATGGCTCTGTCGTTGCACCAGCTTGACGGTCCTTCCTCTTGGCCCGGTCTACAAGGTAGACACCCCTAAGCAGCTGGCTGTGACGGTCGGCCTGCTCCCTAAGGTTCTCCTCGGCCAAGGCGACTCGACTTTCGGCGCTGGAAACCCGGGCTTCATCCTGCGCTAGTGCTAGCTTAGCCTTTCGCCAGCGAGTCTCCAATGTCTCAGCACGCTGGACGAGGGTCTTCACGCGCTGGTTCAGCTGGTCGCACAAGTCGTCCAGGCTCAATAAATAACCGGACATGGCGACAATGGTGGGGTCGTCTTCGGTCGACCCGAGGCCTTCCAAGTTGTGAATCCTCACCATCCATGCGGGACGACTACGGTCTAGGGGTGGGAAGTACTTCATGGGTGTGGAACCCAAATGCCAGTCAAACATGTGGCAGAGGTACTTCAGAGCTTTGCGGGCCACCAATTGGCACGTATTTTTCATGCGGCATCCAGTGGCGGAGACATTCCATGGCTTCATGTCTAGGAACCTCTCACTGGCGCCGATGTGCACTGTGACCTCACAGCTTTCGGTGCCATGCTCCATGAACTCATGACCCACGTACTCCGGACGGTCTGGAATACCGAGTCGTGTCGTGGCGGCATAGAGCACCTTGGGGAAGCCATCTTCGTTGATGCAGAAGGCGGTGATACGGTCGTCCGCCATCTGTCTTAGAACAGGGCACAAGGATTAGATGAGAGCAAAACCTATCACCAAGGCTCTACGGTCCAGGTTTCCTACAGGCCAACTATTTTACGGTCTCCTATGGTCACCTAAGTACTAGGGTACGCATCCTACAACCAAGTATGGCTCTGATACTACTTGAAGCATCCGAACCCATAATATCGGAACTAAACATGTAATATTATGCCAGAAACAGAGTTCGGTACATAATATTACAACACAAATGGAACCACAACCATACAGAGCTTTATTATAACGGCATACAATTTAGTACAATAATAAGGACTAACATAAGGATGATTAATGACATAAAAACATGGACAACTAGCTCCTCCTCGTACATGGTTCCACAGTAACACCTTGGGTGTGGATGCGACCCTACTCGAAGTCATCCGGGTCGAAGTCAGGATCATCTGAAGATATCAACAACAGTTGAGTACAAAAGTACTCAGCAAGCTCCACCTCGCCCTTCGGGAGGGGAATGAAACAAACATAGATGCAATGCACAACAATAAGAGTGATGCAACCTAATACAACTAAATGCAACCAAATAACCCATCCAAAGACATTCCTCACCTCATTCTCACAACAGGTGGCTTCCTAGTTGTTAGGACCACACCATAACCTGTCCTATACCGAGGACACGGCCGTTCAAACGGGTTCTACACTCTGCAGAGGTTGTACGCTGTACCCACACGCACGGACCATCAAAGACAGCCCGTCATAACCGACACCCAGTCGAAACATCACCCAGACCAGTCGTCCCCAACCTAGTGTCATGACTTATCTCAATATCATCTCAATTTTCATAAATGCATCTCTCTCTCTCCACCGTGGACGACTGTCGGGCTAGCCACCGGGGTTAGGCTAAGCCCCGCCTATACAGGGTCATGTGGTCGTACTGAAGAAAGTTAGGTGAGATGTCAAAACAACTCGGTCCTTAAGGCTCACCAGGGCAGCCTCCATACTCAAACTATGAGCCTATCATCTTGATAGTACTCACTGTAAGTCTATCACCACGATAGCGCTTACACCAACACTAACCCTTCTGCCCCGGTCTCAACTCATGCTCTCCCCAACCGTGTGACATAAACAGGGCAACATCATCATGCATAATCTCATCATATCAATATGCTGCAAAAGGAGAAACTAGTATGTTTACACTCTATCACTCGAATAACTCATGCTCAACAATGCAGAGGCCTACTCTACTGGTTACAATGGATGAACCTCACATAGGAGCAATATGATCAAAAAGGGGGTGATGGAACTTGCCTTCGCTACCGTCCGCAGCGTCGTGCTCTTGGTCACTTGGCTCCCCTAGGTTCTCTTCCGGCACTGGTTCTACACCGTGCACAAGCAAACATACAAACAAAGCAAATATACATCATTCAGACTTGCTTGCACTAACCATATTATCATATTAGATGATTTTTATAAGACAAATTGGATTAAGTGATCTTTGTGTGTGGGTGAGATCTGGTCTAAGGCCAATCAAGGGGTTGCTTAGGGTTGGGTCCAAACCAGCGAGAGTAAACGGGGGGAAGGTGGGCCAGAGTAAGAAATCGAACGTCGAGGCTATGGCTCACTCGATTAAGCTGCCGATTTTGGGTAGGGAGTAGAGAAACTTCATGGAAGGGCGGCCATGGCATGGGGCGGTCGCGACCAAACCCGAGGAGAGGGAGAAGGGGGGATGACTCGGGGAGGAGAGTGGAGGTTGGGGTGCTCACCTTGGCCGTGGCTTGGCGGGGAGGGTTCCTCGTCGGAGATCAATGTTGGAGGGGGGAGGAGACGCGCGCGCCGGTGCTCAATTGGGCGGGGGAGAAAGTGAGCCCCCGAGCCCCTTTTATAGATGATGGGGGAAAGAGATAGGGATGGAGGGAGGAGAGGTAGGTGAGGTGTAATTAATGCATGTTCCGGGAGCTTCTCGTGGAGTGGATAAAGATGGGGGAGATATATGTGAGGGGTGGTTCCGGAAGATTCTCATGGAGTGGATAAGGATGGGGGTATATATGTATATGAGGGGTGGTTTCGGAAGCTTCTCGTGGAGTGGATAAGGATGGGGGGAGATATGTATATGAGGGGTGGTTCCGGAAGCTTCTCGTGGAGTGGATAAGGATGGGGGGAGATATATGTGAGGGGTGGTTCCGGAAGCTTCTCGTGCAGTGGATAAGGATAGGGGAGGAAGAGGTGGGTGATGTGTGGTTTTAGAAGCTTCTCGTAGAATGGATGAGGATGGGGGAGGAAGAGGAAAAGAGTTTGCCTTTAGGCAAAAGTAGGGGGGTGGCTACACCAGTTTCGATGAAAGACATATCTGAAATCGGCCAGTAATGTGCGTAATTTGTCTGGTGGTTAATTCTATAACCCTGATTTATTAGCTTTACGAAAAATGGGGCGTTACAGGGACCAGTGCCAAAGGGACCCGCGACGCCGTTCCCAACAGTCGACATGTTGGGCTACTCGAAGTAGTCGATCTCGTTTGGTGCAGGAAGGTCATCGATGGACTGAAGTCACATTGCAGTGCAGATCACATGCACGAATACCCGAAGTAGTCGCACATGAGCGTGAGGGCACGAACAGAAGATCGAGCAATCACGCGAGTGCGTTCCTCAAAAATCATATTCGCTCTCTTCCACGGCAGGATGCTGAGCGGGCGTCAATTTCGGAGGCCTGCTCACTCTGTTTTCATGCGCATAGAAAGCAGAGCCAGGAATGCTTGGAGACAGCGCAGCATTGGAAAACGTGTGGAGGATGAAGAAAATGTGTTCTCGTGTGTGTCATACAAGGGAGGAATGTGACACCCGGTTCCGAAAATAGAACCAAGTTAATGCATATGTGTTGCCCTGGATGTTCATCACACATACACATGTAATCCACAAATTAAATTCAGAATATAACCATGAATAAATAGTGTTTAAGTACTTTATTACATCGACTCATTGTCTCACTCTTGAATCTCTAACTTATTCTTACAGCAGAATGCTCTAAACGACAACGGAAATAACTAAATAGCAGCAGGCTCCATCTTCAACTCCACAGGCATGTGTGTGCCCAGGATGTTCATCACACATACACATGTAATCCACAAATTGAATTCAGAATATAACCATGAATAAATAGTGTTTAAGTACTTTATTACATCGACTCATTGTCTCACTCATGAATATCTAACTTATTCTTGCAGACGAAGGCTCTAAACGACAGCGGAAATAACTAAATAGCAGCAGTCTACATCTTCAACTCCACAGGCATGTTGACGGTATTTCGCACGCCTAGTACTCCACATGGTCCTCAAAGTACTCCTCTCCTGTTGCTGATGTTTATGTGATAATGCAAGGGTGAGTACATGTCGTACTCAGCAAGTGCGGGAAAAGTATGACATGTACCTTACAACAAGGTAGGGAATAAAAAGGCTCATTGCAGCAAGCAAATTTTATTTCTCAAACATGATAAAAACATCAACTATTTCTAGGTGAATTTAATCCCAATATAACCAAGTAAAACAGCAGCATTCTTTCATCATAATTCACCATTTATCAAGTCTCATCCAGCTATTAATCTTTCTGAAGTTCATCTCATGCTCATAAATATTCATAACCATCTCATATTCATATAACCAAAACCAAACTCATTGTCATGACTCAAAACAGTCCCAAAACCAACCCCAATGACCATACCATAACCATACCGAATATCCATCCCAAGTTTTCCCTCTAATCATGGACGTTGGCCAGGTGCTTGTGATCGGAAGCACGGCTATCATGATAGTTTTACACTCTGCAGAGGTGGCACTACTTTACCCATAAGTTTGTGATTTCATCACCCGTCGGCGACTGCAAAACCTCCATTATACCAGTACACAACCGTCGGTGTATGGCCATGAGATCACAAAATAGCCTTTACAAAGGGGCTACTAGATGTATGGACTCACTGAGGTTTCACCAGCAGGCTCGAATCACCATTCTCCCACCCATGGGCCCCCTCTTGTGCCATGCAGTTCCCAGGGCAGTCCTCCTCGACTCCCATTCCCCGCGCTATCCACGGTCCATAACAAGCTAGCAACACACCGAATTAGTCAGCTACTCCGCACCCATACTTGGCCTTGTGGTGGCACTATTTTCCTGGCATATTCTCGCATGAACCGGTCCTTAGATCTACGGAAAGTACCACCATCTCATCCAGCAACATTCACGAACCAAGCTTGCCTAGATCTCCCCGATTCCATGCTCATAAACATCATCAAGTCCTCATCATTATTATTCATATGAGTTCAGTAGCTAAATATGTTTTAATTCAGCTTCCCGTATCCTGTGAATTAAGCGAAGCGAAAAGGAAAAAAAACGACCATACCTGACTCATCAACTTTCCTGGCGACAAGGATGGTTAGCAAAACTAGTAAACTCCTATAAAAGGGTGTCCCATCAAGTTGACTCAAGCGTACACGTTTTCGCAAACAAAACAGTTTTAAAACATGGAGTCAATATGGTCAAGGGGCACTTGCCTTGCTCCCGTGGTTCTTGCTGTTCGAGTGTCTCGAAGTCTTGGTGCTATAGTTCCTCGTAGATGGCCTCTTGAGCTTGTTCTTCTACTCACGATCACGCACATACAAAATTTACAGCAATCAAACATCATGAACAAACTTTACTCAAGATGCAATGGGGTAAATGAGTGCAAATCCTATGGTGCTGTTTTATTAATCCAGTTTGTACGTGTTTTGCATGTTTTAACGGGCTTTCATGGGGTTTTATGATGAACAAGGGTGCTGGGATAAAGTGTGTACGTGGTGATGGTCTTGACTCAAGATCTAGATCAATTCCACCGTCAAAAATCGATCAAAACACGATCTGTCCACACGCAAAAGTTTCTGTTCGAAAGGGTCAAAGAAAACGGATGCGTAGAAACAGCGGCGACGTCGTAAGATGGATAATGGGGACCTACCTGACTTCCTTTTTGTGGCAGGGCCTTCCTCCTAGCAATGGCAGCAGTGGGGAATTTTTCTATGGAAAATTTTGTTAGGGCAGATCGTCGGGCTTCTTCTCCGGCGACGCTGGGGCTCGACGGCGGCCAAATTCCGTCAAGGGGGGCGGGACTTGGCGACTTGGCAGAAAGGAAGGGGGCATGGCAGCAGGGGGGGTCGTCCAAAATAGAGAGGGGTCGGCCAAGGTGGTGGGGGTTGTATTTATAAGTTGGAAAAGGAGAGTCCTACTCCAATTGGAGCTCAAATAAGAGTCCTATTCAATTTTGGATCTCAACAAACTTATCTTTTCAGTTAGGTGAGGCAGCCTGGGGTATTTTATCCCCCCAAATGTGGGGAAAATTCCCCTTTTGTGGAATTGGGGAATTTGGAAATTTTGGGGAAATTGGAAATAGCTCATTTCAGCTATCTTTTTCCCATTCCTCACCATTTCTATGTTACTTGCTCCATTTCTACATTTCCCTCTCCATTTCTATGTCCCATTCTCCATTTCTACATTCCCCTCTCCATTTATATGTCCCATTCTCCATTTCTACATTCCCCTCTCCATTTCTATGTCCCATTCTCTATTCCTACATCGCCCTTCTCCATTTCTATGCCCCATTCTCCATTTCTATATGCCCTTCTCCATTTTTGTGGTTTTTCCTCCATTTCTATGGTTCTTTGTCCATTTCTACTTGTTTTATAATGTTTCTCTACTTGAAAAATGTGTGGAAATGAATATGAGGGTGTTACAAACCTACCCCCCTTAAACTGAATCTCGCCCTCGAAATTCGATACAGTGGAGAATAGATGAGGGAATTCTGCCTTGAGATCTTCCTCACGCTCCCATGTAGTTTCGGCTTCCGTGTGATGGCTCCATTGTACCTTGCACAAACGAATCACTTTGTTCCTCGTGACCCTTTCCTTCATGTCCAAAATTTTGACGGGGTGCTCCGCGTAGGTCAGATCCTCTTGAAGCTCGAGCTCATCCATCGGTACTTGTTCTTCTGGTACTCTTAAGCACTTCGTGAGTTTGGATACGTGAAACACGCCGTGCACGTAGCAGAGGTGCGTTGGCAGCTCTAGTTGATAGGCTACTTCTCCTCGCTTGCCCAAAATCTTGAATGACCCAATGTAGCGAGGTGCTAACTTGCCTTTGACGTTGAACCGTCATTGGCCTCGGATAGGTGATACCTTAAGATACACGAAGTCTCCCACTTCGAAGGTCAATCTCCTTCGCCTATTGTCCGCATAACCTTTTTGTTGTGACTGAGCAGCCTTCAAGTTTTCTTGTATCGTTTGGACTTGCTTCTCGGCGTCTTGCAGCACTTCGGGTCCAAACACTTGGCTTTCTCCGGTCTCATTCCAGAACAGCGGCGTTCTACACCGTCTACCATACAATGCTTCGAAAGGTGACATCTTCAAGCTGGCTTGGTAGCTGATATTGTACAAGAATTCAGCGTACGGCAAGCTCCTATCCCAACTACGCCCATGGTTTAAGGCGCAAGCTCTCAACATGTCTTCCAAATTTTGATTTGTCCTCTCAGTTTGCCCGTCGGTTTGCGGGTGATAAGCGGAGCTGAAATTCAGTCGTGTACCCATGGCTTCATGCAGCTTCTTCCAGAACCTAGAGGTAAATTGAGAACCTCAATCTGAAACTATCCTCTTCGGAACTCCATGGCGACACACAATTTGCTCCATATACAGCTAGGCTAGTTCTGCGACGGGGTACGTGGTTCTAACAGGAAGGAAATGGGCTGTTTTCGTCAACCGGTCCACACTAACCCAAATGGAGTCGTAGCCAGACCGAGTACGTGGCAATCCGACTATGAAATCCATGCTGATGTCTTCCCACTTCCACTCGGGTACTTTCAATGGATGCAATAATCCAGCGGGTCTTTGATGTCTGGCCTTCACCCTTTGGCACGTATCGCATAAGGCAACATATTCAGCTATGTCCCTTTTCATACCATCCCACCGATAGCAAGTTTTCAGGTCATTGTACATCTTTGTACAGCCGGGGTGTATGGAATAAGGTGAGTCATGTGCCTCCTTTAATATCGTCTCGCGGATGTGTTTCACGTTAGGCACACAAATCCTTTTCCCTAACCAAAGTGTGCCTTTCTCGTGTTCCTTGAAATCCTTTTCTATGCCTTGTTGGATTCTTTCCTTGATTTCCTCATCCGTTGCTTGGCCATCTCTTATATCTTGTTCCAGCGAGGAGTTCAGTTCTATCACTTCCATATCGTTCAAGAACCCGAGATGTAACTGTTCGATCTCCTTGCGCAGCTCGGGTGGCAGCTCCCGAACCGTGAGTTGATGACATGCTCCTTTTCGTCTCAACGCGTCAGCTACTACATTGGCCTTTCCGGGGTGATAGTTGATTCCAGCATCATAATTCTTGATGAGTTCCAACCACCGACGTTGCCTCAAATTCAGATTCGTTTGCGTGAATATATACTTGAGGCTTTTGTGATCCGTATAGATCTCACACCAGTGGCCAAGGATATAATGCCTCCAAATCTTCAAGGCATGTACCACGGCTGCAAGTTCCAAGTCATGTGTGGGGTAAATTAGCTCATGTTTCTTTAGTTGTCTCGATGCGTAGGCTACCACTTGTACCTCTTGCATGAGTACACATCCAAGCCCTTGTCTTGATGCGTCACAATATATGTCGAAGCTTTTGCTCACTTCTGGCAATACCAAAACCGGCGCTGTGGTTAGTCTTTTCTTGAGCTCCTCAAACCTTCTTGGCACACTGGTGCCCACTGAAATGCTTTTACCTTCATTAGCAATTCAGTCATAGGCTTCGCTATTTTGGAGAAATCCTTGATGAACCGGCAGTAATATCCAGCCATCCCAAGGAAACTTCGAATATCTCTTACATTCTGCGGTTGATTCCACTTCAAAACATCTCCCACTTTTCCGGGATCAACCGATACTCCTCCTTCGGATATGATGTGGCCTAGGAACGATATCTTCTTTAGCCAAAATTGACACTTGCTGAACATGGCATGCAATTGATGCTCTCGCAGTTTCTGCAATGTCAATTTCATGTGTTCTTCATGTTCTTCCTCGCTTTTCAAATACACCATGATATCGTCGATGAAAACCATGACGAACTTCTCCATGTACTCCATGAAGACCTTATTCATGAGGTACATAAAGTACGTGGGTGCACTTGTTAACCCAAAAGACATAACGGTATATTCATACGAACCATACCATGTTTGAAATGCAGTCTTGGGTATGTCGGAGGGGTTAATCTTCAGCTGGAAATATCGCGACCGAAGATCAATCTTGGAGAAAATTCGGGCACCTTTCATTTGGTCGAACAGGTCCTCTATACGGGGCAGCGGGTATTTATTCTTGATTGTCACCTCATTTAGAGACCTATAATCCACACACATCCTTTGGGTCCCATCCTTCTTGTCTACGAAGAGCACGGGGGCTCCCCATGGTGACGAGCTTGGGCGTATAAAACCCTTTTCTAGCTGCTCCAAAATTTGCTTCTTGAGCTCCACTTGTTCATTAGCGGGCATCCTATATGCCCTCTTCGCTATAGGTGCAGTTCCGGGTACTAAATTAATAGCAAACTCAATGTCCCGGTCAGGTGGCATACCTGGAAGTCCTTCTGGGAACACGTCTGAATATTCTTGAAGCACCGGAATGCTTTCCAATGTCGCTTCTTCGACGTGGTTCAGCGCTGCCTTCTCGGTTGCCGGTTGGGCTGCCTCGAACTCAATACGAGTACCGTGCTCAATCGTCAACTGCACGATCCTCTAAGCACATTGAATCATTCTGTTGTGCTTGCTTAACCAATCCATTCCAAGTATTATGTCAATCCCTTGGGAATCCAAGATGATAAGGTTGGCAAGAAAGTCTACCCCCTTATTTTAAGGCTTATACTAACGGAATAGAATTTAGAATTGAAAGAAGCAATTTTCCAACTATATGCATCAACGTGTATGAACTAAGCAACTTGTTTTATTAATATCAGCCTATATGAGGATGTGAACACGTGCCGAAGCGTCTCACATCTCTCCACTATATGTGGATGTGGACATTCGCCGAAGCGTCCCATAACTCACATCAGCACATAAACACAAGCAATCATCACAAAAAATTCAGCACACCATTTTTATTCAAGCTACAACAATCTTAACATTCCTATTACAGCTTTATTCAATGGAAACCTAAACTTAATCGTGAGAACCGGTGCTATTCTCGCCATGTGACGGGGGTGGTCCATACATGGGCGCACGCCATGGTGAATTGGCAGTCCATATAGAGTTAGATGACGCGGGTGCTCCATTCGCTCACACGTTGGCACGTGTCTCCTCCTGTTTCTCCAGCAAATACAGCTTCTTGCAGAGGTGACAGATCTCTTCTTGTGCGCTTGCGTAGAGGTTTCTGTCACACCCGGTTTGTCCAAAGAACAACCGAGTGAATATCACATGTATGCAAGGATCATTTTCTCATATATGTGACGACAAATAGTGAAGCATCATTTATTACAAGTCAAGAGTTCAATTAAAAAAATAAGTCTTACATAGCATAATGTCTCGATGGATGATAATATGTTCATAACATGTAAATAAAACAGCAGCGGAATATAAATCTTGTGGGCTCCGTCACAGGTGTTGCCCGGGGGACCCCGTGAACCTAGAATCCTTCTTTGGGTCCGAAGTCTTGGTCATTGAACACCACATCATCCCCTTGACCTGAGCAGCAATTTAAACCAACAGAAAAGCAAGCTTGAGTACCGTTGGTACTCAGCAAGTGTGGTAAAGTTATGTCATGCATGGCTAGAGCAAGGAGAGGTTGAACTCATAGTTAAAGCACTACGTAATTAATACCTATCACCTTAGCTTATTAAGTACCTACATTACTACACAGGTGAAATGGTCCCAATCTCCCAACCCATCATCAAAATCAAGTAATCCATAACATCATTTCCAATGTTAAGCTCCCCGCTCAACATCCTCAACTTCCAAATTCATCATCCTCTAATCATGAATAAGTCCAAGCCGCTCTTGACCGTGAGCACGGCTGTCATGACAATTTTGACTCTGCAGAGTTTGCACCACTGTACCCACATGTAGTGATTTCATCCCCCGTTGTCGGGTGGACTAAGAGAACCTCTATTATGCCAGTGGCCGCGAACCACGTTCACACTTCCCAGGTGTGTAGCCAGGAGATCACTACGAGGCCTTTACAAAGGGATTCCTGACGAGCGTGGGCCCACTGAGGTTTCACCCCTAACAGCATACAAGAGGCTCCAACCCCGCTGCAGTGGCCCCCTCTTGAGCCTTGTGGTTCATATGGTAGTCCAGCTGACACCTATTCCCTGCACCATCCAAACACCCATACTACGTCGGAGATACATCTAATTAATTGGGCAAGCTGCCCCATCTCAACATGTGGTTGACACGGTAAAGCCAGGTTACATGCTCCATGAACCGGTCCATAGGATCCAGGCAAGCACTAAACTCAAACCCGAGTCTCGTGCACACGGCACCAACCAAATCATCCAACTTGCCTCGATCCCTACCTCTACATAATTCATAATAATCCATTCACAGGTAAGGAAATCCAGGTGATGATCTCATATCCCATGTATCCCATTCTAAGCATGGCTAAGCATGAGTAGCATAAATGAAAGATATAATACAGTAACTCCCAACCCAAGGCTACAAGGAAAACAAGATAATGCAATTCTAGGGAAACTTCCTAGCTTGGGTATCATATTCCAAATTGACAATGCAATTAAATTCTAACTACACATCCTAGTATAGGATCAAAGTGGTCAAGGACACTTGCCTTCTTCCTGCTGCTCTAGGAATGGAAAGTCTTGATCTTGAAAGGTGTGAACCTGCTCTGGGGCTGGTTCTACTCATGCCAATACACATAGGAAAAGAAAACAACAATCCATAAGCCATAGTCCACACTTCCACTCATGCAAACCACACATACATACATATGAAAGTCATTCACATTTTTAAGTGTTGTGGTTACCCTAGATGTGTTGATTTTAGTCCTACATGCACTTTTAAACATATATAATATTTCGAACTTTTGTATTCAGATTTCTAATTGCACACTATATATGAATTTCCAATTTGAATAAATTCTCTATATTTAATTAATACACTTCTTAGCCACAAAGTTTGCAGGAAAGATAATTTCCTACTCCAAATAGGTTTTCAGATCTTCTACAAAATCCTAAATTGAAGTTTTTGGATTTGGAGACTTCATTTAACTTTTTCTAATTATGCATACCTATTTTCCTATATTTTCAGATTTATTTTCTATGCCTAAAAGTGAACTTTAATATTAAAATAGTAAGACATATCACCAAAACAGAATAGGTTCTGATCTAAAATATTCAATAAAATATTTTTGAACTTCCCCTCTGGTGGGGATTCAAATTAAATTTGTTTTACCCACTTTCAGAATTATTTCCTAGCCTAAAAATGTATTTCCAGAAATAATAAAAGTAGGCAGCACTTAGTAAAATCTCATTTCAGTCTAAAATCAGCTTTTAACTCATTCTAAAGGTTTTCCAAGTGCTAGGAAAATTTAAATTTGTATTTGCACATGTGTTTGCATCATCATTTGAATTTAAATCCTAATCACATGTTCAAATTTCTGAATTTAATATCCTATAGGGTCTGAAGTGCAAATCCTCCCTACTGCAGGGTCTAATTTACTATTTCCTAAATTTTCAGGGGCCTACTACACAAAACAGAGAGGTTTTCCTAATTTTTATTAAGTCCAGGGGCTAAAACTGATTTTTAAATGAATTTACATGAATTTCTAAAAGTCCAGTGGCTAGATCAGAAGGTTTCAAGGGCTAGCTATTCTTTTCTAACAAGTCCAGGGGGTAGCACGCAAGATTTCCAGCCTTTATAATGTGGGGCTGCCGTGGACCGTCCGATTTTAAATGGAGGGTCACGATTAGATTGCGAAGGGGTACGTCGGGTTCCAATTATGCGCCACACGATTTAAAAATAGACGGCCCACAAGAGGCCACGTCGCTCCTGGCCGGAGTTCGCCCGCGCGCCCGGTGGCGCACGGCGGCAGCGGTGCGATCTCGCCGGCGAGGTCGCAGATCTTCATCTACAGACGCTCGCACCCGCCCTTTTTGGTAGCAAACGGTAGAGGGAAGATAGGAGAGCTCACCAGTGCGGTTTTCTTGGATCCGAAGGGGTCGGGAGAGCTCAATGGCGGCGAGGAGCGGCGACCAAAGGCGATCTTTGGTGGGAGAGCAATGGGGTCGATCCTCCTCGGATTTTCTTCGGTGATGAGCTTCTCTGGAGCCGGTCAAGCACTGCAAGCACGTTAACTGGGGAAGAACGGAAGAGAAAGCCGGAAAAAGGGCAGCAGCGCCGGTGGTTCCCACCTTGCGTCGGTTGTGGCTGACCGGGGAGGAAGGGGCGGATTTTCGGCGTTTAAATGGCGAGGGATGGCGGCGGGGTCGGTTGAGATCACGCTGGAGTGCCTGGGACCGAAGATCGGGGTGTGCGAGCGCGGGTTTTGGGAGCGGCGGGTGCGATCGGGCACGGGAGTAGCGGTGGCGGTTGGGGCGCGCGCGGGGAAGGAGATGACACGCGGGCCCCGTGCGTCATAGAGAGGGAGAGGGGGGAGCGGGCGCGGGTTTTGGGACGGCCGAGGTGGGTTTCAGCCCACTGGCCGTTTTTCTTTTTCCTTTTCCTTTTCTGTTTTGATTTAAATTTGAATTCCAGTTTGAATTTGAACTGCTTCACCACATGCATTACGTCCAAAAATTTTAAATTCCCCTCTTTAGCAGGTTTTGGGGTGTTACAGTTTCCTAACTCCACGAGCAACCTCTGAGACTTGTCAGCAGCTTGTGGGTTGGAAAGAGCTGTTACATGGGGTCCAATGATCTCCCTTGTGCCACTCTTCCGATACAGGTGCAGCCCAAAGGTAGTGTTCTCAAGATGATCACGGAAGGCATAGCACAGTTCGGTGAGTGCATCCCATGCAGCATCATTGATAGCTTCTGCCCTTGTAGCTCTCCATGTGGGTGCGAAGTGCCGAGTGACCCTACCGATAGATAGGATGGTTATGTCAGCCTTCCACTGTTCATGTCCGAGACGAGGGACATTCTTGACAAGATATTCCAGGTATAGGTGGCAGCAATCCAAGAACTCTTTCAGCTCCTTGGATATATGTCCTCCTTCCATTCCGTCAGACCGAAATTCTTGAACTGAACGGTTGGCCCGATCATCACATTCATTATTGGCCTCAGCAAGAGGTGGCTCCTCCTCAGGTTCATCTCCTTCCGACATAGCTTCATGAGGCTCCATGGGGTATAAGCCCTCGTGAAACTCCTCCTGAGGTGCGTACCAATGCCGTTCTTGTAGATCATCCTCCATGTCGTCTTCGAATGGTTCCACCTCTTTCGGGTCCTCTTCCTCATGCATAGAGCTATTGAATTCATCTTCATCATAAGGTTCCATTTTCACCTCCTCCTAATATGGTCCATCGGACACCTCAATGGGGTTAAGTGCACTCCCACGTGGTGGTGGACGAGTCCTTATGCGTGCTGTGCTCATAATTACCTGCATCTTTAAATGAGACATGAGAAACTTGAGAGAAGGAAGAAATAACTCCAAAACTTCAGAATCTATGGAGCAAGAAAGCAAAGGCGTTGCTGTCCAAAAGAAGAGAAAGGAGGGGCTGAAAATAGCACTTTTCGGTGGCTGAATTGACAAGAAAAGTGCAGCAGCAAGCAATTTTTGAAAAATAGCAGTTTATAGGGGTGTTCCTATGTGTTTTAGAGTGTCCATTGTACCTAGGCTTGCATCCTACGGTCAACGTGGCTCTGATACCAATCTGTGACACCCGGTTCCGAAAATAGAACCAAGTTAATGCATATGTGTGCCCAGTATGTTCATCACACATACACATGTAATCCACAAATTGAATTCAGAATATAACCATGAATAAATAGTGTTTAAGTACTTTATTACATCGACTCATTGTCTCACTCATGAATCTCTAACTTATTCTTGCAGCGGAAGGCTCTAAACGACAGCGGAAATAATTTAATAGCAGCAGGCTCCATCTTCAACTCCACAGGCATGTTGACGGTAGTTCGCACGCCTAGTACTTCACATGGTCCTCAAAGTACTCCTCTCCTGTTGCTGATGTTTATGTGATAATGCAAGGGTGAGTACATGTCGTACTCAGCAAGTGCGGGAAAAGTATGACATGTAGCTTACAACAAGGTAGGGAATAAAAAGGCTCATTGCAGCAAGCAAACTTTATTTCACAAACATGATAAAAACATCAACTATTTCTAGGTGAATTTAATCCCAATATAACCAAGTAAAACAGCAGCATTCTTTTATCATAATTCACCATTTATCATGTCTCATCTAGCCATTAATCTTTCTGAAGTTCATCTCATGCTCATAAATATTCATAACCATCTCATATTCATATAACCAAAACAAAACTCATTGTCATGACTCAAAACAGTCCCAAAACCAATCTCAATGGCCATACCATAACCATATCGAATATCCATCCCAAGTTTTCCCTCTAATCATGGAAGTTGGCTAGGTGCTTATGACTGGAAGCACGGCTATCATGATAGTTTTACACTCTGCAGAGGTGGCACCACTTTACCCACAAGTTTGTGATTTCGTCACCCGTCGGCGACTGCAAAACCTCCATTATACCAGTACACAACCGTCGGTGTATGGCTAAGAGATCACAAAATAGCCTTTACAAAGGGGCTACTAGATGTATGCACTCACTGAGGTTTCACCAGCAGGCTCGAATAACCATTCTCCCACCCACGGACCCCCTCTTGTGTCATGCAGTTCCCAGGGCAGTCCTCCTCGACTCCCATTCCCCGTGCCATCCACGGTCCATAACAGCCTAGAAACACACCGAATTAGTCAGCTAAGCCGTACCCATACTTGGCCTTGTGGTGGCACTGTTTTCCTGGCATATTCTCGCATGAACCGGTCCTTAGATCTACGGAAAGTACCACCATCTCATCCAGCAACATTCACGAACCAAGCTTGCCTAGATCTCCCCGATTCCATGCTCATTAACATCATCAAGTCCTCATCATCATTATTCATATGAGTGCAGTAGCTAAATATGTTTTAATTCAGCTTCCCGTATCCCGTAAATTAAGCGAAGCGAAAAGGTAAAACGACCATACCCGACTCATCAACTTTCCCGGTGACAAGGATGGTTAGCAAAACTAGTAAACTCCTATAAAAGGGTGTCCCATCAAGTTGACTCAAGCGTACACGTTTTCGCAAATAAAATAGTTTTAAAACATGGGGTCAATATGGTCAAGGGGCACTTGCCTTGCTCTCGTGGTTCTTGCTGTTCGAGTGTCTCGAAGTCTTGGTGCTATAGTTCCCCGTAGATGGCCTCTTGAGCTTGTTCTTCTACTCACGATCACGCACATACAAAATTTACAGCAATCAAACATCATGCACAAACTTTACTCAAGATGCAATGGGGTAAATGAATGCAAATCCTATGGTCCTGTTTTATTAATCCAGTTTGTATGTGTTTTGCATGTTTTAACGGGCTTTCATGGGGTTCTATGATGAACAAGGGTGCTGGGATAAAGTTTGGACGTGGTGATGATCTTGATTCAAGATCTAGATCAATTCCACCGTCAAAAATTGATCAAAACATGATCTGTCCACACGCAAAAGTTTCTGTTCGAAAGGGGCGAAGTAAACGGATGCGTAGAAACAGCGGCGACGTCATAAGATGGGTAATGGGGACCTACCTCACTTCCTTTTTGTGGCAGGGCCTTCCTCCTAGCAATGGCAGCAGTGGGGAATTTTTCTATGGAAAATTTTGGTAGGACGGATCGTCGGGCTTCTTCTCCGGCGACAGTGGGGCTCGACGGGGCTCGACGGCGGCCAAATTCATCAAGGGGGGAACTTGGCGACTTGGCAGCAGGGGGATGTCCAAAATAGAGAGGGGTCGGCCAAGGGGGTGGGGGTTATATTTATAAGGGGAAAAGGAGAGTCCTACTCCAATTAGAGCTCAAATAAGAGTCCTATTCAATTTTGGATCTCAACAAAATTATCTTTTCAGTTAGGTGCGGCAGCCTTGGGTATTTTATCCTCCTAAATATGGGGAAATTCCCCTTTTGTGGAATTGGGAAATTTGAAAATTGTGGGGGGAAATTTGGGGAAATTGGAAATAGTTCATTTCATCTATCTTTTTCCCATTCCTCACCATTTCTATGTCACTTGCTCTATTTCTACATTCCCATCTCCATTTCTATGTCTCATTCTCCATTTCTACATTCCCCTCTCCATTTCTATTTCTCATTCTCCATTTCTACATTCCCCTCTCCATTTCTATGTCCCGTTCTCCATTCCTACATTGCCCTTCTCCATTTCTATGCCCCATTCTTCATTTCTATATGCCCTTCTCCATTTCTGTGATTTTTCCTCCATTTCTATGATTCTTTCTCCATTTCTACTTCTTTTATAATGTTTCTCTATATGAAAAATGTGTGCAATGCATGGAAATAAATTTAAGGGTGTTACAAGGAATGACCTCCTTATATAGAAGTGAAGTATTGAGAGAGAATGAATACCATCAAGCCAAATTATTACGTTTATCAATTCAGCCATTATGATTCAGCCATTAACGCGTTTGTTACTAGTTATTATTTATTCCGTTATGACTCAACCATTAACACGTCCGTTACTAGATATTATTTGGTCCATTATGACAGCTATTAACACATCCGTTACTAGTCATAATTTAGCTGAATTAATCACCGAAAAACGTCAAAACATTGGGGTCGCACCAGCGCAACGCTGTGCGATATGGCTTGACACAACATTTTACCCTCTCACACCTTCACAACAGATAGATAACGTACCAATGTATAAATAAAATATCCTTCTGATATTTCACATATGCCTTGGAATTAATTTGACTGAATTATTTAAATAAATGGGTGCTAGACCCAAATATCTAACATATAGCTGACATGGAAACTGTCGTATGATTAGGCATCGGGAACGAATTTATTATTCTTCTTTTGCCCCCGGTACTATGTCACTAATGTACTAGCAGCAAAATTTATTCATATTTTAGTTCCAGTCTTGAATATCCCTCACATGTTTAGACATGTCATATGGAAGTGAAATGTGTTCAATTCTAAACATATGTGTCTTAGTGCTGGTGAATTTCATTTGCAGAACCATGCATGCTTATGCCAAAAACTTTCATTTGTTACGGATGAAGTACATTTAATATTCGACGTGAGAGATTTCCTGGCAAAGAAGGTGCAGGGAAGGAAAAAAACGTGGGCTGATCCTCTCATGCGCCATCACCGAGCTTAGTCGAATCACCACCGGCATACTCGGTTCTGTGCTTTCTTACGTGGCAGGTAATGGAATTGAATATTGTAGCATTAATACTTGTAGGACTTGCGGAGAGCTCGCTGAGATACAGCCTCACCGCCGATCTGGCCAGCAGAAGGGTGGGGTACAGCATAGCTCGTTCAGTCTCCCCGAGTAAAAGCCCAAGTTTCTCATGAAGACACTGCAGCTGACGAGCACTACTTGTAAGGTTGTTTGGTTTTCCTGACGCTTCTGAATCCTAATTATGCTGGGCAACAGATTATGGAGCTACCATGGGCAATTAATCATTATCTATGAGTGCTACTATTCTCCAGATTGTCATCGTTTTATGTCGTAGTTTTTATTCATTTACATGTTTCCCGAGTTTGAAGAGAAGTGTAAGACCTGCTGGCTGCGCGGGCACATCCAAAGGAGAGACGACGACATTCAAGTACTCCTAGTTTTAAATTGTTGAGGGAGAAAATACATGTTTCAGGAGAATGGTCGGGTCAAATCTGCATGTGGTTTGGGTACATCAAGAGTAGAATTGAGATGTACAAAATATAGTAGTTAATAAATGCAAATGAATGAAGGCAACGTACAGCTCGTGAAGAGCATCAACAACTTGGCAGCAGGGTGTGCCCGTGTGGGGTTAGCCTAGTCAGCTACTCCCGTCGGAGTAAAAGGTTGTTGAGTACTCCAGGATGCTGCTTGTCATTGATTGTTTCTCCTGGACCTCTCCGTCTTTGTTGGTTGTGGCCTAATCCAGAAAACAAAATTGAACGTTGATTCATATGTGAGGCAAAATAGCCAATTTGGTCTTTCACCTTTTGCTAAATGCTCAAAATTATCTCATAACTTTCAAAGAGGCCAATTTGGTCCTTAAACTTTGGTTATAGGTCTAATTTCATCTCTGGTCTGAATAAACTGCCCATGAGGCGCGTCTAATCAGTCGCTAGTTATCCACGTTGTCATGCTTAGCATAGGAGCAATAAAATGCATGTCCCAGCACTGCCACCAGACTTGCACCGAGGCAACGAACTTTAAGCAATGTCTTTTGTATCGCTAGAGTTTACAAGAGCACGAGCAATAGTCTATTGCAACTAAAGAATGTCGAGCGTAAGAGGCCCACAACACTAGCATCCTGGCTCTTCGCGACACTTTGTCACATTTGGTCCTCTACTATCAATAGTGACATTGTATTTCCCAGCTCCGCATCAACCTCGGTGCCATATATAGCTCCATGTCTGTTGGCATAGAGACATGCTAGATGAGCTTAGGTTCTTATGTGTATGACAAACAACTGAGTTGGTGTACAACATGGACAGCCAGCTGAGATGAGGGGTGGAATTGAACGATTAATAAAGCTTTAGGGACTAGATTCAAACCCTCATTTCCAAAAATCATAAATTAGTAAATGAATAATAGGACAAAATCATTTTTTATTGAAATAAAAATATCAAAATGTGCATCATCATGCATATATGTCTTATGATAACATTTATTTCAACTAAATTAAAATTAACATTAATCAGAAAAGAAATAGAATCAAAAAAAGAAAAGAAAAAAATGAATAGCTGTCTAGGCCAAAACCTCGGCCTTTGACCCACTCCCACTCTTCCCTGCTGGCCTGCTCTCCCCTCTCCTCTCTTCTCAGCCTCATCCCACTCGGCCCAGCTGTGTGTGCCTGCTGTGTTAGCAATTCAGAGCTCTCTCCTCTCTGGACTTCTCTGAATAAGAGGAACAAAAGAGGAATACTTAGCTGCTTAATTGCACAGCTAATGACTTACTGTCAGTCTTTATTTATAGTGTGAGTCAGGCTGTTGAAACAGCCGGATCATGACTCAGTACTCCTAGATTACAGGATCATCTAACTGTCCTGCGGACCAGGACTCACACCACCAGACTCCCCTAGAATATAGGATCACCTACTGACCTGCTCTAACAGCTAACTGTTAACTGATTAAGGACTCAGCCTGCTGCTACACGCAGACACTTATTCAGAACAGAAAATAGCTATGACTGAAACAGTCAAGACTTACTAACAAATCACCCCCTAAGACTTGTGTTTCAATCTTGTCTGCTGCTTCATCACCCCAATCCTTGCTCGCATTTCACAGAACCTCACTCTTCCAAGTGCCTTGGTCCCAATGTCTGCCAACTGATCCTTGGAGTCTATAAATTTCACTTGGATACTTTCATCCTCCACGCATTGCCTCACATAGTGATAGCGCACCCGAATATGCTTTCTGCACTCGTGGAAGACAGGGTTCTTCATGAGTGCGAGGGCGGATTTGTTATCTATCATCAAACACACTGGCTTGGTTTCTTCTTGCTTCAAATCTGCCAGTAGCCAAGCTAACGAAACTCCTTGAGTTGATGCTGATGTTGCTGCAATGTACTCAGCTTCGCATGAGGACATGGCTACCACCCTCTGCTAAAGTGAATGCCAGCTGATCAAATTTGATCCAAGAAAGAACAATACGCCAGAGGTGCTATGGCTATTGTCAATGTCACCGGCATAGTCGCTGTCACTATAGCCGGTTAACTTCGCTCCGCCCACACCTCGCTGATAGTAACAACCATGGTTGATTGTCCCAGCAACATAGCTCATCACTCGTTTCAGTGCAGCCATATGTTCACTAGTTGTCCGCTGCATGAAATAACTCAAATAGCCAACAGCAAAGATCAGATCAGGCCTTGTGTGAACCAGGTAGCGGAGGCTTCCTATCAAACTTCGATACAGCTTTGCATCTTCCTCCTTGGCTTCACTGTCACAACTCAGTTTGAGCCGTTGCTCCATTGGTGTTTGTGCTGAATTACAGCCCACCATTTCTCCAGCTTCCAGTATCTTGATGGCATAGTGTGCCTGACACAGACTGATCCCAGCGGAGCTCTACTGCACTTGTAGTCCAAGGTAGAAGGAGAGCGGTCCAAGATCTGACATTCTGAACTGCTTCTTCATCTCTTCTTTGAACCTTGAAATCTCTCCTGCAGCTGTTCCAGTGATGAGCAAGTCATCAACGTACACTCCAACTATGAGGCGCCCTTTGTTTCTTCCTCTGCAGAAGATGGCTGGTTCATGTTCGCTCTGGCTAAAACCAAGCTCGCGAAGCGTGCTGTCCAGCTTCGCATACCATGCCCGTGGAGCTTGACGGAGCCCATAGAGTGCCCTACGCAGACGTAGGACCTTGTTCTCTTCTCCAGTGACGATAAAACCCTGAGGCTGATGAACATACACTTCTTCTGAAAGTTCCTCATTTAGGAACGCAGTCTTCACGTCCATATGATGGACTTCCCAGCCCTCGTCAGCGGCTAGCGCCAGGACAAGGCGTACTGACTCCATTCGTGCTATGGGAGCGAAGACTTCTTCAAAGTCAACGCCTGCCTGCTGCGCATACCCCTTAGCAACGAGACGAGCTTTGTGTTTGACCACAGCCCCAGATTCATCCTTCTTCAGTTTGTAAATCCACTTGAGTCCGAATGGCTCGGTTCCCATGTGGCAGCTCAGTTAGTTCCCAAGTCTGATTCTCCTTAATGCAGTCAATCTCTTCCTTCATTGCTGTACGCCAAACTGACTCTTGTTCAGCCTCTGCAAACGTTGCTGGTTCAGCACCTTCAGCAGCCAACTGAAGCTCTTCCTGAATGCGTCATGGCCTCCCTCTTCGTGGCACATTTCGACGAGCCTTCCCTAGAACTGGCTCATTTATGTTAATGATGTTATCCATTCGCCTGTAACGGATCGGAGTTTCATCATGGTAGGCATCCAAACTATCCTCATCATTCTCCAGTGGTGTCATAATCTCAGGGGGCATTTGTGCCATCTGTGGAGGTGTTACAGGCTCTGGCTGAAGTGCCTCCTGATCTGCTGGTGGTGTTACCGCACCCTCTGGATGTGGTAACTCAGCCATGTCTTCTGGATGTCTTCTCTCAACACCATGGTCAGGTGGTGGGAAGGCTGAGTAGAATTCAACTGAGAAATCCTGATCTGCTCCATTACCTGCACCAGAAGACCAATTCCAGCCCCGATTCTCATCAAAGATGACATCTCTGGAGATGCTGACTTGCCCAGTCCTTGGATCGAGCATTTTGTATGCCTTGGACCCTTCTGCATACCCAATGAAGACCATTGGAGAGCTTCGATCTTCCAACTTTTTTAGCATCGGCCTTTTGTCCTTGACAAAATCGAGACACCCAAAAATCTTCAGGAAGCCAACTGCTGGTTTTCTACCATGATAGGCTTCAAATGGTGTCATTCCGTCCAATGACTTGGTTGGGGCACGGTTCAGGAGAAAAACAGCAGTGGTAACTGCCTCTCCCCAGTAGCATGCTGGTACTCCTCTTTCCTTCAGCAATGCACGAGCCCCAGCAAGTATGGTCTAGTTTCGGCGTTCTACCACGCCGTTCTGTTGAGGAGTATAAGACGCAGAGAACTGCCTTTAGACACCCTCTCCGGTGCAACAGTCAGCAAACTCTTTAGCAGTGAACTCGCCCCCATTATCAGTCCGTAGGACTCTCAGTGATCGCCCAACTTCTAACTCAGCTGCGGCTTTCACTTCTTTGATGGCTGCTGCTGCATAACTCTTAACAGAGATTAGGCGGATCCACATATAGCGTGTGGCATCATCGACGAGCAAGAGAAAATAGCGACGACCACCCGGCGTTCTTGGCGTGATTGGTCCACACAGATCACCATGGACCAGATCAAGAGGGGCTGCTGCTCTGTAGTTGGATTGTGCTGGAAACGGTGCCCGACGCTGCTTAGTGATAATGCAGACGTCGCAGACACGATTCCTTCCAATTTCAGGCAGCCCTCTCACTATTCCTTGCCGGTTTAGTTGGCACAACACATCATAGCCTATGTGGCCATAGCGTGCATGCCAGCGTTCTCCCTCTCCTTCCAGTCGAGTACTCAGACATAATTGGCTTGCAATATCTGCCTGCAGTACATACAGTCGGTTCGCCCCACGATCAATCTTGGCGAGAAGGCGGCGGCGTTGATCCCAGATGCGGAGTACACCCTTTTCAATCAGCACCTTACACCCCTTCTGGCCTAGTTGACCGAGAGAGATGATGCTATTCTTGAGGCGGGAAATGAGGAGCACATCACCAAGCTTGATCTTCTCTCCTGTTTTACTGGTGAAAGTGACAACACCACGCCCACGAATCTGCACAAGAGAGCCGTCGCCAAAACGCACGGTTCCTTGCACACCGTGATCCAGCTCTGAGAAGACCTCCTCTTTCCCTGTCATATGGCTGGTGGCACCAGTGTCCAAGTACCAACCTTCCAGGTGATCTCCTTCACTGTCAGCACCAAGGAAAACATGAGCATCTGGTTCATGCAGATGAATACCTTCTTAAAGCGGGGAAACCGGATCACTGGCGAGTTCGCAGACGCTTGCCATCAGCAGGGATTCTTCCTCTTCCTTGCAGGTAAGGTTTGCCTGATCCTTCCTCGGCGCACGGCAACCTCTTGCCCAATGTCCCTTCTTACCACAGTTGTGGCAGATGTCCCCTGGGTTCTTCTTCTTGTTCGGTGCACGCGATCGACTCTTCGATCTGTTTTTCCCGAATGGAGCCTTGGAAGGCCCCTGATGACCCTTCTTCTCCTTCATGCGTGCTTGCCACTGCTCTTCTGTGAGCAGCAGTTTGCCTCCTGCAGCCAAGCCTTCATCATCCTCACCGCGTCCTTCAACTGCTCTAAGGCAGCCAGTGATCTCATCAATTGTCATCGTCGATATGTCGAGCAATGATTCAATTGAGACAGCGACAGGTGCAAATTTCTTCGGCACCACACAGAGATACTTGGCGGCGACCTTCCGCGGCTCCTCAGGGTCCCCAAGAAACTCCAATTCCTGGACCATTTTGGTGAGGCGCAGAGCGAAGTCATCGAGTGACTCCCCATCATGGAAGGAGATGTTCTCGTACTGTCTTCTGATGCGCTGGGCCGCTGAAATTCGCACCCGATCGGAGCCTAACCTTGACAACTCCAGCAGCTCCCAGGCAGCCTTGGCGGAAGGCTTTGATGCAAGCGTGGATGCCATCTCCAGTGGCACCCCCCGAAGCAGGGCCTCCATGGCCATCTGGTCCTCCACCTCGTCGGCAGTCCCTTCCTGGATGGTAGTTCAGAGTCCCCTGGCGCGCAGCATGACGCGCATCATGGCCGACCAATCCGAGTAGTTTGTCTTCGTGAGCAGTGGGAACTGCCCACTGACCTCCCTCATCATTCTCGCCGGAGCAGGGCTCAGGGGGCGACCAGCGTGCCCACGGCGACGAACAGGGGAAGGTGATAGTGGTCGCCTTCGAATGGGAGACTGGGATCCTTGTGGGTGTTGCGACATGGCCCCAGGCACTGAACCTGGCTCTGAATCCAATTGTTAGCAATTCAAATCTCTCTCCTCTCTGGACTTCTCTGAATAAGAGGAACAAAGGAGGAATACTTAGCTGCTTAATTGCGCAGCCTAATGGCTTACTGCCAGTCTTTATTTATAGTGTGAGTCAGGCTGTTGAAACAGCCGGATCATCACTCAGTACTCCTAGATTACAGGATCATCTAACTGTCCTGCGGACCAGGACTCACACCACCAGACTCCCCTAGAATATAGGATCACCTACTGACCTGCTCTAACAGCTAACTGTTAACTGATTAAGGACTCAGTCTGCTGCTACACGCAGACACTTATTCAGAACAGAAAATAGCTATGACTGAAACAGTCAAGACTTACTAACAAAGTGCAGATGATCATGTGTTGCACCATCGCCCGACTCGGACGCAAAAAATCCCGGTATTCCACGCCTTCGACTCGACATGCATACTGCAGAGTCTCGCACGTTGTGCCCTATAAATAGCATCGACCCTCCCCCAAGTATTGGCAGCTGCAGAACCCCTGGGCAATGCGCAATTTCTAGACCGTCACACTGCCAATGTTGTCGTCCTCGCCGAGCTCATGTGAAGCGACAACCCGCCACCTCACCCCCGCCCCCCACTTCCCCATCATTTGGCGACAAGCCGATGAGTTCCCCGAAAACACAATACAACTATTGGGCGACCAGCCTGCCCCCCTGCTTGCTGATGCACGCCATCGCCTGCCCCTCCTGTTGCACGTGCAAGCCCCTAGGTCACAGCCTCTCCTTCTCCTATGTGTTTCACAACAAAATTCATACAGAATAGTGCACCATAGCTTTATATTGAAGAACTCCCGCGAGTTCGACGTTGATGGTGATAGTACCACCTTCTACCACCCTGGCCGATGTGTCATATGGCCGGATTCAATCTCGACCATTAGATCTAACCCTATGGTGAAAATTAGAATAAGCATACCCCTCTGGTTATTTTAAATCCAATCCGTTCTTGGATCCTGAAGATCTAAGTGCCTCGACTCATCATAGACCTGTAGACCTGTCAAAACCTGGTCCCCCAAACCATAGACCTATTCTAGAAGATTTAGGAATTATTTTAATTACAAAATTCACTGGACAACGGCAAACTTGCATAGAGACCCTTAGGATTTTTATAAATAATGTGTTAAGCTCCGTATTGTGAGGACAGGGTGCCAAGCCCTGTAACACCGGATAGTACAATGAAACCATTACAAAAATATTTGCAAAAGTACTCTAGAATTGATATTGCACAACTGTATTTTTAATGGTACCCTGGAACTGAGAACTATTAACAACTCTTTTATCACTTCCATTCCAAAAGTTAGCAACCCTTCAATGATTTCAGTCCGATATCTTTACTGAATGAACTATTCAAAATATTAAACAAATCGATGGCAAACAGGCTACAAAATTTAATAGTTTCAACAGTTCATCAAAATCAATATGGATCCATCAAGGGCAGGACCATTCAAAACTATCTTGCATGGCTTTTTGAATATATTTGTCAATGCAAACAGTCCAAAAGGGAGGCAGTTATACTAAAGCTTGATTTTGCTAAGGCTTCTGACACCATAGAGCATTGCACGATAATTCTCGTAGCATAAGGATTGATAGGGTGCACAGGATCCTTTGTTCATGATTATATTTGATTTCACTAAATAGTGTGCCAGGGAACATTGTCTCCAAGAGAGGTGTAAGGCAAGGAGATCCGCTTTCTTCACTGTTTTTTGTTCCGGCAGCAGTGCATTTGCAATATTTAATAAATAAGTCAGCTGACCTAAATATCATCTCAAAGCCTATATCAGACGCTTCTACCAATGATTCACTAATTGTTCAATATGCAGACAATATTATATAACTGCTGAAAATCTTGATCGTATGACATTAAAGAGAAATGAACTCTCTAACACTCAGGATCAACATGCGCAGCTATTAAGAGAGGAAGAGATTAGATACTGTTCGAGGGTCAAAGTGACAAACACTTTGCTTGGAGATAGTAATACTAAGCACTGTCAACTGATAGAAAATGGGTGGCGTAGAAAAAAGACGATTTTCCATGTGGACCATGAATACGGTATAATCGAGGGGCAAGATAATCTGAAATAAAATATATTACCAATTATTACAAGGGAGTTTTTGGAGCACCGGAAGATATTGTACAAGTAACTCAGGAAGAGTGATTTTTTACTGCACCGTTTACTGAAGAAGAAATAAAAAAAGCGGTCTTTGAAAAGGAGCATAACAATATTTCTAGGATATAATCAAAGGATATTTGGTTAAAATGTTCTAGGAGTTATATATTGGTAATCTTCAGATACTTGGTTTGAACTTCAGAGTCATCACTTCAATTCCGAAAACACAAGAAAGCAATAGGATTCAACAAATATAGACCAATTTATATGCTAAATGTCAGTTTTAAATTTTTTAATACGGTGGCTACTAAAAGTTGCCTATAGTGGGTGAATAGGCTAATAAAACATGAAACACACTTAATTAAATGAAACAAGGTGAATCTGGATTTATCCGGCCGAGGTCCAGACTTGTGTGAGATATTTGGACAAGTCTTTATAAATTCGGATAAGTCTGGGTCAGCACAACGGAAATTAAATAAATGATCCTCTGCACAAGTTTCTAGAGTAATTAAACTTAGGAAAATAAAGTCTACAATACAAGCAACTACTAGCACAAAGATATTGACGCAGGGTTCCTCGAATAAATGATCCTACACAATTTTTTAGAGTAATTGAACTTAGGAAATAAAGTCTGCAATACAAGCAACTACAAGCACAAAGATATTGATGCAGGGTTGCTTGAATAAAGAGATTACAACAAGGTAATTTCACAAATAAGTCCAAACCCTAATGAAACCTTAGAATATGAAGAACATGAAATTAAGACACAAATGGCATATTATATTTTTCACCGAAGTTCAGTTCCACGAAGGACTAGGTTTCCTTCAACTCTAACCCTTAGTAAGTAATCACAAAGATCAAAGTCGGTTCTCACAATCAAATATTTGGGTGATACAAACTTCTCAGATCTCACCACACGAATTGGAAGCTTCCAGATGAAACCTAGGCGTCTAGAGGATGAATCCCCAAGAGTAACAGACACGAATGCAAGACGACAATGAAATAAACAAATCAAAACCCAATCCAAATACACCCTAAACTCAAATCCTCTTTCAATCTCAACTACCCTCACAAAGGTTGAAATCTTGGTGCTATAGAGTAAAAAGGGAGTCTAGAAGAGCTTTGGGGTTGCAACTATAGAGCTAGGGTTCCTTGCGAATAGGGTTGGACCCGGAGAGAAGCCTCTTATACGGCTTTGTTTGATATGACCATTGCAACAATTAATGTCCAGATATTTCTGAAGTCAACACCGGACAAGTCTGGCCTTGGAGTCACTGACAAGTGACGTCTTCACTAAACTTTTATTTGAAATAAAAATATTCTAAGTTCGGACATGTCCGGACCAAGTCCAGGCCTACACAAAGAGCACTCTTCCACATCCTCATCTGGACATTCCAGATATTCAGACATGCCCAGACCTATACAGAGAGCTCTTTCATACACCATTTTCTATATAAGTCCAGGGATTCGGACATGTCTGTCTGGATAATTCCGGAGCCTCGGTAATGCCGAACCAAGTTCTAAGAAGTTCAGATCTATATAGAGAGCACTTAGTCATGTGTATGTCAGGACATTTTATGCAAAAACCACTAAGAACTTTGCTATACTCACATAAACATTTATGGATTTAGCTTTGACCACTTTCTCATTTCCATCTATGTCATACCCCTCTTGATAGTACAATGTTGCTATACAAAAAAAATCCTAGCACTAAGTATAGTTCCATGCTGCTTTTTCCTTTTTTCCTTTGAGGGATCTATAACCATTTCAATATTTCGTAATCTGCAATTATTCTCATCCAAAACTAAAAGTTCCTTAATTGGTTGTCATTAATCAATCAAAACCAACACGGGAAGCTGAGATGCACTTTCAGCTACAAAAAGAATTCACATAGTTGTGGACCATATTATAAGCCTAGCAATGTCTTCCTTTATGCAAGGAAAAAATATCCTTGAATGATTCATCATTTTACATGAGACTATTCATGAGCTCCATCGCAAAAAGAAGAAAGAGGTCATTCTTAAGATTGACTTTGAACACGCTTATAGTAAGGTTAAATGACCATTCTTATTCCAAGTGATGAAAATGAAAGGATTTGTGGAGAAAATGATTTCTTGGATCAAATCCTTTGTTATATGTGAAGGTGTTGCCGTTAATGTTAATGATGACGTCGGGCAGTTTTTCTAGACTAAAAAGCCTTCGACAAGGAGATCCGATTAGTTCAATTTTATTTTATTTTATAGCGGATATGCTTCCAATTCTACTAAAACGGGTGCAAGAAGATGACCAGATTACTGGGGTGGTACCTCATCTAGTTGAATATGGTCTATCAATAATACAATACATGGATGATAGATGCATTTTTATGGACCATGACCTGGACAAAGCTTAGAATATGAAATTATTCAGACATGGTGAACCCACATTGTTGTGGACGAGTATATGGTGCTCTTTGGATGTAAATCATAGGACCTCTCAATACGTATGGAGTCATGATTCATTACGGAAATCAAGAAATGCTGTTTTGAAACATGTGGAATAATGTTCCGGAGAAAGACTTAGAAGTTGGAAATGAAAGCAACTATCCTCGGGGAGCAGGCTGGCACTGATTAATTCCATGCTTTGTGGCCTTTCTATGTACATCATGTCTTTGTTCCTAATTCCTATAGGTGTATTAAAAAACTAGATTATTTCCAATCACAGTTCTTCCGGCAACACCAGAATAAGCAAAAGTATCACCTTGCAAAATGGAATATGCTATGTCAACCAAAGGAACAATGTGGTTTAGCGTGACGACCCACCTTTACTAGGGCCCACTTGTGCTTCCCGTACCAATGTCTGAATCAGAAGTTTGTACGCACAACAGAATATATCGAGTTCCATACATTAAATTATTCTCAACAGGACCATTATGGCCTTACAAGCATGTCTTAGATTACAATTCGTGGGCCTCGCAGGGCCACCGAAAACCGAAAGATAAAATTGAACAACCGGGGAATGTGTGACACCTAGCCCCTCAGACAGCCTTGGGCGCAGGACTAGACCTACTCGTCCTCATTACATGCTTCACCTTCTTCGTCCCTTTCTTCTTCAGCCTCTGAGGGTTGTGAAGTAAGCAATAGTGAGTACGGAAGGTTCTCAGAAAGCCCTAACACTACTCAAGGGAAAGTGTTTCATGCAAGGGGTTGTAGCAAGGCGTGGCCATACGACTTAGAATTGCCAAAAAGCATTCATGCAGGATCTCTTTTGAAAGAGGTTTGCAAAGCAAAGGGGGGTAACTGAGTCATGGTTTTAGTTGATGGGACCTAGGGGAGTTTAACTCCATTCCACCGGTTCCCTAGGTTTTATTCGAGTGTTCGAGCCCTATGGCCCTACTAGCTATGGCACACTGACATATATCCAAAACACGGCAAGTACTGCCACCTAATCTACATCAAGGAAACATACTAAGACTAATCAACAGGAGCTCAGAACATAGTGTGTCAAGACCGTGAAAACGATTATCCGGATGTTAATACTCTGCAGAGGTTGTATACTTTACCCATAGGTCAAGTACTCCTAGCAAGGGAGTAACGTAACGTTCACCTCGTCTTCCACAATTAACCCCACAATAACACCTCGAGACTCACCCAGGGGCCATTTGGGTAATTACTCTCCTAGCCGGATCACGGGTATTGACTCCCAAGTGTCTTTTCTGGTCTCCCGTGCCCTACTGGCTGCCAGGTGGCTCATGTGGAAGTCACCGAGAAGTTAGAGGGAGTCCTGCCCATACAGGTTTTATGGTCGTACGAAATCACTGTGATGAGGTCACATGAATCGGTCCTTATATTGGTGAGGCGGCTCCTTCAAGTCCACGGCAGGTGGACTACATCAAAGCACACGAGTACTCAATCACCATACTCCGCCTCAGCCGTTCCTTTCCCCACTTTACCTAACACCGGTTGTTTGGCATAATTCCCTCACCCACCTCCTAACTTACACCACCAAGACACCTTTTGACACTTTTCACAAATTCGATGAATATTTGCAGTAATTCGCGATGCAAACATCGCAGGGGTCCCCAAACATTTTACTTTCAAGGGAGCAAACGTATCATCACATTATAGTGTGATGACGGGACCTTAAGGTTTCAACGAGGTAAGTCATCAAAGTTAAGGAGGGGTCCATGGTACTTCACATGTCACTCATGTGATTGTCACCATGCAAATATTCTGGCCTCGATTGACGAGAGATGGCATGCTATTTGCTAGTGTAAGGCTAGCTATTGACATCGAGCTACGTTATTTGAGGAGCACGTAGCCATCATCAATATCAAATCATTATCACGAAGTTACAAAACTATCACGCCGGCCAAACCACTTACATAGTGACACTACCACTAATCAAGTGGGTCTTAGCTACAACAATATTAAAAATAGCCACGGAAAACATACATGGTAAAAACAAGCTATTAGGAGTATTTTCAGAATCATAGGAACAATCATAATCAAGGAGTTAGAGCTTGCCTTCAAAGGCTTCTAGAAATTCCTCATAGTCTAGGTCTTTGAGTTCCTCGTCGGCTTCCTCGTTTTCTATAGTACGTAATTCAGATGAATCAGCGTTGAAATCCAAAAGAACTCCAAAAATCCAAACAAAACCTTAGTAGTGTGGTTGTAGGGAGTCTTATAGAAGTTTTGGTATAAGTTATATTTTATTTGCGGCTTGAGTGGGGGATTTCGTCGCTTGGGTAGTTTAAACACAAGTTTACCCTAGATCCCCAAGCAAACTAGATAGGTTAATACCATTATTAGAATTTAGGGATTTTCTACTGTTTATTTGGGCCATGTCTGTTTGCTACTCTACTCAAATAGTATATTCCTATTTTTTTGAAATTTTCCTGAATTTTTTTTACACTTGGAAATGTATTTTACAAGTTTTTGTGTACACTAGGGGTTTCTCAAGCAATTCCTTTCGTGTACAGCGGCTGACTGGTGGGTCCGAAGGCCCAGCACAGTACTTGTGTCACTGGTGCACATGGACCAAGTCCACAGAACTGATTTCCCCTGGTCTTTGTGGGCTGGGGCGATGTGGCAGCTGACCAGGCTGCCACATGGGCCAGATTGCCGAGGCGGCTGCCACCTCAGCCGCCGAGCTGTCCAGAGTCTACCCCTGGTGAGGTGGCACTGACCTAGCTGCCATGAGTGCGTTTCTATCGACGTGTCATGCCATGTGGCACCAAGTGTGCGCCAGGCTTACTAGGGGGACAGCGCACGACGGCGAGCCGGGTAGCTCGCCGGCGGCTAGCCGGTCCTACTATTTTTTTTTCCACATCCTATCGGATTACTTGTTGGTGTTCGTTGTGTTGTGGAGAACCTAGTGGCGGGGGTTTCCGACCGCGGAGGTCGCCAAAGCAGCGGCGCCGACTTGCCGGTGTTGTACGCGCGGTGGTAGTTTGCGGAATCCCGCGCACGTGCATGGTTTCTTCGGTCTAAGACGTTGGGCACGCGTGCGTGGGGTTGTGGGTGCACCTAGTGAGCTCGACAAGGCCTAAGGGGATCCCCCGACAGCCGGCGACGGGCCCCAGCGGTGAGGCGCAGCGGCGCTAGGTGAACCTGAGGGGGCGGCCGTTTTCCACTCGTCTTTCGGCGCTAGACGTGTTCACTATGCTACGGGGAGTGTTCCAGGGGGTTCGGCCGGGCCGGGAAGTGCTACATCATGGCCGGTGACGGGGAGGGGCGGTGGTGCACTTGGGCCTTCGATGCCAGCTTACTACGGCGATTGAATGTGCGAACCAACTTGTGGGGCAGCTAGAGGGGTTGATAGAGATGTTGCATGCTCAAGGAATTGAGGTCTCGCAGCTTACCGGAGCAAGGCGGCGACGACAGCCAGACTTGGGGAAGAAAATGAGAAGCTCAGAATTGCTGGCTAGAACCACGGGCCATACTCAAATGGTTCTGTGGGAGCTCATGGAAGGTGGTGCGCACGTTTTGGGGTCAATGGGGGCCATTTTATAGCCGGCCGAGGCGGTGGCGGGGCAACGGGGATATTTTATTGCACGCCATCAATGGGGCGGCCGGGTTTCGGGGAGGAGGCGTGGCGCTGACGGGTTTATTGCAGCAGGCAGAGGCAGTGAGCAGCGATGGGACGGGTGACCTCCCATCACCAGGATTCCTGGCGGAGCGGCGCGGCGCTCTCCGGATTAGGGCGTGCGGGAGGCAGGGGAAGGGGGGGAGAAGGAAGAAGCACAGTTGAGGGCCGAATTTCGGGCGCGTGTGGGGAAAAATAGGGGAGGGCCGGTCGGGCCGTGGGTTGGGTCGACTGAGGAATGTGGTCCAGCCCTCTTTTTTGTTTTCTTTTTCTCTTTCTTGTTGTTTTGATTTCGAATTTTAGTTTGAAGCAAACTTTTCATTCCTTTGAATTTGTGACTATTGCAGATCTACCCCACAGAAATAGAATCTCGTCCCCGATATTCCGTTGCTTCCACAAATAGGTGGGGCAACTCTTTCCTAAGATCTTCCTCTCGTTCCCATGTGGCTTCTGCCTCGGTATTGTTGTTCCATTGAACTCGGCAGTACCGTACTACACTTCTCCGTGTCTGACGGGTTACAACATCTAGTATCCTTATCGGTAGCTGTTGGTATCTCATGTAGGGTTGTAGGTCCATTGTGTCACACGATACTCGCTCTTCTGGTAATCTTAAGCAATTCTTGAGTTGTGGATGTTGGACATCGTCTCTGGCAACATCAAACGGTAGGCCACCGCTACTACTCTCCCGAGTATTTCAAATGGTACAGTGTATCATGGGGCCAACTTTCCCCGTATTTGGAACCTCCTCGTGCCTCGGATGGGTGACACCCTAAGGTACACAAAGTCACTCTTGTCAAAGGTGAGCTCCTTTCGATGGGTGTCTGCATAGCTCTTTTGTCTGCTCTGAGCTACCTTGAGATTTTCCCTGATTGTGGCCACCCGTTCCTCTGCGTCCTTAATGATGACAGGGCCAAAGTACGAACGTTCTCCAACCTCTGACCACATCAGCGGTGTTCGGCACTTTATACCGTACAATGCCTCAAATGGAGACATATGAAGGCTGGTCTGGTAGCCGTTGTTGTAGGAGAATTCTGCAAATAACAGACTCTTTTCCCAATCCTTTCCGTATGTCAGTGCGCATGCACGCAACATGTCCTCCAATATTTGGTTTACCCATTCAGTCTGACCGTCCGTATGTGGATGGTAGACTGAGTTGTAATTCAATTTGGTTCCTAGAAGCGTGTGCAAACTCTTCCAAAAGTGCGCGGTGAACTGAGAGCCACGATCTAACACGATCCGGCGCGGCACTTTGTGCAGTCGAAGTATGTGGTCTATGTATAGTTGTACCAGATGATCTCCATGTAAGGTTGTCATGACCGTTATGAAATGGGCTACCTTTGTCAGAAGGTTCACTATGACCCATACGGAGTTGTTTCCCTTTTTTGTTCGTGGTAGCCCCGTTATGATATCCATAGCAATTTCATCCCTATTCCACCCCGGTATAGTCTGTGGCTGTAGTAACCCTGATGACGTCTGATGTTCGGCCTTTATTCAGCGGCAAACGTCTCAATGGGCGACGAACTCCACAATTTCCTTTTTCATGGCCACCCATCAGTACTTTTGTTTTAGGTCCTGGTACATCTTGGTGGTCCCCGGATGGATGGAATATGCTGAGTTGTGTGCTTCATCCATTAGGAGTCGTCTTAGTCCATCTTCTTTCGGCACACATATCTGGTTCTCATACCACAAGGTTTCTTGTTCGTCTACTCGAAACCCAGGGGCTTTTCCTACCCCTGTCTGAGCCTTCAGTGTGCGTGTGACACCCGGTTCCAAAAAATGAACCAAGTGAATGCATATGTGTGCCCAGTATGTTCATCACACATACACATGTATTCCACAAACTGAATTCAGAATATAACCACATACGAATAATGTTTAAGTACTTTATTACATCGACTCAATGTCTCACTCATGAATATCTAACTTATTCTTGCAGCGGAACACTCTAACGATAGCAGAAATAATTAAAGACAGCAGGCTCCAACTTCAAATCCACAGGTATGTTGACGGTAGTGCGCACGCCTAGTACTCCACATGTTCCTCGAAGTACTCTTCTCCTGTTGCTGATGTATATGTGGGAATGCAAGGGTGAGTATATGTCGTACTCAACAAGTGCTGGAAAAGTATGACATGTATCTTACAACATGGTAGGCAATAAAAAGGCTCATTGCAGAAAGCAAATTTTATTTCATAAACATGGTAAAACAGTAACTATTTCTAGTTGAGTCAATCCCATCATAACCAAATTAATCATCAACATTCCTTCATCATAATTCACCATCTATCATGTCTCAACCAGCCAATAATATTTCTCAAGTTCATCTCATACTCATAAATATTCATAACCATCTCATATTCATATAACCGAAACCAAATTCATTGTCATGACTCAAAACAGTCCCGAAACCAATCCCAATGACCATACCCAAATATCCATACCCATTTTTGCCTCTAAACATGGAAGTTGGCCAGGTGCTTGTGACCGAAAGCACGACTATCATGATAGTTTTACACTCTGCAGAGGTGGCACCACTTTATCCACAAGTTTGTGATTTCGTCACCCGTCGGCGACTAGAAAAAAACCTCCATTGTACCAGTACACAACCGTCGGTGTATGGCCAAGATATCACAAAATAGCCTTTACAAAGGCGCTACTAGGATGTACGGACCCACTGAGGTTTCACCGGCAGGCTCGAATCTCCATTCTCCGACCCACGGGCCCCCTCTTGTGCCATGCAGTTCCCAGGGCAGTCCCTCTCGACTCCCACTCCCGCGCCATCCAACGGTCCATTAACAAGCTAGCAACACACCTAATTAGTCAGCTAAGCTGCACCCATATTTGTCCTTGTGGTGGCACCGTTTCCCGGGCATGTGCTCGCATGATCGGTCCTTAGATCTACGGCAAGTAAATCACCATCTCATTCAGCAACATCCACGAACCAAGCTTGCCTTGATCTCCCCAATTCCACGCTCATTAACATCATCAAGTTCTCATCATCATTATTCATATGAGTGCAGTAGCTAACCATGTTTTAATTCAGCTTCCCAGATCCCGTAAATTAAGGGAAGCAAAAAGGAAAAATGACCATACCCGACTCATCAACTTTCCTGGCAAAAGGATGGTTAACAAAACTAGTAAACTCCTATAAAAGGGTGTCCCATCAAGTTGACTCAAGCATATGAGTTTTTGCAATCAACACAGTTTCGAAACATGGCATCAATATGGTCAAGGGGCACTTGCCTTGCTCCCGTGGTTCGTGTTGCTCTAGCGTCTCAAAGTCTTGGTGCTGTAGTTCCTCATAGAAGGCCTCTTGAGCTTGTCCTTCTACACACGACCACGCACATACAAAATTTACAGCAATCAATCATCATGCACAAACTTTCCTCAAGATACAATGGAGTAGATGAATGCAAATCCTATAGTGCAGTTTTATAAAACCAGTTTGTACGTGTTCTTGCATGTTTTAGTAGGCTTTCATGGGGTTTTATGGTGATCAAGGTTGCTGGGATCAAGTGTGGACGTGGTGATAATCTTGATACAAGATCTAGATCAATTCCACCATCAAAAATCAATCAAAACATGATCTGTCCACACGCAAAAGTTTCTGCTCGATGGGGGCGAAGGAAACGGATGCGTAGAAACAGCGGCGACGTCGTAAGATGGGTAATGAAGACCTACCTCACTTCCTCCTTGTGGCAGGGCCTTTCTCATAGCAACGGCAGCAGCGGGGAATTTTTCGATGGAAAATTATGGTAGGGCAGATCGTCAGGCTTCTTCTCCGGCGACGGTGAGGCGTGACGGGGCTCGTCGGCGGGTCTCGACGGCGGGCTCGACGACGGGGCTCGACGGCAGGACTCGACGACGGGGCTCAACAGAGGGGCTTGACGACGGGGCTCGACGCCGGGGCTCGTCGGCGAGGCTCACCGGCGACCAAACTCTGGCCGGGGGGTGACCAACTCGGCAAGTTGGGGGGCAGGGCAACTCGGCGAAAGAGAGGGGGGGACTGCGGCCAAGTTGTAGGGGGGGCTGGGGGTTGTATTTATAAGGGGGAGAAAAGAAGAGTCCTAGTCCAATTGGAACTCAACCAAAGAGTCCTAGTCCAATTGGAACTCAACCAAAGAGTCCTAGTCCAATTGGGACTCAACCAAAGAGTCCTAGGGGTTTTCCCCCCTCTAGGGCTGCGGCTACATTGGGAAAATATTCCCCCCAAATGTGGGGGGAAATTCCCCCTTGAGGAATTCGGGGAAAATTTGAGGAAATTTGTGAATGGCTCATTTCAGCTATCTTATTTCCATTTCTCTCCATTTCTATGTTCCTTTCTCTATTTCTATATTCCCTTCTACATTTCTATGGTTCTTTTTCTCCATTTCTATGGTTCTTTCTCCATTTCTATGGTTCTTTCTCCATTTCTAGGGTTCTTTCTCCATTTCTACTTCTTTTCAAATGCTTCTCTACATGAAAAATGTATGCAATGCATGGCAATGAATTTGAGGATGTTACAAACTTACCCCCCTTAAAATGAATCTCGCCCTCGAGATTCGATAGAGTGGAGAATAGATGGGGGAATTCTGCCTTGAGATCTTCCTCATGCTCCCATGTAGTTTTGGCTTCCGTGTGATGGCTCCATTGTACCTTGCACCAACGGATCACTTTGTTCCTCGTGAACCTTTCCTTCACGTCCAATATTTGTATGGGGTGTTCCACGTAGGTCAGATCCTCTTGAAGCTCGGGCTCATCCGTCGGTACTTGTTCTTCCGGCACTCTTAAGCATTTCTTGAGTTGGGATACGTGAAACACGTTGTGCACGTCGGAGAGGTGCGTTGGCAGCTATAGTTGATGGGCTACTTCTCCTCGCTTGCCCAAAATCTTGAATGGCCCGATGTAGCGAGGTGCAAATTTGCCTTTGATGTTGAACAGTCGTTGGCCTCGGATAGGCAATACTTTAAGATACACGAAGTCTCTCACTTCGAAGGTCAATCTTCTTTGCCTATTGTCTGCATAAGCTTTTTGTCGTGACTGAGCGGCCTTCAAGTTTTCACGTATCGTTTGTACTTGCTTTTCGGCGTCTTGCAGCACTTAGGGTCCAAATACTTGGCTTTCTCCGGTCTCAGTCCAGAACAGCGGTGTTCTACACCGTCTGCCATACAATGCTTCGAAGGGTGACATCTTCAAGCTGGCTTGGTAGCTGTTTTTGTATGAGAATTCAGCATACGACAAACTCTTATCCCAACTACGCCCATGCTTCAAGGCGCAAGCTCTTAACATGTCTTCCAAAATCTTATTTGTTCTCTCAGTTTGCCAGTCGGTTTGCGGGTGATATGCAGAGCTAAAATTCAACCGTGTACCCATGGCTTCATGCAACTTCTTCTAGAACCTAGAGGTAAATTGAGAACCTCGATCAGAAACTATTCTCTTTGTAACTCTATGGCGACACATAATTTGCTCCATATACAGCTCGGCTAGTTGGGCGACGGTGTACATGGTTCTAACAGGAAAGAAGTGGGATGTTTTCGTCAATCGGTCCATGATAACCCAAATAGAGTCGTAACCCGACTGAGTACGTAGCAATCCGACTATGAAATCCATGCTGATGTCTTCCCACTTCCACTTGGGTACTTTTAATGGCTGCAACAATCTAGCGGGTCTTTGATGTTCGGCCTTCACTCGTTGGCACGTGTCGCATAGGGCGCATATTCACCAATATCCCTTTTCATACCATCCCACCAATAGCATGTTTTCAGGTCCTTGTACATCTTCGTACAGCCGGGGTGTATGGAATAAGGTGAGTCATGTGCCTCCTTTAGTATCGTGTCACGGATGTGCTTCACGTCAGGCACAAACCCTTTTCCCTAACCAAAGCGTGCCTTTCTCATCTTCCTTGAAATCCTTTTCTATGCCTTGTCGGATTCTTTCCTTGATTTCCTTGATTTCCTCATCCGTTGCTTGGCCATCTCGTATCTCTTGTTCTAGTGCTGAGTTCAGTTCTATCACCTCCATCTCGTTCAAGAACCCGAGATGTAACCGTTCAAACTCGTTACACAGTTTGGGTGGCAGCTCCCGAACCGTCAGTTGATGACATGCTCCTTTTCGGCTTAACGCATCAGCTACTACATTGGCCTTTCCAGGGTGATAGTTGATTCTAACATCATAATCCTTGATGAGTTCCAACCATCGACGTTGCCTCAAATTCAGATCCGTTTGCGTGAATATATACTTGAGGCTTTTGTGATCCGTATAGATCTCACATCAGTGGCCAAAGATATAATGCCTCCAAATCTTTAAGGCATGTACCACGGCTGCAAGTTCCAAGTCATGTGTGGGGTAATTCAGCTCATGTTTCTTTAGTTGTCTCGATGCATAGGCTACCACTTTTCCTCCATGCATAAGCACACATCCAAGCCCTTGTATTGATGCGTCACAATATATATCGAAACTCTTGCTCATGTCAGGCAATACCAAAACCGGCGCTGTTGTTAATCTCTTCTTTAGTTCTTCAAAGCTGTCTTAACACGCTTGTGTCCACTGAAACGCTTTCCCTTTCATCAGCAATTCAGTCATAGGCTTCGCTATTTTGGCGAAATCCTTGATGACCGATGGTAGTATCCAGCCATCCCAAGGAAACTCCGAATATCTCTCACATTCTGCGGTTGGTTCCACTTCAGAACATCTCCCACTTTTCCAGGATCAACCGATACTCCTCCCTCAGAAATGATGTGGCCTAGGAACGATATCTCCTTTAGCCAAAATTGACACTTGCTGAACTTAGCATATAATTGATGCTCTTGCAATTTCTGCAATGTCAATCTCAAGTTTTCTTCATGTTCTTCCTCGCTTTTTGAATACACCATGATGTCATCGATGAAAACCACGACGAACTTGTCCAAGTAATCCATGAAGACCTTATTCATGAGGTACATAAAGTATGCGGGTGCATTTATTAACTCAAAAGACATAACAGTATATTCATACGAACCATACCGTGTTCGAAATGCAGTATTGGGTATGTCGGAGGGCTTAATCTTCAGCTGGAAGTATCCCGACCGAAGTTCAATTTTGGAGAAAATTTGGGCACCTTTCATTTGATCGAACAAGTCCTCTATGCGGGGCAGCGGATATCTATTTTTGATTGTCACTTCGTTGAGAGATTTATAGTCCACACACATCCTTTGGGTCTCATCTTTTTTGTCTACGAAGAGGACGGAGGCTCCCCACAGTGATGAGCTTGGGCGTATCAAACCCTTTTCTAGCTGCTCCTGAATTTGCTTCTTGAGCTCCACTAATTCATTAGCAGGCATCCTATACGGCCTCTTCGCTATAGGTGCAGTTCCGGGTACTAAATTAGTGGCGAATTCAATGGTTAATGTTTGACCCATTGGCACTTAAACACGGGCATTTGCATTCTTTCGCTATAATCGAGTTCCCATGTTTCCTATATGAACCCAAAGTATGTTGTCTTCCGCCCTTGTGGATCATAAGACACTATACGAACACAACTATTTTGTGCAACACTCTTACCGTCTTTTTCCTTAGTGTAAAATGTGTAACCATTGATGTCATATGCTTGCCTTAATGTCACCAAAGCAGATGGGCCAGAAGCTAACTTCTTCATTGTTGCTTCTTCTATAGAGTCTCCGCATGGTATATTTTTGTCCATTAACCATTCAGTGAACCGTCTTCTGTGCTCTTTCATGATCTAGTCCTTTATGGGGCCTTGGTTTTTTCTGTGAAGCTCAATTTCGTGTTCCTCGATGTACGACTCAGCTATCGCGAGTTGTTGTAGTACACCAAAATATGCATAGTGTACTAATTTGTAATCCTGAACGATAAAAGTTTTCTTACCCACATTGCCTCTCCCACATAGTCTACCCTCATGTACTGGTATAGGTACATATATCTGCTTTCCATCTTTGGTATAATCAGCGCAACCCTCAATCACTTCTTTAGTAGTGTATCCTTCCATAATTGAACCCTCTGGGTGAGCAGGTTCCGCACATAACACTTTAATACTCCTAAATATCTCTCCAACGGAAACATATGATGTAAATATACTGGCCCCAATGCTTTTATCTGATCAACAAGATGTATGATTAGGTGTACTTGCATAACGCAAAAGGATGGTGGGAAACACATCTCAAGCTAGCACATAGTCTCGACGATGTACATTTTGAAATAGTCTAAGTCTTCCCAGGCTATCACCATTTCCGATACTGCATTCAAGAAGTAACACAATCGTGTGATGATAACTTTTACATGCTCAGGTTTGATGACCCTTATTGCAATTGCAAAGAACATTATCATCATCATGTGACAGTCGTGAGAATTATAGCCAAAAAAGACAAGTCTTTAATCGAGATTAGTTTGCGGATATTGGATGAGAAACTCGTGGGCACTCTGATGCCACGCAAGCATTCACAAATTGCCTTTTTCTCCAGTAGTGTCAAGTTGTAGCTGGCTGGGGGAAGGTAATGCTTCCCGTTGGCCTTTTCTACTGGGTGAAGCTCTAGTCTCATATCCAGATTTACTAGGTCCATACGCGATTTTAATCTGCTCTTTGTTTTCCTCGGCATGTCCAGCAAGTTTCCAATGATGCTGTCAAATACATTCTTTGTAACGTGCATCAAATCAATACTATGTCAAATTTCCAGGTTCTTCCAGTACGGAAGATACTTGAAAAAAATCGATTGTTTCTTAAAAGGCGTGTCAGTTGTATCGCCCAAAGATGTAGTTTTCTTTCTATTTGTTCCTTTACATTTTCCGCCCTTACCGAAAGCAACCTAAATGTTCTTGACAATTTCGAACACGAGTTTTCCACTGTAAGGTTTTGGTGCAGTATCTTTTTCGATTGTGTTATAAAATTGTTCTTTCATCTTCCTGTACTTGTGTGTATCTGTCAAGAACAGCCGGTGTCTCATGTACACCATCTTTCTGGATGAAGTGAGCTACATAAATCCAGTTCCATCCACACACCATACACAATGTTTCTTCCCTTTCATTTGTCTCGATAATGTAAGCAGTCTGGATAATCATGCATGGTAACGAATATCATTGCTCTTAGCGTGAAATACTCCCGCTTGTACTCATCCCATGTACGTACCCCTTCATTCCATAGTTTTGCCATATCTTTTATTAGAGGTTCCAAGAACACATCAATTTTGATGCCGGGATGTTTCGGACCTTGTATAAGAATAGACAACAAAATATATTTCCTTTTGTGACACAACCACGTCGGTAGGTTGTACATCGTTAAGACCATGGGCCATGTGTCGTGTATGCTCCTTTTTTCACCAAACGAATTCATTCCATCTGTACCCAAGGCAAACCTTACCTTTCTGATTTCCTTTGAAAACTCTAGATAATAAATGTCAAAAATTTTCCACTGGGTTGCATCACCAGGGTGTCGAATATGTTTTTTATTATTCCCACGCTGCTCGGAATGCCAACGCATAAGTTCAGCCGCATTCTGCAATGTCTCCATTTTACTCAAACCTTTACTTTCTCCCAGAGAAATCAATAGATGTGGTTCGATGTGATGCAACATCTCCTCACAATCAAACTCATCATCATCATCATCACCATCATCCCGATTGTCACTACCATAATTGATATGAGCATTATCGTCATCAGAACCTCTCTCATCATCTTTATCCACTTCATGTCTATCTAACTCACCATGCTCCGTCCAAATTATGTAGTTTTTTTAAAACCCTTTTCACCAAATGAGATTGGATTGCTATAGTATCTATCACCATAATCTTATTTTCACAGTCGATACATGGACATAATATGTCATCTATCTTTTGCATCTTCGCATGTCTCTTGGACGCTTCAATAAAGTTATCAACATTTTGAGTTGTATATAGGATCAGGTCTTGACATATTACAAGTTAGCAACATTCCAAAGGTTTTTCCAACTGAAATTCAATGGGCACCTGTAATACTAAATCATATTACAAGAACTTGGAATTTGAGCTTTTACAAGCCTTTTCATTTTGAACAAGAATATTAATTAGTTCTAAACTTAGTAAACTTTTTTCACAGGTGGTTCTATACTAAAAATCATATGTGATAATTGCCTCTTCATAGGTCTGCTCTTCAGTTTCTTCTTCCTTTGCATCCTTTTTTTATTTTGATTCCAATGTAAATACTCAAACATGTATAGATTCAGCAAATTAAGTCCAAACTTGATGATTCTTTTTTCTATATTCTTAAAAATTAATATATATACCAGATGGAACAAAAAGTTTAAAACTTATATCGGTAACATTGTTATGTTTTACTAAATATAGAATTAATTTATGTGCACATATTACTCAGATTTTCATATCTTCTAAAAAGTGAATCTTTCACTGAAAGTTGGTTTGTATGAACATATTGTCTTATTTATACATGTATGAATTTTATTTATTTTTTAAAGCAATCCAAAATATCAAAATTCAAATTATCCATCAATCTAATGAAATTCTCATATACATATGAGATATTCTTCAAATTTTGAACATACATTGATTTAAACAATTTTGTAAAAATCCAAAAAACTCATAGAGGTTGGTATGGTGATGAAAGTCCCATAGAAAAATTTACTCACAAAATAATTATATTATGCAAGATACAAAATGGTAAATAACCTATTTATTTGTTTTTTATGTTTTGACCAATTTCAAAGTTTTTTCCAAGTGAAATTTAATGGACACCTGTAATACTAAATCATATTACAAGAACTTGGAATTTGGACTTTTACAAGCCATCTCATTTTGATCAAGAATATTAATTAGTCCTAAAATAAGAATTTTTTTCACAGGTGGTTCTATATTAGAAACCGCATGTGATAATTGCCTCTTCATAGGCCTGCTCTTCAGTTTCTTCTTCATTTGCTTTATTTTTTATTTACATTCTAATGTAAATACTCAAACATTTAGAGATTCTGCAAATTAAGTCCAAACTCGATGGTTTGTTTTTCTATATTCTTTAAAAATTAATATATACCACATGGAATAAAAATTTAAAATTTATATAGGTAACATTGTTATGTTTTGATAAATATAGAAATAATTTATATGCGCATATTAGTCATATTTTCACATCTCCTAAAAAATTGATCTTCCACTGAAACTTGGTTTATATGAACATATTGTCTTATTTATACATGTATGAATTTTGTTAATTTTTTTAAAAACAATCCAACATGTCAAAATTCAAATTATCCACTATTCTAATAAAATGCTCATGTACATATGAGGCATTCTTCAAATTTTGAATAAACATTGATTCAAACAATTTTGTAAAAATCTAAAAAAAATCATAGAGGTTGGTATGATGACTAAAAAGTCTCATAGAAAAATTTACTCACAAAATTATTGTATTATGTAAGATACAAAATTGGCAAATAACCTATTTATTTGTTTTTTATGTTCTAACCAATTTCCGTGGTTTTTTCAAGTGATATTTAATGGGCACTTGTAATACTAAATCATATTATAAGAACTTGGAATTCGGGCTTTTGCAAGCCCCCTCATTTTGATCAAGAATATTAATTAATCCTAAACTTAGTAAACTATTTTCATAGGCGGTTCTATATTAAAAATTGACTGTGATAATTGCCTCTTATAGGTCTGCTCTTCAGTTTCTTCTTCCTTTGCTTTATTTTTATTTAAATTCCAATGTAAATACTCAAACATGTATAGATTCTGCAAATTAAGTCCAAACTCGATGATTCTTTTTTCTATATTCTTCAAAAACTAATATGTACCAAACGGAACAAACAGTTTAAAACTTATATAGGTAACATTGTTATGTTTTAGTAAATATATAGTAAATTTATATGCACATATTATTCAGATTTTCATATCTCCTAAAAAATGGATCTTCTAGTGAAAGTTGGTTTGTATGAACATATTTTCTTATTTATACATGTATGAAATTTGTTAATTTTTTTAAAACAATCCAACATGTCAAAATTCAAATTATCCATCATTCTAATGAAATGCTTATATGCATATGAGGCACTCTTCAAATTTTGAACACACATTGATTCAAAATTTTTTGTAAAAATCTAAAAAATCATAGAGGTTGGTATGATGACTAAAAAATACCATAGAAAAATTTACTCACAAAATCATTGTATTATGCAAGATAGAAAAATGACAAATAACCTATTTATTTGTTTTTTATGTCCTGGCCAATTTCAATGGTTTTTCGAAGTGAAATTTAATGGGCACCTGTAATACTAATCATATTACAAGAAATTGGAATTTGGGCTTTTACAAGCCCTCTTATTTTGATCTAGAATGTTAATTAATCCTAAACTTAGTAACTTTTTTCGTAGGCGGTTCTATATAAAAACCGCCTGCGATAATACATCTTGGCAGGTGGTGTTTAATTCACCTTCGAGGAGGAGGAGGGTCGCACACCGGTCGCACTTCTCTACACCATCGGGTGCAATTAAGTTCTCGGCAGCTCTTCCTCCTCGGGCCGCTCGTCTCCCTTTGTCAACAATGGAAGACACGCTTTTATCTCGCCCGTCTCTGCATCACTGGCCGCAATTAGGTTCTCCCCATCTCCTCCTCCTAGGGCCTTGCATTTCCCTTCCGCCCAACTCCAACTGCTCTCTCTTCGAACCCTTAGCAGTCGACCAACTCCAGTGCGACCGCCGTCTGCCGTCCACTGTTCGCCATCGCCGTATTCATCGTCGCTGTCACTACTCCCTCCTATTCTACATCGTCGTCATTGTTCATGGTTGCGAACTTTGTTATCGACTTCGCGCGTGGCCGACTCAAGGAGGAGGCTTGTCGTGGTGTAAGAACACCCCCATGTATGTACATATGGCACACCGGTCGCTCTGTAGTTTTGCTTTTCTGTCTTGTTTGTTTTGGTATTTTCAATTTCATGGCTCGCTATTTGCGTCACTTGTTGTCCAATTTCTCTGCGTAGGGTTTCTCTGTGAAGTCTGAGTCGGGAGACTTAATGAAGTGGCAGTGCATCATCCCCGGTAAAGAAGGGGTAAGTCATGAAGAATAAGCATAATCCAATATAACCATCGTCCCCTTATTAATGAATTTCCACTGTAGACTTACTGGGAAGGTGGTTACTACCCACTGACAATTTCCTTCTCGGAGGACTATCCCTTGGTACCTCCAAGATGCGCCTTTCCACCTGGTTTCTTCCACCCGAATGTCCATCGCTCAGGAGCACTCTGCCCTGGAGTTCTTGATCAAGAGATTGTAAGATAGACTTATTTTGCTCAAATAATTAGTAATTGTTGCTGAACTTATTTGAAGTGTTTTCTTATATTGCTTAAATTGATATTTCGTAGGGGTGGTGTCCTAATATTAATGTCAAAATTTTACTACTTGAAGTTTAGTGTTTGCTTCATCACCCACATGCGCCTGATGTTGAAAATGATTGCTATAATCTACTTATAAAGGTTAATAACTTTATGTTAGTGAGCAACCTAGGTTATATATCATTCCTCATTCGATATTTGTCAATTTAACGAATGTCAATGTATTTTCAGGATCCATAGGAATATAAGAGACGTGTTTGGGAGCAAGCTCAACGGTACAGTTTAGATCAATCGATGGAAGCTTCATAGGAATATAAGTCTGAAATGTATAGTTTAGAGGGCACAAAATGCGTATAAACTATGAAATGTTAATTGAGTGGCAAATGTTTATCTCTAAATTGTAATGTGATTGCGGTTCTATATGTTCATTGTGGCAATGATGCATATTTATTATCTCTGCGCGCGAAGTGGCAACAGACAAATATACTAGAAAGAACATAACTTAAACATTTTTCACAGGCGGTGTTTAACTAAGAGCCACTGTGAAATTTGTGCCTATATAAGGCCTCTCAGACGGTTCTAAATTATAATATACAAACCGCCTACACTAATATATCTTCACAAGCGGTGTTTAACTAATAGCCACCTGTGAAAATTTGCGCCTATATATGGCTGCTTGGTCTCCTCTAAAAAACCCAACCCTGGAGATTTCACATAGATGCCTTCAGGCTACCAAAATTTTTCTTTGCCACCAAAAACATCGCCACTGAACTTCGTCCTTGCCGTCTACGCTGCCGAGCTTCGTCATCGTCGTCCTCGCCGCTGAGCTTTGTCGTCATTACCATCTATGTACGTCCGCCTCTTTCCTCCATTCTCTCCCTCCTCCCTTCTGTGCCCCCCGCGCCGCCTCCTTCCCTCCAGCCTCCCCGTGCCACCTCCCTCCTCGCCCTCACCGCCGGCCGAGTGTCGTCCTCGCCCTCGCCGCCACCTCCCTCCTCCCTTTTCTGTCCCCCTCCAGAACCATCACCGCCGTACCCCCACGCCTTAATCCTCCCGCACCGCCTCCTCCTTCCCGGCATCTACCCTGTGACGCCCGGTCCCGTGAAAACAGAACCCAGCTGATGCATATGTGTTCCCAGGATGTTCATCACACATACACATGTAATCCACAAACTGAATTCAGAATATATAACCACGAATAATAGGGTTTAAGTACTTATTTACATCAATCTCTATCTTATTCTTGCAGCGGAAGTCTCTAACATATTCTAGCAGCGGAAGTCTTCTAAACTATAGCGGAAGCGAACTAAACAGTGGCAGTAGCTCCATCTCCAACTCCACAGGCAAGTTGACGGTAGATCGCATGCCTAATACTCCACATGATCTTCGAAGTACTCCTCTCCTGTTGCTGATGTTGTATGATAATGCAAGGGTGAGTACATGTCGTACTCAGCAAGTGCGGGAAGTATGACATGTATCTTACATCAAGGTAGGAATAAAAAGGCTCATTGCAGAAAGCAAAGTTTATTTCACAAATACGATAAAAACAACAACTATCTTTAAGTGAATTTAATCAACATGTATCCAATTAAAACATCAACATACCTCCTTCATGATTCACCACTTTTTATATCTCATCCGAACATTTATCTTTCTCAATTCTTTCTCATGCTCATAATAACCATCTCATGATCATATCCATCTCACGATAATATATCCGAACCAAAACTCATTGTCATGACTCAACAGTCCCAATCTAATTACCAAGACTCAACAGTCTCGAAACCAAACCTCAATTACCAAACCATAACCAAACCAATGACCATCCCAATAACATCTCAATAACCATACCAACATCCATCCCTCCCTCTAATCATGTGAGTTGGCCAGGCGCTTGTGACCGTAAGCACGGCTATCATGATAGTTTTACACTCTTAATAGTTTGCACCACTTTACCCACAAGTTTGTGATTTCGTCACCTGTCGGTGACTGCAGAACCTCCATTATACCAGTACACAACCGTCGGTGTATGGCCAAGAGATCACAAAATAGCCTTTACAAAGGGGTACTAGATGTATGGAATCACTAAGGTTTCACCAGCAGGCTCGAATCACCATTCTCCCACCTATGGGCCCCCTCTTGTGCCATGCAATTCCCAGGGTAGTCCTCTCTCGACTCCCGTTCCCTGCGCCTTCCACGGTCCATAACACTCTAGCAACTTACCTAATTAGTCAGCTAAGCCGCACCCATATTTGGCCTTGTGGTGGCACTGTATTCCTGGCACGTGCTGGCATGAACCGGTCCTTAGATCTACGGCAAGTAAACTACCATCTCATTCTACCACCTCCACGAACCAAGATTGCCTAGATGTCCCACGATTCATATTCATTATCAACATCAAGTTCTTATTATCATTATTCACATGAGTGCAGTAGATAGACACATTCTACTTCGCCTTCCCATATCCCATAGCTAAAGCGAAGCATAAAGGAAAAATCGACCATACCCGACTCATCAACTTCCCTGGTGACAAGGGTGGTTAACAAAACTAGTAAACTCCTACAAAAGGGTTGTCCCATCAAGTTGACTCAAGCATACACAGTTTTCACAAACAAAAAAGTTTCAAAACATGGGATCAATATGGTCAGGGGGCACTTGCCTTGTTCCTGTGGCTTCTGTTGCTCACTGATCTCAAAGTCTTAGTGTTGTAGTCCTTCTTAGATAGCTCACTAAGCTTGTCCTTCTACTTACGATCACGCAAATACAAAATTCACAGCAATCAAACATCATGCACAATCCTTACTTAAGATGCAATGGTGCATATGCATGCTAATCCTATGGTGCTGTTTTTTTATTAGAACAGTTTGTATGTGTTCTTGTATGTTTTAATGGCTTGCATGGGGTTTTACGATGAACAAAGGTGTAAGGGTCAAGTGTGGACGTGGTGATGATCTCGATTCAAGATCTAGATCAATTCCACTGTTAAAAACCGATCAACACGTGATCTGTCCACACGAAAAAGCTTCTGTTCGGAGGGATCGAAGAAACAGATACAAAGAAACCGCGATGACGTTGTAAGGTGGTAATGGACTCATACCTTACTTCCATCAGGGCCTTCATCCTAGCAATGGAAGCAAAACAGATCGTCGGCTCTCCTCCGGCGACGGCGAGCGTGTCGGGGCTCGTCGGAGGTCTCACCGGTGGTTGAACTCCGGCGAAGGGGGTTAGCTCGGCGAGTTGGGGGCTAGGGCCTCTAAGTTGTCGACTTGGAAAGGTGTTACAACCAAGGGGTGCTTCGGGTTCTATTTATAACCGGAAAAATAAGAGTCCTACTCCGATTAGATTTCAAATAAGAGTCCTATTCAAATTGTGTTTGGATCTTAACAACTTATCTCTAATTGATTTGGGTGCGGTATCAATAGTGGAAGAAATCGTGTCGGTTTTCTCAGTACCAGGTACTCACGTATAGGGAAAAACCGCTTAAGGATCTCGTCCTTCCGCAGGGATAAGCTCCGGAGGCTCCACGTGTCCAGCGGGGGCCTGGCCTCCCTTTTTCCTTAGGGGCGAGCTCCGGTTGTGCCGCGTGTCTGGCGGGCGGGACCTCCCTCTCCCTCAGAGGCGAGCTCTGCGTGCGCCACGTGTCTGGTGGCGTCGGGCCTCCCCTCTCTACAGAGGCGAGCTCCGAGAGTGCCACGTGTCAGTGCCGGACCTCCCCTCTTTTTGGAGGTGAGCTCCGAGTGTGCCACGTGTGCAGCAGCGCCGGATCTTCTTTCTACTCAGAGATGAGATCCGAGGTTGACACGTGTCCAGCAATGTCGAACCTCCCTTCTCCTCGGAGATGAGCTCTGAGGATGACATGTGTCCAACAGTGTCGGACCTCCCTTCTCCTCGGAGATGAGCTCCGAGGACAACACGTGTCACACGATATTTTCTCCTCGGAGGTGAGCTCCGAGGACGACACGTGTTCATCGGGACCGGACCTCACTCCCTCCGCAGGGGTGAGCTCCGAGAGCGACACGTGTCCAATAGTGTTGGACCTCTCGGAGGCGAGCTCGGTGGATTGGATTTGGCTCTTTTTAGCTATCTTTCACCTGTTCTACTTCTTATAAAATGTTTTCTCTATATGAAATATGTATGCATACATGAATACGAAATTGAGGGTGTTACATACCCCCACCGTGCACTGCCCCCTCCCCACCATCCCACACCGCCGGCGCTCTCCCACTGCGCCAAGCCCCCCCCCCCTTTAGATTGTTTAGATTACTTGTTTAGAGACCTTGACAATTTCTGAAATTAATTGTTTCAATTTTGTTTGAAGGTGGACCAGAAATCAAATTGTTTAGAGAACAAATTAATTGTTTACATCAAAAAGCAAAGCAAATTTAGCTTAATTGTTTCTTTTACATTTTCTGTGTGTTCATACCGACACCAATTAGTTGTTTAGAATAGTTGTTGTGTTAAACGAAATAGTCTTGTTGTGCTAATAGGTAGTCCACGTTGTCTTTGTAATAACTGAGTACTATAATAGGGATACATGTTGTCTTTGTAAATCCACCATGTTCACTCTATTTTATATATTAGGATGTGATTTTACATATTAGGATGTCTTTGTAATCATTGAGTACTATAACAAGAAACCCCTTCTGTTGCTTTTCAAGTCCTAACATGGAAATCCCTAAGAAGACTGGTGCTGGTAGTAACAATAAAGCGAACAATGTGGAGTTTAGTGACTCCAGAAGTTCAGGCTCGTATCACAGTCCATCGGATCCTTTTCCAAATATAAAAATTAAAAAGACCTCAGAGGATCTTGACCCGGAATATGATCCTGCCGGCGAGGTATTGATCATGAATCTTAACTCCAGCAGTTTAAGTTAATGTTGGTTGTCAAGTATATGAGGCCTTATAATTCTTCTATACCTGGCTTAATTACCAAGACAACGAGGTGACTTCGGCTCCTAAAACTGCAGAAGGTTATCCAATGGTTGAATGCTCAAATTCAGTCAAGTAAAAACAAGGGCAACGAGGTCCCAATAAGGGTCCATTGAACCGCATCATATACATAACAAGTGTCGGTCTAGGTGGGCTTCCCCAAGAACCACCGGATTTAGTTACAAAGTAATGAAATGCATGCGGTTGTCTTGTTAGAGAGCTCGTGCCGATGACAACAGAGAATTGGAGAAAATTCCCTGAGGCGGACAAGAATGAGTTGTGGAAGAGGTTAAAGAAACAATTCAAGTTCCCAAAAGGCACATAAGAAGCTGTAAATAAAGCAACATTGGTCTCTGGCGGCAAGAAGTTTCGTGGCTGGAAGAGTGAAATGAATGCTTATGTTAAGGACAATAAGGTCCCTAGCCCAAAGAAGATAGGAAAATCACACAAGCTCAGAGGCAAGAATTTGTTCGTCAGAAGGCCACATCTAAGGCTAAAGCCCTAAGTGAATCTAGGTCAGAGCTTGCCAAAAAGAATAAATACCATCATCGCTTGGGGTCTACCGGATATGCCCCCAAAGTTGAGAAATGGAATAAAATATTAAAGAAAACTGTCAGTAAGGGCAATCTTGACCCGCTACAAGGCTGCGATGAGAGAACTAAGCGGTGGATCTTAGCTCGGTCAGGTTTGACCAGCGAGGGCAAACTTGAAAAGCCCGACTCTGTGAACCAAGTAGAGCAAAGAATGAAAGAAGTAATTTAAAAGCAACAGAAGGGCCTCTTTAAGCCGAAGAGGGAGAATGACCAACTTACCGCTATCCTAGGCAACCCTGAACATGGTGGATGGGTTCGAGCAATATCTTCTCCGATGTCCTGGAGAGATGGTTTCCCAAACGATAAAGAGTTATATAGAAGACGTGACAAGTTCAATAAGATAATTGAAGATATGATTGATCAAAAGGTCAAGGAATATGTGAAAGAAACAATAGATAAACTTATAGAATCGGGACAATTAACGCCACAGAATAGAGCGATGGTTGGCAAAGGAGCATTTGATATCTCCAACTTCCTACCCTACCAGTGTAGGTTCTGTGCAAGGTTCAGGTTCAATCCATAAGTTCCCTATCTATGATATTGTTAAGGACACATCTTGTCGTCTTCTTGTCCTGTTCGGCAGAGCAAGGAACAAAACAAAACAGGTTGCCACTTCTATGTCAAAGCCGAATCTTGTCTTCAATGGCAATTCACTTCCGTTGTATTATGTCGAGGTGGAAGTTCTTCAGATCATTGATAATGATTATGAAGATTATGAAAAAGACCACATCACACCTGAGGGGATCATGACTCTAGGGCAGGCTGTCAACCAGTTAATCTTTGGCACTGACGCGATATCGTGTTGGACGATGAGCCGAGGTCTAGCCCCGTCACATCTCGAAAGACTGTAGCCCCGTCTTCTTCGCTGAAAGTCCAGGAAGATCCACTCCCGCTATGTCCGAACAAGGATGATAGTAACCTTGCTAGTAAACGTAACCAAGATGTGACACCCGGTTCTGAAAATAGAACCAAGTGAGTGCATATGTGTGACCAGGATTTTCATCACACATACACATATGATCCACAAACTGAATTCAGAATATAACCACGAATGAATATTGTTTAAGTACTTTATTACAATGACTCAATGTCTCACTCATGAATATATAACTTATTCTTGCAGCGGAAGACTGTAAACGACAGCGGAAAGTGACTAAAACATCAGGCTCCAACTTCAACTCCACAGGCATGTTGACGGTAGTGTGCATGCCTAGTACTCCACATGTTCCTCGAAGTACTCTTCTCCTGTAGCTGATGTATATGTGGGAATGCAAGGGTGAGTACATGTCATACTCAGCAAGTGCGGGAAAAGCATCACATGTAGCTTACAACAAGGTAGGCAATAAAAAGGCTCATTGAAGCAAGCAAATTTTATTTTATAAACATGGTAAAAACATCAACTATTTCTAAGTGAGTTTAATCCCATCATAACCAAGTAAATAAGCAACATTCTTTCATCATAATTCACCATTTATCAAGTCTCAACCAGCTAATAATCTTTCTCAAGTTCATCTCATACTCATAATTATTCATAACCATCTCATATTTATATAACCGAAACCAAACTCATTGTCATGACTCAAAACAGTCCCAAAACCAATCCCAATGACCATACCATAGCCATACCGAATAACCATCCTAAGTTTTCCCTCTAATCATGGAAGTTGGCCAGGTGCTTGTGACCGGAAGCACGGCTATCATGATAGTTTTACACTGCAGAGGTGGCACATCTTTACCCACAAGTTCGTGATTTTGTCACCCGTCGGCAACTGCAAAACCTCCATTATACCAGTACACAACCTCGATGTATGGCCAAGAGATCACAAAATAGACTTTACAAAGGGGCTACTAGATGTACGGACCCACTGAGGTTTCACCGGCAGGATCGAATCACCATTCTCTCACCCACGGGCCCCCTCTTGTGCCATGCAGTTCCCAGGGCAGTCCTCCTTGACTCCCGTTCCCCGCGCCATCAACGGTCCACAACAAACTAGCAACACACCTAATTAGTCAGCTAAGCCGCACCCATATTTGGCCTTGTGGTGGCACTGATTTCCTGGCATGTGCTGGCATGAACAGGTCCTCAGGTCTACAGCAAGTAAACCACCATCTCATCCAGCAACATTCACAAACCAATCTTGCCTAGATCTCCCCGATTCCATGCTTATTATAATCATCAAGTTCTCATCGTCATTATTCATATGAGTGCAGTAGCAAAACATGTTTTAATTCAGCTTCCCGTATCCCGTAGATTAAGCGAAGCAAAAAAAGAAAAACGACCATACCCGACTCATCAACTTTCCCGGCGACAAGGATGGTTAACAAAACTAGTAGACTCCTATAAAAGGGTGTCCCATCAAGTTGACTCAAGCATACGTGTTTTCGCAAAAAAAATAGTTTCAAAACATGGGATCAATATGGTCAAGGGGCACTTGCCTTGCTCTCGTGGCTCTTGTTGCTCAAGCGTCTCGAAGTCTTGGTGCTGTAGTTCTTCGTAGATGGCCTCTTGAGCTTTTCCTTCTACTCATGACCACACACATACAAAATTTACAGCAATCAATCATCATGCACAAACTTTACTCAAGATGCAATGGGGTAGATGAATGCAAATCCTATGGTGTTGTTTTATTAAACCAGTTTGTACGTGTTCTTGCATATTTTAATGGGTTTTCATGGGGTTTTATGATGAACAAGGGTGTAGGGATCAAGTGTGGATGTGGTGATGATCTTGATTCAAGATCTAGATCAATTCCACCATCAAAAATCGATCAAAACACGATCTGTCCTTACGTAAAAGTTTCTACTCGAAGGGGGCGAAGAAAACGGATGCGTAGAAACAGTAGCAATGTCATTAGATGGGTAATGGAGATCCACCTCACTTCCTCCTTGTGGCAGGGCCCTTCTCCTAGCAATGGCAGCAGTGAGGAATTTTTCTATGGAAGATTAGGACAGGACAGATCGTTAGGCTTCTTCTCCGGCGATGGCGGGGCTCGACGGCGGGGCTCACCGGCGACCAAACTCCGGCGAGGGGGGTTCCAACTCGGTGACTTGGAGGGGGGAGGGCCTCCAAATCGGCGACTTGGGGGAGAAAAGGCTGCGGCCAAGGAGGGTGGGGGTTGTATATATAAGGGGGAGAAAAGAGGAGTCCTACTCTAATTGGAACTCAAACAAGAGTCCTAGTCAATTTGGAACTAAACCAACTTATCCCCTTAGTTGGGTGTGGCAGCCTTGGGGATTTAATCCCCCCAAATGTGGGTAAAATTCCCCTTTTGTGGAATTGGGGAATTTGGAAATTTTGGAGAAAATTTTGGGAAATTTGGGAATGGCTCATTTCAGCTACCTTTTCCATTCCTCAACATTTCTATGTCCCTTTTCCATTTCTACATTCTCCTCTCCATTTCTATGTCCCATTATCCATTTCTACATTCCCCTCTCCATTTCTATGTCCCATTCTCTATTTCTACATTCCCCTATCCATTTCTATGTCCCATTCTCCATTTCTATATTCCCCTCTCCATTTCTATGGTTCTTCCTCCATCTCTATTGTTCTTCTCTCCGTTTCTATGGTTCTTTCTCCATTTCTATGGTTCTTTTCTCCATTTCTATGGTTCTTTCTCCATTTCTATAGTTCCTTCTCCATTTCTAGGGTTCTTTTCCCATTTCTAGTTCTTTTACAATGCTTTTCTACATGAAAAATGTATGCAATGCATGGTACTGAATTTGAGGGTGTTACACAAGAGCAACCAGTTGAACAAAAGCTTGAAGCAGTACAAGAGCTAGCTGCTGGTTGTAAAGAGCAATCAGTTGAACAACAAGTTCAACAACAGGCCAGTGTCCAACTTTCAACGACTACTCCTCGGTCGGTGCCTGTGAAAGTTAGCCCATACGAAAATAAGGAACCTTCTAAAGAAGTGTCAAGATATTTGGAAAAAATGAAGAAAAATATTACGAAAACTAATGCATCCCGTGCTTCACGTGAGCCAGCATTAGAAAATATTGAGGTGTGAGAAGAAGACGGTGTCAAATATACTCGGGAGACGGCTTTAGTTAAACCAGAAGTTCCGGTATACAAGATTCAGGACGTTCCTCCTGAATATGAGAATGGGAAGCCGTTCATGACATTGGCACAACTTTGCAAACAACCTTTCTCGCTCAAAAGAATGCAAGAGTGGTATATCACTGCCAGTACAAAATATGACATTTGTTACGTCACATTTTGTGTGCCAAAAGAAGCATGTGGAGTATTGGAGAAGATAAACGAGCCCTTCTCTTTGAAGATCTGTGAAGCCTTTTCTATCGAGGCATGCTCAAAATCAACCTGCTACCCGTCTGGTGATTGTAAGTGCCTCTAATATTTCGTATTTGCTTTTCTTACTACACACATACACATGTCATGATATTATAAAAATTCCGGATTTATTCAATTGGAAACAATACATGGATAATGAAAAGCTGAACTCCAAGACAGGTATCCTTGACCCTACAGTGATTGCAAAGTCGAATTTCGACTTTCGGGTGCAATGGGGCTCAGAATAGTACAAGCACATGACAATTTGAAAAATCAACCGCAATCCAAAATAAGGATCAAAATACAAAGGTGGCAGCCTACATAAGACATGCCATGTTTAACTTTGTCAGAGATGGCAAGGACCTCGTAAAGGCTCCATACCACTTCGAGTAAGTTCAACACATGGCACAGAAATAGCAATTATTGCTAATTTTTAACTTAGCATGTGTGTTTGTACATGTGCAGTAAACACTACATTATGATCTTCATCAAGTCGGTGCAGGGTTTGGCAACGGTCTTGGACTCAGCCGATTACTCTCAAGATACTTACAAAGATTTCTTTAACATTTTAAGAACGTAAGGTTATTCGATACTTTTAATACACACACATATATATAGGTTGGCAACTCTTATATGACATTCCTTGTATGACAGCGCTTGGCGGTTTTACGCGAAACAACTTGCCGGTCAGAGACCTCCTAATAAGGATGCATTGCAGATATCAACATATTATCCTTGTCCCAAGCAGCCTTCTGGGAGCGTCTTATGCGGGTGTTATGTATGTGAGGGTCTTCGAATTGCCTAGGAATATAGAGTGAGTCGTGAGGATGTAAGTTATCCTTAATGTCAATATTATATTTTCTTACTTTTGAATTTCATTTTCATTGTAACTAGCGTATTTTAATACTATTATGTTATCATTGTCACCAACACATTTTAAACCTTGTTATGTGTTTCATTGCAGCACACAAATGTGGACGAAGAATGGCTGGTTTCTAGAGATATGTCTGGTGGAGGAACCGAGAGGATTGCAAGTGAACTGTGTCACTTCATGCGTCACGGAATTTTCCATCGAAAAGGGCAGTTCTTCGATGACGCAAGTGTAATAGCTGATGTGACAGAATTTGCCAGTATACTAAGCATCAACTTGGTTTTTAGTGAAAAACTTGTAAACTATGAATTGAGATGTATTTTAATTACATGTATGTATATGAGATGACTTTTTGGTGATATTGTGTCGATGATGCTTGTCAGAATATATTGTTTCTACTGTGTGTGAATGTGCATATGAAATTGACCTGAAAATTAGAAATAACAGCATGTAGTACCTAACAAACCGCCTGTGATAATATAATTTCACAGACGGCTTATCGTAGGTAGCGAACCGCCTGTGATAATATATTTTCATAGGCAGCTAGTCGAAGGTAAAGAACCGTCTGCGATAATAGAGTTACACAGGCAGCTAATTGTAGGTAAAGAACCACCTCCGATAATAGAGTTACACAAGAGGATAATCCTATGTTACAATCCGCCTTTGATAAACATTCTTCACAGGCGGACAGTCGTAGGTAAACCGCCTGCGATAATGGAGTTATCACAGGCGGATACTCTTTAGGTTACAATCCGCCTGTGATAAACATTCTTCACAAGCGGACAATCGTAGGTAAAGAACCTCCTGAGATAATTGAGTTATCATCGGCGGATACTCTTTACGTTACAAACTGCCCGTGATAACTTTTTTCACAGGCGGTTTAAGTTTTCGCCTGTGAAAATTGCTGATTATCACAGGCTATTCGTATCAGGCGGTTTTGAAAACCGCGTGTGACAATACGTTTAGAGCCGCCTGAGATGAAGCATGTTGTAGTAGTGTGAGTTGACTAGGTACTCACCGAGTACAACATCTGGTGCATCCTCAGCTTGGCTTGTGTCAATATGGTTCACTCGACCGCGTCTGAAAGGCTGAACTCGGTTCTGCGATCCTGGCGCTTGCGGATGGTTGTGCCCATTGTTGGAGGCAATGGTCCTTATTCCTGAGTTGGCCAGGGCGTCATTCGGTTTCCTCATGAGTGGACAGTTTGCGATCAAGTGGAATGGAAAAAAACCCTGCCCACACTCGTCGTCCGAGTTGTGTTAGCATTGCCTTGCTGCGTAACATTGGTGCTTTGTGGCCGATACAGCTGTGTGGGCTTCTGCAGGTTGGACCCCGAGGTTAGGAATTGCATTGTGGGCTGGTACCGTGGCCTTGGTGAGAAGTTGGGCCTTGCCTGTTGGAACCGTTTCTGCTGTTTGAATTTTGACGCTTGGAACTTCCTCTTTCGTTCCCCATCCAACTGGGAACGTGCTTCTTCCAATAGTATAGTGTAACACCCTCAAATTTATTTCCATGCATTGCATACATTTTTCATGTATAGAAACATTATAAAAGAAGTAGAAATAGAGAAATAACTATAGACATGGAGAAAGAACCATAGAAATGGTGAAAAGAACCATAGAAATGGAGAAAGAACCATAGAAATGGAGGAAGGAACCATAGAAATAGAGAAAGAACTATAGAAATGGAGGAAGGAACCATAGAAATGGAGGAAAAACCACAGAAATGGAGAAGGGAATATAGAAATGGAGAATGGGGCATAGAAATGGAGAAGGGCAATGTAGAAATGGAGAATGGGACATAGAAATGGAGAGGGGAATGTAGAAATGGAGAATGGGACATAGAAATAGAGAGGGGAATGTAGAAATGGAGAATGGGACATAGAAATGGAGAGGGGAATGTAGAAATGGAGCAAGTGACAAAGAAATGGTGAGCAATGGGAAAAAGATAGCTGAAATGAGCCATTCCCAAATTTCCCCCAAAATTTCTAAATTCCCCAATTACCAAAAAGGGAATTTTCCCCACATTTTGGGGATAAAATCCCCAAGGCTGCCGCACCACAAGAGATAAGTTTGTTAGGATCCAAAAAAAAAATTGAATAGGACTCTTATTTCAGCTCCAATTGGAGTAGGACTCCTCTTCCCCCCCCCCCCCCTATAAATTTAACCCCCCACCCCCTGGCTGATATCCTCTCTCTTTTGGTCGTCCCCCTCCTTCTGCCAAGCCCCCTTCCATGCTGCCAAGTCACCAAGTTCCCCCCCTTGCCAGAATTTGGTCGCCGTCGAGCCCCGCCGTCGCCGGAGAAGAAGCCCGACGATCTGTCCTGCTCTAATCTTCCATAGAAAAATTCCCCGCTGTTGCCATTGCTAGGAGAAAGGCCCTGCCACAAAGAGGAAGAGAGGTAGATCTCCATTACCCATCTTACGACGTCGCCGCTGTTTCTACGCATCCGTTTTCTTCGCTCCCTTCGAGCAGAAACTTTTGCGTGTGGACAGATCATGTTTTGATCAATTTTTTGACGGTGGAATTGATCTAGATCTTGTGTCAAGATCATCACCACGTCCACACTTGATTCCTACACCCTTGTTCATCATAAAATCCCATGAAAGCCCGTTAAAACATGCAAGAACACGTACAAACTGGTTTAATAAAACAGCACCATAGGATTTGCATTCATATACCCCTTCGCATCTTGAGTAAAGTTTGTGTATGATGATTGATTGTTGTGAATTATGTATGTGCGTGATCGTGAGTAGAAGAACAAGCTAAAGAGGCCATCTATGAGGAACTACAGCACCAAGACTTTGAGACGCTTGAACAACAAGAACCACGGGAGCAAGGCAAGTGCCCCTTGACCATATTGATCCCATGTTTTTGAAACTGTTTTGTTTGCGAAAACTCGTACGCTTGAGTTGGAACACCCTTTTATAGGAGTTTACTAGTTTTGTTAACCATCCTTGTCGCCGGGAAAGTTGATGAGTCGGGTATGGTCGTTTTTCCTTTTTTCTTCGCTTAATTCATAGGATACAGAAGATGAAATAAAACACGTCTACCTACTGCACTCATATGAATAATGATGATGAGATCTTGATGATGTTAATGGGCATGGAATCAGGGAGATCTAGGCAAGATTGGTTTGTGGATGTTGCTGGATCAGATGGTGGTACTTGCCATAGATCTAAGGACCGGTTCGTGAGAGAATATGCCAGAAAAATAGTGCCACCACAAGGCCAAGTATGGGTGCGGCTTAGCTGATTAATTAGGTATGTTGCTAGCTTGTTATGGACCGTGGATGGCGTGGGGAATGGGAGTCGAGGAGGACTGCCCTGGGAACTGCATGGCACAAGAGGGGGCCCGTGGGTGGGAGAATGGTGATTCAAGCCTGCCGGTGAAATCTCAGTGAGTCCATACATCTAGTAGCCCCTTTGTAAAGGCTATTTTGTGATCTCTTGGCCATACACCGACGGTTGTGTACTGGTATAATGGAGGTTCTGCAGTCGTTGACGGGTGACGAAATCACGAAGTTGTGGGTAAAATGGTGCCACCTCTGCAGAGTGTAAAACTATCATGATAGCCATGCTTCCGGTCACAAGCACCTGGCCAACTTCCATGATTAGAGGGAAAACTTGGGATGGTTATTTGGTATGGTTATGGTATGGTCATTGGGATTGGTTTTGGGACCGTTTTGAGTCATGACATTGAGTTTGGTTTCGGTTAGATGAATATGAGATGGTTATGAATATTTATGAGCATGAGATGAACATGAGAAAGTTTAATGGCTGGTTGAGACTTGATAAATGGTGAATTATGGTGAAGGAATATTGATGAAAGAATGTTGCTGTTTTACTTGGTTATATTGGGATTTAATTCACCTAGAGATATTTGCTGTTTTTACCATGTTTTTGAAATAAAATTTGCTTGCTGCAATGAGCCTTTTTATTCCCTACCTTGTTGAAAGCTACATGTCATACTTTTCCCACACTTGCTGAGTACAACATGTACTCATCCTTGCATTACCGCATAAACATCAGCTACAGGAGATGAGTACTTTAAGGACCATGTGGAGTACTAGGCGTGCGAACTACCATGAACATGCCTGTGGAGTCAAAGATGGAGCCTGCTGTCTTTAGTCACTTTTCGCTGTCGTTTAGAGTCTTTCGCTGCAAGAATAAGAAAGACATTCATGAGTGAGACATTGAGTCATTGTAATAAAGTACTTAAACACTATTTATTCGTGGTTATATTCTGAATGCAGTTTGTGGATTACATGTGTATGTGTGATGAACATCCTGGACACACATATGCATTCGCTTGGTTCTATTTTTTGAACCGGGTGTCACATATAGCTCTATTCATGAGGGTGTTGAAATCTGGGTATATGTGGGTGACTAGTTGTGCCTTCATGGCGCCGTTCAACCCTTTACGAAAATGGTCTTGTTTCTTTTTCTCAGTGTTGATCTCGCTAAAGGCATAGCTTCCCAGCTTCAGAATTTCTTAATGTACTGGATGACGGTCGTGGCTCCCAGTCGTAGTGCACGGATCCCAGTCGTAGTGCACGGAACTCGTCTTCCTTCATTTCTATAACCCCTTCGGGTATATGATAGTCCTGGAAGGCTTGCTGGAACTCCTCCCAGCTTACAGTGTCTGGTTCAGCCGCTACTTCACGGTAGTTATCTCACCATTCACCGGCAGCTCCCACTAGTTGATGGGAGGCTAGCATAACTCGCTGCTGATCACCAGCCGCTGTTATATCAAGCTTCTTGCTTATGTTGCGCAACCAATCATCGGCTTCCAGCGGGTCCTCGTTGGTGCCATCAAAGATCGGGGGTCGGAGTCTCATGAACTCCGACATCCTAGAGGGCGGAGGTGCCCCAGGGCCTCGCTGTCCCTGCATTGCCTGGGATAGTGTTTGCAACAACTGGGTCCGAACTGCCATTACTTTGGCCAACGTAGCAAGTGGCGGTGGAGGCACTACTTCTTCCTCTGCGGCTGCGACCTCTTCAGGATTGACTTCCCCAACCTCTTCTTGAGGGTTGCCTGCTCTGTTGGGTTCATTTCTTATGACGTCTGCCGCCTGTGGGCCTGATTTGGTGCTCGGTGTCCTGCTCCCCTGCCCCTCTTGGTGGGTCTGCCTCGAGGCACGTGCACTACAAGTGCCTGGGCCCCTTTGTTGGCGCGCTCCTGGCGTGCCTGAACTTTGACGGATCTCTTGGGGGCCATCTGTAGGAATGCAAAATTACAGAAGGTCTAGTGTTGCTGTTTGTTCTTTGGTTTGTGTTTTACTTGCCTCTAGGATCACGTATATTATAATGTTTTTCTTAGCCCTAGTGCAGGCGTTGGCTACATTGGTCATGCTTGTCATGCCTATTCCTTTGTTCGAGAGAGAGGGGGGAGTGCTCCAATCTGGGCTCTTGCCCATATCAGTTAATATAGATTTAGCACACAACGAAAATCCCTTAAAACCCGGCAAATCACATCACCCATTAAAAGAGTACAAACATCACACAGTACAACACATAGGATCTCTATGACCTTGCAACACACTCACGCCACGCCTAACGATCATGATGCTAATCGCCTACCAACATAGGGTACACACCTCGCACTATGACGGGCTACTCATGGTGCTACATGCTGCTGTCCCATGATGAACTACTGTGGGGGACACGGTGGGGCACCGCGTCCTCCATCCCATGGTCCCGGCACCACTCGCGCCCCAATTCGTTCCCGTCGTCGACCAGCTCCTCGATGCTGAAGGGGAATTGTCCATCACCGTGTCCTGTGGTCCCCTGGCTAGGTACACCACAACTAGCAACCTCCTCTAGTATCTCGATGCTCGAGTCCTGGCCATCGTCTCCCTGTGGATACTCCTCCTATAGCTCGTCTCCGATGTCATCGTCGGAGTCATTGTACGTCTTCGTGCTCCCAGTGCGTCCTCCAAGCAATTGCTCAACCAGCCAAATATCCCTGCCTCGACCGAAGCGTCCAGCGCCTCTGGCCATAGTGGCTCGGACGGTGGGGGTCAGGTGGGGTACAGCAGGCACACGCACAGCCTGCAGGCCACTCTCGTGTTGTACTTCCAAGGTTCTCTTACGGTCAGTGATCTGGACTCGCGCTCCTCCCGAGCAGGCTCTGGCCTGGTAGAGGGAATCCAGCTCCATGACGTGGGCTGTAGTCCTCTGGTTAAGCTCTACGTGTAAGGCCTCTGTCACCTCTCGAGCTCGTGTGGTCTCTGTGGGGGCCTCGTCCAGCTAGGCCTGTAGACCTCTCACTCTAGCCTCTGCGTCCTGGGTGTGAGCAACCTGTGCCCTCCACTTCGTGAGGGTGTCCTTGCAACACTGGTCCAAGGCAAGCAGGTACCTAGCGGTCTCTGCCAGAGTAATGTCTTCCATGATTCTGGTGGGTCCCTCCAGCGTCACAACTCTGTGTCTCCAGACGTAGCTGTCCTTGCGACACACGGGGGAGTAGCGGATGGGCAGTGGTCCGGTCCACTCCATGTACCTGTCGCTGAGCTCTAGCAGCGCCTCTCGTGCGAAGACCCTAATGAAGTCCGCATAGCGGGCCCCATTGAAGGTCAGCGCGTAGGGTTGTACTCCGTAAGGTCCCGACGCCTCAATGATATGGACCTCTGCCTCGCAGCGGGGTGCACCACCCTCCAAGTACTCCCTCCAGTGGTAGCACGGAAACCTCGTGTAGCCGAGCCTCTCCAAGGTGCGAATCAGCACCTGCGGGAACCTAGTCAGGTCATGGCAATTTCCCTCAGACCAGCCGTCCTCCATCTGCCAGGGTAAGGCTACAGGGGTTAGTGTCGTTTTTCATAAAAATAATTTAACATAAGAATGAGGTAAGTCTAGTAAGGGTAGGTTTTCATATGTAATTTTGGAAAAATGTGCACAACGGAATGTATCGAGTTCCATACATTAATTTTTTTGCAATAGAACCATTATGGCCTTACAAGCATGACTTATATTACAATCCATGGGCCTCATAGGGCCATGGAAAACAGAAAGACAAAGTTTAACAACACCAGAACGTGTGGCACCCAGCCCCTCACGCAGCCTTCAGTGCAGGACTAGACCTACTCGTCATCGTTATGCGCTCCGCCTTCTCCGTCCCTTTCTTCTTCAGCCTCTGAGGGTTGTGAAGTAAGCAAGAGTGAGTACACAAGGTACTCAACAAGCCCTAACACTACTCAATGGAAAGTGTTTCATGCACGGGGTGGTAGCAAGGCGTGGTCATACGGCTTAGAATTGCCAAAAAAAGTCATGCAGGGTCTCTTTTGAAAGAGGATTGCAAAGCAAAGAGGGTAACTTAGTGATGGTTTGAGTTGGTGGGACCTGGGGCAGTTGAACTCCATCCTGCCAGTTCCCTAAGTTTTATTTGAGTGTTCTAACCCCATGGGCCTACTAGCTCTAGCACACCGCCATAGTATCCAAAACACGGAAGGTACTTCCACCCAATATACATCAAGGAAACATACTAAGACTAATCAATAGGAGCTGAGAACATAGTGTGTCAAGACCGTGAAAACGGTTATTCAGATGTTAATACTCTACAGAGGTTGTACACTTTACCCACAGGTCAAGTACTCCTAGCAAGGGAGTAACGTAACGTTCACCTCATCTTCCCCGAGTAACCCCACAATCATACCTCGGGACTCACCTAGGGGCCATTTGGGCACTTACTCTCCCAGCCGCATCATGAGTAATGACTCCCCCATGTCTTTTCTCGGTCTCCCGTGCCCTACTGGCCGCCAGGTGGCTCATGTGGAAGTCACCAAGAAGGTAGAGGGAGTCCTGCCCTTACAAGTTCTGTGGTTGTACGAAATCACTATGATGAGGTCATATGAACCGGTTCTTATGTTTGTGAGGCGGCTCCTTCAAGTCGACGGCAGGTGGACTACATTGAAGCACACGACTACTCAATCACCATACTCCGCCTCAACCGTTCCTTTCCCCACTTTACCTAACACCGGTTGTTTGGCATAATTCCCTCAACCCACCTCCCAACTCACACCAACAAGACACCTTTTGACACTTTTCGCAAATCCGATGAACATTTGAAGTAAATTGCGATGCGAACATTGCAGGGGCCCCTAAGCATTCTACTTTCAAGGGAGCACACGCATAATCACATTATAGTGTGATAACGGGACCTTAATGTATCAAGGAGGTAAGTCATTAAAGTCAAAGAGGGGTCCGTGGTACTTCACATGTCACTCATGTGGCTATCACCGTGCAAATATTCTAGCCTCGATCGACGAGAGATGTCATGCTACTTGCTAGTGTAACGGCTGGCTGATGACATCAAGCTACACTATTTGAAGAGCATGTAACCACCATCAATATCAAATCATCATCATGAAGTTATAAAACTGTCGTGCTGGTCGAACCACTTACATAGTGACACTACCACTAATCAAGTGGGTCTTAGCCACAACAATATTTAAAAATAGACACGGAAAACATCCATGGTAAAAACAGGCTATTAGGAATATTTTCAAAATCATATGAACAATCATGATCAAGGAGTTAGAGCTTGCCTTCAAAGGCTTCTAGAAATTCCTCGTAGTCCGGGTCTTCGAGTTCCTCTTCGGCTTCCTCATTTGCTATAGTACGTAATTCGCACAAATCAGCGTCAAATCCAAAAGAACTCCAAGAAATCCAAACTAAACCTTAGTAGTGTGGTTGCATGGAGTCTTATAGAAGTTTTGGTACAAGGTATATTTTATTTGTGGCTTGAGTGGGGGATTTCGTCGCTTGGGTAGTTTAAACACAAGTTTACCCTAGATCCCCGAGCTAACTAGATGGGTTAATACCATTTTTAGGATTTAGATATTTTCTACGGTTTATTTGGGCCATGTATGTTTGCTACTCTACTCTAATAGTATATTCCTGTTTTTTGAAATTTTCCTGGAATTTTTCTGCACTCCAAAATGTATTTTACAAGTTTCTGTGTATACTAGGGGTATCTCTAGCAATTCCTTTCGTGTACAGCGGCTGACAGGTGGGTTCGAAGGCCCAGCGCAGTGCTTGTGTCTCTGGTGCACATGGACCAAGTTCACATAACCGATTTCCACTGGTCTCTATGAGCTGGGGCGAGGTGGCAGCGATGTGGCATCTGACCAGGCTGCCACATGGGCCAGATTGCCGAGGTGGCCGCCACCCCAGCCGCCGAGCTGCCCAGAGTCTGCCGCTGGTGAGGTGGCGCTGACCTGGCTGCCATGTGTGCGTGTCTATCGACCTGTCATGCAATTTGGTGCCAAGTGTACGCCAGGCTGGCTAGGGGGGTAGGGCACGACGGCCAGCTGGGTAGGTCGCCAATGGCTAGCCGGTCCTACTGTTTTTTTCTTCCCGCACTCTATCGGATTACTTATCGGTGTTGTTTGTGTTGTGGGAAACCTAGTTGCAGGGGTTTCCGACCGGGGAGGTCGCCAGAGCAACGGCGCCATCTTGCTGGAGTTGTTTGCGCGGCCGTGGTTTGCGGAATCCCATGCATGTGCATGGTTTCTTCGGTCTGAGGCGTTGGGCGCACGTGCGTGGGGTTGTGGGTGCACCTAGTGAGCTCGGCCAGCTGAAGGAAGTCCTCCGGCAGCCGGCAATGGGCCGCAGCGGTGAGGCGCGGTGACGCTAGCTAGGTGAACCAGAGGGGGCGACCGTTTTCCACCCGTCTTTGTGCTAAACGTGTTCACTAGGCTACAGGGAGTGTTCCAGGGGGTTTGGCCGGGGCGGGAAGTGCTCCACCGTGGCCGGCAACGAGGAGGGGTGGCGGCGTGCTTGGTCTTTGATGCAAGTTTACTACGGCAATCGAATGTGTGAACCAACTTGTGGGGCAGCTAGAGGGGTTGTAGAGGTGCTTCATTCTCAAGTAATTGAGGTCTTGCAGCTTACCGGAGCAAGGCGGCGACGGCGGCCGGACTTGTGGAAGAAAGTGAGAAGCTTCGAATCGCCGGCTAGAACCGACCGGCCCATACTCGAATGGTTCTGTGGGAGCTTGAGGAAGGTGGTGCGCACATTTTGGGGTCGATGGGGGGACGTTTTATAGCCGGCCGAGGCGGTGGCGGGGCGCCGGGGATATTTTCTTGCGCACCATCAATGGGGCGGCCGGGTTTCAGGGAGGAGGCATGGCGCAAGCAGGTTTATTGCGGCAAGTAGAGGCGGCGACCTCCCATCACCGGGATTCCTGGCGGAGCAGCGCGGCGCTGTCTGGATTCGGGTGTGCAGGAGGCAGGGGAAGGGGGAGAAGGAAGAAGCACAGTAGCTGGCGGAGTTTCTGGCGCGTGTGGGGGAAAAATAGGAGAGGGCAGGCTGGGCCGTGGGGTGGGCCGGCTGAGGAAGGTGGTCCAGCCCTTTTTGTTTTCTTTTTCTCTTTCTTGTTGTTTTGATTTCAAATTTTAATTTGAAGCAAACTTTTCATTCCTTTGAATTTGTGACTGTTACATTTAGGAATCCTAGATTTAGATCATCAAAATAGGGCTCTGCTAAGAAAATGACTTTGTAGATTGCTAACAATGGTACATGGTGTTGGGTGTTCAATTTGACAATATGTTTTGCAGGTGAAAAGTGCCGAGAAACATTGTGCATGAGGCAGTTTTATCATAGAAATCCAAGGTGCAAGTGCGCGGGTGGGGAAGTCAGACGGCAGCCGATATTTACCTTGCAGCAACAAGATAAAAGCGCCAAAACTGCAAGATGACGAGGCTGAAGGAAGACTTAAGTAGATGTCAGGCTAAACTTGATAATGTACCACCGCACACTTGTACGAAATATTTTAAATAGGTTCTAAAAGGTGGAGACGTGACATATTCATGTGTACATGTTGAAGAGATAAGTTAGCGACAGGGTAGCATAGAGTTTAATTTTGAGATAGAGAATAATCGTAGTTAGCTAAGATTCCAAGATGTATCAGATCTATTTAAAGGCAGCCTGCAGCCTGTTGGTGGTGAAAAATGATTTTGGATTTTGCAGGTTGGAGGAGCCAGAAAATAAGGTGGAAAGGGCCTTTTATCTCAAGAATTCAAGGTGCAGAAGACTTTGGCGAGAGAACCTACCCGAGACTGGAGGAAGGCTTGCGGGAAGTGTTTTTTATCTTGGAAACTCAAGATACAAGCACCCGGGTGGGAGCTCGATCCGAGAAGACCGAGTTACCTTGCGGCCACAAGATAAATCAGCTAAACCGCAAGATGCAGAGGCTGGGCAGGACTTAGACATTCTTGGTAGAATTCATAAATGTTGTAAATATTAGATAGTGTCGTGTCAGCATTCTAGAAGGTTTTGCATGACATTCGGGTTGGCGACGAGGTAGAAGTAGTTGATACTGATAATTCGGCTTGTATAGAAATGGCCGAGTCATCTGATCTACAACATGAGGATATTAAGTGTCTCACAGGTCGAGACTTAACCGACTATAACTTTGTGAGCATAGAAAGGGACGGGTTTGTGCCCGTATGTGTAAAGCAATTGACTTCACTCGGCTCAGCAATGTTACTTGAGAATGCAAGATAAACGAGGTCATTTAACTTGGCTGCATGAGATAACCGAGCAGTATCGTTTAGGCAGAAATGATAAGGGCGAGATAGTAGAGGACTTTGATGACTTAGGGGAGCTCGGACAAGGGTTTTCCTCGGTGGGCGAACTAGAAGAGATAAACCATGAGGATGGATCGGCACTTTGGCCAACCTTCATCAACAAAAACCTCGGATGTGCCCCGAAACAAGAGGTAAGCCAATTACTTAAAGAATATATGGATTATTTTGCATGGGAATACACCGAGATGCTAGGACTCAGCCGAGAGCTTGTGGAACAAAAGTTGCCGATCAAGTCAGGCTTTAGACCTCACAAGAAAACATTCAGACGATTCAACGTGGCCATCCACGACAAGATCAAGGAAGAAGTGAATCATCTACTTAGTTAAGTTCATTCAACCTTGTAGGTATGCCGAATGGGTGTCAAATAAAGTCCTGGTGGTGAAGAAAAACACAGGAAAGTTGAGGATATGCATAGACTTCCGAGACCTCAACAGGCAACACAAAAAGATGAGTATCCTATGCCCATTGCTGATGTATTGATCAACAATGCATCAGGGCATAAGGTGATCAGTTTCTTGGACAGTAATGCGGGGTACAATCAGATTTTCATGGCCAAGGAAGACACGTCGAAGACAGCATTTTGTTGCCCCGGGTTCGTTGGTTTGTTTGAATGGGTTATAATGACCTTCGGGTCGAAGAACGCTGGTGCAACATATCAGGGGGCTATAAATCTGATCTTCCACGACATGTTGGGAGATGTTCTTGAGGTGTATATTGATGATCTCGTGGTGAAGTCGGCTGGATTCTAAGGGCATATGGCCGACTTGAGGATGTCCTTTGAGAGGACGAGAAGGTATGGACTTAAGATGAACCCTCTCAAGTTTGCGTTTGGCATGTCGGGTGGACAATTCTTGGGTTTTATCGTGCATGAACACGACATAGAGGTCAACCCCAAGAAAGTCAAAGCTATCAGAAGGATAGGAGAGCCGACAGGTAATAGAGACGTTCAAAGTTTGCTTGGAAAGATCAATTACCTAAGAAGGTTTATTGCAAACTTGGCTGGAAAGATTGGAACCTTCATTCCACTCTTGAAACTTAAGCACGAGCAGGAGTTTACTTGGGGGGGGGGCAGAGCATAAGGAGGCTTTCTAAAGGATTAAAGAGTACTTGATGAAGCCACCGGTCTTGCGTGCACCACAAATGAGGCAGCCTTTCCAACTATGTAGCTGCCCAAAGCCAAGTTATCGAGGCTGTATTAACTCAGGAAAGCCAAGGTAAAGAATATTCTGTGTCTTACTTGGGCAGACAACTCCTAGATGTCGAAACCAGGTACACCTTCATTAAGAAACTATGTTTATCTTTGTACTACACGTGTTCCAAGTTTCAGCATTATCTCCTTCCCAGTACGTGCTCCGTGACATGTCAACACGATATTGTCAAGCACATATTGCAACAATCGATTTTGAGTGGTAGGATAGGTAAATGGGCGTCCTCATTGGTGAAATACGACCTGGTATTCGAGCCTCTCCAGAGCATGAAGGGCCAGGTCGTAGCAGACATCATCGTGGAGCATGATGTTCAACTCGAGAAGGAGTGCATGGTCAAGGTACATCCTTAGAAGTTGTTGTTTGATGGATCAGTTTGCGACAGGGGTCAACGAATTGGGTACGTATTGGTTTCACTCAAAATGCAATGTACGAGTTCTCTGTTCGGCTAAACTTCGTGTGCACCAACAACCAAGCCGAATATGAGCCACTGATAAATGGTTTAGAGAATTATGTGGACATGGGGATCAAAGACGTCGAAGCCTTTGGGGATTTCAAGCTCGCCATCCAGCAGGTTAATGGCGAAAGCCAATGTTACGATGGAACTTTGAATGATTATCCTGAATGATGTCTGGATATCATTAAGACTTTTGATACATTAGCCAAACACATACCAAGAGAAGAAAACCGGAAGGCAAATGACTTGGCACAATAGGCATCGGGCTATGAAGTGAAAAGAGGGAAGTTCCACGTAAGAACAAGGCCGATATTATCCAAGGGCGACGGGATCAAGGTGAAACAGAATAACTTGGCCAGTTTTGAGGTGTTAGTTGTTGAAGATTGGAGGTGAGCGATCATAGGATGCATCAAAGACCCAAATACGTGCAAAAACAGAAAGATTTGACATCAAGCATTCATATATACATTAATCAACGATGAACTATACCGATGAACTATAAATGGACTCTTGTTGAGGTGTATATACAAAGATCAAGCGAGGGAGGGCGTGCGAGAAGTGCACGAAGGTCTTTGTGGCACACATCAGTCTGCCAACAAGATGAAGTGGATGCTCAAACGAGCTGGTTTCTATTGGCCAACAATGCATGAGGATTGTTTCAGGTATTACCAATGATGTGAAGCTTGCCAGATGTTCGGACATATCCAACAAGCGCCAACTAGATTGCTTCATCTCATTGTGAAACCTTAGCCTTTCTGAGGATGGGGTCTGGACTTCATCGGGGAGATACATCCAGCGTCGTCGAAGAAACACCAGTTTGTGTTAGTTGCCACGAACTACTTCACCAAGTGAACAGAAGTCATGTGAATCAAGAACAAAACATAAAAAGAGGTAACCAGTTTTGTCCTTGAGCATATTATCTATAGATTTAGTGTTCCACATACTTTAACCACAGATCAAGGAGGAGCTTTCATATCCTTTCAATTCAGGGAGTTTGCCAAATATTTTAAGATAAAATTGTTGAATTCTTCTCCATATTATGCTCAAACTAACGGGCAAGCCGAGGCTAGTAATAAGATACTCATCAAGGTCATCAAAAGGAAGATCAGGGAAAACCCCAGGCGATGGAATAAGACTTTCAATGAAGCCTTATGGGCTCATCGAGTGTTAAGACATGGTGCCACCAAAGTTACCCCGTTTGATCTTGTTTATGGACAAGAAGTGACACGACCCCATTGGTCCTGTCGAGCCAGGATCACGCTGAGGGGTGCTGCGTTGCACAGCACCGTATAACACACGTCAAAGGTACAAAGCGGAAGCGGAAATTTTATTACATAAACAAGTTTATGAACATGTTTACATCAAAATAAGTTCAGTCTACACTCGCGGGCGTAGACTAAGCATCAAGTGCACGTTCAGCCCTCGAACGTGTCCTTGCTAGCACACACGCACACTAACTCTGCGGCGTGCACGACTCCCACTCGACGGGGTTCCCCTCCTGGGGTTCCGTCTCCTCTTCGGGAGTCCCTTCCTCATAGAACCCTGCAAAAGCTTCAAACACAAGCAGTGAGCATGAAGGCTCAGCAAGTCTGACCCGTCTCACCTAAACATGGAACTTCTACATGAGGGTAATGGGTTACATGAGGTGAAAATCAGTTGCAAGGACTCGCCTAATTAGTAGAACCTTACTTTCAAGTTTTAGCAGCAGGTTGTGGAGAACCTTACGCTAAGGTACATGAGAGAGCCGCAATCAAACAAGAAACGCATTTCTCTTATGTACTTTGCCCAAAGTTGAAAAGAACTTTAGTTCGCTCTAAGCTATAGCATATCATTAACAATCAATGTCCAGCTTTCAATCAGCAACATTTTAAAATGTAACTAGCCTGTTCTTTCTACGTCACGGTACAGTGAACAAGTGGTACTCACTGACCGCGAGGGACGGCGATTATAATCGATTTACACCTGCAGGGTTACCCGAACAACCCGTCACGTACGCCCGTACTCGATGTTTCCTACAACAACCATCACGGACGCCGTACGCGACTACCTTTCACCCGTTAGCCAAATGTTGAACCGGTCCAATCGTCCCCAGCAAGAGGTCTCTGCACGCGCATCTCAGTGCTGCCAGCCGATTTACACCTCGAGCTCTCAACCTACCCTCTGAATGACCAGCTATGCCTCAACACCCAGCTACCCGAGTTACATCAGTTTCCCGGTTCCCATATAGCCGGTAGGTCTTTGGTACTGTTCTAGCTTGTTCAACAGGCCCGCACAAGGCTCGGTCCTCAATCGACACAAGTGGAGCTACAGCACACAGGCCCCAAAGTCCTGCTGCCCTTAACCTCCGCTTGGTCTCATTTTCTTGCCATGTGTTTCATGTGCTATCACTACCCGAGTCGAGTGCCTCTAGCCTATGCTCGCGAGTAGTTCCAACTACTCGACTTGTACCGAATCCTACTCTATCTTAGAAATGCAGTGGCTAACGAGGTTTTCAATCCTAACCCCAACCCATGGTTTTCTTGGCTATGCAGTTGGGTTTCCAATCAAGACTCTAATGCACAGAATAAAGGAAACAAGTATGTGCTCAAAACAATAAAAATTTGTAAAAAGGTTAATGCAAACCGGAGCTTGCCTTGGTGCTCTTGGTCGTAGGCTAGCTGTTCCTCCGGAGTAACGAAGTCTAGGACTTCGGGTTCCTCCTCAACCTTAGCGACTACATGATAAGAGCAATATATGTATCAATTTAAATGCATTTATATTAACTTTGAAGTTGTGAAGTCTATAACCCTTGCTAGACAGACCTAATGACTGTGAGACTTTTACTGTGGCTTGGTTACAACCTAAAAAGAGATTTGGTCAAGTTTTAGTTGCAGCAAAGCTCATTTGAGCCCTCCACAATTAATTATGTCCTTGACCTTAATTGGAACTCTTAGGGTGTTCTAGGAATTTTCATGAAGCAAACTATGACTTTCTGAAAACTAGATTTTCAGAGGGTTCTAATGGAGTTGGTCTCACTTAATTTGAAGGTTCCTAGCTAAAGTTATGAGCTAAACAATTTCAGAGAAAATTCTGAAAATGTTTCTGAACATTTTCTATTTTCTCTGGAACAGTTTCACTAATCACACCATTAGGTGGATCAGATTAGCTCAAATGGATCTGAAATTTTTATGATAGTTCAAGGATATTTTGGTGAACATCCCAGCAAAATTTCAGGATTTTCCTCCAAAGGGTTCTCCAGTTAAAATTCCTAACAGTTTAAACTTTGAGGAATTAATTCTGGAGAATTAAGGGTTTTCATGAAGTGAAACTTGATTTGCTGGAAAGTACTCAGATAGCCGAATCCAGCAAAATTTAGTTCACTCAATTTGGAGTTTTCTAGCCAAAGTTATGAGGATTTGAAGTTTGAAGGAAATCTGAAAATCGGGGAAAAGTTTAAACTCGCGCGTGGGCCCAGGGGACACGCGTCGCACGCCGAGGCGACAGCACACCACGGCCCACAATGATTTTGCGCGCCAGCACACTCGATCCCGGCCGCAGCCGGATCCCGATTCAAAATATCTCCCGCTGACAGCTGGGGTCCACCCCTTCTTCAACCTCGCGACGCCCGCGCTCCGCCGCCGAGGGACCTCGCCGGAGAGCTCGCCGCCGGCTGCTGTACAGCTCCAAACTTCTCGATTCTGGCCGCCCCTGCCTACTTTTACTCAGGGAACAGGATTCTAGGGTCAGCTGCTCATGACAATGGCCGGAGCATGGTCGGCGACGAGCCGCCACCTCGGAACGACATCGGCCATGTCGGCTGACTTCTCTAGCACCTCAGCTACTTGAGAAACCGGTCGGGGAGCATCAGTGGACCTCAGAGAAGGTCGATATGAGCTCGAGGCAGCTCGGGGAAGGCCCGAAATAGGTCCTCACCTTGCGCCCGATGCCGCCCGTTCATTCCGCCATTGGTAGACCTCGAATTACGCCGGGTACAGAGGTTCTCCGGCCCAGAGTTGTGAAGGCAACTTGTGCGTTACCGTGTCTAGCTCGTGTGAGAGCGGCTTGAGGCCCTCTAATCCTTTCTAGAGCACGAATTAAACAGAATCGTACCCGAAGGTCGTTCTGCACACAGAAAGGGGAAAAGTGGAAATTCGCCGCCGGTGAGCAACCACTCGAGCTGTGGCTCGGGGATGAGCAGCACCGGTCACCAGCGCGTCCAAGGGTGCCTTTGCTCGGGCGTGACAACGCCCTGGTTGGGCTGTCCACGGGAGCTTGAGGTGTGGCGGTTCCAAGTCCCGAATTTGATCTTTCGGCACAGCCGATATCAATCGGTTTCAACGGAATTCTAGCAACGGGGAGGACGGAGGAAGGTCTCTAGTACCTTGCTGGGGCTCTGAAGTGGACGGAGGGAGCTGCGATCGGCGTTCTCCGATCGATTCCGAACTGCGGAAATTTTCGGCCGGCGCTGAGTTCTTGCGGGGAAGAACGGCGGTGCCTCGGCCGGGGAGGGGGGGGCAGGCGCCTTAAGAAGGCTCTGCACCGCCACACGCCCACGCGTGGGCAAGCAGCTGCTGGCGCGGCGGCTGCCCTCGGTGGCGATCACCGCTGCGGCTCAGCGACCTGAGTGAAAAAGTCTCAGTCGGTTTGATCTGAGCAGTGGCTGACATGTGGGTCCCACTTCCAGTTTTAACCTCTGAAATTCACTCCTAATCACTGTTGTAAACAGTGAACCCCATACTACCCTTGGCAATTCAAATTATTCACCCATGAGCCATTTGAATTGATCAAAGTTCAAATAAGGTTTGGTTTGAATGAATTTCAGCACAAGTTCAGTTTGAAATTCAAATAAAGTTTGAATTTCTCCCACTTAGCTCATGTCAAGATCAACTCCAAATGGAGTGAAAATTGGTGTGTGAGCTCACAAAAATGTGCTGAGTAAGAATATGCCTCCCACTTTTAAATTCATGGGATAAAAACAGTTTGAATTTGAATATGGTTTCAAACTGCCCTCTTCCTAACTATACCCAAAATGACCTCAAAAAGGTTTTGAATTTGGGTGAAACTTGGCATGGACATCCTTAGTAAAGTGTAGGGGTTTTCATACGTCCAGCCCATCTATATCACATGTGGGAAATACCACTTTTGCAGTGTGTGAGTTTGTTCTCTAATGAGCATGTTGATAATTGTTACTTGCTCTTCATTTGTGTTCATCATCCTTCCTCAAATGAGGTGTGTGGTGTGGTGATGAACACTGCAAATGTGTGTCAAAAACTGAGGCCCTTACAAGAAGCCATGTTACCCATAGAAGTTAAGATGGAGGCATGTCGAATAGATCAACAAGACAACCTTTTGGCTATAGATTATCAAGAATTGATGATGGACAAGTTGGATGAAGTTTCTGAAAGCCGAATGGAAGCTTTGAAAGAGATCGAGAAAGAAAAGCTCAAGGTGGCCAAGTATTACAACAAGAGAGTTCGAGAGAAATCGTTCCAGATCGGAGACTTAGTATGGAGAACGATTTTGCCCTTAGGAACTCGAGACAAGAAGTTTGGCAATTGGTCACCGAGCTGGGAAGGACCTTTTAGAATTGTGGGTATTTTCTCTGGAAATGCCAACTTTGTGGAAAACTTGAAAGGGGGAAACTCGGGAAAGGCTATCAATGGAAGGTACTTGAAATGATTCTACCCGAGTGTGTGGCAATAAAGTTAAAACATCTAAGACTTGCAAGGTAAAACAACCAATTTATCTAGTAAATCCTGACGTGGAAGATGTTTTTTTGCATACTCCGTTTTCCCCAAAATAGGGGGCCATGTGTTGGGGGTAAAAATGGTTGTGGATTTTGCAGGTTGGAGGAGCCAGAAAACAAGGTGGAAAGGGTCTTTTATCTCAAGAATTCAAGGTGCAGAAGACTTCGACGAGAGAACGTACCCGAGACCGGAGGAACGCTTGTGGAAAGTCTTTTTTTTATCTTGGAAACTCAGGATACAAGCGCCCGGGTGATAGTTCGGCCCGAGAAGACCGAGTTACCTCGCGACCGCAAGATAAATCAGCTAAATCACAAGATGCAGAGGCCGAGCAGGATTTAGGCATTTTCGGTAGAATTCAAAAATGTTGTAAATATTAGATAGCGCCGTGTCAGCATTCTATAAGGTTTTGCATGACATTTGGCCGTGCCTTTGAGATAAGTTGAGTCTAGTTTAAACTTAGAAGATCATATCATTCAGTTTGTATCGACTCTATATAAAAGGTAGCTATCTGTTGAAGAGATCACGAATCAATCAAGTCGATCAGTACAAACTTTTTGTTCATCTACTTTTCCTTATGTTTTCGTAGTTTGTAGCTTAGTTCCCGTAGTTCTTTGTTGCTTTGCCGAGAAAAGCATCCGTCGCTCTTAAGGTAAGAAAGACATATCACGTTCCTGACATCAAGAACCTTACTTCTATCCGAGTTTCGGCGTCTAACGCCGAAATTTGCTGCAGTACAGGTGACTTTGATCATCTGTTGGTGACTCCATCACCTGTTCCACGAACACAACCGAGACAAAAAACAAGCTCAATCCCGATCAAAATATTTGTATCTTTTATGTTTTCTTAGTTTTTTGTAGTTTCCTTAGTTTTCCTAGCTAGTTCATAGCCGTTTGGTGCTTTGCCGAGAAAAGCATCTGGTTCTTCTCCACGAAAGAGAGAAGGTTATCCCATTCATCACCGGAACTTTGTTCAACGCTGAGTTTTGATCTAAGTTTTGAAGCCTACCATCAAGCTACACCAACAGAATTGGCGACTCCACTAGGGATGAAGTTTTGCTAATCAAGCTTCACGAGCAACTCAACGATCGGTGCTGCTTAACACTGATCAACAAGAGAAGAGATGGTCGAAGCGTCAAGGAGGAAAGCCGATAGTATGGCCGTTGATGCTAGCAATGTCATCAAAGTACAGCTACAAGATCACACACAGGAGGACCGTGAAAGGATTCAAGAGGAGCTTGAGCGTGAGATCGAGCAAGAGAAGATGGCAAGACCCCAGAGCAAGCTGACGTGCTTCTAAAAGACCCGAGGAGGCATAGTCCAGAAGGACGACATGGTGCAAGCCTCGACTCGTAAGGTCTTGCACGCACAATTACAGATGGATTAAAGAACTCTTTCATTTCTTTCAAATCCGAGTTTGAGCAGAATGTAGATAGCAACTTGCATCGGCAGGTTCGATCAATGGTCCAGCAAGTGCAAGAGGAAGCTGGTGGGAAACGTGTAGATTGCAACGTGAACCACGTACCAACTAATTCAGCAAGCGATCCACCACCTTACATTCCACCTAGGCAGCCGGGGGTGAATGTCGAGCAACCATATTACCAGACAATTGCCCACGGACCTAGCATATCTCCTACGGGAAACGGTGTACCACTTGGGCCGGTACCCAACACGTTCTTCCCTCAAGTGCAACCACAAACCATACCATATGGCCTTTCCATTACTCTCACTGATGTACACGACAATCTTAGAGATCAGGTAGCCAAAACACTCAGAGAACTCGGGATTACACCCAAGGGCACGTGAGAACTTACCAGAAACCATACATTGAGTACTTTGACACAATGCCATATCCTAGAGGTTTTACGGTTTCTGATTTTGCTAAGTTTGCTGGGGAGTACTAAAAAAAACCATGAACATATAGGCCAATTCCTAATCCAAGAAAGTGATGTAGGCATAACTGATATTCACAAGATCAGATTGTTTCCCCTATCCCTATCTAGGACGGCCTTCAACTGGTTCACTTCTTTGCCTCCAAACTCCATAACCACATGGTCGTGCCTTGAACAAAAGTTTCATGAGTACTCCTACAATGGTGAAAGCGAGCTGAGGTTGTTTCCTCTCACAATTGTTGAGCAGAAGTATAATGAAACTGTGGCCGACTATATCAAAATGTTTAGGGTGACTAGAAACAAATGTTTTAGCCTAACCATAGGGGAAAAGGATTTGGCCAATCTAGATTTTGTGGGATTATTTTCATATTCGAAAGAGAAGCTAGAAGGGATGGAATTTGGTGATGTTAACCAAGTTCTACAACGTGTTGTGGCATATGATAACCGTGCCAAGGACAGCAGGGCATATAGTCGGTTCAAAGAGGGAAACCACAGAGACAAAGAGAAGCAACACGTTAACATCTTAGGTGAGGAGTCGGCCAGCGACGAAGACATGGAAGTATGCGTGGCCGAATGGGCAGAAAACCACAAGAATAACGTTTGGCTTATGCATTCTTGAAGCCCAGTCCCGAGAAAAGGGAGGAGATAAGATTTACCTTTGATGTAACTAACCGTGACAAGTTTTTTGACGTGTTGTTACATAACAAGGTGATAAAATCCAAGGACGATCATGTGATTCCATCACCCTAGCAGCTGGTGAAGAAGAGATATTCTAAGTTCCATGACTCTTATTCTCATACAACTAACGAATGCAACTTCTTTCGTAGGAAGGTGCAATCGACTTTGAACGATGGTCAGTTAACCCTAGGTGATGGCAACAAGATGAAACTCGACACGGACCCTTCTCCAGTTAATATGATTCACTTTGAAGAGAATAAGATCCTGGTGAGGACGATCAAGCAGGAACAACTAAAGGAAAGAACATGATCGTGTCCGATGACTTGAGAAAGAAGATGATCAAGTGAAGGAACCCTGAAGTTGGGGTATGGAAGATCATTGAGCCAAGGAGGACCACAGTGTTCAAGCCAACTTTGGACTTCTTGATCATAAAGTATCTGAGGCAACAGAAGGGGAGTATGTTCCAAAGACTGAGTGGACACGAGCGGGATAGGTCCCTGAGCTACATTGCCAGAGGCCTTAGGAGCACTCTAGGTGAAACAAGGCATGGGAACTATCGGTATCAAGAAAAACTGATAGATTTTTATGATACATGACCTTCTCATGAGGCTCGGGGGGCACAGGTGCAAAGGTGGCAGCATACTGGACGTGGGAACAACAAATTAACTTGGAAACCAAAGCAAACATGTCCAACCAGTACTGTGTCCAAAACTTTGCCCCGGGAACATGATGTGAAGGCATGATCTGAGGAGAATGCAAGTTTGAAGCAACATCTACTGATGATTGGCACAATACCTTGCATAATCCAAGATGATGTGAAGGCATGATCTGAGGAGAATGCAAGTTTGAAGCAACATCTACTGATGATTGGCACAATACCTTGCATGACCGGGTATCTCACCAGCGCCCAAGGACAAGCAACCGAGGATGGTTGATCATGCACAAGCTTCACAAGTTAATATATCAACCAGCCAGATTAGTCCAAGGCTGAGGAAGCTCAGCAGGTGGGACGTAACACCAAAAGGAGCAAAGGAAAGTGTGACCAAGGCTGTGGCTCCGGGAACCAAAACGGAACCCCAATGGTGATCGACAGGGCTCAACCAGACACAAAAGAGATGTGTGCAACATATTAGAGCCTTGGAAATTGCTGAGAAGAGGAAGAGGAGCGAGATCATTGGTTTAACAAGGCAAGACAAGTGATCATCAGGAAAACTTGTGGAGGGAGAAACATTTGGCTCAGGAAGAAGCAGCAAACAAAGAAGAAGAGGAGAGTAACTCGAGCAGGGAAGATAACCAGGTTGATATGAACATGGTGTTCCAGTTGCCGACTGAGTTTTGCATCCTGGAGGTTGAGGTGGCCAAGCTGGACTTAGGAGCTAAGAACGTTGTGTTTTAGAAGCCAGAGAAGCTCGGCCAACTTATGAAACTCTTATATATTTGGGGATATGTGAATGGAACACCATTGGGGTGCATGTTGGTAATGGAGGGGCAGGTGTCAACATTATGCCACTGTCCATATTTGAGAAGCTTGGATATAGAGAGGATGAGCTGATCAAGACCAACATGATGTTGAGTGGCTTTTCAAGAGATCCAACCGAGTCCAAAGGAGTCATATGTGTGAAGCTAACGGTGGGCAGCAAGACTATTCCTACAGCCTTCTTCGTGGTCAACGTCTGGAGCAGGTACAACTTGTTGCTTGGGCGAGATTGGATACATGCCAACAGGTGTGTAATGTCTACCTTGCGCCAACGTTTGATACAATGGGTTGGAGACGAGATGGATCTAGTAGAAGCTGAAAACTCGGCTTGTGTGGCATTGGACGAATGATCTGAGGTACAACACGACGACGTCAAATGTCTCACAGGGAGAGATCTCAAGGACTATGACTATGTAAGCGTAGGGATGGATGGATTTGTCCCTGTGAATGTAAAGATGATGGATGTAACTCGGATAAGTGATGTATCTTGAGTATGTTAGGTAAAAGGGACAATTTGGCATGGTTACGGAAGACAACCAAGGCATATCGTTTAGGAAAGAATGATATGGGCGAGATAGTTGAAGACTTTGATGATATAGGCAAGTTAGGACAAGGTTTCTCTTCTGTAGATGAGTTGGAGGAAGTAAACCTTGGAGGGGGATCGGTGCACAAGCCAACTTAAGTGAATGCCAACCTTGTGAGAGCTCGGAAGGAAGAGGTATGCAAGTTACTAAAAGAGGGGTAGGCAAGTTACTAAAAGATAGCATTGATTGCTTTGCTTTGGAGTACACTGAGATGCCAGAGTTGAGTAGAGACTTAGTAGGACACAAGTTGCCGATTAAGCCAGAGCTTAGACCACACAAGCAGCCCTTTAGAAGGTTTAACAAGAAGTTGTATGATAGAATCAAGGCAGAAGTTGATTGTCTGTTGAAGGCCAACTTTGTTTGGCCATGTAGCTATGCCGAGTGGGTTTCGAACATAGTCCTAGTGGAGAAGAAAAACACGGGAAAGATTAGGATATGTATAGACTTTAGGGACTTGAACAGGGCTACACCTAACGATGAATACCGCATGCCTATAGCTGATGTGTTGATCAACAATATTGCAAGACACAAGATGATCAGCTTCCTAGATGGCAATGATGGGTTTAACTGGCTGAGGAGGACACATCTAAGACAACCTTTTGTTACCCAGGGTTTGTGGGATTGTTTGAATGGATTGTCATGACCTTTGGAATAAAGAATGTTGGATCTACGTATCATAGAGCCATGAATCTTATCTTCCATGGTCTGTTGGGTATCATCTTAGAGGTTTGTATTCATAATCTAGTGGTGAAATCAGTTGGTTTTCATGAACACATAGCTGATTTATGTGTAGCCTTTGAAAGAATGAATAAGTATGGTCTAAAGATGAATCCATTGAAGTGTGCCTTTGGTGTGTCGGCTAGAAGATTTTCTTGGGGTTCATTGTGCATGAACATGGGATAGAGGTTGACCCTAAGAAGGTAGAAGTCATCAAAAGGATAGAGGAGCCGACATGCAAAAGAGATGTACAGAAGTTGTTAGGAAAGATCAACTACTTAAGAAAGTTTATATCTAACTTGGCAGGCAAGAACAGATCCTTTATGCCCCTTTTAAAACTAAAGCATGAGCATGAGTTTACTTGGAGGCAGAGCAAAAGGAGGCATTCGAGAGAATCAAGACTTATTTGATCAATCCTCCAGTATTACGAGCACCTAAGGTTGGACAAGCCTTTAGGCTCTATATTTTGTTAACTCAAGAAGATCAAGGTAAAGAGTTCTCTGTGTACTATTAAGTAAAAGGCTGTTGAATGTCAAGACAAGGTATGTTTTCATTGAAAAGTTGTGTCTATCTCTCTGTTATGCTTGTTCCAAGTTTCGGCACTATATTCTTCGTAGCACGTGCATTGTGACTTGTCTGCACGATACAGTAAAGCATGTTGAAAAAATTGATCTTTAGTGGCAGGTTTGGCAAATGGGCTTACTCTCTGGTGGAATATGACTTGGTATATGAGCCTCTTCGAAGCATGAAAGGACAGGTCGTGGCTGACTTCATCGTGGAACACAGTATACAACTTGAAGATGAATGCTTAGTCAAGGTATGTCCATGGAAACTTTACTTCGATGGGTCGGTTTGTGATAAATGTTAGGGAGTTGGTTTTGTATTGGTCTCACCCACAAACTCCATATATGAGCTATCTATTCGGCTAGGATTTGAATGTACTAACAATCAGGTCAAGTATGAAGGATTGTTGAATGGCTTGGAATGTTTGGTCAACATGGGAATCAAGAACATAGAAGTTTTTCATGATTCCAAGCTTGTAATTCAACATATCAGTGGTGAGAGCCAGTGTTTGGATGAAATCTTGAATGACTACCGAGAACGATGCTTGGATATCATAAAAACTCTAGATACTTTATGTATCAAGAATATCTTTAGAGAAGCAAATTGGAGAGCCAATACCTTGGCACAACAAGCATCGGTCTATGAAGTAAAGCGAGGGAAGTTTGCTACAAAGACAAGTCCAACATTGTCTAAGGACTTTGAAGTAAGGCAAAACAAAACAATTCGGCCAAGTTTGACTTGTATTGATAAAATGTATCAACAATCCTAGTGAGTGCAAGGACAAGAAGGTTCGGCATCAAGCTTTGAAATACACCTTGATCAATGATGAGTTATATCGCCGAACTATAGATGGTCTTCTGCTGAGATGCTTAGATCAAGAAAAGCCAAAGAAGCCATGGGTGATGTGCATGAAGGACTTTGTGGTACACACCAGTCAGCTCATAAGATGGAGTGGATGTTGAAGAGGGCAGGATTCTATTGGCCAACCATGCAAAGTGACTGCTGCAAGTATTACAAGGGGTGTGAAGCTTGCCAAAGGTTTAGAGACATCCAGTTGGCTCCAGCTAGTGTGTTACATCCTATTGTGAAACCATGGCCGTTTAGAGGATGGGGATTGGACTTAATTGGTGAGATACATCCTTCATCATCCAATAAGCCTCGTTTTGTGTTGGTTGCAACAGATTACTTCACCAAGTGGACAGAGGCCATCCCATTGAAGAACAATACCTACAAGGAGGTAATAGGCTTTGTTTTAGAACATATCATACATAGATTTGGTGTTCCACAAACTCTAACCACAGATCAAGGAGGATAATTCTTGTCATATCAATTCAGAGAATTTGCGGGGGTTTTTAAGACAAATCTATTGAATTCTTTATAATATTATGCTCAAACAAATGGACAAGCCGAAGCTAGCAACAAGATCTTGATCAAACTGATTAAGAAGAGGATAAAGGAGAAACCAGGAAGGTGGCATGGGACTTTGAGTGAAGCATTATGGGCTCACAGGATCTCCAAACATGGTGCCACCAAGGTAACTCCTTTTGAGCTTGTGTATGGGCAAGAAGTTGTGCTTACTATTGATAATAAATTGCAAGCTTGTAGAGTAGCTCAACAAAACAATCTATCGGCTATGGAACAAGAAAGATTGTTGGTATAGTTCCAGGGACTGCATACTTCATGGAAAACTTGCAAGGGGAAAATCCAGGCAAAGCTATCAATGGGAGATACTTAAAGAAGTATTATCCTAGTGTATGGCGGGAAGGGTGTTCTTCTCCAATTCTGCGGTTTAATTTATCTAGAAGTTGCAAGGTTAAACAACCAATTTGTTTGATGAATCGTGGCTAAAAAGATGTTTTTCGGTGCACCTTAATTGCCTAAAAACAGGGGTTATGTGTTGGGTGTTCATTGCAGGTGAAAAATGCCTAGAAACGTGGTGCGGGAGGTAGTTTTATCATAGAAATCCAAGGTGCAAGTGCACGGGTGGGAAAATCAGCCGGGAACCGAGATTTACCTTGCGGCAGCAAGATAAAAGCGCCAAAACTGCAAGATGTCTAGGCTGAAGAAAGATTTAAGGAGATTTCTGGCTAAACTTGATAATGTACCGCCACACACTTGTGCGAAATATCGTAAATAGATTCTAGAAGGTGGATACGTGACATATTTGTGTGTAAACGTCAAAGAGATAAGTTAGAGATAGGATAGCTTAGAGTTTAAGTTTGAGATAGAGAATAGTCGTAGTTAGCTAAGAGCCAAATATGTATCGGGTCTATTTAAAGGCAGCCTGCTGCCGAGACGAAAAACAAGCTCAATCCCGATCAAAACATTTGTATCTTTTACTTTTTCTTAGTTCTTCATAGTTTTCTTAGTTTTCCTAGCTAGTTCGTAGTCCTTTGGTGCTTTGTCGAGAAAAGCATCCGGTTCTTCTCTACGAAAGAGAGAAGGTTATCCCATTCATCACCGAAACTTCGTTCAACGCCGAGTTTTCATCTAAGTTCTGAAGCCTACCGTCAAGCTACACCAACACGTGGCAGCAACTATTGTACAACAAATACTTGGGCTCTAAACCACTTTCTCAGGCTTATTCGAAATCAGGTGACTCCCAGTTTTGGGCCGACCTAATGAAGGTGAAATAGGGCTTTCTCCATTTTAAAGCCATTATAATTAAGAATGGCACACAAGTAACTTTTTGGGAAGGTTAATGGATAGGTTCTTCGACAGAGGGACCAACAGTCCTTCTTGTATCATATTTTTCGTGGAAAACAGACGACGGTAACAAAAGTGTTTTCTAACCCACACTTGAATTTCTCATGGCACAGAGATATGACAGACCTGAAATGAATAGCCTGGAATGAAATGCTCAAAACTTTCTCATGTAATGTTATCGCGGGAGAAGGATGAATTTTGATGAATTTAGTCTCTAGTGCACAATTCTTTGTGATATCACACTATCTGCGTTAATAAATCCAGATGTGCCTAATACTAATAAAAGATTATATATGGACTAAAATTTTCATTCGGTAGTTACATAGTGATGTATAAAGGATAACGTAGCTAGACACAACTAGAATGGTAACATGACTTGCTGCTTTTGTTACAAAAATAAAACAATACAACACCTGTTCTTTAAGTGTCAGTTTGCGCAATCAATTTTGAATACTGCACATGTGGCGGTAAACTATGTAGGCCCTACTAGTGTATTAAATATGTTTGGTAATTGGCTAGGGGGGATTAGCAATAAATTAAAACCACTTGTACTATTAGGGTGGCAACGATTTGTTGGGTTATATGGCAGTGCCAAAATTTATATCGTTTTTATCAAAAGTATAACAGTTCACATTTCTATTCTCACCACTCAAATTAAACTCACTAGAATTTGCTAGTATATTTCATAGTTTTCTCCTCAAGGAGCATGTGAAACTTTCATATTTGCACATATGCATCTCACTAGATTTGCATCACCAAGCATGGCATGGTGCATCACACTTCCATCAAGTAAACTGTGTATATCCACCTTATTTTCAGCTCTTACAAGTTATTGCAAGGTGTGGCTAAGTGTGGGCAAACCACTAAAATTTATATGTGGGCCTCATATAATTAAAGTTTGTATCATCGTGTTCATGCTCAAATTTTCAATTCCATCATCATGTTTACTCCATCCTATCATTCCTGTACAACAACAGATAAATGGAGCATCAATAGAGATTGAATAATGTCAATTGAGCTCATATGGATGTCTATACAAGAAAATAATAAGGACCTATTGTGATTTTACCTCTAATTGGAAGTTCATTGTGATTCTACCCTCCAAACTGAGAGTTTGTGAAATTACCCCTCCTTTTCGAAAATGAATCCAGTGTATACCCCTATTCCGTTAGTGCTTGTTAATGGTGTTAAATATGAGAAAAAGGACATAAATGCCCTTTTAATGTTACCCATAATTTAATTTATTTTTCTGATTTTACCACTATATTAATATAGTCATATTAACAGATTCATGATGTATGTAGTATATTTTGAACAAAATACTTTTAAAATTTTGAACATTTTTTAATTTCAAAATAAATTCAATTTTCCAATGAAATTCATTATAATTTGGCCATTTTTTCAATGATAGTTTAGCAACATTTTGACAATATTTCAACAATATTTTGATAATATTTCAACAATATCTTAGAAAATTATTTACACAAATTTCAGCAATATTTACACAACATTTCAGCAGCATTTTAAGAGCATTTTTCAATATTAACACAACATTTAAGCAACACTATGTTGATAACAAACATAGACATATAAAATAGCACAAAATATCACATAGCCATATTGTGCAACTCAAATTAAATCACATAATAAGTCCAAAGAAGTCTTATTAACCGCATGTTCATAAAAAACAACACCTAATACATAACTAAGATAATCATTAGAGTCCCAACGATGTTGATAGTTTCTCCCCTCTTCCTCGTCTTCCTCCTCTTGTCCTTCCCCTTCCTCTTCCTCTTCCACTTGAATTACTTGCACTTCATAATAGAGAGTAAATACGAATGAGTTCACAAGCGTATAGTAATAATTGTAAAATTCAGAAATAATTAATTTAAAAAATCTTACTTTGATGTATTTTCTATAGATGAAAGTCTCATTTTCTTCTCTTTAGTTGTGGGACCTCCTTGACAATGCTTGGTTGTACGGCCTAGTTCATGACATTCACTACATTTTCTCTTCTTCTTTGTGCCAACCTATCCATATGCTTTGATTCTTGTTTTTCTTGGCCTCCCTGGTTTTCTCCTTAATTTAGGTTTGCGCATTTTGTAGCCTAAATCAATACATGTACACTGATGCTTGGATGTCATTGGATTGAAAACATCTGTGTATGTCTTTCTCAACATGTCAACAGAAAATAATTGATGAACAAATTCTTCCATCTGCACCGCTCTACTAAGCTTTGCGATAACAGCCAAAGCATGGTTACATGGTTTTCCAGTCACTTGCCATGCCCTACAGCTACAAGTCTTTTGGTCCATATTGATTGCATGCCTTATTGTGGATACAGTTACTTCAGCAGTCACACCTCCACATATTAAGACCTCATGATCTTTTATAGCCTTGCTTTTAGCATTCAAATCCCGAATAACAGAAGGAATTATTGTACCATGCATGTTTCTGATAATCTTATTTCTCACAACAAACTTTGTTATGATCATTTGCCTTATCTTATTAAGCATGTCTACAATATGTTGGTCCTTTGTTTTTGACACCCAACTACTGATACATTTAGAGAGGTTGTCATTGATGTAATCTACCTTGGATTGTTCGGTGAATTTGCTTCTTGTCCAAACAAATGGATGATGATCATCCAACCATGCAAGGACATCTGGAGCCTTTTCCTCTATCTTACCGATGTGATAATTGTATCTCTCAACTGTGAAACTCTTAGTGGTAGCCCACATATTCTGTGCATAGTAGTGTTTTTTCATGTTCTTCCATAAGTGCCTCATGCACTCCCTATGTTCCACACCTGGATACACATGATGTACATCTTCCTCAAGTCCTTTGCAAGCATCCGTACTGATAACCAGACCTGTATATACACATGTTAGTAAGAGTTATAGAAAATTGGGCCAAGCAAAAGTAAAAGTTGTTAGATGTTCAACCTGTAGGAGTACTAATAGCTTTCTTCAAGTTCTGAATGGACCATATCCAACTTTCCTTAGACTCCGTCTCTATCACTCCATAAGCCACTGGAAATAGCCAGTTATGACCATCCACTGTAACAGCTGATGCCAATTGACCTCTTGACCTTCCTGCTATGTGACCACAGTCCATAGCAATATAGGGTCTACACCCTTTCAAAAAACCATAAATGCATGGTTTGAGAGCTACAAAGAACCTTTTGAAACACACATCACCACAATGTGTTTCAGTATCTAGCTCATCAACATCATATAAAAAAACAGAGACATCATCCTGATCAACTATTTCACTGTCTGGATCAAATTCATGATCAGAATAAAATTCAGAGTCAGATGATGAAGCCAAATCACTGTCATAGCTGCTATCACTTAGCGCTCTAAGTGATTCGATGTCAGAATATGCATCCACATTTGCAAAATTAGGCATATCTTGAGTGACTTGTGATAGATTAGCAGGAGTGTTCATATTTGTTGGTGTAATACTTGATGTCTCTCAATCAATCTCTTCCTCACTTTAGGGTGGCACCGACGTTTAGTAGGTGAAAATTGCAATGGCCCATCAAAATATTTGATCTCAACATCAATATGCATAACCCCATTCTCAAGACTTAGGTAAAACCATTCTAAAAGTTGTTCATCGGTTTTTATCTCAATTGCAAAATCATCCAAAGTAGAACGCCACAAGGTTATGCATTGCTTTGAACCCCATATGCATTTGCCACCTATGTAATCTACCGAATTCAGCAAGCCACAAGTTTGTCTGTCAAAAACACATGGTGGCAAAGTAGTTCTTCGATAATAGCGCTTTGATTCCCATCCGGCATAGCAAAATAGGAAGCAACACTAACAACAACATGCAAATCATTACATATGGATCTACATATCACAGCATAAACAATTTCAATATTTTAGAACACACACTAACAACAACTTTGTTATGAACACACACTAATTGAATACACACAGGCTAAAAAGGCGAAATACTTACCCACAAATTCAGTATTGGAATTCACTGTTCTTGTGACCATTCTTGTTGATAAACTGTACAATTAATTCTGAACTAAAATTAAACGATCAGTGAGTCATCCTGAATACAATTTCTCAATGAATCAAAATATACCACATACCACGAGCGGGCTCTGGCCGATCTCTGCGGGGAGCGGGCGAGCAGGCACCCTCCGCGGGCGAGCGGGCGACCTCCGTGGGCGCAGCGGCCGCAGTGGGGCGGGCGAGCAGGAAGCCGCATACGTAGGGAGGCGGGCGAGCGGGAAGGCTCCGCTGGCGTTGCGCGGCACACGCATACGTAGGGAGGCGGGCGAGCGGGAAGCCGCGCCGGCTCCGCTGGCGTCGTGCGGCACAGCGGGCGTCGAAGTCCCAGCGGCACCGGGAAGATCGATCGTGAGCGGCGGCTTCTCTACGTACTGAATACTAACCGTTTGGTCATTGAAGGGTAAGATGGTCTATTCTGATTTCTAAATCTTTTATTTCCTTTTTGTAAAACTCTTTAATCCTCCTAACTTAACGGTGTTAAGAATCAGGGGCAAACTGTGGACTCGTTTCTAAAACGGAGGGGTAAATTCACAAAGCCTAAAATTGAAGGGTAAAATCACAATTAACCTTTAAAACAGGGGTAAAATCACAATAAACCCAAATAATAAACCCCCTGCTAATTACACTGAAACTGTGAGTTTGATATTTCATATTTTAGTTTAAGATGTCATAAATCCGCCGTCAAAATTTCATAATTTTTGGGGCTTGTTTGCTATTTGTTTTGCAAATTTAAAGTCTGCTTGCCACTGTGAAAAACTTGTTGTTCTGTTTCTGGTCACTGGACCCCACCTGGCAGCTTCATACTCCTCTGTCTCTCTCCCTCCAGCGCCCCCGTGCCCTGGCTGCCACACATCCTCCTCACCTGCCAGCCACCACCCAGGCAAGTAAAGGTGCCACACTTTTGTCTTCTCCCGCACTTCACCTCGCTCTCAATTAGCCCAGCTCACAGACACTCTCGACAAGCAAGTTCTTTCCTCCTCCGTCGTCATCTTCGCCAAGTCACCGGAGCTCAAGGTGCAGGGCCGTTGGACACCCTTTTCCGCTCAACCGAGGTGACTATAAGGTGCGCCCAGCTCTGTTCTAGCTCTCTCAGCCTTTGTTTCCCCACTCCCCAGCTCTAATGGCTTGGATTTAGGGTTCTTCTCCATGTGCAACCCGTAGAGCAAGATGTTGTTAAATTCTCCATGCACGGCGCAAACCGCCCCATTTCAGTTAGGGGGCAGACTCTACACTTCCTTGTGCACCTCCCTGAGCTAGTAGAGGGACAAATGGCCATTTGATTGCTCTGAAAAACGAAATATTGTGGCCGCCACCATGGAAATGCCCCCACCCTCACGGTGCGCCCCACCTTAGGAGCCTCCCCATGGAAATTTGGGTATGTGCCAATGTTCTTCACCTCCCCCACGAAGCTGTAGAAGTTTGCGACGAGCCTTCATGTGCCTTCAATTGTGAGCAGAACACCGCCGTTACGTCGCCGGCCGTTGCTCGCCGCCAGCCCGCTCCAGCCTCTTCCCCATTATTTCCACCCCACCATTGTGTTCTACGTGTCTTCCTCCTCCGCATCAAGTGAATTGGCAAGAAAAAGGGCCATTAGATGCCCCAGGCGAGCTTCCTTCATTTTCCGGCGAGCTCCAATGGCCCTCTGTACGTGCCTTGGCTGAAGGAAGAAGAAAGGGCCCTGGGCCCCACCAGTCAGCCGCCCACCCTCTTTTTCCCATTGTTTCTCGGCCCAGAAGTATTCCAGAAAGTTGCCCCAATTTAAAAATTCAAAAATAATTGTAGGAAATTCCAAAAATTATGAAACCAATTTCGTTGAGTCCGTAACATCCTCCTCTATGAAGCTGTGGTCTTTTTCTATCATGAAAACCAATAATAATTTCTGGGTGATTTAATTTTTCTAAACAACATTATATCAATTGTGGGGCCTCTGCTGTTTTGATTGAGCCCAAATTTTGCCAGCATGCTCCACCTATATATGCTAGACCACCATAAAAATTTCAGCCTCATTTCTCTTTCAGAACTGTGTTAATTACCAGTGGTATAATAAGGCATATCTAACTATTATTTTTACTGTGAGCCCACACTTAGATGGTTTCACCTCAAAGTTTGCAAGAGCCCTTTTAATAATCCCAGAAGCTTGCCATAAAAATTTCAGCTCCATTGCCCATGGAAAACTATTTTAATTCTAGGATTTGCATAAAGGCACATAAACACTAAAGTGAGAACTATATGCATTTTTAATAGGTTATCTTAAACCTTACTACCGGCTGCTATATTTGATCATCATGTTGCTAAACAATATTGAGTCACACTAAGTTGATTTTTAGGTTTATTTTAATCACAATTACACTTTATGCACCTATATGATTAAGTTAGCGATTGATTTTCTTTTTGCATATGTGGCATAAAATAGGGACCGAGGAGCTCGAGGAGGTACAACAAGAGGAGGAAGAAGCTCAGCTGAACCTTAACTTAAGCACTAACATAGCGCAAGGCAAGCCCCAGTTTTGCTCATAATTCTTGAATTGGATCCTTTTATATAATCTCCTCTGTTCGGGAGTTTTATTTGTTTTATGTGCATTACGTTTAGATGTTGGATGAAACCCACTTGCATGACCATAAAGCCTAGGGTTTGAATGGGACTTAGAACCTACCTATGCTATGCTAATCACCATGTTCGAACACTAGGAATGAGTAAGTGGGGACTACTCATGATGGTATGGCGTCAACATGAGGATTTATGTGGGTTAATCATCTTTTAATGAAATTTGAGACCGAACGAGCATGTAGGGCAGCGGTACATGGGTGCCGTTTGGATAGGCTTGCTCATGTCAATATAGGATCGTGTCGTAGTCGGCCCCTTGAGCAAGTATTGATTTTGTACCGGAACAATGCATATGAGGACTTCCCTAATATTGCAACACTGCCTCAGGGATGGGTGGCATAATGGGAGCCTGAGTTGCCGCTGGATTGATTTGTGTGTTGCTAGTATGGCGTGCCATTGGGCTATGGCACGCTGTTTTGCTAAATGTCGTTACGAGAGAATACTCCGTTACTACTCGTATTTTTCTACTCTCATGTACTTTGCAACGATTAACCTATGTACGACACTTGAACTTGATGTATGTTGTTTTTAAATTATGTCGCTCGTATATGCAATTAGTGGTGATGCATCACGTGTCACCATCCCATGCAAAGATCCTGTGGCGTGATTGTGTCGGTTTCTTTCGGGCAACCGACAGTCACAGCGTGGCATCCGAGAAGGTCGGGAACAATTGCATATTTTAAAAGTGACTTATTTTCGAAAATGAAACACTATGGTGATGTTAGTATTAAGCTCACATGATGATGTTATTAGAATATATGGAAGGTGATAAATCTAACATTGTTTCCATACTTGCAACTACGGATATGATTGAAGTAGGAAGGTAAATTAGGTTGGTTGATGAAGTATTTTTTTGGTGTTTACTTATTTTAATGTTGGTGCTCTTTTAGTATAATTAGGTTATGAGTGTGACTTTATTTGGTTGTTTGTGGATATTGTTTTATGGATTGTTTTTGGGTCTTCATTCGCCTATGAGTTTTATGTAATGTTTATGATATGTTTAGTATATTTTTAGGAGTTGAGGTGAGGAATCTGTTGATGTGACTAATCTTCTGCAGGTACACTAACTACAGGAGTACGTATATAATGCATTTGAGAGAGACCGATTAAGTGTCACCGATATGCGTATGCCGGGTAAATACGGACTAGAATTTTTTTTGAGAGGCACGTCGCACCAACATGTTCATTTATAAACCATGAATCCCCTGACATGCATCATTATCATTATGTAAAAAAACAATAATATGCATATATTATCAATGGTATTAAAAGTCGAGTGTTTTACCAAATTTGGCCTAAACAACCAATCCGAGCCTCTAACCTTCTCATGGACCTTGATACTAGATAAAACAATCTTTAAACCTTGTAATCTCCTACCTTTTTCAAAAGAGAACCATCTTGGTTACTGCGGTTTTATGTTTTTGAAATAGGGTGAACTCTGTTTTCATAACAGATTGTTAGTCCGGTTTTAACAGAGCACAACTTCTAATGCGTTTAACCAACAGGGCTGTGTGGTACATCGTTGGAAAGGTATGGAAGTCCTTTCCAACTCTTCTGTTGTCGAATTCCATCCGAAGTTGGTTGAAATGCCCCATTTCTGCAGATTATTCCAGAATCAGCACTGAGGAAAGTGCCTCTGGATGTTTCTGTATTTTGGCCATATTTCCTCGTATAAAACTCAATTGGGGTCATACTACATCGTAAGAAAGCATGTGAGATATTCTACAACTTTGTGGTTTTGAGTATTTGTAGATTCTAATCAGAACTGTCTGGAAAATGACCACGAAGTCAGGTACCTCAATGGGCAACCAGCTTCTGGAATTTTTCAGATTAGCTGTCAACATTGGAATCTCATAACTCAATGACCACGAAGTCAGGTACCCATGTTCATCATGATAATGCAAAGTTGTTGCTGCCCGTATAGATGTGATGTGATTACTATGGCTATTAATTTTTGAGAAATGCTTATTATAGGGAAAATCTTGAAAATTAACCATGTATTCATCATTTTTTTATTCAGAATGACTCGTATGTGTTCCGTGAACGAGTTCATTGACACTAGCCGCGGCGATGATGACTCTTTGCAGCAGTAGCCGCCACATCAATTGCAACAGCCACAGTCCTCACAACAGCGGCAGCAGTCACATCAACCGTGGGAGCAGCAGCAACAACAGCCACAAGGAGAGCAACAACAGCCCCAGCAGGAGCCACCGCAGCCACCACCACCCACTTTGGCGGAGGCGATTCTGACTATGCTGGGATCGCATCAAGAGAATACGGAACTCCTCCGTGCTCTTGTGCAGAACACTGCTACCGGGCATCGTCATGAGGGTGCTCCTCATCCACCTCAAGGGAGCACTTATGCAGACTTTCTCGTAACTCACCCGCCCGTATTCACCGAGGAGGCTGAATCACTTGAATCTGACAACTGGTTGAGAACCATTGAGTCAAAGTTTGGTATTCTCCAATGCCCAAAAGTCCAAAAGACACTATTTGCAGACAACAACTCCATGGTTTGGCGGGAGCTTGGTGGGCAAACTACATGGCCACGGTTCCCGCCGATCATCAAGTGACATGGACTGAATTTCACGAAGCCTTCCATGCCCATCACATACCTACGGGTGTATGCAAAAGAAACTTCAAGAATTTCTCGAGCTAAAGCAAGGACGCAAGAGTGGACTTGAATACTCGAAGGCTTTTAACCACTTGGCACAGTACGTAGGGATGCCAATGGGTTGGGTTCGGGTCAGGTGGAGCAAAAACCTGCCCGAAATAAAAAAGGTTGCGGGTGGAATTTGAGACCCGCACCCGCGGGTGAAAATTCGCACCAGCACCCATCGGGTTTGACTTTTTTATAAACATACTAGAACAGTTAATAAAATAAATCTAAAAAATCATCCATTTTGAATGACAATACAACAAAAATATTAAGTTACTTATAAAGACTATAAATATAGGTCTTGATAAGTAATATGAAACAATTAAATAATATAACACAATAAAATTTGACTTTAAAATTATAAACATAAATCATTTCGGGTGCCCGTCGGGTACCCGCGGGTGCAAAATAAAACCCGCACCCGCACCCGCCACAAGTCGGGTCGGGTGCGGGTTAGACCCGCGGGTGCAAAATCCCACCCGCACCCACACCTGTCGGGTGCAAAACCCGTCAGGTACCCGCATCCGCGGGTGCGATTGCCATCCCTAACAGTACGCACCAGAGTACGTGAATACCGACGCCAAGAAAAGAGAATGCTTCTTCCGTGGTCTCAACACCAAGTTGAGGGATAAGCTTGCCATACATCATGGTGGGTCTTTCCTGGACCTTGTGAATGCAGCAATCATTAAAGAAGAGGCACACCACACTCATCAAGCTGAAAAGAAAAAGAGGAATATTGCTCAGAGTGGATCCGGTGGTGGCAGCTATAGTGGACCACCACCAAAATACCGGTTGCTTTATCGCTCTCCGACCGGGCAAAAAATCAAAGCAATGCTACGCCCACAATCGGGCCGATTTTTCTGGCCAAACTACTCCTCAATTCAGACCCAACAACAATACTTGCAGCAACAACACCAGCAGCTTGCCCGTATGGTTCCTACTGCCTACCTGCAGCAGCAAGGCACCGATAGAAATCGTCCACCTCAGGATGCCAGAAGCCAGAGCCGACAATCTATACTTGTGGGCAGCTGTTCCATTTCTCACGTGATTGCAGGCAGGCAAAGCGTCCTACTGTGGCCACTCAGTCCGCTCAGGGATCCAACTCTTCCGGTGCTGCACAAAGGAAAGTCACCTCAAAATCAGGACAAGTAAATTATGTTGAACCCGAGGAAATTCCTGAGGGAGAACATGTACTTCCGGGTATGTTCTTGGTCTTTGGTCACCCCACTCTCATTCTTTTTTATTTCACAGCAACTCATAGTTTCATTAGTAAATCTTACACGCAAAGGCATCAAATTCCAACTATCATAGTGGCCTCTTCCTTTATTATTCACTCTCCTGGTGGTACAATTTCAGCAAACCATATGGTTCGTAGAGCCCCACTTCTCTTGAATGATAAAGTCTATCCTACTAATCTTTTAGTCTTGGAAGGTCAAGGGATAGATATTATACTCGGTATGTCATGGATGACTAAACACAATGTTGTTTTGAACGTCGAGTCGCGTACTCTTCGATTAAATTCCCCCGAACATGGCCTTCAATTCATATCTCTTCCAGAAACTTCTCATAAAATTTCAGCGGCCTATCACATCGAAGGAGCTCGACTCGAAGACATCCCGGTTTTATGTGAATATCCTGATGTCTTCCCTGATGACCTTCCGTGTATGCCACCTGATCGAGAGGTCTAGCTCAAAATCGAGTTAGTACCAGGAACTACTCCTATCTCATGGAGATCGTATAAAATGGCGCCTAGTGAGTTGGCCGAATTGAAGGAGAAACTCAAAGGGATCATGGAGAAGGGATTTATCCATCCAAGCTCTTCACCTTAGGTTTGTCCGACATTATTTATCAAGAAGAAAGATGAGTCATTACGGCTATGTGTGGACTACAGCCCACTAAATCTCGTCACCATCAAGAATAAGTATCCTCTACCTCGCATCGACATTCTCTTCGATCAAATCGTTGGTGCCAAGGTATTCTCCAAAATTGATCTCTGATCCGGGTATCATGAAATCAAATTTTGGCCCAAAGATGTTCCAAAAATGGCTTTCTCAACTAGGTCTAGTCTATACGAATATCTGGTGATGTCATTTGGTATTACTAATGCACCTGCTTATTTCATGTATCTCATGAATTCGGTTTTCACGTCGGGGTTGGACAAGTTTGTAGTGGTCTTCATTGATGATATTCTTGTGTATTCTAAATCGGAGGAGGAACATTCTCAACACCTTCACATTGTTCTCCAAAGACTTCGCGATCACAAGCTTTATGCCAAATTTAGCAAATGTGAGTTTTGTCTTACATCGGTTCCATTCCTTGGACATGTCATTTCTGGCGAAGGGATTTTCGTAGATCCTAGTAAAGTGAGGGATGTTGTTAAGTGGAAATCTCCCACCTCAGTCCATGAAATTCGAAGTTTCTTGGGATTAGCTAGATACTACCGAAGGTTCATTCCCAACTTCTCAAAAATCTTCAAACTTATGACCGAGCTCTTGAAGAAGGGTGTCAGATATTCTTGTAGTGATGAGTGTGAGCAAGCCTTCCAAACTCTCAAAAAGTATCTCACCACCGCGCCGGTTCTAGCTCAACCAGTCATCTCTAAACCTTTTGATGTATATTGTGATGCATCGGGCATGGGACTTGATTGCGTGCTTATGCAAGATGGAAGGGTGATCGCCTATGCCTCTCGTCAACTTTGAAGGCACGAGCAACACTATCCCACTCATGATCTTGAGCTTTCCGCTATATTTCTTACTCTTAAGGTATGGTGTCATTATCTACTCGGCAATCTTGTTCATGTGTACTTTGATCACAAAAGCCTCAAATACTTCTTCACTCAAAAGGACCTCAACATGAGACAACGAAGATGGTTGGAGCTTATCAAGGACTATGAACTAGAAATCCATTATCATTCAGAAAAGGCCAATGTTGTGGCCGATGCTCTAAGTTGTAAGTCTCATGTTCATCACCTCTCTATCACTTCCGATGCAAATTTGGAACCTAGTATTAGTGTACTTCCTTATGGAGCTCTCTACAACCATGCTCTTGTACCAACCATAAGAGAAGAAATTGTAGCAGCTCAGAGGAGTGACAAGGGCATCTCTGATATTCGAGGAGGAATAAAGGAAGGTGAAGCCAAATGCTTCCGGGAGGATGAGGAAGGTATCGTATGGTTCAATGACCGACTTGTGGTGCCGAAGAATATGGATTTGAGAAAGTCCTAGATGAGGCTCATATGTTCACATACTCTATTTATCCGCGGAGTAATAAAATGTACCAAGAGTTGAAAAGAAGGTTTCAGTGGACCCGTATGAAAAGAGAAATCGCAAGATACGTGGCCGAGTGTGATGTGTGTCGACGGGTGGAGGCCGACCACATTAAGCAGGTCGGGTTATTGCAACCACAGAGTGTACCGAAGTGGAAATGGGACGATATTAGTATGGATTTCATTGTCGGACTTCCTCTCACCTTCCGCAAACATGATTCCATATGGGTGACTGTAGACCGTATCACAAAGTCAGCTCATTTTATTCCAGTCAATACACGATATAGAGTAAAGCAATACGCCAAATTGTACATATCTCGAATTGTGTGCCTCCATGGAATTCCTCGAACCATCGCATCTGATAGAGGGGGGCCTTTCGTATCTTGGTTCTGAGAAAAGTTGCAAGAATCACTTGGTAGTAAGCTCATTCGAAGATCCGCATACCACCCTCAAATGGATGGCCAAACCGAGAGGGTGAGTCAAATATTAGAAGATATGCTCTGATCTTGTGCTCTCGTTCATGGTAAAAATTGGGATGACCACTTGCCATTAGCAAAGTTTTCATATAACAACAGTTATCAAGAAAGTATCAAGATGGCCCCTTACGAAGCTCTCTATGCCCACAAGTGTCGGACTCCATTGAATTGGTGTGAGACTAGCGAAAGGGTTATATTTGGGGTTGATCTTGTGAAGGAGGCCGAAGAACAAGTAAGAATCATCCAAGCCAATCTCTGGGCTGCGAAGGCAAGGAAAAAAAAGCTATGTGGACAAGCGTCGCCATCCACTTGAATTTAAGGTTGGGAACCACGTGTACCTACGTGTGTCTCCCATGAAAGGAGTTAACCGATTCAGGGTCAAAGGCAAACTAGCTCCATGGTTCATCGGTCCATTTCCTATTGTGGAGAAATGTGGAGCTGTGGCGTATCGGTTGGAACTACCAACCTCACTATCCGGAGTCCACGATGTCTTTCACGTCTCTCAACTCTGAAAGTGTCTCAAACGGCCATCTGAGGTTCACATATAGGAATTGGAAGGATTTCTACCTGATCTATCATATGTTGAGCATCCCATCGAGATTCTTGATTAAAAGACAAGAAGACTCGGAACTGGAGTCTTCGGTTGTACTAGGTGCAATGGGCTAAGCGCTCCGCAGAGGAGGGTTCTTGGGAACAAGAGAGATACCTCCGTGAGCAACACCCGGGATTATTAGACTCATATCTCAACCGGTAAGAGCCTTCCTCTCCTTTACTCAACTCCACATTCTCTGAAATCTCAGTGCGAGATTTCTTTTAGGTGGGAGGGTTCTAACAGTTCACTTTTCTATTCTCACCACTCCAATTAAACTCACTAGAATTTGCTAGTATATTTCATAGTTTTCTCCTCACGAAGGATGTGAAACTTTCATATTTGCACATATGCATCTCACTGAATTTGCATCATCAAGCATGGCATGGTGCATCACACTTCCATCATGTAAACAATGTATATCCACCATATTTTCTGCTCTTACAAGTTATTGCAAGAAGGTGTGGCTAAGTGTAGGCAAACCACTAAAATTTATATGTGGGCCTCATATAATTAAAATTGGTATCATCGTGTTCATGCTCAAATTTTCATTTCCATCATCATGTTTACTCCATCCTATCATTCCTGTACAACAACAGCTAAATGGAGCATCACATAGAGATTGAATATTGTCAACTGAGCTCATATGCATGTCTATATACAAAAATTATAAACCCCCTGTTAATTCCACTCAAATTGTGAGTTTGATATTTCATATTTTAGTTTAAGATTTCCAAAATCCTCCCTCAAAATTTCATAATTTTTGGGGCTCGTTCGCTATTTGTTTTGCAATCTGGTCACTAGACCCCACCTGGCAGCTTCATACACCTCTGCCTCTCTCCCTCCAGCGCCCCCCATGCCCAGAACCCTGTTGCCACACACCCTCCTCACCAGCCAGCCACCACCCAGGCGAGTAAAGGTGCCACACTTTTGCCTTCTCCCGCGCTACACCTCGCTCTCAATTAGCCCAGCTCACAGAAACTCTCCACAAGCAAGTTCTTTCCTTCTCTATCGTCATCTTCACCAAGTCGCCGGAGCTTAATGTAACACCCCAAAATCCTGTTAAGAGGGGAATTTAAAAATTTTTGGATGTGTTGCATGTGTTGCAAAAATTCAAATTCAAACTGGAATTCAATTTAAACTCAAAACAGAAAAGAAAAAGAAAAAGAAAAAGGAAAACAGAAAAAAAACGGCCAGTGGGCCGAAACCCACCAGCCGGCCCACCGATCCCGCGCCAGCCCGCAGCCGCGCGCGCCCCCCCTTCTTCCCACTGACATGCGGGGCCCGCCAACCTTTCTTCCTCCTCGCGCCCGCGCCCGCGCTCGGCCGGACTCTCTCACCCGAATCAAAACCGACCGGAAAATCTCGCGTTTCCCAGCCGACTTCCGGACCCCGAAGACTCCAGCTTGATCTAAACCAACCCGCCGCCCTTCCCCCGTCTATAAAAACCCCGGCATCGTCCCGTTTTTCCCCACGATCCGCCGATTTTCTCTCCGGTGAGAACCCGAGCCCCTCCGGCGAATTCTGCCCGATCTACGCTCAGGAATTCCGATCTAACTCGCTGGTCTTGATCCACCGCCTCCGGGGAACCTCGCAGGTGCAGAAAACGCGGTGGTTTGTGGTTCAAACACAGCGCCGACGAGCCTCGCCGTGAATTCACCTCGGACCTCGTCGCCGACCGACTTCCAGGACCTCCGAGCTCAAGAAAACCCCCGAGGTGAGATCCCCAACCTCCCCTCCACCGATCTATGCCACAAAATCACAGTTTTAGAAAGAATTGACGAAGATCCGAAACTCTCCGGCGAGATCGCCGCCTCCCGCCGCCGTGCGCCGCCGGGCAGCGCCGCCCGCGCTCGATCAGAGCGACGTGGCCGCTTGTGCGCCGTTTATTTTAAATCGCACGGTAGAATTTAAATCCCCGCGTACCGGTTCGATGTTATAATCTCAGCCGTCTGTTTTAAATCGGACGGTCCACGTCAGCCCCGCGTTATAAAGACTGGAATTCTTACGCGCTACGCCCTGGGGTTCTCGGGAAATAAGAGCTAGCCCCAGAAACTTCTGATCTAGCCCCTGGAACTTCAGAAAATCATGTAAATTCATTTAAAAATCAGTTTTAGCCCCTGGACTTAATAAAAATTAGGAAAAACCCCTCTGTTAAGTGTAGTTAGACCCCTGGAAATTCTTAAATTAAATTAATGGACCCTGTAGTGGGGTGAGTTTACCTTTTTAACCCTGTTTGATATAAAAGTTAGGAATTTGAATATGTGGCTAGTATTTAAAATTTAAAAAGGTGGGACAAACATAGGGTCAAATTCAAATTAAAAACTTTCCCAGTACTTAGAAAACCTTGGAGTGAGATAAAAATAGATTTTTGGCTGAAATGAATCTGTATAAATGATTATTCACATTTATTAGTTAGAGGGACACATTTTTAAATAGAGAATAATTCTGAAAATTAGAAAAATAAATGTAAAATAGTTTACATCAGAGGAAAAGATTAAAAAAATATATATTATTAACTATTTTGGATCAGAACCTATTCTGTTTAGATGATGTGTCTTACTATTTTCATAATAAAGTACATATTTAGGCATAGGAAGTAAATTTGAAAATATAGCAAGCTAGGTATAAATAATTAGAAAATGATAAATGAAGTTTCCAAAATCCAAAGAATTCAGTTTAGGGTTGGTAGAAGTTCTGAAGACACATATGGAGTAGGAAAATACTTTTCATGCATACTTGGTAGCTAAAAGGTGTAGTAATTGAATGTAAGGAATTTATTTAAATTGGAAACTCATATATATAGTATGCAAGCATAAATGTGAATACAAAAGTAGGAATCATATACACATGATTAAAAGTGCATGAAGGCCACAAATCAACACCCATAGAGTAACCACAACACATATAATTGTGAATGACTTTCATAAATGTGAATGTGTGGTTTGTATGAAGTGGAAGTGTGAACTATGTCTTATGGATTGTTGTTTTTCTTTTGCTATGTGTGATGGTATGATGTAGAACCTGCTCCAGAGCAAGTTCTTCCTTTCCAAGATCAGGACTACCCATTCCAAGAGCAGCAGGAAGGAGGCAAGTGTCCTTGACCACTTTGATCCTATGCTAGGATGTGTAGATAGAATTATTTGCATTGTCAAATGAAATATGAAACCCATGCTAGGATGTTTCCCTAGAATTGCATTACCTTGTTTCCTTGTAGCTTGGGTTGGGATTTATTTTATCATGTCATTTATTTACATGCTTATGCTTAGCCATGCTTAGGATGGGATATTTGGGATATGAGATCATCAGTTTATTTTACCATACTCTTGAATGAGATATTGTGAGTTATGTAGAGGTAGGGATCAAGGCAAGTTGGATGTTTTGGTTGGTGCTGGGTGCACGAGACTCGGGTTTGTGTTTAGTATTTGCCTAGATCCTAAGGACCGGTTCATGGAGCATGTAACCTGGCTTTACCGTGCCAACCACATGCTGAGATGGGGCAGCTTGGTCAATTAATTAGGTGTATCCCCGGCGTAGTATGGGTGTCTTGGATGGTGCGGGGAATAGGTGTCAGCTAGACTACCATATGAACCGCAAGGCTCAAGAGGGGGCCACTGCAGCGGGGTTGGAGCCTCTTGTATGCTGTTAGGGGTGAAATCTCAGTGGGCCCACGCTCGTCGGGAATCCCTTTGTAAAGGCTTCGTAGTGATCTCCTGGCTACACACCTAGGAAGTGTGAATGTGGTTCGCAGCCACTGTCATAGTGGAGGTTCTTTTAGTCCACCCAGCAACGGGGGATGAAATCACTACATGTGGGTACAGTGGTGCAAACTCTACAGAGTCAAAACTGTCATGACAGTCGTGCTCACGGTCAAGAGCGGCTTGGACTTATTCATGATTAGAGGGGTGATGGTTTTGGAAGTTAAGGATGTTAAGCGGGGAGCTTAACATTGAAAATGATGTTATGGTTATTTGATTATGATGATGGGATGGGAGATTGGGACCATTTCACCTGTGTAGTAATGTAGGTGCTTAATAAGCTAAGGTGATAGGTATTCATTGCGTAGTGCTTTAACCATGAGTTCGACCTCCCCTTGTTCTAGCCATGCATGACATAACTTTCCCACAGTTGCTGAGTACCATCGGTACTCAACCTTGCATATTTGTTGGTTTATATTGCTGCTCAGGTCAATATAATGAGGTGGTGTATAATGACCAAGACTTTGTACCCGAAGAAGGTTTCTAGGTTCATGGAGACCCCGGGCAAAGCATGTAACGGAGCCCACAAGAATAATTTTCCGCTGCTAGTTTGTTTACTTGTGATGAACTTATTATTGTCCATCGAGACATTTGCTATGTAAGACTTATTTATATTCGACACCTGGCTTGTAATAAATGATGCTTCACTATTTGTCATCACATGTATGAGAAAATGATCCTGGTATACATGTGATATTCACTTGGTTGCTCTTTAGAAAAACCGGGTGTGACAGAAGTGGTATCAGAGCCAAGGTTGCCCATAGGAACGTGGACCTAGGTAGAAATGGACGTATTTAAGGGCCCTATTTTCTTAAAAACTATTTTACAAGGTGTGTGTTGAAAAGTGTTATCTAATGGAGTCACTTTCTTCATCTTACCCCAACTTTCATTCAAAATAGGATTTTTGTTTAAAAGTTTATCTAACCTAAGTTTAAATGCTTTTTGTTTTAGATGGTTCGCATTATTCGCACAGCTCGCAAGTCCACAGGAGGGAGAGTTCCCGTAGTTGCCCTTGCCCAAAGGGAGGAGAGCCGTCCGGTGACGTACCTTTCCTACGGACTGGCAGTAGGAGGCTTGTTGCGCCGTCTTCGACGTATGCTCCAAGCCGCCGGTAATACGGGCAAGCTAATCATACACTATAGCTCCACCAGGACGACCGTGAAAAGAGGGAAGAATGGAGTTTAGAGATGAGGATTATCCATGAATCAGCTGCTTAAGATCCACCGCTCTCAAGCTTGTCGAGCGACACAGGTCGATGCGGAGAAGGATGTCACCTGGGAGGCCATCACCTGCCATAGTCACATCTATCGTCGCCACCTAGACCGGACTGAGTACATGTATGTCCTACAGCGTGAGAGTGGTACCACGGAGTACAAGTACCCGCCAGTGCAGCAGAGGACTTCCCATGAGCACATGGACCTGTGCTTGGAGGATGCTGCTATGCTTAGCACTCGACTGCAGGAGTGTCAGCAGGAGCTTCAGGATGTTCGGGACACCGTGAAGGAAACCGAGGCGTTGCTTCGAGCCTACTTGAGGGCGAGAGAAAGAGGAGATGGGAATGAATTGTGTGTCACCGTGAATGATACATGGACTCCTGACTCCCCAGATCGTCGGGCGATCAGGCGTCGTCGCACTTCTCCACCAGCAGCCGCCCCACCCAATGCAGAGTCAGAAGGTAGCCGCAATAATGAGGAAGACCCCGAGGAGCCAGCTCAGGAATCCGAGTAGGGTAGATTTTTTTCCCTCAGTTAGCAAGATGTCGAATAGTCGAGTCGTTACCTTAGTAAATGGTGTGTTAATGCTTGGGGTGTGTGTGACGTGAGTTGTGGAAGCCATGAGCAATTGTCCACAACCTCGTCTTCAGATTGTTTTGCTTTGATGTGTGAACCCACATGAAATAATAGTGCATTCATTTTTGGTATGAGACATGAACCCTCAGAAAGTATAACAAAGCCTCAACACTTCAAAGTAAAAACGAGTTAAAGTAGTAAGATGATACGTAATGCTTTAAATTAACATTGGTTGATCATGCCAGATGGCCAGAAGAGGAAAGGGTCGTGCTGCCAACCCCGCCAACAACAACGATGAGGCCTGCAACCCTCATCTTTCTGGAGGCCAAGACAGGGGTGGTCGCCGTGAAGGAGTTGATCCCCTCCACCAAATGCTTGAGAATCAAAATCAGCTCATCCAGAACATGACTCAAGTGGTGGCCAACTTGCATCAAGTTCCACCACCACAAGCTGCACCACGCCAACCAAGGTTGAGTGAGTTTTTAGGAACTCAACCTCCAAAGTTTGCAAGTGTTGCTGAACCTCTAGAGGCAGATGATTGGCTAAAGACCATTGAGAGCAAGATGAGGATCATACAGTGCCAAGGGTATGAGAGGGTGTTGTTTGCCTCTCATCAATTGCATGGACCTGCTGCTGATTGGTGGACCGCCTACGTGGCCGCCCATCATGACCCTGAGAACATCACCTGGGAAGAGTTCAAGCATAGCTTCCGCAACCATTACATCCCAAGGGGTGAACTCAAAAACAAGAGGAAGGAGTTTTTGGGGTTGCAGCAAGGTAACATGACTGTGAGGGAATACCTCACTAAATTTACCCAACTCTCCCGTTATGCCCCACGGGACATAGATACTGATGAGCAGAAACAAGATTGTTTCGTGGAAGGGCTTACCGCAGAAATGCAGTGCGCAATGTCCTCCAACGAATATGAAAGCTTCCAAAAGATGGTGGACAGAGCATTTGTGGTAGAAAGGAAGTTGAAGGCCTTGGAAAATGAGAACAAGAGGAAGGTCGGGTGGTCACACCAAGCCTCAGGGAGCAACACCCGCCCACGTCTGATGCAGCAACCCGCAGGGCAGACGAATCGTGCTGTGGTACCCTACTCAGCACCAAGAGGGTACAACCCGAACTACAGGCCTCCGGCAGCACCAATACAGCCACAACGTCAGTTCGTACAGCAGCCTCGCCCTACGTATCAACCTCGACCAGCAGTGCAAGGACCCCCAAACCAACCCCAAGACAACAAAGGCCAGGCACCTAAGGTTGGGGTGCAATGTTTCAACTGTGGTGAAGTGGGGCACTACGCCCATAAGTGCCCAAAGAAGAAGCCCACGCAGCCACAACCGCAGAATGTAATGAGAGGACGGGTGAACCACGTCACCATGGAGGAAGCGCAAGAGACACCTGACGTGGTAGTTGGTAAGTTTCCTGCCAATTTACACATTGCAACCCTGCTGTTTGATTCTGGTGCTACCCACTCGTTCATTGCTCAAGGGTTTGTTAAGAAGCATGATCTAGCAACAACACAAATGAACCATATGCTAGCAGTAAACTCTCCAAGGGGAGAAATAAGGATAAGACAAGTGTGTCCTAAAGTGAAACTAGACATTAATGGGGTAGTATTTACTGCTAACCTCATAGTGATAGATTCACAAGGGATAGATATTATCTTGGGTATGGATTGGTTGACCAAACATAAAGGAATCATCCATTGTTCCACCAGAACGGTGGAACTAACTCACCCTAGTGGCACAAGAGTAAAGTTTATAACAATACAAGAGCCTAGGAGGGACATTAAATTAAATCAAGTTGAGGTGAAAGTGGAGGAGATCAGAACCATCAGGGAATATCCAGATGTTTTTCCAAAGGAATTGCCAGGAATGCCTCCTGATCGTGAAGTGGAATTCACAATTGAGCTAGTGCCTGGAACAACCCCGATATACAAGAGACCTTATCGGATGGACTCCAAACAGCTGGGAGAACTCAAGGATCATTTGAGAGAATTGACGGAGAAGGGGTATATTCGTCCTAGTTCCTCACCTTGGGGAGCTCCAGTCATATTTGTGCCCAAAAAGGACGGAACCCAAAGGTTATGCGTGGACTACCGTGCTTTGAATGAGGTAACCATCAAGAATAAGTACCCATTACCCCGCATTGAAGACTTGTTTGATCAGTTGAAGGGAGCTTGTGTGTTCTCGAAAATTGATCTCAGGTCGGGATACCACCAACTTAAGATAAGGCAATCTGATATTCCCAAGACAGCTTTCGTATCTCGGTACGGACTGTATGAATACACTGTCATGCCTTTTGGGCTAACTAATGCCCTGGCATACTTCATGTATCTCATGAACAAGGTATTCATGGAATATCTGGACAAATTTGTGGTGGTTTTCATAGATGACATTCTCGTTTTCTCCAAAGATGAAGAGGAACATGAGAAACATCTAAGGTTGGTGTTGCAGAGGCTGAGAGAACACCAACTATATGCCAAGTTGAGTAAGTGTGAGTTTTGGCTGAAGAGAGTTTCCTTCTTAGGACATATCATCTCGGAGGGAGGAATCCCGTGGATCCCACCAAAATCGAGGATATACAGAAGTGGAAGACCCCTGAAAATGTCGGGGAAGTTCGAAACTTCTTGGGATTGGCTGGATACTATCGACGGTTTATTGAGGGATTCTCTAAAATCTCGAGACCCCTCTGTTGGAGAAGGGAATCACATTCACATGGACGTCGCAGTGCGAGACGAGTTTTCAGGAGTTAAAGAAAAGATTGACAACAGCCCCAGTGCTAGTTATGCCAGATATGCAGAAGAATTTTGCGGTGTACTGTGATGCCTCTGGAAACGGGTTGGGATGTGTTCTCATGCAAGAAGGGCATGTCATGGCTTATGCATGCCGGCAGCTCCGGAAGCACGAGAAGAACTATCCTACACATGACCTAGAGCTAGCCGCAGTGGTACATGCGTTGAAAATTTGGCGGCACTACTTGATGGGGAAGAGGACAGAGATATATACGGATCATAAGAGTTTAAAGTACATTTTCACACAGCCAGATCTCAACCTCAGACAAAGGAGATGGTTAGAGCTAATCAATGACTTTGATGTGGGCATCAACTATCATCCTGGGAAAGCAAACGTCGTGGCAGATGCTTTAAGTCGGAAAGTGCAGGTCAATAGGTTGAGCTTGAAGGACATGCCTGCAGAATTGAAGGACGAGGTTATAAGGCTTGTGAATAGTGGTGAAGCCATCGCCATGGAAGTGGACTCCACACTAGAGCGAGAAATACGTGAGGGTCAAAAGGATGACGAGAAGATACAAGAAATCAGGTAACTCATCAAGGAAAATAAAGCCCCTGGTTTCAGAGAGGATGAACAAGGAACGGTGTGGCATTGGAAAAGAATCTGTGTGCCAGAAGTAAAGAAGATCCGTGAATTGATTTTGAAGGAGGCTCACGATTCCGACTATTCCATTCATCCTGGGAGTACGAAGATGTACCAGGACCTCAAGAGCAGGTATTGGTGGTATGGAATGAAGCGGGATGTCACGGAACATGTTGCCCTATGTGACACATGCCAGTTGGTGAAAGCAGAACATCAACGACCCGCGGGATTATTGCAACCACTCAAAGTGCCTGAATGGAAATGGGAAGAAATTGGTATGGATTTCATAGTGGGATTGCCTAGGACCCAATCAGGATATGATTCAATATGGGTCATCATCGACAGGCTAACCAAGGTAGCTCATTTCATCCCCGTGAAAGAAAGCTACAGCGGATCCAAGTTGGCAGAATTGTACATGTCAAGGATCGTGTGTTACCATGGAGTGCCCAAGAAGATTGTGTCGGATCGAGGGACACAGTTCACCTCGAGGTTCTGGCAGAAGTTGCATGAAACCATGGGAACCCATCTGAACTTTAGTTCTGCCTATCATCCCCAAACTATGGGCAAACGGAAAGAACCAATCAGATTCTTGAGGATATGCTGAGGGCATGTGCACTCAAAAACAATCGGAGTTGGGACAAGAACTTACCGTATGCGGAATTCTCCTATAACAACAGCTATCAGGCTAGTATGAAGATGTCACGGTTCGAAGCTTTGTATGGGAGGAAGTGCAGAACTCCCCTATTTTGGAACCAAACAGGGGAAAGTAAAGTGTTTGGTCCCGAAGTACTACAAGAAGCTGAGGCGAAAGTGAGGGAAATTCGCAACAACTTGAGGATAGCACAAAGGCGACAAAAGAGCTATGCCGATGTTCGGAGAAGAGAGCTCATTTTCAACGTGGGAGACTATGTCTATCTCAAGGAGTCCCCTATCCGAGGACTTCGTCGGTTCAAGGTGAAAGGGAAGTTGTCACCTCGATACATCGGACCCTTTCAAGTTCTCGAGAGGAAAGGTGAAGTGGAGTATCAACTAGAATTACCGGCTCGCCTATTGGATGTGCACGATGTATTCCATGTGTCACAACTCAAGAAATGTCTGAGAACGCCTGAAGAGGTGTTACCCATGAATGAAGTGGACGTAGTTGAGGATTTGTCTTATAACGATCAACCATCCAAGATTTTGGAGACAATGGAACGCCTCACCAGAAATAAAAGAATCCGGATGTGTAAGGTGCAGTGGAAGCATCACTCAGAAGAGGAAGCCACCTGGGAGCGAGAAGATGAGCTTAAGGCACAATTTCTGGAATTTTTTTCTTAGAACCACCAATCTCGAGGACGAGATTTCTTTTAAGGGGGGTAGAGCTGTAACACCCCAAAGTCCTGTTAAGAGGGGAATTTAAAAAATTTTGGACGTGTTGCATGTGTTGCAAAAATTCAAATTCAAACTGGAATTCAATTTAAACTCAAAACAGAAAAGAAATAGAAAAAGAAAAAGGAAAACAGAAAAAAAACCGGCCAGTGGGCCGAAACCCACCAGCCGGCCCACCGATCCCGCGCCAGCCCGCAGCCGCGTGCGCCCCCCTCTCTTCCCACTGACATGCGGGGCCCGCCAACCTTTCTTCCTCCTCGCGCCCGCGCCCGCGCTCGGCCGGACTCTCTCACCCGAATCAAAACCGACCGGAAAATCTCGCGTATCCCAGTCGACTTCCAGACCCCGAAGACTCTAGCTCGATCTAAACCAACCCACCGCCCTTCCCCCGTCTATAAAAACCCCGGCATCGTCCCGTTTTTCCTCACGATCCGCCGATTTTCTCTCCGGTGAGAACCCGAGCCCCTCCAGCGAATTATGCCCGATCTACGCTTGGGAATTCCGATCTAACGCGCTGGTCTTGATCCACCGCCTCCGGGGAACCTCGCAGGTGCAGAAAACGCGGTGGTTTGCGGTTCAAACACAGCGCCGACGAGCCTCGCCGTGAATTCACCTCGGACCTCGTCGCCGACCGCCTTCCAGGACCTCCGAGCTCAAGAAAACCCCCGAGGTGAGATCCCTGACCTCCCCTCCACCGATCTATGCCATAAAATCACAGTTTTAGGAAGAATTGACGAAGATCCGAAACTCTCCGACGAGATCGCCGCCTCCCGCCGTCGTGCGCCACCGGGCAGTGCCGCCCGCGCTCGATCAGAGCGACGTGGCTGCTTGTGCGCCGTTTATTTTAAATCGCACGGTAGAATTTAAATCCCCGCGTACCGGTTTGATGTTATAATCTCAGCCGTCTGTTTTAAATCGGACGGTCCACGTCAGCCCCGCGTTATAAAGACTGGAATTCTTACGCGCTACCCCCTGGGGTTCTCGGGAAATAAGAGCTAGCCCCGAAAACTTCTGATCTAGCCTCTGGAACTTCAGAAAATCATGTAAATTCATTTAAAAATTAGTTTTAGCCCCTGAACTTAATAAAAATTAGGAAAAACCCCTCTGTTAAGTGTAGTTAGACCCCTGGAAATTCTTAAAATAAATTAATGGACCCTGTAGTGGGGTGAGTTTACCTTTTTAACCCTATTTGATATAAAAGTTAGGAATTTGAATATGTGGCTAGTATTTAAAATTTAAAAAGGTGGGACAAACATAGGGTCAAATTCAAATTAAAAACTTTCCCAGTACTTAGAAAACCTTGGAGTGAGATAAAAATAGATTTTTGGCTGAAATGAATCTGTATAATTGATTATTCACATTTATTAGTTAGAGGGACACATTTTTAAGTAGAGAATAATTCTGAAAATTAGAAAAATAAATGTAAAATAGTTTACATCAGAGGAAAAGATTAAAAAAATATATATTATTAACTATTTTGGATCAGAACCTATTCTGTTTAGATGATGTGTCTTACTATTTTCATAATAAAGTACATATTTAGGCATAGGAAGTAAATTTGAAAATATAGCAAGCTAGGTATAAATAATTATAAAATGATAAATGAAGTTTCCAAAATCCAAAGAATTCAGTTTAGGGTTGGTAGAAGTTCTGAAGACACATATGGAGTAGGAAAATACTTTTCATGCATACTTGGTAGCTAAAAGGTGTAGTAATTGAATGTAAGGAATTTATTTAAATTGGAAACTCATATATATAGTATGCAAGCATAAATGTGAATACAAAAGTAGGAATCATATACACATGATTAAAAGTGCATGAAGGCCACAAATCAACACCCATAGAGTAACCACAACACATATAATTGTGAATGACTTTCATAAATGTGAATGTGTGGTTTGTATGAAGTGGAAGTGTGAACTATGTCTTATGGATTGTTGTTTTTCTTTTGCTATGTGTGATGGTATGACGTAGAACCTGCTCCAGAGCAAGTTCTTCTTTTCCAAGATCAGGACTACCCATTCCAAGAGCAGCAGGAAGGAGGCATGTGTCCTTGACCACTTTGATCCTATGCTAGGATGTGTAGATAGAATTATTTGCATTGTCAAATGAAATATGAAACCCATGCTAGGATGTTTCCCTAGAATTGCATTACCTTGTTTCCTTGTAGCTTGGGTTGGGATTTATTTTATCATGTCATTTATTTACATGCTTATGCTTAGCCATGCTTAGGATGGGATATTTGGGATATGAGATCATCAGTTTATTTTACCATACTCTTGAATGAGATATTGTGAGTTATGTAGAGGTAGGGATCAAGGCAAGTTGGATGTTTTGGTTGGTGCTGGGTGCACGAGACTCGGGTTTGTGTTTAGTACTTGCCTAGATCCTAAGGACCGGTTCATGGAGCATGTAACCTGGCTTTACCGTGCCAACCACATGCTGAGATGGGGCAGCTTGGCCAATTAATTAGGTGTATCCCCGGCGTAGTATGGGTGTGTTGGATGGTGGGGGGAATAGGTGTCAGCTGGACTACCATATGAACCGCATGGCTCAAGAGGGGGCCACTGCAGCGAGGTTGGAGCCTCTTGTATGATGTTAGGGGTGAAACCTCAGTGGGCCCACGCTCGTCGGGAATCCCTTTGTAAAGGCTTCGTAGTGATCTCCTGGCTACACACCTGGGAAGTGTGAATGTGGTTCGCGGCCACTGGCATAATGGAGGTTCTTTTAGTCCACCTGGCAACGGGGGATGAAATCACTACATGTGGGTACAGTGGTGCAAACTCTGCAGAGTCAAAACTGTCATGACAGCCGTGCTCACGGTCAAGAGCGGCTTGGACTTATTCATGATTAGAGGGGTGATGGTTTTGGAAGTTAAGGATGTTAAGCGGGGAGCTTAACATTGAAAATGATGTTATGGTTATTTGGTTATGATGATGGGATGGGAGATTGGGACCATTTCACCTGTGTAGTAATGTAGGTGCTTAATAAGCTAAGGTGATAGGTATTCATTGCGTAGTGCTTTAACCATGAGTTCGACCTCCCCTTGTTCTAGCCATGCATGACATAACTTTCTCACACTTGCTGAGTACCATCGGTACTCAACCTTGCATATTTGTTGGTTTATATTGCTGCTCAGGTCAAGATAATGACGTGGTGTACAATGACCAAGACTTTGGACCCGAAGAAGGTTTCTAGGTTCATGGAGACCCTGGGCAACGCCTGTAGCGGAGCCCACAAGAATAATTTTCTGCTGCTAGTTTGTTTACTTGTGATGAACTTATTATTGTCCATCGAGACATTTGCTATGTAAGACTTATTTATATTCGACACCTGGCTTGTAATAAATGATGCTTCACTATTTGTCATCACATGTATGAGAAAATGATCCTGTCATACATGTGATATTCACTTGGTTGTTCTTCGGAAAAACCGGGTGTGACACTTAAGGTGCAGGGCCGTTGGACACCACTTTCCGCTCAACGGAGGCGACTATAAGGTGAGACCAGCTCTGCTCTAGCTCTCTCACCCTTCGTTTCCCCACTCCCCAGCTCTAATGGCATGGATTTAGGGTTCTTCTCCATGTGCAACCGGTACAGAAAGATGTTGTCCATGAAGAAATTCTCCATGCACAGCGCAAACCGCCATATTTAAGTTGGGGGTAGACTCGCCACTTCCTTGCACACCTCCCTAAGCTAGTAGAGGGACAAATGGCTATTTGGTTGCTCTGAAAAACAAGATATTGTGGCCGCCACCATGGAAATGCCCCCACCCTCATGGTGCGCCCCACCTTAGGAGCCTCCCCATCAAAATTTGGGTATGTGCCGATGTTCTTCACCTCCCCCACGAAGCTGTAGAAACTTGCGCTGAGCCTTCACGTGCCTTCAATTGTGAGCGGAACACCGCCGAAGTTCGTCGCCGGCTATCACTCGCCGCCAGCCCGCTCCGGCCACTTCCCCATTATTTCCACCCCACCATTATGTTCTACATGTCTTCCTCCTCCGCATCAAGTGGATTGGCAAAAAAAGGGCAATTAGATGCCCCCAGGCGAGCTTCCTTTGTTTTCCGGGGAGCTCCCATGGCCCTCTGTACGTGCCTTGGCTAGTGGAAGAAGAAAGGGCCCTGGGCCCCACCAGTCAGCCGCCCACCCTCTTTTTCCCATTGATTCTCGGTCCAGAAAAATTCCAGAAAGTTGCCCCACTTCAAAAATTCATAAAGTATTGTAGGAAACTCCAAAACTTATGAAACCAATTTCGTTGAGTCCATAAAATCCTCCTCTATGAAGCTGTAGTCTTTTTATATCATGAAAACCTATAATAGTTTCTGGGTGATTTAATTTTTGTAAATAACATTATCTCAATTGTGGGCCCTCTGCTGCTTTGATTGAGCCTAAATTTTGCCAGCATGCTCCACCTATATATTCAAGACCACTATAAAAATTTCAGCCTCATTTCTCTTTCAGAACTGTGTTAATTACCACAGTGACATAATAAGGTATATCTGTCTATTATTTTTACTGTGGGCCCACACTTAGATAGTTTGACCTTAAATTTTGCAAGAGCCCTTTTAATAATCCCAGAAGCTTGCCATAAAAATTTCAGCTCCATTGCCCATGTAAAACTATTTTAATTTTAGGATTTGCATAATGGCACATAAACATTAAAGTAAGAACTATATGCATGTTTAATAGGTTATTTCTTAAACCTTACTACCAGCTGCTATATTTGATAATCATGTTGCTAAATAATCTTGAGTCACACTAAGTTTATTCTTAGGTTCATTTTAATCACAATTACACCTATGCACCTAAATGATTAAGTTTGCAATTGATTTTCTTTTTGCATACATGACATAAATTAGGGACTGAGGAGCTCGAGGAGGTAAAACAAGTGGAGGAGGAAGCTCAGCTGAACCTTAACTTAAGCATTAACATAGAGCAAGGCAAGCCCCGGTTTTGCTCATAATCCTTGAAGCTGATTCTCGTGTATAATCCTCATCTCCGAACTCCATTCTTCCCTCTTCTCACGGATGGTCCTGGTGGAGTTATAGTGGATGATTAGCTTGCCCGTATTGCCGGCGGCTTCGAGCATACGTCGAAGACGGCGCAACAAATCTCCTACTGCCAATCCGTAGGAAAGGTACGTCACTGGACGACTCTCCTCTCTTTCGGCAATGGCAACTACGGGAACTCTCCCTCCTGTGGACTTACGAGCGGTGCGAATCATGCGAACCATCTAAAACAAAAGAATTTAAAATTAGGTTAGATAAATTCTCAAACAAATATCCTATTTTGAATGAAAGTTGGGGTAAGATGAAGAAAATGACTCCTTTAATAACACTTTTCCACCCACACTTTGGAAAATAGTTTTTTAAGAAAATAGGGCCCTTAAATACGTCCATTTCTACCTAGGTCCACGTTCCTACGGGCAACTTGGCTCTGATACCACCTCTGTCACACCCAGTTTTTCCGAAGAAACAACCAAGTGAATATCACATGTATGCCAGGATCATTTTCTCATACATGTGATGACAAATAGTGAAGCATCATTTATTACAAGCCAGGTGTCGAATATAAATAAGTCTTACATTGCAAATGTCTCAATGGACACTAATGCTTCATCACAAGTAAATAAACTAGCAGCGGAATATTATTCTTTTAGGGCTCCATCACAGGCGTTGCCCGGGGGTCTTCATGAACCTAAAATCCTTCCTCGGGTCCAAAATCTTGGTCATTATACACCACCTCATTATCTTGACCTGAGCAGCAATATAAACCAACAAATAGGCAAGGTTGAGTACCAATGGTACTCAGCAAGTGTGGGAAAATTATATCATGCATGGCTAGAACAAGGAGAGGTTGAACTCATGGTTAAAGCACTACGCAATTAATACCTATCACCTTAGCTTATTAAGCACCTACATTACTACACAGGTGAAATGGTCCCAATCTCCCATCCCATCATCATAATCAAATAACCATAACATCATTTTCAATGTTAAGCTCCCCGCTTAACATCCTTAACTTCCAAAACCATCACCCCTCTAATCATGAATAAGTCCAAGCCGCTCTTGACCGTGAGCACGACTGTCATGACAGTTTTGACTCTGTAGAGTTTGCACCACTGTACCCACATGTAGTGATTTCATCCCCCGTTGCCGGGTGGACTAAAAGAACCTCCATTATGCCAGTGGCTACGATCCACATTCACACTTCCCAGGTGTGCAGCCAGGAGATCACTACGAAGCCTTTACAAAGGGATTCCCGACGAGCGTGGGCCCACTGAGGTTTCACCCCTAACAGCATACAAGAGGCTCCAACCCCGCTGCAGTGGCCCCCTCTTGAGCCTTGCGGTTCATATGGTAGTCCAGCTGACACCTACTCCCCGCACCATCCAACACACCCATACTACGCCGGGGATACACCTAATTAATTGGCCAAGCTGCCCCATCTCAGCATGTGGTTGGCACTGTAAAGCCGGGTTACATGCTCCATGAACCGGTCCTTAGGATCCAGGCAAGTACTAAACACAAACCCAAGTCTCGTGCACCCAGCACACAACCAAAACATCCAACTTGCCTTGATCCCTACCTCTACATAACTCCCAATAGCTCATTCAAGAGTATGGTATAGTAAACTGATGATCTCATGTCCCAAATATCTCATTCTAAGCATGGCTAAGCATATGCATGTAAATAAATGACATGACAAAATGAATCCCAACCCAAGCTACAAGGAAACAAGGTAATGCAATTCTAGGGAAACTTTCCTAGCATGGGTTTCATATTTCAATTGGCAATGCAAATAATTCTATCTACACATCCTAGCATAGGATCAAAGTGGTCAAGGACACTTGCCTCCTTCTTGCTGCTCTTGAAATTGGTAGTCCTGGTCTTGGAAAGGAATAACTTGCTCTTGAGCAGGTTCTACATCACACCATCACACATAGCAAAAGAAAAACAACAATCCATAAGACATAGTTCACACTTACACTTCATACAAACCACACATTCATATTTATGAAATTCATTCACCATTATATGTGTTGTGGTTACTCTGTGTGTGTGTTGATCTGTGGCTTGCATACACTTTTATTTATATGTATATGATTCCTACATTGGTGTCCATATTTATACTTACTATATATATATATATATACATGTGTGTTTCAGTTTTTAAATAAATTCCTTATATTGAACTACTACACCTTTTTACTACCATGTATGTATGAAAAGTATTTTTCTTCTCCATATGTGCCTTCAGAATTTCTACCAACCCTAAACTGAATTCTTTGTATTTTAGAAACTCCATTTATCATTTACTAGTTGCTATATTTTCAGATTTACATTCCTATGCATAATTGTGTATTTTATTATGAAATTAGTAATACACATCATCTAAACAGTATAGGTTCTGGTCCTAAATGATTTAATAACATATTTTGACCTTGGCTTCTGATGTAGACTATTTCATAATTATTTTCCCTATTTTTCTATAACTATTCTTTACTTAAAAATGTGTCCCTATACTAATAAATGTGAATAATAGATGAAACAGATTCATTTCAGCCCAAAAATATATTTTTATCTCACTCCAAAGTTTTCTAAGTACTGAGAAAGTTTTTAATTAATTTTGACAATTATGTTTGTCCCCCTTTTTAATTTTTAAACACTAGTTACACATTCAATTTTCTAAATTAAATACTAAACAGGGCTAAAATGATGAATTCACCCCATTACAGGGTCTATAATATTATTTTCATAATTTCCAGGGGTCTAGCTACACTTATCAGAGGTGTTTTTCCTAATTTTTATTAAGTCCAGGGGCTAAAACTGATTTTTAAATGAATTTACATGATTTTCTGGAGTTCCAGGGGCTAGATCTGAAGTTTCCGGGGCTAGCTCTCAATTTCCAGAGAACTCCAGGGGGTAGCACGTAAGAATTCCAGTCTTTATAACGCGGGGCTGACGTGGACCGTCCGATTTTAAACTGACGGCTGAGATTATAACATCGAACCGGTACGCGGGGTTTTAAAGTCTACCGTGCGATTTAAAATAAACGGCGCACAAACGGCCACGTCGCTCTGACCGAGCGCGGGCGGCGCTGCCGGCGGCGCACGGCGGCGGGAAGCGGCGATCTCGCCGGAAAGTTTCGGATCCTCGAGAATTCTGCCTAAAACTGTGATCTTATGGCCTAGACCGGTAGAGGGGAGGTCAGGGATCTCACCTCGGGGGTTTTCTTGAGCTCGGGGGTCCTGGAAAGTGATCGGCGGCGAGGTCCGAGGCAAAACCACGGCGAAGCTCGTCGGCGCTGTGTTTATACCGTAAGTCTCCGAGTTTTCTACATCTGCAAAGCTCCCCGGAGGCCGTGGATCAAAACCAGCGAGTTAGATCAGAGTTTCCGAGCTTAGATCGGCCAGAATTCACCGGCGAAGTCTCGGTGCTCACCGGAGTAAAAATCGGCGATCGCGTGGGAAAAACCGATCGGGGTTGGGGTTTTTATAGCCGGGGAAGGGCGGTGGGTCGGTTGTGATCGAGTTGGAGTCTTCTGGGATCAGAATTCGGGCTGAGGGACGCGGTTTCCGGGCGGTTAAGATCGCGCGCGCGCGGGAGAATCCGGGGTCGCGGGGTTAGGGATGACAGGTGGGTCCCACCTGTCTGTGAGAGACAGCGCGGGCGCGCGGGGGCGGGCTGGCGCGGGGAAAATTGGGCCGGCTGGCGGGTTTCGGCCCACTGGCCGGTTTTTTTCCTGTTTCTCTTTTTCTTTTTCCATTTCTTTTCTGTTTTGAGTATAATTTGAATTCCAGTTTGAATTTGAATTTTTACAAAACATGCAACACGTCCAAAAATTTTTAAATTCCCCTCTGAACATGGTTTAGAGTTTTGAATCAAAATTTGGGGTGTTACAGCTCTACCCCCTTAAAAGAAATCTCGTCCTCGAGATTGGTGTTTCTAAGAAAACAATTCCGGAAATTGTGCCTTGAGCTCATCTTCCCGTTCCCAGGTGGCTTCCTCTTCTGAGTGATGCTTCCACTGCACCTTGCACATCCGGATTCTTTTATTTCTGGTGAGGCGTTCCATTGTCTCCAAAATCTTGTATGGTTGTTCGGCATAAGACAAATCTTCAGCTACATCCACTTCATTCATGGGTAAAACCTCCTCAGGCGTCCTCAGACATTTCTTGAGTTGTGACACATGGAATACATCGTGTACATCTGATAGATGAACCGGTAACTCTAGTTGGTACGCCACTTCGCCTTTTCTTTCCAAAACTTGAAAGGGTCCGATGTATCGAGGTGACAACTTCCCTTTCACCTTGAACCGACGAAGTCCTCTGATAGGGGACACCTTGAGATAAACATAGTCTCCCACGTTGAAAACGAGCTCTCTTCTTCGTACATCGGCATAGCTCTTTTGGCGTGTTTGTTCTATCCTCAAGTTGTTGCGAATCTCCCTCACCTTTGCCTCGGCTTCTTGTAGCACTTCTGGACCAAACACTTTACTTTCTCCTGTTTGGTTCCAAAATAGGGGAGTTCTGCACTCTCTTCCATACAAAGCTTCAAACGGTGACATCTTCATACTAGCTTGATAACTGTTGTTATAGGAAAACTCCGCATACGGTAAGTTCTTGTCCCAACTCCTGTTGTTTTTGAGTGCACATGCCCTTAACATATCTTCAAGGATCTGATTGGTTCTCTCCGTCTGCCCGGCAGTTTGGGGATGATAGACAGAGCTGAAGTTCAGATGGGTTCCCATGGTTTCATGCAACTTTTGCCAAAACCTCGAGGTGAACTGTGTCCCTCGGTCCGACACTATCTTCTTCGGCACTCCATGGTAACACACAATCCTTGACATGTACAATTCTGCCAATTTAGATCCACTGTAGCTTTCTTTCACAGGGATGAAATGAGCTACCTTGGTTAGCCTATCAATAATGACCCATATTGAATCATACCCGAATTGGGTCCTAGGCAATCCCACGACAAAATCCATGCTGATTTATTCCGACTTCCATTCAGGCACTTTGAGTGGTTGCAATAATCCCGCGGGTCGTTGATGTTCAGCTTTCACCAACTGACATGTGTCACATAGGGCAACATGTTCCGCGACATCTCTCTTCATGCCATACCACCAATACCTGCTTTTGAGGTCCTGGTACATCTTCGTACTCCCAGGATGAATGGAATAGTCAGAATCGTGAGCCTCCTTCAAAATTAATTCACGGATCTCTTTTACTTCTGGCACACAGATCCTTTTCCCGTGCCACACCGTTCCTTGTTCATCCTCTCTAAAACCAGGAGCTTTATTTTCCTTGATAAGCTGTCTGATCTCTTGTATCTTCTCATCATTCTTTTGGCCCTCGCGTATGTCTCGCTCGAGTGTGGAGTCCACTTCCATGGTGATGGCTTCACCACTATTTACTAGACATAGATTGAGTCTTATAACCTCGTCCTTCAATTCTGCAGCCATGTCCTTCAAACTCAACTTATTGACCTGCACTTTCCGACTCAAAGCATCGGCCACGACGTTTGCTTTCCCGGGATGATAGTTGATGCCCACATCAAAGTCATTGATTAGCTCTAACCATCTCCTTTGTCTGAGGTTGAGATCTGGCTGTGTGAATATGTACTTCAAACTCTTATGATCCGTATATATCTCTGTCCTCTTCCCCATCAAATAGTGCCGCCAAATTTTCAACGCGTGTACCACTGCGGCTAGTTCTAGGTCATGTGTAGGATAGTTCTTCTCGTGCTTCCGAAGCTGCCGGGACGCATAAGCCACGACATGTCCTTCTTGCATGAGAACACATCCCAACCCATTTCCAGAGGCATCGCAGTACACTGTGAAATTCTTCTGCATATCTGGCATAACCAACACTGGGGCTGTTGTCAATCTTTTCTTTAGCTCCTGAAAGATCGTATCGCACTGTGGCGTCCAGGTGAATGTGATTCCCTTTTCCAACAGTTTGGTGAGAGGTCTCGAGATCTTGGAGAATCCCTCAATAAACCGTCGATAGTATCCAGCCAATCCCAAAAAGCTTCGAACTTCCCCGACATTTTCAGGGGTCTTCCACTTCTGGATATCCTCGATTTTGGCGGGATCTACGGAGATTCCTCCCTCCGAGATTATATGTCCTAAAAAGGGAACTCTCTTCAGCCAAAACTCACACTTGCTCAACTTGGCATATAGTTGGTGTTCTCTCAGCCTCTGTAACACCAACCTTAGATGTTTCTCATGTTCTTCTTCATCTTTGGAGAAGACGAGAATATCATCTATGAAAACCACCACAAATTTGTCCAGATATTCCATGAATACCTTGTTCATGAGATACATGAAATATGCCGGGGCATTGGTTAGCCCGAAAGGCATGACAGTGTATTCATACAGTCTGTACCGAGATACGAAAGCTGTCTTGGGAATATCAGATTGCCTTATCTTGAGTTGGTGGTATCCCGACCTGAGATCAATTTTCGAGAACACACAAGCTCCCCTCAACTGATCAAACAAGTCTTCAATGCGGGGTAATGGGTACTTGTTCTTGATGGTTACCTCATTCAAGGCACGGTAATCCACGCATAACCTTTGGGTTCCGTTTTTCTTGGGCAAAAATATCACCGAAGCTCCCCATGGTGAGGAACTAGGGCGAATATACCCCTTCTCCGTCCATTCTCTCAATTGATCCTTGAGCTCTTCTAGCTGCTTGGAGTCCATTCGATAAGGTCTCTTGTATATCGGGGCTGTTCCCGGTACTAGCTCAATTGCGAATTCCACGTCACGGTCGGGAGGCATACCTGGCAACTCCTCGGGAAAAACATCTGGATATTCCCTGATGGTCCTGATTTCCTCCACTTTCACCTCCACTTGATTTAATTTAATGTCCCTCCTAGGTTCGTGTATTGTTATAAACTTTACTCCGGTACCACTGGGGTGAGTTAGTTCCACCGTTCTGGTCGAACAATGGATGATTCCTTTATGTTTGGTCAACCAATCCATAACCAAAATAATATCTATCCCTTGTGAATCTATCACTATGAGGTTAGCAGTAAATACTACCCCACTAATGTCTAGGCTCACTTTGGGACACACTTGTCTTGTCCTTATTTCTCCACCTGGAGAGTTTACGGCTAGCATATGGTTCATTTGTGTGGTTGCTAGGTCATACTTCTTAACAAACCCTTGAGCAATGAACGAGTGGGTAGCACCAGAATCAAACAGCAGAGTTGCAAGGTGTAAATTGGCAGGAAACTTACCAACTACCACGTCGGGTGCCTCTTGTGCTTCCTCCATAGTGACATGGTTCACCCGTCCTCTCAATACATTCTGCTGTTGTGGCGGCGCAGGCTTCTTCTTTGGGCATTTATGGGCGTAGTGCCCCACTTCGCCACAGCTAAAACATTGCACCCCAATCTTAGACGCCTGGCCTTTGTTGTCCTGGGGTTGGTTTGGGGGTCCTTGCACTGCTGGTCGAGGTGGATATGCGGGGCGAGGCTGCTGTACAAACTGACGTTGTGGCTGTGCTGATGTTGCGGGTGGCCTGTAGTTTGGGTTGTACCCTCTTGGTGCTGAATAGGGTACCGCAGCACGGCTCGTCTGCCCCGTAGGTTGCTGCATCATACGTGGGCGGGTGTCGCTCCCTGAGGCCTGATGTGACCACCCCGCCTTCCTCTTATTCTCATTTTCCAGGGCCTTTAGCTTCCTTTCCACCACAAACGCTCTGTCCACCATCTTTTGAAAGCTTTCATACTCATTGGAGGACATTGCACACTGCATCTCTGCGGTAAGTCCTTCCACGAAACAATCTTGTTTCTGCTCATCAGTCTCTATGTCCCGTGGGGCATAACGGGATAGTTGAGTAAATTTAGTGAGGTATTCCCTCACCGTCATGTTTCCCTGCTGCAACCCCAGAAACTCTTTCCTCTTGTTTTTGAGTTCACCTCTTGGGATGTAATGGTTGCGGAAGCTACGCTTGAACTCTTCCCAAGTGATGCTCTCAGGGTCATGATGGGCGGCCACGTAGGCGGTCCACCAATCAGCAGCAGGTCCATGCAATTGATGAGAGGCAAACAGCACCCTCTCATACCCTTGGCATTGTATTATCCTCATCTTACTTTGAATGGTCTTCAGCCAATCATCTGCCTCCAGAGGTTCAGCAGCACTTGCAAACTTTGGAGGTTGAGTTCCTAGAAACTCACTCAAACTTGGTTGGCGTGGTGCCGCTTGTGGAGGTGGAACTTGATGCAAGTTGGCCACCACTTGAGTCAAGTTCTGGATGAGCTGATTTTGATTCTCCAGCATTTGGTGGAGAGGATCAACTTCTTCACGGCGACCACCCCTGTCCTGGCCTCCAGAAAGATGAGGGTTGCATGCCTCATCATTGTTGTTGGCGGGGTTGGCAGCACGTCCTTTTCCTATTCCGGCCATCTGGCAGAATCAACAAATGTTAATTTGATACCATTTAGTATCATCTTACTACTTTCATTTGTTGGTACTTTAAGGTGTTGAGGCTTTGTTGAAATTTTACGAGGGTTTATATCTCACACCAAATAAATGCACTATTATTTCCTGTGGGTTTACACACCAAAGCAAAACAATCTGAAGACGAGGCTGTGGACAATTGCTCATGGCTTCCACAACTCACGTCACACACCAAGCACCATCACACCATTAATTACGTAACGACTCGACTACTCGACCTCTTGCTAGCTAGGGGAAAGACTCTACACTACTCGTCCTCCTGAGCTGGCTCCTCGGGATCTTCCTCCTCATTTCGGCTACCTTCTGACTCTGCTTTGGGTGGGGAGGCTGCTGGTGGAGAAGTGCGACGCCGCCTGATCGCTCGGCGATCCGGGGAGTCAGGAGTCCATGTATCATTCACGGTGACACACAGTTCATTCCCATCTCCTCTTTCTCTCGCCTTTAAGCAAGCTCGCAGCAACGCCTCCGTTTCCTTCAGGGTGTCTCGAACATCCTGAAGCTCTTGTTGACACTCCTGCAGTCGAGTGCTGAGCATAGCAGCATCCTCCAAGCACAAGTCCATGTGCTCATGGGAAGTCCCTTGCTGCACCGGTGGGTACTTGTACTCCGTGGTACCACTCTCACGTTGGAGAACATACATGTACTCAGTTTTGTCCAAGTGGCGACGATAGATGTGACTCTGGCAGGTGATGGCCTCTCAGGTGACATCTTTCTCCGCATCAACTTGTGTTGCTCGACAAGCTGGAGAGTGGTGAATCTTAAGCAGTTGATTCTCGTGTATAATCCTCATCTCCGAACTCCATTCTTCCCTCTTCTCACGGATGGTCCTGGTGGAGTTATAGTGGATGATTAGCTTGCCCGTATTGCCGGCGGCTTCGAGCATACGTCGAAGACGGCGCAACAAATCTCCTACTGCCAATCCGTAGGAAAGGTACGTCACTGGACGACTCTCCTCTCTTTCGGCAAGGGCAACTACGGGAACTCTCCCTCCTGTGGACTTACGAGCGGTGCGAATCATGCGAACCATCTAAAACAAAAGAATTTAAAATTAGGTTAGATAAATTCTCAAACAAATATCCTATTTTGAATGAAAGTTGGGGTAAGATGAAGAAAATGACTCCTTTAATAACACTTTTCCACCCACACTTTGGAAAATAGTTTTTTAAGAAAATAGGGCCCTTAAATACGTCCATTTCTACCTAGGTCCACGTTCCTACGGGCAACCTTGGCTCTGATACCACCTCTGTCACACCTAGTTTTTCCGAAGAAACAACCAAGTGAATATCACATGTATGCCAGGATCATTTTCTCATACATGTGATGACAAATAGTGAAGCATCATTTATTACAAGCCAGGTGTCGAATATAAATAAGTCTTACATTGCAAATGTCTCAATGGACACTAATGCTTCATCACAAGTAAATAAACTAGCAGCGGAATATTATTCTTTTAGGGCTCCATCACAGGCGTTGCCCGGGGGTCTTCATGAACCTAAAATCCTTCCTCGGGTCCAAAATCTTGGTCATTATACACCACCTCATTATCTTGACCTGAGCAGCAATATAAACCAACAAATAGGCAAGTTTGAGTACCAATGGTACTCAACAAGTGTGGGAAAATTATATCATGCATGGCTAGAACAAGGAGAGGTTGAACTCATGGTTAAAGCACTACGCAATTAATACCTATCACCTTAGCTTATTAAGCACCTACATTACTACACAGGTGAAATGGTCCCAATCTCCCAACCCATTATCATAATCCAATAACCATAACATCATTTCCAATGTTAAGCTCCCCGCTTAACTTCCACAATTTCCAAAACCATCACTCCTCTAATCATGAATAAGTCCAGGCCGCTCTTGACCGTGAGCACGGCTGTCAAGACAGTTTTGACTCTACAGAGTTTGTACCACTGTACCCACATGTAGTGATTTCATCCCCCGTTGCCGGGTGGACTAAAAGAACCTCCATTATGCCAGTGGCTACGATCCACATTCACACTTCCCAGGTGTGCAGCCAGGAGATCAATACGAAGCCTTTACAAAGGGATTCCCGACGAGCGTGGGCCCACTGAGGTTTCACCCCTAACAGCATACAAGAGGCTCCAACCCCGCTGCAGTGGCCCCCTCTTGAGCCTTGCGGTTCATATGGTAGTCCAGCTGACACCTACTCCCCGCACCATCCAACACACCCATACTACGCCGGGAATACACCTAATTAATTGGCCAAGCTGCCCCATCTCAGCATGTGGTTGGCACTGTAAAGCCGGGTTACATGCTCCATGAACCGGTCCTTAGGATCCAGGCAAGTACTAAACACAAACCCAAGTCTCGTGCACCCAGCACACAACCAAAACATCCAACTTGCCTTGATCCCTACCTCTACATAACTCCCAATAGCTCATTCAAGTGTATGGTATAGTAAACTGATGATCTCATGTCCCAAATATCCCATTCTAAGCATGGCTAAGCATATGCATGTAAATAAATGACATGACAAAATGAATCCCAACCCAAGCTACAAGGAAACAAGGTAATGCAATTCTAGGGAAACTTTCCTAGCATGGGTTTCATATTTCAATTGACAATGCAAATAATTCTATCTACACATCCTAGCATAGGATCAAAGTGGTCAAGGACACTTGCCTCCTTCTTGCTGCTCTTGAAATTGGTAGTCCTGGTCTTGGAAAGGAATAACTTGCTCTTGAGCAGGTTCTACATCACACCATCACACATAGCAAAAGAAAAACAACAATCCATAAGACATAGTTCACACTTACACTTCATACAAACCACACATTCATATTTATGAAATTCATTCACCATTATATGTGTTGTGGTTACTCTGTGTGTGTGTTGATCTGTGGCTTGCATACACTTTTATTTATATGTATATGATTCCTACTTTGGTGTCCATATTTATACTTACTTACTATATATATATATACATGTGTGTTTCAGTTTTTAAATAAATTCCTTATATTGAACTACTACACCTTTTTACTACCAAGTATGTATGAAAAGTATTTTTCTTCTCCATATGTGCCTTCAGAATTTCTACCAACCCTAAACTGAATTCTTTGTATTTTAGAAACTCCATTTATCATTTACTAGTTGATATATTTTCAGATTTACATTCCTATGCATAATTGTGTATTTTATTATGAAATTAGTAATACACATCATCTAAACAGTATAGGTTCTGGTCCTAAATGATTTAATAACATATTTTGACCTTGGCTTCTGATGTAGACTATTTCATAATTATTTTCCCTATTTTTCTATAACTATTCTTTACTTAAAAATGTGTCCCTATACTAATAAATGTGAATAATAGATGAAACAGATTCATTTCAGCCCAAAAATATATTTTTATCTCACTCCAAAGTTTTCTAAGTACTGAGAAAGTTTTTAATTAATTTTGACAATTATGTTTGTCCCCCTTTTTAATTTTTAAACACTAGTTACACATTCAATTTTCTAAATTAAATACTAAACAGGGCTAAAATAATGAATTCACCCCATTACAGGGTCTATAATATTATTTTCATAATTTCCAGGGGTCTAGCTACACTTATCAGAGGTGTTTTTCCTAATTTTTATTAAGTCCAGGGGCTAAAACTGATTTTTAAATGAATTTACATGATTTTCTGGAGTTCCAGGGGCTAGATCTGAAGTTTCCGGGGCTAGCTCTCAATTTCCAGAGAACCCCAGGGGGTAGCACGTAAGAATTCCAGTCTTTATAACGCGGGGCTGACGTGGACCGTCCGATTTTAAACTGACGGCTGAGATTATAACATCGAACCGGTACGCGGGGTTTTAAAGTCTACCGTGCGATTTAAAATAAACGGCGTACAAACGGCCACGTCGCTCTGACCGAGCGCGGGCGGCGCTGCCGGCGGCGCACGGCGGCGGGAAGCGGCGATCTCGCCGGAAAGTTTCGGATCCTCGAGAATTCTGCCTAAAACTGTGATCTTATGGCCTAGACCGGTAGAGGGGAGGTCAGGGATCTCACCTCGGGGGTTTTCTTGAGCTCGGGGGTCCTGGAAAGTGATCGGCGGCGAGGTCCGAGGCAAAACCATGGCGAAGCTCGTCGGCGCTGTGTTTACACCGTAAGTCTCCGAGTTTTCTGCACCTGCAAAGCTCCCCGGAGGCGGTGGATCAAAACCAGCGAGTTAGATCAGAGTTTCCGAGCTTAGATCGGCCAGAATTCACCGGCGAAGTCTCGGTGCTCACCGGAGTAAAAATCGGCGATCGCGTGGGAAAAACCGATCGGGGCTGGGGTTTTTATAGCCGGGGAAGGGCGGTGGGTCGGTTGTGATCGAGTTGGAGTCTTCTGGGATCAGAATTCGGGCTGAGGGACGCGGTTTCCGGGCGGTTAAGATGGCGCGCGCGCGGGAGAGTCCGGGGTCGCGGGGTTAGGGATGACAGGTGGGTCCCACCTGTCTGTGAGAGACAGCGCGGGCGCGCGGGGGCGGGCTGGCGCGGGGAAAATTGGGCCGGCTGGCGGGTTTCGGCCCACTGGCCGGTTTTTTTCCCGTTTCTCTTTTTCTTTTTCCATTTCTTTTCTGTTTTGAGTATAATTTGAATTCCAGTTTGAATTTGAATTTTTGCAAAACATGCAACATGTCCAAAAATTTTTAAATTCCCCTCTGAACATGGTTTAGAGTTTTGAATCAAAATTTGGGGTGTTACAGAAAGGTTGCCACATATGACTTGAGTGAGCGCGCGGTGCATCTTGAAAAGTGCGTACGTGTCGTTTTTCCGAGTATGTTCTGCAGAATAAAACCATTGGTTCGAATCGTCGTTCACTCGCGATAAAAATGAGTCCGCTTGTTTAAGTCGTCGTCGCGTAGTAACAACTAGCATAATATTGAGATTTGATGAGTGTGTAGTTATAAATTCCAATTTTGATTGCACTCTTATATGTTTAGTCATAGCTGCTAATTAAGTTTACACTTCCATTAACCGTTAACTTGAGGCTAAAATGTGACCACCCTCCTAATGTTAATGCTTTTATGCTATCTAATACCTTTTTGAACAAGTACTTGAGCATTACATATTAATATGGTCTAGAAATTATTTTCATTGGTTAAGTCTTGATAAGCTTAGTAGCTTACCGGTTTGTTGATCCTATTTTTCATCTGAGTCCCTACTTTATAAGCATGATGCATATGAAGGCTTCCCTAATATTGCACCACCGCCCGAGGGATGGGTGGCACAATGAGAGCCCAAGTCGCCGGTGGCTTGATTTATGTGTTGCTAGTTTGAAGTGCCATTGGGCTATGGCGCGCTGTTTTACTAAATGCTGTTATGAGAGAATACTTCATTACTACTCGTATTTTGCTACTCTCATGTATTTTATAACGATTAACTTATGTACGACACTTGAACTTTATGTATGTTGTTTTTAAATTATGTGACTTGTATATGCAATTGGTGGTAGTGCATCGCGTGTCACCATCCCGTGCAAAAATCTTGTGTGGCCGGCGTGATTGTGTCAGGTTGCTTTCGGGCGACCGGCCGTCATAGAAAGTTCATGGTTTCTTCTGCGCAGGCTATCTTTTATGCTACCTATTGTCTTCGTACATGGACTGTTTTGGTGAAGCCTATACTCGGAGATATGGTTCCGGATACGTGTCCATCGCTGGAGCGGGTTGTCCATAGCTGTTGCGGGTCACTACAGGAATCCCGACAATAGACGACGGCTAAAAACCGTCGTCTATAAGCACAGTACCATCGTCAATAACTTATTGACGAGGGTAAAATGTTATAGATGACGGTTTATGGCTGTCATCAATTATTAGTCGTCAATAAGCTTATTTACGACAGTTAAAGCTGGCTGTCGTCAATAAGGTACAGTAGCTTATTGACGACGGCCAGGGTTTGGCTCTCGTCAATAATCTAGCATGAGTTGCAATCTATTCTTTGGATTGGTTGTTACTAAATGTCTTATTTTAGTTCATTTGTATTAGGTCGGGTACGTCATGTAATGCATAGGATGGGAGTGTATTGTTAAAATAGTTGCAACCCATTAATTTAACTGTTTTGATACCAATTTTCCTTCTCGAAAAAACTTGATTTCTTTGACATGACCTGAAAGGATAAACATTTATTTCAGCAAGAACTATTCAAAGATCCTAATTGTTGCTTGTTGGATGATATGGAATCAAAGAAATGGTTGGATCTTTGATGCCGTCATTCCAAATTTCTCAAACTGGAAGTTTAAATTTAAGCAGGAATGCAGGCAGCGAGCTTACAGGCTTAAAAGTTCAGCAAAAGATGAGTTTTTCTCCTAGATGAATGTGTTGAAGCAGGAGATTTCGGCTACACGAAATAACAAGCTGGCTAGCGGTTTAGATCAGGAATAATCTAGATGGCTGGAGATAAACCTCGGACGCACAAGGGACCTCAAGATAAAGCTGTTTAGATTGAGATGCGTGAGTTTGTAGCAGATATAGTTTGTTATCTTTATTTTGTACTGATCTCGGTTGATTGTGCGGTTAGTATCCCACCTAATGTAACAACCGAAGATCTAATCTCTTGTACTCTTTCCTATATATGCAACACGTAACCTGCTGGGCAAGAGGCCATCAACAGAAGTTCCACCAAGTTTCACATGGTAATCAGAGCCGGTCTTTCTCCAACGAGATTTCCATGAGCTCCTCTACATCCTCCGTCGGTTTCAACACGCCAAACCACAGCGTTGAGAAATTGACGCGAGATAATTACCTACTATGGCGAGCGCAGGTCCTTCCTGCAATCCGCGGCGCCCAGCTGCACGGTTTCCTTGATGGAACCAAGGTGCGACCAGAAGAGTTGATCATCGTCAAGAAGGCTGACAAGACAATTGAGAAGATTCAAAATCCCGATTATTACAATTGGGTAATTCAGGATCAATAGCTTTTAAGCTACCTGAACTCTACTCTTTTGAAAGAGATCCTGGCACAAGTAGCCATGTTCTCTACTTCGACCGACGTGTGGAAAGCAATACAGGAGAGCTTTGCCTCCCAATCAAGAGCATGAGTAATGCATCTACGTGCCAAGCTTTCTAGCACACGCAAAGGTGACCTCTCGGCAGCAGCATATTTTGCAAGGATGAAAGGGTATGCGGATGAGATGGCCGCGGCAGGAAAGAAGTTAGAAGACGATGATGTGGTTTCCTACATCTTGGCAGGGCTTGACGCTGACTACAATTCCTTAATTGAAAATGTAAGTACAAGATCGGATGCTATTTCTTTATCAGATTTATTTGCCCAATTGTTAGCTACAGAAGCTCGTCTAGAGAGACAAAATCAAGGGCACTATCAATATAGTGCCAACAATGCATCACGTGGAGGAAACCGTGGAAGAGGTCGAAGCAACAGAGGAGGTTATGGCCGTGGAAGAGGGCGCGGTGATCAAAGAAATAAGCCGGTACGCCAAATCTGTGACAAAATTGGGCATACTGCCAATAGATGCTACAAGAGATTTGACAAGGAGTACAAGCCAGAAGATAGATGCGCCAACAGTGCTTTCTATGGTGTGGACACCAATTGGTACACAGACATGGGAGCTACAGATCATATAACCGGAAAGCTAGACAAGTTGACCACCAAAGACAAGTACAATGGTCAAGAAAAAATCCACACCGCAAATGGCTCAGGTATGAAAATCAATTTTGTTGGTAATTCCATCCTTCATACTCCTGTCCGATCTCTACGTCTTAACAAAGTCCTTCATGTTCCCACCACCACAAAAAGTCTCATATCTGTTCATAAACTCACGACTGATAACCCCATTTTCATTGAATATCACTCACAATATTTTTTGGTAAAGGACCTGGCTACGAAGAAAGTTCTCCTACGGGGCAAGAGTAAAGGGGGTCTCTATCCTTGGCCATCTCTGGAAAATTCAACATCTAAATGCACCCTCACTATCACCAAACCAACAAGTGAGAGATGGCATGAGAGACTAGGACACCCATCTATGGCAATAGTTAGCAAAATTGTGAGTGAAAATAATCTGCCTTGTTCTTCCACACCAAATAAAGAACAGGTTTGTGATGCCTGTCAGCAGGGCAAAAGTCACCAGCTTCCGTTTCCTAGGTCATCTAGTATGTCTCAAAGTCCTTTAGAGTTAATCTTTTCCGATGTATGGGGTCCTGCTCCTGTCTCAGTTGGAAGGAATAAATATTATGTCAGCTTTATTGATGACTTCAGTAAGTTTACTTGGATTTATTTGATTCGAAATAAATCTGAGGTATTTCAAAAAATTAACACCTTTCAGGCTGTGGTGGAAAGATTATTTAATCGAAAAATCATCACTGTTCAGACTGACTGGGGTGGAGAATATCAAAAACTCAATTCCTTTTTCGATCAAATTGGCATCATTCATAATGTAGCATGTCCACACACGCACCAACAAAACGGGTCAGCCGAGCGAAAGCATAGGCACATAGTTGAAATAGGGCTCACCCTTCTTGCAAAAGCTTCAATGCCATTAAAATTTTGGGATGAAGCTTTCTCTACTGCCTCATATCTCATAAACAGGACCCCATCTAGAGTAATCGAGTACAAAACCCCAGTAGAAAAATTGTTTGGTACAAAACCTGATTACACACAACTACGAGTCTTTGGGTGTGCATGCTGGCCCAACCTACGACCGTACAATACTCAAAAACTCGCATTCAGGTCCAAACAGTGCGCCTTCCTGGGGTATAGCTCTCTGCATAAAGGTTACAAGTGCCTTGACATCTCCAGCGGTAGAGTGTATATTTCTCGAGACGTAATTTTTGATGAAACTAATTTCCCGTTTCAAAAATTACATCCAAATGCAGGAGCATAACTCAGATCCGAGCTATTACTCTTTCATCCAACTTTAAACCCTTTTTCTGATGGAAATACTCGGCAAAATTGTTTTCATCATATTACGGATTCGCTGGATTTTTCTGACCAAAATGTATTTGGAGGAAGTTTGTGTTCGCAGGAAATAGCAGAGGAAGCAACCACAGAAAATCCGGCGGCAACCACCGAGGCTGATTCTGTTGGATCCCGTGCGCAACAGACCTCTGCACCTGACGTGCAATCTCCCTCGAGGCGCGATTGTGACCAGCCAGCCAACGACTCGGTGTCGGCATCAGACCCAACAGAACCCTGCGACACTCGAACTCACGTCAATCACGTGGCGTCACCAGAGCGGTCGCCCTCGGCTGTCAGGCGTTTCGGCGCTGAAGTTCCCCATCTCGATCAGGTTGGCTCGGATTCTGTGTCTTTGGCTCCAGGGGGTGAATCCATCTCAAATTTTGTGCCTGTCTCAAGAGGGCTTCCAACAGTGACGCCACAAGCTGATTGTAGCACGACAACTTCAACCGGACTAGCTGAACAGAACGTTTCTCGTCCAAGGACCAGGTTACAAAACAATATTATTAAACCGAAAAATTTTGGAAAAGATTTTGTGTGTCTGCTAACTGTCACAGGAGAGCCAGAGAGTCTTAATCAAGCTCTGGGCGATGCAAATTGGAAAGAAGCAATGGACAAAGAATTTCAGGCTCTTGAAAAAAAATCAAACGTGGCACCTTGTTCCGAGAAAGGGGGTGAACAATGTTATAGACTCAAAATGGGTCTATAAAATCAAAATAAAATCTGATGGTTCCATTGACAGGTACAAAGCGAGATTGGTTGCAAAAGGCTTCAAGCAGAGGTACGGATTTGACTATGAAGATACTTTTAGTCCGGTTGTTAAAGCAGCTACTATATGCGTTGTTTTATCTATTGTTGTGTCAAAGAACTGGTGTCTCAGGCAGCTAGATGTTCAGAACGCTTTTCTTCATGGTGATTTGGAGGAAGAAGTTTACATGACACAACCGCCTGGCTATGAAGACAAAAGATACCCTGAGTACATATGTAAATTAGATAAAGCAATTTATAGTTTAAAACAAGCACCCAGGGCTTGGTATGAAAAGCTGAGCTCTAGACTAGTCGATCTAGGCTTTGCTACATCAAAAGGGGATACCTCGTTATTTATCTACAACAAAGGAAAACTAACTATGTATCTTTTAATCTATGTGGATGATATTGTGGTTGTGAGCTCTTCTAATCAGGCCGTGGAGGCACTACTGGCAGACCTGAAGAAAAACTTTGCGTTGAAGGACTTGGGGGCATTACATTATTTCTTGGGCAACAAAAATCAAAGAAGGAATTCTCCTCAGTCAACAAAAATATGCCACTGAGATCATCAAGAAGGCAGGTATGGAAAAATGTAAAGTGGTTAGCACACCATTGTCTTCTTCAGGAAAATTTTCTGCTCATGATGGAAAACCACTCGGTACAGAGGAAGCTACCAAGTATAGAAGTATTGTTTGTGCACTGCAATACCTTACACTAACCAGACCTGATATTGCCTTTTCTGTGAATAAAGTTTGTCAATTCTTGCATTGTCCAAGCACCACTCATATGATCATGGTAAAAAGAATATTAAGATATGTTCAAGGAACTATCAATCTGGGCATCACTTTTGCAAAAGATAGCTCCTTGCAGGTCAATGCATTTTCTGTTGCAGATTGGGTTGGTTGTCCAGATGACAGAAAATCGACCGGGGGTTTTGCAGTCTATCTAGGAGCAAATCTGGTGTCATGGAGCTCTAGAAAGCAACCAACGGTCTCACGTTCTATTACTGAAGCAGAGTACAAGTCACTAGCGAATGCTACTTCTGAGGTAATTTGGGTACAGACTATCTTAAAAGAATTGGGAATTACTCAGCAAGATGCACCAGTTTTATGGTGTGATAATCTTGGAGCCACATTCATGACCGCTAATCCGGTTTTTCATGCTCGAACTAAACATATTGAAATAGACTATCACTTTGCTCGAGAGAGAGTTTCACATAAACTTTTGCAGGTAAAGTTTATTTCCTCAAAGGATCAAATAGCCGATGGATTTACCAAACCGCTGTCATCACAAAAACAAGTTGAGTTCCAATACAATCTGAACATGAGATGCTCAGATTGAGGGGGTGTGTTGAAGCAGGAGATTTCGGCTACACGAAATAACAAGCTGGCTAGCGGTTTAGATCAGGAATAATCTAGATGGCTGGAGATAAATCTCGGACGCACAAGGGACCTCAAGATAAAGCTGTTTAGATTGAGATGCGTGAGCTTGTAGCAGATATAGTTTGTTATCTTTATTTTGTACTGATCTCGGTTGATTGTGCGGTTAGTATCCCACCTAATGTAACAACCGAAGATCTAAACTCTTGTACTCTTTTCCTATATATGCAACACGTAACCTGCTAGGCAAGAGGCCATCAACAGCAGTTCCACCAAGTTTCACAGAATGGTCTATTATAAATTGTAGTCTTGTGTTCTCTTAGGTTCCAAAGATTGTATACGAACTCTCAATATCTTTAATACAATGCATAACATTAGGGTTCTCCCCTGCTGTTTTACAGTTTCAAAACAAATTGTAGAAAATTAAGGAGTCCTATTCCGAACAAGTAGATGGTCTATGTGCTTCGGCCACCAGCCAGATGTAGAACGAGAATTTGTTTGGAGCCCGTGTTTTCCAAAGCTGCTCGACGTCCATGACTGCTGCTTCTCCTATGAACTGCTACGTATCCGTGTCGAATGCTGCTTCTTCGTGACCATTTTGAAACCGTTTATTCTTGGGTTTGAACTGCTTAGCATGCATACCGCACGCGGTCACGACAATGTGTTCCTTATCTGGATGTCTTATAGGGAACCTCATGGTTAATTAGCTTCTGGATGTGGTACTAACATTCAGCATCTTTGCGGCCATAGAGGTTACTGACTCAGCAATTTTTCGTTGTTGTGTAGTCGGGACACTAGGCTATTTGTAGCTGGTACCTTGCTTTTGCTTGCGATTATTTACCAGATCCGGAGTTTTGGACTCAATTTGAAGCAATTCTTCCAAACTCGATGGTAATTAATCGTGACAATGGTCAAGTACAGAAGTTAAAGAGTCCTGGCAGACTAGACTTTAGACAGGGATTTTTTAAACTCATTTTTTATCTCCCAGTGTCTAGATTCCTACCGTCGTTGATGATAAGGCAATGAGAGAGTCGGCAACATGTAATAAGCTACAAACAGAACACGTACTGAAGCAAAATAATTGGAAACTAAACAATCAAGGGTGTCCTGTCTACTTACAAACGAACGTTCGAATTCTTCAATACCACAGCATACAACCTATAAATATCGACCGTGCGGCATAGATTTGCACCCACGAGACAAAGCCCACGACGATCTCCCGGACATGGCGCCTTCCAAGAGCCTCGTCGCCCTGTTCCTCGTCTTCGCCCTGGTCGCCAACAAGTTGCAGCCGTCTGAATCCATCCGCGTCCAGGCTGCCGCCGCAGATCAAGAAGCGCCGGAAAAGGCAGCTGCTGCATCGTCCACCAACGCCGATGCATCAGTAGCAAAGCCTAGCGCTCCGGCAGCTGGAGGACAGGTGCCCGGCTTTCCCTTCCCGCTACTCCCTTTTCCGCTTTTCCCGTTGCCCAACGGTGGCGCTCCGGCGGCCGGCCAGTTGCCCGGCTTTCCCTTCCCTCTGTTCCCGCCACTTTTCCCACTGCCCGGAGCTCCGCCGGCTGGTCAGGCTCCCGGCTTTCCCTTCCCATTGTTCCCTCCGCTCTTCCCATTGCCCGGTGCACCACCTGCTGGGCAGGGGCAGTTGCCCGGCTTCCCTTTCCCATTGTTTCCACCACTTTTTCCACGCCTAGGATCTCCGGGATCAACATCACCGCCTAGTTCAACTTCGACAAAGTTATCAGTAAGAGAAACTGTATCGTCGTCATCACGGCCGCCAAAAGTTACAGATTGTCTGCCGCCGTTGATGCGGCTGACGCCCTGCACGGACTACCTCACTGACACCAGTGTACCGGCGCCTCCGAAAACATGCTGCGATGGGTTTAAGACTCTCGTGGACAATGCGCCAATCTGCCTCTGCCATGGCCTGAACGGCAACATTAACAAGATCATGCCAGCGCCAATGGATTTCATGCGCATGATGTCCCTCCCGGCAAGGTGCCGCGTGGCGCTGCCATTGCAGACGCTCGCCAAGTGCTCTGGTACGTGTTGATAACTGCATGTGTTGTTATCTTATATGACATGTTGTTACTTTCGCCAATTTTCCTGGAACTTTGTGTTTTATATATATTTCTAAATCAGGAGATTAACACGGTGATGATTTGTGAATTGTACAGCAGGACCGGTGCCACCATTGACGATGCCTACTCCGAGTCCTGCCACTGCTCCCTCTCCGGGTAAGTACTTGGTGGAAACAAGCCTTGTTTGTTTCATCTAAGTTGTGTTGGATTATTTTGTAGGTATTATGTATTCCTGATACCGTCTTGCTTTGTTCTGCAGCACCGTCTCCCTAAGAGAAGAACATCAGCATCTTTCCAGCAGTAGTTGGATAAGTATATTTTCTTAATAGTAAGATATATAGGGTATATAGTCTGTAATATACAGCAAGTTGTCTAAGTCTCTAATTTAGAGTGTCGTGTATACTGGTTCGGATTCATGTAAGTACCGGAGTCGTTTCAGATTTGTCCAAGAGTAGTCATGTATACACGTTAGGATTTTATGAAATCACATCCAACTTGTCAATGATACTTCTGAGAGAACTAGATGTATGCCGTGAAATTGCAAATATATCCTAACAAATCAATTTCCCAGCGATTTCTAAGTAATCGATAGATAATAACAGCCTCCTCAACATCTAATCACATATATATACTCCCTCTATTTCAAATTATTTGACGCTGGTTAGTTTAAAATGTCAAATAATTTGAAATCGAGCTAGTACTACGCTACCAAGTTAACAGCGTGGGTTTAAGTTGTTTTATCCAAGCTTCGGCTGCCAGGCAGAAGCCTTGGCAATTGTCAATAAAGCCCCATTTACGCATCCATCGAAATTAAGAGGTGTCGCACTCAAAGGTCATGCATGCTGACAGACTTGCTCATCGCGTTCACCGTGGCGGCGAAGATACATGTTGCACCACCCTCTCCTTCGCAAGATTAAGCGCCCGTACGATTGGCGTGACTTCTATCACCAGAATTCCCTTGGGCCTACCGTTTTTTCGACATTTTGTGCTGGATCTTTGCCATGTTCGGTTCCCGCCATCATCACTGCCGCTGCCACCATCAATGGAGTGCCGCTCGACGTTGATGAAGCTGTTGCCATCCGCTGCTTTCCTCACCGAGACTCCAATATTTAGGCGCCTCTTGGTCTCCATGTGCTTCTATTTTGGACTGGTTCTATGGACTCTATGACCGCTCACGTACGAGTCATGGGAAAGGTATTGGATCTTTGATCATCGCTGTTATTTGGTTAATTTGGAAAGTATGGAATGAGAGTGTTCAGACCGGCTGAGCACTCCGACCATGGCTCCGTCGGCAACATCTTCCTGGCATTACAAAATGAGATCACCTTGTGGTGCTTGGCTGGCGCGAAGCACCTTGCAGCTGTTACTTATAGGTAATTGGTCTCACCAGTTGCCTAGGCCCGTGTTTTTCAAAGCTGCTCCACGTCCATGACTGCTTCTTTTCCGATGAAGGATGCAGTAGGTAAGGGCTGAAAAAAAAAACTACCAATCCCGTTCGAATGCTGCTTCACCGTGACCATTTTGAAACCGTTTATTCTTGTGAAGAGAACCACGTGGTTAGCTTCTCGATGTGGTACAAACAATCAGCATCTTCACGGCCGTAGAGGTTACTGAATCGCAAGTTTTCGTTGTTGTGTAGTCTCAGACCGCTGGGCTATTTTTAGTCGGTACCTTGCTCTGCTTAAGATTATTTACCTGACCCGGAGTGTTGGACTCAATCTGAAGCAATTCTTCCAAACTCGATAGTAATTAATCGTGACAATGGCGAAGTACAAAAGTTCAGAGTAGTCACGGCAGACTATACTTTAGACAGAGATTTTTTAATTCATTTTTAATATCCCGGTGTCTTGATTCGTAACGTCGTTGATGATAAGGCAATGAGAGAGTCTGCAACATGTAATAAGCTACAAAGAGAACACGTACTGAAGCAACAGTTGAAAATTAAACAATCAAGGGTGTCCGGTCTACTTACAAACAACGTTCTAGTCCTTCAATACGACAGCATACAACCTATAAATATCGACGGCCTGGCGGCATAGATTTGCACCCAAGAGACAAAGCCCACGACGATCTCCCAGACATGGCGCCTTCCCATTGTTCCCCTTCCCGGCTTCCCCTTCCCATTGTTCCCGCCGCTCTTCCCATTGCCCGGTGCACCACCGGCTGGGAAGGGGCAGTTGCCCGGCTTCTCCTTCCCATTGTTTCCACCACTTTTTCCACGCCCAGGATCTCTGGGATCAACATCACCGCCTAGTTCCACTTCAACAAAGTTATTAGCAGGAGAAACCGTATCGTCGTCGTCACCGCCGCCACAAGTGACAGATTGTCTACCGCCGTTGATGCGGTTGGCGCCCTGCACGGACTACCTCACTGACAACAGTGTATCGGCACCTCTGAGAACATGCTGCGAGGGCTTCAAGACTCTCGTGGACGATGCGCCAATCTGCCTCTGCCATGGCCTGAACGGCAATATTAACAAGATCATGCCAGCTGTAACAATCCCAGTTTCAAAAGAATGCACGAAAGATATTTTTAGGAACTACAATAAAAAATTCTGTAAATTATAAGATAAACAATTATGTAGAGGAGAAAAACATAAGTTAAATTTTACTGTAGCAAATTTGAATCTGAGTTCATAAAAATTTTCGGAGGCCTCGAAGTAATTGTTTTTAAAATTTCAAGGGGGCTGCAGATTTGAAAATAGCAAAATATATAAAGGGGCTGTGGACCCGCCTGGCGCTTCTTCTTCCTGTGTTCCCTGCCTCCTCGGGGCTGCAGCCAGCGCATGCCTGCCACAGCGATGGCGTGCGAGATGCAACCGGGTAGCAGCGGAGTGAAGACCCCCCACCGCTCTCCCTCTCGAGCCCCTCGTGCCTTTCACTGACATTTTCTTCTCCACCGTACAGCAGCCATTTTCTCCATCGCCGTCACCCACGAAGCTCCGCCGAGCCTCCTCTCGCCGTGCCAAGCCCTCCTGCGGATGCGCCGTCACACGGTGAGCCTCCCCCACTCAATCCTTTCCTCCCCCACGTCTCCCCGGAGCAGTGCGCCGCCACCGGAGATGGAGCTCTGCCCACGTTCGTCGCTGCTACGTATACGGTACTTTGAGCTCAAACGAACACCACCAACGAGATCCCCATGTGCCAAAACGTAGGATTCCCCTCCCCCCCCCCCCCCCCCGATTAGGCGCTGTTTGAGCCGAATCGGCTGCTCCGGCGAGCTCACATGGCTTCTCTGTGCGTGCTGTGGCTGGAGGAAGAAGAAAGGGCACTGGGCCCCACCAGTCAGCCGCCCACTCTTTTTTCCCACTGATTCTCGGCACAGAAAAATTCCAAAAATTGCCTAACTTCAAAACTTCATAAAGACTTGTAGGAAACTCCAAAAAGGATGAAACCAATTTTGTTGGGTCCATAAAATCCTCCTCCATAAGGTTGTGATCTTTTTATATCATAACAACCTATAATATTTTCTAGGTAATTTAATTTCTCCAAACACCATTATCTCAATTGTGGGTCGTCTATTGCTTTGATTGTGCCCAAATTTTGCTAGGATGGTCTATGTATATTCTAGACCACCATAAAAATTTCAGCTTCATTGCTCATTCAGAACTGTATTAATTGCAACAGTGGCATAATAAGACATATTTGCTTATTATTTTTACCGTGTGTCCACACTTAAGTGGTTTGACCTCAAAGTTTGCAAGAACCCTTTTCATAACCCCAGAAGATTGCCATAAAAATTTCAGCTCCATTTCCTATGTAAAACTATTTTAATTTTAGGATTTGCATAATGGCACATCAACAATAAAGTGAGAAATATATTCATGTTTAATAGGTTATTTCTTAAACCTTACTACCAGCTGCTATATTTGATCATTATATTTCTAAAAAGTCTTGAGTCACACTAAGTTGATTCTTAGATTCATTTTAATCACAATTACACCTTATGCACCTATATGATTAAGTTAGCGATTAATTTTCTTTTTGCATACATGGCATTAAATTAGGGACCGAAGAGCTCGAGGAATTACAACAAGAGGTGGAGGAATCTCAGCTGAACCTTAACTTAAACACTAACGTAGAGCAAGGCAAGCCCCGGTTACATAAGCCAAGTTTTAAATTTTTCTATTTTACACATGTATGTGTCGGTTATTGTTATGTATGTGCATTAAGTCTAGGTGTTGTGTTGACACCCTACTTGCATAGTCAAATAGGAACCCTCTTGGTCAATGAATAGGTCAGCCCGAGAGGTTAGTCGCTACGCTAATTAGTCTCATGTAAATCGGTAGAAGTTGAGTAAGGGAATCCACTCGAGGGTTATAGGATTTTGGGATCAATTTGGATTGACTAGTGGAATTCGGATCATAATTTGGAAAATTGGAGACCGGGGTAAGGAGGAACAAGACGTGGTCTTGTGTGCATAGGCCTGCTGGTGTCGATTGACGAACGAGTCGTAGTCGGCACCTCGGACAAGTATCGAACGTACAAATGGCATGCTAGTGATATGAGCACTAGTAAACTGATGTACCTTGTTAACCTAGATGTCAAACGATCATGCCACCGTCCTAGGTTGGAGTCGAGAGGACAGAGTGGGTGTAAATCCACTAACGGATGACGTCCGGGACGTGCATCACGTGTAGGGACCCCCTGTCCGGGACAGTAGCCTTCTTTCTGCATTGGATGTCTTGGAAAAGGTTTCCATGTATGACAGTAGTGGAGTGTGCTGTGTGCGACTTCATAACCTTTGTATGTGCCGTGTTATTGGGTTATCCCTTCAGGAGTATAATGATTATAATCGCCGTCACCCGCGGAGATGAGTACCACTTGTCTTAGTTGTTGGCACGGAGTAAGAAGATGTAAGTTATATACTTATGATCAGATCTTCTTTGAATATAAACCATGTTTGAAACTTGTATGTGTTAGTTGTAGATGCCAACTAAATTTACATTTCACATGTAACTAAAATCTGCTGCTGAAATATGAATATAAGGACCCAAATTTAGGCTCTATTTTTATGCAAACTGCCCCTGTTCCCAGTAATAACCGTTGCATACTAGAATAGGGTCTAGTGAGTCCTTTGTCGGGTAAGGATTGCTGAGTATTAGTTGCTCAGGCTTCGTGGATTAATGTTTTTAGGTGAGCATGCTTGTGATGATGATTATGCTAGCAAGAGCTTTCCGGAAGAAGCATCACCTCCCGCAGGGTGGAAGGTGCAATGGGAGCCCGACTTGCCGCTGGATTGAATGGCTGTTGCTAGTGCATCGTGACAATTGGGCAATAACATGATGCTAATGCATAGACCACATAGGGAGTGCTGTCATATTTTGCTATGTATATTCCGCTGCAAAAATTTATGTATTTTGAAGTTATCTCTTATGTATCAAACTTGTGAACTATGGCTCTTTGGTATGCAATGCGGTGTCGCAGCACGTGGCACCACCCGAACAAAAGATCCTGTTGTCGAGGTGTGACCCTCACAGCGTGGCATCAGAGCTGGTTCGGGATATTGCACATCAAAAAGGCTCTATTTTCAAAAACTTTAAAACATTTACTGTGAGGAATCGTTAGTAGCCCGTATAAGGATGTATAATAGTATATTATGTAGGTGGCAAGCTGATAGTGTTTACATTTTTAAATTTAAATTATGTAACGACGCACCTACGTTTAGATAAGAAGGTAAGTTATGCACTCGAATGCGGTGAAATTCGAGGGCTCACCCATACGAGTGTCGGAGGTATGAGGTGTCCCATACAGCGATCAATACAGGAAGTGAATATGGTTCTTTGAAGCATATGAAGCGCCGACCCCGGCGTGCCCTTGTGGCAAAAGGTGGATACTTTGTCTTATGATGAGAAACACGACCGCGTCCCTCAAGACGTGGCTTACTTGAGGACGGCCCGTATGGAAATGATACAGGACGTATGTCTTTACTTATGATAATATTACTGCCTGTGATGTGTGATGAGGAAAACCCGTGAGTGCAACATTATTGTGTGATTTTTATGCAGGTACACTAACCATGCGAATCATAGTGCGAGTAGAAAACGTTTGCGAGAGACCGATTTAGCGCCACCGATTATACGTATATGCCAGCTATAATCTGGTTATGATTTTCATTTTGTGAGGACCGTAGGACCGGCATGCTATCTTGTTATGCATTTTGCATCATCACTGAAATAAAAGTATAAGGGTCACTACATAACCATAAGGAAGGATACTAAATCAAATTATTAGTGAAGTATGACTCCTTTTAAGATATTGGTTAAATAACAATTTGGACTGACTTTAATCTCCTTCTATAAAGTCTTAGTTTATTCCGGAATGGTGGTTCCATTATCTATTGTTGTCGCCGGAGAAGAAAGAGCTCCGGTGATGAACGCACAAGAGCGGACTGGAAGTGGCGGATACTCACGTACGAGAGGTATTGTGCTGCCAAAACATGCAGCGTTTTCTGTTTTGTGCTACAATTAAAAATAAACTAAACAAACACTGTAATCCGGCGTCTCCACAGCCGAGCAATGCGGATCACAAACCCACACACACACTACTCAGTCTTGCATGCCAGAGTACGTGGAAGTGGGATCTGCCCTCTCCGTTAGACCCGGCCACGATGTAGCTAACAGTAATGAGATAAACAGACATGCGGCCAGCCACTATGCAAACATGCAAGCTAATATGGAGACGTGCAGGCTAAAGTGCACGGGATTATTTCAACAAATCACTCCCTAATCCCGTTGCCTAGGATCTCTTCACCTTGACGACACCAAGGCACTGTCGCAGCTCGATGAACCTGACACGCCCTAGTGCCTTTGTGAGAAGATCAGCAAGTTCTCCTTCCGTTCCAATGTGATCAACCTGCACCTTGCCATCCTCGATGCATTCACGAATAAAATGAAAGCGTACATCAATGTGCTTACTTCGATCGTGATGCACCGGATTCTTGCTTAGCGCGATCGCCGATTTGTTGTCGACGAACAGCTTCACCTTCATAGGTTCACATCCAGTGAGCTCTCCGTAGATGACTCAGCCAGATGCCTTGGAACGTAGCCGTCGCTGCTGCCATGTACTCCGCCTCACAAGATGACAGAGCGACGACTTTCTGCTTCTGCGACGTTCATGTGATTGGGCTGTTGTTGAGGAAGAACACCACACCAGTGGTGCTCTTGCGGTCGTTGATGTCGCCAGCGAGGTCGCTGTCACTGTAACCGACCAGTGCAGCCTCCCCTGTCCCTCTCTTGTAACAACATCCATAGCCAGTGGTCCCTCGGACATAGCGTAGGATTTGTTCACCGCCGCCCAATGCGGCGCTCCTTGCGACTCAATGTGCCTGCTGACGATGCTGACGGCGTGGGTGATGTCCGGCCTAGTGTTGCAGAGGTAACGCAGGCTACCCACAACACTCCGGAACTTGGTGGCGTCGACAGCACCTTTGGCATCGCCCTTGAACAATCGCAGCTTACTCTCCATAGGAGTGTGACATGGGTTGCAGCTCCCCATGCCAGTCTGCTCCAACACCTTCTCAGCATATGTGCTTTGGCACAACGTGATCGCACCATCACATTGTTGTACCTCGATGCCCAAATAATATGTCAACAGCCCGAGGTCACTCATGTAGAACAGATCTTTCATATGCTCCTTGAAAGCTTCAATCTCCTTGACGTCAGCACCAGTGATGACAAGATCATCAACATAGACGCCAACTAGCAGGGCGCCTGCCCCTGCCGACCTCCTGTAGACAGCATGCTCCAGTGGACTTCGCTCAAAACCAAGATTGGTGAGCACAGCGTCCAGCTTTGCATTCCAAGCGCGCGGCGCCTGCCGCAGCCCGTAGAGTGCCTTGTGCAGTTTTGAGCACCTGCTGCTCATGCTTGGAGTCGATGAAGCCGGGCGGCTGGTGCACGTACACCTCCTCGACGAGATCACCGTTCAATAACGCCGACTTCACGTCTATGTGGTGCACCTGCCAACTGGAATGTGCGGCAAGCGCCAGCAGCACGCGTACTGTCTCCATGCGCGCCACTGGCGCAAAGACTTCATCGAAGTCCACCCCCTGTCGTTGCACATATGTCTTCGCGATGAGCCTTGCTTTATGCTTCACAATGTTACCAAAGGGGTCCTTCTTCACCTTGAAGACCCACTTGAGGCCTATCGCCTTGTGTCCATCTGGGAGTGCAGCAAACTCCCAGGTGCCATTGCTGCGAATCGCACCAGTTCATCCTCCATGGCACGTTTCCAGCATGGCTCTTGTAGCACATCTTCGACACTGCTGGGTTCTTCTGCCGCCTGCAAACAAAGAGAATTTTCTTCCTCCTGATCTGCTACCTGCGCCTCATCCAGCTCGTTCAATATACTGGGCATGCGCCGGTATCACAGCGCTCGGCAGCCAATGTCGTGCCGCTCCGTGTCGTGGGATGGCGGCGTTGCCCAGTTGTGGACACGTGAAGGTGGTGTGGCCGGGGTCTTCTGTTGAGGGCTAGTATGACCCTCAGATGCTGCTGTGGCAGTCTGCGGCGTCTCCACAAGCTTTTGTCCGCCGGCGTCCGGCAGATCACGATACACCACTTCGAGAGCGGTGGACGACGTGGGAAGCACGTCTGTACCAACGCTCCAATCCCACCTGCGATGCTCCTCGAAAATCACATCGCATGAGATATGCAGCTGCTTCTTCACCGGGTCATACAACCGGTACGCCTTGGCACCATGCTCGTAGCCAAGAAACAGCATGGGCGTCGAGCGATCAGCAAGCTTGTCGATGCCAGGGCCGAGACGCTTCACATGCGCCACGCAGCCGAACACCCGAAGATGGTGCACCTTTGGCTTCCTGTTGTACCACGCCTTGTAAGGCGTTCTCCCGTCGAGGCTGCATGTTGGCGCGCGGTGCAGGAGGTAGACCGCAGTCTGCACCGCCTCACCCCAAAAAATTTGAGGGACGCTCATGCTCTTCAGAAGACAGCGAGCCATCTCCACCACCGTTTGATTACGGCGTTTGATGACACTGTTCTGTTGCGGTGTATATGGCGCAGTAGTGCAGTGCTTGATGCCGTGCTCATCACAGTATTCCTTGAACATGGTAGAGTTGAACTCGCCGCCACGGTCTGAGCGGAATGCCATGAGCCTCCTTCCAGGCGTTGCCTCTGCGAGCACCTTGACTCGCTTGAAGTGCTTGAACGCCTCATCCTTGGTCTTCATCACCTCAATCCACATAAAACGACTGTAATCATCAACAATTAACAGGAAATACCTGTTACCACCCATCGTGGCCGGTTTGATCGGTCCACACAAGTCACTGTGCACAAGCTCCAGTGCACGCTCAGCACGGTATGCAGATGCCTGTGGAAACGGGATGCGGTGCTGCTTCCCAAGAGCGCACCCATCGCAGAATTCTTCGACGTGATCAAACAGTGGTATTCCTTCTGCCATGCCTTTATGTGCGAGGGCACGCAGTGGGCGGAAATTGAGGTGGCCGTAGCGGCCATGCCACAGCCACGCCTCATCCTGGATTGCCGACAGGAGGCACACAGGTGCTGCCGTCTTCAAATTGATGGTGTACAAGCGGTTCTTGGAGCGTGCCACCCGAGCAAGCAGTGCGCGCTCACGGTCGAACAGCTGCAGAACGCCGTTCTCAAGCACCACCTTGCAGCCTTGTTCATCTAGCTGCCCAAGGCTCACGATGTTTCTGCGCAGCTTGGGGATGAAGTACACATCAGTGAGTGCTTGGTGGCCCTTTCGACGACTCTCAAAGACGATCGTGCCGCGTCCGCAGATGTTGACGAGGGATCCGTCGCCGAATTTGACGGTGCCCTTGATTGTCTCATCGAGCGTGGTGAACACGCTCCTGTCACCAGTCATGTGATTGCTAGCACCGGTGTCAAGGTACTACACCCCAGCACCAGTGTTCACCGGCGTGACACGCTCTTTATTCAGGTTGACGATCTCTGTAGCTGGACCGTCCTTGCGGTCATCACTTTGCTGCAGCGCCGTGTCATGCCTGACCTCGTCGCACACCTGTGCCAGCAGGATGGCTGGCTGCTCGTCTTCTGCCTGCGCAAGGTTTGCCTCCTCACACTTCTCACGCTGTTCGCGGCGAGGCTTGCGGCACTCCTTGGCGAAGTGCCCGTAGATGCCACAGTTGTGGCACTTCCCGTTCCGCTGCGGTGGCTTGTTCTGGGTGCCACCGTCACGCCTGCCACCACGGCCTCGACCGCGTCCCTTGCCACGGCTGCGACCGCCGTCACCGCTGGAGGAGCCACCTCCCTGCTCCATCTTCTTCTGACGTGCTTTCCACTCCTCCTCGGTGAGGAGCAGACGGCTCCCTGAGCCTTCGTCGTTGTTGTCCTCATTGAGGCGCTCCTCAACGACGCGAAACCGGCCAGCGAGCTCATCAACCGACATGGTGGTGAGGTCGAGCATGGACTCGATAGCGATGGCCACCTGTGCAAATTTTGGAGGAACAACGCGCAGAAATTTACGAACCACTTTCACCTCTTCAACATTGTCTCCGAGGGAACGGAGGCTGCATGCGAGTCCTGAAACCCACATCACGAACTCGTTCACCGTCTCGCCATCCCGGAACGAGATGGTCTTGAATTCCTTATGGAGCTTCTGCGTGTTCGCCTCGCGGACGCGCTCAGTGCTGATGCGCCGAGCCGCGATGGAGTCCCATGCCATCTTCGCTGTCTCCTTGATCGCAAGAGACGCGTGCATCTCCTCTGGAAAGGAGCGCAGTATCGCCGCCAGCGCAAGGCGATCCTCGCGGTACGGCACGTCACCCGTCTCCACTGCATCCCACAGTCCCTTCGCCTGCAAATTCATCATCATAACCACGGACCACTGGGCGTAGTTGGTCCGTGTCTTGGACAGACGATGTCACCACCACCGCCTCCGGCCTCTCTCACGACCTGCTGCACGATCACCTCGCCGCCTCTGCGTCTCGTCGTGTTTCACCCGCGGCTCTGCGCATGGTTGTGCGGCGTTCTCGCCAGCGACCAGGAAGGGGAGCGGGACCTCGCGTCAGCCATGGCAGATTACAGTTGATCCCGGCTCTGATGCCACTTGTTGTCGCCGGAGAAGAAGGAGCTCCGGTGATGAACGCACAAGAGCGGACTGGAAGTGGCGGACACACACTCACGTAAGAGGTATTGTGCTGCCGAAACATGCAGCGTTTTCTGTTTTGTGCTTCAATTAAAAATAAACTAAACAAACACTGTGATCCGTCGTCTCCACAGCCGAGCAATGCGGATCACAAACCCACGCACACACTACTCAGTCTTGCATGCAAGAGTACGTGGAAGTGGGATCTGCCCTCTCTGTTAGACCCGGCCACGATGCAGCTAACAGTAATGAGATAAACAGACATGCGGTCAGCTACTATGCAAACATGCAAGCTAATATGGAGACGTGCAGGCTAAAGTGCACAGGATTATTTCAACATCTATAACTAACCATTTGGAAGATTAGGAAATGCCAGCAGCTTTGTTATTTAGTGAGATCCTTGATGAGGCTTCTAAGACCTTTAAAATGATAAAATTTGGTTCCCCTGTACAATCAGTCCTGTTGTTAATAAATTTCAGAAATAATCACCGTACTTTGAAAGGTCGTAGAGATCCTTCTGTGCAGCGAATTGAGGCATACTAAATTTCTATGAAAATTTTAGGAAGTGTACTCCACTATTTGTATTCATGGATCTTTTTGAATCCGCCTCTAAGCCCATCAAAAGATTCAAAGACGCCTGACTATCGAATTCGGTACAGGTTTAGTAACCTGACAGCACCGTACTTCGAATTGGAAGGTGTGCAGATTTTTATCTACTTGGCCAACAGAGGCGTATGAATAGCCATTGGAGAGTTTCTGGAGTCCTCTCCTACTTTGGTATTCATTTAAGTTCAAATTATTCCTTCAAATCAGTTAAAATTCCCAAAGTTCAGAAACTGTCACGGAGAGCAGATTTTAAATACCTCTGTAATTTTCTGTAAAATGGGCATAAACCTCGAAATAGAAATCGAATAGGGTCATATGATACATTGTTGGGAAGCTTAGGAGGTATCCTATCACTTTTTAGTTCAGTGTTTTTTCAAATTCCATGTCGAAAGTCTCAGAAAAATCCTAGTAAGTGAGGTATCTCAAAATGATGCTTCATTGGAAGAAACACAGAATTGCTGTCGAGTTTAAAAACCCATATCTCTTGATCTAGAACTGATCTGGGTGCAAATAAATACTTATTGGAAAGGTGCTAAAGTTAACTTCAATTTCGGTATTCGACTTGATATAAGATTTTGCACATAATCTGATCGGAATCTGAAAATTTTGCCGACTGTACAGCTTACTACAGATTTGTCAGTGTCTTATTAAACTGGATTGAACGTTGCTGCAAAATCTATGTGATGCTTAATATGGTCGTTACTTTTGAGTACAAGTATGATATGCAACCTTGGAAACTGACCATATATTTATCACTTTAGCAGCATGGTTCGCTCTCGCTCTCTGCACGAGATCGGATGCTCTAGTCATGGTGGAGATGACTCTCCACCATCTCCACCGTCGCAGCAGCAAGTACCACCACAGCAGCCTCCACCGCCACCTCCTCCCACATTGGCGGAAGCTATTGCTGCCACGATGGGATCTCATCGAGAGAACACCGAGCTACTGCGAGTGCTTGTACAGAATACATCCCGTCAGGGAGGACGTCAATATGCTGCGGCCCCTCGCCAACTGCAGCAGAGCACATACGCGGAGTTTCTAGCGACACATCTGCCGGTCTTCACTGAAGCAGAAGAACCATTTGAGGCGGATAATTGGCTACGTACCGTGGAGTCCAAGTTCGGGCTGTTGCATTGCACCTAACATCAGAATACTCTCTACACAGCTCAACAGCTCCATGGCTCAGCTGGAGCATGGTGGGCGAAATATCTCACCACTGTCCCTGCTGGACATCAAGTGACATGGGATGAATTCCGTGAAGCATTCCGCGCACATCACATTCCTATCAGAATTATGCAGAAGTAGCTTCAGAAGTTCCTACAACTGAAGCAAGGGGGGAGGAGTGCTCAAGAGTACTCCAAGGTGTTCAACCACCTCGCTCAGTACGCCCCTGAGCATGTGAATACGGAAGCGAAGAAGCGGGAATGTTTCTTTCGTGAGTTGAATACCAAATTGCAAGACCGTTTGGCCTTACATCACAGCGGCACCTTCAGTGATCTTGTGAATGCCGCTATCATTCAGGAAGATGCATACCATAGCCACAAGGCGGAGAAGAAGAAGAGGAGCCTATCTCAAGACAGCTCCAGTGGTAGAAGATCCAGTGGTCCATCACAAAAATATCGGGTGGTTCTCTGCTCACCATCTGGTCACATATTTCGGGCAGCTCCACGACCGCAGAAAGCTCGCTCTTTTCAATCAAGCTATCGTTCACTGCAACAGCAACAGAGGATGGTCCCTCATGCACCCGCATGACAACAAGGTGTGCAAGGTTATCGTCCGCCTCAGTTTACTGGAGGTCCCGACCGCAATCCATGCTATAACTGTGGTTGTTTTGGACACTTTGCACGGGAGTGTCAAGCACCGAAGCAAGGTAGCAACAATGCACCATCATCGCAAGGCTCTACCCAGCCTTGTGGGCAACCAAAGAAGGCAGAACCAAAGCCTGGTCGTGTTAACTACGTCATGGTGGAAGACATACCTGAGGGTGAAGCAGTTCTAGTGGGTATGTTCACCCTCTATGACCAGCCCGTCCTCATTATTTTTGATTCTGGAGCTACTCATAACTTCATCAGTAGATCATGCACACAAAAATACCAGCTCTCCTCTACCATGATGAAGTACCCCTATATTATCCACTCCCCCGGTGGTATAACTTCAGCCAACCAGAGTATTCCTAGAGCGCCCCTTGTATTGGCTGACAAAATCTACCCGACAAATTTTATAATACTAGAAGGCCAGGGAATAGACATCATTCTCGGCATGGCATGGTTGGTGCAACATAGGGCTGTTCTCGACCTAGAGTCACGGACTGTCCAATTAAATTCCCCAAACCATGGCTATCATACATTGACTCTCAAAAGCCCACATCTAAAATTTCCAGCCACCTATCACACCGAGGGTACTCTACTTGAGAACATTCCGGTGGTATGTGAGTACCCGGATGTCTTTCTAGACGACCTTCCTGGTATGCCACCCGACCGGGATGTCGAGTTCAAAATTGAGTTGCTACCGGGAACCACTTCAATTTCCCAAAGGCCATATAAAATAACGCCAGATGAGTTGGCTGAATTGAAGGAACAACTAAAGGGACTCATGGATAAGGGATTTATTTGCCCAAGCTCTTCACCATGGGGATGTACCGCATTGTTCGTGAAGAAGAAGGATGAATCATTGAGGTCGTATGTAATCTATCATCCATTAAATGCCGTCAAGATCAAGAATAAGTACCCCCTTCCATGCATTGATCTTCTATTTGATCAACTTGTGGGTGCTAAGGTTTTCTCCATAATCGATCTTCGGTCTGGTTATCATAAAATTAAGATAAGGGCTGAAGATGTTCCAAAGACGGCATTCTCGACTCGATATGGTCTCTATGAACATCTGGTCATATCTTTTGGCCTCACCAACGCACCAGCATACTTCATGTATCTTATGAATTATGTGTTCATGCCGTAGTTGGACAAGTTTGTCGTGGTTTTCATTGATGACATTCTTGTTTATTCCAAGTCAGAAGAGGAACGTACCAAACATCTTCGTATTGTTCTCCAACGACTGCGAGATCATAAGCTCTATGCAAAATTCAGCAAATGCGAATTTTGGCTGAAAGAAGTACCGTTTCTCGGGCACATTATTTCAGCCAAGAGAATAGCTGTGGACGAAGTACTGAAATGGGAGTCTCCCACCTCCGTCCATGAAATCCGTAGTTTTCTAGGATTGGCAGGATATTACAGGAGGTTCATTCCCAATTTCTCAAAAATCTCTAATCCTATGACAGAATTATTGAAGAAGGGTGCTAAGTATGATTGGAGTGATGTTTGTGAAGAGGCTTTTCGAACTCTAAAGAAGCATCCCACCACGGCACCGGTGTTAGCTCAGCCGGACATAACCAAGCCATTTGATATATATTGTGATGTATCGGCCGAAAAGGTCCTCTTTTTTTAGTAGACTCTTTCTAGTTCGCCATGCCAGCAAGGCATTTTCCGAAGCAGGCAGGGCTAGAGCGAGGGAATTGGCAATGCTAAGTGATCTCATCGCCGTACAGGACTCGGATGTGTCCTTATGCAAGATGGGCGGGTAATCGCTTATGCGTCCTGTCAACTCCGAAGACATGAGCAACACTACCACACCCATGATTTAGAGCTAGCTACAGTGACATTAGCTCTAAAAGTGTGGAGACACTACCTCCTTGGAAATTTAGTTCATCTCTACACCGACCATAAGAGCCTCAAGTATATTTTTGCACAGAAGGATCTGAATATGAGGCAACGTAGATGGCTGGAACTAATCAAAGATTATGAATTAGAAATTCATTACCACCCTGGAAAGGCCAATGTTGTTGCCGATGCATTGAGCCATATGTCTCACGTCCATCACCTACATGCTTCTTCCATCGGAGCTGAAGAGCCTAGCCTCCGTGTGATTCCACACGGAGCCCTCTACAATCTTGCTCTCGTACCCACTATTCGAGAGGAAATCATAGTAGCCCAGAAACAAGACATAGGGATGTCTCACATTCAGAGAAGGCTAAAATGTGGAAAGCTGAAGTGCTTTAGAGAGGATGAAGAAGGTGCATTGTGGTTTAGTAACTGGTTGGTTGTACCCAAGAATGAGGAATTAAGAAAGAAGATTTTGAATGAGGCTCACATGTCAAAATACTCCATCCATCCAGGCAGCAATAAAATATATCAAGACTTAAAGAAAAGATTTTGGTGGAAAGATTTTTGGTGGACACGAATGAAGAGAGAAATTGCTAAATATGTTGCGGAATGTGATGTGTGTCGTTGAGTTAAGGCTGATCACGTGAAGAAAGCAGGATTGCTGCAACCATTGAGCATCCTGACATGGAAATGGGAGGACATTATTTTGGATTTTATCGTTGGATTGCCTCTCACCTTCCGCAAACATGACTCGATCTGGGTCATTGTAGATCGCCTTACCAAATCAGCTCACTTTATTCCGGTCAACACCCGGTTCCGAGCCAAACAATATGCAAAGTTGTACATCTCTCGAATTTTGTGCCTACATGGAATTCCTCGCATTATCGTATCTGATAGAGGAGAACCGTTTGTTGCATGCTTTTGTGAGCAGCTACATGCATCTCTAGGGACCAAGCTTATTCGAGGCATCGCATACCACACACAGACGGATGGACAAACCAAGCGGGTAAATCAGATTTTGGAAGACATGCTACGCGCATGTGCTCTAGTACATGGTAGAAATTGGGATGAGCACTTGTAGTTAGCTGAATTCTCTTACAATAACAGTTTTCAAGAAAGCATTAAGATGGCTCCATATGAAGCCTTGTATGGTAGAAGGTGTCAGACACCGCTAAATTGGATTGAATCCGGTGAGAGGGTGATTTTTGGAGTTGATCTGGTCAAGGACGCCGAAGAACAAGTGAAAATTATTCAAGCAAATCTTCGGGCAGCAAAGTCGCGGCAGAAGAGTTATGCAGATAAGCTACGTCATCCCCTGGAATTTGAAGTTGGAGACCATGTATACCTGCGTGTGTCACCCATGAAAGGGGTGCATCGTTTCGGGGTCAAGGGCAAACTAGCTCCACAGTTCATCGGTCCATTTCCTATTGTGGAGAAATGTGGAGCAGTGGCGTATCGGTTGGAACTACCCACCTCACTATCCGGAGTCCACGATGTCTTTCACGTCTCTCAACTCCGAAAGTGTCTCAAACAGCCATCTTAGGTTCGCATAGAGGATTTGGGAGGATTGCGACCCGATCTCTCATATGTTGAGCATCCCATCAAGATTCTTGGTGAAAAGACAAGAGAGACTCAGAACAGCACTCTTCGATTCTACAAGGTGCAATGGGCTAATCAATCTGCGGAGTAGGGTACGTGGGAACAAGAGAGCTACCTCCATGAGCACTACCCGGAAGTATTGGACTCATATATCCACAGGTAATAGTCATCCTCTCCTTTGCTCAAGTCCACATTCTCCAAAATCTCGAGACGAGATTTCTTTAAGGGGGAGGGTTGTAACAATCCCAGTTTCAAAAGAATGCACGAAAGATATTTTCAGGAACTACAATAAAAAAATCTGTAAATTATAAGTTAAACAATTATTTGGTAGAGAATAAACATAAGTTAAATTTTACTGTAGCAAATTTGAATCTGAGTCCATAAAATTTATAATATATTGTGTAGAGTATCTCTGCAAATTTTTACCATTTTAGGAGGCTTCTAAGTAATTGTTTTTGAATTTTCAAGAGGGCTGCAGATTTGAAATTCGCAAAAAGTATAAAGGGACAGTGGACCCGCCTGTCAGTGGCTTCTTCTTCCTGTGTTCCCTGCCTCCTCGGGGCTGCGGCCAGGGCATGCCCACCACGGTGATGGCGTGCGAGCTTCAACCGAGTAGCAGTGTTGTTAAGACCCCCCCCCCCCACCGCTCTCTCTCTCTCTCTCTCCCTCTCTCTCTCCCCTCGCCCCTTTCACTACCATTTTCTTCTCCACCGTGCAACAGCCATTTTCTCCATCGCCGTCACCCACGAAGCTCAGCCGGGCCTCCTCTCGCCGTGCCAAGCACTCCTATGGACGCGCCGTCACACGGTGAGACTCCCCCACTCAATCCTTTCTCCCCCATGTCTCCCTCGAGCAGTGCACCGCCGACGGAAATGGAGCTCTGTCCGCCGCCATCACTACTGCTTATACGGTCACTTTGAGCTCAAACGGACACCACCAACGAGATCCCCCATGTGCCAAAACCTAGGATTCCCCCTTTTCCCCCTCCGATTAGGCGCTGTTTGAGCCGAATCGGCTGCTCCGATCAGCTCCTATGGCTTCTCTGTGCGTGCTGTGGCTGGAGGAAGAAGAAAGGGCACTGGGCCCCACCAGTCAGCCGCCCACCCTTTTTCCCACTGATTCTCGGCACAGAAAAATTCCAGAGAATCGCCTAAGTTCAAAACTTCATAAATACTTGTAGGAAACTCCAAAAATGATGAAACCAATTATGTTGAGTCCATAAAGTCATCCTCTATAAGGCTGTGATCTTTTTATATCATAAAAACCTATAATATTTTATGGGTAATTTAATTTCTCCAAACACCCTTATCTCAATTGTGGGACCTCTATTGCTTTTTTTGAGCCCAAATTTTACCAGGATGCTCCACATATATATTATAGACCACCATAAAAATTTCAGCTTCATTGCTCTTTTAGAACTATATTAATTGCAACAGTGGCATAATTAGACATATTTGCTTATTATTTTTACTGTGTGTACACACTTAAGTGGTTTGATTTCAATGTTTGCAATAACCCTTTTCATAACCCCAGAAGATTGCCATAAAAATTTCAGCTCTATTTCCTATGTAAAACTATTTTAATTCTAGGATTTGCATATTGGCACATAACAATAAAGTGAGAACTATGTGCATGTTTAATAGGTTATTTCTTAAACCTTACAACCAGCTGCTATATTTGATCATCATAGTTCTAAAAAGTCTTGAGTCACACTAAGTTCATTCTTAGATTCATTTTAATCACAATTACACCTTATGCACCTATATGATTAAGTTAGCGATTAATTAAGCCCCCTCTGGAAAAAAGAACCTCGCGGGCTGCTTCCGAGCAGGCCGGGAGGAGTGTCGCAGCTCACACTCTAACAGAAACATATATAAACCACAAAGTTCCAGGAAAATTGACGAAGGTAACAACATGTCATATAGGGTAAACAACACATACAGTAATCACGTACCAGTGCACTTGGCGAGCATCTAAAATGGCAGCGCCATGCAGCATCTTGCCGGGAGGGACATCATGCGCATGAAATCCGTTGGCGCTGGTGTGAGGGTCACACCTCGACAACAGGATCTTTTGTTTGGGTGGTGCCACGCGCTGCGACACTGCATTGCGTACCAAAGAGCCATAGTTCACGAGTTTGATACATAAGAGATAACTTCAAAATACATAAAGTTTTGCTGGGAATATACGTAGCAAAATATTACAACACTCCCTACGTGGTCTATGCATTAGCATCGTGTCATTGCCCAATTGTCACGATGCACAAGCAACACCCATTCAATCCAGGGGCAAGTCGGGGTCCCATTGCACCGTCCACCCTGTGGGAGGCGATGCTTCTTCCGTAAAGCTCTTGCTAGCATAATCATCATCACAAGCATGCTCACCTGAAAAACATTAATCCACAAAGCCTGAGCAACTAATACTCAGCAAGACTTACCCGACAAAGGACTCACTAGACCCTATTCTAGTATGCAACAGTTATTACTGGGAACAGGGGCAGTTTGCATAAAAATAGAGCCTAAATTTGGATCCTTATATTCATATTTCAGCAGCATATTTTAGTTACATGTGAACTGTAAAATTAGTTGGCATCTACAACTAACACATACAAGTTTCAAACATGATTATATTCAAACAAGATCTGATCATAAGTATATAACTTACATCTTCTTACTACGTGCAAACAGCTAAGGCAAGCGGTACTCATCTCCACGAGTGACGACGATCATAATCATTATACTCCTGCAGGGATAACCCAATAACCTGACACGTACACACATCATTAAGTCGCACACAGCGCACTCCACTACTGTCGTACGTGGCAACCTTTCTCAAGACACCCGATGCCGAAAGAAGGCTACTGTCCTGGACAGGGGGTCCCTACACGTGATGCACGTCACGGACGTCATCCATTAGCGGATTTACACCCACTCTGTCCTCTCGACTCCAACCTAGGACGACGGCATGATCGTTCGACACCTAGGTTAACAAGGTACGTCAGTTTACTAGTGTCCATATCACTAGGATGCCATTGGTACATTTGATACTTGTCCGAGGTGCCGACTACGACTCGTTCCTCAATTGACACGAGCAGCCCTATGCACACAAGACCACATATTGTTAAGGTTCAGCTGAGCTTCCTCCTCTTGTTGTAATTCCTCGAGCTCTTCGGTCCCTAATTTATGCCATGTATGCAAAAAGCTTGGCGCCTTACATGACCTGGGCTCGAGAGAGCGGATGAACACCGAGATTTACGTGGTTCAGACCGCCGGAGCGTAATACCCTACGTCCACGGGTGTGCTTGTTCTATTGCTTGTGAGTGAGGGCTTGTGCGTTGTAGGATGTGGGATGTGAAATCGGGAACCCTCTACAGGGTGGTCACCCCGGTCCTTTTATAGCTCAAGGCCGTGGTGGTTACAATGAGGCCTGGGGCCCGACCGGTGGCCCCAAAGCTAAGTGAACCCTATACACGATCTAGGGCTTCATCCTCCGAGTAGAATGGTCGGTGGAAGAGTTAAGTCACGCAATCCGGCACGCTGAGCGCCCCTGACCGCGTGTCAGGTGATGATGAAGACGCCGTCTTGTCGCCGCGTCTCCTCGCCCTACATGGGTGGCTGCGTGCCGTTGGGCAGCAAGGTACTGCTATCACGCCTTGTCGTCCTGTCTTGTCACCGTAATGGTGATCAGGCAAGGGACAGAGGTGTGTGTAGTGCACCATGCTTCTGGGGAAGGTGCAAGCCTTGAATGCGAAGTCTGACAGCTCACTTCCTTCTTGACTTTGTCGACCCACGGCCCACGATGGATCGTGGGGCACGTGGCGGCTCTGGTGTCAGGGGACACATGGCAGCTCCGGACCTCACCTCAGCGGGGAGGCTCGGGCCGGAGCCCAGGGCACGTGTATGCACCGGAGCTGTCCTCAACGGGGAGGCGGCTCGGAGCCAGGGGACACGTGTCAGCTCTGGACCTCACCTCAGCAGGGAGGCTCAGGCCGGAGCCTAGGGCACGTCTCTGCACCGGAGCTGTCCTCAGCGGGAGGTGGCTCAGAGCCAGGGGACACGTGGCAGCCCCGGATCTTTCCTCAGCGGGGAGGCTCAGGCCGGAGCCCATGATACGTGGTGGCTCCGGAGCTCATGCGCACATGGTGGCCCCACGGATGACCATGGGGCCAAGAGCACATGGCTTACACTATGGCCTGCCTCGGCGGGGAGGCAGGGGCTAGACTATCTTTTACCCACTACGCGGGGGTACCCGGTCTGCAGGATATCGACAATGGTCCCCGGGCCCATCTCGGGGGAGGCGTTGAGCGCAAAGGTGGGACCCCCATCTCACCCGCGTGGTGGTTTTGAACCTGTGCTTTGGAAACCGAAGTGGCGGCGAGATTTTCGCGTAGTGGACGAGTGGTTGTACCTGTGAGATAAAAATGCTGCATGTCCCGAAGGGTTGCCTCGGGGTAGTTAATTCGGTAGCCCATGGGCTGCGGGTCTTCCGAGCTGCACGACTCGAGAACTATTGGATGTTTCCGAGGTGTTACTCGTCTGACCCCAGTGTCTGACCGCTGGACCTGGGACCTACCTGTCATTGGGGAGGGGCGAGTGCCAAGGCGACGTACTTGAGGGATTTCCTCAGGGCACTTAGTGCGGCAACCAATGGATTGGTTGCCACAGTTCCACCTCGCCGCTCTCCTTGGGAACCACCGGACGTTCCCGAGACGTTACTCGCCCGGCCCTAGTGTCTGACGGGTGGACCTGGGTCCTACCCGTCATTGGGAGAGGCGAATAACTCATGGCGATGTGCTCGAGGGGTTGCCTCAGGGCACTTACTGCGGCATCCAATGGGTTGGCTTCCACATTTCCACCGCGCCGCTCTTCTCTAGAACCGCCGAACGTTCCCGAGATGTTACCCGCTCGGCTCCCAGTGTCTGACGGGTGGAGCTGGGTCTAACCAGTCATTGGGGGAGGTGAGTAACCCACGGCGTGCAGAGGTGGAAGCCCAATCGTCGCACCTGTTGCCCTGCCAGAGGTCGTAGTCGTGTATAAAAGGGGGCCTTCCCTTGTTGGACGGCACCCTCCTTCACCATGTGGCCTTTGTTCTCCTCTTACATGCTGGAAGCTTCCGCTTCTCAGCACTCTCGCCCACCAGATGCTATTACATCGACAGCTGTCTTCATCCAGTTTTTCGAGATGTTCATTTGTGTGCAGCCTTCAGTGTGGCTTACTGAGGTGTCCCTCTTCCTGACGGTCCCGGATAGAAGCACAAGCCATCCTGATGGCTTCCCGATGGAAAGGGAGGCCGTCGGGGATAGGAGCCTTGACTCATAGAGAGCCCCTAAGCCAGTGTCGTGTGGGACATGTCCTCTAGACGCCTCGCCGAAGAAGGGCTATCTGCCAGTACCGGAGGAAGGTTAATTCCAGAGTGATCAAGCCTTCCTCCAGGTGCTGTTGTGGACAACCAAATCCGCCATAGATAGCGTTTGGCCCATGCGACACTGGATGTCAATGTTGCCTCGGTCCAGCATGAGTTACTGCCGTCCTCGGTCTTATAGCAGGTGATTGCTCAACTTGTAGCTGCTGAGTTCCTTAGTCGTCTTGTATCCCCTTTTGTATGGCAAACTCTGTCATTAATGAAAGCTTCTTTGTTTCAACTCTTCCTTTGCCTTGTATTGTCAATGTATACTTCGGACCCTTAGCAGCGCAAGGGTCCGGAAAGACTTTAACCGACATGGATATCTCTTCACCGATGTCTCGAGCTTGTTTCTTTGGGTCCTTAGCAGCGTAAGGACCTAGGGAGCCCCGGCATTGCGGCTACCACTCCTTCCAGGTCCTCAGCAGGGCAAGGACCTAAGGGAAGATCGATCCTTGTCTTCAGCTTGTCCTAGGGGGGCACTTGGCAGCTCCGGACCTCACCTCAGCGAGGAGGCTCGGGCCGGAGCCCAGGGCACGTGTCTGCACCGTAGATGTCCTCAGTGGGGAGGCGGCTCGAAGCTAGGGGACACGTGGCAGCCCTAGACCTCACCTCAGCGGGGAGGCTCGGGCCGGAGCCCAGGGCACGTGTGAGATCCGGAGCTGTCCTCAGCGGGGGGGGGGGGGGGGGGCTCGGAGCCTGGGGACTGTGGACACGTGGCAGCCCCGGAACTCACCTCAGCTGGGAGGCTCGGGGCGGAGCCTAGGGAACGTGTGAGCTCCGGAATTCAAGCGCACGTGGCAGCCCCAGGGCTGACCTTAGGGCCACGGGCACGTGGCTTGCCCGTTTACACTTTATATGCTTGAGGAAGTACTAACTCTAAAGGGAGGATGCACAGGACAAGGCAAAACTTTCTCACTTCGGGCTCTTTCTCATAGGAGGAAACAGGCTGTACTAGAAGGCAGCAACCCATCCCAGATGTTGAGAGCGACAGGGCTTCTCCGGGACTTAGTTGTTCTAAGCGTTGTTCCTAGACACTATGACACCCTTTCAGAGAAAATAAAACCCTACCGCTGCACTAAGGGTAGAACTTAGGAAGGTGTTCTATGTTCCATGGATTGGGTAGAGGTACCCCATCCTTTGTGGCTAGGCGCACGCACCCGGGGCGACATACCTGTGTCACTCGGAAGGGGCACTCCCAGCTGGGGGAGAGTTTGTTCCCTCCTTCTCGAGAAAGTATTCGCCGTAGCACAAGGTCGCCCACCTCAAGCTGTCTACTCCGCATGAACCTCTGTTGATAACGCCGGAGCGCTTGGCGGTATCGCGTGTTTCAGATAGCTGCTTGCCACCTTCGCTCATCGACAAGGTCAATATCTTTGCGCCGGAGCTGGTCCTACGTGGCTTCGTCGTACGTTCAGACACGGGATGAGCCTATGTTGATTTCGGGAGAATGGACGGCCTCAGCCCCATACACTAGTAAGAAGGGTGTTTCCCCTATCGAGCGATTGAGGGATGCCCGGCTAGGCCACAGTGCACACGGAAGCTCTTCAACCCAATTGGCACCGTGCTTCTTCAAGCTGTTGTAGGTGCGCATCTTGAGTCCCTTGAGTATCTCTGCATTTGCTCTTTCGGCTTGACCGTTAGTCTCTCGGTGAGCAACACAAGCATAGAAAACTTGAATGCCGAGGTCCTCACAGTAGTCTTGGAATACTACACTGGTGAACTAGGTCCCGTTGTCAATGATTATTCTGTTCAGGTCCCCGAATGGGCAGACGATTGACTTGATGAACATGACTGCTGACTGCTTGTTGATAGTTACTACAGGGGTAGCTTCCGGCCACTTGGTGAACTTGTCTACGACGACGTAGAGGTACCGATATCCTCCGACGGATATGGGAAATGGTCCCAGGATGTCCAGCCCCCACATAGAGAAGGGCCATGATGGCGGGAACATCTGCAACGTCTGAGTTGGTGTGTGGATCTGCTTAGCGTGGAACTGGCACGCCTTGCATCTCTTGACCAGGTCAACGACATCCTGGAGAGCTGTCGGCCAGTAAAAGCCATGCCGAAAGGCTTTACCGACCAGCGCGAGGAAACATGCATGGTTCCCACACTCACCTCCATGGATCTCTGCGAGCAGGTCGCAGCCCTCCTCGCGGGTTATGCACCGCAATAGGACACCATTACTGTCCCACCGGTAGAGATCCCCTTCTACCACCATGTATCTCTTAGCCAACCGAGCGATCCGTTCAGCGGATACACGTTCATCGAGAAGGAAATTGTCTTTCAAGTAGTCCAGGATCTCCGTGATCAACGCATCGGGACCTACTTGAGCACTTGGATCTTGAGCGCCGGGTTGCACGGAGTCCCCGGTGATGCTTACGATCCTTGGCGGGTGCCATGGTAACATGGCCACAGGGACCGCCAGCTTCAAGGTGCTGGTCCCGCCCCCTTCGCCTGGTTCGGCCAGCCAGGCGGTATGACACAACAACTTCCTTTCAAAGACCCCCTCAGGTACCGGAGCCCATGTGGAATCCTCCGTTGACAGGTCATCGGCTAATGTATTATTGGCACGGGGAACATGGCACAAGTCCAAGGAAAAGAAGTCCTTCTCCAACTTCTGTACTTGGAGGAGATTGTGAGGAGCCACCCCGTTGTCTTCCCACTCCGGGATCGCGGAGGGTGGTGCCGTGCGATGCGGCACCCAACAGCACACAAGAAAAGAATACGAACAACATACAAACTTTTATTTTACATAAAAACACAGCGGAAGTCTTTTACAAAAGTAATGTACAGCGGAAGTCTTATTAATAGATAAACTCTCAGCCTAGCTATGCCAAAAGTGCAGCCGTCCAGCCCGGGGACGCTACACACTAGCAACACTCATACGAAGATCATGGTGGTGTGCAGGGCTCTAGCTCGGCCGTGTACCCCGACGGAGGCATTACCTCGTCCTCGGACCCTTCCTCTTAACCCTCACCTGCAGCAACTCAATTATAGCAATCGTGAGCACGATGCCTCAGCAAGGATTAACCGACACTCCTAAACATGAGACTCTACATGCAGTGATTAGTAATATAGGAAATGACATTGCGATAAAGACACGCCTACATGTTAATCCTTACTTTCAGTTTTATAGCCGCAGTTTAATGTGCCTTAGGCAGCCCTCACATCGGAAATCTACAATCAAACAAGAAACGCATTCCTCCGATGTGGTTATGCCCGAAGTGGAATATAAACTTAATAAGCTCTACATCTACAGCATACATGGTTTCAAGACAATAATAGATCGATGCATCATATTCTTCTGGCTTCTTTCAATTATTACTACGTCATAGCACAGTGAAAAAGCGGTACTCTAATAACCGTGAGGGACAGTGATTGCAATCAATATACACCCACTTTCAGAAGTTTGGTGCTTCACAGCTTCCTACTCTGTTGTATGCAGCAACCTTTCAAAGGAAACGCAAATGCCGAACCGGTCTATCCGTAACGGGCAGGAGGTCCCCGCAGTGAGTGTGTCTGTGCCCACCGGCAGATTTATACCTTGCTACCCTCAACCCACTCCTATAAAACAGTTGGGTAAGCCTTGGCACCCAGGTTAACCAATTACATTGGTTTTCTGGTTCTCATATGCCAGTATGCATCCGGTACTGTTCAAACTTGTCCAGCAGGGCCGCACACGGCTCGGTCCTCAATCGACACCAACAGGGCTACGCACGTGAGACATACGCTCACTGCATCCTATCCCCCCTGATGGGTCTCAGTTTCACATTCTTAAGCCATTCTCTACTTCTTTCCATCCCTTGTGATAAAATCTTATCTCACGAGTAGATTCCAACTACTCGACTCCTACCGAGATCCTAAGAACATTAGCATGGCATTCTCTACTCGTCGAGTTGTAAACTACCCAACCCTCCATAAGATTTAAAAGTCATGCAAGTGGGGTTTCAATCACCTTAACTCTAATGCAAGCATTTCACCCTGGACATAAGCGATATAAATGAAAAACTTTGCAAAAGTAATTAAATGCAAACCGGGGCTTGCCTGGTTGCGAGTTTACGGAAAGTTAGCTTCTCGTGGGAGGACTTCCAACGGCTCCGGAGTGTCCTCAACTTTGGTCACTATATGATATGCAACAAAACATGTGTATAAGTTCTAATGAATTATAGGAAATAAATTTCTATTACTAGCTACTGCTATTAAGGTTTCTTAGTTGGCTTTAGGATTTTTGCAATGGATACTAGACTCTATAAGGATGATCTAAGAAAATTTTGGAGAAGTTTCATGGAAGCTTGTGGTCTCCAAAATTCCCATAAGTACAAGGCTTCTCTGAATTTTGATCCCAAATCTTAAGTTTTTGACATCTCTAACAGTGGAATATCTAATTAGAGCAGGTCTACCTGGTTCTAACAAAATTTGTTTCATAATTTTTTGAGCTACCTACAGGGAGAAATAGAAATTTGGAAGTTTATATGAAATCTTGAAAAAGTTTCTGTTTGTTTTGGAAGTTCCAAATGAAGGCTGAACTTTGGATCAGAGTTTAACCTAGCAAATGTACTCCAATGAAAAACAAATTTTTACAGGAGATCACTAGTGTTATGAAGGATCTTCTGGTCAAATTTGAGGAAATTCCATAGCAGGGATCTTCTGGAATTAATTCCCAAATATTTAAATTTGATGAATTTTGGAGAAAATTTCATAGATCTTTAGACCAAATTTCTGCATTTATGCAAAGTACTTGTCACATCTGGTTATTCTGCGGAACACTCGAGTGACTATCACATGTATGCCAGGATCATTTTCTCATACATGCGATGAAAAATAGTGAAGCATCATTATATTACAAGCCAAGTGTTCGAATATAATTAAGTCTTACATAACGTCTCGATGGATGATAATATGTTCACAACATATAAATAAACCAACAGCGGAAATTAAGTCTTGTGGGCTCCATCACAGGCGTTGCCCGGGGGACTCCGTGAACCTAAAATCCTTCTTCGGGTTCGAAGTCATGGTCGTTGTACACCACGTCATTCCCTTGGCCTGAGCAGCAAATTTAAACCAACAGAAAAACAAGCTTGAGTACCATTGGTACTCAGCAAGTGTGGGAAATGAATGTCATGCAGGCTAGAACAAGGAAAGGTTGAACTCATGGTTAAAGTACGACGCAATTAATACCTATCACCTTAGCTTATTAAGCACCTACATTTACTACATAAGTGAAATTGTCCCAATCCCCTAACCCATCATCAATATCAAATAACCATAACTTCATTTCCATTGTTAAGCTTCCCGCTTAACATCCTCAACTTCCCAATTCATCGTCCTCTAATCATGAATAAGTCCAAACCGCTCTTGACCGTGAACACGGCTGTCATGACAGTTTTGACTCTGCAGAGTTTGCACCACTGTACCCACATGTAGTGATTTCATCCCCCATTGCCGGGTGGACTCGAAAAACCTCCATTATCCTAGTGGCCGCGAACCACGTTCACACTTCCGAGGTGTGTAGCCAGGAGATCACTACGAGGCCTTTACAAAGGGATCCCCAACGAGTGTGGGCCCACTGAGGTTTCACCCCTAACAGCATCCAGGAGGCTCCAACCCATGCTGCAGTGGCCCCCTCTTGAGCCTTGCGGTTCATATGGTAGTCCAGCTGACACCTATTCCTCGCACCATCCAAACACCCATACTACGCCGGAGATACACCTAATTAATTGGCCAAGCTGCCCCATCTCAGCATGGGGTTGGCACGGTAAAGCTAGGTTACATGCTCCATGAACCGGTCCTTAGGATCCAGGCAAGCACTAAACACAAACCCGAGTCTCGTGCACGCAACACCAACCAATGCATCCAACTTGCCTAGATTACTACCTCTACATAATTCATAATATTCCATTCAAGGGGTAAAATAATCAAGGTGATGATCTCATATCCCATTTATCCCATTCTAAGCATGGCTAAGCATGAGTAGTATAAATGAATGACATCATAAAATAACTCCCAACCCACGCTACAAGGAAGCAAGATAATGAAAATCTAAAGAAACTTCCTAGCATGGGTTTCATATTTCAATTGACAATGCAAATAATTCTAACTACACCTCCTAGTATAGGATCAAAGTGGTCAAGGACACTTGCCTTCTTCTTGCTGCTCCGGGAATGGAAAGTCTTGGTCTTGGAAGGTGAGAACCGGCTCTGGGGCTGGTTCTAATCTTGCCATCATACACATAACAAAAGAAAATAACAGTCCATAAGCAATAGTCCACATTTTCACTCATGCAAACCACACATACATACACATGAAAGTCATAAACATGTTTAAGTTTTTTGTTTACCCTAGATATGTTGAATCTATGCATGCATGCACTTTTAAACATATATATTACTTCTAATCTTTGATATTCAGACTTCTAAGTGCACACTACATGTGAATTTCAGACTGTACTAATTTTCTATATTAGACACTTCACTTCTTAGCCACAAAATTTGCATGAAATGTGAATTCCCACTCCCAATTGGTTTTTAGATCTCCTACACAATTTAATTTGAAGTTTTGGATTTGGGGACCTCATTTGGCATTTTCTAATTATGTATATCTAATTTCCTATATTTTCAGATTTATTTTCTATACCTAAAAGTGAACTTCAATACTAAAACAGCAAAATATATCACCCACACAGAATATTTTTTGATCTAAAATGCCCAACAAAATATCTTTTGGCTTTCTATCTGATGGGATCAATTTAAATATATTTTTACCTATTTTTCAGAATTATTTCAAGCCTAAAAATGAATTTTCAGCAACAATATAAATAAATAACCCTTAGTCAGATTTCCTTGCAGCCTAAAATCAGCCCTCAATTCATTCTAACCATTTTCCAGGTGCTAGAAAGATTTAAATTATAATTGCACAAGCATTTGCATTACTTATTTGAATTTAAATTCTATTCACATGTTCAAATTTCCTGAAATTGATACTCCTCAGGGGATGATGTGTAAATCCACACTGCAGTGGGGTCCAATTTCTTATTTTCTAAATTTTCAGGGGTCTAATTGTGCAGAACAGAGGGGTTTTCCTAATTTTTATTAAGTCCAGGGGCTAAAACTGATTTTTAAATGCATTTACATGAATTCAAGAGAGCCCAGGGGCTAGATCAGAAGGTTTCAGGGGCTAGTTATTCTTTTCTAACAACTCCAGGGGGTAGCGCGTAAGATTCCCGGCGTTTATAATGTGGGGCTGATGTGGGCTGTTAGATTTTAAATGGACGGCTGAGATTATAACGTGAAGGGGTACGGGGTGAATCTATTCGGGACCGCATGATTTAAAACGGACGGGCCACAGAGGGCAGCGTCGCCCTGGCCGTGTGCGGGCGGCGCTGCCCGGCGGCGCACGGCGGCGGTAGGCGGCGGACTCGCCAGAATTTCACGAAATCTCGTCTACCGGTCCTAGTCCTTCATTTTCTTTGCATAATTTAAAGGACGGGGAGTAGGGGAAGCTCACCTAGGGGTTTTCTCGGGCCCGGAAGGGTTAGAAACGGCTCTGCGACGGCGACGGACAGCGGGACTCCTCGGCGCTCGATGGAGAAGCGGTTTGGGTCGGCAATCCTCTGAGTTCGCGGGTCGTGAGGCTTCCCTGTGGTTGGTAGAAGATGTACCGAGGGTCAGAATGGATCGGAAGGTGGAAATTCGGAGACTTCAGCGACGACCGGCGGCTAGACCTCATCGGAGCTCGACGACGTCAGTTTTCTCGACGGCAGTTCATCCCGGAGTGAGTGTCGCTGGCTTGTGCTCGGTGCTGTAGAGGTGTGAGGCCAGTTAGAGAGGGAGAAAAGGCGCTGTTTCGAGAGGAATTTCTGAAATCGGCGGCGGTACTCACCGGTGAGCCGGAGATGTGATCGGGGTGGGTAGCAGGGGCAGTTTGAAGCTGTTTAAATCGGCCTGGAGCCTGGAGTGGGTGCGTGCGTGCGGAACGGGTGCGGAGTGGAGCGGCGTCGTGCGGTTGCTCGCGAAGAATTCGGAGGCGGGGCACGGCGGGGAGTCCGCGCGGGAAAAGAGGGGCAGCGGTTGGGGGAGGAAGGCGAAGCTGACAGGTGGGGTCGCGCGACAGTGAGAGGAGGAGGAGGGAAAAGGACCGCGGCTGCTGGGCCGGTTTGGTGGGTTTCGGCCCAATGGCCGTTTTCCTTTTTCTTTTCTGGTTTTGCTTCAAATTTGAATTCTAGTTTGAATTTGAATTCTTATTCAACATGCATCACATCCACTTTATTTGAATTTGCCTTTGCCACATTTTAGGGGTGTTACAACCCTACCCCCCTTAAAAGAAATCTTGTCCTCGAGATTGGTGACCCTAGGGAAATAGATCCGGAAACTGTGCCTTGAGTTCGTCTTCTCGCTCCCATGTGGCTTCTTCTTCCGAGTGACGTTTCCACTATACTTTGAACATTTAGATTCTTTTGTTCCTTGTGATGCGTTCCATCGTCTCCAGAATTTTGACTGGCTGTTCGGCATACAAAAGGTCTTCTCGGACGTCTACCTCATTTATTGGTAACCTCTCCTCGGGTGTCCTTAAGCATTTCTTGAGTTGTTACACATGGAACACATCGTGCACATCTGATAGGCGAGCCGATAGTTCCAACTGATGTGCCACTTCGCCCTTCCTCTCTAGAATCTGGAAAGGTCCGATATATTGAGGTGATAGTTCCCCTTTCACTGTGAACCGACGAAGCCCTCTGATAGGAGACACCTTGAGATAGACGTAGTCCCCTATGTTGAAAGTGAGCTCCCTTCTTCTTATATCAGCATAGCTCCTTTGTCGGGTCTGGGCTATTTTTAGGTTGTTGCGGATTTCCCTCACTTTCGCTTGGCTTCTTGTAGCACTTCTGGCCCAAATACCTTGCTTTCCCCAGTTTGATTCCAAAACAATGGAGTTCTGCACTTCCTCCCATACAGTGCCTCAAAGGGTGACATCTTCATACTAGCCTGGTAGCTGTTGTTATAGGAGAACTCAGCATATGGTAAGTTCTTGTCGCAACTCCTATTGTTCTTGAGTGCACAAGCTCTCAACATATCCTCAAGGATTTGATTGGTCCTTTCGGTCTGCCCGTCAGTCTGTGGATGGTATGCAGAACTGAAGTTCAAATGAGTCCCCATGGTTTCATGTAACTTCTGCCAGAACCTTGAGGTGAACTATGTCCCTCGATCTGACACTATCTTCTTCGGCACCCCATGAAAACACACAATTCTTGACATGTACGGTTCCGCCAATTTGGATCTGCTATAGCTTTCTTTCACAGGGATGAAGTGAGCTATCTTAGTCAGCCTATCGATTATGACCCATATCGAATCATATCCCGATTGGGTCCTAGGCAGTCCCACTATGAAGTCCATGCCTATTTCTTCCCACTTCCATTCGTGTACTTTGAGCGGTTGCAACAATCCGGCTGGTCGTTGGTGTTCTGCTTTTACTAGCTGACATGTGTCACATAAGGCAACATGTTCCGCGACATCTCGCTTCATGCCATACCACCAATATCTGCTTTTGAGGTCATGATACATCTTTGTACTCCTAGGATGAATGGAATAGTCGGAATCATGAGCCTCTCTCAGAATTAATTCACGGATCTCCTTCACTTCAGGCACACATATCCTTTTCTCATGCCACACCGTACCTTGTTCATCCTCCCTAAACCCAGGAGCTTTATTCTTTTTGATGAGTCATCTGATTTCCTGTATTTTCTCATCATTCTTCTGGCCGTTGCGTATGTCTTGCTCCAATGTGGAGTCTACTTCCATGGCGACGGCCTCACCATTATTCACCAGGCATAGATTGAGTTTTGCAAATTCCTACCTCAATTCCGTAGGCGTGTCGCTTAAGCTCATCATGTTGACATGCACCTTCCGGCTTAAAGCATCTGTCACGACGTTTGCTTTCCCAGGATGATATTTGATACCCACATCAAAGTCGTTGATTAGCTCTAACCATCTCCTTTGTCTAAGGTTGAGATCTGGCTGTGTGAAAATGTACTTTAGACTTTTATGATCTGTATATATCTCCGTCCTTTTTCCCATCAAGTAATGCCTCCAAAGCTTCAATGCGTGGACCACTGCGGCTAGCTCTAAGTCATGCGTAGGATAGTTCTTCTCGTGTTTTCGAAGCTGCCTGGACGCGTATGCAACGATGTGCCCGTCTCGCATGAGGACACATCCCAATCCGTGTCCAGAAGCACCACAATATACTAAAAAAAATTTTCTGCATGTCTGGCATAACTAGCACTGGGGCTGTTGTCAATCTCTTCTTCAACTCTTGAAAACTCGCCTCACACTCCGGTGTCCATGTGAATGTGATTCCCTTCTCTAGCATTTTGGTGAGGGGTCTTGAGATCTTGGAGAAGCCCTCAATGAACCGTCGATAGTACCTAGCCAATCCTAAGAAGCTTCGGATTTCCCCAATGTTTTCCGGGGTCTTCCACTTCTGCACATCTGCGATCTTGGCAGGGTTCACGGAGATTCCTCCTTCAGAGATTATATGTCCCAAAAGGGGACTCTCTTCAGCCAGAACTCACATTTTCTTAGCTTGGCATATAGTTGGTGCTCTCTCAATTTTTGCAACACCAGCCTTAGATGCTTTTCATGTTCTTCCTCATCTTTGGAGAAGACGAGAATGTCATCAATGAAAACCACCACAAACTTGTCCAAATACTCCATGAATACATTGTTCATGAGGTACATGAAGTACGCCGAGGCATTGGTTAGCCCAAACGGCATGACGGTGTATTCATACAGTCCGTACCTAGATATGAAAGCTGTCTTGGGAATGTCGGTTGGTCTTATCTTCAATTGGTGATATCCCGATCTGAGATCAATTTTTGAGAACACACAAGCTCCTCTCAACTGATCAAATAAGTCTTCAATGCGAGGTAACGGATACTAGTTCTTGATGGTTACCTCATTCAAAGCACGATAGTCTACGCATAGCCTTTGAGTTCCATCCTTCTTGAGCACAAATATCACCGGAGCTCTCCATGGCGAGGAACTAGGATGAATATACCCTTTCTCTGTCAATTCCCGGATATGTTCTTTGATCTCTTCTAGTTGTTTGGAATCCATCCGGTAAGGCCTCTTGTATATCGGGGCGGTTCTAGGCATTAGTTCAATCGCGAACTCCGCTTCACGATCTAGGGGCATACCTGGCAACTCTTCAGGAAACACGTCCGGATATTCCTTGATGGCCCTTATCTCTTCCACTTCCACTTGATTGAGTTTAATGTCCCTCCTAGGTTCTTGGATAGCTATGAATTTCACTTTGGTGCCACTAGTGTGAGTTAGTTCCACCGTTCTAGTCGAACAATGGATAATGTCTTTATGTTTGGTCAACCAATCCATACCCAAAATAATTTCTATCCCTTGCGAGTTTATCACTATGAGGTTTGTAGTAAATACCACCCCAGTTATGTCTAGATTCACTTTGGGGCACACTTGTCTTGTTCTTATTTCTCCCCCTGGAGAGTTCACTGCTAATATATGATTCATTCGTGTTGTTGCTAGATCATGCTTCGTAACAAATCCTTGAGCAATGAACGACTGGGTAGCACCAGAATCGAACAAAATGGTTGCAATGTGTAAATTTGCAGGGAACTTACCAATCACCACATCAGGTGCCTCCTGTGCTTCTTCCATGGTCATGTGGTTCACCCGTCCCCGCATCATGTTCTGCTGTTGTGGCTGCATTGGCTTCTTCTTTGGGCACTTGTGGGTGTAGTGCCCCACTTCACCGCAGTTAAAGCATTGCACCCCAACCTTAGGTGTCTGACCCTTGTTGTCCTGGGGTGGGTTCTGTGGCCCTTGTCCTGCTGGTCAAGGTTGGTAAGCATGGCGTGGTTGCTGCATAAACTGACGCTGCGGCTGTACTGGTGCTGATGGAGGCCTGAAGTTTGGATTGTAACATCTCGGTGCTGAGTAGGGTACCACAGCACGGCTCATCTGCCCTGCAGGTTGCTGCATAAGACGTGGACGTGTGTTGCTGCTCGACGCTTGGTGTGACCATCCCATCTTCCTCTTGTGTTCATTCTCCAAGGCTTTCATCTTCCTTCCCACAATAAACGCCCTGTCTACCATATTTTGGAAGTTTTCATACTCATTGGAGGACATCGCGCATTGCATATCCATGGTGAGCCCTTCCATAAAGCAGTCCTGTTTCTGCTCATCGGTTTTAATGTCCCGTGGCGCATAACGGGACAGTTGGGTGAACTTGGTGAGGTACTCCCTCACCGTCATGTTGCCCTGTTGCAGCCCAAGGAACTCCTTCCTCTTGTTCTTGAGTTCTCCCCTTGGTAGGTAGTGGTTGCGGAAGCTGCGCTTGAACTCCTCCCACGTTATGTTCTTGGGTCATGGTGGGCTGCCACATAAGCGGTCCACTAATCAGCAGCGGGTCCATTCAATTGATGAGAGGCAAACAGTACCCTCTCATATCCTTGGCATTGTATGATCCTCATCTTGTTCTTAATGGTCTTGAGCCAATCATCTGCCTCCAGGGGTTCAGCAGCACTTGCAAACTTCAGGGGTTGAGTTCCTAGGAACTCACTCAACCTTGGTTGACGTGGTGCAGCCTGTGGGGGTGGAGCTTGGTGTAAGTTGGCCACCACTTGAGTCAAATTCTGGATGAGCTGGTTTTGATTGTCGATCATTTGGTAGATAGGATCAGCTCCTCCTCGGCGACCACCCCTGCCTTGCCATCTAGGAAGGTGAGGATTGGCAGCCTCATTGTTTTTGTTGTTGTTGGGGCTGGCACCACGACCTCTTCCTCTTACGGCCATCTATTATGATTAACCAAATGTCAACTTAATCATTATGCATTAATTTCCCACATTGCTTGTATAAAGTTAAACTTTTGTGACATTAAAATTTAGATAATTTTAGAAAATCTCGAATAAATTTTTAGGCACCATGTCTCATACGAAAATAAATGCAACTATTCATTCATAAGGTTTCACACACAAAAGCAAATGCAATCATAAAGACGAGGTTGTGGACAAGTGCCCATGGCTCCCACAACTCACGTCCCACACCAAACATTAACAAGCAAATAGATAGGTTCTTGACTCGACTACTCGATAACATGCCGAAATAAGGGAAATGACTCTAAATGACTCGTATCACTGAGCTGGCTCGTCGGGGTCTTCCTCATCATTGCGGCTGCCCTCTGACTCCATCTAGGTGGGGAAGCCGCTAGTGGAGAAGTGCGGCGACGCTTGTTCGCTTGGCGATCTAGGGAGTCAGGAGTCCATGTGTCATTCTCCGTGACAAACAGTTCATTCCTATCTCCTCTCTCCCTCGCCCTCAAGCTGGCGCGAAGTAACGCCTCAGTCTCCATCAGGGTGTCCCGGACATCCTGAAGCTCCTGCTGGCACTCCTGCAGTCGAGTGCTGAGCATAGCTGCATCCTCCAAGCACATGTCCATGTGATCATGGGAAGTCCCCTGCTGCACCGGCGGGTACTTGTACTCCGCGGTGACACTCTCACGTTGGAGGACATACATGTACTCAGTCCTGTCCAGGTGGCCACGGTTGATGTAACTCTGGCAGGTGATAGCCTCTGACATCCTTCTCCGCATCGGCTTGAGTCGCCCGACAAGCTGGAGAGCGGTGGATCTTGAGCAGCTTGTTGTCGTGGATGATCCTCATCTCTGAGCTCCATTCTTCACTCTTTTCACGGATGGTCTTGGTGGAGCTGTAGTGTATGATCAGCTTGCCGACGTTGCCAGCGGTGTGAAGCATACGCCGAAGACGGCGCAACAAGCCTCCTACCGTCAACCCGTAGGAGTGGTACGTCACCGGGCGGTTTTTCTCCCTCAAGGTAAGTGCAGCTATAGGAACTCTCCCTCCGGTGGACTTGCGAGTGGTGCGGACCATGCGAACCATCTAAAACATAAAATATTTAAAATCAAGTTAGACAATAATCAAATAAATATTGTATTTTCAATAAAAGTTGAGGCAAGATGAATAAATAAAATAAAGGAAGAACATTAATTAACACTTTTACCCCACACCTTTTGTAAAATAGTTTTTAAGAACATAAGGTCCTTAAATACTTCCATTTCTACCTAGGTCCACGTTCCTACGGGCAACCTGGCTCTGATACCACTTCTGTCACACCCGGTTATTCCGCGGAACACCCGAGTGACTATCACATGTATGCCAGGATCATTTTCTCATACATGCGATGACAAATAGTGAAGCATCATTATATTACAAGCCAAGTGTTTGAATATAATTAAGTCTTACATAACGTCTCGATGGACGATAATATGTTCACAACATATAAATAAACCAACAGCGGAAATTAAGTCTTGTGGGCTCCATCACAGGCGTTGCCCGGGGGACTCCGTGAACCTAAAATCCTTCTTTGGGTTCGAAGTCTTGGTCATTGTACACCACGTCATTCCCTTGGCCTGAGCAGTAAATTTAAACCAACAGAAAAGAAAGCTTGAGTATCGTTGGTACTCAGCAAGTGTGGGAAATGAATGTCATGCAGGCTAGAACAAGGAAAGGTTGAACTCATGGTTAAAGAACTACGCAATTAATACCTATCAGCTTAGCTTATTAAGAACCTACATTTACTACATAAGTGAAATGGTCCCAATCCCCTAACCCATCATCAATATCAAATCACCATAACTTAATTTCCATTGTTAAGCTTCCCGCTTAACATTCTCAACTTCCGAATTCATCGTCCTCTAATCATGAATAAGTCCAAACCGCTCTTGACCGTGAGCACGGTTGTCATGACAGTTTTGACTCTGTAGAGTTTGCACCACTGTACCAACATTTAGTGATTTCATCCCCCGTTGCCGGGTGGACTAGAAAAACCTCCATTATGCCAGTGGCCGTGAACCACTTTCCCACTTCCGAGGTGTGTAGCCAAGAGATCACTACGAGACCTTTACAAAGGGATCCCCGATGAGTGTGGGCCCACTGAGGTTTCACCCCTAAAAGCATCCAGGAGGCTCCAAACCCTGCTGCAGTGGCCCCCTCTTGTGCCTTGCGGTTCATACGGTAGTCCAGATGACACCTATTCCCCACACGATCCAAACACCCATACTACACCGGAGATACACCTAATTAATTGGCCAAGCTGCCCCATCTCAGCATGTGGTTGGCACGGTAAACCTAGGTTACATGCTCCATGAACCGGTCCTTAGGATCTAGGCAAGCACTAAACACAAACCCGAGTCTCGTGCACGCAGCACCAACCAAAGCATCCAACTTGCCTAGATTCCTACCTCTACATAATTCATAATATTCCATTCAAGGGGTAAAATAATCAAGGTGATGATCTCATATCCCATTTATCCCATTCTAAGCATGGCTAAGCATGAGTAGTATAAATGAATGACATAATAAAATAACCCCAACCCAGGCTACAAGGAAGCAAGATAATGAAAATCTAGGGAAACTACCTAGCATGGGTTTCATATTTCAATTGACAATGCAAATAATTCTAACTACACATCCTAGTATAGGATCAAAGTGGTCAAGGACACTTGCCTTCTTCTTGCTACTCCAGGAATGGAAAGTCTTGGTCTTGGAAGATGAGAACCGGCTCTGGGGCTGGTTCTAATCATGCCATCATACACATAACAAAAGAAAATAACATTCCATAAGCAATAGTCCACATTTTCACTCATGCAAACCGCACATACATACACATGAAAGTCATACACATGTTTATGTTTTGTGTTTACACTAGATATGTTGATTCTATGCATGCATGCACTTTTAAACATATATATTACTTCTAATCTTTGATATTCAGATTTCTAAGTGCACACTACATGTGAATTTCAGACTTTACTAATTTTCTATATTAGACACTTCACTTCTTAGCCACAAAATTTGCATGAAATGTGAATTCCCACTCCCAATTGGTTTTCAGATATCCTACACAATTAAATTCTATTCACATGTTCAGATTCCTGAAATTGATACTCCTCAGGGGCTGATGTGTAAATCCACACTCCAGTGGGGTCCAATTTCTTATTTTCTAAATTTTCAGGGGTCTGAGTGTCCAGAACAGAGGGGTTTTTTCCTAATTTTTATTAAGTCCAGGGGCTAAAACTGATTTTTAAATGCATTTACATGAATTCCAGAGAGCCCAGGGGCTAGATCAGAAGGTTTCAGGGGCTAGCTATTCTTTTCTAACAACTCCATAGGGTAGCGCGTAAGATTCCCGGCCTTTATAATGCGGGGCTGATGTGGGCCATTAAATTTTAAATGGACGGCTGAGATTATAACGTGAAGGGGTACGGGGTGAATCTATTCGAGATCGCATGATTTAAAACGGACGGGCCACAGAGGGCCACGTCGTCCTGGCCATGTGCGGGCGGCACACGGTGGCGGTAGGCGGCGGACTCGCCGGAATTTCACGAAATCTCGTCTACCGGTCCTAGTCCTTCGTTTTCTTTGCATAATTTGAAGGAGGGGGAGTAGGGGAAGCTCACCTAGGGGTTTTCTCGGGCCCGGAAGGGTTGGAAACGGCTCTGCGATGGCGACGGATGGCAGGACTCCTCGGCGCTCGACGGAGAAGCGGTTTGGGTCGGCGATCCTCCGAGTTCGCGGGTCGTGAGGCTTCCCTGTGGTTGGTAGAAGATGTACCGAGGGTCAGAATGGATCGGAAGGTGGAAATTTGGAGACTTCAGCGACGACCGGTGGCTAGACCTCACCGGAGCTCGATGGCGTCGGTTTTCTCGACGGCAGTTCATCCCGGAGTGAGCGTCGCTGGCTTGTGCTCGGTGCTGCAGAGGTGTGAGGCCAGTTAGAGAGGGAGAAAAGGCGCTGTTCCGTGAGGAATTTCGGAAATCGGCGGCGGTACTCACCGGTGAGCCGGAGATGCGATCGGGGTGGGCAGCAGGGGCGGTTTGAAGGTGTTTAAATTGGCCTGGAGCCCGGAGTGGGTGTGTGCATGCGGAACGGGTGCAGAGTGGAGCGGCGTCGTGCGGTTGCTCGCGAAGAATTCGGAGGCGGGGCGTGGCGGGGAGTCCGCGCGGGAAAAGAGGGGCAGCGGTTGGGGGAGGAAGGCGAAGCTGACAGGTGGGGTCGTGCGGCAGTGAGAGGAGGAGGAGGGAAAAGGGCCGTGGCTGGTGGACCGGTTTGGTGGGTTTTGGCCCAGTGGCCGTTTTCCTTTTTCTTTTCCTTTTTTTATGTTTTTGCTTCAAATTTGAATTCCGGTTTGAATTTGAATTCTTCTTCAACATGCATCACGTCCACTTTATTTGAATTTGCCTTTGCCACATTTTAGGGGTGTTACAGTACTGACTTAGAGGAATCCAACAAAATTTGTTTCATAAATTTTGGACATTCCTACTAAAAGTTATGGGGTTTCAAAATTTGACCTAAATCTGAATTCCGGAAAAGTTTAAACTCTGGTTGTGGGCCTCACTATTTGAACCGGGCCAGTGACATCGCAGCAACAGCGCAGCCACGGGGTTCCACCCGCGCAGCCACACCCGATCCCGTGCCACAAACTGATCCCCGCGTGGAAACAGAGGCTGACCGGTGGGACCCGGCTCCCTTCGTCTACCTCGCGCTGCCTGCAGCGGCGCACTTCTGCGAGGCTCGCCGCCCATCGCTCCAACGCTCGGAACTTGCTCAAACATGCCTCCTGGGCCTAAGTTCGCATGGGGAACACTCTGAGGGGGTCAGCTAGGGTTCGAGATGGCAGGAAACTATCCTGCGATGGTGAAAGCGGCGCTTAGGGTCCCGGTGATGTTGTTCTCGTGCTATGGTGCACCAACTCGACCAGGGTTTGCTCGGAGAGCACTAGTGGAACATGCGAAACACGAAATAAAGAAGCTTGGAAGCTCAAACCGCCGGCAAACCCACTCTTGACGGTGAGCCAAGGGGTATTGCGGTGGCGGCGAGGAAAATGGCAATAACTCGGCCAATCGTCAAAGGTTTTTGTTGCTTCTTCTTCGAGAATGGCCGCTAGGATGTGAGGAAACTACTTGCTAATGAGCTCGACCGGTGGTAGCACGTGTAGATAGAATTTGGGTGTAGACCAAGCTCGGTGGAGTAAAACTAGGTTTCCGTAAACCCTAAAATTCCTGCTAACGGATTGATCAATCGACAAACGGTTTGATGCTACATGTTCTTGGGATGCAAACCCACCTCTTTCGTGTAGGGAAGTGGAGATGATGATGGATGTAGAGCGCTGTCGATGGTGAGCCGAATCGGTGACGCCCGGTTCACCTCGAGACTTTAGCGCCAATTCTTGATTTGTGAGCAGCTCTGAGCAGTGAAGTTCGGAGTGGAAAGGGGAGATGCTAGAGCACGTCAGGGCACTACTTTTTGCTGTTTGGATCTCGATCACCCAATCTCGGGCGGCTGTGTGTGAGGGAAAAACCGAGAGCGGCACCGGCGACTGTTCTTCACGGGAGAGAACAGAGAGAGCTGCGAGCGAGCGAGAGAAGCAAAGAGGAACTTCGGTGCTGTGGCTGTGGTATGTTGAAATGATCAAGCAACCGAGGAAGCAGGAGCTGGCACGGTGAAAGTCATCGGGGGCGGGGTGCAGCCAGCACTGGCGTTCTTACGGCGATCGGCCGAAGAGAACAACTCTGTTTTGCTCTACTGAGTGACTGACCAGTGGGCTCCACCACACCTAATACAGCTGCTGGTATTTTTCCTTCCCTCTGCCAAATTAAAGGCTTTGCTTCCTCTCAAAGTCATGATTTAAATTTTTGAATTCAACTATATTCAGTTTTTGGGTGAAGCATTTGAATTGCATTTGGGTGTTTGAATCTGAAATTTGGAATTGAATTCCCCCTTTCCATTTATTCAAAACCCTAGCAAACTAAACCTAATAAATCTGAAATTTGGCATGGATGCTAACTCAGAGGTAAAGAACAAATTTGTGAATCCAGTTTCGCAGTTTGGGGAAATTGATATTTGAAACTGAAATATGAATTCATCTTCGAGGGCTTTTTCATTTATTTCCAAATAAATAGTAAAACTCCTCAAAATGAGCTGAAATTTGGAAGGTCTAATATTTGAATTATGGATAACTACATTTTCAGTTTAGCTCCTCATGTTTGGAATTTTTTAGAGATTTGAATCAGCACTTTGAACTCACCTCATTATAATTCAAACTTTTAATTCCCCCTATTTTTCCTAAGTGTGAATGTGCTGAATTTCTTGCTAGCACTTTTGGGGATTTTACATCCCCCCTTAAATAGAATCTCGTCCCGAGATTCCAAAAGAAAAGCGAAGTGGCGAAAACTTTACCGGCTATACGATGATAGCAAGTCCGGATAATTTGCTTGTAGATAGTCCTCGCTTTCCCATGTCGCTTCCTCAGCGGTATGGTTACTCCACAAGACTTTATAAAACCATAAATTCTGGTTTCTTGTGGCGCGAGTCTTTTCATCGATAATCCGGATCGGATAGTCCGAGTATGTGATGACCGGTTGGAGAACTTCTATGTCTTCGGTGCGGATTTCAGCCGAGGGCTTCAGGCATTTCCTCAGCTGAGAGATGTGGAATACGTTGTGAATTCCCGCGAGTGATGCCGGTAACTCCAAGCGATAGGACACGGGTCCACATTTCTCAATGATGGTGAACGGATCGATGAATCGTGGAGCAAGCTTTCTTTACTCCAAAATGATGAACATGGTCCCCGATGTTGAAGTGGAGAGCACGGCGTCTTTTATCCGCATAGCTCTTCTTACGAGATTGAGCAGCCTTGAGGTTGATTTGTATTACTCGTGTGAATGTGCTTAATTTCTTGCTAGCACTTTTGGGGATTTTATAGAGATATGCTGCAAGCTGTGCGTCGTTGCAGCAACACTCTCCCTTGACTTGTTTGATGATAAATTGAGAATCTCCCTTGACCAACAACTGCTGGACGCTGAGGGACAGCACGGTCTTCAACCCGAAGATGAGAACCTCATACTCCGCCATGTTGTTGGTCGCCTTGAAGTCAAGTTGCACCATGTACTTGAACTGCCCTCCGGTTAGTGTAATGAGCAGAACCCCCACTACGGCACCCTACTTCCGCGAGGAGCCGTCGAAGTAGAGAGTCCAGTAGGGCCCAGTGATGACCGGAGCTCCGGGCTCTAGTTCACCGATATCCTGGCCCCCTGGCTGGCATGGTGGTTGAGTCCACTCTGCCACAAAGTTAGCTAACGCCTAGCTTTTCACGGCATGGCGCGGTAAGAAGTCCAGCTCAAACTCAGCCAACTCTGCAGCCCATTTAGCTATGTTTCTAGTGGAGTTGGGGCTGTGGAGGACGGTTATCAGTCCGTATGTGGTTACCACCGAGATCTTGTGAGCCTGGAAGTAATGGCACAACTTCCTTGATGCAACGAGGACTGCATAGATCAGTTTGTGCACCTCTAGATATCTCGTCTTGGCATCGTGGAGAACCTCACTGATGAAGTAGACCGGACTCTGGATGGTTCGGACCCTCCTGGAGGGGTTCGTAGCGTCTTCTTGTAGAGGTCTGGGGCTCGTGGGCCCCTGGTCCCGGGACTGCACTCTAGGAGCTCGGACCCAGGTGCACACCAGTTGTCAGGTCTAGGCGCCTGAGGCCCGACCAGTTCTTCATGGTGAGGTCCGGGACACGGGGACCCCAGACCCCCTGGTCCGAGACTGCACTCTGGGAGCTCGGGCCCAGATGCACGCCTGTTGCCGGGTCTAGATGGCTGAGACCCAAATGGTTCTTCTCGGGGAGGTCCAGGACCCGGGGACCCCTGGCCCCCTGGTCTGGGACTGCACTCTGGGAGCTCGGACCCAGATGCATGCCTGTTTCTGGGCCCAGACGGCTGAGACCCGACTGTTTCTTCTTGGGGAGGTCCGGGACTCGGGTCCCTAGGCCCCTGGGTCCGGAACTGCATTCTGGGAGCTCGGACCCAGATATGCATCGATCATTAGGTCCACCTATTTGGGGCCTGACTACTTCCTCATCCCAAGGATTTCCCGCAGAGTTTGAACCCTGGGCTTTAAACCAACGGCAGCATAGCTTCTTCTGGGACTTGAGGGCGATAGAGTTCTGGTCGCTCCGCGACCAGAACCATGCTCACGACCTCGGTTGTGGCAGCGATGTATGGGAGCAGTGGCTCGCCTTTTTCAGGGGCCACCATGACTGGTAGCATTGTGAGGAACTTCCTCAGCTCCTGGAATGCCTCATCTGCCTGCTCGGTCCATACGAATTGACCAGACTTGCGTAGAAGCTTAAAGAACGGAAGAGCCCGCTCTGCCAGTCTAGAGATAAACCGACTTAGAACAGACAAGCATACGGTAAGCTTCTGCACATCCTTGATGCGAGCAGGGGGACGCATCAGTTCTGTCGCCTTAATCTTCTCTTGGTTAGCTTCGATCCCTCGGTGTGAAACCAACAAACCGAGAAGCTTCCCGACAGAGACCCCAAAGACACATTTGCTGGATTCAACTTCGTGCATGTGGAACGCAGTTTGTCGAAGACTAGGGCTAGGTTGTCGAGCAGAGATGCTTGTGACTTAACCTTCACCACGATGTCATCGACATAAACCTCGACCAGGTACCCTCACGGGTAAGAATTCTAGTTAGAAAAACCGTCACTTACCCCTAGAAAACAGTCATACTCTTATTTTACGCAATTATTAAATACATAAGTGTTTCTTATTTGCTTCCCTATATCAGGTATGACAAGGTTATGAACAGTTTTCCCATATTCTAAAGTAGTTCACTGCCCTTCTTCATTAAAGTCGGGGCCCCTAGTGGAAACAGCAAACAATATCTGTTATATGGATACTGGAGAAATATGACGCGGCCTCTTCTATTCCATTTTTTTCAGTTTCTACATATCTTTAGATAAGGATAGGGGTGAGCGAATGAGATTCTCGAACGTCTTGTTCATTGCACGCACAAAAGTGGGAAGAGCATTCTTAAGACCATAAGGCATGGACACATAGCAGTATAGACCATCTACTGTGATGAAGGCGGTATGTTCTTCATCTTTCCTAGACATAGGTATCTGGTGGAAGCCTGAGTATGCGTCTAGGAAACATTGTATATCACAACCAGATGTGGAATCGACTATTTGGTCTATACGGGGGAGAGGGAACGATCCTTCGAACATGCCTTGTTGAGGGTGGTGTAGTCGATGCACATGCGTAGCTTCCCACCAGCCTTGGGGACGACAACAGGGTTGGCCAACCATCATGGATGATAGACCTCTTGGATGAAGCTAGCATCGAGCAACTTCTTGATTTCTTCATGGATGAAGTCTTGTCGCTCGATGGATTACTTACGATGCTTCTGTTGGACCAGTCGAGCGTCGGGATGGATCTTCAGTTGGTGCTCGATCACCTCCCTGGGGATCCCAGGCATCTCTGTCGGTTGCCAGGCAAACACGTCGACATTGGCCCGGAGGAAGGTGACGAGCGCGTCTTCCTATTCGCCTCTTAGGCCCCCGGCGATTCGGGTGGCCTGGGCGATATCAGGCCGACTTGAACGACCTTGACTGGTACGTATTCGTCATCCGAGGGCTTCACACGGGGTGCATATGTCACCCCTCACTGACGCATGCTTGGAGGCGGCCGGCTAGCTTCAGCGTGACCGGAGGCGGCCTCCTGCGCTGCTGCCAACGCTTGGAGCTTTTTCAGCACCGAGACAGCCACGGTGCGGTCACCAAGGATCTTGAGGACGCCACTCGGGGGTTGGGATCTTCCGAACTAAGTAGCCATAGTGGGCTACTGCCATGAACCGGTACAGAGCTGGTCTGCCAATTATGGTGTTGAAGGTGAGGCTGACCTCCGTAACGTCGAAGACGACGCTCTCCGTACGGTAGTTCTCAGGCGTCTCGAATGTTACCGGGAGGGAGATGCTACCGCACGGGAAGATTGGGTCCCGACCTACCCCCGAGAATGGTCTCGAGGGGGTAAGTTGGGACATAGGGATTTGTAGCTTCTTGAAAGTTGCAAGGCTGATGACGCTAAGGGCCGCCGCCCCGCCATCGATCAACACGTGGTAGAGCTTCACGCTGGAGATGGTCGGGGCGACGAGGAGAGGCAGCTGAATTTGGCTGGCTGGACTTGGCTGAATTTTTTTATTAATATACAATTTTTTATTAATTTAATAAAAACAACCTGACATTTTAAAAAATAGTAAAAATAACTACCATTGTTCCTTTATTGAGCAATAGGTGTCATATTAACATCTATCGCTCGTTTATTGGATGACAGGAACCACGTCCACACCTGTCGTTGGGCGATAGGTACCACATCAGCCCCTACGCCGGCTGCACGTTAGGTAATATGTAAGTTTTATTGCTAAAAATTAAAACAAATAGTATTGTAGTGTAGTGGTTAGCTCTAACAAATTTATTGTGAAGGTGTCATGTTCAAATCCTAGTATGAATTGATCTTTTTGAATTTGAAATGGAATTTGAACTTATTTCTATATAATTTTATATTTAAAAATTATAATTCTGTAACACCCTTAATTTCACTACCATGCATTGCATACATTTTTCATATAGAGAAGCATTTAAAAAGAAGAAGAAATAAAGAGAGGAACATAGAAGCAAATAAAATAATAAAAGGAAATAGAAATGGAAAATAAAAGAAATAAAAAGAAAAAGAAAAAATACATAAAATAGCCAAATTGGGCCACCCAAATTTTTCCCTAAATTCCCCAAGTTCCCCTCTCCCCTAATTTTCCAAAAGTTCTCCAAAATTTTTCCTGATTTTCCCCAAATTCCCCAAAAAATTTCCCCACATTTGGGGGGGGGGGAGGAATTTCCCCCTATTTTGGCCGCACCAAATTAGGGGGGGAACCCTAATTGGGCCCCACACCCCTTGGCTGCAGCCCATTATGGGGGAAACCCTAGCCCCCCCCCCCTTTGGACTCTTTTGGGCTTTTATTTTCTAGTTAAATCCTAGCCATTTGGTAAAAATAAATAATAAAATCCCAGCCCCTAGCTCCCACCTCTTTTAAAATTAAATCTCAGCCATTGGATATTTGATTTGCTAAAATCCTAGCCACTCTAGCTCTTTTCCCCCTTACAAATATAACTCCCCCAGCCGCCCACCCCTTTTTGGTTGATTTTTGACGGTGGGATTGATCTACAAAGTGGGTCAAGATCATCACCACGTCAACACATGATCCCAGCAACCTTGATCATCATAAAACCCCATGAAAGCCTACTAAAACATGCAAGAACACGTACAAACTGGTTTCATAAAGCTTCACCATAGGAATTGCATTCATTCACCTCATTGCATCTTGAGTAAAGCTTGTGCATGATAATTGATTGCTGTAAATTTTATATGTGCGTGGTCATGAGTAGAAGGACAAGCTCAAGAGGTCATCTACGAGGAGCTACAACACCAAGACTTCGAGACGCTTGAGCAACACGAACCACGGGAGCAAAGCAAGTGCCCCTTGACCATATTGATCCTATGTTTTCGAAATTGTTTTGCTTGCGAAAACTCGTATGCTTGAGTCAACTTGATGGGACACCCTTTTATAGGAGTTTACTAGTTTTGTTAACTATCCTTGTCGCCGGAAAAGTTAATGAGTTGGATATGGTCGTTTTTCCTTTTTGCTTCGCTTAACTTATGGGATACTGGAAGCTGAAATAAAACTTGTTAGCTACTGCACTCATGATATTAAAGATGATGAGAACTTGATGATTTTGATGAGCATGGAATCGGGGAGATCTAGGCGAGCTTGGTTCGTGGATGTTGCTGAATGAGATGGTGGTTTACTTGTCGTAGATCTAAGGACCAGTTCATACGAGCACATGCCAGGAATACAGTGCCACCACAAGGCCAAATATGGGTGCGGCTTAGGTGACTAATTAGATGTGTTGCTAGGTTGTTATGGACCGTTGGATGGTGCGAGGAATGGGAGTCGAGAGGGACTGCCCTGAGAACTGCATGGCACAAGAGGGGGCCCGTGGGTGAGAGAATAGAGATTCGAGCCTGCCGGTGAAACCTAAGTGGGTTCGTACATCCTAGTAGCCCCTTTGTAAAGGCTATTTTTTGATCTCTTGGCCATACACCGACGGTTGTGTACTGGTATAATGGAGGTTTATCTAGTCGCCGATGGGTGACGAAATCATGAACTTGTGAGTAAAGTGGTGTCACCTCTGCAGAGTGTAAAACTATCACGATTGTCGTGCTTCCAGTCACAAGCACCTGGCCAACTTCCATGATTAGATGCAAAACTTGGGATGGTTTTGGGACTGTTTTGGGTCATGATAATGATTTTGGTTTTGGTTATATGAAAATGAGATGGTTACTAATATTCATGAGCATGAGACGAACTTGAGAATGAGTAATGGATGGTTGAGACTTCATAAAGGGCGAATTATGATGAAAGAATGTTGCTATTTTACTTGGTTATATTGGGATTAAACTCACATAGAAATAGATGCTGTTTTTACCATATTTGTAAAATAAAATTTACTTGATGCAAGGAACCTTTTTATTGTCTACCTTGTTGTAAGCTACATGTCATACTTTTCCCACACTTGTTGAGTACAACATGTACTCACCCTTGCATTACCACATATACATTAGCTACAGGAGAAGAGTACTTCGAGGAACAGGTGGAGTACTAGGCGTGCGCACTACCGTCAACATGCCTGTGGGGTCGGAGTGGAGCCCCGTCGTCTTAGTCATTATCCACCGTCGTTTAGAGTCTTCCGCTGCAAGAATAAGTTAGATATTCATGAGTGAGACATTGAGTCAATGTAATAAAGTATTTAAACATTATTCGTACGTGGCTATATTCTGAATTTTAATTTATGGAATACATGTGTATGTGTGATGAACATCCTGGGCACACATGCATTCACTTGGTTCATTTTCGGAACCGCGTGTCACAAATTCAATTTCAAATTCAATCTAATTCAAATTTTAAGATAAATTTGGAAGAAAGTTATATTTAATAATTAAAATTCATCGATTTGGACCTTAAAATTTGAATATAGTGAAATCTGTAATTTATGTTTGAATTTGTTACCAAACTAAGTTACAATTTGAAAATGATGAATTTTGAACCTAACAACATAAGTTGGAAAAATAAAATGTGAAAGTATAAGGGTTTAAGTGTAAAAATACAGTCACGTAAGATGAAGATTGTGTAGTCTAGAAGGGATTTTTACACGATTGCGCCACAGTGTTGTTTCCATAATAGTCAATAGTCAGTTCTCCCCAGAATATAATTTATTTTTGACTGGATCAAAAGAGTAAATAGTCTATCACAGACGTTACCGAACATACTGATACAAAATAGCACTGAAGATATTGCAATGTCTTGCCACGCAAATGCAGGGGCCAACGTTGTGCATTTGTAAACTTAGTTTCCATTCAATCAGTTCAGCATAGGACACCAAAAGTCAGGTTTGGTTCGCCAAGGCTGCAGTCTCGTTCCAAAGATTCATAGGAGTGGGAAATTCACACCGGGGGTGCCAGTAGTTGAGGCGCCGAGGTGGGGCACGTGGCGTAGAAGAGCTACCCACTACAGGAATATAAACAATTGACGACGGCTGGAAACCGTCGTTAATAAAGGGTAAATCGTCGTGAATAAGAACGACGTGGAAGGCTTATTCGGTTTTTCACCGTCACTGATAATTAATCATAAATAAGACTGTTAACGACGGCGCCCGTCGTAAATAAGCTTATTAGCGACGGCTAAATGATACCGTCGCGAATAAGCTCCTCGGGTGCCACGTGGCGCCAGGGATTTATTCACGACGGGGCCGTCGTGAATACTCCACTTTGTTGGCCCCGTCGTAAATAAGCATAATACTATTGACGACGGGGCAGGCCGTCGTAAATAATTTGTCTTATTTATGACGGTCGTAACCAGAAAACCGTCGTAAATAAGGTTGGTAATTTTTTAAAATGAGAAAATTCTGCCCTAGCTTCGAGGCGAGTCCTGGCTCGATGGCCAGCTCACATAGACAGTCAAAACATTATAAACATAATTGTAATTCATGAACACTAGACACACACATTACACTACGCACTACCACGTCCACTACCTCCAGAACCCGAGAAGTCGTCCTCGAGCCTTTATCCTCCCGGTAGTTGCGGCGATGCCGTGTGAGTCTCGGTCACGGAGCACCATTATGTATAAGTGTAGTTAGACAAGTTATGAGTTTAAAAATGCATGTTTGCCTATGTTAGCTTACTATAACCTATAATTGATCAAGCTAAACTAGGTTTGTCTATTTTTTACTAAGTTTGGTGATATTCTAAGAAATTTGGTTAAATTTATCTATGGCCATATTGTGTAAGTTTGAGTAAATTTGTACCTCAGCTCCGGTAATCGGGGCATGTGGCTCCTGCAGGGGCTGCCACTTTGGGAAGACGGTCGGATTCCCTTCCACCATAGCCCGTGAACATAAAACATTATCACATAACCATCATTGATATGTTAGAAATATTAGGTAAAACGACCAGTACATACCTGCATTGCTACTTGCATCTATAGCATAAACGAGACTTGATACTCGTCTCGAGCTCTCTTATCCGCGGCTTGACGCTCCCTTTCTAGCCGGAGCTCCTCCTATGTCCTACGGAGCTCCTCACGGACACTCTGGAGCTCCAGGGAGCTAGCCTGCCTCGCTCCTGTCTGTCGCGAAGAAGAGCAACTCGAGGAAGGTCGTGCCACTCTTGAGTCGACAACTCTATCAAAGATGGCAAACCTACAAAAGAAGAAAGATTATTAAATTTCCGTATCTCAAATTCATTGACATTAAAAAAATTAGAGAACTCACCGTCCGTGAGGTTCCCCTTCTCTGGTTGCATATGGGGCTTCTGGGATGATTAGCGCGCTCTGCCAATCGAAGCCTTCACCGTGAAGTCGCTCCGCCTCCTGCCCATACCTTGCCTACAAATACGAAAAGATAATATCACCAAAACTATTTAAGAAAACTCAATACAAAAACAAAATAACTCACCAGTGCTTCTGACGCCGCCTGAGAACACAATTGGTCAGGTTGTGACACGTCACTTCCTCTGTGCCCCCTCTTCCATACCTGAATCGGTGTCGTCTCCTGACCGCTCCCGCGCTCCTATATATATGTGTTAGTACAATGAATAATTTAAACATATTTGAAAATAATAGTAATCACACTTACCATGCGTTTAGCTAGACGTAAGTAGCCGTCCGCACTAAACGTATGCTTCACATCCGTCCCTCTGCTCTGTTGGCGGGTTCTAGAAACTTCCTGGAACCCCTGACTCGCCCACAGAGCACACAGGACACAATAGTCCTCCGAGCGACCGTCAAATCAGGCTACACCCGTTAATATACGCATAATTATTAAACACTCACAATCAATTAATTAACTGATTTAAAACTAATTGAACAACTCAAAACTAAATAAACAATTAAATAATTAAAAATAATTAACTTATGAAACTAATTGAACAATTAAAAACTAATTAAACAATTGCAAACTAGTTAAATATACTAATTACAAATTAATTACAAACTAATTAAAAACTAAAAACAAACTAATTCAAACTAACTAAGTGATTAATTAACAAAATAATCACCTAAATTAAACTAAAATAAACTAACTCAGATGAAGACGTGGCACGGGGAAGCCAGGGGCGGCACAGATGAAGACGGCGGCAACGCAGGGGACCGGGGGCGCGCGGGGGTGGCTCGGCGCGGGCCGGGGCAGGCCGGCGCGGCGATGCGCGGGCAGGGGAAGGACGGGGCGGCGGCTGCGCGGAGGCGGCAGCGACGGCGCGTGGGAAGGCCGGGAGGCGGCGGCTGCGCGGTGGTGGCAGTGACGGTGCGTGGGAAGGCCAGGAAGCGGCGGCGCGCTTGGGAGGCGGTGGCAGCTCGGTTGGGCAGCGGCAACGGCTCGGTTGGGCGACGGCGGCGGCGCGCGAGGGTGGCGGCGGCAGCGCAACTACTCGGGGTTGGCGCGGACGAATGACCATGCCGACCCCGGCACGGGCGGGTATATAACCCTTATTTATGACGGCCGGTTCAAGGCCGTCGTAAATAAGGTTGTATTTACGACGGTTATTGGCCCCGCTGTGAATAAGGGCATTATTCACGACGGTCTAGGTCCCCCATCGTGAATAAGGGCATTATTCATCACGGACTAGGTCAACCGTCGTGAATAAGGCATTATTCACGACGGCTAAAATACACTGTCATGAATATTTTAATTAACGATGATACTGTCATTAATAATTTTGGCCGTCGTTAATTTGATATTTTCCTGTAGTGACCTGAAGCCAAACGAAGATGGTAGTAGGGAGAAAATCATCTTTCGACCAGAAAAGGGACAAAATCACCCAACAGCTAAGCATGGACCTGGACTCTGGTCTTCAAAATGGGAATGCGTTTGCATGATTCCTCTTTCATAGGCCTTCGTAAAGAGAGTATTCAGAGTGTCCGTGACTAGCACAAACAACATTAGCGTAGGTGGATCCCCTGTTGGAGGCCGGATTGGTACCTTATGCTCTGCTCCCGACTCCATTCAGCAAGACTCATTTGGAAGAAGACGCAAGCAACATAGAAACCCAATTTATCCATCTTGGACTGAACCTTAATGTAGCACTACAGGTACACGACTGACTTACGACTGCCGAAACCGTCGTAAGTAAGTCATAAACCGTCGTAAGTAGATAACTTACGATGGTATTTCGTTACCTACGACGGTGACGAGACGAAGTAATTATTTTATTGTAAATAAGCTAACTTAGGATGGTATCTCCTTACTTACGACGGTGACGAGCCGAAGCAATTATTTTATCGTAAATAAGCTAACTTACGACGGTGTCGCGCATCCGTCGTAAGTAACGGCCCAGGCCACGTGGTGACCCGAGCCACTTTACACACAACGGCTTACTAGTGTTGTCGTAAGTAAAAGAGGCTAACTTACGACAGTTTCTGTGCAGTGACTGTCGTAAGTAGCAGAAGCTAACTTACGACGGCTTCTGGGAAGTGACCGTCGTAAGTTATGTTTGTAATTTGAAAAAAAACAGAAACTGACTAACCTGGCTCGATGACCAGCTGACAGGACAGACAATATAGAAAATATATATAGTCATAGCAGCTAAACAGTCTCTGGAGCCGAAGAAATAGACAATATAGAAAATATATAGTCATAGGGCTACACACTATACCCTCGACTACCTCTGGAGCCAAATAAACCGTCTCCGCGCGTCCCTCCCAGAACCGGTAGCTGTGACTAGTTAGACATATTTTGAATTCAGATATCCATGTCTTTCTTTTTTTTCTCTCTCTTCGTATCTCTCTACTTTTTATCTTCTCTCTCACTCTGTTCCTCTATCTCTGTACCATCCATACCCTTTTTCTGTCACTCTCACCCTCTCTCTCGCACTCTCTCTCTCTACCTCTATTGTAACACTCTGTCTCTCCATTTCACTCTCACCCTCTCTCACACTCCCTCTCTTTCCCTTCTGTACCACTCTCTCTATATATATCTCCCTCTCTCCCTACGTTAAATGAATAATACAATATTAAAGAGTTTATTACCTATACCGGAGGCACCTGTGCTGCGGGCTCCTGTGACGGAGTTGCCTGTGGCGGCTGCCACGCAGGAATTGCGATCTGTTGACTGTTCTGTCGAGCTAAGGCCTATAATTGCAAAATATTGGAACATACATATTACTTAAATGCTATGAAAGTAACTACAGTAATTTAAATTACTTACCTCCATCGCTGCCTGCATCTAGGTCATGTAGTTGGCTTGATACTCCTGGATGGCCCTCGTCCTGTTAAGCTCCTCCTGGTCCGTGTTAGCCTCTCCTGCATGGCACAGAACTCCATGTCCCTCTGCGAGAGACGGCCACTCAACAGTCCAACCGACAAAGCCTGCATCGATGAAGTGCCTCTTGCAGGTCGTGCCGACCTCGAGTCGACAAATGCATCGAAAATGGCAAACCTACAAAAGAAAGAAAAATAATAAGTAAAAGAAGGAAGAGTGAAAAACATAAATCAAAGAAACCAACTCACCGGCCATGGGCCTTCCCACCGCTGCTTGCATACACGGCTTGAGGGTCGATTGGCCCGTTTTCCCAATCGTACCCTTCACCGTGTATTTTGACGACCTCCTGCCCGTACTTTTCCTAAAAAACATAGAAATGGTGTAAGCATGTAAATAATAATACCAGTTATAGTTAAATTGAAGAATTTTGAAAACTTACCAGTCGATCGGTCGCGACCTGACTGCACTGCCCCGGCTACGACAGGTCACTTCCCCTATGACCTCTCTTCCAAACCTGGGTCTTGTTAGGCTCCTGACCGGTCTCTCGCTCCTGTAGATACATGTTAGTAGGTTAAATGTATTATGAACACATAAACAAACTTCTAATACACTTACCATGTGTTTAACCAAACGCAAATGACCATCGGCGCCATAGCTGTGCTTCCCGTGGGACCCTCTACATCCTCGAGCCCTCATGAACTTAGCTTTGAATTCATCGCTAGACCAATACAGACAAAGAGTTTCGTATGCGTCGGGTTGACCCTCTAACCAGGAAATATTAACCTGCACATATTTAGTATATCATTCAACTGTTACCATAAGTAACTATTGAAATTTTTTAACAATTAGAACTTACCTCTGCGTATGGATCCCCTGTCAGGTACGTGTCAGAGTCCCTTCTAAAGGGACCCCGTTTCTGCTGGTGCTGATGTCGTTTCTGGTAGTCGTTAACGGCTTGTATGCAGGCGTACGACAACGCCTGCGTCACGAGCTTCTGATCATTTGTGTGGAACACGACTGTCGCGTGCTCCATCATGCTCTCGCTCGTTTTCTCTAACTGATACCTCAGCTTTAAGAAAACAAATATTTAATCAATATATATTAACAATTTAAATGAGTTGAAGAATGTAAACACTTAAACTTAACAAAAAATCGCTCCACACGGCCCTCCTGAAGGGTGTCGTGCACCTCGTGCGAGACACGAGCGTAGTCGTCCCATGATAAAGCAGGGACACCATCGATGACACCGGGATAGTGCAAACGCACTAAAGTCTCAATAAAACCATTAACCTGCCTGTGGTGTCCCTGGCCCGTGAATGAACAGTCATGCCAAGATATCCAAAATTTGTTAACTTAGTAAGTAACGGTAGACATCATGAAATATGTAATAGTACATGATTTTTTTAACTGTCTCCAACTAGACGAATAGTGACCCGCTCACGAGGAACTGGAGGAGGAGCCGCAAAGTGGGTCCTCCTCGTCCGTCGCCTCTGCGCGGGCACCACGTCCGGTAACCCGGAAGTATGGTCACCACTAGAGCCCGAAGGCTCCACGCTCGCCGGCTCAAACCAATCACAGTCAAAGAATACTGTTCGAAGATCCTTATTCTTGATAAAAGCAAATTTAAGGATTTTATTAATGATTCCATAATAATTAGTTTCATGTACTTGAGAGTCGACTGCCCTCGTGACAACTCCGGTATTAGGTGTTGCCGCGAGAGGACGAAGAGATTCAAATTGAGTTGTATGGAATCGGAAGCCATTGACGTCATATCGACCGTAGCTCCGAACTTTAGTCAATCCATAGGATAGTTGTCGCAAGTCTTCATGAAGGTCAGCATCTTTCATGCACTGTTCAAATATGAAGTTATAAGAAAACTTTGTAAATACTCGTAATTTATAATAATACTTTGTAAATATTGCTAAGTTAACGAGAAAAATGTTACATGATCTCGAAACCAGGATAGGAAATTATCCTCCGTTTATTCCTTCCCGTCGCATCACTTCTACTTGTTTGCTTATAGGTTGATACATATGTGTCTAATTTTGCTTGTGGAACTCACTGTACAAAAACAAAACTTTTTAGAATAGATGTGTTACAAAATTCGTTGATTAGCATAAGTGTAAGACAAACACTTACTCGAAATATTTGTCCATCTCATCTATATTCGTGTACATGTAGAGGAAAGAAGCACTCCTTTCTTCTGCGGTAGAGTTGTAGGAAGTAGAACTACCAACAGTAGTGCCTCTTATTGCTAAAATAGAGAGATCGCTACAAGGAGGCTGCTCATCCACATTGTATCGCATTGCCTAAGTGTTGACATTGTTTTCCTCTGCAAGTAAACACTTGAAAAATATCCTACTTCTTTAAGAGTAAATGCTTCGGCGATGCATCCTTCTACCTTTGCCCTTGTACGAACCATTGGTTTGAGATATCTTAGTGCTCTTTCAATATGATACATCCACCTATACTGCACGGGACCTCCAACTTTAGCTTCAAATGGAAGATGGATGAGGAGATGTTGCATTGGATTGAAGAACCCTGGAGGAAAAATTTTCTCCATCTTACATAATAGTACCGGTATCTCCTTCTCCAATTTACACATCATCTCTATCGTGATTTCTTTTGCTCATAGCTTTCTATAGAAGTGACTAAGCTCGGCTAGCACCTTCCACACCGCATCATCAAAATATCCCTGAAACATAACAGGTAGAAGTCTTTCTATAATTATGTGATAATCATGACTCTTCAACCCTGCCAGCTTTCCCATTTGATATTCACGGCTCGTTTCAGACTAGCTGCGTAACCATCTGGGAATTTCAAAATTTTCAACCATTTGAGTACTTCTTTCTTTTATTTAGGTTGAAGACAGAAAGAAGCATGTGGTTTAGCACCACTTTCAGAGAGCTCAAGAGTTGGACGGTTACAAAGCTCTGCCAGGTCCTTTTGAGCCTTTATATTGTCTTTCGTTTTGCCCGTCATGTCCATGCATGTGGTTATGATACATTTTCCCATTTTACGCTCTTGATGCATGACATCAATGTTGTGCATTAGTATCAATGACTTCACATATGGTAGCTTCCATAGTCCACATATATGAGTCCAATTGTGATCCTCTTCGTAACCGAGAAAATATCCAGGACGTCCTTTATCTGGCACCAGTTTGTCCAGCATATCAGATATTTCTGATCCATTTAGACGTTTCGGTGGTCCTTTAGTGACAACGATGTCTTTTTTTAAAGAAATTCCTCTGTTGCCAAAACATGTGATTTGGAGGCAGCCAACGTATGTGACAATTGAAGTAGCGTATCTTTCCTCCATGAATAAGTCAAAAACAGTCCGTGTCAGAAGCACATATCAGACATGCCAAACGACCATGAGTACTCCATCCAGAAAACATACCGTATGCCAGGAAATCATGGACGGACCACAAATAAGCAGCTCGAAGATTGAATTTCTGCTTCTTATAACAGTCGTACGCTTTGACTCCTGTCCACAACATTTTCAATTCTTCGATCAGTGGTTTCAACATCATGTTGAGACGTGGCCCAGGATGATCCAGCTCAGGTATAATGAGGCTAAGGAACATGAACTCGTACTTCATACAAAGAGTTGGTGGTAGGTTGTACGGAATGACAAAGACGGGCCAATGGGAGTATGGTGTGGCGTTTGTACTGAACGGTGAGAATCTATCTGTCACCAACCCGATGCAAACAATTCTTGCATCACGACTGAAGTCTGGATCAAACCGGTCAAGCGTCTTCATGCCTCACCGTTGGCCGGGTGTATCATGACTCCATTGTACTCACATACACCTTCTTTGTCCCATCTCATGTGTCTAACCGTTCTTTTTTATAGAAACAACCGCTTCAACCGAGATGTCATAGGTAAGTAACGAAGTTGCATACGTGCGACTTCTGTCATCACATTATCACCATCGTTATTAACAACTTCGACAAACCTTGATTCACCACATTTTAAGCATTTCTTCTCTTTTGCATGCTCTTTCCAGAAAAGCATGCAATTGTCTGGACACACATCAATCTTCTCATATTTCATACCGAGACCGAAAAGCAATTTCTTTGTCTGATACATATCTTTAGGTACTTTATGAGGCTGTGGAAGGATATCACTAGTCAATTTGATAATGTCATTGTAGCAGTTATTAGAAAAGAAGTACTTAGACTTAATTGCCATAAGTGTAGTCATGAAAGTGAGGAGGGTCACTTCAGTGTGTTCATGCAGCAACTCTTTTGAAGCTTTGAGAAGCTTGAAGAATGCCTCAACCTCCGTTGTAGGAGGATCCTCCGTAAACTCTGGTTGTATAACTTCAAGCATCTCATCCATCCTATCAACCCCCATGTTATCATCATTTTTCTCTTCCACTTCTTGTATAGTTTGAGAAGTTGTCTCGCTGTGGAAGGTCCACACCTCATAATGTGGCACGTAACTGTTTCGACACAAGTGTATCGAGACCGTCATTTTATCCAAAAACTTGATATTCCGACATTTCACACATGGGCACCGCACCTTACCGATCATTGACAATGAAAAGGCTCGATCTACAAAAGCAACTGTCTTGGCAAACCACTCATCCGAGTGACCACCAGAACTGTTCTTCCAACCGGTATACATCCAACTACGGTCCTCACCCATGTTTGAATCTGCAGTTTAATGTCAAGGAAATTATAGTTACATTATAATTTATTTACGCCACGGCCCTACATCTATTGGAAAGGATAGTTCCTAAACCCACCCAAGAGTGACCGAGAGGAACGTGCTTATGACAAGACACAGGGTCTAGATTCAGACAAAATTTTGGCAGCATAACCCCGTTGTTCTCCAACTGCACGTCCGAAAATGGTGCAGCCGAGAACATTAGGGTTATGCTGTCGAAACTACGTCCAAATCCAGACCCCGCGTCTCATCATAAGCACGCCCTCTCGGTCACTCCCAGGCTGTCCAAAAAGGGACAATTCTGAACCTACACACCTCACATGCGTAACACATGTGAGACGGGCCGGTTAGAAACGGGTGACACATATTGTATAGGTTTACGTCAATCTCTTATTATTTAGCCGAGAGAGAGAATGAAAGAACGAGATAGAGAAGGAAAGAACGAGAGAGACAGAGAAGTGGGCCAGCCGTCCTAAGTTATGCCCCAAGAGGCGGCGCGGCGGCGCGGCGGTGGCGGCGGCAGGGCGGGGCGGAGGTGGCGCGGCTCAGCGAGGGCGAGGTGGAGCGGTGGCGGCGGCAGTCGGTGGGTCGCACGCGTATGGGGGCCGCGCGCGCGGCCTGCGTGATGTAAGGTTATATTCTTTATTTACGACTGCTTCTTAACTTACGATGGTTTAGGTTTTAGCTGTCGTAAATAGTGATTAGATTTCGACGGTTTACTTACTTACGACGGCCAAGCGTTCGACCGTCATAAGTTATACATTAAATTTCATCGGCCAAGGTTCCGACCGTCATACCAATGACGCTTCTTGATCGAAACCACACGGTTCTCAACGGTTGTCTCGACGGCGGCCATGGCCATGGCCATTGACCTTTAAATGGCCCGTGTCAGACCATATATGGGCTGTGTGGGGCTGAGTCAGCCCGAAGCCCGTATATATATATATATATATATATATATATATATATATATATATATATATAATATATATATAATATATATATCGATATTATACACTCAAGCAATCAAATTAAACTAAAATTACTAACTTAATAATCAACTAACTCAAAATTTTAAAAGAAATATAAAACTAACTTAATAATCAACTAAACAAAAATTAAGTAATCTAATTCAGTAATAAATTAAATCATTAACTAAACTAATTAATAAAAAACTAAATGAACTAAATTACTTACTAAATTTACTAAATTAATTACTAAATGAAATAAAATGAACTAAATTACTTAGTAAATAAACTAAATTAATTACTACACGAACTAAATTAATTACTAAATAAACTAAATTAATTAAATTAGTTCCTAAACGAACTAAATTAACTAAATTAATTACTAAATAAAACATACCTTAAAGTGGCGGCGAAGCGGGGCGGGCTTGGGGCCTAGTGGCGGTGGCAGGGAGGCACGGGGGCAGCGGCGCCAGGACGGCGCGGGGAGGCGCGCGACGGCGGCGCCCGGGCGGCGGCGCGGCCGGGGGGGAGCGCGGGGCGGCGCAAGCAGCGGCGCGGCGTGGGAAGGCCGGGGGACCTCAGGGCGGCGTGCAGCAGGAGCGGCGCGGGGGGCCGGGGGACCTCGGTGGCGGCGCTAGGGGCGGTGGCACGGGGCGGAGGCATGGTGGCAGCGGCGGCGGGCTCGGGCTGAGCCTGGACAGGGGCAGCGGTTAAAACCCGTAACTTACGATGGCTGTAACCTAGGCCGTCATAAGTGAGGTTTAGCTTACGACAGATCTTTAACTTATGACGGATTAGGAATACGGCCGTTGTAAGTTACATGTAACTTACGACGGTCATTGGCCTAAGGCCGTCGTAAGTTAGTTTACTTACGATGGCGTACAGTGACCATCGTAAGTTAGGTTACTTGCGACAGCTAGCCGTCGTAAATAACTTGGCCGTCGTAATGTGTTAGGTTTTCTATAGTGTAGGAAGTTCGTTACGTGCGCTAGCCACTAACGTGTCGTGCGCTCACACGCGATCGCTAGATAAGCCCGCCGCACATGTCTTGGTCTTCCTCACGGCGCATGTCTTCTACTTCAACGCTGGCTCCCGTAGATGTAGGATCATCATCGGTGTCTTTGACTATAAATATCTCCGATCAATGAATGCCAAGACGACAATTCACTCTCTATATGTTAGCAACATGAATAAGGACGATTCACTCCAACATTGGTACCCGTAGATGTAGGATCATCACCAGAAATGACTTGGTCGTAGACACTGGTTCTAGCTCACACATGGCTAATTAACAACACGGGTATTTTGTCCTCATATAAATCACCCTCTTACTCATCTATAATCATCGCTGGCAATGGCGCAACACTTCCCATTCATCATGTTGGCCACCCACTTCTGCATCCACTCTGCACCTTAACAATGTTCTTTTCTCACCTCATTTGGTCAAAAAATTTAATTTCTCTACGTGCGTTCACACGTGACAATAATGTTTCTGATGTTTTGACCCTGTTGGTTTTTGCATCAAGGATCTTCACACGGGGACGAATCTGCTCAGGTGTAACTCCAACGACGTCCTTTATTCTCCGCACCAGTCCACAAATAACAACAAGCTTCATCGCAATATGTTGGCCACCATGTCATCGTCACTATCGCATGCACCGTTGGGGCACCCCGGGCATGAGCAACTACAGCGCATGCTCTCTTCATTTCCGTTTCGGTGTTTCAAATCTGACAGTCATACATGCGCCTCCTTTCAGCTTGCGAAGCATGTGCGACTGCCGTTCCCGTACCACCACATCTATTTTTCTCTTTCAATTGTTACACCGTGATGTATGGACCTTGCCAATCCTAAGCAATTCAGAATTTAAGTTTTATCTTGTCCTCTTAGATGATTTCTCACACTTTGGCTGGACTTTTCCACTTCGTCACAAATCTGATGTTCTTCCAACACTCATTACATTTCATGCATTTGTCCCTATACAATTCCAATGAACGACCGTCTCCATACAAACCAACAACGGCAAAGAATTTGATAACCAAGCTTCTTGCTAGTTCTTTGCTACACATGGCATTGTGCTACGTCTCACTTGTCCCTACACGTCCCAGCAAAACGGCCGTACCGAACTTGTTCTACGCACAATCAATGATATCATGCGCACCATGCTCTTCCATGCTGACGCACCCCTACCTTCTAGCCCGACGCTCTCACCACTGCAACTTACTGGCTCAATCGCTGTCCCAGTCACGTTCATAACCACATTACGTCACATGACATTATCATTGACCAACCCCCACTTATGACCTTCTCCGCGTTTTCGATTGCCTATGTTATCCCAACACATATTTCACCATGCCACATAAACTTGCACTAGGTTCCGTGCCCTGCATATTCTTAGGTTACCCTTCCGCCAGCAAAGGATATTGATGCTATATTCCTTCTACCCGAAGAGTACTAATCTCTCATCACGTGATTTTCGAGGAGAGCATTTTTCCTTTTTAGGGATACATCCGGTGGTGATAACTCAGGGGTACACTCAGGCCCCACTACGCAGCCACTGGTTTTCTCACGGTTGTTGTGTACAGCGGCGCCTTCGGCTTCTGCAACACGTCAACCTCAGGCTTCTGCAACACGTCAACGGCAAGCTGATCCTATCCACTGCTGTACCTGTGCATGCAGATGCGCATCCCTCACCACGTCGGGTCACCAACAGATAAGCATCTTCTGGCGCCGTTGCACCGGTCCAAGCGTCGAGTGCGGCACGTACCGCTGGCATGCAGGACGACCCGGCTCTATCTTCCGTGCGGGTTTCCAACGACCGCGCTTCTTCTGCTACTGTACACGCGTCCAGTGTAGCACATACCACTGTCATGCACGACATTCTGGGTCATTCGTCCACGCATCGCCATCATCTCAACATCTCCGGAAATATCGTCGTCGACAACAGCGTCGTCCCGACGCCCAACTAACATGCGCCCAGAATTTCTGATGCTCCACGGCCTACATCAACATTTTCAGCGCCTGCCCCGCGCCACCACATGATCACCCGTGCTCGAGATGGCATTCACATGCCAATCCTTAGATACGCTGCCACCGCAGTCACCCACCACGCCACCTCCTACCTCGGTGCAGTGGCCCTGCGTGATCCGGAGTGGCAGGCAGCCATGGAGGAAGAGTTCCATGCACTTTGTACGAACAAGACTTTGGACTCGAGTACCGCGACCCAGAGGTATCAACATTATTACTAGGAAATGGTCGTTCAAGAACAATATCAACTCCGACCAGAGCCTTGCACAGCGCAAGGCGCGTTGGTTTGTTCGCGGTTTTCATCAATGTCAGGATATTGATTTTGATCAAACATTCTCTTCTGTCATTAAACTAGCGACGATCCGGACAGTCTTCCATCTTGCGGCATCAAGAAATTGGCCCGTCCTTAAATTGACGTCAAGAATGCATTACTTCAGGAAGAAATCTCGAAACAAGTTTATTGCACTCAACCGCCGGTTTCATTAACAAGGAACATCCGAATTATGTCTGTCGTCTGTCCAAAGCTCCCTACGGGCTTAAGCTGGCGCCTGTGGCATTGTTTCAAACATTTGCACCACATGAGTTGCACCAGCTCGGCTTCAAAGCTGTAGGCTTCGACACATCACTGTTTGTTCATAGGGATGGCCACGCACTGTCCTATCTACTTCTCTACATGAATGACATCGTCCTTGCAACCTCTTCTACTTCATTGCTTCACCATATTGGGCAACAACCACTACAGGGATACGACTGAACCGTCGTAAGTAAGTCAAAAACCGTTGTAAGTAGCTAACTTACGACGATATTTCGTTACTTACGACGGTGACGAGCCGAAGTACTTATTTTATCGTAAATAATCTAACTTACGACGACTACCGTCGTAAGTTAAGGAACTTACGATGGCGTCGCGCAACCGTCGTAAGTAATGGCCCAGGCCACGTGGTGGCTCAAGCCACTTTACTTACGATGGCCTGCTCAGTGCCGTCGTAAGTAACAGAGGCTAACTTATGACGGTTCCGGTGACCTTCGTAAGTAGTAGAGGCTAACTTACGACGACTTCTGGGTAGTGACTGTCGTAAGTTATGTTTATAATTTAAAAAAAAAACATAAACTGACTAATCTGGCTCGATGGTCAGCTCACAGAACAGACAATATAGATAAAATATATAGTCATAACAGCTAAAAAGTCTCTGGAGCCAAAGAAACAGACAATATAGAAAATATATAGTCATAGGGCTACACGCTATCCCCTCGACTACCTCCGGAGCCAAATAAACCGTCTCCGCGCGTTCCTCCCGGAACCACTAGCTAGGGCAATCGAGTCGAAGCCTCTGTCGCCGAACCCTGTAAAGCACATGAGTAGTTAGACATATTTTTGATTCAGATATCCGTATTTTTTTTCTTTATTCTCACTCTCTTCTTCTCTCTCTACTTTTCATCTTCTGTCTCACTCTGTTCCTCTATCTCTATACCATCCATCCCCATTTTCTGTCACTCTCACCCTCTCTCTCGCACTCTCTCTACCTCTATTGTAACACTCTGTCTCTCCATCTCACTCTTACCCTCTCTCGCACTCCCTCTCTCTCCCTTCTGTACCACTCTATCTCTCTATATATCTCCCCCTCTCCCTATGTTAAGTGAATAATATAATATTAAAAAGTTTATTACCTGTACCGGAGGCACCTGTGCTGCGGGCTCCTGTGACGGGGTCGCCTGTGGCGGCTGCCACGCAGGAATCACGATCTGCTGGCCGTTCTATCGAGCTAAGGCCTATAATTGTAAAATATTAGAACATACATATTACTTAAATGCTATGAAAGTAAACTACAGTAATCTAAATTACTTACCTCCATCACTGCCTACATCTGGGTCATGTAGTTGGCTTGGTACTCTAGATGGCCCTCGTCCTGTCGAGCTCCTCCTTGGTCCGCGTGAGCCTCTCCTATATGGCACAGAACTCCATGTCCCTCTGCGAGAGACAGCCACTCGACGGCCCAACCGACGAAGCCTGCGTCGATGAAGTGCCTCTCGCAGGTCGCGCCAACCTCGAGTCGACAACTCCATCGGAAATGACAAACCTTCAAAAGAAAGAAAAATAATAAGTAAAAGAAGGAAGAGTGAAAATCATAAATCAAAGAAACCAACTCACCGGCCATGGGCCTTCCCGCTGTCGCTTGCATACACGGCTTGAGGGTCGATTGGCGCGTTTTCGAAATCGTACCCTTCACCGTGTATATTGACGACCTCCTACCCGTACTTTTCCTAAAATACATAGAAATGGTGTAAGCATGTACATAATAAAGAAAGAAAAAAAGAAAGGGCAGCCCGGTGCATGTAGCTCCCGCTTGTGCAGGGTCCGGGGAAGGGTCCGACCCACTTGGGTCTTTTGTACATAATAATATTAGTTATAATTAAATTGAAGAATTTTGAAAACTTACTAGTGGATCGGTCGCGACCTGATTGCACTGCCCCGGCTGCGACGGGTCACTTCCCTTGTGACCTCTCTTCCAAACCTGGGTCGCGCTAGGCTCCTGACCAGTCTCTCGCTCCTGTAGATACGTGTTAGTAGGATAAATATATTATGAATACTAAACAAACTTATAATACACTTACCATGCGTTTAGCCAAACGCAAATAACCATCGGCGCCATAGTTGTGCTTCCCGTCGGACCCTCTGCATCCTCGATCCCTCATGGACTTAACTTTGAATTCATCGCTAGACCAATACTGACAGAGAGCTCGGTATGCGTCGAGTTGACCCTCTAACCAGGAAATACTAACCTGCACATATTTAGTATATCATTCAACTGTTAACATAAGAAACTATTGAAATTTTTTAACAATTAGAACTTACCTTTGCGTATTGATCCTCTGTCAAGTACGTGCTGGAGTCCCTTCTAAAGGGACCCCGTTCCTGCTGCTGCTAATGCAATTTCTGGTAGTCGGCCTGTATGCGAGCGTACGACAACGCGTGCATAACGAGCTTCCGAGCCTTTATGTGGAACACTACTGTCGCGTGCTCCATCATGCTCTCGCTCGTTTCCTCTAACTGGTACCTCAGCTTTAAGAAACACAAACATTTAATCAATATGCATTAACAATTTAAATAAGTTAAAGAATGTAAATGTTTAAACTTAACAAAAAATCGTTCCACACGACCCTCCTGAAGGGTGTCGTGCACCTCGTGCGAGACACGAGCGTAGTCGTCCCACGATAAAGCAGGGACACCATCGATGACACTGGGATAGTGCAAACGCACTAAAGTCTCAATGACACCATTAACCTGCCTGTGGTGTCTCTGGCCCATGAACGAACAGTCGTACCAAGATCTGCAAAATTTGTTAACTCAGTAAGTAACGGTAGACATCATTAAATATGTAATAGTATATGATTTTTTACCAGTCTCCAACTGGACGAATAGTGACCCGCTCACGAGGAACAGGAGGAGGAGCAACAAAGTGGGTCCTTCTCGTCCGTCGTTTCTGCGCGGACACCACGTCCAGTGACCCGAAGGCTGGTCACCACTAGAGCCCGAAGGCTCCACGCTCGCCGGCTCCGAAGGGATGGTAGCCGGCTCCGAGGGCTGGCTAGTATGTGGTGGCACCCTAACCTCTGACTCTGATGACTGTGAGTCAGACTACAAAATTAAAGGATTGATAAGAATAAATTATTTATAAGTGCAATCCAAAATAATGTGATTGACAACTAAAATTTACCTCTATGCGCTGTAAGGCCACAGCTCGGCCCGCAAAGTCTGGAAGGTGCCTCATCAGCTGAGAGCGTCTGCTCGCACCTGACGAGCTACCTGAGAATAGATCCCGTGACCGACTGAGGAACCCTCGTGCCCTTTCTTCCTGCTCCCCTTTGATGATGACATCCTATTGTAAGTAATAATTGATAAATATGCTAAGATAATATATACAAAGTTCATGTTAAGTTAGTGAAGAAAATGTTACATCATCAATTTCAAAATTCATCAACGTCATGATAATATATACAAAATTCAACAGCGGCAGGGCAGCAGCTCGGCGGCAGGGCGGGGCGGAGGCGTGCTGCTCGGCGAGGACGAGGCAGAGCGGTTGCGGCGGCAGTCGGCGGGTCACACACGTGAGTGGGCCGCGCACGCGGCCCGCGAGATGTAGGGTTATGTTCTTTATTTACGACGACTTCTTAACTTATGACAGTTTAGTTTTAGCTGTCGTAAATAATGACTAAATTCCGATGGTTTACTTACTTATGACGGCCAAGGTTCCGACCATCGTAAGTTATACATTAAATTCCGTAGGCCAAGGTTCCGACCGTCATACCAAAGGCACTTATTGATCGAAACCACACGGTTCTCAACAGTTGTCTCGAGGGCGGCCATGGCCATGGCCATTGACCTTTAAATGGCCCGTGTCAGGCCATATATGGGCTGTGCCGGTTTGAGTCTGCCCGAAACCCGTTTATATATATATATATATATATATATATATATATATATATATATATATATATATATATATATATATATACACTCAAGCAATCAAATAAAACAAAAATTAAGTTATCTAATTAAGTGATAAATTAAATCATTAACTAAACTAATTAATAAAAAACTAATTGAACTAAATTACTTACTAAATTAAATAAATTAATTACTAAATGAAATAAAATGAACTAAATTACTTAGTAAATGAACTAAATAAACTAAATTAATTACTGCACGAACTAAATTACTTACTAAATAAACTAAATTAATTAAATTAATTCCTAAACAAACTAAATTAACTAATTTAAATACTAAATAAAACGTACCTCGAAGTGGCGGCGAAGCGGAGCGGGCTTGGGGCCTAGCGGCGGCGGCGCCGGGACGGCGCGGGGAGGCGCAAATGGCGGGGCAGGGCGCGGTCGGGGGAGCACGGGGCGGCGCAAATGGCGGGGCGGCATGGGGAGGCCGGGGGACCTCAGGGCGGCGTGCAGCAGGGGCGGCGCGGGGGGCCGGGGGGCCTCGGCGGCGGCGCTGGGGGCGGCGCAGGACGGTGGCAGCATCGGCGTGGGGCGGTGGCGCTGGGGGTGGCGGCGGCGACGCTAGGGCAGCGGCGGCGGCGGTGCGGGGTAGAGGCGCGGCGACGGCGGCGGTGCGGGGTAGAGGCGCGGCGGCGGGCTTGGGCTCGGGTTGAATGAGCCTGAGCCCGGACCGTGGCGGCGGTTAAAACCTGCAACTTACGACGGCTGTAGCCTAAGCCTTAGGCCCATGGCCGTCGTAAGTTAGATTACTTACAACAGCTAGCCGTCGTAATGTTTTACGTTTCGTGTAGTGAACTTAGTGTCAAATTCGCGATGAAAGATCTCGTAGCACTGCACTATTTCTTGGGTATTCAGGTGCACCGCTCCACCAAAGGCTTCTTCCTCAACCAATCTTCATACGCTGAAGATATTCTGCACTGTGCGGGCATGTCCAACTGCAAGCCCTCAGCCACGCCGGTGAACATCAAACCGAAGACTTCTGCTGCTGACGACACACTTGCCTCCGATGCGCCTTTCTATCGCAGCATCACTGGTGCTCTCCAATATCTGACCCTCACCCGGCCAGACATAGCGTATACCGTCAACCAAGTCTGTCTTCATATGCATGCACCGTGGGATGTTCATTGGACCCTTGTCAAAAGACTCTGCCCTACATCAAAGGTACTCTCACACATGGTTTTCAGCTACATTTTTCACTCAGCACCTCCATCACGGCCTACTCCGACACAGACTGAACTGGTTGTCCGGACACTCAACGGATCCACATCGGTCCTCTAAACGGCAAACGGCGGTGTCACGGTCCAGTGCAGAAGCCGAGAAGTCTGTTACGTGCGCTGGCCGCTACCCAGTCTGTGCGCTCGCACGCGATCGCTGGATAAGCTCGCCGCGCGCACGTCTAGATCGATCTTCCTCGCCGCTCACGTCTCCGACTACAATGCTGGCGCCCGTAGATGTAGGATCATCACCGGTGCCTAGTCTATAAAAATATCTCCGATCAATGAATGACACCTCTCTATACTTAAGAATTCCAGCACGAAGAGGAGGAAGGACCAGTAAACTGTATCAAACACTGGTGTCTATTTTATAAAATTGCTAGGGATCTTTTCTTGGGTGTAGCAATTGCGCTGTGAGCTAGACAAGCTTGAAATTGTCTTGGATGCTTCTCCCTTTAATGAAAGCAATTTAGTTAGCCTCAACCATACTGTCCAACCTTATTGTCGTTCCTTTTGAGAAGAGCTTGTTGCGATTATGTATCAATCAGACTTACGGGTCAGAAGTCTTGCACAAATATATGACAGTCTTTCTTGACCAACAGTGTGACTAAGAGCATTGCTGATGAGGTGCAGACCACGACCATCTAGGGAGTACAAGCAAAAGATGCCTTCTATAATTTCATTTTTTATGATTTGTCAGAGGCCACACAGAGCAGATCTGCCCAGCAACATGGTATCACAAAGATTGTTTCATGATCCACGAGAAGTCCATGGTACCGTGGTGAATGTCTAGTGCGCAAGCCACAACTACTAAAGAAGGCGTTGTAGCCCGTGAGCACTTACATGTTTTATTTGCCCGAGGCTTCTGAATCCTATTCATGCATCACAACTGATAGATGATGCAGCTGCCATGCGTAACGTTAACCATTATCCCTGGGCGCCAATTGCCTTCTTATCATCTTTTCACCTCGTAGTTTAAGGAGACATCCAAGTAAATAATTTTGAAGATTGGGTACATAAAGGGAAGAATATAGACGTACAGTAGAGTTACTAAGTGTAAATGGGAATGAAGGCAACGTGCGATGTGCAGATGGTGACAGAGCATCAACGACGAGCCAGGTTGTGGGGTTGGCCAGCCTGTTGGGTACTCGGGTCCATGCTAGTGGTGGGACTCGGGCCGTGCCGGGCCGGCCCGGTCCGGTCGTGCTTGGGGCGGGTTTGGCCCATGGCCTGAAGGCACGACGGGCCAGTTCGTGCCGGGCCGGGCAGCCCGAACTGCCATACTTCCAGCCCAGGCATGGCCCGAGCACGCCGGGCCCTCTTCGGGCCGTGCCTGGCCCGACCCGGCCCGAAAAATCTGTGACAGGCAGGAAATTTTTTTAAAAAAATTACAAAAAATACAGAAAAAATAAAAAAATAAAAAAAATAAAAATTGGAACAAAAAACAAAAATGCATACAAGAAGATAACTTACAAGATTTATTTAAAACTTTATGCACACGCACAAAAAAAATAAACACAAGCCAAATTTTTTTGGGGATTATAATTTTATTGATAAGTTCGTTACAAACTGCCTTGTTAAAAATCTTACACTCATTGCGAGCTCTCCCCGTAAGAAAAAGTGTACAGTTTGTTTAAGTTTTTATCCATACAATCAACAATACATCATTCAGACTCATCTAGCTCAAGATCCTCCATCGCTTTCATAATTTCTAGATCCTCAAGACGGTGTTGATCTCTAGATTCCGCCGCCTCCCAATCTTTAAGGCATGTGAGACACTCAACCATCTTTGGTGTAAGAGAGGACCTACAAAAGTGATCGAAAAAATCAACATTGAATCATTATAACATATGTTGAAAGAAAAATGATCGGCGATCTACTAACCTCTATTCTTCTATTATCCTTCCAGCTGAGCTTAATATAGCTTCGGAAGATACACTCGAAACTGGAATAAGAAGAACACCACGCACAAATTGATAGAGCACCGGAAACTGACGTTCATTGTCTTTCCACCATGCTAAGAGGTCCACCTCAACATCATCCTGAGAACCAACGTAAATGATATGGTAAAACTATTTTCAGATTTATATGTTAATAAAAGCAAAAAAACATACCTGAAGCACTGGATCATGAGCCACGTGATCTATATCGAGATAGTGGGACAACTCCGCGCTTGGATTCCAATTTGACCTAGAGCCATGTGAGGATGTAGTAGAAGTTTCCTTGGACTTCAAATTTTTCCACATGTTAGCCATCGTACTTCTTATCTTTTCAAGTTGTTGTCCTTCGACTCTGGGGCGCGGTTGTCCATATTTCTGTTGATACATATCAAATACTCGAAATATCTCGGACTTAACATGTGAGTATGTAGATGAGTAATCAAGATCAAGTTTATCACCAATAAATTGTAAATCAACCTCTAATTGCTCTAGTTTTTTACGTGGATAAAAAATTAGAGCAAAACTATAAAGATGTGGGATAGCATCAAAACACTTTAGATATTTTGCTTTCATTTCTGCAACAATAGGAGCAAGTATTTCATCATTCTCATATTCATGAAATATTTCTACAAAAGTCATTAGCCATTCAAATAAAAGGGGAGAAGTAGGATAGTAGATACCGCACAACAAGGTAGTTGCATTATAGAATGGCTTCAATAAGTGTCGAAAACGTGATGTCGTGATCCAATCTATTTTATGAAGCACTATACCTGCATCTTGAGCATTCATAAAAGTGGTAAAAATGTTCTCATACCCTTTTAATTGCTTCAACATGGTGTATGTAGAGTTCCATCGCACTTTCATATCTAGTGAAAACTTCTTTGGTTTCAACCCTTTTACATGGCAATATTCTCTAAAATTTTGATAAACCTGTGGAGAATTCAAAAGATAACGAATGGCACTACGTATATTATCAATGCATCCACTTGCCTTTGTTAAACCAGCCTGCACAATAAGATTAATGACATGACATACACATCTTTGATGTAAAACATACCCACCGATGTAACTTTCAATATGTGGCTCAAGTATATCCATAGCCCTAGTGTTAGCTGATGCATTATCAAGAGTAATATAGACAATCCTATTTTCAATACCAAATTCTCTAATAACGTCTAGCACATGTGAGGCAATTGCCTCACCGGTATGATTCTCATCAATGACCCGAAATACTAAGATCCTTTTGTTTAGCTTATACTCATGGTCTATGTAATGAGCAACAACACTAAGATAGTTTGTCCTCTGGTGTGAAGATAACCAAATATCTGATGTTAGTGCCACAGAAAATGACATGCTCCTAAAAGTTTGTTTGAACATGTCCATTTTATCATTGTATCTTTTAATGATATCATGCCTAGTTATTTTTCTAAAAACATTACTATATTATGGACAAAAAGCTTTCTAAATCATTCTTTCAAAATTAACACTTTCGCCCATACAAATAGGTTGATCCTCAGTTGCAATATATCTAGCAATTTCAGATCGAGCTACATCGGCGTTATAAACCCAAGTACTCACAGAGCCATCGGGCATGAAGTTCAATTGAGTTTGTGTTGCTCCACCTTGTCGTAATGCAAGCTTTTTTATACATCCAGCATAGTGCCGATTCAAATGACCCGTGCCGCTACTAGATGCTGTAGAAAGAACATTTTTACAGTATTTGCATGTAGCAGAAACAACAACACTCTTACCATTGATGAATTCTCTGTTCTCAATAAAGTGGTGCCAACATGTCGCTCGACTTCTCCGACCCGTAGTTGTGGAAGATGTTTGACCACCTTCATTGCTAGGGATAGGCTCGAATGACGCAGGCGCGGCCACGGTCATACCGATGGAGAAGCTATCTGTACCTGCATCATTCAAATTAAGCGCATTATCTTGACCTTCCTCTTCCTCGTAGACATAATCACCTTCCATATGAACATCATCCATGCCGTAGTCTCCCATGCTTGGGGACAAACGATGTGGATCGGGTTACTCAGTCTCGAACATGGACGGCATGCGCCGGTCACGGCCACGAACACGGCGCAATGTGAGACCTATGTGTGCTGAATACATTGGCTTTGACGATAAAAGTTTTGAATACTACCAAAACACCTTTTTAACAAGGTCCGACTCTAGGTCCGAGCTCCTGCAAGGTCCGACGATAGGTCCGACGTAAGGTCCGACTTGCTTTGTCTAGGTCTAACTTATTTAGGCTAGGTCCGACTTGTTTTTGCTAGCTTCGGTGCTAGGCCCGACTAGATTTGGTAAGTTCCGTGCTAGGTCCGACTAAGCTTTAGTAAGCTCTGGCGCTAGGTCCGACTAGCTTTGTTAAGCTCCGGTTCAAGGTCCGGTTAGCTTTGGTAAGGTTCGGATCTTGATTGCAATGGTTCTACTTTTAACTTGCAATGTTTCGAACTTGCTTTACTCTTATGGAAAGTTTGCTTAGTATTATTTTACTAAGTTTTTGGTGTGTTTTGGTGGTTATGGCTGATATCATTTTGCTATGGTTTACAACATGCTTATGTGAGGTGCTCACGTAAGATGTTGTAGTTTCGGAACTAACGAGAGTGAAGTCGAGGACTTGTGCTCGGAAGTATTGGTTGTTTATTCATGTGCAGGTGTTGCTTGAGTTCAAGACATGGCTGGTGACGGGATCCATTGAACTAGTCTTAGGGAGAAGATGAGGTTCAACAACCAAGTTCGGGAGGAATTGTGGTTGAGTTGATCGGGAGGTTGCGCAGTATGTTTGAATCAAGAACAATGCATATGAAGGTATCTTGGATGTTGTTGGAAGATGTTTGCACGTGTGCAAGGAGTGCATGGACGTGGCTGCATGGTTCCAAGGCGTGATGAAGAGATGTGGACATAAAGAATTGGTCGGAAAGGTTCAACCGACTAGGTTATGGACTCAGGTTGCGGCTGAGTCATGTTTGACTCGAATATGGAAAGTTTTGAGTTGGTTATTATAGGATTTCGTGTGGGTCACGAAGTTGAGATTTTTTAGGAATGTTTGGGACGTTAATAAGGTGTTTGGAAGTTTTAAGATTGCTTCTATCTGCGTGTAGAAGAGTATTGAGCAGTATTGGAAAGTTACAGTTTGAATCCAAGTAGGAATAGGAGTCCTAGTTTGAATTAGGTTGGCCTTAGGGCTGGTTATATAAGCAAGGGAGGCCAAGGCTCGTGGGTGCATGACTTTGGGGCTGTTTCTCTTATGTTTTAATAAATAAAATTCGTATTCTAAAGGAACTTTTGTGCCTTGTTCGTCCGACTTGTTTCAGACAAGTTTTTCTCGTCGAGTTTCTGTTCAGCACTACCTTGCTTCGGTAGTTTTATCTTAACTCGAGTTTTACAGATCCAATTGATGTGAATTCTTTTGGGTTGTCTTCACACCTTGATTATCTATCATCTGTGAAAATTTCACGGTCATTGAATTTGTGGTTTCTGATTTACACGAGTTTCTTTGCAGTATTCCAGAACTGTTTTTCTCGCGTAGGACAGATTGACCTTTGTTCGATCTTTCGATCATAACTTGAGTTTCCCTCAACGGATTTTCATGATTCTTGTTGTGACGTCTTCGTGACTTGATTCTCTACAATCTATACTAGTTTTGTCACAGTTTAACACGTTTAGATTAGTCTCACACATGGTTTCTTTAACAGATCGGTTTTCTGCTGAGGGGTGTTTTGTTGCTTTCGCTGAAAAGTTTTTATCTACCATTCACCCCCCTGGTAGCTTTACACGTGTACTTCGATCCTACAATTGATATCAGAGCCAGGTTGCTCTAATCTTTGTGATTTGCACGTGTTTTGACTAACCATCATAGAGAAATACTCCGCCAAACCTTCTGTGTTTAGTGGTATTGATTTTCAGGTTTGGAAGGCTCGCATGGAAGCTTTCATCCAGGCGCAAGACTTTGCAATATGGGAAAAGGTGTACAAGCCTTACGATGTGCCTTCAAACGACCAAGTCACGGCTACAAACATGAGAGATGTCGACAACAACAACAAGGCTCGGAACTTGATCATACAAGGACTAACTCAGAGCGACTTCGACCATGTTGCACACCTCCGATCGGCGTACGATGTGTGGAGAGCACTTTGTGACTACCACGAAGGATCCAACACGATCAAGGAGGTAATACACGATATGTTCAAGAAAGAATACATGCGCTTTGAGATGCAACCCGGTGAGTCCATTGATGACCTCTTTGCTTGCTTTAATAAAATTCTCAGCAACTTACGTAGCATCAATATTAATTTTTCAGATGTTGAAAATTCTAGGCAATTACTAAGTGCATTAGACATGTTAATTTGGAAGATGAAAGTAACATCCATACGTGAATCCACAGTCATGAGTAATCTTACATTAGATGTGCTTTATTCTAAGATAAAAATTCATGAAATTGACATTATATCACGTAAGAACCCAAATAAGACTATTGCATTTGTCTCACAACGTGATAGGCCTAGCTCCGGCCAATCATCTAGCAATACACTTGCTTTGTTGTCTTCACTAACCCTGGAACAGATTGAGGAGTTTCCAGAGGAGGAGCTAGTACTTTTTCTACTAGGTTCTCAAAAGCATTGCAAAATGTGAGAACTAGAAGGAGAGGAGGCTCCGGACCTCAACGATGCTTTGAATGTGGTAAGACAGGACGCTTTCGTACAGATTGTCCTAACCTTTCAGGTCCTTCTAACCGTGATGAAAAGCATAATAAAGTCAAGTCCTCTTTTGGCAACACCAACAAGAAAAAGAATGGTTTTACAGGACGCAAACTGATAAACAGTTTCATCACCGCACTTCAAGAACTTGGCTCGAGTGATGTAGACATTGGAAGTGATGAAGATGAAGATGATCTGGCAAACTTGTGCTTCATGGCGGGCAAATCAAAATCAACTATGGAGGATGCAGAACACAACAGTGACAACGAAGAGGTATGTCCTACTTGCGAAGAAATGTGTGATGCTATTTCTCGTGCCACTATTATTGTTAAGAAAAAGGACAAAAAGCTTAGGGACAATGCTGTTAAAATTGAGTCACTAGAATCTGAAATTAATCATTTAAAATCCTTGATTCCTAGTGATTATTCTTGTTCCTCATGTGATTTAATATATGAACAATTGTCATCTCTAAGAAGTGCTCACACCTCCACACTTGATAAACTTGAACTTGAAATTGAAAAGAACAAAAAGCTTGCTGCACTTAATGATAAAAACTTGAAAGATGCTTGTTGTTCTACAATTGATTTGCATTGTTCTACTTGTGATGATCTTGATAAGAAACTAAAAGAGGCTATGAAAGAAATATTTATATTGAACAATGCTTTACGTTCTCATGAAGTTAAATATTGTTCTAATTGCAAATTAACAGGAAAAACTTCATGTGAAAATTGCCTTGATCTATCAAATAAACTTGATAACATGCATAGCACATTAGATCGGTTTTGTAATGGGGATAAGAACCTAAACTTGCTGCTGAATTCTTCCAAGTCTTGCAATGATAAAACTGGTTTAGGTTTTGATTCACATGCTCATGCTAAGGAACATCCATCTAAAATTGTAAAATCATTAGGAAGTGGTTTGATTCAAACAGTTCCTACAAAAAGAAGTGGTTTTTAAATCTGCAGGAGTGTTGTCACATTCGGGTTCAAATAAGCATACTGCATGCTCATCTAGACATGAACACAAAGTTAAATTTCATTGTACCTATTGTAGTAGAGATGGTCATGTCATAGATTTTTGTTATAGACTAGCTAAACAACATAAAAAGGAAAGAATGCAAGCTAGATCTTATAACTCTCATGCAAAATTTGCTGCACATACTAAACCGAATGTCAGGAACATGCAACCCGCTGTTATGAGTCAGAAATATTCAATGTTACCTCCGGCCTCCGGAGCTTCAGTTTTTGCCTCCGGAGCTTCAGTTTTTGCCTCCGAACCTTCTGTTTTTGCCTCCGGAGCTACTGATTTTCGTGCTACACAAGTAACACCTCATAGGTCAGTAATTAAGAACAAAAAATCTCAAACTTTGACTCATAAACCTGTTGTTTTATCTTAGCTTTCACATGTTATTCCTGCTGGACGTCATGTGACTCAGTACTGGATTCCTAAATGCCTTTTAACTAACCCCAGTATTGAGTCATCGACGTATTGTGCTTCTATGTAGGTTACACGCTTGAGAAAGGAGAACATTTGGATTGTGGATTCAGGTTGCTCACGCCACATGACCGGTAACAAAGAATGGTTCTCCTCTCTCTCTTTTGTGTCACGTGTAGAGAATGTTACTTTTGCCAATAATTCTTTAACTCCTATAATTGCTAAGGGTTCGGTTAGAGTAAATGATCACTACACTTTGAAGGATGTGGCACTTGTCAAAAATTTGAAATACAACTTGGTTTCTGTTTCACAATTGCTAGATGAAAATCTAGAAATTATTTTCAATAAAAAATGCTACAAAGTTGTAGCTTCAAATAGTGAGCTTATCTTTAACATGTCTCGATTTGGAAGAGTTTTTAAAGCTGATTTTGATATGCCTTCCTCTAAGCATTGATGTCTAGTTGCAAATGATTCCATAGATTTATATTTTTTGCATCGTAGACTTGGTCACGTAGGCTTTGATCATCTAACGCGTGTTAGTGCTCTTGATCGCATACGTGGGCTGCCTAAGCTTAAAGGGGACAAAGAAATTGTGTGCTCTTCTTGTAGACATGATAAGATGGTTGCAGGTTCACATGCTCCTCTCACAATGACCATGACAACTAAACCGGGTCAGCTTTTACACCTTGACACCATAGGACCTTCACGTGTTCAATCCTTCGGAGGTAAATGATATGTTCTTGTGATTGTTGATGACTATTCTTTATACTCTTGGGTTTACTTTATGACATCTAAGAATGAAGTTTTAAGTCACTTTAGAACTTTATGTCTTAGATTATCAATTGATCACCCAGGATCTTTAAGAGCAATTAGAAGTGATAATGAAACCAAATTTAAAAATCAATCGTTTGATCACTTTTGTGCTGAAAATGCAATAGATCATCAATTTTCTTCACCATATGTACCTCAACAAAACGGTTTTGTAGAGAGAAAGAACAAAATCTTAGTTGAGATGGCTAGGACTATGCTTGATGAATATCAAACTCCTAGGAAATTTTGGGCTGATGCAATTGCAACCGCTTGTTATGTCTCAAATCGTGTTTTCTTGTGTGCTAAGCTAGGTAAAACACCATATGAGCTCAGGTTTGGACATAGGCCTAGTGTCACACACTTTAGGATCTTTGGTTGCAAATGCTTTGTTAAGAAACATGGTAATCTTGATAAATTTGAAGCTAGATCTGTTGATGGCATGTTTCTTGGTTATCCATCTCATACTAGAGGCTACCATGTGCTTTTACTTCATACTAACAAAATTGTGGAGACTTGTGAGGTTTCTTTTGATGAAGCTAGCCCAGGTACTAGTTCAAATATTGCAGGTCCGAATCCATATCCGCAGGGGGAGAATATTTTTATTGAAGAAGAGGAAGAAGTAGTGCTGCTGCCCGAAAATTCAGCAGCTAATGACATTGTTCCAGCTCCTGATCTTGATTCACAGCGAGCACCGACGACCACCATTGCTGGTCCAGATCCTCCTCACGTCACAAGCTCATCTATTTGTGATGAACATGAAGAAGAAGCTTGTGAAGTGTCCACTCCCCTCCGGATTCTCAAAAGTCATCCTCCACAACAAATTATTGGAAGCTTGCATGAACGAGTTACAAGATCCAAGTTTCTCGACCCCAATTCTCATGCTCATTCTGCTTTTGTTGCTTCTTTTGAACCCAAAGATATATCACACACACTCACTAATGAATCTTGGATTATTGCCATGCAAGAAGAGTTAGAAAATTTTGAAAGAAATAATGTTTGGAAACTTGTACCTCCACCTCAAGGTCACACTTTAATTGGAACTAAATGGGTGTTTAAAAATAAACAAAGTGAGGATGGGGTTGTGGTTAGGAATAAGGCTAGGTTGGTTGCTCAAGGTTTCACACAAGTTGAAGGTCTAGATTTTGATGAAACTTTTGCTCCTGTTGCTAGATTAGAAGCCATAAGAATTTTGTTAGTTTTTGCTGCATCTAAAGGTTTTAAGCTATATCAAATGGATGTTAAAAGTGCTTTTCTTAATGGCTACATAGATGAGGAGGTTTATGTCAAACAACCACCTGGTTTTGAAAATCCAAATTTTTCTAATCATGTTTACAAACTGTCCAAAGCCTTGTACGGTCTCAAACAAGCCCCTAGAGCATGGTATGATAGGTTAAAAACATTCTTATTTGAAAAGGGGTTTACCATGGGCAAGGTTGATAAAACTTTTTTTGTGCTTAAGCATGGCAATGACTCATTATTCGTTCAAGTGTATGTGGATGATATTATCTTTGGTTGTGCTTCTCATGATCTTGTGTCCAAGTTTTCAGCTATGATGAGTTCAGAATTTGAGATGAGTATGATGGGAGAAGTCAGTACTTTTTGGGGCTGCAAATCAAGCAAACCAAGGAGGGTGCCTTTGTGCATCAAATAAAGTATACAAAAGATCTCCTAAGGCGCTTCAACATGGAAAAAAGCAAGCCTCTTCAGACACCATTGGGAACACCAACAACACTTGAACTTGATGAAGATTGTGATCCCGTTGATCAAAAAGAATATAGAAGCACGATCGGATCACTTTTGTATCTCACGGCATCAAGACCGGACCTACAATTCAGCGTATGTCTTTGTGCACGGTTTCAAGCCTCCCCACGTGCTTCACATCGTCAAACCGCCAAAAAGATTCTCAGGTACTTACATGGAACTCATGAATTTGGCATTTTTCTTCCTTCTTCCTCAACCGTTACATTGAAAGCTTTTTTCGATGCTGATTTTGGGTGTTGTAGGATTGATAGGAAAAGTACTTCTGGTGCTTGTCATTTTTTTTTGGTAATTCACTTGTTGCCTGGTCCTCTAGAAAACAAAGTTCAGTTGCAAATCCATAGCTGAATCTGAATATGTAGCTGCTGCTAGTGCCTGCTCACAAATTATTTGGATTGTTCAAACACTTAAGGACTATGGGGTTGATCTAGATAGTGCTCAACTGTTTTTTGATAACATTAGTGCCATTTGCATTGCTAAAAACCCCGTGCAACATTCGAGAACTAAGCACATTGACATTAGGTATCACTTTCTCCGTGATAATATCGAAAAAGGGAACATTGTGCTTCACCATGTAGATACCGAACAACAATTGGCTGACATTTTTACAAAACTTTTAGATTTCACTCATTTTTGTTACATTCGTAGTGAAATAGGGGTTATGCATCCTCCTGGCTTAAATTGAGGGAGAATTTTGAAACTTGGGAAGTCTATGTGTGAATCTGAAATTAAAATAATATGAGCATAGTATTTCATGCATATATGATTTTGTGATTCCTTTTTCATGCTGAAAGTTCTTACTACATTACTCGTGTTATACATTTTGTAGTTTTTACCATGTCTAGTAATTGGAATAATTACTTACATTAATCTGGTCATGGTCAAACTTTCTTTCTGTTTTCAACTTGTTGCATGCTCACAAGTGCTTTTAGTCATAAAGAATTAATCAAGTAATCCACTCACATGTTGAGTTTTTATGTTCAAATAAAAAAAATGAGAAAAGATCAAGAGAATATGCATGCATCGCACTTCTTCTTTTGAGATGGCTTATCATTGCACTTAGATATGAACTTGAAATGAGTTGTGTATGACTAAAACCATGTCCTTAAGCTTCTGACATTCAAATGACATAGGCTTGGCTTGGTTGGTTAGAATAAGGCTGATGCTGCATATAATCTCTTGCAAATGTCATAAGATCAAAATTTTTGCTTTAAATGATAAATAAAATGCAGCAACAAGTGTCATGCTTTCAGGTCTTGAAATAGTTAAGTTCGTGAGATCATGACTTGCTTAAATTGAAAATTACACTTGATCTCTAGCATGGCTTACACTACTTTATGTATCTCATTGATGTGATAGTGTAAGTTACTTGATAGTATGATTTGGATGAGCTTTGTTTTATATGTATATGTTATAATGTGCTCATAACAAATTAAAATTTCTCTTTTGTACCTTGCTTAATACATTATCAAAAGGGGAGAAATTGATCACACATTGCACACATTCATAAGTGTTTTGGCACGATTCTTCTCAGGTGGAGAATTTTTTGTATTTTTGTTTTTCTTCTCATTTTATTTCTAATTTACAAAGGGGAAGAAATTGTTTTCAAAACTTTTCATGTGAATAAGCCAATGTTCAGATTTTAAGTGGTGTTGCCAATGCATTCATCAAGGGGGAGATTGTGAGACCTATGTGTGCTGAATACATTAGTTTTGATGATAAAAGTTTTGAATACTACCAAACACCTTTTTAACAAGGTCTGACTCTAGGTCCGAGCTCCTGCAAGGTCCGATGATAGGTCCGACGTAAGGTCCGACTTGCTTTGTCTAGGTCCGACTTATTTTAGCTAGGTCCGACTTGTTTTTGCTAGCTCCGGTGCTAGGTCCGACTAGCTTTGGTATGTTCAGAGCTAGGTCCGACTAAGATTTAGTAAGCTCCGGCGCTAGGTCCGACTAGCTTTGGTAAGCTCCGGTTCAAAGTCCGGTTAGCTTTGGTAAGGTTCGGAGCTTGATTGCAATGGTTCTGCTTTTAACTTCCAATGTTTCGAACTTGCTTTACTCTTATGGAAAGTTTGCTTATTATTATTTTACTAAGTTTTTGGTGTGTTTTGGTGGTTATGGCTGATATTATTTTGCTATGGTTTACAACATGCTTATGTGAGGTGCTCACGTAAGATGTTGTAGTTTCAGAACTAACGAGAGTCAAGTCGAGGACTTGTGCTCGGAAGTATTGGTTGTTTATTCATGTGCAGGTGTTGCTTGAGTTCAAGACATGGCTGGTGACGGGATCCATTGAACTAGTCTTAGGGAGAAGATGAGGTTCAACAACCAAGTTCGGGAGGAATTGTGGTTGAGTTGATCGGGAGGTTGCGCAGTATGTTTGAATCAAGAACAATGCATATGAAGGTATCTTGGACGTCGTTGGAAGATGTTTGCACGTGTGCAAGGAGTGCATGGACGTGGCTGCATGGTTCCAAGGCGTGATGAAGATATGTGGACGTAAAGAATTGGTCGCAAAGGTTCAACTGACTAGGTTATGGACTCAGGTTGCGGCTGAGTCATGTTTGACTCAAATATGGAAAGTTTTGAGTTGGTTATGATAGAATTTTGTGTGGGTCACGAATTTGAGTTGTTTTAGGAATGTTTGGGACGTTACTAAGGTGTTTGGAAGTCTTAAGATTGCTTTTATCTGCGTGTAGAAGAGTCTTGAGCAGTATTGGAAAGTTACAGTTTGAATCCAAGTAGGAGTTGGAGTCCTAATTTGAATTGGGTTGGCCTTAGGGCTGGTTACATAAGCAAGGGAGGCCCAGGCTCATGGGTGCACGACTTTGGGGCTTTTCCTCTTGTTTTTTGATAAATAAAATTCATATTCTAAAGGAACTTTTGTGCCTTATTCGTCCGACTTGTTTCAGATAAGTTTTTCTCGTGGAGTTTCTGTTCAGCACTACCTTGCTTCGGTGGTTTTATCATAACTCGAGTTTTACAGATCTAATTGATATGATTCTTTTTGGGTTGTTTTCAAAACTTTATTATCTATCAGCTGTGAAAACTTCACGGTCATTGAATTTGTGGTTTCTGATCTACACGAGTTTCTTTACAGTATTCCAGAACTGTTTTTCTCGCGTAGGACAGATTGACCTTTGTTCGATCTTTTGATCGTAACTTGGGTTTCTCTCAACGGATTTTCATGATTATTGTTGTGACGTCTTCGTGACTTGATTCTATACAATCTATACTAGTTTTGTCACAGTTGAACACGTTTATATTAGTCGCACACATGGTTTATTTAACAGATCAGTTTTCTGCTGAGGGGTGTTTTGTTGCTTCCGCTAAAAAGTTTTTATCTAACATTCACCCACCCTCTGGTAGCTTTACACGTGTACTTTGATCCTACACGCAACGATGTCGCAATCTTTTTCCTATTACCGCTACCTGAAAGCATCTTGCTCGGCGGGGAGCCGGGGGCTGAGACGCGCGGCTCGCGGCGTGGCGCACGACAGGCTGGCAGGGGCAGCCGGGCGCGCGGTAGGCAGGGGCGACCAGGCGCGCGACAGGCACTGGCAGCCGGGCTGCCTGGCGGGGGTGCGGGCTGGGGCGGCCGGGCGGGGGCGCCAGCTGGGGCGTGGGCGGGTGGCTCGGCCGCTCGGGGCGGGCTGGGGCGCGTGGCAGCCGGCAGGCAGGGGACGGGGTCGGCGGCTGAGGAGGAGAAGTGAAACCGAAAAATCGAGACTGAACCGAGCTGCGTTAAGTCGAAAACCTATGAGCCGAAACTGGGCCGATGGGCTGTATCGGGCTATTTTCAAATTTACGGGCTAGCCGGACCGGGCCGGCCCGAGCACGGTCCGAAACTTCGTGCCGTGCCGTGATGCCCGTCGTGCCCGATTTCCAGGCCCGACACGGCCCAAAGCTTTGGGTCGGGCCGGCCTGGCCCGATTCCATTTTGTGCCGGACCGGACCTCGTGCCGTGCTTTTCCACCGGGCCTCGGCTCGCCCAAAAGTTGCCCGGCCCAAGTCCCACCACTAGTCCATGCCGTAAAATGCCTAGATAAATTAAAACGCATGCAGCCACCCCGCACCAAGTAAGCTAGTTCAGCCAAGCGAACCGTAACGACACGTTCATGTCTCCTACCTTATGCTCGGTCGGCCGGTGTTATGGCTCTGCGCTTTCTTATCACATGGGTTGGTGTTCCGGCTCTTTCCTGCGGACGCTAGAAGGCTGACTCGCGGTCTTTCGTTTTTAGGAAAGTTTCTTTTTTTTTTCAAACCTTTCCGTTAACTTTCTGTCAAAACTTTTATAGATATTTTATTCAAAACTTATCGTAAATTTTTATCAAACCTTTATGAAAAAATTCAATGAAACTGCCATAAAAAACTTCTAATCAAACTTTTACTAGCAGCTACGCACCTATTGTTAGAGCCCACACACACGTGACCTATTGCTGCAGTAGATGGACTGCAGCAGTGAGAGCAGGCCTGATAACGGGTCCAAAAATAAACTAATGGTGAAGATCGGATCAATTTTATATTACTTTTTATTTAAACATTTAATAAAGAAACAAATAAACTATGAAAGGTCACATGTGCCGGATTCCTTTACCAGCCCTAAGTTAAAGCAAAGTTGAGGCTGGGCTTAGAATAGGAGTTTCGCTCTTCCGCCAGTGTCCGAGCCTGCATTCTGTAAAAGGTTAGGACAGTTTGGTTGGTTGCCAAAATTAAGCTATGTTCTAGCAAATTAAGTAAGCCTGCCGTTTGGACATTGGATTGCCATCACGGCATCGTAGGACCTGCCAAAAGTTTGGCGAAATTATGTGACAACCATTGTTTCTAGCCTAACAGGAGCGAGGTTATCTCAAATTATCAGGTGGTGAGCAGGTAGGCACGCACCCGAACAGCATGTGTCGTGCCTTTTCTACGGAACCACACATCTATATACGCAGGCGGCGTTGTCGAAGACTCCCCACATTGCGAGCACAGGTCACCCATTTTGATTTGACATTGCATTGCTAACCAAACAAAAAGCTTAAACTTCTTACCTGCTATACTTTTCCAAATCGCCGCACTTACTGCACTACATTCTGTCCACCAAATGGCATATCACAATAGCAGCATACGTGAAACCTGTATCACCTGGATGCCTACCTTACATACGTGAATCCTGTATCACCTGGATGCCTACCTTACATATGTAAATCCACCAAAGCGATATCGCAAGAGTAAAATCAGGGGATTCACATTTCTGACACTATTGATGGCAACTAAAGTAGAATTCTTCTGTTATGGGTCATTTTGTATTAAGGATGGCTCAGAGATCAGGTTCTCGGAGGACAGGTGTTGGGAAATACTACTTTCCGAGAACAATATCCTAGGTTGTATTCTATTTCACACCGTAAAAATGACACCATCAAAACTGTGATGACAAATATAGTATGACAATTGTCATTAAAGCAGATTTTAATGGGATCTCGTTTAGCGGTGTGGAATGAGCTTGTACATCGGTTGGCTTTAGTCCAACTCACGCAAGGTACAGATGAATTCCGCTGGAGTTTACATATCAGTGGAAATTTTTCTGTTGACTCTATGTACAATGTATTAATGAATTCTGACCTGTCAGTAGATAACAACAGAAACATCTGAAAGATAAAAATACTTTTTAAAAAAGGACAACCTGATGCATGTAGCTCCTGCTTGCGTAGGGTCCGACCCACTTGCGTATTTTGTATGCAACCTTTTTCTGCATATGTGAAACAGTTTGTTGTAAGAACTTGAACCCATGACCTCATACTATCTTCAAAGATGAAAATATCTTTGTCGACTAAATTTTTTACATGGTACCTTAGTAGAGGAATAATTCTAACCAAGCATAACCTTGTAAAACGTAATTGGCACGTGAATACAAAGTGTTACTTTTGTAATCATGAAGAGACAATCAAGCACTTGTTTTTCAATGTCTTCTATATGGTCAAATCATTCAGGTAGCATCCAACTTGTATCCATCAAATAGTGTGTTCAATATTTTTTAGCAAAGGGGGTGGATAATAAGTACAAGGTGCACATTCGAGTACACTACAAGAATCCCGCAAATTTACGACGGCCGCTATTATTTACGACGACTAACCCTACAATCGTTGTAAATAATGTAATTTACGACGGTCAGGTTCGACCGTCGTAAGTAAAAGCTTATTTACGATGGCCTAATCTAGGCCGTCGTAAATAGCAACTTATTTACGACGGCGCTGATCTGGCCATCGTAAATAGGCTGTATATACCCGCGGGCCGGTGGCGGCGCGGGCATTCACGTCCACGCCGATCCCAAGCCTGCCGCTGCCACCCCCGCCCACCGCCTCGGCCCCCGCCGCCGCCCCGGTGCCTCCCCCACCCTCATCCGCCCTCCCCCGACCCCGGCTCTCCTCCCCGAACCCGACCCCGGCGGTCCCGGCGCCCACCCCCGACCTCGGCGGCCCGCGGCGCTTCTCCCACACTACTAAAAAACCATTATCACAGGCGCCTCATTTTTCAGACCCAGGCGGTTCATAAAAAAATGCGCCTGTGATGTCGAATGAATTAATAGCCGAGTATGATGAATAAACATCACAGACGGCTCGCAACAGCAAACCACCTGTATAAACATATCAGTTTTTACAGGTGGGTCGTGGAGTAGGAGCCGCCTGCAATATTAGCACTAATACAGGCGGCTGAAGCGACCGGAAGTAGGAGCCGCCTGTAATATTGACAATTAATACCGAGGAGAACACACCTTTTGAATTCAATTTGAAGCCGGATTGATACAAGCGGCTGAAGCGACCGGGATTAGGAGCTGCCTGCAATATTGACCATTAATACCGAGGGGAACGCACCTTTGACACCTATTGGAAGCCACCAAACGTCGCGGCCCGGTATACATCAACCACATTTAGCATCAAAAAAAAGACAACAAATAACTCAATAATCGATAACAAACATTCATCATCAAACAAACATTCATTAAAATTTAAATTTTTACAGACAACACAAGAAAACAACAGACGATAGCCTAGTCCTCCGGTGGCAGAGGAACCCCACACTTGTCGCCGATCGCCTCCACATACTTCCTGCTGACTTCCACCCCAAGCACCTCACCGACCGTCTCCCGCATCGCATCAAGACAACCGGACACTGTGCTTAACCCGATGAGGTAGTGGGCTATGGTAACCATTCCAGTACATTCTGGAAGGCGACCAAGACCCATAAGCTCCATGGCATCAGATGTACTGTTAAATACATCCTTCGCGGTAGGTTGTACATCATCAAGACCATGGGCCATGTGTTGTGTATGCTCATTTTTTCACCAAACGGATTCATTCCGTCTGTACCCAAGACAAATCTTACATTTATGATTTCCTTTGCAAACTCTGGATAATGAATATTAAAAATTTTCCACTGGGTTCCATCACCAGGGTGCCGAATTTGTTTTTCATTCTTCCTGCGCTGCTCGGAATGCCAACACATAAGTTCAGTCCCCGTAGGGTTTGAGAACAAACGCTTCAAGCGATCAATTACTGGAAAGGTACCACGTCACCAAGACAGAATTTTTTTTCTTACTCTTCCTGCCTGCATCGTCAGAAATATTGTCATTGTCACCTTCAGGGCCAATAATATTCTTCTTATTTTTTAGGGTCTTATTTATGTTGGTAACATACTGGTGATTGTAGTCCTTCTTGTATCTACTGACACCGCAGATGAGGCATCTAGTTGCGAGCTCATGCTCTTTGCGATACAAAATGCAATGGTTCAGACAAGCATGTATTTTTGTCACACCTAGTGACATCGAGCAAAGAAGTTTCTTCGCTTTATAAGTGCTTCTGGGCAGTTTATTAGGATTTGGAAGAATTTCTGCCAAAAGATTCAAACGACCAGAGAAACTACAATAGGACCATCCGTGTGTGACTTTCAACTTTAGTAGTTCTAGGACAACACGCAATGTAGTAAACTCTATATCACAACCCTTTAATTCATCATCTATATTTTACTTAAACCTTAATGTGCTCCTATAGAAACCAATAGATGTGTTTTGATGTGATGTAACATCTCCTCACAATCAAACTCATCATCATCACCATCATCATCCTGATTGTCACTACCATAATCGATAATCGATATGAGCATTACCGTCATCAGAACCTCTCTCATCATCTTTATCCACCTCATGTGTATCTAACTCACCATGCTCTATCCATATTGTGTAGTTTTTTTTTGAAACCCTTTTCACCAAATGAGATTGGATTACTATAGTATCTATCCAATCAATCTTATTTTCATAGTCGATACATGGACATAATATGTCATCTATCTTTTGCATCTTTACATGTCTCTTGGACGCTTCAATAAAGTTTGCAACATTTTGAATGTACATAGGATCAGGTCTTGGCATATTGTACATCCACGCTCGGCGGTCCATCTTCTATGTCAAACTGTAAAAATAAAAATATGATAGTAACCATTTTTTGCATGCAAGTGAAAGCTAAAAGTTGAACACAAGGTTCATAAAGCTAGCGTACAGTGATGGCACTTGAAGGCGACGACGACAACTGTGCGCCTGGAGGCGAGGGCGAGGACGGCGACGTGGGCTTAAGGTGCCCGAGCGGTTCTTTATATAGTCGTCCATTATCAGTGGCGAGTTTTAAAGTGGTCCATTAAAAATTGCCTACGGTAATTGCCTTTTCATAGGTCTGCTCTTCAGTTTCTTCTTCCTTTGCTTCATTTTTTGTTTAGATTCCAATGTAAATAATCAAACATGTATACATTTTGCAAATTAAGTCCAAACTCGATGATTCTTTTTTCCATATCTTCAAAAATTAATAAATACCAGATGGAATAAAAAGTTTAAAACTTATATAAGTAACATTGTTATGTTTTGGTAAATATAGAATTAATTTATATGAACATATTATTCTGAGTTTCATATCTCCTAAAAAATGGATCTTCCACTGAAAGTTGGTTTGTATGAACATATTGTCTTATTTATACATGTATGAAATTTGTTAATTTTTTAAAGCAATCCAACATGTCAAAATTCAAATTATCCATCATTCTAATGAAATGCTCATATAAATATGAGACATTCTTCAAATTTTGAACACACATTGAGTCAAAAAATTTGTAAAAATCTGAAAAAAAATCATAGAGGTTGGTATGATGACTAAAAAGTCCCATAGAAAAATGCACTTACAAAATCATTATATTATGCAAGATACAAAAATGACAAATAACCTATTTATTTGTTTTTCATGTTATGACCAATTTAAAAGGTTTTCTAAGTGAAATTTAATGAGCACCTGTAATACTAAATTGTATTACAAGAACTTGGAATTTGGACTTTTACAAGCCCCCTTATTTTGATCAAGAATATTGATTAATACTAAACTTAGTATACTTTTTTCACAGGCAGTACTATATTAAAAACCTCCTACGATAATTGCATCTTAATAGGTCTACTCTTCAGTTTCTTCTTCCTTTGCTTCATTTTTCATTTAGATTCCAATGTAAATACTCAACTATGTATAGATTCTACAAATTAAGTCCAAACTCGATGATTTTTTCTATATTCTGCAAAAATTAATATATACCAGATGGAACAAAAAGTTTAAAACTTATATAGGTAACATTGTATAGGAATGTTTGTTCTCCCTGGGTGGCAGTGATTAGCTGCTTCGTGGCCATCATCTGTTTGTTATCGTATGTTTGTTCCCTGTTACTCTTCAAACCAGATGTTACAGTGGGTTTCTCCCATGTTACTGTTCTCATTAATCTGAAACTTAGTAAACTTTCTTCACATGCGGTTCTATATTAAAAACGCTCGCGATAATACATATTCACAGGCGGTGTTTAAGTCATCTTCGAGGAGGAGGAGGAGGGTCGCACACCGGTCACACTTCTCTGCACCACCGTACCGGCCATACCTAAGTTCTCCACGGCTCTTCCTCCTCGGGCCGCTTATCTCCCTTTGTCAACAATGGCCTTTTGATCTTGAATCCATCATATCCGCTCTGGTAGCTACTGGAACTCCCCCTTCCGTCCAACTCTTAGCGGTCATCGACTCCCGTGTGACCACCGCCTGCCGTCCATTGTTCGCCAACGCCGTCATCGTCGCCGCTGTAACTACTCCCTCCTATTCTACGTCGTCATCGTCATTCATGGCTGGGAACTTTGTTAACGACTTGCCGCGTGGCTGACTCAAGGAGGAGCGCTTGGCGTGGCGGAAGAACCACCCCCATGTATGTACATATGGCAAACCGGTCGCTCTGTAGTTTTGCTTTTCCGTCTTGTTTGTTTTTGGTATTTTCAATTTCATGGCTCGCCATTTGGGTCACTTGTTGTCCAATTTATCTACGTAGGGTTTCTCTACGAAGTCTGAGTCGAGAGACTTAATGAAGTGGAAGTGTATCGTCTCCGTAAAGAAGGGGTTTCATGAAGAATAAGCGCAATCCAGTATAACCATCGTCCCATTATTAATGAATATCCTTTGTAGACTGACTGGGAAGGTGATTACTACCCACTGACAATCTCCTTCTCGGAGGACTATCCCTTGGTACCACCGAGATGTGATTTTCCACCTGGTTTCTTCCACCCGAATGTCCATCGCTTAGGATTTCTATGCCTTGCGGTTCTTGATCAAGAGATTATAAGATAGACTTTTTTGCTCAAGAATTAGTAATTGTTGCCGAACTTATTTGAAATAGTTTCTTATGTTGCTTAAATTGATATTTCGTAGGGGTGGTGTCCTAGTATTAATGTCAGGATTTTACTACTTTAAGTTCAGCATTTGCTTCATTAGTCAAATGCGCTTGATGTTGAAAATAGTTGCTATAATCTACTTATCAAGGTTGATAACTTTGTGTTAGTGAGCAACCTAGGTTATATATCATTCCTCATTTGAAATTTGTCAATTTAAAGAATATCAATGTTATTTTTAGAATCCAAGGAATATAAGAGACGTGTTTGGGAGCAAGCTCGACGGTGCAGTTTAGATCGATCGATGGGAGCTTTATAGGAATATAAGTCCAAAATGTATAATTTAGAGGGCACGCAATGTGTATAAAGTATGAAATGTTCATTGAGTTGCAAATGTTTATCTCTAAATTGCAATGTGATTGTGGTTCTATATGTTCATTGTGGCAACGATGCACATTATTATCTCTGCACGTGACGTGGCAACGGACAAATATACTAGAAAGAACGTAATTTAAACATTTTTCACAGGCGGTGTTTAACTAAGAGCAGCCTGTGAAATCCGCGCCTATATAAAGCCGCCTAGAAAGAACATAATTTAAACATTTTTTCACAGGCGGTGTTTAAGAGTCGCTTGTGAAATCTGCGCCTATATAAGACCGCTCAGGCGGTTCTAAATTGCAATTTCAAATCGTCTGCACTAATACATCTTCATAGGCGGTGTTTAACGAAGAGCCGACTGTGAAAATATGCGCCTATATAAGGTCGCTCGGTCTCCTTGAAAAAACACAACCCTGGAGATTTTATTTAGACGCCATCAGGTCGCTAAAACCCTCCCCGCCAAAACCCTCGCCGCCGATCTTCATCCTCGCCGCCGAGCTTTGTCGCCGTTGCCATCTATGTACGTCCGCCTCTTTCCTCCCTTCTCTCCCTCCTCCCTTCTCCGTCCCCCGTGCCGCCTCCTTCCCTCCCCCTCCCCGTGCTGCCTCCCTCCTCTCCCTCGTCGTCGCCTCCCTCCTTCTTTTCCTGTCCCCTCCGGCACCATCATCGCCGCACCTCCGCGCCTTAATCCTCGCCGCGTCGCCTCCTCCTTCCCGGCATCTACCCCCACGGTTCGCTGCCCCCTCCCCACCGTGACCCACCGCCGGCGTTCTCCCACTGCGCCGAGCCCCCCCCCCTTTTAGATTGTTTAGATTACATGTTTAGAGATCTTGACAATTGCTTAGATTAATTGTTTAGATTTTGTTTGAAGGTGGACCAGAGAACAAATTGTTTAGATAGCAAATTAATTGTTTATGTCAGAAAGCAAAGCAAATTTATCTTAATTGTTTCTTCTACATTTCCCATGTGTGTTCATATCGGCACTGTCGAAGTGTGCCGTGGACACTTCCCCCAGGCCTGCTTCAGGAGCAGCCCGCGGAGGTTCTTTTTCGGAGGGGCTAGTTCTCTCGGGAGGTCGTGTTGGTTGTGAGAGGATTGACACCAGGATTTTTACGTGGTTTGGGCCGCCGGAGCGTAAAACCCTACGTCCACGGGAGCTGTGTTGCCCAGTGTATTGCTTGCTCGCGTATGAGGATGAGTTGGCTGGGTCGTGAACCCTCTACAACGTTGCCAACCCAAGTCTTTTATACTTCAAGGCTCGGGCGGCTTACAAGGTGGGCCCCGGGGCCCGACAGGTGGCCTCGGGGAGATTTCCTGCCATCTACTATATCTTGCAGTGAATACTGGTAGTTGTCTCTAGCAATGGCTTCTTAGTCGTCGTCCTGACGTCCTGCCCGTGCCGCAAGCTAGGCGTAGTGGTTGATCATGGCAGGGACGGCAGGGCATGTCTTGTCGCCATTGGTCAGCAGCCTCTGACATGGCGCGCTTGTCTTAACCGTGACGCGACTGGTCACAGTGCCTCCTGACAGGGGTGTGCGCCGCGTCTACGCGTCTTTGGAAGGCGTGGGTCTTGAATGTCTTGATTGGACAAGGCATGGCGTGCCTTTTCTCCTGCTGCCTACCGAGCCGGGGTGGGCAGCACGGCGCTGCTGGCCACGTGGCAGGCCCAGGGCTCGCCTCTGAAGAGAGGGGAGGCCCGGCCCCGCTGGACACGTGGAGCCTTCGGAGCTCGCCCCTACGGAGGGGCTGAGGCCTGGCTCTACTGGCCACGTGGCAGGCCCGGGGCTCGCCTCTGAGGAGAGGGGTGGCCCGGCCCTGCTGGACACGTGGAGCCTTCGGAGCTCGCGCCTGCGGAGGGGGCGATGTCCGACACTGCTGGCCATGTGGCTGGCACGGGGCTCACCTCTGAGGAGAGGGGAGGCCCGGCCCTGCTGGACACGTGGCGCCTTCGGAGCTCGCCCCTGCGGAGGGGGCGAGGCTCGGCTCTGCTGGCCACGTGGCAGGCCCGGGGCTCGCTTCTGAGGAGAGGGGAGGCCCGGCCCCGCTGGACACGTGGAGCCTTCGGAGCTTGCCCCTGCGGAGTGGGCGAGGTCCGGTTCTACTGGCCTTGTGGCAGGCCCAGGGCTCGCCTCTAAGGAGAGGGGAGGTCCGGCCCCGCTGTACACGTGGCGCCTTTGGAGCTCGCCCCTGCGGGGGGGGGGGGGGGGGGGGCGAGGCCCGGCTCTGCTGGCCACGTGGCAGGCCCAGGGCTCACCTCTAAGGAGAGGGAGGCCCGGCCCCGCTGGACACGTGGCGTCATTGGAGCTCACCCCTGCGGAGGGGGTGAGGTCCTTAGGCGGTTTTCTCCTGTGCGTGGGGGTACCCGGTATTGAGGGTACCGACAGTGGCCCCTGGGTCCACCTCCGGGGGATAACGATCCCGGGGTGGGGCCTTCTCCTTTTCTACCCCGCGCACTTTCTTGGAAACTCCTTTAGGCTGTTGCAAGAGCAGCACGACCCAACCACGCGAGCCCACACATTTTACTCTGGGAGGAGGATCGTGGGAATGTGACCCCTGCTTGAGAGTTGCTTTAACCCCGGCGGTTCCCAACGCTGCCACTGCACGTTGCAGCACCTTGTCAGAAACCTCCGGGTTATCCGCTTGAGGAACTGACTTCTGGGTCCACTGCTTCCGCAGGTCGGCTTGGGCCCTCTTGTCATTGTCGCTTGGGCTTGTACCTGGGGCATGCGCCCCGAGTGGCGCATACGAGGCATTTTCAAATGTCTCTGGGAGGTTTAAAGGTAACCCCTTCTGCATCGTAGGCTTCCCTTAGCACATCTCCCTGCGCCTGAGCCTTCTTTGCTTTCCAAGTTCCTGCTCCTTCGCCTCCCATGGCTTCCAGCCTGCCCTCGTCGCGCATCGCCCGGACAAAGGACCTTGGGCTGGTGCGTAGGCTCCTTGGATGGCACTCTGAGGAGCAGAAACTCTGCCTTCGGTAGGGATCTCTTCCCCTGCGCCTGGGGAGAGGGGAGACTGTCCTCTTCCTTGCCTACGACTTGGCTGGGTTTGTCCCCCCGATTTCTTCCTTCTTCGTGACTCTCCTGGAGACTTATGGTCTCCAGCTCCACCACCTCTCCCCGAACTCTTTCGCTTTGGCTGCTGTATTCGTGCACCTCTGCGAGATGTTCATGGGGGTACGTGCCTCAGTGACGCTCTTTCATCACTTCTTCTTGTTGGGGGGCGACCGGGCGCGGCTCGAAGAACCAGCTGGGAGCATACTACTTCCAGCACCGCAACAAGGATCCGAAGGTCTCCAAGTACCTTCAACCCTTCAGCGCCTCAAGGTGGGAGAGCTGGAGGGAGGACTGGGTGATCGTGCAGACTGATGAGCACGATCGCCTTCAGCTGCCGACTGAGGCCCCATCCACCGGGCGCCGCTTCTGGGAGGAGTGCCCGGAGTTGGAGCCGGAGTACACGCAAGTCCTAGAGCGGATCCAGTTCCTGACGGAGCAGGGGCTGACGTCCTTGATGGTGTTGGCGGACATCCTGTCGTGCCGCATTGCGCCTCTACAGTAGTGCAACTGCCCGGCGTGGTACTACACCGGCGTGCATGACTGCACCAGACTGGAGACGGGCTTAGACTCTGACCCATCCGTCAAGATGTTGAAGGAGATTGTGATGAGGGTAAGCAGTGACATCCTCGATGACCGTTCTCTAACAGTTCCTGCTTCCTGCCTCCCTCTCTTCGTGGAGCCAACGCGTAGGTCGAGGCTGCTCCGGGAGATGCCAACCTTGGACGATATTGGTATCACCGTGCGCCAGATCGGTGATGCTTCCCAGGGGATCTCGATCACCGAGGCTGACAGCTCCAGAGTGCAGCGCGAGGCATCGCTCAACGCCCAACCCACGCCGAGGGGCGACAGTGCCCCGACTGTCGATAAGGGGAAGGGCAAGGTGCCGGCCTCCAGCCCGCCGATGAGGAAGCGCTCCCGGTCTCCGCCGAGGGCATTGTTCATGCCGAGACAGGGGACCGGAGTGTATTCGCACCCTTCGTCAGGGGGCGCCGCTCCGTCAGGCAGCGACCCAAAGAGGCCTCGGGTCTTTTGTGCCGACATAACTCCCTTGGGTCAGCGGCGGTCAGAGGAGCCCCGGGCGACCCACACTCCTTCCACAGGTGGAGCTCCGAGGAGGGACGCCGGTGTCGTGGTGACTGGGGCTCAGCCAGGGGCTCAGGTGCCCCGGTCGTCGAGTGTCCCTGCTGCAGGCTCAGCAAGCGGCGCTGCCGGAGGGAGCGCAGCCGGGACTCAACCGGGGACGCAGGTGCCCCGGCCTTCAGGTGCTTCAGGGACTGGCACGGTGAGCGGCGCCAGAGGTGCTGCCGGTGGGAGCTCCACTGCTTCAGTTCCCAGGGGGACTCTGGGTGCGCCCTCTGTTCCGCCAGTCCAGGTGCCCTCGGCGCAGGCCCCGGTGGCGACGGCAGGCTCTGGCGGCCCTGCCCCGTCTCGCAAGCCAGGGCTTCATGCCCGCTGGAATGTCCGTGTATCTCAGTAAGTTGTACTTATCGAGTCTTAGTACTTGCGTACTCCAGTTTTTCTTTTACTCTTGTCTTGAGTGTTCCCTGTGCTTGCAGGGTCTCGTTGGCTGATGGGGACGTGTCTGTCCCTCAGCCAACTTCGGCTGGTAGCAGCCCAGTGCCGCAGCGTACGGACGCCACGGCAGCTTCACTGGCCCCCGTGCAAGTCCAGGCGTCTTCTCCTTCTGGCCCAGCAGGACCGGCCTCTGTGACGACGATGACACCTCCTCCTTCGCCAGCTCGGGAGCTGGCTGCTGATGAGGACTCAGCGAAGCAGGCTGACGATGACCAGCCTTCAGGTGCTGACGCTGGAGGAGCTGACGCAGGTCCCCAAGTGGGCAGTGAATAGGAGTGCATCGGGGCTAGCCCTGCCTCAGCGCCGTCTTCTCCCGATCGGCACATCGTCGTGGCTCCCCCGGGTCTTGTGGCGCCGGCGTCTCCCCCGTCGGATGACGACGTCATGGAGGAGGTTCGCGGCACGGCTTCGGCCTCCGCTGCTCCACTGTCCCTGTCGGACGCCATGGAACATGCCTAGTCCAGTGTCCGGCAGGTTCAGGCTGCGCTCGCGCGCGAGCAGGAGGTCTTGGCGGACGAGATGGACCGCCTCCGCAGCTGGGGGCGGCTCTTGAAGCTGCGGACCAGGGAGGTCGAGGAGGAGCTCGACGCTAAGAGGACGAGGCTCAATGCTGAGGAGGAGCTCCTCACTGCGTAGAAGATTGTCATCGACCGCCTCGACACCGAGACCCGGAGGATCGTGCTGGAGGCCCGCGAGGCCTATGACGGTGTCCTGGCCCGCTCCGCCGCCAACGAGGGGGTCCGGTTGCAGCTGGCGTGGCGCGAGTGTGCCATCGCGGAGCGGGAGCACGCCGTGGCAGACAAGAAGAAGGAGGTCTCCGAGCAGCTGCAGGCGGGAGAAGGCGACCTGAGGGCCAGGGCTGGAGAGCTGGAACTCCGAGAGGCAGCCTTGGCCAAAAAGGAGGAGCAGGTCACCAAGGACCGCCAGGCGGTGCTGAACTGGGAGCTTGCTACCGACTTCCGGGTGTCGGAGTTGGAGAGGCTTACCCAGGACCTCCAGCTCTGGGAGAACGACCTGGCGGCCAAGGAGCGGAGGTTCGCCGAGGAAGGACCTGGCGCCCTGCTGGCGGCTCGTCAGGAGGTGGAGCAGCTTCGGGCTTCGCGGACCGTCGAGGCCCAGGGAGTCTGGGACTTTGTTGGCCAGGCGGAGTCTGCCCTAGTGCCTCTCGGCTTCAGCCCCATGAGGACAGGCGCCCCAGCACAAGAGGTGGCCCAGGCGCTCCCGGCACTCGAGTCCATTGGCGCCAAGCTGGAGAGGCTGGAAGCTATGATCGGCGACGAGCTCGAGGTTGAAGGGAGAGGCTTGGCGAAGGAGGTCGCCGCACACGTGCTTACGTGCTTCCAGAGCTGGGACTCCTCCATCTCTCTGGAGCCGGTGGTGCGGGGCCCCGTCGCCGAGCAGGAGAAGATCGCCAGGTCTGGAGTTGGAGACGTCGCCGCCCTCGTTGCGTCTCGGTTCCAGCGGGAGGCCGGGAACCCTTAGACGCTTGCCCTTGTAGCTGGAGGGCTATTGTATTTTGTCTTCTATCTGTAGGCCAGCTCATGGAGCTCTTCAATGAATAAACTTGTTGTTTTATGTGCCTGTGCTTTTTGCTTCCTTTTCTTGACTTGCCCTGCCCGAGACCTTAGCTCCGTAAGGGCCCCGGGAGGTCTCCACCGATGCCGAAGCTTTTTTAGCACAGACACCTCCCTTGGGCCCTTGTTCTCATAAGGACCCAAGGGGTCTTAAGTTGGAGTCTGGAGCTCTGGTCTTGAGAAGTCTTGGGACTTCAGTACAACCGGGTGCTCCAGCCTTCCCTTATGTAGTCCCCCATAGTGCCCCCTGGTAGGTGTGGCCAATGCATTGGGCACACCTACCACATTCCTGTGGGGGAGCCAAGGCTAGGGCCTCCTGACCGTCCGGAGCATGCCGGTGTTGGAGCTCCGGTGCCGGAGGTCCGAAAGGCCTCTCAGGAGGTCCTGCACACAAGTAGGGAAACGATAATCCTGCTCAGAGGTCCTCCCTTCCCTGTCTCTTAGTCTTATTTGGCTTACAGTCCTGGGCCGCTATACGGAGCTTGGGTAATTCATTGCACCCGGTACCGGAGGTCCAGCTCCCTCCTTGGTCAGGGTGTAACTGTCCGACCCCTAGTACTTAACCGTAGCGCTGGGGAGGCAGAGTACGCACGCTTTAGGTGCAGGACCAGGCAAAGCAGGCTGCACACCCTTGACCTCTCGGGAGGCAGAGCGCGCACGCTTTGTGTGCAGGACCAGGCAAAGCAGGCTGCACGCCCTGGACCTCACATTCTGGCATAGGTCTTTCCTGGAGGAGACCAACTAGCGTCACAGTACCTAAACAGGGGGAGGTCCGAAAGGCCCCCGGGCCTTTGGCAGGTACCTCAAGCACAATCGCCTTCAGCAGGATGGAAATGCCGACTAGTGATGAGAGTGGGAAAGGAGAGCCGAGTATACGATGAGCGTATACTGTCATGAGCATGGGGAGGTGATCATAAAAATTAATGCGTAATTTAAATGAACACATGATGTAAGCGTGGTAGGACATGGTTCTTTTCATTCATATACGTCCATAGGAGGAAGACAGTCTGCACATGGAGGCAACGACCCACCCCATTGTGAAGGGGGGCAGGGCCTACGCGCTTAGGGTACAGGACCAGGCTAAGCCGGACGTAGTCCTGGACCACACCCTGGTGTGTGCTGCTCTGGGCTCTATCAGATCTGTTACAGAAAGAAGAAAAACCCTGTCCTATCACTGCTTTGGGGTAGAATTTACGGAGGTGTTCTATGTTCCAAGGGTTGGGGAGCAGGTCCCCGTCCTCCGTAGCAAGGCGCACGCACCCGGGGCGGCAAACTTTTGTGACTCGGAAGGGACCTTCCCAGCTGGGGGAGAGATTGTTGGCCCCTTCTTGAGAAAGTTTGCGCCACAGCACCAGGTCGCCTTCCTTGAGCTCCCGAGCATGCACGGACCTCTGGTGGTAGCGCCGGAGCGCCTACCGGTACCGTGCATTTCGGAGCGTTGCTTTCCATCTTGTCTCATCGACGAGGTTGATATCCTCACGTCGGAGCTGGTCCTGCGTGGCTTCGTTGTAAGCTCGGACATGGGGGGACCCCATGGTGACCTACGGGGGAACCACGTCTTCGGCCCCGTATGCCATGAAGAAGGGTGTTTCCCCTGTGGCCCAGCTCTGGGATGTCCGGCTAGCCCACAGTGCGCACGGAAGCTCGTCCACCCACTTGGCACCATGCTTCTCCATGCTGGCATAGGTGCGAGTCTTGAGGCCCCAAAAGATCTCGGCGTTGGCTCTCTCGACTTGCCCGTTGCTCTTTGGATTTGCAACGGATGCATAGCACACCTGGATGCCAAGGTCTTCACAGTACTCTTGGGACGCTGCACTGGTGAACTGGGCCCCGTTGTCGATGATGATCCTGTTCGGGACCCCGAACCTGTAGACGATTGACTTGATGAACTTGACTGCGGATTGCATGTTGATGACTGGTGCAGCTTCTGGTCACTTGGTGAACTTGTCAATGGCGACGTAGAGGTACCGGTATCCCCCGACGGCTCTGGGGAAGGGCCCCAGGATGTCCAATCCCCATACTGCGAACGACCACGAGGACGGGATCACCTGCAGCGTCTGCACCGGTGTGTGGATCTGCTTGGCATGGAGCTGGCACGTATTGCATCTCTTAACAAGCTTGATGGCATCCAGGAGGGCTGTCGACCAGTAGAACCATGCCGGAAGGCTTTACCGACCAGCGTGCGGGAAGATGCGTGGTTCCCGCACTCGCCCCCGTGGATTTCTGTGAGCAGGTCGCAGCCTTCCTCCTGGGTTATGTACCGCAATAGGATGCTGTTGGCGCCACGCCAGTAGAGATCCCCTTCTACCAGCATGTATCTCTTAGCCATCCGCACAATCCGTTTAGCGGATGCATGTTCATCAGGAAGTATGTTGTCTTTCAAGTAGTCCCGGACCTCCGTGATCCATGCATCGTGGCCTACTTGAGCCTCTAGATCTTGGGCGCTGGGTAGCACGGAGTCCCTAGTGGCGCATACGATCCTTGGCGGGCACCATGGCTGCAGGGCCGCCGGGACCGCCAGCTTCGAGGTGCTGGTCTCGCCCCCTCGCCCGGTTTGGTAGGTCGGGCTGTGGGTCGCGGCAACGTCCTTTCGAAGGCTCCTTCGGGCACCGGGGCTCCGGTGGAGGCCTTCGTTGACAGGTCGTCGACGACGATGTAGTCGGCGCGTGGTACATGGCACAAGTCAAGGCTTCAAAGTCCTTCTCCAGCATCTACACATAGAGCAGATCGGCAGCTAATTGTGGGTCGTTGCAGGAGCATTCACCCTTGACTTGCTTGATGATTAGCTGGGAGTCGCCCTTGACCAACAACTGGCGAACGCCGAGAGACAGTGCCGTCTTCAGGCCGAAGATAAGAGCTTCATACTCGGCCGTGTTGTTGGTTGCCTTGAAGTTGAGGCCCACCATGTACTTGACTTGCTCCCCCGTCGGCGTGAGGAGCAGTACGCCGGCTCCGGCCCCCCTGCATCCGCGAGGAGCTGTTGAAGTAGAGCATCCAGTGAGGCTCGGTGAAGACCAGTGCCTGGGGCTCCGGTTCTCCACCTTCAGGGCCCCCTGGATTGGTTGGTGATGGCTTCCACTTGGCCACGAAGTCAGCTTGTGCTTGGCTCTTTACTGCATGAAGTGGTAGGAAGTCCAGCTCAAACTCTGCTGCCCACTTGATGACGTTGCCAGTCGCGTTAGGGCTGTGGAGGATGGTCCTCAGCGGATACGAGGTGACCACCGAGACCCTGTGGGCCTGGAAGTAGTGCCGGAGCTTCCTGGACGCCACGAGCACTGCATATACCAGTTTATGTACCTCCAGGTACCTGGTCTTGGCGTCGTGGAGGACTTCACTGATGTAGTAGGCAGGCCTTTGGATGGTCCGGACCCTCCCTGGGGGATCCGAGACGTCTTCCTCCATTGGCACCGGACCCTGGGACCTCCTGTCCTCTAGGTTCGGGGCTACCTCCGGGGCTGGGATCCGGGGGCTTCTCGGCCGTCTTGGACCTCCGAGAGGTCAACTGTGGTCTCCGGGGGCTGGCCCTCAGAGATCTCTTGGCTGTCGGGGCCCCCATGGGGTCCGGACAGCCTTGGTGCTTGACTTCTGCAGCAAGAGCAGGTTGTAGTGGCGAGGGGTCCGGCCGCTCTGCGACTACGACCATGCTCACCACTTCTGTTGTTGCCGCGATGTAGAGCAGTAGATGGTCACAGGGCTCAGGGGTAACCATGATGGGCAGCGTCAATAGGAGTTGCTTCAACCCCTGGAATGCTTCCTCTGCTTCTTCAGTCCAAACAAATGGACCGGCTTTGCGCAGGAGCTTGAAGAAGGGAAGAGCCCGCTCAGCTAGCCTAGGTATAAACTGACTGAGCGCAGCTAGACATCCCGTGAGCTTCTAGACGTCCTCGATGCGAGCCAGGGGCCGCATCAGCTCGATGTCCTTGATCTTCTCTGGGTTGGCCTCGATCCCTTGGTGTGAGACCAAGAATCCAAGGAGCTTTCTAGAGGAGACACCGAACGCACATTTGTCCGGGTTTAGCTTGGTGCGCGTGGAGCGCAGTTTGTCAAAGACTAGACCTAGGTTATCTAGCAAGGAGGTGCTCTCTCTGACTTTGACAACGATGTCATCGACATACACCTCTACTAAGTCTCGGATTAGCTCTCCAAATGTTTTATGCATCGCACGTACAAAAGTAGGAAGAGCAAATCTACAATGTAAGATATTCTTACCTATCATCAACAGGGCGAATAACCGACAATGTTGCTTCATCTCTAGGAACCGAAGGAGGAGCCACATAATGGAGACTCCTAGTTCGTCGCCTTCTCTGCGCCTCCGTGTCCTCGGACGACCCGGAAGGGTGGTCAGCTGACCCGAAACGATGGTCAGTCGAATGTGGCTCAGGAGGCGCCTCGGCCTAGGCCTCTGACTCTGAGTCATCCTGCAATATTATAATAGTTTTAAGAAAATATAAATAGATTAATTTATAATGTAATAGAATACGATTGATAAGTCAAATTAACTTGGTCCGCTGAAAGGCAACAGGTCTGCTTGCCAGCTCTGAGAGCACGTATCTCAATAACTGAGATTGGCTGCTCTCTCGTGAGCTACTACCCTGGAAAAGGGTGTCCCCCACATTCTATTTCAATGATGCATTCATAAGTACAATTATTACAAAATATACAACATGAAATAATAAACAAAGAAAATATTACTTGTATTCATTACTAAAAGTCATCAGAATCATTCTCATTTACTCTACTCCTTAAACCAGACCATCAAACTATTTTAATGACTATTTCTCGTTTGCGCTTCTCACGAGTCTGTACATCATCGGTGTTTCCAACTAAGTCATCGAGTTCTTGGCCAGGCACAATGATAAATAAGGTTGGCGGATCTTCTTCTTGGTAAACATCATCAAACTCACCAACCGACGTCGGAGTATCATGGTGCCTAACATCGTCTGGGTATATAACCGTTCACGAGGATTGACCTTGTGTACGACCCACCAAGCATTCATCTTATCTCTTGGATAAGGTATATAATATACTTGCTCAGTCTAGTCTGCAATGACCAAAGAGTCATACCATCGGAGCTTTTTTTTGTTTTACTTCAACCATGCTAAATTTATTTTGATGGGTTCCATTATGGTTATAAAACCAGTCACAATCAAGAAAACAACTTTAAGTTTCTTATTATAGGCAAAGTTGAATTCGAGGATTTTATTAATGATCCCATAGTACTAGTTTCCCGTCCTTCAATATTGATTGCTCTCGTCACAACTCTGGTGTTAGTAGTTGCTGCAAGAGGACGAAGAGATTCAAATTGAGTCGAACGGAATTAGAACCCACTGACATCGTACCGACCATAGATCCTAACTTTCAATATTCCTTGAGATAGTTGTTGCAAGTCTTGATAGACCTCAGTATCTTTTATGCACTGTCCAAAATATGAACTTGTAAGAATATTTTTTACATACTATTATATAATTCAAGATAGAGAAATGACAATAAAATTTACTTGATCTCAAAACCAAGATAGAAAATTAGTGCCTCTATTAATTCTATCTCGTCGCATTGTTTCTACCCGCTTGCTCATATGTTGATGTCTAAGTGTCCAATTTTGCTTATAGAACTCACTGTCCAAAAAACAAGAATATTAGAATTGAGGTATAGTAAAGAATTATACGTATCATAGATGTAGAATAAATACTTACTCAAAATATTATTGTTGTTCGCCTCCATGTTTGGTTCGATGGTTATTCTACTAAATATTGCCGTACTAGCGACCATGCAGTCCAGAGTCAACATAAATAATATATTATACACATGCTCTTACGACAGTGTATATAGCTAACCCTCGTGAGAGCATACAATTATCATTCAATTTTATAATAATTCTCAACTAAATAATGAATAAATAACAATTAAACTAACAAAATAATAAATTTCCCAATTAAACAACTATTTATCACCTAAAATAAAACTAATTAATAAATTAAAGACAATTTACTCCTAAATAATTAACAACTAAATTTACAATTCAGTTTACAACTAAATTTACATACCAATTTACACATAAATGATAACAAGTAAATTTACAATTCAATTTACACCTAAATAATTAACTACTAAATTTACAATTTAATTTACAACTAAATAATTATCAACTAAATTTACATATAAATTTACACCTGAATAATTAACAACTAAATTTACAATTCAATTTACACCTAAAAAATTAAGAACTATATTTACATATCAATTTACACCTAAATAAGTAACAACTAAATTTACAATACAATTTACACCTAAATAATTAATAACTAAATTTACAATTCAATTTACACCTAAATAATTAACAACTAAACTTACAATTCAATTAAATACTTATACAAGAAATTTACATAAATTGAACACCAAAAACAAACAACTACTTGTGAGCTCGGGGCGGCCGAGGGACCTTGGGGGTCGGCCAGGGGCCGGGGGCGGGGCGGGGCTGCTGCGGGACGGTGGCGGCAAGCGGAGTTGGGCGGCGGCGTGCGGGCGTCAGGAGAGGAGGAGCTGGCGCGGCCCGCTCGCGAACAGACATAAGGTGCTTATTCGCGACAACCCGTGGCCAGGCCGTAGTAAATAAGCTTATTTACGATGGGGAGCCAGAGCCGTTGTAAATAAGCTGGTATTTACGACGGTCTAGGTCAGACCATCGTAAACAAGCTTTTATTTATGATGGTCAAACTTGGCCGTTATAAATAAATATATTTACGACGGCCAATCCTAGTCATAAATAACACTGGCCGTCGTAAATGTTGCCATTTTGAAGTGTTGGCAATTATTTCAATTGGGGCAAACAAAGTAGTTTCAGTCACAGAGGAATTGCATCTGGAAATTCAGTGGGAACCATGAACAGAGACTGCGGCTTTCAATTTACTGGCACATGCAGCAGCTCATAACAACTGGCTATTGCATAGTGCTACACCATCTATACCGCAAGATAATGCTAGGCAAATTGACTCCAGCCGGGATATCAAATCATCATCTAAATTGGAGACAATCAAGGTCACCTCGAAGGCTACCACATATGAGATCTCCGAGGCATTGAGGAAGTTGCCAAAGGATGGAAATGGCAAATTGCCATATTGCTACATGTTCTATTCGAAGGGTCATAATATGCTCGAGTGTTTGCGGGAGATGTATTGTGAGATTTGTGTTTGCAACGAACATGTCAAAACAAGATATCCCACATACCGTGGGGCAAAACAGAGCACATCTATTTGTAGCTATGCAGTCAAGAGCCTGGTTCACAGGTCCATTTTGGTCTTCTTTTACATACCTTACACACTGAACCGAAGGCTAAAGGGTGACTCAAAGTCAGCTGCGATCCGTGTCATGGCTGGAGTTCTAACTGTTCCTAATGTGATTGCAGAACTAGAGATTGATTCAAAGAAAATGGGCATGGAATGTGGAAGATAAGCGGAGTAACACTTTCAAGAATGTCTTTCCTTCCAGGGATGAACTGCAGCGTATGGTGGAGTGGGGAGTTGTACAGACAAAAGTTCAAAATGCTAAACTAAAAATTGAAGAGCTGGTAGCGGCTTTGAGGCAAAAGCGACCTTGCCAAAAGTTTGGGTACAATGTACATGTTTACCTTAGGAGTTAAGCTGTGTGATCAATTATGAGAGTTACGAAGGATGTTGATATGATGTTTACAAGGAAGTATGACGTGTGCTTATTCTTGACCCTAATTTACTATCTTAGTCCGTGGATGTGGTTACATGTGACTATTTTATGAGCTGAAATTTCGGATTGAGTACAACGTTGGTGAAAATAACCCGGAACCAGTTGATATTGATTTTGGTTGGGATGGAGATGGTGATCAGAATGAGAACGAAGGAGCTGGAGGAGATATAATATCAACCAAACAGGGAAGGGAGGCTTAGCTCGCAAGGGGTTTCCAGGTAGCAGTAAAACAAACAACCTCCTGGTACCTGACGAGCCAAATGGAACGCAGCAGCATCGAGTGTTTCACATTTCACTTCCGAACATGACAGCTGCGTCTGTTGCTGGACTCAAAGACACACGGGGGGGCTGTTATGCCAGTTGCCAGTTAGTGCGGCAATACAGTCATCAGAAGCATTGCAAGGCACACAGGTTGACATGGCGGAGGGAGAAAGATCCAGAAGTCAGAAATTTAGAAAGATGATGTTATGGGGAATGTGTGGAGGAGGGGACAGAAGTGGAGACACAAATCAGTGACTCTGAATAATGAAGAATGGAACAGGCACATCGATTCTTTGATTGAATCGGATGAGGAGAGCAAGACGGTGACAGCACAAGACTTCTCACCCATCCCGGAGGCATCATCATCTCATTCTGCTTCAGGTGGGAGCAAGCGGAGATCCGACACCGTGATTCCTCGCTTGACAGGGCAGAAAAGATGAAAGCTACAAGAAATAAAGATCAGGACCCCCATTCGTTCCTACATTTTCCTGATAATGTTATAAATGATAATCCAAATAGTACTGGGATATCATTGGGATATGATGATACTACAGTTAAAGTAGCAATTGATGATTTGAAAACATTAGAATCCAGTAGATTAAAGTATGCTGATCCTAGAGATAAAAATATATAGTGATACTAGAAGATGAAGAAAATAAATAGAAAATGAGGAAGAATTGGACAGAATCATATTATGGATGAGGTAATGGACTTGAGCAATGATCACGATGATTATATTGCTGAGTTTAACGGAGGTTCCAATTCAATTAAAACCAGGAAAGGAAGGTGCAGTAATCTTGAATATATATAGTTTTTTATGAAAAGAATATTTTGGAATAGTAATGGGTTCAAAGACCCAAAAAACATAGATTTATTTCTGATTTGATGAAACACCAGAATCTGAGTTTTGTTGCATTCTCAGAAGCAGGTGCAAAATATTTTAGCTTCCCATTTCTTAGAAATTTGTGCACAAGACGAGATTTTTTATGGCACTATAAAGAACTGAGAGGTCGGTATGGTGGTATTTTATTAGGCGTAGAACTAAATCAGATAGCTTCAAATGGGTCCTAGTAGTAGTCTATGATATATCACAAATTCAGTTTAAGGAACAATTTCATGTGTAGCCATGAAAACCTTCAATACAGGAAACATAACACATTACGAGGTAAGTAACTTAACTTACGATGGTCGTTGTGGACTGTCGTAAGTAAACTAACTTACGACGGTCGTCACCCTAAGCCGTCGTAAGTTAAGGCCCCGTCGTAAACTATGAGTAACTTACGACGGTCATAATCCTAAGCCGTCGTAATTTACCCGAACGTCGTAAGTTCTAGATTTTAACCGCCACCCAGGCCCGAGCTCGGACTCATTCAGCCCGAGCCCGCACCGCCGCTACCGAGAACCGCTGCCGCGCCACGCCGTACCGGAGCTGCCGCCGCGCCGTGCCTCCCCGCCGCCCCGGGGTCCCTTCAACGGCACCACCGCCCGCGCAGCACCGGCGTCGCCGCCACGCGCCTCCTCACGCCGCCCCGCAGCCCGAGCCGTCCCGGCGCCGCCGCACCACGCTCCCCTGGCAGCCCCGCCGCCCCGCACCGCCCCGCGCTCCCCAGGCCACGCCGCCGCCCCGCACCGCCCCGCCTCCCTGCGTCGAGCCGCCCCTGCCACCGCCACTCGTCCCCAAGCCCGCCCCGCTTCGCCGCCACTTCGAGGTACATTTTATTTAGTAATTCATTTAGTTTTTTTAGCAATTAATTTAGTTTATTTAGTTCATTTAGTAATTAATTTAGTTCATTTAGTAATTAATTTAGTTTATTTAGTAAGTAATTTAGTTCATTTAGAAATTAACTTAATTCATTTAGTTAATTTAGTTCTTAATTTAGTTATTTTATTAATTAGTTTAGTTGATGATTTAATTTATTACTTAATTAGGTCACTTAATTTTGGTTTAGTTGATTATTAAGTTAGTTTAATATTTCTTTTAAAATTTTGAGTTAGTTAATTATTAAGTAAGAAATTTTAGTTTAATTTGATTGCTTGAGTATATAATATCGAAATATAAATAAACAGGCTTCGGGCCGGCTCAACCAGGCACAACCCATTTATGGCCCGACACGGGCCATTTAAAGGACAATTTCCCAATTGCCGCGCTTAAATAGAGTAGAGCACCGTCGAGAACCGTGTGGTTTCGATCAAGAAGCGTTGTTGGTGCCATGACCATGGCCGCCGCGGCCATAGCCAACTAGTTTAGCACTTCTTAGCTTTCTGTGAAGCCAACCGATCATGTCCCAAGATTTTTTGTCCATCTGTGTCGGAGAACAAGATCGTCGGAGTTCCTCCGCTGTCCGCCACCGTCGCCGAGTACTCTCCGTCCATTTTTAGCCCTAATCGCCATCGTTCTTTTCTCCTCTCTCTCGTTCTTTCCTCTCTCTCGTAAATCACTCCAAAACGTAAGATTAACGTAATCTATACAATATGCGTCACCCATTTCGGACCAGTCCGTCTCATATGCATTACGTATGTGAGGCGTGTAGGTTCGGAATTGTCCCTTTTTGGACAGCCTGGGAGTGACCGAGGGGGCATGCTTATGACGAGACGCGAGGTCTGAATTCGGACGAGATTTTGACGGCGTAAACCTAATGTTCTCCGCTGCACCATTATCGGGCGTGCAGAAGGAGAACAGCGGGGTTATGTTGCCAAAATTTTGTCTGGATCTGGACCCCGTGTCTCGTTATAAGCACACTCTTTGCGGTCACTCTTGGGTGGGTTTAGGACCTATCCCTTCCAACAGATGTAAAGTGAACGCAATTTCTCTGGCTTTATACTGCATAGTAAAACATGGGTGAAGACCGCAGTTGGATGTATACTGGTTGGAAGAGCAGATCTGGTGGTCACTCAGATGAGTTGTTCGCCAAGACAGATGCTTTTGTAGATCGAGCATTTTTGTTGTCAAATACCGATAAGGTGCAGTGCCCATGTACAAAATACCGGAATACCAAGTTTTTGGATAAAGTGGAACTTTCGATACATTTGTGTCAAAACGGTTACACGCCATGTTATGAGGTCTGGACCTTCACGACGAGATAGCTTCTAAAGCCGTACAAGAAGTGGAAGAGGACAATGATGATAACACGGGGGATGATAGGATGGATAAGATGCTAGAAGCTATACAACCAAATGTTACGTAAGATCCACCTACAACGGAGGTTGAAGCGTCCTTTGAGCTTCTCAATGCTTCAAAACAGCCGCTGCATGAACACACGAAAGTGACCCTCCTCACTTTCATGACTAGACTTATGGAAGTTAAGTCTAAGTACTCCTTTTCTAATAATTGTTACAATGACCTCATCAAAATTATCAGCGATATCCTCCCACAGCCCCATAAAGTGCCTAAAGATATGTATCACGCGAAGAAATTGCTTTTGGTCCTCGGTATGAAATATGAGAAGATTTATGTGTGTCCAAACAACTACATGCTTTTCTAGAAAGAACATGCTAAAGAGAAGAAATGTTTAAAATGTGATGAATCGAGGTATGTCAAAGTCGTTAATCAAGATGGTGAAAATGTGAAGACGGAAGTCGCACGTAAGTAGCTTCGATACTTACCCGTGACACCTTGGTTGAAGCGTTTGTTTCTTTAAAAAAACTGCCAGACACATGAGATGGCACAAAGAAGGTGTACGTCAGAACAAAGAAGTCATGACGCACCCGTCCGACGGTGAGGCATGAAAGGCGCTGGACCGGTTTGATCCAGATATTGACCGTGATGCGAGAAATGTTCGGATTGGGTTTGCGATAGATGGATTTTTGCCATTCAGTACAAACGCTTCACCATACTCCTGTTGGCCTGCCTTTGTCATTCCGTACAATCTACCACCGGTTCTTTGTATAATGTATGAGTTCATGTTCCTTAGCCTCATTTTACGTGGGCTGGATCATCCTGGGTCATGTATCAACATGATGTTGAAATTGCTGATTGAAGAATTGAAAATGTTGTGAAACGGAGTCAAAGCGTACGACAATTACAAGAAGCAGCGATTCAACCTTCGAGCGGCTTATTTGTGGTCCATCCATGATTTTCCGGTGTATGGCATGTTTTCTGGATGGAGCACCCACGGTCGTTTGACTTGTCTGATATGTGCTTCTGACACTGATTGTTTTCGACTTAGTCATGGAGGAAAGATATGTTACTTCGATTGTTAAAGACGTTGGCTTCCTTCAAATCACATGTTTAGGCAATAGAGGAATGTATTTAGAAAGGACACCGTTGTCACTAAAGGACCATCAAAACATCTTAACGGGTCGGAAATATCTGATATGTTGGACAAACTATTGCTAGATAAAGATCGGCCTGGATATTTTCTCGGTTTTGGAGATGATCACAATTGGACTCATATATGTGGACTATGGGAGCTACCATATGTAAGTCGTTGATACTAATGCACAATATTTATGTCATGCATCAAGAGCGTAACACGGGGGAATGTATCATAAGCACATGCATGAACATGACGGGCAAAACAAAAGACAATATAAAGACTCGAAAGGATCAGGCTGAGCTTTGTAGCCATCCAACGCTTGAGCTCTCTAAATGTGGTGGTAAACCACGTGCTTACTTCCGTCTTTGACCCAAATAAAAAAAGAGGTCCTCGACTGGTTGAAAAGTTTGAAATTCCTAGATGGTTACGCAGCTAGTGTGAAACAAGCTATGAATGTGAAAACGGGAAAACTCACTGGGTTGAAGAGTCATGATTATCAGATGATCATGGAAAGACTTCTACCGAGATTAGCCACTTCTATATACACCTCTGTGCTAAAGAAATCACAATAGAAATGATGAGTAAGTTGGAGAAGGAGATACAGATATTATTATGTAAGATGACATTTTTTCCTCCAGGCTTCTTCAATCCAATGCAACATCTCCTTATCCATCTTCCATATGAATCTAAAGTGGGCGGTCCCGTGCAATATAGGTTGATTTTCCTTCCTTTAGCTACTCAGATGTCTTTGTTCGCTAAATTCAAAAAGTCTAAAGAGCGTAGACTAGCCACGGAGCTTGGATACGTTTTTCAATCATAGATCCATCAATCACATAAGCTCTCTCTCGACAAAATCCCACATCAAGGCTATGCAACTGCTTAAGATCCATTTTTGATGTCACATTTACTAGCAATGAGCAAACACTTATTAAATTTCAACATTACTTGAGCTAGCCGGCGGAGGAGGTGGCTCGGCGGCGGCTAGGGGAGTGGCGGTGTCCGGGATGACACCGATGGCGTGCGTGGACTCCGAAGCAGCCTGGGGAACAGGAAGCTCGGTGGCGGGAGGAGCTGCACCAGCCACGCGGCGCCAGGATGGGCAGGCGCCGGGAGGGGCGGCGCCAGTCGCTGGGCGGCGTCGGGAGGCCCGGTGAAGGGACTCGGCGGCGGAGTGGCGGCGCCGGTGAGGGGCGGCGGTGGGACAGCTGCGGACCTCGCGAGGAAGCGGCGGCTGACCGAGTGAGTGAAATTGCCTAGAGGGGGGTGAATAGGCTAAAATACCTGAAATGACTTAATTAAATGAGATTAGTACACAAGGGCCGGACTAGTCTGGCTCAGGGGCGGACTAGTCCGGTCTGCTTGTTGGAAAAAACTAAAAGGGATGGACTACTCTGGCTTAGGGGCGGACTAGTCTGGTCAAACTGCTGGAAGGGTCTAAAGCTTCATTTTTATGGGTTTTTCTCCAGATTTTAGTTTAAAAAAATGTGGATAAAACAAGTAGCAATTCTATATGACAAGTGTGACAGAATATCGAAATGAATTGCAAGATTGTGATGATGTATAGCGAAATAATTGAAACAAACCATAATCAATATTGATCTTTAAAGAAATGTACATGCAAGAGAGACACTAAGAATTTTTCCTGAGGTTCGATTCCACTCAGGAATCTACGTCCCCGTTGAGGAGTCTACAAAGGATCGGGTCTAACAACCCTTTCCTCACCAAGTCGCCACTAGGGCCAACCCGGTTCTTCACTATCTCAAGGGTGAACTTACAAAGTTTTGGGGCTGCTCACAATCCGAGGCTCCCACTTGATCACTTCCACAAAGCTTCACCGATCTTACAAGCCACAGGTCGCACCAAATGCACGAGATCACTTCAAGAGCCTAAACGCGAAGTTCTTCCTTCTCCTCTTCTCACACACCCAAATTCACTCAAGATTTGATTCAAGAGGGTGAGTAGGCAATGGAGAAGGCTTGGAGAATCTCTAGGAAGGCTGTGGCGGCGCTAGGGTTCCAGAGTTATTTAAATGAGGTCGGGGCATCTCCTTTTATAGAAGTCCTGAAGCCAACCGTTGCCACCTACCAAAAGTTTGGACTAGTCCACCTTACACCGGACTAGTCCGATCTCACACAGGAACTCTTTGTCCGGATGAGAGCGAACAAGTTTGGAGGACCCAGACTAGTCCGGCCACCGAGGCGGACAAGTCCGGTCCACCAAGACTTAGCTTTGGGAGCTCTCATCTCACAACCATATGGACTAGTCTGCCTCAGAACAGACTAGCCCGAACTCACACATGAACTCTTTGTCCGGGTGAGAACGGACAAGTCTGGAGGATAGAGGTGGACAAGTCCAGTCCACCATGACTTAGCCGTGGGATCTCTCATCTCGCAATCATACGGACTAGTCCGCCTCAGAACGGACTAGCCCGAACCCACACAGGAACTCTTGGTCCGTGTGAAAACGGACAAGTCTGGCTAGCCCGGACTAGTCTGGCCACTGAGGCGGACAAGTCCGGTCTACCAGGACTTAGTCCCAAAAAACTCTCACCAAGAGAGAAACGGACTAGTCCGTCCCAAAACAGACAAGTCCGAACTCAGTTAGGAACTCTTAGTCCGCCCCAAAACGGACTAAGCCGTGGGTATTCCGGACTAGTCCGACCTGCCCAACTTTACCTCTCTACCTCTTTCCACTAAGGATTTGACACTTCTAACGCTTTGAGCTCTCTTCTATGATCTCAATGCACTTGACACACACACACTCACTTTTACACGGCTAGCCTACTAAAGACTCAAGTGAAACCCTAATTTCTACTCTTCGAGTCTTCGACGCCGTTCTTCATCTTTTTCCTTTTTTTAGAGTTTAGGTGTCCGCCTTGGAAATGTCCTGTGCTAATGATCATCTCAGCTCATTAGTCTCTTAATTTGTCGTCATCAATCATTCAAAACCCACGGAGATATCTAGATGCACTTACAATCTCCCCCTTTTGGTGATTTATGACAACACATTAAGTTACAACATAGGAGGTAAAAAATTTGATTTTCATAACAAATGTACGTATGCAAAACTCCCCCTGAATGTCTGCAAGAGTAAAAGAGGGGAATTGACATACATTCACATGTTATGGTGGGGTGCCCACGTGTTGTGCTAAAAAATGTGATAATACAATAAGCATAGCAAGGAGCAACAATGATCAAATATAAACCCTAAAATCCAACACGTAGTGTTACACAAAAGATAGTCATGCATAAAACATAAATAGCCATGTCTAAGGATCTATTACAAGATAGTCATGTCCAAAACATAAATGTCCAAAGGATCTATTACAAGACTAGAAGATGATAAAAAGAAAGGACATCCTTTTCCCATCTCTCCCCCTTTGGCATCAAGGCACCAAAAAGGAAAAGAGGAAGGAGGATACGCCTAAGTCTACTCGTCATCCTCTTCATCTTCGTCTTTGTCGCCATTTTCATCGCTCTCCGTAGCCTATGTATCCTCTTCTTTGTCGTTGGCGGCGGTGGATGGAGGCACGGCCCTAGAGGAGCTTCCATCTTCCCTGAATTGGGTGAGCTCATCAGCAGTGAACTATGTATATGGAGTGAGTTCCCCATCACTCTCCTTAGGGGGAGACATGGGTGCCTCAAGCTTGTCACACACAGCCTTGAGGTACTTCTCCTGACGCCTCTCCATGCGTCGAGTCCGAACCTCCACATGCCGATAAGAGGCCAAAAGTGCGTTGAAGCACTTGAAGAATCCGCTCATGGACTGCGGAGGAGGAGATGATGGGGGAGCCGCTGAGCTAGAAGGGGCCGCTGAGCTAAAAGGAGGTTGAGCATTTTTCCTCCTTGAGGGTTCTGGCAAAATGGGGGGTTGCTGAGGATGGAGAGGTCGATGAGTGACATCCTTTACAAAGACTATCCCTGACACCTTCTCAATTAGGCACATGATGTACGGTGCATAACCACATGAGCGGTTGGGAGTGTGAGATATGTTGAAGATGTCATCATAAATGTGCTCAACAAGGTTGAACTTCTCTTCACCATCTATTAAGGGGAGGAGATGCCTTAAGTTTCCTTGAATTACCCCTGCATCTCCATCCTTAGGGGCAATGGTCCTCCTCAGAATCCGGTTGAGGATGCTATAGAACGACTTGATGTTCCTAGCAATCCCGACCTCATAGTGAACTTGACTAGGATACATATAGTCAAGTTGATCCCTGTCCACTGCCTTGAGATTGGAAATGATAATCTCATGATCCAAGTGCTCCTCAAGGCCAAGTATCTGTGCAAACCTCTCGTAGGTGACTGAGTACTGCTCTCCATGAGTCATCCAGGTGATTTTCCGGTCACCGTAGGTGGAGAAGTACACAGTGGTGTAGAACTGCACAATTACCTCAATGTTCCAGTCATACTTAAAGCTCATGATTTCCTTGATTCCATGGCGCTCTGCGGCTTCAATCACTGCATCAAAGGCTTTTTGCTCCTTTTTGGCCATGTAGTCCCAATCTACCCATTGAGCTTGAGCGACTGGGGTCTTCATTTTTAGGTACACCAAGCGATAAAAATTGCAGTGGAAGTCACACCAAAACCTAGGGTTGGCTGTGTGCTTCTCATAGTCATAGACTTTATCCATCCTCAGCCTTCTCTCCTTTTCAGCCCCCTTTCCTTTGAATACAAATGCCGGATTGTTGGGCTGTCGGTTTGGGTCTCTACCAGGGGCAACCATCTTTAAGGGGCCAATAGGCTTCGATTGCCCTTTCTCCCTTATTATTATCCCTCCTGCTCTGTTTGTCGGTGCTTTGGCAATTGCCTTTTTGTTCTTGGGCTCCTCGAGAAGTAGAGCCTTGCCCTTCTTTGGATCACGAGGAACTCTACCCTCGGATTCCTTCTCCTTCTCCTTTTCCCGCTCTTTATCTCCCAAGGTGACCAGCCTCTTCCTCTTGGGCTCTGAGGCACTAGCAGCTTAGGAGCTTTGGGCTTCATGTTCAACCCTTTTCTTTCTCCTTTGATCCTTCAAGGATTCTTCAACGGCTTGGGTAATTTGTGCCTCCTCGTCGAGATCATGCTTCTTATTTGTTCTTGCCTCTCGACGGACAGCTTCTTTAGCCGCTTGGGCCTCCTTTGCCGCCCTCTCTTCGGCAATGCGCCAATGAAGGGCTTGTCGAGCCTCCTTGGCCGTGGGGCTTGGAAGGGGAGAGATGAGAGATCAAGGAAGTGGAATATTGCAAAAGAATTCACTAAAAATGGCTAAAGTTGGAGTTTATCCTGTGTAAACCGGACTTGTCCGTTAAAGGGCCCGAGAATGGACTTGTCCGCCGAAAACCGGACTAGTCTGGGTTATACAGGAAGAACCCTAACCCTAATAATTTTTCGCAAAAACTTTGAATTAAGTTGCAATATCCCTAGGCTACGATCGTATTGACACTAGAAACAACATTTGTGAAGAAGTTTCTAGCAAAAGACCTAAGAATGAAGAAAATGAAGGAATTTTGGTTAGGTCAAGAATACCTCTTCAAATCTTCAAATGTGATGAATTTGGAGTCGAAACTTGAGCAACGAAGCATGGAGAAGGGTTTGCGCACTCCTTAGGTCTCCAATCCGTGGATTGGACGAGATTTTTTGTGGAGGAAAGCGAAAATCGCCAATTTGTGGGCACTTACGGCTTGAGAGAGGGTGTCAGCGGGCTAGTCTGTGAAGAGAGAGGTCTGGCCGCCCCTGGGAGGTTAAGTCCCCAGGGGCCGGACTAGTCCGGCTTGGTGTCCGGACAAGTCCGGTTGGCGGACCAGAGCCGGACTTCTCTGGGGCCGGACTTGTCCGGCCTCCCATGCGGACTAGTCCGGTTTGGACTTGTCCGCTGCAAAGTCTGACCTAGATATCCCGGACTTGTCGTGCCTATGGGCGGACTAGTCCGGCTACATGCTGAAATTCATATAATTTGAATTTTAGCTCAAGAATATGATCCTTTTGGACAAGTTTTTGTAAATATCTTTGGCAAACATGGTCAGTAAGCATACATCAAACAAACAATGACCATATTTGACAAAGAGTCCTTTTGAACATAGTTTTCATAGAGTAAGAGAGATTAGGGTAGTATATTGAAAACATGCGATTTTTTAAGTTTATAAACAAGCAACAAACAGATGTGCACACTTCAAGCAACGTTTCGAGAATCTAGGATATTTATTTCACTCCTTAGGTCACAAAAGTGTTTCTCATCAAGGGATTTTGTGAAGATGTCCACCAATTGCTTCTCACTCCTAACATGAGAGATAACTATATCTCTCTTGATAGAGTGATCTCTCAGGAAATGGTGACGGATATCAATATGTTTGGTTCTAGAATGCTCCACGGGATTGTGAGCAATCTTGATGGCACTCTCATTGTCACATAAGAGTGGAATATGGCTCAAAGTGTAACCATAGTCCCTAAGAGTTTGTCGCATCCATAGGAGTTGTGCACAACAACTCCCGGCTGCGACGTACTCGCTTCGGCTGTGGATAAGGCAATGGAGTTTTGTTTCTTTGAAGACCACAAAACCAAGGACCTACCAAGAAATTGACAAGTCCCTGACGTGCTCTTCCTATCTACCATATAACCGGCATAATCGGCATCGAAGTATCCAATGAGATTGAACTTGGATCCCTTGGGATACCAAAGTCCTAGGTTAGGAGTGTGAATCAAATATCAAAGAATCCGCTTAACGGCCGTCAAGTTACACTCCTTAGGAGCGGCTTGGAACCGTTCACACATACACACACTAAGCATTATGTTGGGCCTAGATGCACAAAAGGTAAAGCAAAGAGCCTATCATAGAACGAAATACCTTTTGGTCCACACTTGGACCATCTTCATTAAGGTCAAGATGTCCGTTGGTTCCCATGGGAGTCTTGATGGGTTTGGCTTTGTCCATGTCAAACCTCTTAAGTATGTCTTGAGTATACTTGGTTTGACTTATAAACATTCCTTCCTTGAGTTGTTTGACTTGGAATCCTAGGAAGAACTTCAATTCCTCCATCATTGACATCTCAAACCTTTCAATCATTATCTTTGAAAACTCATCACAAAAAGCTTTGTTAGTAGAACCAAATATAATGCCATCGACATATATTTGGCACACGAATAAATCATCGTTAAAATGCTTAGTGAAGAGTGTATAGTCGGCTTTTCCTATCCTGAAACCATTTTTAATAAGAAAATCTCTAAGACACTCATACCAAGCTCTAGGAGCTTGTTTGAGGCCACAGAGGGCTTTCCGAAGTTTAAAGACATGGTTATGATACTTATCGTCCTCAAATCCGGGTGGTTGCTGTAAGGGCCTCAGTTTTTGGCAACATTTGAAGTGTTTATCACCACACCACACACCTCATTTGAGGAAAGATGATGAACACAAATGAAGAGCAAGTAACCACCATCAACATGCTCATTGGAGAACAACCTCACATATTGCAAAAGTGGTATTTCCCACATGTGATATAGGTGGGCTGGACATATGAAAACTCCTACACATTGCTAAGAATGTCCATGCCAAGTTTCACCCAAATTCACAACCTTTTTGAGGTCATTTTGGGTATAGTTAGAAAGAGGGCAGTTTGAAACCATATTCGAATTCAAACTGTTTTTATCCCATGAATTTAAAAGTGGGAGGCATATTCTTACTCAGCACATTTTTGTGAGCTCACACACCAATTTTCACTCCATTTGGAGTTGATCTTGACATGAGCTAAGTGGGGGAAATTCAAACTTTATTTGAATTTCAAACTGAACTTGTGCTGAAATTCATTCAAACCAAACCTCATTTGAATTTTGATCAATTCAAATGGCTCATGGGTGTATAATTTGAATTACCAGGGGTACTATGGGGCTCACTGTTTACAACAGTGATTAGGAGTAAATTTCAGAGGTTAAAACTGGAAGTGGGACCCACATGTCAGCCACCACTTCAACTCAAACCGACTGAAATTCTCTCACTCGGTTAACCGGGCCGCCGCTGCGATCGCCACCGAGGGGAACCGCCGCGCCAGCAGCTGCTTGGCCACGCGCGGGCGTGAGGCGGTTCAGAGCCTTCTTAAGGCGTTTTCCCCCCCCTCCTCGGCCGAAGCATCGCCGTTTCTTCCCCGCAAGAACTCAGCGCCGGCCGAAACTTTCCGCAGCTCGGAATCAATCGGAGAGCGCCGATCACAGCTTCCTCCGTCCCCTCCAGAGCCCCAGCAAGGTACTAGAGACCTTCCTCCGTCTTCCCCGCTGCTAGAATTCAGTAGAAACCGATTGATATCGGCTGTGCCAAAAGATCAATTCGGTGACTTAGAACCGCCGCACCTCGGGCTTCCATGGACAGCCCAGCCAGGGCGTTGTCATGCCCGAACCATGGCACCCTTGGACGCGCTGGTGACCGGTGCTGCTCACCCCGAGCCACAGCTCGAGTGGTTGCTCACCGGCGGCGAATTTCCAAATTTCCCCTTTTTGTGTGCAGCACGACCCTCGGCTGCGATTCTGTCGAATTCGTGCTCTAGAAAGGATTAGAGGGCCTCAATCCGCTCTCACACAAACTAGACACGGTAACGCACAAGTTGACTTCACAACCCTTGGCCGGAGAACCTCTGTACCTTGCGTAATTCGAGGTTTACCAATGGCGGAGTAAACGGGAGGCATCGGGCGCACAGTGAGGACCTACTTCGGGCCTTCCCCGAGCTGCCTCGAGCTCATGTCGACCTTCCCTGAGGTCCACTGATGCTTCCCAACCGGTTCCTCGAGTAGTTGAGGTGCTAGGGAAGTCAGCCGACATGGCCGAAGTTTTTCCGAGGTGGCGGCTCGTCGCCGACCATGCACCGGCCATTGTCATGAGCAGCTGACCCCGGAATCCTGTTCCCCAAGTGAAAGTAGGCACGGGCGGCCAAAATCGTGAAGTTTCGAGCTGTACAGAAGCCGGCGGCGAGCTCTCCGGCGAGGTCCCTCGGCGGTGGAGCGCGGGCGTCGCGAGGTTGAAGAAAGGGGTAGACCCCAGCTGTCAGCGGCCGATATTTTGAATCGGGATCGGGCTGCGGCCGGGATTAGGTGTTCTGGCGCGCAAAATCCTTGTGGGCCGCGGTGTGATGTCGCCTCGACGTGCGACGCGTGTCCCCTAGGCCCACGCGCAAGTTTAAACTTTTCCCTGATTTTTAGATTTCCTTCAAACTTCAAATCCTCATAACTTTGGCTAGAAAGCTCCAAATCGAGTGAACCAAGTTTTGCTGGATTCAGCTCTCTGAGTACTTTCCAGCAAATCAAGTTTCACTTCATGAAATTCCTTATTTTTCCAGAATTAATTCCTCAAATTTTAAACTGTTTGGAATTTTAACTGGAGAATCCTGTGGAGGAAAATCCTGAAACTTTGCTGGGATGTTCACCAAAATATCCCGGAACTACCATAAAAATTTCAGATCAATTTGAGCTCATTTGATCCACCTAATGGTGTGATTAGTGAAACTGTTCCAGAGAAAATAGAAAAATGTCCAGAAACATTTTCAGAATTTTCTCTGAAATTGTTTAGCTCATATCTTTAGCTAGGAACCTTCAAATTAAGTGAGACCAACTCCATTAGAACCCTCTGAAAATCTAGTTTTCAGAAAGTCATAGTTTATTTCATGAAAATCCTTAGAACACCCTAAAAGCCTTCAATTAAGGTCAAGTACATAATTAATTGTGGAGGGCTCAAATGAGCTTGACTGCAACTAAAACTTGACCAAGTTTCTATTTAGGTTGTAACCAAGCCACAGTAAAAGTTTCACAGTCATTAGGCTTGTCTAGTAAGAGTTATAGACTTCACAAGATTAAAAGTAAATACAACTGCATTTAAATTAATATATATATTGTTTCTATCATGTAGTCGCTAAGGTCGAGGAGGAACCCGAAGTCCTAGACTTCGTAACTCCGGAGGAGTAGCTAGCCTACGACCAAAAGCAGCAAGGCAAGCCCCGGTTTGCATTAACCTTTTTACAAATGTTTATTGTTTTGAGCACATACTTGTTTACTTTATTCTTTGCATTAGAGTCTTGTTTGGAAGCCCCACTGCATAGCCAAGAGAACCATGGGTTGGGTTTAGGATTGCAAACCCCGTTAGCTACTGCATTGCTATGATAGAATAGGATTCGGTACAAGTCGAGTAGTTGGAACTACTCGCAAGCATAGGCTAGAGGCACTCGACTCGGGTAGTGATAGCACATGAAACACATGGCAAGAAAATGAGACCAAGCGGAGAGTAAGGGAAGCAGGACTTTGGGGCCTGTGTGCTATAGCTCCGCTTGTGTCGATTGAGGATCGAGCCGTGTGCGGGCCTGTTGAACAAGCTAGAACAGTACCGAAGACCTACCGGCCATATGGGAACCGGGAAACCGATGTAACTCGGGTAGCTGGGTATTGAGGCATTGCCCGTCGTTCAGAGGGTAGGTTGAGAGCTTGAGGTGTAAATCGGCTGGCGGCACGGAGATGCGCGTGCAGAGACCTCTTGCTCGGGACGATGGGACCGGTTCAATATTTAGATGACGGGCGAAAGGTGGTTGCGTACGACGTCCGTGATGGTTGTTGTAGGCAACATCGAGTACGGGCGTACATGACGGGTTGTTCACTGTACCGTGAGTACCACTTGTTCACTGTACCGTGACGTAGAAAGAACAGGCTAGTTACATGTTAAAATGTTGCTGATTGAATGATGGACTTTGCTTGTTAATGGTTTGTTGTAGCTTAGAGCTAACTAAAGTTCATTTTAACTTTGGGCAAAGTACATGAGAGAAATGCGTTTCTTGTTTGATTGCGGCTCTCTCATGTGCCTTCGCGTAAGGTTCTCCACAATCTGCTGCTAAAACGTGAAAGTAAGGTTTTACTAATTAGGCGAGTCCTTGCAAATGATTTTTACCTCATGTAACTCACCACCCCTCATTTAGAAGTTCCATGTTTAGGTGAGACGGGTCAGACTTGCTGAGCCTTCGTGCTCACTGCTTGTGTTTGAAGCTTTTGCAGGGTTCTATGAGGAAGGGACTCCCGAAGAGGAGACGGAACCTCAGGAAGGGAACCCCGTCGAGTGGGAGTCGTGCACGCCGCAGAGTTAGTGTGCGTGTGTGCTAGCAAGGACACGTTCAAGGGCTGAACGTGGACTTGATGCGTAGTCTACGCCCGCGAGTGTAGACTAAACTTATTTTGATGTAAACATGTTCATAAACCTGTTTATGTAATAAAATTTCGCTTCCGCTTTGTACCTTTGACGTGTGTTATCCGGTGCTGTGCAACGCAGCACCCCTCAGCGTGATCCTGGCTCGACAGGACCTTGGGGTCGTGTCAGCATTGGTATCAGAGCTCGCTTGAGGTTTAACACAGTACAAAGGTCTTCTTTTTCAAAAATCCAGTGAGGAACGAGTTAGTAGCTCGTATAAGGATGTTATTAGCATATAGAAAGTGACATATTAACCTATTTGTTTATGTCGGAAAATCGTGTATCTCGGGACATTTATGTCTTGGGGGTACACGTAAGCGCTGTCCACCAGTGCGCACAAGCTGAAGGGTGGAGCCCCACGGGTGGCAGGTAACCCGACTCGCTTTGATATCCTCTACGACTCTTCATATCGTTTGGGGTATTCGAGCAACGTCTATCTCTGGCGTGCGTGGTGGAACTTGGGAGACCCCGTCACGTGGTCTGAAACGTGAACACGTAACTCAAGGCGTGTTTGGCTTGAGAACATCCGGGCGAGTGATGACGGCCGGTTGTACGAACTGTATGGATTCCGGGCTCGGTGTGCAGCCGAGTCTGATGATTGTTTGAGTTTCTTCAGGTAGCCTGACCAGGAAACGGTAGACGTGTAGCATCCGTATGCGAGTGACGTTTAGTGCCACTGAAGTAACGAAGCCGGCTAAGTACGGTATAGGTTTTCTTTGTGAGGACGTAGTACCGACATAATTTGGTGACGCATCGACGTCACACCCCACTAAATGAACAACTTCATTTTAAAACTTGAAGGTTTTGATCCAAAGCACTAAAACCTGATGTAACTCCTTCCCTTGAACAGGATATTCAAAGTTATCAAATTTTCAACTTATAGGTTGTTAAGGACGGAGCACTCTGTTTTCAGCTGAATTAAGGCTGGAGTTAATCAGGGTTGAGTTCTTTCAAGGTTGGGTTCATATGATACATTTCTGGAAAGCTTTGGAAGATCTTTACAACTTTTCTGTTGAGGTCCAGAGGTGTTTCATCCCTTAACCAATCGAAAAATGCAGTAGAGTTGAAACTGTCCCGAAAACAGGACAGAACAAAGACTCTCTGTAAACTCTCTGTAAATTAAGCATAACTTCCTGCTTAAAAGTCCAAAAATAGAAAATGAGGTAGTTATGGAAAGCTTATGAGATGGGTTACAACTTTGTAACAGAAAGTTTTGTAATATTAGGAACAGAATTAACTGGAATTCTTGGATTAAATCAGTACCTAAAGCAGGGAGGTGCTGTCCAATTGTTTCCAGAAATTCTGCTAACTTTGACATCTCATAACTTTTGAACCAGGACAGATCTTAGGCCAAGCAAATACTTTATGGAAAGCTATTGAAGTTAGCTTTAACTTTGATGTTGAGCTCCAGAACTGGTTTTGCCTTTAACATGGCCTAAATCAGGTTGAAAAAGAAACTGGTCAGGGCTGTCATGGGAACAGCAGATCAGCAGTCAAATTTGTTTAAAATTTGAACTATGTTTCCAAGTTTTATGGGTTCAATGACATGTTTTATGTTATAACTCAGAGGTTTACTGTTTAAATAAATATTTGACATTCCTCAAATATATTTTTACAGATCACAGTAGATAAGCAATTGGAGAACGGATGGGTGGTGTCCCACTGTTCTCACCGTAGCGGCTACCCGGAAGCATTGTGGCAAATGCTCCAATATTTTGGGTACAACCAGATGCCGCAGTACTTCGCCAATAAAGAAGGCGAAGAGGGGAACAAGACGTGGACGATCCATGTCGAGGTCCCCGCAGGACCTATGCCACCCGGTTGGGTGCCGTTCACCGTCACGGTGAGAGGGAGACAACCAGAAGGAATGTGGCAAGTGGCAGCCCGTGACACTATGTCACGTTTCTGCCAACTACACGTGCAGGCTATGGAGGGCACTCCATACGCGCTCGTTCCGGTGGAGGGACGGGCTCAGCATGTGTGGGAAGAGAGGTACCGGGAGGCAACAGATCCGAGTTGTCCAAGGTACAACCCCGCGGAGGCAAATCTCAGCCTCCAGATGAGGGCAGGAAACGCTGTGATGGACAGCCAAGCTGTTCATACGGAGCATCTCGCCACCAAGCTCAAGGAGAGCACAAGCCGTGAAGACCATTTCGAGAGTGATCACAGCGCACTCCGCAATGTGCTCCTTCCGACGATCAAGCGACTGAATGAACAACACAATCAGTTGCATCGTCTGAAGAAGGCGAAGAGGAAAAGCCGTGTCGACATCGCGGCGTTGCAAGAACTGGTACAGAATCTGACCCAGCAGAATGAGGAACTTACTCAAGAGCGGGACGACGCTATTGAGGAAGGGCAAGGCTGGGAAGAAGATTACAACCAGGCTATGGACGAGGTGCATGCTTTGCAGGACCTCGTACCTCCGGTATTGGGCATACCGGTGGTCTTGGGTCTTCCAGCAATGGGAGAACCCGGGATGGGAGAAGAGGTGGTAGATCCAGAACCACCAGCAGAGGTACCGGAGGAGGACGACCCACAGGAGGTCGAGTTCTACTCCGAGTAGGGGGTTACAGTTGCCATGTAGGGCAGGCAGGGTAGTGTAGCCCAAATTTTGTAATCGGTGACATATCGTGTAGACAGTAGAGTATGTATGGGTAGTGACGACATGAGCACGACTTCTCGGAGACCGAGAATAATGTATCTTGTATAAAGTTTATGCTTTATCAATATATGTGAATGTTGTGCAAATTAATCATGTGTCACTTCAATACCTACTGTTACATATAGAATTTTAAGTAAGACATGTGCTAATCGCTGCTGTTTTGAATTTCAGAATGACGCGTACTCGTGCCAACCCTGATGTTGGGGGTACTAGCCAAGGGGGAGAGACCTCCCAACCACCTCCCGAGGACTCCTCGGGACAGCAGCAGCAACAGCAGCAACAGCAACAGCAAACACCGCCACCGCCACTGCCAACGGTTACACTAGCCGACATCGTCGCGGCAATGGTAGGTTCACACCAGCAGCACACAGAGTTGCTGCAGACTCTTATCACCAATACGTCTCGCCCAGATAGACGTCAAGATCGTGAGGAGCGCCAACAGAGCTCCTACTCCGACTTTCTGGCTACTCATCCCCCGGTATTCTCGAGGGCGGATGAACCACTTGACGCGGACAACTGGCTCCGCGCAATAGAGATGAAGTTCGGGCTGCTCCAGATAAGTGAGCAGCGCAAGACTCAGTTCGCGGTCCAGCAGCTCCAAGGATCCGCGAGCGCGTGGTGGGCCAACTTCTGTGCTTCACAGCCCACCGACCGAGTGATGACCTGGACGGAGTTTCGGACGGCCTTCAGGGCCTATCATATACCGCCAGGTCTGATGAAAAGGAAGACGCAGGAGTTCTTACACCTGCAACAAGGGAGCAGGAACGCGCTGGAATACTCCAGAGCGTTCAACGATCTCGCACTTTATGCGTCGTACCATGCTGATACCGACGAGAAGCGGCGGGACCACTTTTACCAGGGGCTTAACCCGCTCCTGAAGGACAAGTTGGCGATGTTCAATCGCGGCAGCCTCAACGACATCATTGATGCTGCGATTGTTCAGGAGGACTCCGGCAAGGAGTTGGCGGCGGCAGAGCGAAAGCGAAGCGCGCCGCAAAGCAGCGGAGAAGGAGGCGGTCCTTCTCAGAAGTTTCGGATGGTGAATCGCCCACCATCAGGTCCACGCTGGCAGCCACCACAGCGGTCAATGCCGTTCCGCAGTCGACCGTACTCTTCACCGGCATTCAGGCCGGCACTGCCAATACCACCTCCGCAACAACAGCAGCAGCGGGCGATGCCGCGTGCGTTTGCACCTCAGCAACGCATGCCGGGCTTTCGTCTCCCGAGCACTACACCAGCAGCGGCCACATGTTACAAGTGTGGTCGTCCAGGACACTTCGCGAGCAGTTGCCCGGAGAGGCAAGGCGGCGGAGTGACACCGCAGTTTCCGGGGAGGAATCAACCCCGGAACCCTACTAATGCGCGGCGGGCAAACCCTAGGCCCGGCACCGTCCACCAGCTTGCCATAGAGGACGTGCCGGAGGGTGAGCCAATCCTTGCGGGTATGTTCCAACTCCACCAGCATCCCGCTATAGTACTGTTTGATTCAGGTGCCACGCATAATTTTATTAGCCAAGCTTTCATTGCTAAACACAGCTTGCCAATACTACCCACCGATAGTCCATATTTAATTTGTTCACGGGTGGGAAGATTTCAGCAAGCGTAATGGTTTCTAAGGCGCCATTATGCTTAGCGGGTAGAGTGTACCCCACGTCTCTCATTATCTTAGAGGGACAGAAGGTCGATGTCATCCTAGGGATGTCGTGGTTAACCCGCCACGGCGCTGTTTTAGACACCGTCCTTCGAGTCGTGCACTTAAACTCAGAGGTGCACGGTTCTCACTCATTATTTCTGGACAGTCCAGAAATAAAACTTCCAAGTGTCTATCAAGCCACCACTATCAGATTGGAAGATATTACAGTGGTCCGAGAGTTCCCTGACGTATTCCTGGATGATTTGTCAGGAATGCCGCCCGATAGAGAGGTGGAGTTCAAGATTGAACTTGCACCGGGAACCATGCCAATATCCCGAAGGCCGTACAAGATGGCGCCCAAGGAGTTGGCTGAACTGAAGACTCAGCTCACGGACCTTCTGGAGAAGGGTTTTATTAGGCCGAGCTCCTCGCCATGGGGCTGTTCGGCATTATTTGTCAAGAAGAAGGATGAGACGTTGCGGCTTTGCATGGACTATCGTCCATTAAATGCCGTAACCATCAAGAACAAGTACCCGTTGCCACGGATCGACATGTTGTTTGATCAGTTGGTCGAAGCAAAGATCTTTTCCAAAATGGACTGAAGATCCGGGTACCATCAGATTAAGATAAGGGCTGAGGACATTCCGAAGACGGCTTTCTCGACGAGGTACGGACTTTATGAGTACCTAGTTATGTCCTTCGGCCTCACCAATGCTCCAGCTCACTTCATGTACTTAATGAACTTGGTATTCATGCTGGAGCTGGACAAGTTTGTCGTGGTCTTCATCGACGACATCCTGGTATATTCCAAGTCGGAGGAAGATCACAAGAAACATCTGTGTATAGTCTTGCAACGACTGCGGGATCACAAGCTATACGCGAAATTCAGCAAATGTGAGTTTTGGGATATCGCAAGTGCCTTTCCTCGGGCATATCATCTCAGCGGAGGGTATCGCTGTAGACCCGAGCAAGATCACTCAAGTGCTGAATTGGAAATCCCCGAGAACTGTTCACGAGGTACGGAGTTTCCTCGGGCTCGTGGGATATTATCGGAGGTTCATTCCGAACTTCTCGAAGATTGCCAAGCCAATGACAGAGCTGCTGAAAAAGGCTACCAAATATGTTTGGAGTCCAGCATGTGAAGCAGCATTCAAGGCGTTAGTCAAGCACCCGACATCAACACCGGTTTTGGCGCAGCCAGACACCACAAAACCGTTCGATGTGTACTGCGATGCATCCGGCATTGGGCTCGGATGTGTGCTGATGCAAGACCAAAGAGTGGTCGCGTATGGATCACGGCAGCTTAGGTACCATGAGCAGAATTATCCAACTCACGATTTGGAGCTCGCTGCCGTGGTACTTGCACTGAAGATGTGGAGGCACTACCTACTCGGTAACCTCGTACATTTATATACCGACCACAAAAGCCTCAAGTACATATTCACTCAGAAAGAGCTGAACATGAGGCAACGAAGATGGTTAGAATTGATAAAGGATTACAAAATAGAGATCCATTATCATCCGGGCAAAGCAGACGTAGTGGCAGATGCGCTGAGCCGCAAGTCACACGTCAATAACCTGACTATCACACCATTGGAAGAGAGCGAACCACCACTACATGTGATTCCACACGGAGCTCTCTACAACTTAGCTTTGATCCCCACCATCCGTGAAGAGATAGCGGCAGCCCAGAAGAATGACAAGGGCATGTCACATTTGCGGAGACGTGTAGCCAGTGGGGAGCTGAAATGTTTCCGGAAGGACGGAGACGACGTCCTATGGTTCAAGGACCGGATCGTCGTACCCCGTAACCCGGAATTACGGAAGAAAATCTTTGATGAGGTCACTTGTCAAAGTTTTCTATTCACCCCGGCAGCAACAAGATGTATCAAGAACTCAGAAGCAAGTTTTGGTGGACACGGATGAAGCGAGAGACTGCAAAATACGTGTCCGAGTGTGATACATGTCGAAGGGTGAAGGCAGACCATATGCGGAAACCGGGACTGCTGCGACCACTGGGTATTCCTGCCTGGAAGTCGGAGGATGTGAGCATGGACTTCATCGTCGGTTTACCCACCACCTTTCAGAAGCATGATTCTGTGTGGGTGATCGTCGATCGGCTCACCAAAGTTGCCCATTTCATCCCGGTTAAAACAAACTACAACGCCAAGAAGTACGCTGAACTGTACATCTCACGGATCCTATGCTTGTACGGCGTACCCCGTACTATCATATCGGATCGGGGCACTTTATTTGTGTCCCGTTTTTGGGAGCAGCTGCACGCTGCCTTGGGGACGAAGCTGATCCGTAGTTCAGCATACCACCTGCAGACGGATGGGCAAACAGAGCGGGTAAATCAGATCCTAGAAGACATGCTACGAGCTTGTGCTATCAACCACGGCAAGAATTGGGATGATCACTTGCCGTTAGCCGAGTTCTCATACAATAATGGGTACCAAGCCAGCATCAAGATGGCACCTTACGAGGCGCTATACAGTAGGAAGTGCCGCACACCATTGAACTGGTGTGAGTCTGGCGAAAGGGTTACCTTCGGGATTGACCTCGTCAACAACGCGGAAGAAAAGGTTCGACTGATTCAAGCGAACCTAAAAGCCGCTCAATCCCGTCAGAAACAGTATGCGGACCAGAGAAGGCGCCCATTACAATTCAAAGTTGGAGATCACGTATACCTACGGGTGTCTCCAATGAAGGGTGTAAACAGATTTGGGGTGAGAGGAAAGTTGGCACCCCGATTCATCGGTCCATTCCAGATTACCGAAAGATGTGGATCAGTGGCATACCGACTGAAATTACCAGAAGCACTTTCCGGTGTGCACGACGTCTTTCACATTTCCCAGCTGAGGAAGTGTCTCAAGCTATCAACTACCATTCAGCTGGAAGACATTGAAGAACTGCAACCGGATCTCACCTATCGGGAGGAACCGGTGCAGATTATTGATGAAAAGGCCCGAACCACACGCAACTGTACGTTGTGGTTCTACAAGGTTCTATGGAGTAATCACTCCATGGACGAAGCGACATGGGAGAGCGAAGAATTTCTTCGCGCTAACTACCCCGACTTTTTCACGTCGCATATCCGGTAATTTTCCACTGTCCTCTCTCTCATTTTCACCTTATAATCTCGGGACAAGATTCTATTAAGGGGGGAGGAATGTAAGGGCCTCAGTTTTTGGCACACATTTGAAGTGTTCATCACCACACCACATACCTCATTTGAGGAAAGATGATGAACACAAATGAAGAGCAAGTAACCACCATCAACATGCTCATTGGAGAACAACCTCACATATTGCAAAAGTGGTATTTCCCACATGTGATATAGGTGGGCTGGACATATGAAAACTCCTACACATTGCTAAGAATGTCCATGCCAAGTTTCACCCAAATTCACAACCTTTTTTAGGTCATTTTGGGTATAGTTAGAAAGAGGGCAGTTTGAAACCATATTCAAATTCAAACTGTTTTTATCCCATGAATTTAAAAGTGGGAGGCATATTCTTACTCAGCACATTTTTGTGAGCTCACACACCAATTTTCACTCCATTTGGAGTTGATCTTGACATGAGCTAAGTGGGGGAAATTCAAACTTTATTTGAATTTCAAACTGAACTTGTGCTGAAATTCATTCAAACCAAACCTCATTTGAACTTTGATCAATTCAAATGGCTCATGGGTGTATAATTTGAATTACCAGGGGTACTATGGGGTTCACTGTATACAACAGTGATTAGGAGTAAATTTCAGAGGTTAAAACTGGAAGTGGGACCCACATGTCAGCCACCACTTCAACTCAAACCGACTGAAATTCTCTCACTCGGTTAACCGGGCCGCCGCTGCGATCTCCACCGAGGGGAACCGCCGCGCCAGCAGATGCTTGGCCACGCGCGGGCGTGAGGCGGTTCAGAGCCTTCTTAAGGCGTTTCCCCCCCTCCTCGGCCGAAGCATCGCCGTTTCTTCCCCGCAAGAACTCAGCGCCGGCCGAAACTTTCCGCAGCTCGGAATCAATCGGAGAGCGCCGATCACAGCTTCCTCCGTCCCCTCCAGAGCCCCAGCAAGGTACTAGAGACCTTCCTCCGTCTTCCCCGCTGCTAGAATTCAGTAGAAACCGATTGATATCGGCTGTGCCGAAAGATCAATTCGGTGACTTAGAACCGCCGCACCTCGGGCTTCCGTGGACAGCCCAGACAGGGCGTTGTCACGCCTGAACCAAGGCACCCTTGGACGCGCTGGTGACCGGTGCTGCTCACCCCCGAGCCACAGCTCGAGTGGTTGCTCACCGGCAGCGAATTTCCAATTTTCCCCTTTCTGTGTGCAGCACGACCCTCGGGTGCGATTCTGTCGAATTCGTGCTCTAGAAAGGATTAGAGGGCCTCAATCCGCTCTCACACAAACTAGACACGGTAACGCACAAGTTGCCTTCACAACCCTTGGCCGGAGAACCTCTGTACCTGGCGTAATTCGAGGTTTACCAATGGCGGAGTAAACGGGAGGCATCGGGCGCACGGTGAGGACCTACTTCGGGCCTTCCCCGAGCTGCCTCGAGCTCATGTCGACCTTCCCTGAAGTCCACTGATGCTTCCCGACCGGTTCCTCGAGTAGTTGAGGTGCTAGGGAAGTCAGCCGACATGGCCGAAGTTTTTCCGAGGTGGTGGTTCGTCGCCGACCATGCACCGGCCATTGTCATGAGCAGCTGACCCTGGAATCCTGTTCCCCAAGTGAAAGTAGGCAGGGGCGGGCAAAATCGTGAAGTTTGGAGCTGTACAGAAGCCGGCGGCGAGCTCTCCAGCGAGGTCCCTCGGCGGTGGAGCGCGGGCGTCGCGAGATTGAAGAAAGGGGTGGACCCCAGCTGTCAGCGGCCGATATTTTGAATCGGGATCGGGCTGCGGCCAGGATCGGGTGTGCTGGTGCGCAAAATCCTTGTGGGCCGCGGTGTGCTGTCGCCTCAACGTGCGACGCGTGTCCCCTAGGCCCACGCGCAAGTTTAAACTTTTCCCCGATTTTCAGATTTTCTTCAAACTTCAAATCCTCATAACTTTGGCTAGAAAGCTCCAAATCGAGTGAACCAAATTTTGCTGGATTCAGCTCTCTGATTACTTTCCATCAAATCAAGTTTCACTTCATGAAATTCCTTATTTTTCCAGAATTAATTCCTCAAAATTTAAACTGTTTGGAATTTTAACTAGAGAATCCTGTGGAGGAAAATCCTGAAATTTTGCTGGGATGTTCACCAAAATATCCCGGAACTACCATAAAAATTTCAGATCCATTTGAGCTCATTTGATCCACCTAATGGTGTGATTAGTGAAACTATTCCAGAGAAAATAGAAAAATGTCCAGAAACATTTTCAGAATTTTCTCTGAATTTGTTTAGCTCATATCTTTAGCTAGGAACCTTCAAATTAAGTGAGACCAACTCCATTAGAACCCTCTGAAAATCTAGTTTTCATAAAGTCATAGTTTGTTTCATGAAAATCCTTAGAACACCCTAAAAGCCTTCAATTAAGGTCAAGTACATAATTAATTGTGGAGGGCTCAAATGAGCTTGACTGCAACTAAAACTTGACCAAGTTTCTATTTAGGTTGTAACCAAGCCACAGTAAAAGTTCCACAGTCATTAGGCTTGTCTAGTAAGAGTTATAGACTTCACAAGATTAAAAGTAAATACAACTGCATTTAAATTAATACATATATTGTTTCTATCATGTAGTCGCTAAGGTCGAGGAGGAACCCGAAGTCCTAGACTTCGTAACTCCGGAGGAGCAGCTAGCCTACGACCAAGAGCAGCAAGGCAAGCCTCGGTTTGCATTAACCTTTTTACAAATGTTTATTGTTTTGAGCACATACTTGTTTACTTTATTCTTTGCATTAGGGTCTTGTTTGGAAGCCCCACTGCATAGCCATGAGAACCATGGGTTGGGTTTAGGATTGCAAACCCCATTAGCTACTGCATTGCTATGATAGAGTAGGATTCGGTACAAGTCGAGTAGTTGGAACTACTCGCGAGCATAGGCTAGAGGCACTCGACTCGGGTAGTGATAGCACATGAAACACATGACAAGAAAATGAGACCAAGCGGAGAGTAAGGGCAGCAGGACTTTGGGGCCTGTGTGCTATAGCTCCGCTTGTGTCGATTGAGGACCGAGCCGTGTGCGGGCTTGTTGAACAAGCTAGAACAGTACCGAAGACCTACCGGCTATATGGGAACCGGGAAACCGATGTAACTCGGGTAGCTGGGTATTGAGGCATTGCCCGTCGTTCAGAGGGTAGGCTTAGAGCTTGAGGTGTAAATCGGCTGGCGGCACGGAGATGCGCGTGCAGAGACCTCTTGCTCGGGACGATGGGACCGGTTCAATATTTGGCTGACGGGCGAAAGGTGGTTGCGTACGGCGTCCGTGATGGTTGTTGTAGGCAACATCGAGTACGGGCGTACGTGACGGGTTGTTCGGGTAACCCTGCAGGTGTAAATCGATTATAATCGCCGTCCCTCACGGTCAGTGAGTACCACTTGTTCTCTGTACCGTGACGTAGAAAGAACAGGCTAGTTACATGTTAAAATGTTGCTGATTGAATGATGGACTTTGCTTGTTAATGGTTTGTTGTAGCTTAGAGCTAACTAAAGTTCATTTAAACTTTGGGCAAAGTACATGAGAGAAATGTGTTTCTTGTTTGATTGCGGCTCTCTCATGTGCCTTCGCGTAAGGTTCTCCACAATCTGCTGCTAAAACATGAAAGTAAGGTTTTACTAATTAGGCGAGTCCTTGCAAATGATTTTTACCTCATGTAACCCACCACCCCTTATTTAGAAGTTTCATGTTTAGGTGAGACGGGTCAGACTTGCTGAGCCTTCGTGCTCACTGCTTGTGTTTGAAGCTTTTGCAGGGTTCTATGAGGAAGGGACTCCCGAAGAGGAGACGGAACCCCAGGAAGGGAACCCCGTCGAGTGGGAGTCATGAACGCCGCAGAGTTAGTGTGCGTGTGTGCTAGCAAGGACACGTTCAAGGGCTGAACGTGGACTTGATGCGTAGTATACGCCCGCGAGTATAGACTAAACTTATTTTGATGTAAACATGTTCATAAACCTGTTTATGTAATAAAATTTCGCTTCCGCTTTGTACCTTTGACGTGTGTTATCCGGTGCTGTGCAACGCAGCACCTCTCAGCGTGATCCTGGCTCGACAGGACCTTGGGGTCGTGTCAGTTGCTCCATGTACACTTCCTCCTTGATCGGACTGTTGAGGAAAGCACTTTTCACATCCATTTGGTATAGCTTGAAATCATGGTGAGTAGCAAAAGCAAGCAAGATACGAATTGATTCAAGCCTAGCTATGGGAGCAAAAGTTTCATCATAATATAAACCTTCTACTTGTGCATATCCCTTTGCAACAAGTCTTGCCTTGTTCCTTGTTACAACCCCATACTCATCTTGCTTATTGCGGAATACCACTTGGTTCCCACAATATTTGCATTTGGTCGCTTCACGAGTTCCCACACTTGATTTCTTTCAAAATTATTTAGTTCCTCTTGCATGGCTACCACCCAATCCGGATCTTGTAGTGCTTCTTCTACCTTGCGGGACTATAGAGAGAAAACAAAAGAGTAATGTTCACAAAAGTTAGCCATTCGAGAGCGAGTGGTCACCCCTTTGGAGATATCTCCTAGTATTTGTCGACGGAATGATCCCGTTGAACACTTTGGTGCACTCTTGGATGAGGTGGTTGAACTCTTTGATCTTCATCTTCATTGTCGCTCTTTTCTTCGTCTCCCCCTTGATCCAATCGTCCTTCTTGACTTTGATCGTTTTGATCTTGTTGAGGTTGGCCTTGCTCATCTTGAGCTTGATCATGGGAGGGAGACATATCTTCGTTTGTTGGATGATCATTTGAGTCTTGAGGATGTTCTTGAGGAAAAATGTCTCCAAGTGCCATCCTTTTAAGTGCTTCTTGTGGAGCCTCTTCTTTATCTAGCACACTTTGATCAACTTGCTCCACTTGGGAGCCATTAGTCTCAGCAAACACTACGTCTCTCGCTATTTCAACAATTCCGGAGGATTTGTTGAAGACACGATAGGTGTAGGTGTCTGAGTCATAACCAAGCAAGAAACCTTCATCGGACTTTGAAGCAAACTTCGAAGTCCTAGGCTTCTTGTTGAGAATATAACACTTCCTCCCAAAGACACGAAAATAAGAGATGTTGGGTTTGTTACCGGTTAGAAGTTCGTAGAACGTCTTCTTCAAATGTCGATGAAGGTACAACCGGTTTATGGCATGCCAAGCGGTGTTAACCGCTTCTGCCCAAAACCGATCCGACGTCTTGTACTCATCAAGCATGGTTCTTGCCATCTCAATGAGAGTTCTATTCTTCCTCTCAGCCACCCCATTTTGTTGAGGAGAGTAGGGAGCTGAAAACTCATGCTTGATGCCTTCTTCATCCAAGTATTCTTCCACTTGAGTGTTCTTGAACTCGGTGCCATTATTGCTCCTTATGTTCTTGATTCTTAAGGAGAACTCGTTTTGAGCTCTTCTCAAGAATTTCTTGAGCACACCTTGAGTTTCTCCTTTGTCATGCAAAAAGAACATCCAAGTGAAACGAGAATAATCATCTACAACAACAAGACAATATTTGTTACCGCCTATGCTTATGTAGGCGATTGGGACGAAAAGGTCCATGTGAAGTAGCTCCAAGGGTCTTGTGGTCGTCATGACATTTTTGGATGGATGTTGAGCTCCAACTTGCTTTCCGACTTGACAAGCACTACATGGTCTGTCCTTATCAAAAACAACATTCTTCAAGCCTCGAATGTGTTCTCCCTTGAGAAGTTTTTGCATGTTCCTCATCCCAACATGGGCTAGCCTTCTATGCCAAAGCCATCCCATGTTGGTGTTCGCCATTAAGCACGTGTCAAGTTGAGCTTTATCCGTGGTGAAACCCACAAGGTAAAGCTTTCCATTGAGTACGCCCTTAAAGGCGATTGAGTCATTGCTTCTTCTCAAGACAGTCACACCCTCATTAGTAAAAATACAGTTATAACCTTTATCACATAATTGGGATATGGATAGAAGGTTATAATCAAGGGATTCAACATGCAAAACATTTGAAAGAGTATGATGGGGAGAGATAGGAATTTTACCGGTGCCAAGGATTTTCCATTGGATATTGTCCCCAAAGTATATTCTTTCACTTGGATCTTCATTTTCCTCATATTCCACAAACATCTTTCTCTATCCGGTCGTATAGTTTGTGCATCCACTGTCGAGCACCGATTTTAATCCACCGGAGGAGTATGCCTACAAAATAGAGTTATGCCTTACCTTTTGGTACCCAAACGGAGTTGGATCCTTTCATGTTAGTCAAGAGGCACTTGGGCACCCACACACAAGGTTTTGGACTCTTGCGGAGTGACCCAACATACCTAGCATAGATCTTTCCAAATTTGTTTCTCAATAAAACATATGAGACATCAAAATCATGGAACAAAGGATGAGGTTTATTTTTAGGCATGTTAGATGAGTTTGCAATGTTCTTTACATTTTCTTTGTTGGATGAATCTTCCTTGACAAATATAATCAAGTCTTTTCCCTTCTTAGGAGTTTTAGCATGTTGCCTCCCCTCCCGAGAATAGCCAAGACCATATTTGACATGTGGAGGTCTTACATTGGTATATGCACTTCGTGCATATGCCACTTTTTCCTTGTCAAAGATACCACCTTTCGATGACTGCTTGTTTGTGCCAACTTGAGTTCATCTTTGAGTTTTGGGATTAAGTTTGAGCACTTGCAAGTTTGAGTTGCTCCGGGAGATTTCTTTGAGGAGGGTAAAATCATAGAGGAAGAAGGTGCATTCATCTTGATAGACTCAACTTGTGTTTCAAGGATCTTGTTGACTTTTGTCAAGTTAATAATTTCGTCTTTGAGCACAACAGTTGTGTCTTCAAGATTTGAGCAAGTTTCCTTGCTCAAAGCGAATTCACGCTCAAGTGCCTTGCTTCTTTCCCTTTCAACCTCAAGGAGCTCTTTAAGCTCATGACATCTCTCATTTTCAAGGATGAGCATGTCTTCTTGACGGTTGATGAGTTCATCCTTCTCAAAGATTTCTTCCGACCACAATCTCATCTTTTTCAAGGTGCTCTTACTTATATCCTTGAGCATGGATTCATTATCACTACTACTATCAAAGCTATCAAGTGAATAAGTAGAGGAGGATGGTTTAGATTTAACCTTTCTTCTTCCCTCCTTAGCCATGATACATGTAGACTTGAAGTCTTCAATGTTTGGGAAGATCTTGCTCCTTCCAATGGCAAGTGTTGCCACTGTCTCTTCATCCTTGGAGGATGAGTCTTCGTTTGAGTCCCATTCCTTCCCGAGGTGAGCATGTCCTGATGGCTTCTTCTTCTTGAAGAATTTCTTCTCTTGAGACTTGCTATCTTTCTTCTTCTTACTCTATTCATATGGACAATCCACAATGAATTGTCAATATTCACCACAGTTGTAGCATGCTCTTTTCGTATTGGACTTGGACCTTTCCTTGTTCTTGTTCTCATAATGGTTGCCTCCCTTCCTTCTTCTCATCATCCTCTTGGACTTGTTGATGAAGAGCGCCTCTTCTTCATTGGTGTCGAGGCCCTCATCATCACTTGCTTCAAAGTCTTGTGATGAGGATGTTGCTTTGAAAGCAACATCTTTCTTTTTTGAGGAGGCAAGTCTTTGGAGGTTATTGTAGAACATGGCTTCCTTCTCCATCATCTCATTGTTGATGATTCTTCCAAGAACTTCCTCTGGGGTCATTTGAGCATATCCCGGGCTCTCACGGATCAAGGAGCAAAGAGCAATGTTTCGAGGCATGAATGCCTGAAGCATCCTCTTCACCACCTCATGATCCGTCCACAGGGTGCATCCATAAGATTGTATCTTGTTGACGAGGACCTTGAGACAGTTGTACATGTCTTGAGGGTACCCACCATCCATGATGGTGAACCTCCCAAGCTCTCCTTCAATCATCTCGATCTTGACCTCCCTAATGACTCGGTTGCCTTCATGCGCCGTCTTGAGTTTGTCCCATATGTTTTTGGCCACCTCCAATCCATCGACTCGATTGAACTCTTCTCGAGTCAAGGATGAGGTGATGACGCCAACTGCTTGAGCATTGCGATGAAGTAGAATGGCTTGCTCCGGGGTAACATCTCCTTCATTTCTTGGAAGATGGATACCTGTTAAGACAATTTGCCACAAGCTAGGGTTTAAGGATATTAGATGCATCTTCATATCATGCTTCCACATTGAGTAATCATTTCCATCGAATTGAGGAGGTTTGCCAAGAGGAATGGATAAATAATGATTGTTAGAAGTTAATCGTTCATAGTTGAAAGGATATTGGGAGTAGTCCGGTTGACTACTCCTTTATTGATCCTTCGGCTTCTTCTTCTCTTTGCTAGAGTGACCTAGCTTCTCACGAAGTCGTGCCTTGAGCTGGCGAACTTCTTTATCGTCACTTGAGTGATCTTTCAGCACATCAGCGTCCTTTTTCTTGTCATACGTGTTTTCGCCTTGCGACGTCGGTGGAATCTCGTATCCCTCAACTCCGGCCATCTTCTCTCCGAGTGGTTAGACTCTTGATGGAGAGACCTGCTCTGATACCAATTGAAATTGCCTAGAGGGGGGTGAATAGGCTAAAATACCTGAAATGACTTAATTAAATGAGATTAGTACACAAGGGCCGGACTAGTCTGTCTCAGGGGCGGACTAGTCCGGTCTGCTTGTTGGAAAAACCTAAAAGGGCCGAACTAGTCTGACTCAGGGGCGGACTAGTCTGGTCAAACTGCTGGAAGGGTCTAAAGCTTGATTTTTATAGGTTTTTCTCCAGATTTTAGTTTAACAAAATATGGATAAAACAACTAGCAATTCTATATGACAAGTGTGATAGAATATTGAAATGAATTGCAAGATTGTGATGCTGTATAGCGAAATAATTAAAACAAACCCTAAGCAATATTGATTTAGAAAGAAATTTACATGCAAGAGAGACAATGAGGATTTTTTCCAGAGGTTCGATTCCACTAAGGAATCTACGTCCCCGTTGAGGAGTCCACAAAGGACCGGGTCTAACAACCCTTTCCTCACCAAGTCGCCACTAAGGCCAACCCGGTTATTCACTATCTCAAGTGTGAACTTACAAAGTTTTGGGGCTGCTCACAATCTGAGGCTCCCACTTGATCACTTCCACAAAGCTTCACCGATCTTACAAGCCACAGGTCATACCAAGTGCACGAGATAACTTCAAGAGACTAAACGCGAAGTTCTTCCTTATCCTCTTCTCACACACCCAAATTCACTCAAGATTTGATTCAAGAGGGTGAGTAGGCAATGGAGAAGGCTTGGAGAAGCACTAGGAAGGCTGTGGCGGCGCTAGGGTTCCAGAGTTATTTAAATGAGGTCGGGGCATCTCCTTTTATAGAAGCCTCGAAGCCAACCGTTGCCACCTACCAAAAGTCCGGACTAGTCCGCCTTACACCGGACTAGTCCGATCTCACATAGGAACTCTTTGTCCGGGTGAGAGCGGACAAGTCTGGAGGACCCAGACTAGTCCGGCCACCGAGGCGGACAAGTCCGGTCCACCAAGACTTAGCTGTGGGAGCTCTCATCTCACAACCATACGGACTTGTCCGCCTCAGAATGGACTAGCCCGAACTCACACATGAACTCTTTGTCTGGGTGAGAACGGACAAGTCTGGAGGATCCAGACTAGTCCGGCCACAGAGGCGGACAAGTCTGGTCCACCATGACTTAGTCGTGGGATCTTTCATCTCACAATCATACGGACTAGTCCGCCTCAGAACGTACTAGCCCGAACTCACACAGGAACTCTTGGTCCGTGTGAAAACGGACAAGTCTGCCTAGCCCGGACTAGTCCGGCCAGTGAGGCGGACAAGTCCGGTCTACCAGGACTTAGTCCCAAAACACTCTCACCAAGAGAGAAACGGACTAGTCCGTCCCAAAACAGACAAGTCCGAACTCAGTCAAAAACTCTTAGTCCGCCCCAAAATGGACTAAGCTGTGGGTCTTCCGTACTAGTCCGGCCTTTGGCCCGGATAAGTCCGGCCTGCCCAACTTTACCTCTCTACCCCTCTCCACTAAGGATTTGACACTTCTAACACTTTGAACTCTCTTCTATGATCTCAATGCACTTGACACACACACTCTCACTATTACACGGCTAGCCTACTAAAGACTCAAGGGAAACCCTAATTTCTACTCTTCGAGTCTTCGACGCCGTTCTTCATCTTTTCCCTTTCTTGAGAGTTTAGGTGTCCGCCTTGGAAATGTCCTGTGCTTATGATCATCTCAGCTCATTGGTTTCTTAATTTATCGTTATCAATCATCCAAATCTCATGGGGACACCTAGATGCATTTACAATGAGGAAGCGGCGGCGCGACTGTGTTCTGTGTGTTTGACCGAGCGAGGAAGCGGCGGCGCAGCTCGGGTAGATCCCACGTATTGTCATGAGCCTCGGGCATGATGACAACATTAAGACGTATATTGTCGCGAGTTTCGCGTCGGCCAACGAAACAGACATGTATTGTCGTGAGCCTGTCAGCTGGCCCATAAAATTGAACTCTATTGTCATGAGCCTCAGTTAGGCCGATGAATTAATATCTATCTATATTTGCGTGAGCCTAGGATAGGCCGACGAAACTATCACGTATTGTCGTGAGCCCGGCTGATGGCCCACGAAATTGACTTATACTATCGTGAGCCTCAAGAAAGCCGACGAAAATAATTCCTATAGTCGTCTGCTACTGTCTGGCTCATGACAATGGCTTCATTTTAGTGGGGCCCGACGAAAAGAATTGAGGGAAAACACAAAATATTGCCAAAGGAGTGAAACAGAGGCAGTCCTGAAATCACATGGGCAACTAAAACACTTGTAGGACTGTGACTGTGAAAACCTGAACTTTTTTCGCAGAGCTTTTTAACAAAAAAGACAACTCAAATTCCAGTTTGTTTCCCTTAGATTGAAGAGACAAATCAAAATAGAGGGTTCAAATTCAGTTTGTGAGGTAGGCCAATCTGAACAAATAGAGTAGATGATTTTTAGGCAACATTAGTACCAGGAGTAATATACCAAATCAACATTGATTGATCTATGTAATAGATATTCTAAGTTGAAGATCCAAGTTGCAATGAAGAGCCTGACCTGTAGAGTATATCCGCAATCTGAACATACATGAAACTGAACATCATGATAAAGCTTATTGTTGCCGAGAAAGAATTTCAGAAGTTAAATAACTGTACGTCATATTTACGGGGACATAATGTTGATGAACATACATGCCATGATAAACATTCTGATCATAAAACTGGCATTGTGACATGAGAAACAAACTCTGTTATACCTTGTCACCTTTTGTTATGATGGTCCTATACTCTAATCTAGAAATTGCACACTGCCCGACACACCACACCACTAACTCCAGTCCCAAAATCAACTGTAATCTCTCATTCAAAATTGTTACCGATTCTAATACTTGAGATGAACAATGACATCTAAAACGGAAAGAAAAAAGAAAAAAATGAATATTGCACTAAGGCCATAGACTGGGACAAGCAGAATCAAACCAGGAAGGTCTTATAAAAAATAATTACGAAGGAAGCATACCAGACAAACACGGAATCCAATACCCATGAAAAACTCAAATTAGACTGTTTTTAATCTCTTTTGTATTTGAGAAGATTAAACAAGCACAATACAAGTTAAGATCAGAGCAGTGGATATATGCATCAGAAATGCAAAGCCCTAGGATCTGTACGCACAGGGTAAACTCTGTTACGTGCTATAAATGAGCCCCTCTGGAGGTCTGTTTCTGTTAGGGCACATCTGCACAGGCAACAAACCGAAATCAAACTGTTGAAAATGATACAAACTCACCGCTATATACCAGACGCATGAAATATCCAAATAGCTAAATATGCATTACCTAAACAGGTCAACCAGGTTACCTTATCCTTTTTACACTGTCTAATAGTTTACATGTAGAGTATAGATGTTGGGGGCACTACTTAAATCATGTTTGGGAGCATGTCAATTAATCAGTTATTGTTGCTTTGCCATAAAGTAACTAAAAGACAATACGCAATGATTTCAGAAAAACCACCAATATATGCACCTGCACAAAATTACAGGCAACAAAGAATAGAAGCCAATATAATAATATCAAAGATACGCCTCTGCTGTATTAAAGCCAAAAATTAGCTGGGAGAGGCACTTTCGGTTGTTCCAAGTGGCCTACAGCCTAATAACAAATCGTTTTGTTCCTAATAAGCATTCTACGGGATGGATAGGACACCTGATTGTTAGAACATAGGATCATCTAATCACTTGATCTACCGGGTAGTAATCTAACTATGAATACCTGTAGATCACATCAGTGAGATAGATGAGAGCCATGCCCACTACAGAAGCGAGTGAAGAAGCGAGTGGATCCGTGAGTGGAAGGGGTAGTGTTTAACCACTTGTTATTTTATATTTTGTATGATTATATGAAATATATATCTTGTTGTGTATATGAACTGTTCTGTGAGCTGGCCATCGTGCAAGAGTAACTGTTTTCTGTTTTTTTTAAATAAAACCCTTATTTACAACGGCCGGATCTACATGGCCGTCGTAAGTTAACCTAAATAAAATACGACAGTCTGAGGCAAGCGGTCGTAAGTTAACCTACATACCTTACGATGATCGCGGGTCCGAGCCGTCATAAGTAAGTTCCCAGCCTGCCACGTGGCATGGCCATAGGCGATGGCTTTGTTTACGAGACCGTTCTCAGCCATCGTAAGTTAGTTATTTACGACAGTGACCGTCGTAATTAACGTTATTTACGACCAATTAATGGAAACGGCCTGAAACCGTCGTAAATAATGGAAAACAGTCGTAAATAAGTTATTTACGATGGTTTTCTCTTATTTATGATGGTTTCGGGCCGTTGTAAATTGATCGGTAGTGAGGAGAGGCACCAGGTGGTCAGATCTGACAAAGGAGTGCGGTGGTGCTCTAGAAGTCCAATTTAGTATCATCATCCAGCTTCTAGATCCGTATTTCTTATTATTCTATGTTCTTTGAGCTTTATGCATGTTGTTATATCGTACGTGCAAAACAATGCTTCAAAGGTTGTGACTGTGCAAACCAATAGTCAGAGAACAAAACAATACACATTAACAAAAATGATACATCGCATGGTGATCAGTTTCCATAGTTCAGAACTGCAGTCAAATCTTTATGAAACGAAGTCACATTTATATTTTCTGCACGATAATTTACAACATCAAAAATCATTACAAAGCAAAGGGAAATTACTGCAAGTCAGATACATTAAAACAAGACAAACTTTTTATGTTTCTTCAATAAGTTATCGAACGCATAATTAAAGCACAGAAGAGAGTCTCCATATTGGTGTGATACACTGTTGTTACTGAATTTATGTCTCCAGCACGGTTGCCATCCAAACAAATCTCCATCAGCGCAACGACCTAAATTCAAGTGGACAATGTTAAAAAAATTATTGTTAGTCATATGTGCATATAATTCTACACTAGAAAATATATTGCAAAGCTTCAACAATAAGAAAACAAGTGCACAAGCCAAAGAAATGCAGAGTCGGGTTTAAACTGCAGATGCCTGCATGACTTTGCTATATCGAATTAATTATATGCATGTATGATAGGTTAAACAGAACCTTAGAATTTAGTTATCTAACGAAAAGTATAAAATTACTATTCTTTATGGAAGGTGATTAAACACTACAGGATATTAGGAACTCCAGATCTAATTTTTGGTTGAAATCCTGTAATATTGTTCTCATTGATAAGAGACAACTCGATTGTTGCTTACTGTGAGGACCCCATTTACTTATCTCATGATTAAAAAAAGGTGATGATAAATCATACCGGCATAAATCACATTTCTGGTGCCTTTGCATCAGAACCCTCGATGTTCGCCAGCCTAGAAGATGTTAAATTTGTTACTTAGTCAAGGCTAGTTGACGTTATGCATGGATATCACGCCAGACGTGGCCGTTGTGCTGCGCACCGGACGTGACCGAGTATGACGGGAGTGGGCGCATATTTAGGATCATGAACCAATCGTGAACTCATGTAATCTTCTGCTATAAATAGTAATGCAAATGACGGGCAGGCCCAATTGAGCCAACCACGAACAATAGTTCTCATATGGTACCAGAGCCAATATCCAATTAAACAATCGCTTCTGATTATCTAGCCATGTCGGTTGATTCCAGCAGCCCGTCGGCCAGCACTCAGACGAGCAACAATGCTGCTGCCGGCAACGGAGGAGTCTCCACTCCAGGCAGTGTCTTATCCACCACAGGCTTCAATCATCTCATCACTGTCAAGCTCAACAGTGATAACTTTCTATTGTGGACAACACAATTGTTCCCTTATCTCAAGAGCCAACGGCTCATGGGGTTCATCGATGGCATAAGTGTCTGCCCCAGCTCAACGATCATAGTGAAGGAAGACGGCGACAAGGTGCGTGTTGTTGTCAATCCAGAATACATACACTGATGCAACAAGACCAAGCTGTTTTGAGCGGCATTCTCTCGTCGCTCTCAGACGAGATTCTGGCCCAAGTTGTGGGCTGTACTACGGCGCGCCAAGTCTGGTGTGAAATTGAAAAACACCACGCTGCCCGTTCTAGGGCACAGATCATGCAACTTCGAATGAAGCTGTCAACAATTTAAAAAGGAGATCAGAACATCGCCACCTACTTCCGGAGTGTCAAGAACATCGCAGACACACTAGCTGTCATTGGCAAGCATCTAGAAGCTGACGAAATTATCTCCTACATGGTATGTGGACTGGGGCCTGAGTATGATTCTCTGGTCACCAGCCTGACTACACGAACTGAATCCATGACGATCAGTGATGTGTATGCACACATGCTCAGCTATGAGCTGAGGATCAAAAATAACAACAATCATATCCAAGCAAATCAGGTAAGTCCGAGTCAAGGACGCGGCAACAACAATGGTGGCGGTCGTGGCCGCAGCCTGGGCATAACAACGGTCACAGTGGTCGTGGCAACAGAGGCCGTGGCAACTACAGAAACTCTGAAGGAAGTAGAACTCCCTGTCAGATCTGTCATTTGACTAACCATGATGCATCCACATGTTATCATCGTTTTGATCAGGGATATCAGCCACGAGACACAAATCATGTTGCAGCAGCAGCAATCAACAACAGCAGCTACATGGTGGATCCCAACTGGTATGCTGACACTGGAGCAACCGATCATATCACAACTGATCTGGAGAGGCTGACAACAAAAGAACGATACAGTGGCAACGATCACGTTCAAGTCACCAACGGTGCAGGTCTGTCCATAACTCATGTAGGAAAATCATTTATCACTGCTGTTCCACGTGCACTATCTCTGAACAATGTCTTACATGTGCCCCAAATAAACCGCCATCTTCTATCTGTTCACAAACTTGCCTGTGACAACAATGCATATCTTGAATTTCACCCAACTTACTTTCTTGTTAAGGATCAAGCCACCAAGACAACACTGCTAAAGGATCATGTGAAGATGGTCTTTATTATTTTCCAAATAACACTTCCAAGCAAGCACACTCCTCTGCCAAGATCTCTGAAGAACTCTGGCACAGACGCCTTGGACATCCATCTTCCTTGATCACTCGCCAGATCCTCCAAGACAACAACATTCATGTAGTATAAAAAAATGAGCCTCATGTCTGTGACGCCTGTCAACAAGGAAAAGCTCACCAATTACCCTTTAATTCTTCTCAGCATGTAGCCTCAAAATCCTTAGAACTCATTCATATGGATGTTTGGGGCCCTGCCCGTACTTCTGTAAATGGGTTCAAATACTATTTGAGTATTATTGATGATTATAGCAGATTTGTGTGGATTTATTTTCTTAAAAACAAATCCCAAGTCCAGCAAACTTTCCTTCAATACCAGGCTCATGTTGAAAGACTTACAGGAAACAAAATTATGGCTGTCCAGTCAGACTGGGTAGGTGAATTCCAGAGACTACATCATTTCTTCAAGCAAATAGGAATATCTCATCGCATCTCATGTCCCCACACTCATCAGCAAAATGGCTTAGTTGAGAGAAAACATAGACATGTTGTAGAAACAGGGATCACTCTTTTAGCATAATCAGGGTTGCCTGTTCGTTTTTGGGATGAGTCATTTCATTCTGCTTGCTATCTTATTAATAGAATGCCTAGCAAAATCATCAACAATAATACACCTCTCTTTCGTCTTTTGTGTCAAACCCAGCTATAAAATGCTCAAAGTTTTTGGCTGTGCTTGCTGGCCTAACTTCAGGCCCTACAACTCAAGAAAATTAGAATTCAGGTCAAGGCAGTGTGTGTTCATTGGATATTCAGTAAACCACAAAGGGTACAAATGCTTAGATCGTCAGACAGGAAGAGTCTTCATCTCTAGAGATGTTTTGTTTGATGAAAACTCCTTCCCCTTTAACAATACTGAAAATTCTTCCAACTTAACACCTCAAACATCAAACCATCCAACAGTCCTACCTTCTTTCACATCTATGTCACATTACAATGAAGCATTCCTGACTGAACAAAGTCCAGCAGCACAAAACACATCTCATAACCTGCCTAGAGATTCAGACCAAACAAACCCAGCAGTAAATGATTTTTCTACTGATATTGGACAAACTGATACTGTTGATGAATCCCAAGTTGTAGGTAATCATGACTTTGCAGACACACAGGACAGCTCAAGTTCAGAATCAGAAATCCCTAGTCTTACCTCAGAAGGTGAACAAGAAGCTGCACCTGTCGGCCATCCAATGCAAACCAGGCTAAAGAATAACATAATCAAGCCTAAGCAGTTCAATGATGGCATAGTTAAATATGGCAATGCTACTAAGACTCAAGCTGTACCAGCAGAGCCAGTTTCTTATGATGAAGCCTGTCAGTACAGAGAATGGAAAGGGGCAATGGATGCTGAATATAGTGCGTTAATGAAGAATGAAACATGGACTTTAGTTCCAATGCAGAAGGGTATGAACCTAATCGACAGCAAGTGGGTTTTCAGGATAAAAAGAAGAGCAGATGGCTCAATAGAAAGATATAAAGCAAGACTAGTGGCAAAGGGTTTCAAACACAGATTTGATATTGATTATTCAGATACATATTGTCCAGTAGTGAAGCACACAATCGTGAGAACAATCATCTCACTAGCTGTTGCTAAAGGATGGTCCACGAGACAAGTAGACATCCAAAATGCATTCCTCCATGGCATACTTGAAGAAAAGGTCTACATGAAGCAGCCTACTGGGTACGAAAATACAAAGGTACCTACAAACTATGTCTGCAAACTCAAAAAGGCATTATATGGGTTAAAGCAGGCTCCAAGAGCCAGGCACTCTCGATTAACACAAAAACTTCACAAGCTTGGTTTTAAATCTTCTCAGGCAGACACATCACTCTTCATTTTCAGACAAGCTGATCTCATAATGTATATGCTAATCTATGTGGATGACAAGATTATTGTGAGCTCACAAGCTAGTGCCACAGAGAAACTCATCAAAAGTTTAAGTGAAGACTTTGGTGTGAAAGACCTGGGAAGGCTGCAATATTTTTTGGGAATAGAAGTAAAACCTTTTATGCAGGGAGTAATTCTTAGTCAGCAAAGATATGCAAAGGATCTCCTCACAAAGATCAAAATGGAAAACTGTAGATCAATTTCAACTCCAATGGCTGCTAGTGATAAACTGATGAAAGATCAGGGTACACCACTTTCAGAAGAAGGACACTATCATTATCGAAGCACCGTTGGAGCTCTTCAGTATTTAACTCTCCCAAGGCCTGACTTATCATTTGCTGTTAATCGTGTTTGTCAATATATGCAGAATCCAAGTGATGTGCATTGGAGTGCTGTCAAAAGAATACTCAGATATGTGAAGAGAACAATTGATCTGGGACTGAATTTTCAGAGAAGCAAAACTGAAACTCTGTCAGCATTCTCTGATGCCGATTGGGGCGGTTTCCCTGATGATCGCATGTCGACCAGTGGCTTTGCAGTGATGATGGGGTCAAATTTAATCAGCTGGAGTTCAAAGAAACAAGGTACTGTGTCTAGGTCCAGCACTGAAGCCGAGTATAAAGCGATTGCTAATGTTGCTGCATAATTAGTATGGCTTCAGTAGTCACTGATGAAGGAACTGGGAATCTATCAAGATAAAGCTCCAATCCTTTGGTGTGACAATTTGGGAGCGACATATATGACTTCTAATCCGATGTTTCATGCCAGGACCAAACACATAGAGATCGATTTTCACTTTGTCAGAGAACAAGTTGCACGAAAAGCGCTAGAAGTGTGTTTCATTTCCTCAAAGGATTAGCTAGCAGACATATTTACTAAAGCACTCTCAAGATCTCCTTTCAGTAGAGCATGTGACAATCTCAACCTTGTTAGGCAGGGTTGTGATTGAGGGGGTGTGTTAAATTTGTTACTTAGTCAAGGGTAGTTGACGTTATGCATGGATATCACGCCAGACGTGGCCGTTGTGCTGCGCACCGGACGTGACCGAGTATGACGGGAGTGGGCGCGATCATGAACCGATCGTGAACTCATGTAATCTTCTGCTACAAATAGTAATGCAAATGACGGGCAGACTCAATTGAGCCAACCACGAACAATAGTTCTTATAGAAGATTGAGCCAGGGCATACAACCAGCACTTACCGTTCCCCTCAGAAGCTCTCTCTATCTCTTTCTCCTTAATAGCCTTTTCAAGCATTTTGAAAAACATTCCGGTATTACGTAATTTCTAAGCTGGTTGTTGATTGTCTCTGATTACTTCTTGGTCATCATACGGCTGCACGGAATTTATAAGGTCAGTCCTCGAGACTGTGTTTGCTTATAAGCTTGGTTCGTGGAGCCCATCCCAGCTGCAACCTGGCCTTGCAAAAGTCTGAACTTCTCCCACTGCACCTCATCGTAATCTTTTTTCTCTTCGGCATCACCGACTTCCTCCTCGGCGTAGCCTGCCCCACAAGAATCATCGTGACTGCCCTCTTTTGCCTGCGCCACCACCTCCTCGTCACCGACCTCCTGCTCATCGCGCTGCTCAACTGGGACAGGGAGGGCGAAATTGCTTGTCACCTGGCCATGCGGCGGCGGACTCGGAACACGGGGTGGACGGACGTCGTCGTGCCTCCCGCGCACTGTCACGCGCCTGGAGCTGGGCCCGTAGGCTGGCCTCGGTATCGGCGGCCTCGACGAGTCTGCGGTCTCGCGCGCCGATGTCATTTCTCAGCCACGTCAATGTCGTGTCGGCAGCGCTGCGCTCCTTCTTGATCTAATAATAGATCAGGCTGTCCACGACCCTGTGTACCTCCCGGAGCTTCTCCTCGACCTCAGCAAGCCTGCGATCGCGCGCCCTGATCTCGTCCGTGAGCCACGCCTCCTTCATGGTGAGTGGTGACCAGTTTGGCGTTGCGCTACTCCTGCTCTTGGATATCGTCGAGGAGGCGGTCCGAGACCTTGTGCGCCGCCTGGAGCTCTTCCTCGGTCTTGGTGAGCCTGCGCTCACGGTCCGCGAGCACGCGCGCCGCGTCGGCGAACAGGTCCGCGCGGTCGGGGTTGCGGTATAGGCGGTGCACGAGGTCGGCAGCGGGCAGGCTCGCGAGCTGGACATCTCCTTCGTTGGGGGCATCCGGAGCGCCGGCCGTCCTGCCTTCGGAGCTGGATCCGGATGACATCGATCGGTCGTCTACAGAAGCTAGAGAAACTTACAGTGTGGAAGCGGGAGCTTGCGAGGCGGCGCTGGCTGGATGGATGGAGTTGTGGCCGGGCCGGGCGGCTAGGGTTTGATTCACTTGGGGAATTGGGTAGGATGGGGCTGCAAGAGAATGGAGGCGCGGGGGCGGGACTGCAGTGAGGGCAGGAGTCTCACGACTCACTAGAGGAATGTGCCTTGTCTCTGTGCTCACGCTGACCAGCGTTTTTCTTCCTATGACGGCAAGCTGCCTTTGCGATGACGACTGCACTGACGTAGGTGTTGACGTGAAGCGCCGCGATGCTTGCTTAATTCGTCGCTGGCAGCCGAAGCCATGGCGTCGAGCTGCTTCATGACGCTTGGCGAGCAGGAAGTTGTTAGGTAAACGGTTTCGCGGCAGGCTATATTTGCACCCCTTTGGCAACACATGCAAGGGTTAATGGCTAGGAGAATTCGTATTTGTTTTTATTCATGTTCTGTGAGCCATATGCGTGTTCATATATTAGACGTGCAAAACAATGCTTCAAAAGTTGTGTCTGTGCAAACTATTAGAGATAAGATAGTCTACAACTGCCTCCGTAACTTAAGCATCTGCATGCTTGTAAACGTGTGCTGTAATCTTGACTAGATTCTAGGATCTGTAACCAAACATGATTTGTAACCTGCCTATATAAAGGCCTTGAATCAATATGATGATATATCCCTTCGGCTGCACCTTTTCATGGTAATCAGAGCCAGGTAACATCCTGTGCTTTTTTGCCCACCTCTCCACCCCTCCGATGGCAGATACATCTTCTTCTACATCCAATGTCATGTCGTCATCGACCAGCTCTTCAGCTTCATCTAGCTCTCTTTCTCAAACATCCACTGTCACCAGTTCTCTCGCAGCTGCTGCCCAGTCCGTCAATATCACCAGCCTAGTTTCTGTTCATCTAGACATGTTTTCCACGGCGTATCGCTGGTGGAAACGTCTGTTCCTGGTGGTCCTCCGGCGCTTCAACTTGCACCACCACATCGATGGTACAGCACCTCGACACGACGACCCTGTCTGGATCCAAGAAGATCTCACCGTCCTCATGTGGCTACATGCCACTCTCGCCGATGATCTACTCGATTTTGTTATGGAGGACGAGATTACCGCCTTCGGCGTTTGGAACAAAATCGCTGATTTCTTCCTCGGCAACAAATCTAGCCACGCAGTACAATTGGAGCAGGAGCTCCATGGCCTTGTCCAAGGCAACATGTCAGCAATCGTCTATTGTCACAAGCTCAAGACACTAGCTGACTCCCTGGCCGATTGTGATCAGCCGGTCACCGATCGTGCACTGGTGCATCAACTCATCCGTGGTCTTAACCCGAAGTTCCACGTTCTTCACCAACTGCTGCCTGCGATGCCAACGTTCCCAACATTCCTTGAGGCACGGGATCAATTGATCGTGGCAGAAAATACCCTCAACCCATCTGTCACGCCGACTCAAGACACTGCCCTACATTCTACTGAAGCGCCATCAAACAACAACAACGTCGTCACCTCCACTGCACCGCAGCCTATATGTTCTGACAATGAACGTGGTACCTTCAATCCGTCCATGCGTGGACGTGGACGTGGTGCTTCCCGTGGTCGATCTTGTGGTCGAGGAAGAGGAGGTCGTATGCCGTACACTCCTTGGCAGCAGAATATGCAGCACACTTCCTGGAACGCACCATGGTTCCCCTCTGGACAGCCTTGGCGCGCACCATGGACGGGCGCCACTGGTCCAGGCGTTCTAGGATCAAGACCCCCAACTGGACAGGCCTATCACACAAAGTTTGCTCCAACAACAACTCAGTTTGCACCGGCAGCTCCATCGGCATATGACACCACAGGTCTTCTTCAAGCCCTTCAAGCAGTGTCTCAGCAACAAACTTCCACACAACCTGAATGGTACATGGACAGTGGCGCTAGTGGACACATGTCTACAAACTCAGGTATCATCTCCAATTATTCTCCATCAATGCATAATTCCTCTAACATAGTTGTTGGTAATGGATCCACCCTTCCCATAAAGGGCACTGGCACGGTCACACTCCCAACACCACATGGCACTTTCCAGTTATCTAGAGTACTTCACATCCCTACACTCATCAAGAATCTAATCTCTGTCAGACAATTCACAAATGACAATTGTTGTTCCATTGAATTTGACCCTTTTGGCTTTTCCATCAAGGATCTACTCAGCAAAACCAAGATCATGAGGTGCAATAGCAAGGGCGAGCTCTACCCCTTTCCTCACCAGCAGAGATCACACTCGGCCATGGCACTCACAGCCTCCACAAGTACTCTCTAGCATCGAAGGCTAGGACATCCTGGCTCCAGGAGTTTAGGGAACATATTATCTGAATTTTCTTGTCCAGTTCCAAATAAGCAAGAACACATTTCTGATGCCTGCCAAAAAGGGCCTCATACACGCCTACCCTTTTCCCATTCATTGTCAGTCACTTATTTTCCATTTCAGTTAGTGCATTGTGATCTTTGGACTTCTCCCGTTGAGAGCATCACTGGATTCAAATATTACATTGTACTTCTAGATGATTTTAGCCATTATATTTGGACTATACCACTTCGAAATAAGTCTAATGCCTATCAAGCCATTGTTCAGTTTTACTCTCTATTCTTAATCAATTTCACCTCAGTATTCAGTCCATACAATGTGACAACGGTAAAGAATTTGACAATAGCCATTTAAGATCCTTTTTCAATAAACATGGGATCACATACCGTTTTTCTTGTCCTTACACATCACCTCAAAATGGCAAGGCCGAGAGATCCCTTCGCACAATCAATAATGTGATTAGATGCCTTCTGTTTCAGGCATCTCTTCCTCCAACATTCTTGGTAGAAGCCTTACATACAACCACTTATCTCATAAATCGTCCCCCCTCACAACCTCTACGTTTCTATACACCATACCAAATTCTCTTTGGACAAACACCTGAATACTCTCACATGCGAGTTTTTGGGTGTCTCTGTTACCCAGACACAAAAGCCACTGCTGCACATAAGCTTGCACCAAGATCAATTGCATGTATTTTTCTAGGGTACCCTGCTGAACATAAGGGTTATAGGTGCATGGACCTTAACACCAAGAAGATAATCATCTCAACACATGTGATCTTTGATGAACACGCTTTTCCATATTCCTCCTCAACATCATCTGTTCCAACCACTGAAAATCTTCAGACCAGCCAACACTTTATACTTGTTCCAGGGCCACCATCTATAACACAAGATGCTCCGGTGACCAATCAGCTGCAAAATCCATCACCATCTGCCTCTCCACAACTCTTTCACACTTCTGCACAATCACAGAACAATCAGTCACTTGCAACACAATCACTAGGCCCACTGAACAATCAATCACCTATCCCTGCACCACCACCCTTACCTCAAAAACATCAGATGGTCACTAGAGCCAAGCTAGGAATTTTCAAACCAAAGCAACTCCTAAACCTTCACACTACAGAATCCCTCACCTATTCCATCCTCCTACAAAACAGCACTAAAAGATCCCAACTGGCTCTCAGCTATGAAAGAGGAATATAATGCATTGATGTTGAATAATACATGGACTCCTGTTCCAAAGCCTGTAGGTGTCAACATTGTCACAGGGAAGTGGATCTTCAAACACAAACTAAACCCAGATGGTAGTGTTGCTCGGCATAAAGCAGGCATAAAGCAAGGTGGGTTGTCAGGGGTTTCAACCAAGAACATGGGGTTGATTTTCACGAAACTTTCAGTCCAGTTATAAAACAAGCTACAGTCAGGACTGTTCTGGGCATAACAACCTCTGCTTCTTGGCCAATCCACCAACTGGATGTCAAAAATGCATTCCTGCATGGTGACCTAACTGAAACTGTATTTTGTGTTCAGCCTTCTGGATTTCTTAACAGTGAACATCCAGATTATGTGTGCAAACTGATTAAATCACTATATGGGCTCAAACAGGCACCCAGAACTTGGTTTCTACGGTTCAAGAAATTTCTTACATCAACTGGGTTCATAGCCTCCAAAGATGACAGTTCACTTTTTGTTCTACATGACAGTCAGAACACTGCATACATTCTTTTATATGTCGACGACATTATTCTGACTGCAAACTCTGAAAACCTGATACACAAGGTAATTTCCAGTCTCTGCAATGAGTTTTCCATGACTGATCTGGGACCACTAAACCATTTTCTTGGGATCCGAGTACAACATACTGCACATGGGCTATTTCTTGATCAGCAACAGTATGCCATTGACGGAACGTGCCAAGCTAACAAATTGCAACATCGTCACAACCCCCATCGATGTTAAGTCAAAACTGCCTGCATCAGAGGGTCCTCTACTGTCACAGCCCTCTGAATATCGAAGCCTAGCCGGCGCGCTACAATATCTTACCTTGACACGTCCAGATATAACTTATGCCATGCAACAAGCTTGTTTTTTTATGCATGCCCCAAGGGAGCCACACATGCAACTACTGAAAAGGATCTTAAGGTATGTTAAAGGCACAATCAGCCACGGTCTTCACATTACCAAGTCAACTTTGACACGACCCCTCGGTCTTGTCGAGCCAGGATCACGTTGAGGGGTGCTGCGTTGCACAACACCGGATAACACACATCAAAGGTACAAAGCGGAAGCAAAACTTTTATTACATAAAGTGGTTTATGAACATTTGTACATCAAAATAAGTCCAGTCTACACTCACGGGCGTAGACTACGCATCAAGTCCATGTCCAGCCCTTGAACGTGTCCTTGCTAGCACACACGCACACTAACTCTGCGGCGTGCACGACTCCCACTCGACGGGGTTCCCCTCCTGGGGTTCCGTCTCCTCTTCGGGAGTCCCTTCCTCATAGAACGCTGCAAAAGCTTCAAACACAAGCAGTGAGCATGAAGGCTCAGCAAGTCTGACCCGTCTCACCTAAACATGGAACTTCTACATGAGGGGTGATGGGTTACATGAGGTAAAAATCATTTGCAAGGACTCGCCTAATTAGTAGAACCTTACTTTCAAGTTTTAGCAGCAGGTTGTGGAGAACCTTACGCTAAGGCACATGAGAGAGCCGCAATCAAACAAGAAATGCATTTCTCTCATGTACTTTGCCCAAAGTTAAAAGGAACTTTAGTTAGCTCTAAATTACAACAAACCATTAACAAGCAAAGTCCATCTTTCAATCAGCAACATTTTAACATGTAGCTAGCCTGTTCTTTCTACGTCACGGTACAGTGAACAAGTGGTACTCACTGACCGTGAGGGACGGCGATTATAATCGATTTACACCTGCAGGGTTACCCGAACAACCCGTCACGTACGCCCGTACTCGATGTTGCCTACAGCAACCATCACGGACGCCGTACGCAACCACCTTTCGCCCGTCAGCCAAATATTGAACCGGTCCCATCGTCTCGAGCAAGAGGTCTCTGCACGCGCATCTCCGTGCCGCCAGCCGATTTACACCTCGAGCTTTCAACCTACCCTCTGAACGACAGGCAATGCCTCAATACCCAGCTACCCGAGTTACATCGGTTTCCCGGTTCCCATATAGCCGGTAGTTCTTCGGTACTGTTCTAGCTTGTTCAACAGGCCCGCACACGGCTCGGTCCTCAATCGACACAAGCGGAGCTATAGCACACAGGCCCCAAAGTCCTGCTGCCCTTACTCTCCGCTCGGTCTCATCTTTCTTGCCATGTGTATCATATGCTATCTCTACCCGAGTCGAGTGCCTCTAGCCTATGCTCGTGAGTAGTTCCAACTACTCGACTTGTACCGAACCCTACCCTAACTTAGCTTTGCATTAGCTAATGGGGTTTTGCAATCCTAAACCCAACCCATGGTTTTCTTGGCTATGCAAGTGGGTTTCCAAACAAGACTCAAATGCAAGTAATAACGATATTCAAGTAAGTGCTCAAAACAATAAAAATTTGTAAAGGGTTAATGCAAACTGGAGCTTGCCTTGCTGCTCTTGGTCGTAGGCTAGCTGCTCCTCCGGAGTAACGAAGTCTAGGACTTCGGGTTCCTCCTCGACCTTAGCGACTACATGATAGAAGAAGTACATGTATCAATTTAAATGCATTTGTATTAAGTTTGAACTGGTGAAGCTTATAAGTCTCACTAGACAGACTCTATGACTGTGAAACTTTTACCGTGGCTTGGTTACAACCTAAGTATAGACTTGGTCAAGTTTTAGTTGCATCAAAGCTCATTTGAGCCCTCCACAATTAATTATGTACTTAACCTTAATTGGCACTCATAGGGTGTTCTAGGGATTTTCTTGAAACAAACTATGACTTTCTGAAAAGTAGATTTTCAGAGGGTTCTAATGGAGTTGGTCTCACTTAATTTTAAGGTTCCTAGCTAAAGATATGAGCTAAGCAATTTCAGAGAAAATTCTGAAAATGTTTCTGAACATTTTCTATTTTCTGTGGAACAGTTTCACTAATTACACCATTAGGTGGATCAAATGAGCTCAAATGGATCTGAAATTTTTATGGTAGTTCAGGGATATTTTGGTGAACATTCCAGCAAAATTTCAGGATTTTCCTCCAAAGGATTCTCCGGTTAAAATTCCAAACAGTATAAATTTGAGGAATTAATTCTGGAGAAATAAGAATTTTCATGAAGTGAAACTTGATTTGCTGGAAAGTGCTCATAGAACTGAATCCAACAAAATTTGGTTCACTCTATTTGGAGTTTTCTAGCCAAAGTTATGGGGATTTGAAGTTTGAAGGAAATCTGAAAATCAGGAGAAAAGTTTAAATCTGCCGGGGCCCGCGGGGACACGTGTTAAGCGTGGAGGCGACCGCACACTGAGGCCCACAGGGTCTTTGCGCGCCAGCACACCCGATCCCGGCCACACCCGATCCCGATTTAAAATTTTGAGCCGCTGACGCGTGGGCCAACCGGCTTCGTCTTCCTCCCGACGCGCCCGCGCCGCCTCCCCTCGCCGGAGCAGACTCGGAGCTCGCCGGACTGTCGCTGTCGGCCATCGCACGGCCTGAAATTCGCTGCCAGGGGGTTGTCGATGTCGAGGAACACGTCCGTGGGGTCAGCTCGAGCTGTTGGTGACCGGAAATAGCCCGGCGACGTGCGGCGACCTCGGTTGAGGTTCGGCGCCGTCGGCCGTGGGTTCTAACCCACCATAGCCTCGAATGATTGGCTCTACAGCATCAGTATACCTCTAGGAAGCTCGACAAGGTGTCAAATGGGTTCAAAGATGGCGGCAAGCCGGTCGGCACCGTGTGACCGAGCGTGCCCGCCATGAACGCCCTCAATCGAGCTCAAAATTCGCTACTCCTAGTCAGTTTCATACCACGGATGCATAAAGGAACTTGATCGCCGGCTAGTCCAGCGTCTATGTGCAAGATTTGATAACTAGAGAAGGATCTTAGAGCGAGAATTTGAAGAATCCGTACCGGAAGCTCAGTTTAAGATCGCCGGAGTAAAAACTTGAAATTCGCCGGGGATTCTTCACGGTTTGCTTCCAAACTTGGAGGAGAGCAACACGGCTGTTGTGCGCTCCTGCTGCTGCCCTTGCTGGACCGTGAAAGCTCCTGTGGAACGCTGTCCACGAGCGCCTGACCTTCGGCTGAGGTTAGGTCGCCGCTGTGGCGATCGTTCTCAGGCAAGGGAGGTCGGAGCTCGGGGTTTTTGTCGTCGGGGAGGTGGAGTGCGATCTCAGGTTGCTGTCTAGCAGCTCAGGGACGGAGGAGGCGATCGTTTGCTGGTTTTCCCGATCGAGCAGAGAGCTTCGGGGGAGAAAATCTGCCGCTGCTCGGGGTTGCACGCGAGGGAATAAAGCCAGCGGGTCTTCGCCCGGGCTGAGGCGGTGCCGGTCGCGTGGAGGCGCGAGCAAGCCGCCCTGGGCGCCAGCGCGCGAAGGAGGAAGCAGCTGGTGGCGCCGGTGGCTGCTCGGTGGCACAGTCGACAGCTACTCGGTGGAATTTCCCACCAAGGCTGTGACTTTGTGTGCAGTCTTCCCCCCTTCTCTCTATGACATGTGGGTCCCACCCGGGGTTTTAACCTCTGAAATTTACTCCTAATCACTTTTGTAAAGAATGAGCCCCAAAATACCCATGATGATTCAAATTATTCACCCATGAGCCATTTGAATTGATTAGAATTCAAATTGGGTTTGGTTTGAATGAATTTCAGCACAAGTTCAGTTTGGAATTCAAATAAAGTTTGAATTTGTCCCACTTAGCTCATGTCAAGATCAACTCCAAATGGAGTGAAAATTGGTGTGTGAGCTCACAAAAACGTGCTGAATAGGAATATGTCTCCCACTTTTGAATTCATGGGATAAAACAGTTTGAATTCGAATATGGTTTCAAACTGCCCTCTTTCTAGCTATACCCAAAATGACCTCAAAAAGGTTTTGAATTTGGGGGAAACTTGGCATGGACATCCCTAGCAATGTGTAGGAGTTTTCATATGCCCAGCCCATCTATATCACATGTGGAAAATGCCACTTTTGCAATATGTGAGTTTGTTCTCTAATGAGCATATTGATGGTGGTTACTTGCTCTTCATTTGTGTTCATCAACTTTCCTCAAATGAGGTGTGTGTGTATGGTGATGAACACTTCAAATATGTGTCAAAAACTGAGGCCCTTACATTCCTCCCCCCTTAAAAGAATCTCGTCCCAAGATCATAAGGTGAAAATGAGAGAGAGGACGGTGGAAAATTACCGGATATGCGACGTGAAAAAGTCGGGGTAGTTAGCGCGAAGAAATCCTTCGCTCTCCCATGTCGCTTCATCCATGGAGTGATTACTCCATAGAACCTTGTAGAACCACAACGTACGGTTGCGTGTGGTTCGGGCCTTTTCGTCACTAATCTGAACCGGTTCCTCCCGATAGGTGAGATCCGGTTGCAGTTCTTCAATGTCCTCCAGCTGAACGATAGTTGATAGTTTGAGACACTTCCTCAGCTGGGAAATGTGAAAGACGTCGTGCACACCGGAAAGTGCTTCTGGTAATTTCAGCCGGTATGCTACCGATCCACATCTTTCGGTAATCTAGAATGGACCGATGAATCGGGGTGCCAACTTTCCTCTCACCCCAAATCTGTTTACGCCCTTCATTGGAGACACACGTAGACATACGTGATCCCCGACTTCGAATTGTAATGGGCGTCTTCTCCGGTCCGCATATTGTTTCTGGCGGGAGTAGGCAGCCTTTAGGTTCGCTTGAATCAGTCGAACCTTCCCTTCCGCGTTGTTGACAAGGTCAATCCCGAAGGTAACCCTTTCGCCAGACTCACACCAGTTCAATGGTGTGCGGCATTTCCTTCCGTATAGCGCCTCGTAGGGCGCCATCTTTATGCTGGGTTGGTACCCATTGTTGTACGAGAACTCGGCTAACGGCAAGTGATCATCCCAATTCTTACCATGGTTGATAGCGCAAGCTCGTAGCATGTCTTCTAAGATCTGATTTACCCGCTCGGTTTGCCCATCCGTCTGCGGGTGGTATGCTGAACTACGGATTAGCTTCGTCCCCAAAGCAGCGTGCAGCTGCTCCCAAAAACGGGACACAAATAAAGTGCCCCGATCCGATATAATGGTATGGGGTACGCCGTACAAGCATAGGATCCGTGAGATGTACAGTTCATCATACTTCTTGGCGTTGTAGTTGGTGTTGACCAGGATGAAATGGGCAACTTTGGTGAGCCAATCGACGATCACCCACACAGAATCATGCTTTTGAAAAGTGGTGGGTAAACCGACGATGAAGTCCATGCTCACGTCCTCCCATTTCCAGGCATGAACGCCCAGTGGTTGTAGCAGTCCCGGTTTCCGCATATGGTCTGCTTTCACCCTTCGACATGTATCGCACTCGGACACGTACTTTGCGGTCTCCCGCTTCATCCGTGTCCACCAAAATTTGCTTTTGAGTTCCTGATACATTTTTTTTGCTGCCGGGGTGAATAGAAAATTTTGATAAGTGAGCCTCATCAAAAATTTTCTTCCATAACTCCGGGTTACGGGGTACGACGATCCGGTCCTTGAACCATAGGACGCCGTCTCCGTCCTTCCGGAAACATTTCAGCTCCCCACTGTCTACACGTCTCCGCAAATGCGACATGCCCTTGTCATGTTTCTGAGCTGCCGCTATCTCTTCACGGATGGTGGGGATCAAAGCTAGGTTGTAGAGAGCTCTGTGTGGAATCACATGTAGGGGTGGTTCGCTCTCTTCCAACGGTGTGATGGTCAGATTGTTGACGTGTGACTTGCGGCTCAGCGCATCTGCCACTACGTTTGCCTTGCCCGTATGATAATGGATCTCTATTTCGTAATCCTTTATCAATTCTAACCATCTTCGTTGCCTCATGTTCAGCTCCTTGTGAGTGAATATGTACTTGAGGCTCTTGTGGTCGGTATATAAATGTACGAGGTTACCGAGTAGGTAGTGCCTCCACATTTTTAGTGCAAGTACCACGGCAGCGAGCTCCAAATCGTGAGTTGGATAATTCTGCTCATGGTTTCTAAGCTGCCGTGATCCATACGCGACCACTCTTCGGTCTTGCATCAGCACACATCCGAGCCCAATGCCGGATGCATCGCAGTACACATCGAACGGTTTTGTTGTGTCTGGCTGCGCCAAAACCGGTGCTGATGTCAGGTGCTTGACTAAAGCCTTGAATGCTGCTTCACATGCTGGACTCCAAACATATTTGGTAGCCTTCTTCAGCAGCTCCGTCATAGGCTCGGCAATCTTCGAGAAGTTCGGAATGAACCTCCGATAATATCCCGCGAGTCCGAGGAAACTCCGTACCTCGTGAACAGTTCTCGGGGATTTCCAATTCAGCACTTGAGTGATCTTGCTCGGGTCTACAGCGATACCCTCCGCTGAAATGATATGCCCGAGGAAAGGCACTTGCGATATCCAGAACTCGCATTTGCTGAATTTCGCATATAGCTTGTGATCCCGCAGCCGTTGCAAGACTATACGCAGATGTTTCTTGTGATCTTCCTCCTACTTGGAATATACCAGGATGTCGTCGATGAAGACCACGACAAACTTGTCCAGCTCCGGCCTGAATACCGAGTTCATCAAGTACATGAAGTGAGCTGGAGCATTGGTGAGGCCGAAGGACATGACCAGGTACTCATAAAGTCCGTACCTCGTCGAGAAAGCTGTCTTTGGAATATCCTCCGCTCTTATCTTAATCTGATGGTACCCGGATTGTAACACCCCAAAATCCTGTTAAGAGGGGAATTTAAAATTTTTTGGACGTATTGCATGTGTTGCAAAAATTCAAATTCAAACTGGAATTGAAATTAAATTCAAAACAGAAATGAAAAAGAAAAAGAAAAAGAAAAAATAAACCTTCCCGGCCAGTGGGCCGAAACCTACCAGCCGGCCCACCCAACCCACGCGCCAGCCCGCAGCCGCGCGCCCACGCACCTCTCGCAGACACGCGGGACCCACCTGTCATCCCCGAGCTCCCGATCGCGCCGACCCCGGACTGTTCCCCGCGCGCGCGCGATCGTAACCGACCGGATTTCCGCCCGACTCCCGGTCCCAGAAGACTCCAGCTCGATCTAAACAAACCCGCCGCCCTTCCCTGGCTATATAAACCCCAACATCTCCCCGTTTTTCCCCACGATCCGCCGTTTTTCCTCCTGGTGAGAACCCAAGCTTCTCCGGCCAATTTCGCTCGATCTTCGCTCAGGATTTCTCATCTAACGCGCTAATCTTGATCCACCGCCTCCGGGGAACCGCGCAGGTGCAGAGAACCCGGTGGTTTGCGCTTCAAACACAGCACCGACGAGCCTCTCCGTGAATTCACCTCGGACCTCGTCGCCAACCGCTCTCCAGGACCTCCGAGCTCAAGAAAACCCCGAGGTGAGATCCCCGACCTCCCCTCTACCGATCTATGCCATAAAATCACAGTTCTAGGAAGAATTGACGAAGATCCGAAACTCTCCGGTGAGATCGCCGCCTCCCACCGCCGTGCGCCGCCGGGCAGCGCCGCCCGCGCTCGATCAGAGCGACGTGGCCGCTCGTGCGCCGTCTATTTTAAATCACACGGTAGAATTTAAATCCCCGCGTACCGGTTCGACGTTATAATCTCAGCCGTCTGTTTTAAATCGGACGGTCCACATCAGCCCTGCGTTATAAAGGCCAGGATTCTTACGCGCTACCCCCTGGGGTTCTTGGAAAATACGAGCTAGCCCCAGAAACTTCTGATCTAGCCCCTGGAACTTCAGAAAATCATGTAAATTCATTTAAAAATCAGTTTTAGCCCCTGGACTTAATAAAAATTAGGAAAACCCCTCTGTTATGTGTAGTTAGACCCCTGGAAATTCTTAAAATAATATAATAGACCCTGTAGTGGGGTGAGTTTACCTTTTTAACCCTATGTGATATTAAATTTAGGAATTTGAATATGTGTTTAGTATTTAAAATTTAAAAGATGGGACAAACAAATTGTAAATTCAAATTAAAAACTTTCTTAGTACCTGGAAAACTTGGGAGTGAGATAAAAATAGATTTTTGGCTGAAATGAATCTGTTTAATTGATTATTCACATTTATTAGTTATAGGGACACATTTTTAAGTAGAGAATAATTCTGAAAATTAGTAAAATAAATGTAAAATAGTTCACATCAGAGGAGAAGTTCAAAAATATATTATTTAATATTTTAGACCCAAAACCTATTCTGTTTAGATGAGGTGTCTTACTATTTTCATAATAAAGTTCACATTTAGGCATAGGAAATAAATCTGAAAATATAGCAAACTAGGTATGAATAACTAGAAAATGATAAATGAAGTTTCCAAAATCTAAAGAATTCAGTTTAGGTTTGGTAGAAGGTCTGAAGACACATATGGAGTAGGAAAATACCTTTCATGCATACTTGGTAGCTAAAAGGTGTAGTAATTGAATATAAGGAATTTATTTAAATTGGAAACTCATATATATATAGTATGCAAACATAAATGTGAATACAAAAGTAGAAATCATATACACATGTTTAAAAGTGCATGTAAGACAAAATCAACACACATAGAGTAACCACAACACATAGAAATGTGAAGGGCTTTCATAAATGTGAATGTGTGGTTTGTATGAAGTGGAAGTGTGAACTATGTCTTATGGATTGTTGTTTTCTTTTGCTACGTGTGATGGTATGAGTAGAACCTGTTCCAGAGCAAGTTCTTCCTTTCCAAGATCAGGACTACCCATTCCCAGAGCAGCAAGAAGAAGGCAAGTGTCCTTGACCACTTTGATCCTATGCTAGGATGTGTAGATAGAATTATTTGCATTGTCAAATGAAATATGAAACCCGTGCTAGGAACTTTCCCTAGAATTGCATTATCTTGTTTCCTTGTAGCTTGGGTTGGGATTCATTTTATCATGTCATTTATTATTATGCATATGCTTAGCCATGCTTAGAATGGGATATTTGGGATGTGAGATCATCAGTTTATTTTACCATACTCTTGAATGAGATATTGTGAGTTATGTAGAGGTAGGGATCAAGGCAAGTTGGATGATTTGGTTGGTGCTGGGTGCACGAGACTCGGGTTTGTGTTTAGTACTTGCCTGGATCCTAAGGACCGGTTCATGGAGCATGTAACCTGGCTTTACCGTGCCAACCACATGCTGAGATGGGGCAGCTTGGACAATTAATTAGGTGTATCCCTGGCGTAATATGGGTGTGTTGGATGGTGCGGGGAATAGGTGTCAGCTGGACTATCATATGAACCGCAAGGCTCAAGAGGAGGCCACTGCAGCGGGGTTGGAGTCTCTTGTATGCTGTTAGGGGTGAAACCTCAGTGGGCCCACGCTCGTCAGGAATCCCTTTGTAAAGGCTTCGTAGTGATCTCCTGGCTACACACCTGGGAAGTGTGAATGTGGTTCGTGGCCACTGGCATAATGGAGGTTCTTTTAGTCCACCCGGCAATGGGGGATGAAATCACTACATGTGGGTACAGTGGTGCAAACTCTGCAGAGTCAAAAACTGTCATGACAGCCTTGCTCACGATCAAGAGCGGCTTGGACTTATTCATGATTAGAGGATGATTGGCTTTGGAAGTTGTGGATGTTAAGCGGGGAGCTTAACATTGGAAATGATGTTACGGTTATTTGATTATGATGATGGGATGGGAGATTGGGATCATTTCACCTATGTAGTAATGTAGGTGCTTAATAGGCTAAGGTGGTAGGCAATAATTGCGTAGTGCTTCAACCATGAGTTCAACCTCTCCTTGTTCTAGCCATGCATGACATAACTTTCCCACACTTGCTGAGTACCAACGGTACTCAACCTTGCATATTTGTTGGTTTATATTGCTGCTCAGGTCAAGAGAATGATGTGGTGTTTAATGATCAAGACTTTGGACCCGAAGAAGGTTTCTAGGTTCATGGAGTCCCCCGGGCAACGCCTGTGATGGAGCCCACAAGAATAATATTTCCGCTGCTGTTTTATTTACATATTATGAACTTATTATCGTCCATCGAGACGTATGCTATGTAAGACTTATTTATATTCGACATCTGGCTTGTAATAAATGATGCTTCACTATTTGTCATCACATGTATGAGAAAATGATCCTGGCATACATGTGATATTCACTCGGTTGTTCTTCGGAGAAACCAGGTGTGACACGGATCTTAAGTCCATCTTGGAAAAGATCTTTGCTTCGACCAACTGATCAAACAACTTGTCGATCCGTGCCAACGGGTACTTGTTCTTGATGGTTACAGCATTTAATGGACGATTGTCCATGCAAAGCCGTAATGTCTCATCCTTCTTCTTCACAAATAATGCCGAACAGCCCCATGGCGAGGAGCTCGGCCTAATAAAACCCTTCTCTAGGAGGTCCGTGAGCTGAGTCTTCAGTTCATCCAACTCCTTGGGCGCCATCTTGTATGGCCTTCGGGATATCGGCATGGTTCCCGGTGCAAGTTCAATCTTGAACTCCACCTCTCTATCGGGCGGCATCCCCGGCAAATCATCCTGGAATACGTTAGGGAACTCTCGGACCACTGGAATGTCTTCCAATCTGATGGTTGTCGACTGATAGATACTTGGAAGTTTTATTTCTGGACTATCCAGAAATAAGGAGTGAGATCCGTGCACTTCTGAGTTTAAGTGCACGACTCAAAGGACGGTGTCCAAAACAGTGCCGTGGCGGGTTAACCACGACATCCCTAGGATGACATCGACCTTTTGTCCCTCTAAGATTATGAGAGAAGTAGGGTAGACTCTACCCGCTAAGCATAATGGTGCTTTGGACACCATTACGCTTGCTGAAATCCTCTCACCCGGTGAACAAATTAAATATGGACTATCGGTGGGTAGATTTGCAAGCTGTGTTTAGCAATGAAAGCTTGGCTAATAAAATTATGCGTGGCGCCCGAATCAAACAATACTATGGCGGGATTCTGGTGGAGTTGGAACATACCCGCAAGGATTGGCTCACCCTCCGGCACGTCCTCTATGGCAAGCTGGTGGACGGTGCCGGGCCTAGGGTTTGCCCGCCGCGCATTAGTAGGGTTCCGGGGTTGATTCCTCCCCGGAAACTGTGGTGCAACTCCGCCGCCTTGCCTCTCCGGGCAACTGCTCGCGAAGTGTCCTGGACGACCACCCTTATAACATGTGGCCGCTGCTGGTGTAGTGCTCGGGGGACGAAAGCCCGGTATGCGCTGCTGAGGTGCATACGCACGCGGCATCGCCTGCTGCTGCTGTTGTTGTTGCGGAAGTGGTGCTGGCATTGCCGGCCTGAATGCCGGTGAAGAGTACGGCCGACTGCGGAACGGCATCGACCTCTGTGGTGGCTGCCAGCGTGGACCTGATGGTGGGTGATTCACCATCCGAAACTTCTGAGAAGGACCGCTTCCTTCTCCGCCGCTCTGCGGCGCGCTTCGCTTTCGCTCCGCCGCCGCCAACTCCTTGCCGGAGTCCTCTTGAACAATTGCAGCGTCAATAATGTCGTTGAGGCTGCCGTGATTGAACATCGCCAATTTGTCCTTCAGGAGCGGGTTAAGCCCCTGGTAAAAGTGGTCCCGCCGCTTCTCGTCGGTATCTGCATGATACGACGCGTAGAGCGCGAGATCGTTGAACGCCCTGGAGTATTCCAGCGTGTTCCGGCTCCCTTGTTGTAGGTGTAAGAATTCCTGCGTCTTCCACTTCATTAGACCCGGCTGTATGTGATAGGCCCTGAAGGCCGTCCGGAACTCCGTCCAGGTCATAACTCGGTCGGTGGGATGTGAAGCACAAAAGTTTGCCCGCCACGCGCTCGCGGATCCTTGGAGCTGCTGGACCGTGAACTGTGTCTTGCGCTGCTCACTTATCTGGAGCAGCCCGAACTTCATCTCTATTGCGCGGAGCCAGTTGTCCGCGTCAAGAGGTTCATCCGCCCTTGAGAATACAGGGGGATGAGTCACCAGGAAGTCGGAGTAGGAGCTCTGTTGACGCTCCTCACGGTCTTGACGTCTCTCTGGGCGAGACGTATTAGCAATAAGAGTTTGCAGCAACTCCGTGTGCTGCTGATGTGAACCCGCCATTGCCGCGACAATGTCGGCCAATGTAACCGTTGGCAGTGGCGGTGGCGGTGTTTGCTGTTGCTGCTGTTGCTGCTGCTGTCCCGAGGAGTCCTCGGGAGGCTGTTGGGAGGTCTCTCTCCCTTGGCTAGTACCCCCAACATCCGGGTTGGCACGAGTACGCGTCATTCTGAAATTCAAAACAGCAGCGATTAGCACATGTCATACTTAAAATTCCATATGCAACAGTAGGTATTGAAGTGACACATGAATAATTTGCACAACATTCACATATATTGATAAAGCATAAACTTTATACAAGATACATTATTCTCGGGTTTCTGAGAAGTCGTGCTCATGTCCTCACTACCTATACATACTCTACTGCCTACACGACATGTCACCGATTACAAAAGTTGGGTTACACTACCCTAGCTGCCCTACTTGGCAACTGTAACCCCCTACTCGGAGTAGAACTCGACCTCCTGCGGGTCGTCCTCCTCCGGTACCTCTGCTGGTGGCTCTGGATCTACCACCTCTTCTCCCATCTCGGGTTCTCCCATTGCTAGAAGGCCCATGACTACCAGTATGCCCAATACCAGAGGTACGAGGTCCTGCAATGCATGCTCCTCGTCCATAGCCTGGTTGTAGTCCTCTTCTCAGCCTTGCCCTTCCTCAATAGCGTCGTCTCGCTCTTGAGTAAGGTCCTCGTTCTGCTGGGTCAGATTCTGTACCAGTTCTTGTAACGCCGCGATGTCGACACAGCTCTTCTTCTTTGCCTTCTTCAGACGATGCAACTGATTGTGCTGTTCATTCAGTCGCTTGATCGTCGGAAGGAGCACATTACGGAGTGCGCTGTGAGCACTCTCGAAATGGTCTCCATGGCTTGTGCTCTCCTTGAGCTTCGTGGCGAGATGCTCCGTATGAACAGCTTGGCTCTCCATCACGGCGTTTCCCGCCCTCATCTGGAGACTAAGGTTTGCCTCCGCGGGGTTGTACCTTGGGAAACCCGGATCTGTCGCCTCCCGGTACCTCTCTTCCCACACATGCTGAGCCCGTCCCTCCACGGGAACGAACACGTATGGAGTGCCCTTCATAGCCTGTACGTGTAGTTGGCAGAAACGTGACATGGTGTCACGGGCTGCAACTTGTCACATCCCTTCCGGTTGCCTACCTCTCACCATAACGGTGAACGGCACCCAACCGGGTGGCGTAGGTCCTGCAGCGACTTCAACATGGATTGTCCATGTCTTGTTCCCCTCTTCGCCTTATTCCTTGGTGAAGTACTGCGGCATCTGGTTATACCCAAAATATTGAAGCATATGCCTCAATGCTTCCGGATAGCCGCTGCTGTGAGAACAGTGGGACACCACCCACCCGTTCTCCAACTGCTTATCTGCTGTCATCTGTAAAAATATATTTGAGAAATGTCAAATATTTATTTAGACAGTAAACCATTGAGTTATAACATAAGACATGTCATTGAACCCATAAAACATGGAAACATATTTCAAATTTTAAACAAATTTGACTTTTGATCTGCTGTTCACATGACAGCCCTGACCAGTTTCCATTTCAACCTGATTTAGGCCATGTTAAAAGCAGAACCAATCCTGGAGCTCAACATAAAAGTTAAAGTTAACTTCAATAGCTTTCCAGAAAGTGTTTACATGGCCTAAGATATGTCTTGGTTCAAAAGTTATGAGATGTCAAAGTTAACAGAATTTCAGGACAAAATTGGACAGCACCTCCCTGCTTGAGGTACTGATTTGATCCAAGAATTCCAGTTAATTCTTTTCCAAATCTGACAAAACTTTATGTTACAAAGTTGTAACCCATCTCATAAGGTTTCCAGAACTACCTCATTTTATATTTTTGGATTTTTATGCAGGATGTTATACTCAATTTATAGAGAGTTTACAGAGAGTCTTTACTCTGCCCTGTTTTCTGGACAGTTTCAACTCTACTGCATTTTTCGATTGGTTAAGGGATGAAACACCTCTGGACCTCAACATAAGAGTTGTAAAGATCTTCTAAATATTTCCAGAAATGTATCATATGACCCCAACCTCGAAGGAACTCAACCTCTAACCTCTGATTAACTTCAGCCTTAATTCAGCTGAAAACAGAGTGCTCTGTCCTTAGCAACCTATAAGTTGAAATCTTGTTAACTTTGAATATCCTGATTAAGGGAAGAAGTTACAGCAAATTTTTAATGCTCCAGACCAAAACTTTCAAGTTTTTCCAATGAAGTTGTTCATTTAGTGGGGTGTGACGTCGATGCGTCACCAAGGCATGTCGGTACTACGTCCTCACAAAGAAAAAAACCTATACCAGACTTAGCCGGCTTCGTTATTTCAGTGGCACTAAACGTCACTCGCACACGGATGCAACACGTCTACCGTTTCTTGGTTAGACTACCTGCAAATAACTCATGCAATCATCAGACTCGGCTGCACACCAAGTCCGGTATCCATACAGTTCGTACACCCGGGTTTTCTTGGCTATGCAAGTGGGTTTCCAAACAAGACTCAAATGCAAGTAATAACGATATTCAAGTAAGTGCTCAAAACAATAAAAATTTGTAAAGGGTTAATGCAAACCGGAGCTTGCCTTGCTGCTCTTGGTCGTAGGCTAGCTGCTCCTCCGGAGTAACAAAGTCTAGGACTTCGGGTTCCTCCTCGACCTTAGCGACTACATGATAGAAGAAGTACATGTATCAATTTAAATGCATTTGTATTAAGTTTGCACTGGTGAAGCTTATAAGTCTCACTAGACAGACTCTATTTCTGTGAAACTTTTACTGTGGCTTGGTTACAACCTAAGTACAGACTTGGTCAAGTTTTAGTTGCAGCAACGCTCATTTGAGCCCTCCACAATTAATTATGTACTTGACCTTAATTGGCACTCTTAGGGTGTTCTAGGGATTTTCTTGAAACAAACTATGGCTTTCTGAAAAATATATTTTCAGAGGGTTCTAATGGATTTGGTCTCACTTAATTTGAAGGTTCCTAGCTAAAGATATGAGCTAAGCAATTTCAGAGAAAATTCTGAAAATGTTTCTGAACATTTTCTATTTTCTGTGGAACAGTTTCACTAATCCCACCATTAGTTAGATCAAATGAGCTCAAATGGATCTGACATTTTTATGGTAGTTCAGGGATATTTTGGTGAACATTCCAGCAAAATTTCAAGATTTTCCTCCAAAGGATTCTCCAGTTAAAATTCCAAACAGTTTAAATTTGAGGAATTAATTATGAAGAAATAAGGATTTTCATGAAGTGAAACTTGATTTGCTGGAAAGTGCTCAGAGAGCTGAATCCAACAAAATTTGGTTCACTCCATTTGGAGTTTTCTAGCAAAAGTTATGGGGATTTGAAGTTTGAAGGAAATCTGAAAATCGAGGGAAAAGTTTAAATCTGCCGGGGCCCGCGGGGACACGTGTTAAGCGCGGAGGCGACCGCACACTGAGGCCCACAGGGTCTTTGTGCACCAGCACAACCGATCCCGGCCACACCCGATCCCGATTTAAAATTTTGAGCCGCTGACGCGTGGGCCAGCCGGCTTCGTCTTCCTCCCGACGCGCCCGCGCGCCCGCGCCGCCTCCCCTCGCCGGAGCAGACTCGGAGCTCGCCGGACTGTCGCTGCCGGCCATCGCACGGCCTGAAACTCGCCGCCATAGGGTTGTCGACGTCGAGGAACACGTCTGTGGGGTCAGCTCGAGCTGGCGGTGACCGGAAATAGCCCGGCGACGTGCGGCGGCCTCGGTTGAGGTTCGGTGCCGTCGGCCGTGGGTTCTAACCCGCCATAGCCTCGAATGATTGGCTCTACAGCATCAGTATACCTCTAGAAAGCTCTACAAGGTGTCAAATGGGTTTAAAGATGGCGGCAAGCCGGTCGGCACCGTGTGACCGAGCGTGCCCGCCATGAACGCCCTCAATCGAGCTCAAAATTCGCTACTTCTAGTCGGTTTCATACCACGGATGCAGAAAGGAACTTGATCGCCGGCTATTCCAGCATCTATGTGCAAGATTTGATAACTAGAGAAGGATCTTAGAGCGAGAATTTGAAGAATCCATACCGGAAGCTCAGTTTAAGGTCGCCGGAGTAAAAACTGGAAATTCGCTGGGGATTCTTCACGGTTTGCTTCCAAAATTGGAGGAGAGCAACACGGCTGTTGCGCGCTCCTGCTTCTGCCCTTGCTGGACCGTGAAAGCTCCCGTGGAACACTGTCCACGAGCGCCTGACCTTCGGCTGAGGTTAGGTCGCCGCTGTGGCGATCGTTCTCGGGCAAGGGAGGTCGGAGATCGGGGTTTTTGGCGTCGGGGAGGTGGAGTGCGATCTCAGGTTGCTGTCTAGCAGCTCAGGGAAGGAGGAGGCGATCGTTTGCTGGTTTTCCCGATCGAGCAGAGAGCTTCAGGGAGAAAATCTGCCGCTGCTCGGGGTTGCACGCGAGGGGATAAAGCCAGCGGGTCTTCGCCCGGGCTGAGGCGGTGCCGGTCCCGTGGAGACGCGAGCAAGCCGCCCTGGGCGCCAGCGCGCGAAGGAGGATGCAGCTGGTGGCGCCGGTGGCTGCTCGGTGGCACAGTAGACAGCTGCTCGGTGTAATTTCCCACCGAGGCTGTGGCTTTGTGTGCAAGTCTTCCCCCCTTCTCTCTATGACATGTGGGTCCCACCCGGGGTTTTAACCTCTAAAATTTACTCCTAATCACTGTTGTAAACAGTGAGCCCCAAAATACCCATGGTGATTCAAATTATTCACCCATGAGCCATTTGAATTGATTAGAATTCAAATTGCGTTTGGTTTGAATGAATTTCAGCACAAGTTCAGTTTGGAATTCAAATAAAGTTTGAATTTGTCCCACTTAGCTCATGTCAAGATCAACTCCCAATGGAGTGAAAATTGGTGTGTGAGCTCACAAAAATGTGCTGAATAAGAATATGCCTCCCACTTTTGAATTCATGGGATAAAAACAGTTTGAATTTGAATATGGTTTCAAACTGCCCTCTTTCTAGCTATACCCAAAATGACCTCAAAAAGGTTCTGAATTTGGGTGAAACTTGGCATGGACATACCTAGCAATGTGTAGGAGTTTTCATATGACCAGCCCATCTATATCACATGTGGAAAATGCCACTTTTGCAATATGTGAGTTTGTTCTCTAATGAGCATATTGATGGTGGTTACTTGCTCTTCATTTGTGTTCATCAACTTTCCTCAAATGAGGTGTGTGTGTACAGTGATGAACACTTCAAATATGTGTCAAAAACTGAGGCCCTTACAAACTTCAACAGATCTTGTTGCATATACAGACGCTGATTGGGCGGGGTGTCCTGACACCCGAAGATCAACATCAGGGTTCTGCATCATTTATGGTGACAACCTGATATCATGGTCCTCTAAGAGACAGTCTACGGTTTCACGATCAAGTGCGGAGGCTGAGTATCGAGGAGTTGCTAATGCAGTATCCGAAGTGTCTTGGCTTCATCAGTTACTCTCTGAGCTTCATCATCCACTGAAGAAATCATCGATTGTGTTCTGTGATAATGTCAGTGCAATATACCTATCGACTAATCTAGTTCAACATCAGAGGACGAAGCACATTGCGATCGATCTACATTTCGTACGAGATAAAGTTGCACTGGGTCAGATTAAAGTGCTACATGTTCCATCATCTCATCAGTTTGCCGACATATTTACAAAGGAATTGCCTTCTAGCCTGTTTTATGAATTCAGAAGCAGTCTGAACGTTCAAGAACGTCCGAACTGAGGGGGGGGGGGTATTAGAGATAAGATAGTCTACAACTGCCTCCGTAACTTAAGCATCTGCATGCTTGTAAATGTGTGCTGTAATCTTGCCTAGATTCTAGGATCTGTAACCAAACATGATCTGTAACCTGCCTATATAAAGGCCTTGAATCAATACGATCATATATCCCTTTGGCTGCACCTTTTCACAAACCAATAGTGAGAGAACGAAACAGTACACAGTACCAAATGATACAAAGCATGGTGATTAGCTTTCATAGTTCAGAAGTGCAGTCAAATCTCTGTGAAAGGAAGTCACATCTACAATGGCTCCAGGACAATTGACAACATCAAACATCATTACAAAGCACAAAGGTAAATTACTATGAGTACAAATACTTTAAACAAAACAAGATTTTTATGTTCCTTCAGTAAGTTATCGAATGCATAGTTAAAGCGCAAAAGATAGTCTCCATACTGGTCCCCAGGACGATTGCCATCCAAACAAATCTCTACCGGCTCAACGACCTAAATTCAAGTGGACAAGATTGCAAAGCTTCTACAATAACAAAATAAGTGCACATTATTGTTAGTCATATTGTTGTGTCAAATAATTATATGCATGTATGACAGGTTGAACAGAACCTTTAGAACTTAGTTATCTAACAAAATTCATAAAATTACTATTCTTCGTGGGAGGTGAATAAACACTACAGAATTTGTAGGACTCTAGATATAATTTTAACTTGAAGTCCTGTAATATTATTCTCATTGATTAGAGACAACTCAATTGTTGCTTAGTGTGAGGATCCCATTTACTTATCTCGGCGAGCAGGATATGTGAACCGGCGTGGATGCCGTACATCTGAGCACTTCCCTTGCAGCCCCGTGCGCCAGTATCGGCCTGCAACTCGAGCAAAGCGGCCATGGTTTCACACTCATCTCCGGCCTCACTATCAGGGAAGCCAAGCTGCGACCTGCAGGTCGGGCTGCCGTGCTCGAACCACGCCAGTATCGCGAGTATGTCGGCTTCGCGTTTCTTTTCCACTAAAGTGGGTGACCTGAACGAGTGGGGACCACAGCAGCCGATTTCCTTTTCCTAGAAGGAGTCAACTGTTTTTTCTTCTTTTCACCCCCTGTTTTCCTTTTTTGTGCATATCCCAATGTAGTGGATTAGACTATTCAAGATCAACTGGGGCTTATGAAGTATTTGTTGGCTTCAATTTTTTTGCACGGTATGTACCAAGGTAATAAGCGCATGTAATGCGGTAACTGGATACTAGCATTTTTGAAGGAGCTAATAAGTATATCACATCCTAAAAACAGGTTTTCTATGGTGTGGTAACGTTTACGCTACTACACGATATTCCATGCAGGAGCCAAGCGCATAGAGAGGGTGAACCCTTTGAAAGGTTCTAAACTGCTCAAACAAATATGTGGAAATCATGTCACTGAAATGACAATTCAATGCACATCTAAAAAATCCAGTGCATTGGGATCGTCAAGCATATATATCATCTAAGGGACAACTGTGATTTCAAACTTTTTTGCATACTATATCCCCAAACAATTTATCAGCAGTGTATCTTGTTATTCAGGCATGTAAATAATCTTACATTTACATATCCTCTAAGTGGAGTATTATCTTACGTACTCAATACAAACCTATATCAAAAGTCTATCCATGTACTAATTATATTAGCATCAACTTACACGCAGTATTTGTTTCAGCCAATATGGATCAATACTACAAGAATGCTTACATGTGTAAAGTTTTACGCACTGACACCACAGATAGTACAGTATACTTTTTTATTAACACATTTGATTTTTTGTTCTGAGTCACCAAAACCCAACAACGTTAAATTAGATAAAAAATAAATGGTTAACTTCAAAATAGCTTCACAATTTCAGGGTCCGCTCACTACATGAAACACAACAATTTACGACGGCCAGATTAATTTACGACGATTCTAGGGTTGGCCGTCGTAAGTTAAATTAATTACGACGGCCAACTTTGGCTGTTGTAAATAAAAAGTTGTTTACGACGGCTTGACCTAGACCGTCGTAACTAACTTGTTATTTACGACGGCTAGGGCTTGGCCATCATAAATAAGCTTATTTACGATGACCAGACCAGGGGTTGTCGTAAATAAGTCTTATATACCCGCGGGACCGAGTCGACGCGAGCATTCATTCCCGCACCGACCGAACCCCTGCCACCGCGCCCGAGCGCCGCCCGCCGCCTGAGCTGCCGACGGACCCCACCGCCTCCCCGGCCGCCGCCGCCCCGCCCTCCACCCGGCCGCCGCGGCCCCGGCCTTCCCCACCCTGGCCGCCACGGCCCCAGCCTTCCCCACCCTGGCCGCCGCCGCCACAGCCCCGGCCGCCGCAGCCCTGGCCGCAGCCGACCCGGCCGCCGCCTCCTATGCCGCAGCTGCCCCGGCCGTCGCCGCCCCGGCTGCAGCTGCCCTGGCCTCCGCCGCACCGGATTCCGCCGACCTGGCCGCCGCACCGGATTCCGCCGACCCCGCCGCAGCCACCGCGCCGCATCCTACTTGGATAAGGTGAACATGTCCAATTGATTGATTATTTGTTCAATTTAAGTTATTTTAGTTATTTAAGTTTTTAATTGATTCATTAGTTGTTTAATTTAGTAATTGATTGATTTTAGTTATTTTAGAAATTGTTTCTGATTTTAGTTATTTAATTTAGTTAATTGATTCATTAGTTATTTAATTGATTCATTAGTTTTTTAATTGATTGATTAGTTGTTTAATTAAGTTTATTTATTAGTTGATTGATTTTAGTTATTTTAGATATTTAATTTTTGCTTTACTCCCTGGCCACGCCGTCCCAGCCCCTAGGCGATTTAGTGTTTTAGTTAATTTAGTGTTTTCAAGGCGACACCTAGGCGTCCAGCCCCTCGCGCTGCCACCGCCGATGCCTCACGCCCCCGAGCCTGAGCGCGCCTCTCATCCCTTCCCCCAAGCTGTCCTCTGCCGCCGCCTCCATCGGTGCCTGCCGTCCGCCGCCGCCGCTTCCACCGCAGCCCCCGGCCCCCGCTGTTGCTACTGCCCACGGCCGCCGCCGCGCCCCGTCCTCGCTCGACACCAAGCTGCTGCACCATCCCCGGCCCCCGCAGCTCCCCTGGCCCCTAGCAGGCCCCATCTTGGCCCCCGGCATCCCACCCAGCCGCCGCCGGACTTCGTTTGCGCCCTCTTTGAGTCATTTTTTAATAATTATGTTTTGTCTATTAATTACTTGCGTTAAAATTGTTCGAAAATTGAGTGATAATTATTCGTTTCACGACGCTTAGCTATATACACCGTTGTGAGAGCATGTAATATGATAATTAATAGTAGGACATCTATTGAGCCGGGCTTTGAGGCGAACGGTGCCCGTGCAGGCGCGAAGCACTCGTTGGAAAACGATGGTGTACACGAGACATACACGGGGCTTTGAGCACCAAAGGACTCGTAGAGACGCTCGATGAGAGCTGTCGGTCCAGGCGCGGCGCCCGACTGATCTCCCTCCAATACTTGAGTGCTCAACCGTCGTGACCTGTTGCAGAAGGGTACAAGGACCCCCCAGCAAACACCGGCGGGCTTTGTCTTCGTCTTCTCCCGTTGTTCTTGAGACCCCGGACATGCCGAAGGATTAGGCCGCATGGACGCAGACCCGCGAGTTCTTTTGTTCTTTCCTCTCTCTATTCCTCTCTCTCATAAATGACTCAAAAATGAATGAGTAACGTAAACCTTTAGAATATGCATCACCCGTTTCGAACCGACCCATCTCACTTGCGTTACACATGTGAGCCAGGTAGGTTCGGAATTGTCCCTTTTTGGACAGCCTGAGAGTGACCGAGGGGGCATGCCTACGATGAGACGTGGGTCTGAATCCGGATGAGATTTTGACATAATAACCCTGAAAGCATCGGGCATACAAGTCGTCGTCCCTCACAGAGTTAGATAGATGAGCTACTTAGGGAGAGAGAAGAGATCCAGAGAGAGAGGGAGGAGCTCTAGAGGGAGAGGGAGCAGCAGACCGTCTACATGGCAAACTACATGGCTCAGGTGCAGGCGGCGATGGAGGTAAGTATTTGAATACAAATTAATTTAAATCCTAACATTCTAGGTTATTTGTTTTAATATTTGCAATTACAGTCCTTAGCTCGACAGAGTGGGCAGCAGATCCCGATCCCGACGTGGCAGCCATCAGATTTTTCCCCACCACAAGTGCCCCCACCACATGCACATTCAGGTGCCCAGGTAATGTGTTTTTATTTGCCATTTTCTAATCTAAGAAAAACTTAGTGTAGTTGAAAGGAGAGAGTGAGAATGAGAGTGAGGAAGGAGAGGGTGAGAGTCAGAGTAAGATATAGTGGTAGAGAGGAGGAAGGAGAGATAGTGAGAGTGAAAAGGGAAAGAGGGAGGGAGAGAGACATGTCGTAGATATAGGGGGTGTGAGTGAGAGGTAGTCGTAGAGAGAGGGGGAGGGAGAGGGCGAGGGAGAAAGTGAGAGTGAGAGGGGGGAGAGGGAGGGAGTGAGAGTAAGAGATTGTGGTAGAGAGGAGGAGTGAGAGGGAGAGATTGTGAGAGTGACAAGGGAAAGAGGGAGGGAGAGAGATACGGAGTGGTAGAAATAGGGCGTGAGAGAGAGAGGGAGTCGTAGAGAGAGGGGGAGGGAGAGGGCGAGGAAGAAAGTGAGAGTGCGGGGGAGGGAGATAGAGGGAGTGAGCGTAGTGGGGACAGAGCCGTACAAGATCAAACTCACTTTATCTATTTATTTAAATTGCAGAGATCGGCAATGGAGGCTCAAACTCCACCACCACAGCTACCGACACCGGGAGAAGGTCGCGGAGACAGATTCTTCGGCTCCGGAGGGAGTGGAGGAGCGACTGAATCCGTGAGTGGAAGGTGGAGGAGCGACTGAATCCGCGAGTGGAAGGGGTAGTGTTTAGTGAGTGGATCTCTTTTTTGTTTAATGTTTTGGATGTTTTATGTTTTGCATGTTTATATAAACTGTTATGTGAGCTGACCATCATGTCAGGTTATCCTAATTCTTTTTTTTAAAAAAAAATTGAAAAACTTATTTACGACGACCAACTATCAGGTCGTTGTAAGTTAACATAATTAACTTACGATGGTTGGGGCAAGGCCGTTGTAAGTTAACCTAACTAACTTACAACGGTCGGTACCCTAGCCATCGTAAGTAAGGCGCCCAGCCTGCCACGTGGCGCGGTGTTGGGCCATGATCATTTACTTACGACGGCCGTTCCCAGCCATCGTAAGTTAGTTATTTACGACGGTAACCGTTGTAAATAAAATTATTTACGACCAAAAACTTCAAACGGCCAAAAACTGTCATAAATAACATAAAACCATCGTAAATAACTAACTTACGACGGTTTTTCTTTATTTACGACGGCTTTTGGCTGTCGTAAGTGTTTTGCATTCCTGTAGTGGCTCTAGGCTTTGGCCAAAGGGGCGACCATCTAGGGCCCAGGCCAAAGGGGGGCCCATGAGCTGCTATGAAGACTGCTTTAGTTGGGATTAGGAAAATAAAGTAAAAATAGATAGCTAGCCTTATTGAGTTTAGTATAATTTAATTAAATCCTAATTAGAACCCAATTCAAAAGAGAGATCGAACTGATTAAACTTAATCTCAACACCGACGTCCCTTTCCCTACCACACGTTCTCCTCCTATGAATCGTGCCTCAGACGGAGAGCGAGAAATAAAAGTGTTGCTCACCGTTGTCTTCCTCCCTAGGGCTAGACAATCCATGCTGATTTTTCCTCCTTGCTATCCACGATAAAAAAACAGATTGCTTATAGTATTTCCATCATGTTTCTCTTTTGTTGACCCCTCACAGCCACTGCTAGGTAGCAAGAAGAAAAGGGACACAATGATCTGCCGCAAAAATACCAAACAGTGCAGAGTAGAAAGTAAAAAGGGAAGACTATTAGTGGAAAATATCATCGCTGCTCAGACATTAGTGTTAAGTATTGATCTAAGACCTAAAACTCTTTTTATTTCCCCTATTAGGCTGTTTCGATCTAGTAATTTGGTTCTAATCACTACAAATAGACCATGTTTGTCACGTTCATTTATCTGTCAGTGTTGTAGGAAATTGGTTTTTGCGTTGAATATCAAAGTTGTAGGAAATTCTCTTTGGATTCTTATAGTGTACTCGCACAGTCTCCTCTGGTGTACAAAAATAGTTTTAAAATTCGAAAGTCTATTTTCCTGCAGTAGACATTTTGACTCTAAGGGGTGGGTTGTTTTTGCGATTGACTTTAGGAGCATTCTATTCTATATTTGATTGACAATATGGTTATAAATTTGCCTTTATTACTGTTGAACAGGGTGCTAGTGACTTAAAGCATGATTAGACTTGGTCTCTTCAATCGTCGTCATTGGTTAACAACATAACTTTACCCTAGGGGCCTCCAAAACATAGAGTCGGCCCTGTTTGGGATGGCTACTGTTAGGGGATGAAGGCAATGGGTGACGAACGGGCTGTGGTGGGAGCTTGACCAACAAAGGCTAGCATGCCCCAGAGCTCGACCAACACCAATGAGATGACTCTATGTCGTGAAGGCGACGGTGATTAAGTCAAAGGCTATGGGAGACTCGACCAATGCAACAGAGACATTTCTTACCCAATGTCGTCTCTTAATCTATTTTGTCCAGGGCAAGGCCTTACCAATTGGTTTGACAGAGGTATCATCTTGGGGCAGGCATCATGGTGTGAGCAAAAGGCACGAGGTCTAGGTGATATGGAATTTATGATGGGTCTACTCGGAGAGGTCAAGGATGTCCCCCCACACAAAAACACTAGAGAGGTCATTAGAACTGTTTTCCGACAAACATGTAATGGATGTCTTGCCTATGTGGTAAATTAGATGTTTTTTCTTGTATAGCATGTTCTCATGAATAACTCCATATCTAGACATGGAGAAACAATATAACAGCACGGGTCCTACCCATGGACAAGGAAGCCTCTTTCACTGAGCTCATGTACCTCCTCACGCTAAGTTTTCCTCTCCTCACGACGGCCAGTGGTGCCCGTGCACAACTCTAGCCGCCAAGGTGCAAGCGAGTGCCATGAGATCAAAAAGCTCGTAGAGCACTTCCGCGAGCAGCAACAGCGGCAGCGCCAAGAAGGCATGCCCTTAGGCCAGCGGCAGGGCAAGCAGAAGGCTGACCCTAAGGCCGGCGTAGAGCAGGAGATGGAGTACTAGGACGCCAAGCGGGCGTTGAAGGCCGTCTATGTCCACTCCGACTCTGACTCTAGCGCCAACCATGAGTGGCGTAAGACGGTCCATGTGATGTACAGGGGATCCTCTGACATCACGTCCCGGCGAGCTGTCAAGACCCTGCGACGGGCAGTGGCAGAGGCTGCTCCAACCCCCTGGCCGGCACCCCATCCCAAGTTGATGGTGACGTCGATCAGCTTCGACACCTCCGACTGCCCCAAAAGAACTTGGCTGGCGCCGGGCAGCTGCCACTCCACATCACCCCCACCATCGCCAACGTGAAGCTCTACCACGTACTGATTGATGGTGGGGCATCCCTCTGCGTCATCAACCTTGCAGCTTTCAAGAAGCACTAGATCCCTATGTCACAGCTCAGCCCCTCGTGACCATTCTCAGAGGTGGGCCCGGACACTATCTGGCCATGCGGTAGCATCTCTCTCCCGGTGACATTTGGGACACCTGAGAACTACCACACGGAGAGTGTCATCTTCGACATTCCATAGGTCAGCTTCCCCTTCAATGCCATCATCGGTAGGCCAGCCATGTACCGATTCATGGCAATAGCCCACTATGGCTACTTGGTCTTCAAGATGCCGACACCAGGAGACGTCATCAAGATCTGCAGAGACTGTACTGCCACCGTCTCAGCGCTGGAGAAGCTCCAAGCGTTGGCAGCGACGCAGGAGGCTGCTTCCGGTTACAGTGAAGCTAGCCAGCCGCCTCCAATCACACGCCAGCAAAGGTCGACATCTGCACCCCGCGTGCATACCTCAGACAGTGAAGACGTCCCCGTTAAGGTTGTCCAAGTTGGCTTCGACGCTGCCCAGACCACCCGTATCGCCGGGGTCTGGGTGACAAATAGGAAGACACGCTCATCACCTTCCTCTGGGCTAACGTCGACATGTTTGCATGGCAACCGTAGGAGATGCCCGGGATCCCCAGGGAGGTAATTGAGCACCATCTAAAGATCTACCCTAACACCGGGCCGTTGCAACAGAATCCTTGGAAGCAGTCCATTGAGCAGTAAAACTTCATCCGTGAAGACATCAAGAAGCTGCTCGATGTCGGCTTCATCCGAGAGGTCCACCATCCATGATGGCTGGTCAACCCTGTTGTTGTCCCCAAGGCTGGCGAGAAGCTTCAGATGTGCATCGACTACACCACTCTCAATAAGGCATGCCCTAAGGATCCATTTCCTCTCCTCCGTATAGACCAAATAGTGGATTCTACATCCGGCCGTGATCTACTGTGTTCCCAATACGCTTACTCGGGTTTCCACCAAATACCTATGTCTAGGGAAGATGAAGAGCATACTGCCTTATGGTCTTAAGATTGCTCTTCCCACTTTTGTACGTGCTATGCATAAAACATTTGGAAATCTCAATCGTGACCTAGTAGAGGTGTACGCCGATGACATCATTGTCAAGGTTAAGTCGCATGCATCTTTGCTCGACAACCTAGACCTAGTCTTTGATAGGTTGCATTCGACACACACGAAGTTGAACCCAGACAAATGTGTCTTCGGGGTCTCTGCCGGAAAGCTGCTCGGTTTTCTAGTCTCACACTGGGGAATTGAAGCTAACACGTTGAAGATTAAGGATATAGAACTGATGCGGCCACCTGCCCGCATAGGACATGCAAAAGCTTATGGATGCTTGGTTGCGCTCACCCGATTTATCTCTAAACTGGCTGAGCGGGCTCTCCCGTTCTTCAAGCTTCTGTACAAGTCTAGACCCTTCGTCTGGACCGAGGAGACAGATGAGGTGTTGCAGGATGTGAAGAAGCTCCTCACGACGCTGCCGATCATGGTGGCTCCGATACTCCTCTACATCACCGCAACAACGGAGGTCGTCATTATGGTCCTGGTCGCGGAGCGACCGGAAATACAATGACCCCAAGTCCCAGACGAGGCTTCTGCCGCAGGTCTCGTGTCATAGGACTCGGACCTTGCAGGGGAGCCAAAGGATGAGGAGATAGTCAGGTCCCGACCAGCCGGACCTGATGACCAATGCACATCCGGGTCCCAGCTCCCGGAGTGTAGTCCCGGACGTGGGGGTCAGGGGCCCCGAGTCCCGGACCTATACAAGGAGACGCGCCAGACCCTTCCATATAAGTCCAAACCATCCAACGTCTTGTCTACTTCATAAGCGAGGTCCTCCATGATGCCAAGAAAAGATATCTGGAGGTGCACAAGCTGCTCTACGCAGTTCTCGTTGCATCAAAGAAGTTGTGCCAAGACTTCCAAGCTCACAAGATCTCAGTGGTCACTTCATACCCACAGAAAGCCGTCCTCCACAGCCCCAATGTAAAAGCCCAAGAAAGTGACTTGCAAAAGTGATCTTGTTATCACCTCACAACACCATAGCTCATCTTGTGGATGTCTGGTGAACATTTGTGAAGAGCAAGTAACCACCATCAAAAGGGTGATTAGAGGGGAAAGCTCTAACTTCCAAAAAAGTGCGATTTCTACACACGAACATGAAAGGTTGAGCTCACATTAGACCTTAAATAGTCTTGGGAAGGCTCAGGCCAAAGTTCATTCAAATCCAATACTTTTTGAGGCACTTTTCGAGGCAATTGAAAAAGAGGCCAATTTGAATATAAATTCAAATTGCAGCAACTTTCATCACTTGAATTCAAAATGTTGGCTTCATATTCAAACTCAGCATATTTTTCTGAGTTAGACCACCAATTTTCATCCCCATTGGACTTCATCTTGTCGGGAGCTAAATTTGCATTATTCAAAAACTGAATTTGAATTTCAGTTCAAACATGCAGCAAATTTAGCCAAACCAGTTTCAAATTTTGGAAATCAAATTCAAACAAGGACTTGGAGGTTAAGTCTCACATTCAATTGTGAGTAGCTGGGGATATTTTCAGCAAAAACAGAGGTGAAAAAGTAGAAGAGGATTAGAGGGGAGGGACCCACCTGTCAGTAGCCTTCACACTGAAGTCTTCGGGGTGATTTTTCTCTCAGCCGAGAGCGCGCGCCAGCCAGCCACGGCGTCGGTGCCCGACCGCCTCAGCCAGGCCAGCTCCTGCTCAGTGAGGGGGGGGGGGGGGAGAAAATATCACAGGCCGAAGGGATAAACCGTGGGCTCCTGCCATGCTTCATTTCTCTCCTCGCGCAGTCTCTGTTCTGCCCGCAAATCACCGCCGCAACTCGCTCCGAGTTCGCTTCCCTCTGGTCACCGGCGTCCGGGCGACACAGGCCTCCTCGTGCCCAACAATCAACACAAGAAACAACCACCCTAAGGTGCTGGTCCTGCTAGTCCAAACCATTCATTGTTTCATGCACTGTCGGGGGAGAATTTTCCTAGGAAAGTTTCGGTGTTCTTAGGACCGAGCCATCCCAAATCCAAAAATTCGCGGGTATTAGATCATCACTGGGTATACCGAGCTACACACATGATCTACACCTTGCCACGGCCATCTAGGATCAAAAAGTACAAAGAACCGTCGAGTATGGACTTGGGTTATTGAGTTTTTCAGGTCACAGCCGATATCGGGCCTAGGTCGACGGTGAGCGCATAGCTCCGGCCATTTACATGGCAAACCGAGCTCATTTTCATGCTCAGCATGCCACAGCAGAGCTGTAGGAGCAAGTCGTGCCAAAAATAAGGCCCTGAGTAGCTTGGGCGACATCGCCGGAGTAGGGAGAGCCGCTGTCACCGTCGCGGGCATGGTTCCGACCATCGCCGAGCTTCGGTGAGGGCACCAGCGTGTTCTCCGAGCCAAGTTTGGCACAGGCTGCAAAATCCATCGGAGGTCGTGCAGCGAGATGGCCGGCGGCGAGAGCTCCAGTGAAGCGCCGCCACGGAAGTCGCGGGAGGACGCGAGGTAGACGAAGGGGGGCTGGGTCCACCGGTCAGTCTCTGTTCTCGCGCGGGGATCCACTTTGTGGCCAGGATCCGGTGCGGCAGCGCAGGTAAAAACCCATGGGCTGCTGTGTGGCCGTGTTCTAAGTGGGCCGGTTTAAAGAGTGGGCCCCACCCGCAGAGTTTAAACATTTTAGGATTTTCCAGTTTAGATCAAACTTCAAATGCATAGAACTTTTGCTAGGAAGCTTCAAATTCAGTGAACCAAATTTTTCTGAACACAGCATTTTGATTACTTTTCAGCAACACCAATTTCAGCTCATGAAACTTAATAGTTTTCCAGAATTAATTCCCTAAATTTAAACTGTTAGGAATTTTATCTGGAGAACTACTTTATGAAAAATTCTGAAATTTGGCTGGGAGGTTCATTGGAAAATCCTTGAGCCACAGTAAATTTTTCAGACCCATCCAAGTTCATTTAGTCCCCCTAATGGGGTGATTAAGTGAACTGCCCTGAGAAAATAGAAAAATATACATAAACATTTTTCAGATTTTCTCAAATCTTGTTTAGGGCACAACTTCCTCTAGAATTCTTCAAATGACATGAAACCAATTCCATTAGAACCATCTCAAATTATAGTGTCCAGAAAGTAATGGATGGAGCCATGAAAACCCCTGGAATTCTTTAGAGGCTCTAATATTGACCAAATAGGCTTTTATTTGTACAAGGCTTAAATGAACTTTGTTTCAAATGAAACTTTGTCAAGACTCTGGTTAGGACCCTACCAAGCCACCATAAAAATTTCAGAACCAAAGGGGAGGGCTAGCTAGAGTTATGGTAATTACTTATTCAGTTCTAAACATTGCATTTAAATTGACATATAGTATATCGTGTACGTGTAGTCGCTGAAGGCGAGGAAACTCCGGAAGTGCTCGACTTCCTTCTTCCGGACGAAGCCCTAACAACTGACCAGCAGCAACAAGGCAAGCCCCGGTTTGCATTAAACCGTTTTACAAAGTTTTGCTTTGTTTACATACTTAGTATGAGGTATGTATATGTGCATTAGGTGTAGGGTGGATGAAACCTCAAATGCATAACCAGATGTTTCCCATCAGAGTGAGGGTAGTGTCTAAGTCCTCGAGTAGACATGCTATGCTTAATCATTCATAGAACTTCGGTACAAGTCGAGTAGTTGAAATCTACTTGCGAGTTAGGCTTGGGACACACGGGATTGGTTCGAGTGATGTGAGATCACTTTAGTAATGAAAATGAGACTAGGCAGGGTCTAGGGCGCAGCAAGAGGAAGTCTTGTGTGCGAAGCCCTGTCCGTGTCGATTGAGGATCGATCCGTGTGTGGCCCTGCTGAGCAAGTATTGAACGTACCGAAGGCATATTGGATATATGGGCCCCGGTAAACCAATGTAACCTAAACCTCCGGGCGTCGAGGCATAGCACACCGATTTATAGGTGTAGGTTGAGGGCAGCAAGGTGGAAATCTGCTAACGGGCATAGAGGGATGCTCCGTGTAGGGAACCTCCTGTCCGTTTCGGTGCGACCGGTTCGAAGTTTGGGCTGTTGAGTGAAAGGTTGTCCCGTACGACATCGAGTGAGCGTGCTGTGCAGCTCCACGGGTGTCGTACGTGACGTGCTCTTTGGGTATCCCTGCATGTGTATATCGTGTCAATTCGCCGTCACTCGCGGTGACGAGTACCGCTTGTTCACTGAGTCATGACGGAGGCTAATATATGAAATGTGATGATTCAATATTGCTGTTATGATACAATTTTATTGCTACTTGTGTGCCATCAAATACTGCTTACTAAATTTCAGATTCATGAACTGTTAACTTGTGGCTAAAAGATGAACTAAGGACGAACTTGTTTGCGTGTCCGTTTGCTAAAATTGTACTGTCCGATGTCCATTGTAACCTACATGTAGAGTTTCATGCCTAGGTGATTCGGTTAATTCTTGTTGAGCCATCGTGCTCATGGTTGCTGCTTAAGTGTTTTTCAGGTGAGGAGCCACCCACGGACTCGGGTTACGAGTCCACCGGCGAGGGTTACCCTCCGTCGGGGACCACGGCTGAGTGGGAGCCGTACACGCCACACTAAGATGAGGAGTGCAGCTAGTGTGGGTTGCCCTAGGGCTGGGCAACCGACTTTTGCTAGATAGGCGGGCGTGAGTTGTACAAATTTAACTTCCGCTATGTAATATAAATACTAGTTTGTAACTGAGTAGTGTACTACTCTATACATTTCAGTTGGTTTTCAATGTAATACAATGTATCGTTATGATGTGTGCTGTCGGGTGTCGCATCGTGCGGCACCACCCTCTGCGACCCTGGATGAGCGGATTCCGGTCCGCCACAGGCTGGTATCAGAGCAGCATTGGGGGTAGCACATTAATTAAGGACTGTATTACGGGAAAATTTAGGTTTATGGTGAGGATTCGGTAGTTTGCCCAAGTAAGGACTATATTAGCATAGTTACTTAAAGTGGCAAGACTAACATATGTGTTATAATTCTGAATTTTAATTATGTAACGACGGACCTACGCTCTGGTAAGATTGGCAAGGAACGCCACCGAAAGCGGTTCAATTTCGTCTAGCTCCCCTGACGAGGAACGTGGTTCAGGGATAGGTCTCACAACTTGGTGTGAGACGTCAATATGAAGCTCTTGGACTCTTCATTTTCCTGAGTTCATATGAAACGCTGATCCCTAGCATGCATTAGGCAAGTAAGTGGAGACCCCATCGTGTGGTCAGTAACGCGATAGTGTGTTCATCTGGAAATAGCCCAGGAGGACATACGCAGCGCTTGCCATCGGCGTGCCCTGTAGGGCAGTAGGTGTTATCTGTTGGGGTGATAAAGTTCCCAACCGTGATGACCCGTTCGTGCTCTACTCGGGTTCCCCGTCGTGTGGTGTTGAAACACGATAATGTACCTTGAGACGTGGCTTAACTCAAGGATGGCCGTATGGCAATGATACGGGCGTTTGTATTTACTTTCAAATGTGGACCTGCCTGAAGTGAACATAACCTTTGAGTGCGTCATTATTGGGTGTTTTTCTGCAGGTACTAACCACATATGTATCCCGTGTAGTAAACGTGTGCGAGAGACCGTTTAGTGCCACAATTGAGACGTATATGACAGGATAATCCGGTTAGGATTTTCTTTTTGTGAGGAACGTAGTACCGACATATCATAGGCATGTGCATGAAAGATAATGATAACAAAGAACTAAAATCACTAAGTTTCAACATTTAGGACCCTGGTTGGGTAGAAAAATTCAATAGTGGATCAGTGTAGCTCCAAGGGAATGAAAAACAGAGTGCTCTGTTTTGGGCAGCAAGTTGGCTGAACTTTGCCAGAGCATAACTCACTGATTATTTAGCCAATGTAGGTATGGGATATAGTTCTGGAAAGGTGTTTAAGCACTCTACAACTGTGTTGTAGACTTCCAGAGCTGAATCACATCTTAATATGGCCTAAATTCCAGAGGGATGTAAACTGTCCGGAACCAGGACAGATTCAAAACACTCTCTGGACTGTTCTGTTTTTCAAGCATAACTTCCTGTAGGAAAATCTAAAATTATCATATGACACATCTTTGGAAAGGTTAGGAAAGGTGTTGCATCTTTGTAATTCAAAGTTTCTGAAATTTCAGCACAGAACTCAGTGGAAACCAGAGTTGAAAACAGCAACTTCCAAGGGAGGTGCTGTTGAAATTCTTCCAGAAATTCTGTTGACCTTGAATTACCATAACTTTTAAACCAGAGATGATCTGAGGGCAAATAAATACTCGTTGGAAAGATACTGAAGATGAATTTAACTTTGGTATTCAGCTTGAGTCATGAAAATGCCCAGAACCATATCAAAATCTGGGATATGTAGAAACTGGTCATACTGACAGAGGGATGACAGTTGAACTCATTTGAGAGGTTGTTGTACCCTAGGGGGTTTAAGTACTTCCAATGGGGTAGAACATACTCATGAGTGGTTGTCTTCAACTATTGAAAGATTTTAGTACATGTCTTACTCAAGTTTCTTTTGCTAGAGACCATGTTTGTGTCGTATTGCAGATAAAAGGGTAGTATACGTGATGCCAACGCGATATTAATGTCTCGTAGTGACCAAACCTAGTTGAGATGAACTTCCAAAGAGGAAGTCCATCAAATTGGATTTAACTAGCTTGTATTTGGTCTGGTAATGGTGTAGCTTGTGCAAAGTTATTACATTATCTACATACGAGATGTCGCATGTTTTACTGTCGTTATGTTTATGCCATTTTATTGGACTGCATGAAATATGTTGCGGGACTGATGTTTATTGTCATATGGTTGCAGATGGTTCGCACTCGGACCACACATGAGATTGGTGGCTCTAGCCAGCAGGGGGGTGATGACTCCCAGCCACCTTCCTATGACAGCACCCCGCAGCAACAACCACCACCGCCGCCTCCGCTTACGCTAGCGAATGTGATTGCGGCACTGGTGGGTGGTCGTGAGGAGCAGACCGACCTGCTCCGCACGATCATGCAGAATACGTCCCAGGCGGGGGGGGGGGGGGGGGGAGCGTCAAGATAGGGGGCCTCGTGAGCGCCGTGCTGTGACGTACTCGGATTTCATGAGTACGCACCCTCCAGTGTTCACAGAAGCAGAAGAACCACTGGAGGCCGACAACTGGCTGCGGACAATGGAGTCCAAGTTTGGGCTGTTCCAATGTACGGAGCGGCAAAAGACTACGTTCGCGGCGCAGCAGCTTCACGATGCCGCTGGTGCGTGGTGGGCGAATTATGTCGCCTCACGTCCGGCTGGCCATGCCGTGGAGTGAGAAGAATTCCGGGAGGCATTCCGCGCCTACCATATCCCTCCCGGGATAATGAAGCGGAAGTTCCAAGAGTTCTTGGAGCTGAAGCAGGGCGGGAGGAGTGCCCATGACTACTCCCGTGCCTTCAACCATCTGGCGCAATATGCGTCGGATTACGTCTCCACCGAGGAGAAGAAATGGGAGCACTTCTATCGGGGGTTACACCCCGAGATGAAGACGCATCTCGTCCAATGCAATCGTGGCACTTTCAATGACCTCGTTAATGCCGCGATCATGCAAGAAGACGCTCAGCGGGAATTGGCGGCTAAGCAGCGGAAGCGCAGCACTCCACCCAGCAGTGGGGGTGGAGCTCCCCAGAAATACCGTATGGTGTATCGGACACCATCCGGTCAACAGTGGCATCCACCAGCGCGGCCTCAGCAGTTCGGGGGTCGTACTTTTCAGCCATCCCCGTTCCGACCGCCGATGCCACCACTGCGACTGCAACAACAGCAGCAGCAGCAGATGGTACCTCGGGCGTTCCCACCACCACAACGCGCCCCAGGTTTCCGTACGCCGATCAGCGGAGGACCGCCTCGCTACACTTGCTTTACGTGTGGCCAGGCGGGCCATTTCTCGAAGGACTGTCCCCAGGGGCAGCAGAGCAGCGGGCAAGCCCAGTTCCAGGGCGGTGCTCGAGGCCGACCTCCGGTCAAGAAGGTTGGTCAGCGGACTGGGGGCGTTTGCAACCTCGACAATGAGGACGCCCCAGAGAGAGACAACGTGCTGGCGGGTATGTTCACTCTCAACGACCAAGCAATCATCATTTTATTCGATTCTGGTGCAACCCACAGTTTTATAAGTGCATCCTATGTGGCTAAGCATCAAATGCAAGTCTTCCCAACCGACTGCACATATATGATCTGCTCACCGGGAGGGAAGATTTCAGCAAATATGATGATTTCAAAAGCACCTATGTGCTTAGGTGGGAAGCTATATCCCACCACCTTGATAATCCTTACAGGGCAAAAGATTGATGCAATCTTAGGGATGTCATGGTTACGCTACCATGGCGTTGTCCTGGACACTCAGACACGGACGGTTCATTTGAATTCTCCATTCCACCGTCCGCATTCCATGGTGCTAGACAATCCAGTCCGAGAAGTTTCAGAAATTAACAATGCTGAAGCTCTCAAGTTCGAGGACATCCCCGTAGTCCGGGAGTACCTCGATGTGTTTCCGGATGATCTTCCGGGCATGCCACCTGAGCGGGATGTCGAGTTCAAGATTGAGCTTGCAACCGGGACTACGCCAATATCACGGAGACCATACAAAATGGCTCCAAACGAGCTGGCTGAACTAAAAGAACAGCTCAATGATCTGTTGAGCAAAGGTTTCATTAGGCCGAGTTCCTCGCCTTGGGGATGCTCAGCGCTGTTCGTAAATAAGAAGGATGAAACCTTGAGGTTGTGTGTGGACTACCGGCCGCTCAACGCCATCACCATCAAGAACAAATACCCACTGCCCCGCATTGACATCCTGTTTGATCAGCTTGTGGGTGCAAGTGTGTTCTCAAAGATGGACCTTCGCTCCGGGTATCATCAAATAAAAATCCGAGCGGAGGATATCCCGAAGACGGCCTTCTCGATGAGATATGGCTTATATGAATATCTCGTCATGTCTTTTGGTCTCACTAATGCTCCAGACCATTTCATGTATCTCATGAACTCGGTGTTCATGCCGGAGCTGAACAAGTTCGTGGTGGTGTTCATTAATGATATCTTGGTTTACTCCAAGACAGAAGCAGAACACGCCGAACACTTGAGGATCGTTCTTCAACGACTGCGGGACCACAAGCTCTACGCCAAGTTCAGCAAATGTGAGTTTTGGATCAGCCAAGTGCCATTTCCGGGACATATCATCTCAGCGGAAGGCATTGCGGTTGACCCAAGCAAAATCGAGCAAGTGCTGAAATTGAAAGCTCCCACTTCAGTCCATGAAGTTAGAAGCTTCCTCGGCTTAGCGGGATACTATCGAAGATTCATTCCAAGCTTCTTCAAGCTTGCTAAGCCAATGACAAAATTGCTGAAGAAGGGAACAAAATATGTTTGGAACACAGCATGTGAAGGGGCGTTCCAAGCATTAGTGAAGCATCTCACAACAGCCCCAGTCTTAGCTCAACCAGATACAACCAAGCCCTTCGACGTGTATTGTGATGCGTCCGGTATTGGGCTCGGCTGCGTGTTGATGCAGGAAGGATGTGTGGTCGCGTATGGCTCGCGCCAACTTCGAAACCATGAGCAGCATTACCCAACTCATGATCTTGAGCTTGCTGCTGTGGTTTTGGCGTTAAAAATGTGGAGACACAATCTCCTGGGAATTTGGTGCATCTCTACACCGACCACAAGAGCTTGAAGTACATGTTCACCCAGAAGGAGCTGAATATGAGGCAAAGGAGGTGGTTAGAACTAATCAAAGACTATGAGATTAAGATTCATTACCACCCCGGCAAGGCGAATGTGGTTGCCGACGCGCTGAGTCGGAAATCACATGTCCATAACCTCACCATTACACCGGTGGAGAGGAAGAGCCGAGCTTGTACTTGGTTCCTTATGGATCGCTCTACAACCTTGCCCTCATCCCTACCATTAGGGAGGACATCATTGCAGCTCAGAAGGTTGATAAGGGTATGGCACATCTCCGGAGACGGATAGACAACGGGGAAATCAAATGTTTCCGGAAGGATGATGAGGGGACGTTGTGGTTTAATGACCGCATATTTGTACCCCGGAACATGGAGCTGAGGAAGAAAATTCTTGATGAAACTCACTTTTCTAAATACTCCATTCATCCGGGCAGCAACAAAATGTACCAAGATTTGAAAAAGAAATTTTGGTGGACACGGATGAAGCGGGAGGTAGTGCAGTACGTATCCGAGTGTGATACATGTAGACGCGTGAAAGCAGATCATATGAGAAAATCAGGGCTGCTGCAACCCCTGAAAATTCCGGCATGGAAATGGGAAGATGTGAGCATGGATTTCATTGTGGGATTACCCCTGACTTCCAACAAGCATGATTCCATTTGGGTAATCGTTGACCGATTAATCAAGTCGGCTCACTTCATTCCTGTGCATACACATTACAATGCCGGCAAGTACGAGGAGCTGTACATAAAGAGAATTCTATGCTTATATGGGGTACCCAAGACCATAGTCTCAGATCGAGGTGCGTTATTCGTGTCTCATTTTTGGGAGCAGTTGCATGCTGCATTGGGTACTAAGCTGATTAGGAGCTCCGCCTATCACCCTCAGATAGATGGGCAAACAGAGAGGGTGAATCAAGTACTAGAAGACATGTTGAGAGTATGTGCCATCCACTACGGTAGGAACTGGGATGATCACCTACCGTTGGCGGAATTCTCGTACAATAACGGCTATCAGGAGAGTATCAAGATGGCACCTTACGAAGCTCTCTACGGTCGCAAATGCTGCACCCCATTAAACTGGTGCGAGTCCAGTGAAAGGGTCACATTCGGGGTTGATGTGGTGAACGACGCCGAAGAGCGCGTTCGGATGATTCAAGCCAACTTGAAGGCCGCTCAATCCCGGCAGAAAAGCTACGCTGATAAGAGGCATAGACCGCTGCACTTTGATGTTGGAGAGCACGTGTACCTCCGTGTATCTCCGATGAAGGGCGTGCACCGGTTCGGTGTAAAGGGGAAACTCGCTCCCCGATTCATTGGACCCTATGCTATCACCGAGAAGTGTGGACCAGCGGCGTATAGAATGGATCTACCGGCATCTCTTGCTGGTGTTCATGACGTTTTCCATGTTTCACAACTGCGATAATGTCTGAAGCATACGGCTGCTGTTCCCACTGAAGACATCGGCGAGCTGCAACCGGATTTGACATATGATGAATATCCGGTGGCAATTATTAATGAGAAAGCTCGGACCACACGTAGCCGAACGTTGTGGTTCTATAAGATACTCTAGAGTAACCACACCGCCGAAGAAGCCATGTGGGAGAGCGAGGAATTTCTTCGCTCAAACTACCCGGAGTTCATGGCGTCTCAGCACGGGTGAGTCCCTATTACATCGCTGTCTCTTCTTTCATAATCTCGGGACGAGATTCCTTTAAGTGGGGAGGGATGTAAAAGCCCAATGAAGTGACTAGCAAAAGTGATCATGTTATCACCTCACAACACCACAGCTCATCTTGTGGATGTCTAGTGAACATTTGTGAAGAGCAAGTAACCACCATCAAAAGGGTGATTAGAGGGGAAAGCCCTAACTTCCAAAAAAGTGGGATTTCTACACATGAACATGAAAGGTTGAGCTCACCCTAGACCTTAAATAGTCTTGGGAAGGCTCAGGCCAAAGTTCATGCGAATCCAATACTTTTTGAGGCACTTTTGGAGGCAATTGAAAAAGAGACCAATTTGAATATAAATTCAAATTGCAGCAACTTTCATCACTTGAATTCAAAATGTTAGCTTCATATTCAAACTCAGGATATTTTTCTGAGTTAGCCCACCAATTTTCATCCCCATTGGACTTCATCTTGTTGGGAGCTAAATTTGCATTATTCAAAAACTGAATTTGAATTTCAGTTCAAACATGCAGCAAATTTAGCCAAACCAGTTTCAAATTTTGGAAATCAAATTCAAACAAGGACTTGGAGGTTAAGTATCACATTCAATTGTGAGTAGCTGGAGATATTTTCAGCAAAAACAGAGGTGAAAAAGTAGAAGAGGATTAGAGGGGAGGGACCCACCTGTCAGTAGCCTTCACACTGAAGTCTTCGGGTGATTTTTCTCTCGGCCGAGAGCGCGCGCCAGCCAGCCACGGCGTCGGCGCCCGACCGCCTCAGCCAGGCCAGCTCCTGTTCGATGGGGGGGAGAAAAGATCACAGGCCGAAGGGATAAACCGTGCGCTCCTGCCGTGCTTCATTTCTCTCCTCGCGCAGTCTCTGTTCTGCCCGCAAACCACCGCCGCAACTCGCTCCGAGTTCGCCTCGCTCTGGTCACCGGCGTCCGGGCGACACAGGCCTCCTCGTGCCCAACAATCAACACAAGAAACAACCGCCCTAAGGTGCTGGTCCTGCTAGTCCAAACCGTTCATCGTTTCAGGCACTGTCGGGGGAGATTTTTCCCGGGAAAGTTTCGGTGTTCTTAGGACCGAGCCATCCCAAATCCAAAAATTCGTGGGTATTAGATCATCACCGGGTATACCGAGCTACACACATGATCTACACCTTTCCACGGCCATCTAGGATCAAAAAGTACAAAGAACCGTCGAGTATGGACTCGGGTTATTGAGTTTTTCAGGTCACAGCCGATATCGGGCCTAGGTCGACGGTGAGCGCATAGCTCCGGCTGTTTCCATGGCAAACCGAGCTCATTTTCGTGCTCAGCATGCCACAGCGGAGCTGTAGGAGCAAACTGTGCCGAAAATAAGGCCCTGAGTAGCTCGGGGGACATCGCCGGAGTAGGGAGAGCCGCTGTCACCGTCACGGGCATGGTTCCGGCCATCACCGAGCTTCGGTGAGGTAACCAGCATGTTCTCCGAGCCATGTTAGGCACAGGAGGCGAAATCCGTCAGAGGTCATGCAGCGAGATGGCCGGCGGCGAGAGCTCCAGCGAAGCGCCGCCGCGGAAGTCGCGGAAGGTCGCGAGGGAGACGAAGGGGGGGCCGGGTCCACCGGTAAGTCTCTGTTCTAGCGCGGGGATCCACTTTGCGGCCGGGATCCAGCATGGCAGCGCGGGTAAAAACCCGTGGGCTGCGGTGTGGCCGCGTTCTCAGTGGGCCGGCTTAAAGAGTGGGCCCCACCCGCAGAGTTTAAACATTTTAGGATTTTTCAGTTTAGATCAAACTTCAAATGCATAGAACTTTTGCTAGGAAGCTCCAAATTCAGTGAACCAAATTTTGCTGAACTCAGCTTTTTGAGTACTGCAACACCAATTTCAGCTCATGAAACTTAGTAGTTTTCCAGAATTAATTCACTAAAGTTTAAACTGTTAGGAATTTTATCTGGAGAACTACTTTATGAAAAATTCTGAAATTTGGTTGGGAGGTTCATTGGAAAATCCTTGAGCCACAGTAAAATTTTCAGACCCATCCAAGTTCATTTAGTCCCCCTAATGGGGTGATTAAGTGAACTGCCCTGAGAAAATAGAAAAATGTACAGAAACATTTTTCAGATTTTCTCAAATCTTGTTTAGGGCACAACTTCCTCTAGAATTCTTCAAAGGACATGAAACCAATTCCATTAGAACCATCTCAAATTCTAGTGTCCAGAAAGTAATGGTGGATACATAAAAACCCCTGGAATTCCTTAGAGGCTCTAATATTGACCAAATAGGCTTTTATTTGTACAAGGCTCAAATGAACTTTGTTTCAAATGAAACTTTGTCAAGATTCTGGTTAGCACCCTACCAAGCCACCATAAAAATTTTAGAACCAAAGGGGAGGGCTATCTAGAGTTATGGTAATTACTTATTCAGTTCTAAACATTGCATTTAAATTGACATATAGTATATCGTGTACGTGTAGTCGCTGAAGGAGAGGAAACTCTGGAAGTGCTCGACTTCCTTCTTCCGGACGAAGCCCTAACAACTGACCAGCAGCAACAAGGCAAGCCCCGGTTTGCATTAAACCATTTTATAAAGTTTTGCTTTGTTTACATACTTAGTATGAGGTATGTATATGTGCATTAGGTGTAGGGTGGATGAAACCTCAAATGCATAACCAGATGTTTCCCATCAGAATTATGGTAGTGTCTAAGTCGTCGAGTAGACATGCTATGCTTAATCATTCATAGAACTTTGGTACAAGTCGAGTAGTTGGAATCTACTCGCGAGTTAGGCTTGGGACACACGGGATTGGTTCGAGTGATGTGAGATCACTTTAGTAATGAAAATGAGACTAGGCAGGGGCTAGGGCGCAGCAATAGGAAGTCTTGTGTGCGCAGCCCTGTCCGTGTCGATTGAGGACTGATCCGTGTGCGGCCCTGCTGAGCAAGTATTGAACGTACCGAAGGCATATCGGATATATGGGCCCCGGTAAACCGATGTAACCTAAACCTCCGGGCGTCGAGGCATAGCACACCGATTTATAGGTGTAGGTTGAGGGCAGCAAGGTGGAAATCTGCTAACGGGCATAGAGATGCTCCGTGTAGGGAACCTCCTGTCCGTTTCGGTGCGACCGGTTCGACGTTTGGGCTGTTGGGTGAAAGGTTGTCCCGTACGACATCAAGTGAGCGTGCTGTGCAGCTCCACGGGTGGCGTATGTGACGTGCTCTTTGGGTATCCCTGCAGGTGTATATCGAGTTGATTCGCTGTCCCTCGCGGTGACGAGTACCGCTTGTTCACTGAGTCGTGACGTAGGCTAATATATGAAATGTGATGATTCAATATTGTTGTTATGATAAAATTTTATTGCTACTTGTGTGCCACCAAATACTGCTTACTAAATTTCAGATTCATGGATTGTTAACTTGTGGCTAAAAGATGAACTAAGGACGAACTTGTAGGCGTGTCCGTTTGCTAAAATTGTACTGTCCCATGTCCATTGTAACCTACATGTAGAGTTTCATGCCTAGGTGAGTCGGTTAAGTCTTGTCGAGCCATCGTGCTCATGGTTGCTGCTTAAGTGTTTTTAGGTGAGGAGCCACCCACAGACTCGGGTTACGAGTCCACCGTCGAGGGTTACCCTCCGTCGGGGACCACGGCTGAGTGGGAGCCGTACACGTCGCGCTAAGCTGAGGAGTGCAGCTAGTGTGGGGTTGCCCTAGGGATGGGCAACCACCTTTTGCTAGATAGGCGGGCGTGAGTTGTACAAATTTAACTTCCGCTGTGTAATATAAACACTAGTTTGTAACTGAGTAGTGTACTACTCTGTACATTTCAGTTGGTTTTCAATGTAATACAATGCATCCTTATGATGTGTGCTGTAGGGTCTCGCATCGTGCGGCACCACCCTCTGTGACCCTGGATGAGCGGATTCTGGTCCACCACACCCAATGCAACCGGTAACTTGGTAAAGTGGGCGGCTGTGTTGGCGGAGTTTGAGCTAGACTTATTGAAAGTGCATCTAGGCATTCCCTTGTGGGTTTTGGACGATTGATGACAAACGTATTGAGATCCTAATGAACTTGTTGAGATGAATGCAGATTAACTCGTGTAAGGTAGGATTGGTGCACTCAAAAAGTGAAAAATGAAGTGATGAAGGAAAAGGAAAAGGACCGATCCATGAACAAATAGCAATGTAGACTTACTTGTATAGGATGTGTGTGAGAGACACATTCCAAGAGCTCAAAATCTTTGCGTAGGGTTAAGGGCTTAAAACATAATCTAATCACTCACTGTGCATCGGACTAGTCTGCTGAGAAACAGGACTAGTCCGTTCAACTCTCTGTTGCTTCACAACACTATGCACCGGACTAGTCCGCTCGTGGATCGGACTAGTCCGTTCAACTCTATGGAACCGCTTTTACACCAGTGCACCGGACTAGTCCGTTCAACTCTCTGGAACCGCTTTTACACAGTGCAACGGACAAGTCCGCTCGTGGACCGGACTAGTCCGTTCAACTCTCTGGAACCGGCTTAACACAAGGAATCGGACTAGTCCGCTCACGCACCGGACTAGTCCGTTCAACTCTCTGGAACTGGCCATTCACCTTGCATCGGACTAGTCCGCTCGTGGACCGGACTAGTCCATTCAACTTTCTGTAACCACTTTAAATTAGGGTTTCCACTGTGCCGTGTGCCTCACGTGAATTATACATAGCACACCGGACTAGTCTAGTCAACATAGCGGAGTAGTCCGGCCACCAGGAAACTTTAACGGTAACTTTTGGAATCTTTGTATAAATAGAGGTGCACAGCCACACATTTCAAAAGACACAAACCCTAGCGCCGTCGCACGTTCCAAGAGCACAAAAACAATTCTCTCCACTCATTCTAAGCCTAAAAAGATCAAATCTTTGAGGATTAGGGATTGGATCAAGGAGAGAATCGTTATTCTCGATATTGAGCTCTTGGTTTGTTTTCTCTCACACAACTGCTGATCATTGTTCTCTGTGTGTGTGTGTGGGAGATAGTGTTACTCATTGTAATCTTGTGGGAGCACTCAAATTGTGAGAATGCCCCACGTACGATTATTTACCCCTGTGTGTGATTAGTGGATTTGAATCGGCCTTTGTGGTGATTCAACGAGGGAAGGGTTGGTGAAGACCCGGTCCTTGGTGGACTCCTCAACGAGGACGTAGATTCCTGGGTGAAAACGAACCTCGGGATAAAAATCTTGTGTCATGTCTTATTATTTTTCTTTCAATTATCAATGACAGGGGCCCATGCCGCTTGTTCATTGACGGGGTCATGCCACTCGCCCGTGAATCGCATTGGGTGGTGCCGTATTGTGCGGCACCCAACAGCACACATATAAGGAACAATGTATTACATAAAACAATAGTGGAAGCTTACAAGTTTTTTCTTTGCAAATAGTTTACATAAAGTAGCTACAGCGGAAGTCTATAAACAGCTCACGTCGAATAACTAAAGAGCACTCGAGAAGAGGTCCAGCCCGCGGACTCCTCTCGCTAGCAACATGAAGACAACATCAGCGGCTGGGTTCTCCATGTGTTAAATGACTCGGAAGTCTCCGAGTCTCATCGGACAACCTTCTTCTTAGCATCAATGTTAACCTGCAAAACCACCCATATAGCAAGCGTGAGAACATAGGCTCAGCAAGACTGATCCATCTCTCCTAAACAAGAAACTCTACATGCACGACGGTTGCAATTGGGTTAGCTAGATTTGCATAAAGGACTCGCCAAATGTAGATCCTTAACTTTCAGATTTTAAGCCTCATTGTACAGACCTTGAGCCGAACATCATCACAACTCCACAATCAAACAAGAAACGATTTGTTGCGATGCTCCTTGCACAAAGTGAAAGTAAAGTTTAATGAGCCTTTCTTTAGTTCAATCATGGTTGCAGTACAAGTTACATCACAGCCTTATCAAGTTCAAAAGAAAACCAGTTCAGTTGTTACTACGTCAAGACGCAATGGGTAAGTATGCTCATATGACCGCGAGCGACGGTGATTCGAATCAGTACATGCCCGGACTACATGACACGTACACCCGTACTCCGAGTTGCCAGCAACAACCTCAACTGACGTTGTATGTGGCCACCTTTCCCAAGATCTTCCACACAGGACACAGTCTAACTTGTAGGGAAATAGGCGATGCACTACTCTAGCAATTCGACCATATCACCCAGGAAACATGCGAGTAAGAAGGTCATGGATCGTTACCACTAGACGCCCAGCGCAGCGGATCGTAGATGCGCGTCGTAGCCGATCAGCGCAGCACTAATAGCAGCGCCTCCACGGAGTCCACACGTACAGGGAGGAACGCCGTGCGTCGGTGTGCTAGCACCGTGCGCGCGGCAAGGGTTTCGGCGGCTGACCTGTGAGGGGCGGCGGCTGGGACTGCTATCTGGTGGAGTGTACTGTTCGTAACCCTACCCCTCATATTTATAGGCGCGCTAATGGGCTTTTAGGTCACAGGCCCATTAGTACCCTAAATTCTTATGGATCAAATATCCATTAGGCCTTTATCCGAATTGTTATGATTGCCTCTTGGGCATATCACAAACAATCTCCCACTTGCACTAGAGACAATCATATAGCCAAGTTTTTCAATATTCCATCCCCTTAAGTGTGTGACCCGTTAGGTTCATGTACAGTCGATTATGAATGAAAACTGTTTTCAAACACAAGTCAGTAGAGGTACCTAGCAGGACATACTGACTCCTGAATGTACATAAAGATCATATCGGCTGAACCTAGATACATTCACATGCTAATTCCTTTGCCACACGATACCAGTCAAGCTCAAGGCGAGATACGTTCCATCCTTGTGATAGCTCGACCATTCACTCGATCAAATAGTGGATTCAATCTATGACTAACTTTTAGTCATAATGATTAACTCTTTAATCATTTTGGCATGGCCATGCACTTTCAATCCAACTATCTCGAGGGGCCCAGAGATATCTCTCCTGTTATTTAGGAGGGGCAAATCCCATCTTGATCTGCACACATCTCATTCCATGCTTCATCGTGCACCTGAAGATTATTTTTATGACCACCCAGTTACGGAGTAGCGTTTGATAGTTTTAAAGTGCACAACTACACATAGTGAGAAACAATTGCGATTTCAGGTCAAAGAATCTAGCAGGTGTATCACTCAAGATCAACTGATGGCATATATGTAAATAACAATCCCAACATTGTCTCGGAATGGGTGTATCCAACACCATGTTCACTATCATGTGTTCACATTATTAATTGGATATCTCCATATCTATGATCCGTGAAATGTGATCATCAATTAATACATGTGCTAGTCTGCGTACTATCATTATCTCATACAACGATGTAGACTAGAGATCATTTTGAGTAACATTATAATTAACAAAGAGTCTCACGAACAAGTCACATACTTGATGATCAATGTGAATAATAGTTACTCAAATAGTACATAAACATAGCTATGACACAAGTCTCCCACTACACACTAGGATCACTGATGTAAGTATCTAATACCCATAGATCTCGTGTGCGTCTCATGCTTTGATTGTGGAAGAGGCTTTGTCAACGGATCTGCCATATTCAAATCCGTATGCACCTTGCATATATTCACATCACCTCGGTCGATAATCTCCCGAATCAGATGATAGCGTCGTAGTATATGTTTGGATCTTTTGTGTGATCTAGGCTCCTTTGCCTGTGCAATGGCTCCATTATTGTCGCAATAGAGATCCACAGGTCCGGACGCACTAGGAAGAACACCCAACTCAGAAACAAATTTTCTGATCCAAACAGCTTCCTTTGCAGCTTCAGAAGCTGCAATATACTCCGCCTCCATCGTTGAATCTGCTACTGTGTCTTGCTTGGAACTTTTCCAGCTCACTGCCCCTCCATTGAGGCAGAACACAAAACCGGATTGCGATCTAGAGTCATCCTTGTCTGTTTGGAAGCTAGCATCGGAGTAACCTCTTACAACGAGGTCTTTTTCACCTCCAAACACTAGGAATACATCCTTAGTTCTTCTCAAGTACTTAAGAATGTTTTTGACAACTGTCCAATGAGCCTCACCATATTCTGATTGATACCTGCTCGTAACACTTAGAGCATAGGATACATCTGGGCGTATACACAACATGGCATACATGATAGATCCAATAGCCGAAGCATAAGGAATCGCTCTCATCCTCTTTTGCTCATCAGGCGTCAAAGGACACTGACTTTTGCTTAGAGTGATGCCATGTGACATTGGCAAGAAACCTTTCTTAGAATCTTGCATATTGAACCGATTCAATATCTTGTCAATATATGTGTCTTGGCTTAATCTAATTAACCTTTTAGATCTATCTCTATAGATCTTTATGCCCAAAATGTACGCTGCCTCTCCTAAATCCTTCATTGAGAAACTTTTCCTTAATGAGGATTTAACAGCATCTAGTACTGGAATGTCATTTCCGATCAACAATATGTCATCTACATATAGGACCAGAAATATAAGTGCGCTCCCACTAACCTTCTTGTAAATACAAGGTTCTTCTACGTTCTTGATGAAACCAAACCCTTTGACTAGTTCATCAAAACGTAGATTCCAACTCCGAGATGCTTGCTTCAATCTATAGATGGACTTTTGAAGTTTGCATATTTTTCTAGCATTTTTAGGATCGACAAAACCCTCAGGTTGTGTCATGTACACATCCTCAGTCAGACTCCCATTAAGAAAGGCTGTTTTGACATCCATCTGCCATATTTCATAATCAAAATATGCATCAATTGCTAGGAGAATCCGAACAGACTTTAGCATAGCGACGAGCGAAAATGTTTCATCATAATCAACACCTTGAATTTGTTTGAAACCTTTCGCCACCAATCGTGATTTATAGATGTGAACTTTTCCATCCATATCAGTCTTTTTCTTGAAAATCCATTTGCAATCGATCGGTCTCACACCATCGATTGGATCAACCAAGTTCCAAACTTGATTCTCATGCATGGATTCTATTTCGGATTCCATGGCTCCAAGTCATTTCTCAGAGTCGGGTCCCATTGTTGCTTTAGTGTAGGTCACAGGCTCATTATTGTCCAACAATACCATGTCCTGTGGTTCCGTGGTTAGGAGTGTCAACTTTTCAGTTGCACGACGTACTCTTGTAGACCTTCGTGGGGCTGGTGTTTCATCAAGTGGTTGTACAACATCTTGTACATCCTGTATAGGATTAGAGGGTGCCGAAACATTTTTAGATATTTCTTGAATTTCTTCAAGATGCACCTTGCTCCCACTAACTCCTTTTGAGAGAAACTCTTTCTCCAAGAAGACACCATTGCGAGCAGTAAACACTTTACCCTCTGTTTTATTATAAAAATAATATCCTTTGGTTTCCCTAGGATATCCCACAAAGAAGCATTTGTCTGATTTGGGAGTAAGTTTGTCTGACGCCAAACATTTGACATAAGCATCACATCCCCAAACTTTGAGGAAAGACAATCCGGGACGTTTCCCGGTCCACATCTCATATGGTGTCTTCTCAACAGACTTAGCTGGGACTCTGTTTAGTGTAAACGCAGCAGTTTCAAGAGCATAACCCCAAAAGGATAGTGGAAGATCAGTCTGGCTCATCATCGATCTAACCATGTCTAACAAGGTTCGGTTCCTCCGCTCGGACACCCCATTCCATTGGGGCGTTCCAGGTGGAGTCAACTGTGGAATAATTCCACATTGTTTTAAATGATCATAAAATTCGTGGCTCAAATATTCACCCCCACGATCAGATCGTAGAAGTTTAATTGTCTTGCCCAACTGATTTTGTACTTCATTCTGAAATTCTTTGAACTTTTCAAAAGATTCAGACTTGTGCCTCATTAGATAGACATATCCATATCTACTAAAGTCATCGGTAAAAGTAATGAAATACTGAAAACCACCTCTATCTACCGAACTCATTGGTCCACATACATCAGTATGTATAAGTCCCAACAAGTCACTTGCCCTCTCACTTTGACCAGTGAAGGGTGCTTTGGTCATCTTCCCAAGCAAACAAGACTCGCATGTGTCAAGTGATTCAAAATCAAATGAACTTAACAAACCATCTTTATGGAGTTTCTCAATGCGTTTCTCATTTATATGACCTAAGCGACAATGCCAAATAAAAGTGGGATTTAGATCATTTCGTCGAGCCCTTTTTGTATTAATGTTATAGACTGTTTTATCCTCAAGATCAAGAACATATAATCCATTCACTAATGGACATTGAGCATAGAAAATATTATTATAATAAATAGAACAACATTTGTTCTTTATTATAATCTAATAACCATTAACTTCTTCCAAACATGAAGAAGATATAATGTTCTTGCTCAAAGAAGGAATGCAATAACAATTATTTAATTCCAAAACTAATCCTGAGGGTAATGACAAGTGATAAGTTCCGACAGCTATGACAGCAACCTTTGCTCCATTGCCGACCCGAACATCCAACTCGCCTTTTGCAAATCTTCTAGTCTCACTTAGACCCTGCAACGATTTGCAAGTGTGAATCATTGACCCGGTATCAAATACCCATGATTCACTAGAAGATGTAGCAATATTGATTTCTATAACATTTATACCTGAAGTGGAAGTCTCACTCCCTTTCTTCTTCTTATCCTCCAAGTACTTCTTGCAATTCCTAGACCAATGCCCCTTAGCATGACAGTGGAAGCATTCATCATTAGGAGAAGGGCCTGATTTGCCCTTTGGCTTTGAGCTTGAAGACTCATTGGGAACCTTTCCCTTGCCTTTAGGATGCATCACATGCTTCCTCTTTTTATTCTCCTTTTGAACCATCATCACATGAGTGGTGTTTTTCTTAATGCTTTCCTCGGCTGTTTTAAGCATCCCATGCAATTCAGCCAACGTTTTCTCCATGCCATTCATTTGATAATTCAATATAAATGGCTCATAGCTCGGTGGGAGTGACTGGAGAATAACGTCAATAGCCAGGTCATCCTTGAGTTCAGAACCAAGTTTGTCCAAAGTCTCAATGTAACCAATCATCTTGATTACATGGGGACTGACCGGGCTACCTTCTGCCAGCTTGCATGAGAACAAGGACTTTGAGATGTTGTACCTTTCAGCCCTTGCTTGGTTCTCAAACATTCCACGTAGTCCCTGAATCATAGAATAAGCATCTGCATGCTCATATTGTTTCTGTAGATCAGGGGACATTGTGGCAAGCATGAGGCAGCTTGCATTAAGCGTATCATCGCAGTGCTTCTCATAAGTCCTGCGAGTTGCGGCATTTGCATCATCGGGGAGGTCATTGGGGTATGGTTGCTCAAGAACATACTCAATTTTCTCTTGCCTGAGAACAATTCTCAGGTTGCGGTACCAATCAATAAAGTTAGCTCCATTGAGCCTTTCTTTCTCAAGTACAGATCGCAAATTGAAACTGGAATTGTTACTAGCAGACATGATCTACAATAGAAAATAAATATGCAAGGTTTTAGCATTATGTTATGTACCAATCTTTTATTAACAGTTTAATAAAAGACACCACCACTATATGAGCATCATCCTCCCTATAACGACATATAGTGGTCCAAGATCCATATTCACTAATTCCTAGTGAGCTTTGGCTTCACTGCTAGAAAATTAGTGACATAGGTAAACAACCATTGTTAATCATATCTCTATATGATTCTTGTTTGTTGGGTGACATCCAATGCCCCGGCTCCCAACACTATGCCATAAAGCCCAAAACCGTTTTGATAGCTTTGTTGAGTAAACCAATACTATGCATGTGAATGTCCAACATTCACCCTATTCATTATGATAGATGACGGTATTTTGCTTTGGCAAACCTACCATACAACGATCAAAACAACATAGGTGCAGCTATAGGTAAATGGCATCAAATACTCAACTTTTCCGAGGGAAGCTATTCTATCATGACAAAACATCCACCATATGAAAAGCATGAAAAGAATAGTAAAACATCACAGGCATACGATCATATCATATATGTGAATAGTATGGCCTTTAGGATCATAGTGGTCTCCATCACCATGGTTCCATCATGATCTACACCACCATGTCTCCCTTCTTATGGTGATCACCATCGCCATCATGCTTGAGGTTTCTCAATGAATATAAAAGAAGCTAATACATCTAATAGCTATCAAATAAATTACATGAGAGATCAGGTATCATAGGGCGACACGCAGGTCGTTATACAATTATGTGACAACCTCAACCCGGTTGTGTTAAATTTGCAACACGCAGGCTGCACGAATTTTACACACAGATTATCACATCATATTTAGGCCATACCATTCACATCATTCCCTGCAAAAACAAGTTAAGCGTAGAACGATGTCTATCACGAAACAACTTAATGATGTCACTATAGAAGACAACAACGGCCTGGTTACTCCTAAATGCCTCAATTTTCATTGTGACTGGTTATCCACGAGAAGATCGCGACACATGACCGTGATCTGTTGGCTCAATCTGTTAGCTATGTACACTATTAGTCCCGATGGTGATTCCAGCCAGTAGGGACAAGTTGCGCACACAGCAGAGAAGGAGCACAAACTAATCCTTTAGTCATATGATGGCAATCTACTCTAACCAATTCCAAACCCCAAAAGCCGAACTATAAAGATTCATCATATGAACTTTTCTGCAGTAGATCGCATCTGACATCCAGACCAAAAACTACGCAAGTCGGCTCTGGTACCACTGTAGGGAAATAGGCGATGCACTACTCTAGCAATTCGACCGTATCACCCAGGAAACATGCGAGTAAGAAGGTCATGGATCGTTACCACTAGACGCGCAGCGCAGCGGATCGTAGATGCGCGTCGTAGCCGATCAGCGCAGCAGCAACAGCAGCGCCTCCACGGAGTCCACACGTACAGGGAGGAACGCCGTGCGTCGGTGTGCTAGCACCGTGCGCGCGGCAGGGGTTTCGGCGTCTGACCTGTGAGGGGCGGCGGCTGGGACTGCTATCTGGTGGAGTGTACTGTCCGTAACCCTACCCCTCATATTTATAGGCGCGCTAATGGGCTTTTAGGTCACAGGCCCATTAGTACCCTAAATTCTTATGGATCAAATATCCATCAGGCCTTTATCTGAATTGTTATGATTGCCTCTTGGGCATATCACCAACATAGCTGCCCCGAGTACGCAAGCTCCCTCAAGGTACATACCGACAATGGTATGTTCTTGAGTGAGTTACCTCCTGCTACCTTGACGCCGAAAGCCTAAGACAATTAGAAAAGTTCCAATGTGGATCTCCCAAAGTACATCGGTTTCCTAGGTCCCATATAGCCAGTATTCGCCCGGTACACAACTCAAACTTATCCAACAGGGCCAAGCATGGACGGGTCTTAACCGACACAGGCAGGGCTATGCATGCACGGTCCGCAGCCTGCGGCATCTAAACCTCCCTGCCCGGTCTCCATTTCTTAAGTGTGAACTTTTCTCATTGTTTGTATTCTTGACCCGCTCTGAATAAACCAGCCCTAAACTTGCGAGTAGATTCCAACTACTTGACTTCTACCGGACCTTTCCTACTAATATTTAGCGTAGCCAAATCCACTTGAGGAGGTGCTATTCTACCCTCTCTCTTAGGACATTTCTGGTCATGCAGTTGGGTTTTCATTATCAACTAGACTTAATGCAATAAAACTATTCAAAGCTATGATCTCTAGAAATGGAAATACTTTATAAAACTGCTCAAATGTAAACCAGGGCTTGCCTGTTTTGCAGGTGACTAATATAAACAGTTAGTGAAGATCACTTGGGGCTTGATCACTCGCTTTCCTCCCTCCTTGATCTTCACTTCAATCCCTTAACACTTTCTCACGTAGATGCTACACGATATGAATATGCATATGTATTTAATTGTAAAGCTTTTGCTAATAAGCTCTAATGACAAGTTTAAAAAATGGAACTCTGTTTAAGAATTTAAAATGACACTGGTGCTAGTGGTTTGGGTTTGGTTTAAGCAATATGATCAAGTGTTGAGTGTTTTCATCCCTTGTATGTTGATCACCTAAAGAGGTTACACAGGACAGTGGTGATCCAGAGCTCCAATGGAGCTGAAAATTTTCATGTGAGTTCCTTGTCACAGGAAAGTCATCTGGACCAAAAATTGGCACTTTTCATTGAGTGGTTTCTTCAGAAAAATTCTCTAAGAAATAAAGAAAAGAGGAATTAATTCTGACGTAACACCCATGTTCATGTCAAACTTAGTGAGCTAAAATTTCAATTATAGATCATATAGCCTGAATGAATTTTCCTAGGATTTGTGGAGCTAAGAATTGCCCAGAACTGAATTTCCAAGTTTTGGAAATTCTCTGAAAATGTTTCTGTATTCATTTGAATACAGCAACTTAAAATCTGAGTTCTCCTGATCAAATCAACTCCAAATTAGCTGAAATTCTTACAGGAGTTCAATAACACCCTAAAGAATGTTCTGGCAAAATTTGAGGATTTTTGGATAAACCAAACCCCCTCTAAGATTCTTTTGCTGAAAGGTTTTATAGAATTTTCCAGAATTAAATAACGTCTTTCATACAAATTGGGTTGCATATTTGGATAGAGTTTGTCAACCTGAATCTAACCCAATTTGAATCACTAAATTTGGAGTTTACTAGCAAAAGTTATGCTCTTCTGAAGTTTGGGGGAAAATCTGGGATTTGAATTAATCGTGGAAATGTTTAAATCTGACTGTGGGGTCCTGGGAAACACATGTGTCACTCACTGGAACAAGGCACACGAGGCTACAGAGCTATTCCCCGCGTGCCCAAACTCACCGCCAGGCCCTAATTCAACTTGAGAAACTCTCTGGTGTGGTCTACCCGAGCCGGCAGAGCCTCCAACTTAGCTCGCGACGTGCAGTGGCACTCAACCGACTCCGGCGACGTCGCCCCGCTATGTTAGCCCGCCAAACTCGACGAGCATCGACCCTACAGTACCAGTGGATGCTAAAGAAGCTCTACATGATCGTCCAAGGGCTTAGGAAAGGCCCTAACATAGCTTTCATCGTGCGCTCGGTTGTGAAATTGTGTGCGGCCGTCGGAAAACCTCCAAATAGAGCTTCCACCGGCGATCTTAGGCTATGGCGTGGAGAGTAAATGTGCGCTAACAAGTCTAGATCATGTGTGTGCAATTTGCAGAGCTCTAAACAAATATGGCATGAGAATTTGAAGGATTCTTACCCGAACCATGGTTTGAACCGACCGGAGGAAAATCCCGAAATTCATCGGTGATGAGCAAAGGTTCGAGCTGAGCTTCGGATGTGAGCAACACGTGATCCTAGCGCTCCTCTGGGTGTCCTCGCTTGGGCGTGAGAAGCTCCCAGTTGAGCTGTCCACGTGAGCAGTGGTGTTTCGGCTGCCGCGGAAGAAAATGTTCCCACGTGAGGAGAAACCTAGCACACTTAGTGAAGCGTCGAGGAGGAAGGAGAAGATGGCTAAGTGCCGTTTTGCCACTCAGGGGCTTTGTTTGCGTGAGTTTGTGGGTTTCCAAGCGATTGAAACCTTGGCGGCGGTTGTTCTATGCTTGGGCGTGAGCGAGCAAGAAGCAGGGGGGGGGGCGGGTAGCAGCTCGCCAGTGCAAAGAGATCAAGGAGGAGGTAGCTCCGGTTTGTCCCTGTGGCGCACGGCGAGGAGCCTCGGTTTGCCCTCGGTGGCTCGGTTGCTTCGAGTGGAGAAGGGAAAACAGAGATTGTGCACTGCAAAAATGAAGATCTTTTGCACACTAAACTTCCCCAGTGACATGTGGGTCCCAGCCCCTTCTTATCACTCTCCAAAATATCTCCCAAAATTTGCAAATGATGGAATTCAATTGTGGGAATTCAAATCTGAGGTGCATTTGGATAATTGGGCAAGTTTCATCCAAATTCAAATGGGCATTTGAATTCTTTGTAATTTAAAGTCCATTTTGGAAAATGAGTTGCAAAACATTTCAACAATTCATGAAACTTTGCATACCCACTAATTTGGACCTAAGGAATTCAAATGTGAAATCTGATTTTAAATTTGGCTGCTGCAAATGAGATTTTTAGCACATCAGTTTGAAATTCATTGTGTTGCTCTCATTTTAATTTTGAGTTGAACAAAATTTGTTCCAAAATCTAACTTTAGCTTTCTCACACATATGGGAACTTCCCAACTTGATATCAAATCCCTTTTGGGTTCCAAGTATTCAAATAAATATTCGAGCTTGTGTGAAGAGAGCTCTCATGTGTGTTATCACATGTGAAAAGGTTTAAACGAGTCTCATTTTTCATACATATGAAACCAACTTTGTGCAAACATGAGTTTCTTTGTATTTATATTTTGGGACCTTTACAATCAATTAGGGTTTGCTAGTACTCATTTCATTTACATCGATATCTTGTGTTAAACTTGATAGTTGTTGTTTCTTACTTCATTATCATATTACACTCAAGTTGTCATTTACTTCACGTTGCATAAATACTTGAAGTAATAATAAGTCTAAATTTAACTTTTTAATTACGCTCATACCGGACTAGTCCGGCCTACCTGGATTTGATCTATTCGCTAAGTGTTTCAGGGAATCGTTAAAAAATTCAAAGAGCCTATTCACCCCCCCTCTAGGCCACATTCAATTGGTATTAGAGTCTAACTCTTCAAAAGAGAATCACCGCTAAAAGAGACGATGTCGGAAATCATGGGTGAACTCAAGGGCTTCAACCATGAAAATGGTGGTGACGAAGGAAACCAAAAGTTGGAGAAGCTCCTCAATGCCATTCAGGACTGCGAGGATGATGATGAGGAGATGCTCCAACTAAAGGCACTTATGCGGAAGAAGGCACTCTCCCCCAAAGGGAAAAAGAGTAAAGACAACAAGCCTCAACAAAAGAAAATATTCAAGAAAAGGAAGCAATATGGCCAAGCACATCTAGGGAAGGAATGGGACTCTAATGATGAGTCATCATCTGAAGAAGAAGAGGAGATGGCCACTATAGCTATCAAGAAGACTACCATGAAGTCCACTCTCTTCCCAACTATGGGAGCATGGAAGGACACCAACCACACATGCCTAATGGCCAAGGACGGAAAAAGAAAGGTTAAAACTAAATCTTCCTCCGTGCATTCCTTTACTAGTGATATTGATAATTCTAGTGATGATGAAGACATGCTTAGAGGTTTAGATAAAAATACTATAGCTAAAATGAAAATTCTAATGGATGAGATTGTTGATAAGGAGGAGCTAGTCAATCGCCAAGAAGATATGATCATTCTCCAAAAGGAGAAATATCTTGAGATTGAAGGGCTTCTTGAGATTGAAAAGGAGCGAAGAAAATCACTTGAGCTTGAGTTAGCTTCAAGCAAGAAGACTTGTTTAAAGCTAAAAGACTCAAACATTGCACTCAAGGATGAACTTTCTAACTTAACCAAGGTTAACAAGATTCTTGATGCGCAAGTTGAGGCACTCAAGCAAAGTGGTTCTTCATCCTCTTTAAGCTCACCTTCTCAACATGTTGAATCCAAAACTCTCATAACTTGTACATGTGCTAAAAATGACACCAACTTGAAAGAAAAGTCGGCATGTTTGACAAGGAGAAGATCAAGTATGCACGTAGTGCATACTTGGTCACAAGACCTCCTAATGTTAAACATGGCATTGGGTATTCTTATGGTGAAAGGTGAAATGCTAGAAGCCACAAGAATGACAAGAAATGCATTGTCTTTGTCAAGGGGAACTCTTTCCAAGTTGGAAAACATAATAATGTTGGTAAAACAGTCTTGGAAAAGTTCATGCTAAATATGTTGGGCTACGCCATGAGAACACCAAGTCTCGTGTGTGGGTGCCCAAGTCACTTGTCACTAACCTCAAAGAACCCAAGCAAGCTTGGGTACCTAAGACCAAAACATAATTTCTTTCTTGTAGGCATATGCATCCGGTGGAGCAAAATGGGTGCTAGATAGTGGATGCACCAATCACATGACCGGAGAAAGTAAAATGTTTGTGGAGTATGAATAAAATGAAGACTCAAGCGAAGGCATCTGTTTTGGTGATAATAGTCAAGGAAAGGTGCTAGGTACTGGTAAAAATAGCTATTTCATCATAACACACACTTTCTCATATTTTACATGTTGATCCGTTAGATTATAATCTCTTGTCCATATCTCAACTTTGTGACAAAGGTTATAATTGTTTACTCACTAATGAGGGTGTGACCGTCTCTAGAAGGAGTGATAACTCTATTGCTTTCAAGGGTGTGTTAAAGGGAAAACTTTATGTAGTTGATTTCAACAAAGATAAAACCGAACTTGACACATGCTTGATTGCAAAGACTAACATGGGTTGGCTGTGGCATAGACGGCTAGCACATGTTGGTATGAGGAATATACAAAAACGTCTAAAGGGCGATCACATCCGAGATTTGAAGGAAGTTGTTTTTGAGAAAGACATGCCTTGTTGCGCATGCCAAGCTGGGAAGCAAGTAGGAGCACCTCATCCCGCGAAGAATGTCATGACTACAACAAGACCGCTCGAGCTCCTCCACATGGACCTATTTGGTCTAATTGCTTATATACGGATCGGAGGTAATAAATATGGTTTAGTCATCATCGATGATTTTTCACGCTTCACGTGGGTTTTTTTTGCATGATAAGCCAGAAACTCAAGGAACACTCAAGAAGTTTCTCAGGCGAGCCCAAAATGAATTCTCATTGACGATCAAGAACATAAGAAGTGACAATGGAACAAAATTCGAGAATATACAAGTCGATGAATGTCTAGATGAAGAAGGAATAAAGCATGAACTTTCGGCACCCTACTCCCCATAACAAAACGGTGTAGCCGAAAGGAAGAACCGAACGCTCATTGAGATGGCAAGGACAATGCTTGACGAATACAAGACATCTGACCGATTTTTGGCTGAAGCTATCAACACCGCTTGTCATGCAACAAACCGACTGTACCTTCATCGCCTACTCAAGAAAACCTCATATGAAATACTCACCGGTAACAAACCAAATATTTCATATTTTCGAGTTTTTGGTTCAAAATATTATATTCTAAACAAGAAGCCTAGGACCTCAAAGTTCACTTTGAAGTCCAATGAGGGTTTCTTGCTTGGTTATGATTCGAACTCCCACGCTTATCGTGTCTTCAACAAGGTCTCCGGACTTGTTGAAGTGGCGCGTGACGTAGTGTTTGATGAAACTAATGGATCCCAAGAGCAGCAAGTTGATAAGTGTGTTCTAGATCAAGAAGAAGCCCCATGTCAAGCATTGAGAAGAATGGCACTTGGTGATATTCGGCCTCAAGATCAATCACAAGAATCAATTGCTCAAGATGAACCTCAACAGGAGAGCTATGATCAAGGGGGAGCTCATGCACAAAATCAAGATCATGAAGATCAACAAGATGATCAAAGCATTAATGACGGCAATGATCCATAGGGAGCCGAAAAAGATGATGATCATGAGAATTCAACACCACAAGTACCACATTTAAGAGTACACCAAAGTGTACAAAGAGATCACCCCGTCGATAACATAATTAGTGATATCCAAAAGGGAGTGACAACTCGATCTCGTATAGCTAATTTTTGTGAATACTATTCTTTTGTATCCTCTTTAGAAACATACACGGTTGAAGATGCACTAAGAGATCCGGACTGGGTGATGGCGATGCAAGAAGAATTGAACAACTTCAAGAGGAACAAAGTATGGGAACTTGTTGAAAGACCAAAGTCCAACATCGTCGGCACTAAATGGGTCTCCCGCAACAAGCAAGACGAACACGGAGTGGTAACAAGAAACAAGAAACGATTTGTGGCTAATGGTTACTCAAAAGTCGAAGGATTGGATTTTGACAAGACTTTTGCTCCCGTAGCTAGGCTTGAATCAATTCGTATATTAATTGCATATGCTACTCACCGTGATTTCAAGTTGTATCAAATGGACGTCAATAGCGCCTTCCTCAATGGACCTATCAAGGAGGAGGTGTACGTGGAGCAATCCCCTGAGTTTGAAGATCAAGAGTACCCCAACCATGTGTTCAAACTGCGTAAGGCTCTCTATGGCCTCAAACAAGCTCCTAGAGCTTAGTATGGGTGCCTTAGAAATTTTCTAATTGAAAATGGCTTCAAAATTGGTAAAGCTAATTACACCTTGTTTACCAAGCACTTTAATGATGATCTATTCATTTATCAAATCTATGTTGATGATATCATATTCGGTTCAACTAACAAATCTTTTTGTCAAGAGTTTAATAAAATCATGACAGATAGATTCGAGATGTCCATGATGGGAGAGTTGAGATACTTTTTGGGATTCCAAGTGAAACAACTAAAGGAAGGAATGTTCATAAGCCAAACAAATTACACCCAAGACATCCTAAAGAAATTTCACATGGACAAAGCGAAGCCCATAAAGACTCCCATGGCAACAAATGTACATTTAAACCTTAATGAAGATAGACCTAACGTGGATCAAAAGGTATACCATTCCATGATCTGCTCTCTACTTTATCTTTGTGCATCTAGGCCTGATATTATGTTGAGTGTTTGTATGTGTGCAAGGTTTCAATCCAATCCTAAGGAATGTCATTTGACAGCCGTAAAGAGGACCTTGCGATATTTAGTTTATACACCCAACCTAGGCCTTTGATATCCTAAAGGTTCGAAGTTCAATCTCATTGGATACTCCGATGCAGATTATGCCGGATGCAAAGTAGATAGAAGAAGTATCTCCGGGACTTGCCGATTCTTGGGTAGGTCCCTAGTTTCTTGGTCCTCCAAGAAGCAAAACTCCATTGCCTTGTCCATAGTCAAAGCGGAGTATATTGCACCCGGGAGTTGTTGTGCACAACTCCTTTGGATGCGACAAACTCTAAGAGACTACGGTTACAATATGAACCGTATTCCACTCCTTTATGACAATGAGGGTGTGATTAAGATTGCACATAACCCTATTGAGCACTCTAGGACCAAACATATTGATATCCGGCATCATTTTTTGAGAGACTATTCAATCAAAGGGAACATAGCCATTTCCCATGTCAAAACTGAGAAACAACTAGCCGATATCTTCAACAAGCCACTTGATGAAGACACTTTTGTGAGCTTAGGAATGAACTAAATATACTTGACTCTCGGAACGTGGCTTGAAACATAGCATACCTGCTTGAATCCTCAAAATCTTACTTACTTTGCGAAAAACTATACCTTATCTTGATTTTCTCTTGAAAACTATTTAAATTAGTGAATCTTGATGAATAATGAACATTGTCTGATTGTTGATTGCTTACTGGGCATGTTCATCAAGATTATTTGTGAAAATTATGTCCTTAGATCACTATTAGATCAAATTCCCAATATTTCCCTGATTTCTACTCTTATCTGTCTAGTTGACCCGGACTAGTCCGGTGTCAACACCGGACTAGTCCTCTCTCTCAGACTAGTCCTACACCGGGCTAGTCTGTATGTCCAGGTTCAAAAAGTCTATACCCGCACCAATCAGTGCTCTCTTCCCCTCACTTTTGGCTTCTCACTCCTCAAACCCTAGCCCCCAAGGTGATTTTTAATTTTGGCCAACGAAATCGAAGTCCTCTCCATGGGAAATCTTCTCCTCGACGAGTGGATTCCTCTCTCCGGACTCATCCGGATCATACTTCGCATTTCTGCTCAAATCTTCACTTTTTCGGTAAAAATATCTCTCAACTCGAGCAAAGTTGAAGTTAAGCAACACAAGGATAGCTTGGCCCGGAAGAGACATCAAAGATACATGAAGGCCAACATCGAAGCTGTAGAATCCCCAAAAAGTGGTAGCAAGAAAAATTCAGCTCATGTACACTTAGGAAAAATGAGGAGAATTAAAACTTTGAATTATAACGGTGTGAGTTCAAAGTTGTGAATAAAACTTCCCAAAAACTTCCAAACATGGAGATCTAGATTCATAACTTGGATCTTCATAGTCCAAATATTCACCCTTCCAAATTTCAGCTCATTTGGAGGAGTTTCAATATTTGTTTGGGAATTAAAAAGAGAAGCCCTCTAATCTGAATTTCAAATTCAGTTTCAAATTCTAATTTCCTTAATTTGCAAGTTTGGTTCCACAAATGTGTTCTCCACATTTGAATTAACAGCCATGCCAAAAATCAGAAATTTTGGACCTGGTTTGCTATGTTTTTGGGGCAAGACAAAGGGGAGAATTCAAATTCATTTCAAATTTAATTGACCAAACTCAATTCAAACTTCACACTAGAATTCAAAACAGTTTGGATTCAACTTTTCAAACAATGACTTGGTGTGAAAGTATAGCCTTAATTGTTGAGTAGCTGGGGGAGAAATATCAGTGGAAATTGAATAAAAATTTGAGGGGGTGGGACCCACATGTCAGCCACACAGTTTCCTTTTTCATCTCTGTTTTCCCTTCGGTTGATCACCGAGCTGCCACCGAGCTGTGCTTCCCTCCACAGAGCAGCTTGCAGAGACTTGCTCCCGAAGACAGAATTTGGGGCGTGGTGATTGCTATCCAAAGCAGCTGCCCAAACCAATTTTTGTTCCCTGCCTCCAACCGGTTTCCCTCAGGTGCTCGAGCGTCCAGCGAAGGAAAAACAGTGCGCCCCCTCTCTGTGCTCGTGGTTCAGCAGCCCTCCAGCCCCTCCTAGCACCGGTTGAGCCACCCAAGAGCTTCGCCGGCGCCTCCTCAACGTGCTCCACCGCTCCTCAGCTCATCCCCAAGCTCCCCTCGCTGTGCCCGAGCTATTCTTCACCGGGAGAAGACAGAGCACGCCGACCCTAACTGCTCCTCGCGTTCCAGCCGCTCCAACGCCTCTCCCGCACGTCCAGCACCTCTCTAAGGTGCGCCAAGGTGTGTAGATCATGCTACCACAGTCCCCTTGCCCTTCCCCGTCGCTGTCTCGCCGGAATTTGAGTTTTGGCGCCGGTACACGTGAAGAACGGCCCCGGACAAAAACTGTAAATTCGTCCAACGTGGTTGATCATCGGTTCTACAATTCAAGCCACAGAAACTAGTGACCCTAGTGCCCTCTCACGCCAAAGCAAGGGTTAAACCATCCACCACAGGCTCCAGGCGACGAGAAATCGCCGGGGGCGGCAAAAACGGGTCGGTCCTCCGGTGAACCCTATGTTCCGGCCATTTGCTGCAAGGTTTAGCCTGAGTTCCATGTTCCCTGATCATTGATGATGCTTTAGGACAAGGTAGCTTGCCGGGAGAAGCTTCGGACACGCCAGAACGCGTTGATGCCGAGCTCCCGAGCCGCCCCACCGGTGCCGACCTGTTTTCGGCCGTTTTCGTGCGTGGAAACCTTGCCCGGCAGCTGCGCCATGTTCCCAGGAGCATGTAGGGTGAAACCGGAGCTAATTTGGTGGAGAAATGAGGGAGAACGAGCCATGCCACGATCTGTGCTGGTGTGCACGCGCGTCTCTGGCGGGAGGTTGAAGAAGGACCTAACGAGTGGGCCCCCCTGTTAAGTCTCTGTATAGGTTTTAAACAGAGAGCTATCACAGTTTGAAAAATTCATAACTTTGTGTAGACAACTCCAAAAAGAGTGAGACCAATTTTGTTTGAATCCTTAGGAGGATTACTTCACACATAAACAAATTGCATGCTATGAAAATGCCCAGGAATTTATGTATAATTGTTTTTAGTAAATCCTTTAGGGATTTATTACAGGAGCAATTCTTTAGGAAATATTCCCAAATTTGGGAAGCTTGTCCTTTTTATAGTGCCTGACCACAATTAAAAATTTTAGGAGTTTTGGAGATTATTTAGAGGGCTTAATCAGTAGGTTATGTCAGGATCAAATAAATTATCTAAAAATCATAGAATTGATTTCTAGAAAATGGTTCAACCTTCATACCGCCATAACTTTCAGTAGGAATGTCCAAAATTTGTGAAACAAATTTTGCTGGATTCCTCTCAATCAGTAATTTGCAGAAATGCAAAGAAATTGATCTGGTGATTTATGGAAATTTCTCCAAAATTCATTAAAATTAAGTCTTTGGGAATTAATTCCAGAAGATCACTGTTATGAAAATTCTTCAAATTTTGCTAAGAGGTTTCTTATGATATTACTAATCTCCAGTAAAAAATTGAGCTTCATTGGAGTTTATTTGGTAGGTTAAATTGCCTTCCAAAGTTCAGCCTTTATTTGGAAATTCAAATTTAAACAGAAACTTTTCAGAACTCCTGTCCAACTTCAAAAATTCATATCTCTCTGATGGTAGCTCCAAAAATGGTGAAACAAATTTTGTTAGAACCATGGAGACTTACCCTAATCAGATCTTCCATCACTAGCTATGTCAAAGCTCCTGAATTGGGCTCAAAATTCAGAGAAGCATTGTACTTGTAGGAATTTTAAAGACTACATTATGCAATGACATGTCTCCAAATTTGGCTCAGATCATCCTTAGATAGTCTAGTATCCTCTGTCAAAATCCTAAAGCCAATTAAGGATCCTAAATAGCAGTGGATATGAATAGTAGTTCAATTCTTATAAATTCTTAATACTTATACATCTATTTTGCTACATTTCATTTAGTGACCGAAGTTGAAGACGCACCGGAGCCCTTGGACGTCCTCCCACCTGAAGTTGACTTCCCATCTAACTCGCAACCAGGCAAGCCCCGGTTTGCACTTAAGTACCTTTTATAAAGCTTTTTATTTGTATCACTTATGTCTAGGTTGAATTGTATGCATTAGAGTTAGGGTGATTGAAACCCCACTTGCATAGCCTTTTAAATCCTATAAAGGGTTGGGTAGTTTACAAAATCAACGAGTAGAGAATGCCAAGCTAATGTTTAGGATCTCGGTAGAAGTTGAGTGGTTGGAAGCTACTCGCGAGATAGTACTTATCACACGTAAAGAAAAGAGGTAGATTATTGTGACGCCCTCAATTCTGTGGAAAAACCACGGAACCGAGAAGTAATGCATATGTGTGCCCAGGATGTTCATCACACATATACATATATTCCACAAACTGAATTCAGAATATATATAACCACGAATATCAGAGTTTATTACAATGTCTCATGAGTCTTGGACTCATGCTCACAGCGGAAGTCTTATTTCTATGCAGCGGAAGTCTTTATTCTAATGCGGAAGCAATTCAACTAATGCGGAAGCAAATCTAAGCAGAAGTGGCTCCATCTCTACTCCCTCCACAGGCAAGGTTGATATTAGATCACACGCCATAATGCTCCACTTGGTCTTCATAGTAGGCTTCTCCTGCTGCTGATGAAGTAATAATGCAAGTTTGAGTACAATGATGTACTCAGCAAGTGCCGGAAAACACATGATATGCAGCTCATAAACAAGGTAGGTATAAAAAGGCTTATTTGCAGAAAAGCAGATTTGTAAAACGATGATAAAACAGCAACTTAACTTTAGATGAATTTTACCCCAGCATGAATTAAATTACCAACATACCTCCATCCCTTTCTGTGTTCCATACGAACATTAACCAATCCTTTATTCATACTCACGAATACCTCCTCGTATTCGCTACCATCTCACGAATACCTTCCCGTATTCGCTACCATCTCATCTCATAAAGCAACCTCGTCTCACACCGAGACCAAACTCGCTGCCATGACTCAACAGTCATGCAACCATCTCATCACCCAGACTCAACAGTCCCAACAACCAAACCATAACCAAATCAATAACCTTCCTAATAACCATCCCAATAACCATCCCAACTAATCATTGTAGTTTAGCCAGGTGCTCGTGACCGTAAGCTCGGCTATCATGATAGTTTTAATAACTCTGCAGAGTTTGCACCTCTTTACCCACAAGTTTGTGATTTCGTCACCCGTCGGCGACTGCAGAACCTCCATTATACCAGTACACGACCGTCGGTGTATGGTCAAGAGATCACAAAATAGCCTTTACAAAGGGGTTACTAGATGTATGGACTCACTAAGGTTTCACCGGCAGGCTAGAATCTCCAATTCTCCCACCCACGGGCCCCCTCTTGTGCCATGCAGTTCCCAGGGCAGTCCTAACTCGACTCTCATTCCCCGCGCCTTCCACAGTCCATAACATCTTGGCAACTTACCTAATTACTCAAATAAGCCGCACCCATACTTGGCCTTGTGGTGGCACTGTTATCCTGGCATGTGCATGCATGAACCGGTCCTTAGATCTACGGCAAGTAAAACCACCATCTCATGCTACCTCATTCACAAACCCAGTCTTGCCTAGATCTCCCTCCGATCCATGTCCATTATTAACATCAGTTTCTCATTATCATTACGAGTGCAGTTAGCTAGACACATCTATCTCGCTTCCCAATCCCATGGACTCAGGGAAGCATAAAGCAAAAACCATACCCGACTCATAAACTTCCCAGACGACAAGGGTGGTTTAACCAAAACTAGTAAACTCCTATAAAAGGGTTTCCCATCATGTTTGACTCAGTACGCACACCTTTTCGCAAAACAAAACAGTTTTACCCAAAACATAGGATCAATATGGTCAAGGAGCACTTGCCTTGTTCTTGCGGTTCCGGTTGTTCTTGAATCTCAAAACCTGGTTGCTGCAGTTCGTCGTAGACAGCTCCCTGAGCTTGTCCTGCTAGGTAGGATCACGTGCATACAAGATTCACAGCAATCAATATCATGCACAAACCTTAAACTAGATGCGATGATGCATATGCATGCTATCCTATGGCTTCTATGGACAGAGGTTTTCGGATCAAAGGTGGGCGTGGCAATGATCTTGTCTTTAGATCAATCTGATCATCAAGTGATCTGTCCACGAGAAGTCTTCTGTTCGAAAGGAATCAAAGAACAGATGCAAAAGAAAATACAACGATATCGTAAGGTGGTATTGGGGCCTACCTTAAGTTCCTCTCGGTCTTAGAGGTCCTCCTCAGACCGCTGGGCTTTCCTCCGGTGATCTTCCTTGCCGCGTTCCGGCGATGGCTTTCTCGGCGAGTTGGGGCTAGGGCTCTAAGTCGTCGGCTTAGGAGTTGGAAAAGAAGGTTGTGGTTTTGGCCAGAGGTTCTGGGTTCTATTTATAATCGGGAAGAGAAGAGTCCTAATCTGATTGTATCCCGAATAAGAGTCTTATTCAGATCGTCGTGGGATCCTATCGTCTTATCTTTAGGTGTTTTGGTACGATAACGTTGTGGAATTCAGGTCGGTTTCCTTTACGTACCGGTATTCTTACGCGTAACAGCCGTTCCAGAACTCGTTACCTTCGCGGCGATCAGCTCTGGAGGCTCCACGTGTCCTTCCGGGGCCATGGTATCTCCTTTCCCGCAGAGACGAGCTCCGGTTGTGCCACGTGTCAAGCGAGCGAGACCTCCCCCTTCTTCAGAGGTGAGCTCCACACACGCCACGTGTCGGCGCCGGTCTTTCCTCTCCTCTTTCCTCATGGACATGCCCCGAGGTCGACACGTGTCCAGTAGCGACAGACCTCCCGGAGATAAGCTCCGGTGGCGACGCGTGTCCAATAGAACAGGACCTCTCAGAGATGGGCTCCGAGATCAACACGTATCCCGCGCGACTGGTCCTCTGACTTCTGCGAGGACTAACTCCGAGGATGACACGTGTTCTGCAGAAATGCCTTTGCTTCTTCCACAGAGGCTAGCTCCGTGGGCAACACGTGTCCCACAGGGTCGGACCTCTTTCCAATTGCGGAGGTGACCCCCGAGCCTGCCACGTAGCCAGTTTAGCGGCGGTCTCTCCCCACTTCGCAGGGATGAGCTCCGAACACGCCACGTGGCCAGCGGCCGTGGTGAGTTGTCTTCGGCGCTTTCTGAGAGCTGGATTCGGCTCTCATTGGTTATTCCTTTTGATATTTTTCTCTGTTCCTTCTCCTCTTAAAATGTTTCCTCTTCATAAAACATAAACATAGGCTGACACCCAAGATGAGGGTGTCACAAATCTACCCCCCTTAAATTGAATCTCGCCCTCGAGATTCGTTAGTAGAAAATAGATGGGGAAATTCTGCCTTGATATCCTCTTCACGCTCCCATGTGGCTTCAGCTTCGTTGTGATGGCTCCATTGTACCTTGCACCATCGAATTACTTTGTTCCGGGTGACCCTTTCCTTTACGTCCAAGATACGGACAGGGTGTTCTGCATAAGTCAGGTCCTCTTGAAGTTCAAGCTCTCCCGTTGATACTTGTTCCTCTGGTACTCTCAAGCACTTCTTGAGCTGGGATACATGAAACACGTCATGTACGTCGGAGAGGTGGTTTGGGAGCTCTAGTTGATAGGCTACTTCTCCTCGCTTATCCAGAATCTTAAATGGTCCGATGTAGCGAGGTGCTAGCTTGCCTTTGACGTTGAAACGTCGTTGGCCTCGGATAGGCGACACCTTAAGATATACGAAGTCTCCTACTTCGAAAGTCAACTTCCTTCGCCTATTGTCCGCATAGCCTTTCTGTCGTGACTGAGCAGCCTTTAAGTTCTCCCGTACCGTTTGGACTTGCTCTTCGGCTTCTTGTAGCACTTTGGGTCCAAACACCTGGTTTTCTCCGGTCTCGTTCCAAAACAGTGGCGTTCTACACTGTCTACCATATAAGGCTTCGAAAGGCGACATCTTCGAGCTAGCTTGATAGCTGTTGTTATAGGAGAATTCGGCATACGGTAAACTCCTATCCCAACTACGCCCACGTTTCAAGGCACAAGCTCTCAACATGTCCTCCAAAATTTGGTTTGTCCTTTCGGTTTGTCCATATGTTTGTGGGTGATAGGCGGAGCTAAAATCTAGTCGTGTACCCATGGCTTTCTGCAGCTTCCTCCAGAATCTAGAGGTAAACTGACAACCTCGATCTGATACTATCCTCCTCGGAACTCCGTGACAGCACACGATCTGCTCCATGTACAACTCTGCCAATTGTGCAACGTTGTAACTGGCCTTTACAGGGAGAAAATGGGCGGTTTTTATCAATCGGTCCACAATGACCTAGATGGAGTCGTATCCCGACTGAGTACGTGGCAATCCATCGATGAAATCCATACCGATGTCCTCCCACTTCCATTCGGGTATTTTCAAAGGTTGCAACAATCCAGCGGGTCTTTGATGTTCAGCCTTCACCCGTTGGCATGTGTCGCATAGGGCAACGTATTCGGCTATATCCCTCTTCATACCATCCCACCAATAACAAGTTTTCAAGTCCCTGTACATTTTGGTGCTGCCGGGATGTATGGAATAGGGGGAATCATGTGCCTCCTTCAATATCATGTCGCGGAGGTGTCTTATGTTTGGCACACAAATCCTTTTTCCTAGCCAAAGCATACCCTTTCCATCCTCCTTGAAATCCTTCTCTATTCCTTGTCGGATTCTTTCCTTGATCTCCTTGATCTCCTCGTCCGATGCTTGGCCCTCTCTTATTTCTTGCTCCAATGAGGAGTGGATCTCTATTATTTCCATGTTATTCAAGAATCCGAGGTGTAACCGTTCGAACTCCTTACATAGTTCGGGTGGTAGCTCCCGAACCGTGAGTTAGTGACATGCTCCCTTTCTGCTCAATGCATCAGCTACTACATTGGCCTTCCCGGGGTGATAGTTGATTCCAACATCATAATCCTTGATGAGTTCTAACCATCGACGTTGCCTCAAATTTAAGTCCGTTTGTGTGAATATATACTTGAGGCTTTTATGATCCGTATAGATCTCACATCGATGACCAAGGATATAATGTCTCCAAATCTTTAATGCATGCACTACTACTGCTAACTCCAAGTCATGTGTAGGATAGTTAAGCTCGTGCTTCTTTAATTGTCGTGAGGCATAGGCTACCACTTGTCCTCCCTGCATGAGCACACATCCGAGCCCCTGTCTGGATGCGTCACAATATATGTCAAAGCTCTTGCTTATGTCTGGCAATACCAGAACCGGTACTGTGGTTAGCCTTTTCTTGAGTTCCTCGAAACTTTCTTGGCAGGCTGGCGTCCATTGAAAAATCTTTCCCTTCATTAACAACTCCATCATAGGTTTTGCTATCTTAGAGAAGTCTTTAATGAAGCGTCGATAGTATCCTTCCATCCCAAGGAAACTCCGAATATCCCTCACGCTCTTCGGTTGGTCCCACTTCAGAACATCTCTCACCTTTCTAGGATCAACCGATACCCCTTCCTTGGAGATAATGTGGCCTAGGAAAGATATTTCCTTTAGCCAAAATTGACACTTGTTGATCTTGGCATACAATTGATGCTCACGCAACTTCTGCAGGGTCAATCTCAAATGTTCTTCATGCTCCTCCTCACTTTTTGAATACACCATAATGTCGTCGATGAAAACCACGACGAACTTGTCTAAGTACTCCATGAAAACCTTGTTCATAAGGTACATGAAGTATGCGGGTGCATTCGTCAATCCAAAAGACATAACGGTATATTCATATGAACCATACCGTGTCCGAAAGGCTGTCTTAGATATATCGGAGGGCTTAATCTTCAGCTGGAAGTATCCCGACCGAAGATCAATCTTGGAGAACACTCGGGCTCCTTTCATTTGGTCGAACAGGTCCTCTATACGGGGCAGAGGGTACTTGTTCTTGATGGTTACCTCATTGAGAGACCTATAATCCACGCACATCCTTTGAGTTCCATCCTTCTTGTCTACGAAGAGCACCGGAGCTCCCCATGGTGACGAGCTTGGACGGATAAAACCCTTTTCCAACTGTTGTTGAATTTGCTTCTTGAGTTCAACTAGCTCATTGACGGGCATCCTATAAGGTCTTTTGGCTATGTGTGCAGTTCCGGGTACCAACTCTATGGCAAACTCAATGTCCCGGTCAGGTGGCATACCTGGAAGCTCTTCCGGGAACACGTCCGAAAACTCTCGAACCACCAGAATACTGTCCAATGCTACTCCTTCAATGTGGTTCAGATTTGCCCCTTCAGTGGTTTGCTGGGCTGACTCAAGCTCGACACGAATACCGTGCTCGTTTGTCAACTGCACGCTCCTTTCAGCACATTGGATTACTCCATTGTGCTTGCTTAGCAAATCCATTCCGAGTATGATGGCAATCCATTGGGAGTCCAAGACTAAGGTTGGCAAGGAAGTCTACCCCCTTATTTTAAGGCTTACTTTCGGACATACTATATTAGTCCTCATTTCTCCTCCGGGAGAATTAACTAACATAGCACATTCTAAGTGGGATACGGGTAGATGATGTTTGTCAACATATTTGGATGATATGAAGGAATGCGATGCTCCAGAATCAAATAAGATGGTGGCTGGGTTGGAATTGGCAAGGAACATACCAATTACGACGTCCTCAGCCTGTTGTGCTTCCTCAGCAGTGACATGGTTCACGTGGCCGCGAGCATAATTCTGCTGTCCACGGTTCCCTTGATTGTCTCCTCCGTTCGGTTGCGGGTTCTGCTTGGGCACATTACCTTGCTGTCCAGAGCCTCTCCTCGGGCACTGGTTCGTGAAGTGGCCTACCTCCCCGCATGCAAAGCATGCCCCTGTTGCCTACGGCAGCAGGTGCGTTGGGGCGGGAATTTTGAACAGGGGCGCCGTTGTTAGGTCGGGGCGCAGGAGGCATGGGCACACGAGGTGCCGGTGCAACGAATTGTTGCTGTGGTGGCTGACCAGGGCGGTACGCAGGAGTGGTCGATCCATACTGTGGTGCAGGGGGCATGTACCTAGGTCGTATGTTGCTCCCTTGGGGCTGGTATGGCATCTTCCTCTTGCACTCTCGCTCGATCTCTCGGATCTTGTTTTCAACCACTATGGCCTTGTCAACCAGCTTCTGGAAGCTTACGTAGTCATTGTTGAGGAGCTGAACCTGGATCTCATTGTTCAACCCTCTCATGAACAGGTACTGCTTCCTCTGATCTGAGTTGACATCTTCAGGGGCATACCGGGACAGTTGTATGAACTTATTGAGATATTCATTCACACTTTTCTGTCCTTGGCGGAGACCTTCGAACTCCTGCCTTTTGAGCATCATTACACCAGCAGGGATGTAGTGAGAGCGGAACCTTTCCTTGAACCCAGTCCAAGTGATTGTCTCCGGGTTGGCATGGGCGTTGCTCAAGGCATCCCACCAGTCAGCAGCGGCTCCCATAAGTTGGTGCGACGCGAAGAGAACCTTCTCTCGGTCATTGCACTAAACAATGTCAAGCTTTTTCTCCATGGATTTTAACCAATCATCGGCCTCCATAGGATCACTAGCTGGAGCAAAGGTGGGTGGTCGAGTCCTCATGAACTCTCCCAATCTGTTATGAGCCGGCGGTGGTGGTGGCGGTGGTGCCGGAACGGGGTTTTGGTTAGCCTGCAACTGACCCAAAGTTTGGATCATGGTTTGCATAAGCTGGTTTTGCATGGCCATCAACCTTTCCAGATGGTTTTCGCCAGCTCCTGGGTTAGCAGGAACTTCATCATGGTCATCCTCCTGGACATTCCTTCGGCCGGCGTTTCCTCTCACCATCTGTGAGAGAGATCAAAATAGAATAGGATGTTAGAAGGTTAGGTAGATTCCCTCTAACTATATGCATCAAGGTGAGTTGGACTATGTATATATTAGCCCATATGAGGATGTGAGCAAGTGCTGAGACATCTCACACCCCTTTCTTCTTACGTGTGGATATGGACAACGTTTTGAGACGTCCCACAACTCACATTAAGCACACAATCACAAATAATCATCACAAGGGCCCACACAACTCCTATTCAAGGATGGTTTCCTATGTCAAGGTGGGTTTAAAGGCCAATCTAAGCCATTCACTCTAGGATGCTTCCTTTGGTCAGCGTGGCTTAGCTACCTGTGACTCCTAATTAGGGATGTAACTTACTGTTAACCCGTGGCTCTAATATCAATCTAAGGTTTCTATCTAGGCGTGTAACCTACTGTCAACCCGTGGCTCTGATACCAATCTGTGACGCCCTCAATTCTGGGGAAAAACCACGGAACCGAGAACTAATGCATATGTGTGCCCAGGATGTTCATCACACATATACATATATTCCACAAACTGAATTCAGAATATATATAACCACGAATATCAGAGTTTATTACAATGTCTCATGAGTCTTGGACTCATGCTCACAGCGGAAGTCTTATTTCTATGCAGCGGAAGTCTTTATTCTAATGCGGAAGCAATTCAACTAATGCGGCAGCAAATCTAAGTAGAAGTGGCTCCATCTCTACTCCCTCCACAGGCAAGGTTGAGATTAGATCACACGCCATAATGCTCCACTTGGTCTTCATAGTAGGCTTCTACTGCTGCTGATGATGAAGTAATAATGTAAGTTTGAGTACAATGATGTACTCAGCAAGTGCGGGAAAACACATGATATGCAGCTCATAAACAAGGTAGGTATAAAAAGGCTTATTTGCAGAAAAGCAGATTTGTAAAACCATGATAAAACAGCAACTTAACTTTAGATGAATATAATCCCAGCATGAATTAAATTACCAACATACCTCCATCCTTTTCCGTGTTCCATCCGAACATTAACCAATCCTTTATTCATACTCACGAATACCTCCTCGTATTCGCTACCATCTCACGAATACCTTCCCATATTCGCTACCATCTCATCTCATAAAACAATCTCGTCTCACACCGGGACCAAACTTGCTGCCATGACTCAACAGTCATGCAACCATCTCATCACCCAGACTCAACAGTCCCAACAACCAAACCATAACCAAACCAATAACCTTCCCAATAACCATCCCAACTAATCATGGCAGTTTAGCCAGGTGCTCGTGACCGTAAGCTCGGCTATCATGATAGTTTTAATAACTCTGCAGAGTTTGCACCTCTTTACCCACAAGTTTGTGATTTCGTCACCCGTCGGCGACTGCAGAACCTCCATTATATTAGTACACGACCGTCGGTGTATGTTCAAGAGATCACAAAATAGCCTTTACAAAGGGGTTACTAGATGTATGGACTCACTAAGGTTTCACCGGCAGGCTAGAATCTCCAATTCTCCCACCCACGGGCCTCCTCTTGTGCCATGCAGTTCCCAGGGCAGTCCTCACTCAACTCCCATTCCCCGCGCCTTCCGCAGTCCATAACATCCTAGCAACTTACCTAATTACTCAGCTAAGCCGCACCCATACTTGGCCTTGTGGTGGCACTGTTATCCTGGCAGATGCATGCATGAACCGGTCCTTAGATATACGACAAGTAAAACCACCATCTCATGCTACCTCATTCACAAACCCAGTCTTGCCTAGATCTCCCTCCGATCCATGTCCATTATTAACATCAGTTTCTCATTATCATTACGATTGCAGTTAGCTAGACACATCTATCTCGCTTCCCAATCCCATGGACTCAGCGAAGCATAAAGCAAAAACCATACCCGACTCATAAACTTCCCAGGCGACAAGGGTGGTTTAACCAAAACTAGTAAACTCCTATAAAAGGATTTCCCATCACGTTTGACTCAGTACGCACACCTTTTGACAAAACAAAACAGTTTTACCCAAAACATAGGATCAATATGGTCAAGGAGCACTTGCCTTGTTCTTGCGGTTCCGGTTGTTCTTGAATCTCAAAACCTGGTTGCTGCAGTTCATCGTAGACAGCTCCCTTAGCTTGTCCTGCTAGGTAGGATCACGTGCATACAAGATTCACAACAATCAATATCATGCACAAACCTTAAACTAGATGCGATGATGCATATGCATGCTATCCTATGGCTTATATGGACAAAGGTTTTCGGATCAAAGGTGGACGTGGCAATAATCTTGTCTTTAGATCAATCTGATCATCAAGTGATCTGTCCACGAGAAGGCTTCTGTTCGAAAGGAATCAAAGAACATATGCAAAAGAAAATACAACGATATCGTAAGGTGGTATTGGGGCCTACCTTACGTTCCTCTCGGTCTTCGAGGTCCTCCTCAGGCCGCTGGGCTTTCCTCCGGCGATCTTCCTTGCCGTGCTCCGGCGATGGCTTTCTCGACGAGTTGGGGCTAGGGCTCTAAGTCGTCGGCTCAGGAGTTGGAAAAGAAGGTTGTGGTTTTGGCCAGAGGTTCTGGGTTCTATTTATAATCGGGAAGAGAAGAGTCCTAATCTGATTGTATCTCGAATAAGAGTCTTATTCAGATCGTCGTGGGATCCTATCATCTTATCTTTAGGTGTTTTTGTGCAGTAACGTTGTGGAATTCAGGTCGGTTTCCTTTACGTACCGGTATTCTTACGCGTAACAGCCGTTCCAGAACTTGTTACCTTCGCGGCGATGAGCTTCGGAGGCTCCACGTGTCCTTCCGGGGCCATGGTATCTCCTTTCCCGCAGAGACGAGCTCCGGTTGTGCCGCGTATCAAACGAGCGAGACCTTTCCCTTCTTTGGAGGTGAGCTCCACACACGCCACGTGTCGGCGCCGGTCTTTCCTCTCCTCTTTCCTCAGGGACATGCCCCGAGGTTGACACGTGTCCAGTAGCGACAGACCTCCCGGAGATAAGCTCCGGTGGCGACGCGTGTCCAATAGAACAGGACCTCTCGGAGATGGGCTCCGAGATCGATCCGTATCCAGCGCGACTGGTCCTCTGACTTCTGCGAGGACTAACTCCGAGGATGACACGTGTCCTGCGGAAATGCCTTTGCTTCTTCCACAGAGGCTAGCTCCGTGAGCAACACGTGTCCCACAGGGTCGGACCTCTTTCCAATTGTGGAGGTGACCTCCGAGCCTGCCACGTAGCCAGTTTAGCGGCGGTCTCTCCCCACTTTGAAGGGATGAGATCTGAACACGCCACATGGCCAGCGGTCGTGGTGAGTTGTCTTCGGCGCTTTCTGAGAGCTGGATTCGGCTCTCATTGGTTATTCCTTTTGATATTTTTCTCTGTTCCTTCTCCTCTTAAAATGTTTCCTCTTCATAAAACATGAACATAGGCTGACACCAGAGATGAGGGTGTCACAATAATGGCTTGAGTTGTAAAAATGAGACCCAGCAGGGGGGATAGGATGCAGTGAGCAGAGGTCTCACGTACGTAGCCCTGTTGGCGTCGGTTGAGGACCGTCCGTGTGCGGCCCTGCTGGACAAGTATCGAACAGTACCGGATGCATACTGGCATATGGGAACTAGGAAACCGATGTAATTGGTTAACCTGGGTGTCGAGGCTTACCCAACCGTAAATAGGAGTTGGTTGAGGGTAGCAAGGTGTAAATCTGCCGGTGGGCACAGTCACGCTCCACGCGGGGACCTCCTGCCCGTTACGGATGGACCGGTTCGGCATTTGGGTTGCCTTTGAAAGGTTGTTGCATACAACAGGGTAGGAAGGGGTGTGGAATCACGCTTCCGAAAGTGGGTGTATGTAACGTGTTATCCGGGTGTGTCTTGATTGCAATCACCATCCCTCGCGGTTATTTGAGTACCCGCTTGTTCACTGCGCTGTGACGTAGTAAGAAGTGAAATAAGCCCACTGAATATGCTGTATTGAACTATCAATGTCTTGAAACCTTGTATGCTGTAGTTATAGAGCTAATTAAGTTTATATTCCACTTTGGGCATCACCACATCGGAGGAAAGCGTTTCTTGTTTGATTGTGGACTTCCGATGTGAGGGCTGCCTAAGGCTCATTAAACTGTTGCTATAAAACTGAAAGTAAGGATCAACATGTAGGCGTGTCTTTATTGCAAACTCCTTCTTCCTATTTTACACATCCTTGCATGTAGAGTTCCATGCCTAGGGTTGTCGGTTAAGCCTTGCTGAGCCATCGTGCTCACGGTTGCAATATTTTGAGCTGTGTGCAGGTGAGAGTTATGAGGAAGGTTCCGAGGACGAGGCGATGCCCCCGTCGGGGTACACGGCCGAGCTGGAGCCCTGCACGCCGCCGTGATTCTCCGGTTCCTTGCTGCTAGCATGTGGCGTCCCCGGGCTGGATGGCTGCACTTTTGCATAGCTATGATGAGAGGCCATATATGTATATTACTTCCGCTGTGTGAATAGGTTTTGTAAAAAGACTTCCTCTGCTTTATGTCTAATAAAAGTTTGTATGTTGTTCTTTATTCTTTTCGTGTTTGCTGTTGGGTGCCGCATCGCACGGCACCACCCTATGCGGTCCTGGAGTGGGTGAACCACGGGGTGGTCGCCACAAAAGCCATCTGTGAGAAGCTAGGTATTGAGCCAATTGGATCACCACAGATTTCGGAAGACTCTGAAGAAAACTTCACTGAGATGGCTCCACTCACTGAACAAGAGTTTAGTTCTTTTGGGCTTGCAGGTGTCTTATCTCCTCCTCCTCAGCATGGTCATGAAGACGAAGATGAAGATAGGACCGAGAGTGAGGGAGGGAGTGGCGATGAGTGATTCCACTCAATTTTTCCCTTTTTGGTGCCTTGATGCCAAAGGAGGAGAGATTGAGATTAGTCTTATTTGCTTTTATCTTCTTGTGAGCCTTAAGGACTAGTGATCATGGACATGTATTTTAAGTTTCATGTACTTTTTATTTTAAACTCCTTTGGATGTGTGATGCTTAATCGATATTGATGTGATGATTACCTTTATTATTGATATGTTCTTATCTTGTGGCATGTCACATTCTTTTATCACACACTCTTTAGGCATCCCACCATAAAGGGTGCATATATGTGAGAAGTTCTTGTTACTCATTTGTTATTCTCATATATGCACACTTTATGAAAATCAAATTTTATTACTAATTATGTAATCTCAGTTGGTTGTCATCAATCAACAAAAAGGGGGAGGTTGAAAGTGCATCTAGGCATCCCCTTGTGGATTTTGGAACGATTGATGACAATCAAATTGAGATCCTAATGAACTTGTTGAGATGAATGCAGATTAACTCGTGTAAGGTAGGATTGGTGCACTCAAAAAGTGAAAATGAAGTGATGAAGAAAAAGGAAAAGGACCGATCCATGAACAAAGAGCAATGTAGACTTACTTGTATAGGATTTGTGTGAGAGACACATCCCAAGAGATCAAATTTTTTGCGTAGGGGGTAAGGGCTTAAAACATATTCTAATCACTCACTGTGCACCGAACTAGTCCCCTCGTGGACCTGACTAGTCCATTCAACTCTCTAGAACCGCTTTTACAAAGTGCACCGGACTAGTCCGCTCATGGACCGGACTAGTCGGTTCAACTCTCTGGAACCGCTTTTACATAGTGCACCGGACTAGTCCACTCATGGACTAGACTAGTCCGTTCAACTCTGTGGAACTGCCTTAACACAAGGAACCGGACTAGTCCGCTCACGCACCGGACTAGTCCATTCAACTCTCTGGAACCGGCCATTCACCTTGCACCGGACTAGTCCGCTCGTGGACCGGACTAGTCCGTTCAACTTTTTGTAACCACTTTGAATTAGGGTTTCCACTGTGCCGCATGCCTCACGTGAATTGTACACAGCACACCGGACTAGTCTGGTCAACAGAGGGGACTAGTCCAGCCGCCAGGAAACTTTAACGGTAACTTTTGGAATCTTTATATAAATAGAGGTGCACGGCCACACATTTCAAAAGACATGAACCCTAGCACCATCACACGTTCCAAGAGCCCAAACACACTTCTCTCCACTCATTCTAAGCCTAAAAAGATCAAATCTTTGAGGACTAGGGATTGGATCAAGGAGAGAACCGTTCTTCTCGATATTGAGCTCTTGGTTTGTTTTCTCTCACACAACTGTTGATCATTGTTCTCTGTGTGTGTGGCAGATAGTATTACTCATTGTAATCTTACGGGAGCACTCAAATTGTGAGAATGCCCCACATACAATTATTTACCCCTGTGTGTGATTAGTGGATTCGAATCGGCCTTTGTGGCGATTCAACGAGGGAAGGGTTGGTGAAGACCCGGTCCTTAGTGGACTCCTCAATGAGGACGTAGATTCCTGGGTGGAATCGAACCTCGGGATAAAAACCTTGTCTCGTGTCTTCTTATTCTTCTTTCAATTATCAATTAAGGTTTGCTAGTACTCATTTGATTTATATCGATATCTTGTGTTAAACTTGATAGTTGTTGTTTCTTACTTCATTATCATATTACACTCAAGTTGTCATTTACTTTCTGCTGCATAAATACTTGAAGTAAGAATAAGTCTAAATTTAACTTTTTAATTAAGCTCATACTGGACTAGCCCGCACCATACCGTACTAGTCCGATCTACCTGGATTTGATATGTTCGCTAAGTGTTTCAAGGGATCGTTAAAAAATTCAAAGAGCCTATTCACCCCCCTCTGGGCCACATTCACTTATTGCCACACCATGAGGTGAAGAGTCAGGTGCTAGCTGACTTTTAGCTGTGTGTACACCTCCACCATGCCACCTAGGGGGCCAAGACATCTGTGAGCCCGAGCCCAAAGCTCCGGTCTTCGCCGGGCCTCATTGGACTCTCTTCTTCGATGGCTCCTCACGGAAGCAAGGTGCCACAGTGGGGTACTACTCCTCACCCCGACTGGAGAGCAGTTCAAGTACATGGTGCGACTTGACTTCAAGGCAACCAACAACAACAACATGGTGGAGTATGAGACTCTCATACTCGGGTTAATGACCGCGTTGTCCCTCGACGTCTAGTAGTTGTTGGTCAAGGGTGATTCTCACCTGATCATCAAGCAAGTCAAGGGAGAATGCTTCTGCAATGACCCTCAGCTTGCAGCCTATCTCCTCCAAGTGCAGAAGTTAGAGAAAAACTTATAAGTCTTGGACCTGTGCCATGTCTCTTGCGCCAACAAAACAATCGCTGATGACCTGTCAACAAAGGCTTCCACCTAGGCTCCGGTGCCTGAGGGAGTCTTCCAAAGGAAGTTATCGTGGCCTACAGCCTGGACTACCGATCCAGGTGAAGGGGGTGAGATCAACACCTCGAAGCTGGCGGTCCTGGCAGCCCTGCTACCATGCAGCCCGCCAAGGATCGTAAGCGTTACCGGGAACCCGTGCAATCCGGCGCTCAAGATACAGAAGATCAAGTAGGCCCCGATGCATGGATCACGGAGGTGCGGGACTACTTGAAAGACAATATCCTTCCCGATGAACATGTATCCGCTGAACGGATCGTTCGGTTGGCTAAGAAATACACGCTGGTAGAAGGGGATCTCTACCGGCGTGGCACCAATGGCGTCCTATTGTGGTGCATAACCCGGGAGGAGGGCTGCGACTTGCTCGCAGAGATCCATGGAGACGAGTGCGGGAACTATGCATCTCCCCGCACGCTGGTCAGTTAAGCCTTCCGACATGGCTTCTACTGGCCGACAGCTCTCCAGGATGCCGTCGATCTGGTCAATAGATGCAAGGCGTGCCAGTTCCACGCCAAGTAGATCCACACACCGGCGCAGACGCTGCAAATGATCCCGCCCTCATGGCCCTTCGCTGTGTGAGGGCTGTACATCCTAGGGCCATTCCCTAGATCAGTCGCAGGGTACCGGTACCTCCACGTCACCGTAGACAAATTCACCATGGCCAAAAGCTACCTCTGTAGTAACTATCAACAAGCACTCAACAGTCAAGTTAATCAAGTCAATCATCCGCCGGTTCGGGGTTCCAAACAGAATAGTCACCAACAACGGGACCCAGTTTACCAGTGCAGTATTCCAGAAGTACTGCAAAGACCTCGACATCCGAGTTTGCTACGCTTCTGTTACTCATCCATAGAGCAACATTCAAGTCGAGAGAGCAAATGCCTAGATACTCAGGGGACTCAAGACGTGCACCTATGACTACTTGAAGAAGCATGATGCCAATTGGGTAGACGAGCTTCCGTGCATAATGTGGGCTATCCGGACGTCCCTCAGCAGCGAGACAGGGGAAACACCCTTCTTCCTAGTGTAGAGCTAGGCTGAGGCCGTCCTCCCCTCGGAGATCACCATGGGCTCCCCCGCCCCACGTGTCCCAACATACGATGAAGCCACGCAGGACCAACAAAGGCGTGAAGATATCGACCTTGTCGATGAGCGAAGGTGGCAAGGAGCTAATCGAAACGCGCGGTACCCCCAAGCGCTCTGGCGTTATCACCAATGGTTCGTGCGGAGTAGGTAGCTCGAGGTGGGCACTCTGGTGTTCCGGCGTATACTTTCTCGTGAAGGGGCAAACAAACTCTCCCCCAGCTGGGAGGGTCCCTTTCTGAGTGACACAAGTGTGTCGCCTCGGGTTTGTCCGCCTTGTCACGGAGGATGGGGTACCTGTACCCAATCCATGGAACATAGAGCACCTTTATAAGTTCTATCCTTAGCACAGTGGTAGGGCTCTTTTTTCTCTGTCAGGGTGTCATAGAGTCTAGGAACAACACTTATAACAGCTAAGCTCTAGAGGAGTCCTGCTACTTTTGTCATCTAGAGCGGGTCGCTGCCTTTTTGTAAAGCATGTTTCCTTCTATGAATAAACCTAATATGAGAAAAAATGATCTTACCCTGCGTGTCCCTATCCAACTCTCTTTATATTACAGTTTGTGCTTATTCATGCATATCAACTATATTATGGCATGTCCGGAGTTTGACCTACATACATGTTCTAAGTCCTGTGGCGCTGGAAGGTCCCCTCACTGAAAGGTTAAAGCCTGTGGGAGGTCCATGGCGTGCTGCTTGCTTAGTCGGGTTCCGTACCCTAAACCTGACTCTGTGTGAATACCTGGTTCCTTCCCATGCCTTGTATTGAGAGTTAAAAGATCACACGGCAATTGGCAACTAGACATGGAGATCTATGCTCATGATATCCATTTAACAGTTTTAGATTCACTTACACCCTGCAAAACCATTATTTTTATTTTTATTTTTTGATGGAAATGGCAGCTGTTCTGCCTTTGCACTAAAGAAAAAGTAGAAGTCTGGAAAATACAGGAAATAATACATACATACACAGTTAGGCAACCAGAGTTGCCAAGAAAAAAAATAATGGGAAGGTAGGGCTACTCAGCTATGTTCCTCTGAGGCGACGGTGGGTGGACCTCTCCCAAGCGAGGATTGCACACTACAGGAATTCGTCAATAGGGCGTTGGCCATATAAGCGTCGGTTGGCTATAGAAACCGACACACATAAGATAAAGGAGTCGGTCAACCGACGCACTTAGCCGACAAAATATATTGAACACCTTTACCATCTAAGTGCGTCGGGGCCGACGCATTTAGGGCATATGTGCGTCGGTTTCTCTCAGCTGACGCACTTAGGATTAAATGCGTCGGTCCTGTAGGAACCGACGCACATAAAGCGACACGTGGCGGACGCACCGAGCGCGTTTGTGTGCGTCGGTCCTGTAGGAAACGACGCATATAATCCCCTTAAGTGGGTCGGTTTTGAGGAGACCGACGCACATAACGTGCTTTTTTTTGAAAAAAACTGCTTAATTTCTCTCCCTCCCCGGATGGGGAGCCTCCATTTTACACACAAAACAGCAATATATACAGCCGAACAGATATAATTCAACAACATTTCAAACATAGCATCTTACACAAGTTTTCAAACGTTTCAAATACAAGCACAACAGTACGAAAATGAGTAAACGAAATTCAAATATCGTCGTGGGAGCCTCCACTCGCACGTCCTGCGCTCCCATCTCCTCCATTCGCACCTGCTCATTCAAAATCTTCTTTGAACAGCCTTGCTTCTGCGCACCTGTTCATCTCTTCTCTTTCAGAAATCCTTCTATTTCTCCCTTTCCATATGTTCAACCATAAGTAAATGGTTAGACCTGCTTGTCTTCTTTCTCCTGGCTACTACCTTCCTCAATTTTCCAGCAATTCTGGCTTCCTGCAAGACAGCGTCAGTTGGTACTTCTTGAGGTGAAACCATCTTGCAATTAGGCCTCGCACTTGATAGGTGTAGGAGCATACTAGGGATAAATGCCTTACTGTTGTTGGCTTCTGGATCATGTCGAAGATCAGTTTTCTCGCCCTAGATGTACACGAGAACGAACACCAGATCACGGTAGTTTTTGGCAGTATTTTCCGGGGTTATGTTATTCGATCACTGCCAGAGTTTACAAAAGCAAACAAGTGCCCGGCCATGCATGCCCATGCAAATCGTGCATGACGAGGTCCCACGCCTCCGCAACGTCGTGGACTAGCACCCTCTCCACGATTCACTCGCACAACTCGGAACAAACCCGACCGGTTCAGCTCCAACACAGTGGAACATGGCAGAACTCGGTGCTACACCAACACACACACGCACAACAATTTGTTACAACTAGATTATTCATCAATTCTCCCCCTAATCTAGTTAGCTTGCACATCAGTGACGCCAATCTTTGTCCGAAGCTGCTGAAACGTGACTCGACCAAGTGGCTTGGTGAGTATGTCTCCAAGTTGATCATCTGTATGGATCTTCTTGACAATGGTTCCTCCATCTTTGATGCACTATGTTATAAAATGGAACCGTGTCTTGATATGCTTGCTCCAGCCATGAAATACCGGGTTCTTGCACAACTGAACTGCTGACTGATTATCAACATAGATAGTGGCCACTCGAGCTGTCTCACCGTAGAGATTTCCAATCAAATTTCCAAGCCATATTCCCTGAGATGCAGCCGTTGAAGATACTATGTATTCAGCTTCACACGAGGATAACGCAACCACCGATTGTTTCTGTGATTGCCAAGTAACAGGAGCTCCCCCTAAACAGAAAAGAATACCCGTGGTACTCTTGCAGTCATCTACATCACCTGCCATGTCCGCATCACTATGCCGAGCTTGAGTTCTCCTTCACCTTTGTTGTAGCGCAAACCATAGTGCACCGTGCCTGAAATATATCTCAGAATGTGCTTGACAGCAGCAAGTTGTTCCGTTGTGGGGTTTTCCATAAAACGACTTACATAACCAACAGCAAAGCTGATGTACGGTCTTGTGTGCACCAGATAACATAGGCTGCCTACAATGCTGCGAAATTTAAATGCATCAACAGGTGAGTTTGAACTGTTCTTACTCAGTTTGAGACGACTTTCCATTGGCGCGCTCACTGAATTACACCCTGTCATGCTTGCCTTTTCCAAAAGCTTTGCTGCATATGCCGCTTGAGACAAAGTAATCCCCTTTGAGGATTGTGTCACCTCAATGCCCAAGTAGTAGCTTAGACACCCAAGATCACTCATCTTGAACGTGTCCATCATCTTCCTTTTGAAACTTTCTATTTCAGCCGGGTCAGCTCCTGTCACCACCAGATCATCAACATACACTCCTAGAAGGATCCTCTTTTCACGAGCGCCCCGTGTGTAGATGCCATGCTCTTCTGTGCACCTACTAAACCCGAGGTTTACCAGTGTGTTATCGAGTTTCAAGTTCCATGCACGTGGAGCTTGTCTCAGCCCGTAAAGAGCCTTGTGAAGTTTCAGCACCTTGTGCTCTTGTCCTTTCAACACAAAGCCTGGAGGTTGAGTAACGTAAACCAGTTCATCCAAGTCACCATTTAGGAATGCTGACTTCACGTCAAGATGATGCACCAACCATCCTTCATGTGCTGCAATGGCCAAGAGTGCTCTGACAGAATTCAGCCTTGCAACAGGCACAAAAACTTTCTCAAAGTTGATGCCCGGCTTCTGGACGTAGCCTTTCGCAACAAGTCGAGCCTTGTGCCTTATTACTTCACCATGTGCATTCTTCTTGAGTTTTGTAAACCCACTTAAGACCGATGGGGCGATGTCCGGTTGGAAGATCACTCAGGCACCATGTTCCATTCGTGATGGACTTCATCTCTTCTTTCATTGCTTCTTCCAAAACCGGTTCACCTCTTGCTTCTTCAAAACTTGTTGGCTCCTCCAAGGAAGTATACAGCAAATCTTGGTGACTTTGCACCACAGGTTCGGATGAGTCAAGACAATCTTGCACCCTGCGGTACCTCCGTGGCTGGTCAGAATCCGTTTACACGTTTGTCGGCGGTGAAACAAACTCAACTTCAGGTGTACTCCTTTGTTGCTCCACTGAAGGTTGCTCCTAAACATCATACCCTTGTGAGACATCACATGCTGCTGATGACATTGGAATGTCCAGAACTTTGCTCACAACATACTCCACGGTAAAAGTATCTGGTAGACTCTTTCCCTTCTCATCTGTCCATGACCAGCCCTTTGATTCATCAAAAACAACATCCCGCGTCACATGAACTTGATCACTCATAGGATCATAGACACGATACCCCTTGGTACCCTGCTCATAGCCAATGAAAACCATCTTTTTGCTTCGGTCATCTAGTTTCTTTGCATGAGGCTTGGTCCTTCACATGTTCTATGTATCCAAACGTGCGCATATAGTGCACTGCGGGCTTCTTCCCATGCCATGCTTCATATGGTGTTATCCTCCTCAAAGCTTTGGTAGGTGACCTGTTAAGGATGAATACTGCTGTAAGAACTGCCTCCCCCCAAAACGGGCTCGGCATACCTCTGGCCTTAAGAAGACACCTTGCCATAGCTAACACCGTTTGATTTCGACGTTCTACAACACCATTCTGTTGAGGAGAATACGGCACTGTAAGCTGTCGTTGGACACCCTTCTTTGCACAATATTCTCCAAATGTGACCGACGTGAATTCCCCACCACGATCAGTGTGTAAAGCATGTAACTTCTGCCCGGTTTCATTCTCCACACTAGCTTGAAACTTGATGATGGCTCCAGCCGTCTCATCTTTAGCAGACAACAACACAAGCCACATGTATCTTGTTGCATCATCAACAAGTAAGAGGAAATGCTTACACCCTCCGTTCATGGGTGGATGGACTGGACCATATAGATCTCTATGCACGAGATCAAGAAGTCCCTCTGCACGGACCTTTGCTTCACGTGGAAATGGTGAGCGCCGCTGTTTCCCCGTGAGACACGTCTCACATACCTGATCAACATGATCTAACAGCGGCGTACCTCTGACCATGTCCATGCGGCCACATCTCTGAAGTGCCTCGAAACTCAGATGTCCGAATCTATCGTGCCAACGCCATGCATCACTGTTGTCACATGAGAGTAGAGCAACCGGCTGTGCAACCGTGAGTTGAATTGTGTATAGTCTGTTCTGAGAACGACACACCCTCATCAACAGACCTTCCTGAGGATCACACACCTTTAACACTCCATGATCAATCAAGACTTTACATCCAACTTCATCAAGTTGTCCCAGACTGATGATGTTACTCCGAAGACGAGGTATGAAGTATACACCAGTCAGCACATGATGGGCTCCCTTCCGGCCAGAGAAGATGATCGTCCCTCGTCCTACAATATCAACTTGAGATCCATCTCCAAACCTCACCATGCCAGTGATGGTTTGATCAATCTCTGTGAAGACTGATCTGTTCCCGGTCATGTGATTCGAAGCACCTGAGTCAAGGTACCATGTACCAAGAGTCTCTTCATGCTCCGGGGATGCTCCAAGTTGCACCACGGCTCTCTCCTCATTCAACTGGAGAATATCAGCTTCTTGATCCTTCCCAGCATGAGTTTGATCATTGTGGACAGTAACACTTTCCATCATCAAGGCTGGTTCATCATCACCTTCTTCATGTGCCCGGACTAGATTTGCCTCCTCATCATGCTTCTTCTTCCGACATTCCCGCTCCCAATGTCCCAACTTCTTGCAATATCGACATTGGTCAGACTTGGAAGATTTACGAGGAGAACTCTTACCTCCGCCACTTTTGGACGTGCCAGAACGTCCATAATTCGACGTGCCAGAACCTGAGTGTCCTCCTCCTCCTCAGTTACCACCGCCATCATGCCATCCACCTTTGCTGCGCTGTCTCATCCTCTTGATTATCTCTTCCTCCTTGGATGAAAGAAGGCGAGATCCCATCTCAGCTGATAATCTACGTGCTTCGTACCGTTGTTCAACTGAACGAAGGCGCCCGGTGACCTCCCTGACATTGTATCAATGTCAAGCAAGGTCTCGATGGAAATGGAAACTTGCTCGTAGCGTTCAGGGACCACTTGCAACATCTTGTGCACGACCTCGATCGCCTCCATCTCATCTCCGAGAAGACGAAGATTGTTCACAAGGCTGGTGATGCGCATGTAGAAGTCATCAATGGTCTCCTCTTCCTTGAACGTGAGATTGTTGAAGTCACGGCACAGCCTTTGCGCGTTCCTTTCACGCACGCGATCAGATCCTACGCGCATGCTCCTGATGGTGTCCCATGCATCTTTTGCAGTGGGCTTCCTCCCGATGGCCGACAACATCTCCGACGGAATGGACCGAGTGATCGCCGCCATGGCCAGCCGATCCTCACTGTACTCAGCACCACCGAACTCGACTGCTGCCCATAAGCCTTGCGCCTGGAGATTGATCTTCATCAGCAACTCCCACTCAGGGTAGTTAGTCTTCGACAACATCGGGTACTGAATTGCACCCGATGCTTCCTTGATCGTGCGATGCACCACGACCGGTTGTACGGCGCCTCCTTCGGCACACTGCTGCCCGGCATCTCCACCGCCGCGTCCCCGCCCGCCTCCTGGCGGCGACAAAGACCGGCGCCGCGACCTCCCTCGGCGTGGTGGAGTGATGCTTGACATCACCGAAATCAAACTCCGGCTCTGATGCCAATTTTTGGCTTCTGGATCGTGTCGAAGATCAGTTTTCTCGCCCTAGATGTGCACGAGAAAGAACACCAGATCACGGTAGTTTTTGGCAGTATTTTCCAGGGTTCTTTTATTCGATCACTGCCAGATTTTACAAAAGCAACCGAGTGCCCGGCCATGCCACCATGCACGCCCATGCAAATCGTGCATGACGAGGTCCCGTGCCTCCGGAACGTCGTGGACTAGCACCCTTTCCACGATTCACTCGCACAACTCAGAACAAACCCGACCGGTTCAGCTCCAACGCAGTGGAACGTGGCAGAACTCGGTGCTACACCCACACGCACACGCACAGCAATTCATTACAACTAGATTATTCATCAACTGTTTCAGAATGTTGCAAGCAAAGTGTGCAGATTATATTATTGTGTCAGTCCCTCTTTTCAAGGTTATCCACGGTTAGCACTTTTTCATGCATGAGTGTCCAGTTGAATATAATCTTGGGTTCTACCCTCATTTTCCGCAAGATCTTTACATCAAAAGGTTTTGTTGCTCCAAAAAATTATGCTCTATATGCCTTCTTAGCCGTATGCTCCCTGCTACTTGTCCATTTCCACTGAATTATGTTCATGCATTCCTTTGTTCAGGACCACTCCTTGCACTAAATCTCAGACTTGAGCATTGCTGTGCGTTTGTCAATTGTCGTAGTGATGTGATCCAAAGCTATGATTAAATAGCTCCACTGTTTGGTTCTTACGCTTTACTTAGGTGTATAAGTCTGGTGCTAGACCTCTAAGAGCCAGAAATGGGTCTTCCTGCCGTCTCCTACCTACTGTTATCTCCACAGATGCCGCGAACAGTTATCTATATATGGCGGTGCATGATATTGACATTCCTTCCCTGGCTTGTGCATCAAATTAGCATCTCTTGACACCTACTGCCAAGCCCACGCTTGTGCATCACTCGAATGCCTCCAAGGCAGCTCACCCAGCTAGCTCATCACACCAGATGATACTGTCATCTCTTGCAGTACCGCACATGAGCACAAGCTGATCGAGGGCTTCTCCTTCGCAGCTAAAATATACGTTTTGCTAGTCCCGTTAGAAAATAACTGGCTTAACTGCCAAGCTCCGGACGGAACGTTGTCAGAAGTCATCATCTGCGAGCATATGACACCATAAGACATATGAACTATCAATAGAAAACTGGCATGCATGGTGATTGGGGATTGACATAACATGGTACATATGCTAACCATCGATCCACCACCACAAGGAAATGCTCCTTCTTTACTACCTGTCTCAAAACAAAACTAAATTGTTTCCTGGTAAGGGCAAATATGAAATGAGTATCTAACAATAACAAGCACCTTACCATTCTGAAGATGAGTATCTAAAAATGAATTATTTACCTCTAAAATACAATCATGAAACTATGAAATTATAAAGTAAAAAGATCTCAGAAGCTTACAAGTTACTAATGATACCATCAAGATTCGCTGAATTTAAAAAGACAAATCACATAATCTATTTTGAGCTAGGGTGTTGCCAAACACGAATCTGAATAATTTAAATTCAAGCCACAACTTAAGGAGCCATCTATACCGTCTCAGTGTAATTACACATCCCCTTTTCAGAGGCCACACAAATTTGGAAATTAGCATCAATGATGACTATTACAAGATGAGGAGTACACAATATTATTGCATGGCTGGTGGGCGTATACATTTGGTTCAAACCCAGGTCTTAATCAATCGAAAACAAGCACAGATTTACAAATCACCATCCTGCAATATTGTTATATTTCTGGGTAGATTAATTTCTGTGTTCTACCCCTTAATTATTCTCAAATATGGTGGTTGTATATACAGCCCCAAATTACAATAGAGTCCTAATCTAGTACTACCCCTAGACTCCTACTTTAAATTGAGATAGACTTGATTTCTATCTCTAATTAAGCTAGAAAAATGATATTATCTCTAGCAAATATTTGATAGCCCTTGATGAAACATAATAATTGAAGCATGAAATTTCGAAATGTACACATGTACCAATAAATAAATTAGTTTCACGGATAGATAATCCCATCCATATTTATTAAATTGTATGACGTTAATAGGAAGATATGGTACATGAAAAAATTGAGGAAAAACACAAAATATTGCCAAAGGAGTGAAATAGAGGCAGCCCTGAAATCACATGGGCAACTAAAACACTCGTAGGACTGTGACTTTGAAAACCTGAGCTTTTTTTCGCAGGGCTTTTTAACAAAAAAGACAACTCAAATTCCAGTTTGTTTCCCTTAGATTGAAGAGACAAATCAAATTAGAGGGTTCAAATTCAGTTTGTGAGGTAGGCCAATCTGAACAAATAGAGTAGATGATTTTTAGGCAACATTAGTACCAGGAGTAATATACCAAATCAACATTGATTGATCTATGTAATAGATATTCTAAGTTGAAGATCCAAGTTGCAATGAGGAGCCTGACCTGTAGAGTATATCCACAATCTGAACGATACATGAAACTGAACATCATGATAAAGCTTATCGTTGCCGAGAAAGAGTTTCAGAAATTAAATAACTGTACAGCATATTTACGGGGACATAATGTCGATGAACATACATGCCATGATAAACATTCTGATCATAAAACTGGCATTGTGACAGGAGAAACAAACTCTGTTATACCATGTCACCTTTTGTTATGATGGTCATATACTCTAATCTAGAAATTGCACACTGCCCCGACACACCACACCACTAACTCCAGTCCCAAAATCAACTGTAATCTCTCATTCAAAATTGTTACCAGTTCTAATACTTGAGATGAACAATGACATCTAAAACCGAAAGAAAAAAAGAAAAAAATGAATATTGTACTAAGGCCATAGACTGGGACAAGCAGAATCAAACCAGGAAGGTCTTATAAAAAAAATAATTACGAAGGAAGCATACCAGACAAACACGGAATCCAATACCCATGAAAAACTCAAATTAGACTGTTCTTAGTCTCTTTTGTATTTGACAAGATTAAACAAGCACAATACAAGTTAAGATCAGAGCAGTGGATATATGCATCAGAAATGCAAAGCCCTAGGATCTGTACGCACAGGGTAAACTCTATTACGTGCTATAAATGAGCCCCTCTGGAGGTCTGTTTCTGTTAGGGCACATCTGCACAGGCAACGAACCGAAATCAAACTGTTGAAAATGATACAAACTTACCCCTATATACCAGGCGCATGAAATATCCAAATAGCTAAATATGCATTACCTAAACAGGTCAACCAGGTTACCTTATCCTTTTTACACTGTCTAATAGTTTACATGTAGAGTATAGATGTTGGGGGCACTACCTAAATCATGTTTGGGAGCATGTCAATCAATCAGTTATTGTTGCTTTGCGATAAAGTAACTAAAAAACAATATGCAATGATTTCAGCAAAACCACCAATATATGCACCTGCACAAAATTACAGGCAACAAAGAATAGAAGCCAATATAATATTATCAAAGATACGCCTCTGCTGTATTAAAGCCAAAAATTAGCTGGGAGAGGCACTTTCGGTTGTTCCAAGTGGCCTACAGCCTAATAACATATCGTTTTGTTCCTAATAAGCATTCTATGGGATGGAATGGAACACCTGATTGTTAGAACATATGATCATCTAATCACTTGATCTACTTGGTGGTAATCTAACTATGAATACCTGTAGATCACATCAGCGAGATAGATACGAGCCAGGCCCACTACATGAGCGAGTGGAGGAGCGAGTGGATCCGTGAGTGGAAGGGGTAGTGTTTAGCCACTTGTTGTTTTATATTTTGTGTGATTATAATGGAATATATATCTTGCTGTGTATATGAATTGTTCTGTGAGCTGGCCATCATGCAAGGGTAACCGTTTTCTGTTTTTTAAAAAATTAAAAACCTTATTTACGACGGCCGGATATACAGGGCCGTCGTAAGTTAACCTAAATAACTTACGACGGTCCGAGGCAAACTGTCGTAAGTTAACCTACATAACTTACAACAACCACATGTCCAAGCCGTTGTAAGTAAAGTTCCCAACCCGCCACGTGGCACGGCCATGGGCGACGGCCCTTTGTTTACGATGGCTGTTCTTAGCCGTCGTAAGTTAGTTATTTACAACAGTGACCGTCGTAATTAACGTTATTTACTACCAATTAAAGGAAACAGTCTGAAACCATCGTAAATAACGGAAAACAGTCATAAATAAGTTATTTACGACGGTTTTCAATTATTTATGACAGTTTCGGGCCGTTGTAAATTGATCGGTTTGCTGTAGTGCAGGACATGTGGACATATGGAACAACAACGACCAGTAGCGAGGAGAGGCACCAGGTGGTCACATCTGACAAAGGAGTGCGGTGGTGCTCTAGAACTCCAACTCAGTATCGTCATCCAGCTTCTGGATCCAGCTTCTAGATCCATATTTCTTATTATTCTATGTTCTTTGAGCTTTATGCATGTTGATTTATCATACGTGCAAAACAATGCTTCAAAGGTTGTGCCTGTGCAAACCAATAGTCGGAGAACAAAACAGTACACAGTACCAAAAATGATACATCGCATGGTGATCAGTTTTCATAGTTCAGAAGTGCAGTCAAATCTTTATGAAATGAAGTCACATTTATATTTTCTGCAGGATAATTTACAACATCAAACATCATTACAAAGCAAAGGGAAATTACTGCAAGTACAGATACATTAAAACAAGACAAACTTTTTATGTTTCTTCTTATCGAACGCATAATTAAAGCACAGAAGAGAGTCTCCATATTGGTGTGATACACTGTTGCTACTGAATTTATGTCTCCAGGACGGTTGCCAACCAAACAAATCTCTATCAGCGCAACGACCTAAATTCGAGTGGCCAATGTTAAAAAATTATTGCTAGTCATATGTGCATATAATTCTACACTAGAAAATATATTGCAAAGCTTCAACAATAAGAAAAAAAGTGCACAAGCCAAAGAGATGCAGAGTCGGGTTTAAACTGCAGATGCTTCTGGATCCAGCTTCTAGGTCCGTATTTCTTATTATTCTATGCTCTTTGAGCTTTATGCATGTTGATATATCATACGTGCAAAATAATGCCTCAAAGGTTGTGCCTGTGCAAACCAATAGTCAGAGAACAAAACAGTACACAGTACCAAAAATGATACATCGCATGGTGATCAGTTTTCATAGTTCAGAAGTGCAATCAAATCTTTATGAAACGAAGTCAAATTTATATTTCCTGCAGGATAATTTACAACATATATCAAACATCATTACAAAGCAAAGGGAAATTACTGCAAGTACAGATACATTAAAACAAGACAAACTTTTATGTTTCTTCAATAAGTTATCGAACGCACAATTAAAGCACACAAGAGAGTCTCCATATTGGTGTGATACACTGTTGTTACTGAATTTATGTCTCCAGGACGGTTGCCATCCAAACAAATCTCCATCAGCGCAACGACCTAAATTCGAGTGTACAATGTTAAAAAAATTATTGTTAGTCATATGTGCATATAATTCTACACTAGAAAATATATTGCAAAGCTTCAACAATAAGAAAACAAGTGCACAAGCCAAAGAGATGCAGAGTCGGGTTTAAACTGCAGATGCCTGCATGACTTTGCTATATCGAATTAATTACATGCATGTATGATAGGTTAAACAGAACCTTAGAATTTAGTTATCTAACGAAAATTATAAAATTACTATTCTTTATGGAAGGTGAATAAACACTATAGGATTTTAGGAACTCCAGATCTAATTTTTGGTTGAAATCATGTAATATTGTTCTCATTGATCAGAGACAACTCGATTGTTGCTTACTGTGAGCACCCCATTTTACTTATCTCATGATTAAAAAAAGTGATGATTGTTAAATATAGAAGTGAATATTTATTCATAGAAGTGCATAACTATTCTTAGAAGAGCATCATCTATATTTGGAGCTGTGTCTCCTTGTCTGTGTTAAATATAGAAGTGAATACTTATTCATAGAAGTGCATAACTATTCTTAGAAGAGCATTATCTATATTTGGAGCTGTGTCTCCTTGTCTGGTCGTGTGCTACAAGCCACGCATGTAACCTGCCATGTATTGCTTCTTCTATAAATATGAGAGGATCTGCTCCTTTGAGGGCAGGCAGCGCCATTCATTTCAACAATGATAAATCATACCGGCATAAATCACATTTGTGGTGCCTTTGCATCAGAACCCTCGATGTTCACCAGCCTAGAAGATTGAGCCGGGGCATACAACCAGCACTTATAGTTCCCCTCAGAAGCTCTCTCTATCTCTTTCTCCTTAATAGCCTTTTCAAGCATTTTGAAAAACATTCCGGTCTTACGCAATTTCCAAGCTGGTTGTTGATTGTCTCTGATTACTTCTTGGTCATCACACGGCAGCATGGAATTTATAAGGTCAGTGCCCGAGACTGTGTTTGCTTGTAAAGCTTTGTTCGTGGAGCCCATCCCAGCTGCAACCTGGCCTTGCAAAAGTCTGAACTTCTCCCACTGCACCTCATCGTAATCTTTTTCCTCCTCGGCATCACTGTCTTCCTCCTCGGCGTAGCCTGCCCCACAAGGATCATCGTGACTGCCCTCTTTTGCCTGCGCCACCACCTCCTCATCACCGACCTCCTCCTCATCGCGCTGCTCAACTGGGAAAGGGAGGGCGAAATTGCTTGTCACCTGGCCATGCGGCGGCGGACTCGGAACACGGGGTGGACGGACGTCGTCGTGCCTCCCGCGCACGTCGTTGAGCTCAGCCTCCAGCGCGGCGATCGCACTGTCACGCGCCTGGAGCTCGGCCCGTAGGCTGGCCTCGGTATCGGCGGCCTCGATGAGTCTGCGGTCTTACGCGCCGATGTCGTTTCTCAGCCACGTCAATGTCGTGTCGGCAGCGCTGCGCTCCTTCTTGATCTCATAGATCAATGTCGTGTAACAGAGCCATAATTCTTCTTTCCAATGACCACCACCAATTCTTCCTCCTCCTTCCCCGCCACCACCTCTGACGCCATGAACAGCACCATGTCATCTACCTTTGTCCCTATCCACCATGCCGTTACCATTCGCCTCAACAAAACTAACTACATTCTATGGCGCGCGCAACTCCTCCCATATCTGAGAAGTACCAAACTGATCGGATTCATCGATGGGTCCATTGTTGAGCCCCCTAAACTCGTCCCGTCTTCCACTGCCGAAAGTGTCGAGCTTGTTCCAAATCCGGCTCACAGCAGGTGGTATGATCAGGACCAGCAACTCCTTAGTGGACTTCTCTCCTCCATGACCGAGGAGCTACTTCTTGATGTGGTGTCTGCCTCCACCGCCAAAGAAGACTGGGACACGTTGCAGCGCATGTTCTCCTCTGCCGTGCAAGCCCGAACTGTCCAAGTTCGCATCGACCTCGCCACCACGAAGAAGAGGGATTTGTCTGCTGCTGACTACTTCCGCAAGATTAAGGGGTTCGCCAGTGAACTTGCTGCTGCTGATGCCCCTCTCCGCAATGATGAAGTTGTTGCATATCTCCTGGCCGGTCTCGGATCGGATTACGATCCGTTCGTCACATCTATTACGACCAAGACCGAAGCTCTCTCCCTCGACGACGTCTACTCCCACCTCCTGGCATTCGAGGCTCGTCAGCTCCAGAACCAGACCGAGACGCGACTTAATATTGGCGCCTCAGCCAACTTCGCTGGCCGCGGGGGACAAGCGCCGCGTGGACGCGGTCGCGGTGCACCGCCTGGCCGTGGCCGTGGACGTTGGCTTGCACCGTTCCAGGGCCGCGGTGGTCGATCTGCTCCAAGCTACGACAGGCCGAAGCGTCCGTCGTGCCAGATCTGCGGCCGTGAGGGCCACACGGCGATAAAATGTTGGCACCGCATGGACGAGTCCTATCAGGAGGAACAACCCTTTGCCGCTGCTGCTACCACTACTTCTTACAAGGTCGACCCCAACTGGTACACCGACACCGGGGCTACTGATCACATCACTAGTGATCTAGATCGCCTAGCCCTCCGCGAACAATATCATGGTGGTGAAACCGTTCAAGTTGGCAACGGGGCAGGTTTGCAAATTATGCATATTGGTTCTTGTTCAATTAATACTGCTACTAGATCCCTTGCACTAGTAAATGTTCTTCACGTTCCACATATTTCCAAACATCTTCTTTCCGTTCATAAATTAGCACGTGATAACCATGTCTTTTTTGAATTTCATCCGTATCATTTTCTCATAAAGGACATAGCAACGAGGCAAGTACTTCTGGAAGGAAGATGTGAATCCGGTCTCTATCCCATCAAACTCTCCGACATTGAGTCCTTCAAACAAGCCCTCATCCATGTCAAGACGTCTACAGATCAATGGCATGCTCGGTTTGGCCACCCCTCTACCCAAGTTGTTAGGTCTATCTTAAGTTTGAATAATCTCCCATGTTCTAAAGAGTCGAGTCACACCATATGTAATGCTTGTCAATTAGGCAAGAGCCACCAACTTCCTTACAATAATGCTATTCATCGTTCTACATCCCCTTTAGAACTTATTTTTTCAGATGTTTGGGGTCCTGCCCCTAAATCTGTTGGTGGTTATAGATATTACATAAGTTTTATTGATGACTACAGCAAATTCACTTGGGTTTACTTGATGCAAGATAGAACTGAGGTTCAGCGTATTTTCTTGCAATTCCAAGCTCATGTAGAACGCCTTCTTGATACTAAAATCAAATGTGTTCAATCCGATTGGGGTGGGGAGTACCAAAAACTTCACAATCAATTTTTTCGTTCTCTTGGCATTTCTCATCATGTATCTTGCCCCCACACCCATCAACAAAATGGCTCGGCCGAACGCAAACATCGCCACATTGTTGAAACCGGGCTTGCCCTCTTAGCTCATGCATCAATGCCTATAAAGTTTTGGGATGAAGCGTTTGCTACTGCTGCTTATCTCATCAACAGATTGCCAACCCGCGTAATTGATAATTTATGTCCTCTAGAACGTTTGTTCAAAGCCCCACCCAATTATAATATGCTTCGCATCTTCGGTTGTGCGTGTTGGCCCAATTTGAGACCGTATAATCAACACAAACTCTCATTTAGATCCAAGGCTTGTGTGTTTCTTGGGTACAGCTCACATCACAAGGGCTACAAGTGCCTTGACGTGGAATCCGGTCGCGTCTATATTTCTCGTGACGTTGTTTTTGATGAGGCTAAATTTCCCTTTGCCACTAATCCTTCATCCAACGTTGAACAACCACAAAATATTCCAACCACCCAACCAAATCGTAGCAGTTTTAGTTTGAACACTAACAATGTGCATTCGTTGCCTGCTAACCCTGTGCCTGCAGCTCTCTCTGATGCCGAAGATCACAGGCGCCTGTCGCCTGAACCTCTTACGGGCTCAGCGCCGACATTCCCTGCTGACGCAGGTGCTACGGCCTCCGTGCCCCGTGTGGACCAGGCGGCCTCGGGGTCTCCGCCCTCCACTCCCCGCGCCCGCGACCCACCTCCAGATGAGCGCGCGCCCGTGTCTTCTCACCACCCGACAGAGGTTTCGACTGAGCTGCCACTTGTCGGCTCACCTCGCGAGCCGTCTGCCTCGTGGGATCCCTCGCCTGTACGGCCCGCGCCAGCCATCCAATCTGGTGCAGCCGTGCCAGCAGCTCCCGCTCATCGGTACGGCACTCGTCTCCGCAACAATATTAAGCAACCTAAAGTCCGTACCGATGGCACGGTGACATATTCAGCAGTCCGTACCTCTGATGAAGAACCAACTTGTTATACCAATGCCAAGTCTCATCCACTTTGGAGGTCCGCAATGAATGAGGAGTTTCAAGCCCTTCTCCAGAACAACACTTGGCATCTCGTTCCGCCACGTGCCGGCCTCAATGTCATTGATTGTAAGTGGATATTCAAGTTGAAGCGTAAGGCTGATGGCTCGATTGATCGCTATAAAGCCCGCCTGGTTGCAAAGGGCTTCAAACAACAGTATGGTGTTGACTATGATGATACATTCAGCCCTGTGGTCAAACCTACTACTATTCGAGTTCTTTTATCTCTTGCTGTCTCTCGTGGTTGGTCTCTTCGGCAAATTGATATTCAGAATGCATTTCTTCATGGTCATCTCAATGAAGATGTTTATATGAAACAACCACCTGGTTTTATTGACTCAGATCATCCTACTTATCTTTGCAAGCTGGACAAGTCATTATATGGCCTTAAACAGGCCCCAAGAGCCTGGTTTTCACGTCTTAGTGGCAAGCTATTACAGTTGGGCTTCTATGCTTCTAAAGCCGATGTGTCTTTATTTATCTTTAATAAAGGGGGCATTCAGATGTATATTCTCATCTATGTGGATGACATTATCATTGTCAGTTCCTCATCATCGGCTACAAATCGTCTTCTTGCCCACCTTCAAGCTGACTTTGCGGTAAAAGATCTCGGTCCCCTGAGTTACTTTCTTGGTATAGAAGTGCATCATACTTCAACCGGCCTCATATTGACACAACATAAATATATTCAAGATATTTTGAAGCGCACCAACATGGCCTCCTCAAATATTGTCTCCACCCCCATGCTCCCTACGGATAAGTTGATGTTAGCAAGTGGTGATCCTCTCTCCACCGAAGATTCTACACGCTATCGGAGTGTCGTTGGCGCTCTCCAATACCTCTCATTGACTAGACCGGATATCTCATTTTGTGTGAATCGTGTCTGTCAATTTCTTTCGGCGCCAACAACTACTCATTGGGCGGCAGTCAAACGCATCTTGCGTTATCTACATGCCACTTCATACTTGGGTCTCTGCATCACAAAAACTGAGTCCTCATTACTCAGTGCTTTTTCAGACGCGGATTGGGCTGGCAATCCGGATGATAGGCGCAGCACCGGTGGTTATACCATTTTCTTTGGAGGCAATCTCATTTCCTGGAGCTCTCGCAAACAGCCTACTGTCTCTCGCTCAAGTACGGAGGCCGAGTATAAGGCGGTTGCTAATGCTACCGCCGAAGTTATATGGATTCAAGTATTGCTGCGCGAACTCGGGATTTCTCAACATCGACCGCCAAGTTTATGGTGTGACAACATCGGGGCTACTTATCTATCGGCAAATCCGATATTTCATCGGCGCACCAAACATGTTGAAGTGGACTATCATTTTGTCCGGGAGCGCGTGGCATCTCGACAATTAGAGGTTCGCTTTATCTCCTCCAAGGATCAAATAGCCGACATCATGACCAAGCCTTTGCCGGTCACTGCCTTCTGCAATCTTAGGCGCAATCTGAACTTAGTTGCACACCGTCCAGATTGAGGGGGGGTGTTAAATATAGAAGTGAATATTTATTCATAGAAGTGCATAACTATTCTTAGAAGAGCATCATCTATATTTGGAGCTGTGTCTCCTTGTCTGTGTTAAATATAGAAGTGAATACTTATTCATAGAAGTGCATAACTATTCTTAGAAGAGCATTATCTATATTTGGAGCTGTGTCTCCTTGTCTGGTCGTGTGCTACAAGCCACGCATGTAACCTGCCATGTATTGCTTCTTCTATAAATATGAGAGGATCTGCTCCTTTGAGGGCAGGCAGCGCCATTCATTTCAACAATGATAAATCATACCGGCATAAATCACATTTGTGGTGCCTTTGCATCAGAACCCTCGATGTTCACCAGCCTAGAAGATTGAGCCGGGGCATACAACCAGCACTTATAGTTCCCCTCAGAAGCTCTCTCTATCTCTTTCTCCTTAATAGCCTTTTCAAGCATTTTGAAAAACATTCCGGTCTTACGCAATTTCCAAGCTGGTTGTTGATTGTCTCTGATTACTTCTTGGTCATCACACGGCAGCATGGAATTTATAAGGTCAGTGCCCGAGACTGTGTTTGCTTGTAAAGCTTTGTTCGTGGAGCCCATCCCAGCTGCAACCTGGCCTTGCAAAAGTCTGAACTTCTCCCACTGCACCTCATCGTAATCTTTTTCCTCCTCGGCATCACTGTCTTCCTCCTCGGCGTAGCCTGCCCCACAAGGATCATCGTGACTGCCCTCTTTTGCCTGCGCCACCACCTCCTCATCACCGACCTCCTCCTCATCGCGCTGCTCAACTGGGAAAGGGAGGGCGAAATTGCTTGTCACCTGGCCATGCGGCGGCGGACTCGGAACACGGGGTGGACGGACGTCGTCGTGCCTCCCGCGCACGTCGTTGAGCTCAGCCTCCAGCGCGGCGATCGCACTGTCACGCGCCTGGAGCTCGGCCCGTAGGCTGGCCTCGGTATCGGCGGCCTCGATGAGTCTGCGGTCTTACGCGCCGATGTCGTTTCTCAGCCACGTCAATGTCGTGTCGGCAGCGCTGCGCTCCTTCTTGATCTCATAGATCAGGCTGTCCACGACCCTGTGTACCTCCCAGAGCTTCTCCTCGACCTCAGCAAGCCTGCGATCGCGCGCCCTGATCTCGTCCGTGAGCCACGCCTCCTTCATGGTGACAAGTTTGGCGTCGCGCTCCTCCTGCTCTTGGATATCGTCGAGGAGGCGGTCCGCGACCTTGTGCGCCGCCTGGAGCTCTTCCTCGGTCTTGGTGAGCCTGTGCTCACGGTCTGCGAGCACGCGCCCCGCGTCGGTGAACAGGTCCGCGTGGTCGGGGTTTCGGTATAGGCGGTGCACGAGGTCGGCAGCGGGCAGGCTCGCGAGCTGGACCTCTCCTTCGTTGGGGGCATCCGGAGCGCCGGCCGTCCTGCCTTCGGAGCTGGATCCGGATGACATCGATCGGTCGTCTACAGCAGCGAGAGAAACTTACAGTGTGGAAGCGGGAGCTCGCGAGGCGGCGCTGGCCGGATGGATGGAGTTGTGGCCGGGCCGGGCGGCTAGGGTTTGATTCGCTTGGGGAATTGGGTAGGATGGGGCTGCAGGAGAATGGAGGCGCGGGGGCGGGGCTGCAGTGAGGGCAGGAGTCTCATGACTCACGAGAGGAATGTGCCTTGTCTCTGTGCTCACGCTGACCAGCGTTTTTTCCTATGACGGCAAGCTGCCTTTGTGATGACGACTGCACTGACGTAGGTGTTTCATCGCTGGCAGCCGAAGCCATGGCGTGAGCTGCTTCATGACGCTTGGCGAGCAGGAAATTGTTAGGTAAACGCTTTCGCGGCAGGCTATATTTGCACCCCTTTGGCAACACATGCAAGGGTTAATGGCTAGGAGAACCCGTATTTCTTTTTATTCATGTTCTGTGAGCCATATGCATGTTGATAAACTAGACGTGCAAAACAATGCTTCAAAAGTTGTGTCTGTGCAAACCAATATTGAGAGAACGAAACAGTACACAGTACCAAATGATACAAAGCATGGTGATTAGCTTTCATAGTTCAGAAGTGCAGTCAAATCTCTGTGAAAAGAAGTCACATCTATAATGGCTGCAGGATAATTGACAACATCAAACATCATTACAGAGCACAAAGGTAAATTACTGTGAGTACAAATACTTTAAACAAAACAAGCTTTTTATGTTCCTTCAGTAAGTTATCGAATGCATAGTTAAAGCGCAAAAGAGAGTCTCCATACTGGTCCCCAGGACGATTGCCATCCAAACAAATCTCTACCGGCTCAACGACCTAAACTCAAGTGGACAAGGTTAAAAAAGTATTGTTAGTCATATGCACATATAATTCCACACTAAAAAATATATTGCAAAGCTTCTATAATAACAAAATAAGTGCACAGTATTGTTAGTCATATTGTTGTGTCAAATAATTATATGCATGTATGACCGGTTGAACAGAACCTTGGAACTTGTTATCTAACAAAATTTATAAAATTACTATTCTTCGTGGGAGGTGAATAAACAATACAGAATTTGAAGGACTCCAAATATAATTTTAACTTGAAGTCCTGTAATATTATTCTCATTGATTAGAGACAACTCAATTGTTGCTTAGTGTGAGGATCCCATTTACTTATCTCGGCGAGCAGGATATGTGAACCGGCGTGGATGCCGTACATCTGAGCACTTTCCTTGCAGCCCCGTGCGCCAGTATCGGCCTGCAACTCGAGCAAAGCGGCCATGGTTTCACACTCATCTCCGGCCTCACTATCAGGGAAGCCAAGCTGCGACCTGCAGGTCGGGCTGCCGTGCTCGAACCACGCCAGTATCGCGAGTATGTCGGCTTCGCGTTTCTTTTCCACTAAAGTGGGTGACCTGAACGAGTGGGGACCACAGCAGCCCATTTCCTTTTCCTGGAAGAAGTCACCTGTTTTTTCTTCTTTTCACCCCCTGTTTTCCTTTTTGTGCATATCCAAATGTAGTGGTTTAGACTATTCAAGATCAACTGGGGCTTATGAAGTATTTGTTGGCTTCATTTTTTTTGCACGGTATGTACCAAGGTAATAAGCGCATGTGATGAGGTAACTGGATACTAGCATTTTTGAAGGAGCTAATAAGTATATCACATCCTAAAAACAGGTTTCCTATGGTGTGGTAACATTTACGCTACTACACGGTATTCCATGCAAGAGCCAAGCGTATAGAGAGGTGAACCCTTAGAAAGGTCCTAAACTGCTCAAACAAATATGTGGAAATCATGTCACTGAAATGACAATTCGATGCACATCTAAAAAATCCAGTGCATTGGGATCGTCAAGCATATATATCATCTAAGGGACAACTGTGATTCCAAACTTTTTTCGCATACATATCCCCAAACAATTATCAGCAGTGTATCTTGTTATTCAGGCATGTAAATAATCTTACATTTACATATCCTCTAAGTGGAGTATTTTCTTATGTACTCAATACAAACCTATATCAAAAGTCTATCCATGTACTAATTAGATTAACATCAACTTACACACAGTACTTGTTTCAGCCAATATGGATCAAAACTACAAGAATGCTTACATGTGTAAAGTTTTACGCACTGACACCACAGATAGTACGGTATACTTTTTTATTAACACATTTGATTTTTTGTTCTGGGTCACCAAAACCCAACAACGTTAAATTAGATAAAAAATAAATGGTTAACTTCAAAATAGCTTCACATTTTCAGGGTCCGCTCTAGGCTTTGGCCGGAGGGGCGACCGTCTAGGACCCAGGCCAAAGGGGGGCCCATGAGCTGCGAAGAAGACTGCTTTAGTCGAGATTAGGAAAACGAAGCAAAAATAGATAGCTAGACTTATTGAGTTTAATATAATTTAATTAAAGCCTAATTAGAACCCAATTCAGAGGAGAGATCGAACCAATTAAGCTTAATCTCTACACCAACGTCCCTTCCCCTACCACACGTTCCCCTCCTATGAATCGTGCCTCAGACGGAGAGCAAGGAATAAAAGTGTTGCTCACCGTCGTCTTCCTCCCTAGGGCAAGATTATCCCTGCTGTTTTTTTCCTCCTTGCTAGCCACGATAAAAAACAGATTGCTTCTAGTATTTCCATCATGTTTCTCTTCTGTTGACCTCTCACAACCGCTGCTAGGTAGCAAGAAGAAGAGGGACACAATGATCTGCTGCAAAAATACCAGACAGTGCAGAGTAGAGAGTAAAAAGGGATGACTATTAGTGGAAAATATCATCGCTGCTCAGACATTAGTGTTAGGTATTGATCTAAGACCTAAAACTCTTTTTCTTTCCCCTATTAGGCTGTTGATCTAGTAATTTGGTTCTAATCACTACAAATAGACCATGTTTGTCACGCTCATTTATCTGTCAGTGTTGTAGGAAATTGGTTTTTGCGTTGAATATCAAAGTTGTAGGAATTTTTTTTTTGGATTCTTGTAGTGTACTCGTGCAGTATCCTCTGGTGTACAAAAATTCTTATAAAATTCTAAAGTCTATTTTCCTGCAGTAGACATTTTGACTTTAAGGGGTAAGTTGTTTTTGCGATTGACTTCAGGAGCATTCTATTCTATATTTGATTGACAATATGGTTATAAATTTGCCTTTATTACTTTTGAACAGGGTTCTAGTGACTTAAACTGTGATTAGGCTTGGTCTCTTCAATCATCGTCATTGGTTAACAACATAATTTTACCCTAGGGGCCTCCGAAACATAGAGTCGGCCCTGTTTGGGAAGGCTACTGTTAGGGGATGAAGGCAACGGGTGATGAACGGGCTGTGGTGGGAGCTCGACCAACAAAGGCAGGCATGCCCCAGAGCTCGACCTACACCAAGGAGATGACTCTATGTCGTGAAGGCGACGGTGATCAAGTCAAAGGCTACGGGAGACTCGACCAATGCAACAGAGATATTTCTTACCCAATGTCGTCTCCTAATCTATTTTGTCCAGGGCAAGGCCTTACCCATTGGTTTGACATAGGTATCATCTTGGGGCAGGCATCATGGTGTGAGCAAAAGGCACGAGGTCTAGGTGATATGGAATTTATGATGGGTCTACTCGGAGAGGTCAAGGATGTCGCCCCACACAAAAACACTAGAGAGGCCATTAGAACTGTCGTCCGACATACATGTAATGACTGTCTTGCCTATGTGGTAAATTAGATGTTTTTCCTTGTATAACATGTTCTCATGAATAACTCCATATCTGGACATTGAGAAACAATAGAACAGCACAGGTTCTACCCATGGACAAGGAAGCCTCTTTCACTGAGCTCATGTACAGCCAGTGGTGCCCGGTGCACAATTCCATCCGCCATGGTGCAAGCGAGTGCCATGAGATCAAGAAGCTCGTAGAGCGCTTCCGCGAGCAGCAACAGTGACAGCGCCAAGACGGCACGACCTTCCGCCAGCGGGAGAGCAAGCAGAAGGCTGACCCTGAGGCCGGCGCGGAGCAAGAGATGGAGTACTAGGACACCAAGCGGGCGTTGAAGGCCGTCTATGGCCACTCCGACTCCGACTCTAGCGCCGACAATGAGCGGTGCAAGACACTCCATGTGATGTACGGGGGTTCCTCCGACATCATGTCCCGGCGAGCTGTCAAGACCCTGCAACGGGCAGTGGCAGCGGCTGCTCCAACCCCCGGGCCGGCACCCCATCACAAGTGGATGGATACATCGATCGGCTTTGACACCTTCGACTGCCCCAAAAGAACATGGCGGGTGCCGGACAGCTGCCACTCCTCATCAACCCCACCATCACCAACGTGAAGCTCTACCACGTCCTGATTGATGGTGGGGTGTCCCTCAGCGTCATCAACCTTGTAGCTTTCAAGAAGCTGTAGATCCCTATGTCCCATCTCACCCCCTCATGACCATTATCAGAGGTGGGCCCTGACCCTATCTGGCCATGCGATAGCATCTCCCTCCCGGTGACATTCGAGACACCTGAGAACTACCGCACAGAGAGTGTTGTCTTCGACGTTCCAGAGGTCAGCCTCCCCTTCAATGCCATCATCGACAGGCCAGTCTTGTACCGATTCATGGCAATAGCCCACTATGGATACTTGGTCTTCAATATGCCGACACCAGGAGACGTCATCAAGATCCGCGGAGACTGTACTGCCGCCGTATCAGTGGTGGAGAAGCTCCAAGCGTTGGCAGCGATGCAGGAGGCTGCTTCCGGTTATAGTGAAGCTAGCCGGCCGCCTCCAAGCACGCGCCAGCAAGGGTCGACATATGCACCCCACGTGCAGACCTTAGACGGTGAAGACGTCCCCGTTAAGGTTGTCCAAGTTGGCTCCGACGCTGCCCAGACCACCCGCATCGTCGGGGATCCGGGTGACAAATAGGAAGACACACTCATCACCTTCCTCCGGGCTAACGTCGACGTGTTTGCTTGGCAACCTTCGGAGATGCCTGGGATCCCTAGGGAGGTGATTGAGCACCATATGAAGATCTACCCTGACGCAAGGCCGGTGCAACAGAAGCCTCGGAAGAAGTTCATTGAGCAGCAAAACTTCATCCATGAAGACATTAAGAAGCTGCTCGACGTCGGCTTCATCCGAGAGGTCCACCCTCCGTGATGGCTGGTCAACCCTGTTGTTGTCCACAAGGCTGGCAGGAAGCTTCGGATGTACATCGACTACACCACTCTCAATAAGGCATACCCTAAGGATCCATTTGCTCTCCTCCGTATAGACCAAATAGTGGATTCTACATCCGGTTGTGATCTACTGTATTTCCAAGACACTTACTCGGGTTTCCACCAAATACCTATGTCTAGGAAATATGAAGAGCATACTGCCTTCATAACTATAGATGGTCCATATTGCTATGTGTATCCATGCCTTATGGTCTTAAGAATGCTCTTCTCACTTTTGTACGTGCTATGCATAAAACATTTGGAAATCTCATCCGTGACCTAGTAGAGGTGTACGACGATGACATCGTTGTCAAGGTTAAGTCGCATGCATCTTTGCTCGACAACCTAGACCTAGTCATCAATAGGTTGCATTCGACATGCACGAAGTTGAACCCAGACAAATGTGTCTTCGGGGTCTCTGCCGGAAAGCTACTCGGTTTCCTGGTCTCACACCGGGGAATCGAAGCTAACACAAAGAATATTAAGGCAATAGAACTGATGTGGCCACCTGCCCGCATCAAGGACGTGCAAAAGCTTATGGGATGCTTGGCTGCGCTCAACCGATTTATCTCTAAAATGGCTGAGCGGGCTCTCCCATTATTCAAGCTTCCACGCAAGTCTGGACCCTTTGTCTGGACCGAGGAGGCAGATGAGGTGTTCCAGGAGCTGAAGAAGTTCCTCATGACGCTGCCGATCGTGGTAGCTCCAGAACAAGGAGAGCCTCTACTCCTCTACATCATCGCAACAACGGAGGTCATCAGTATGGTCGGGTCACGGAGCGACTTTAAACACAACGACCTCAAGTCCCATACGAGGCTTCTGCCGCAGGTCTCGAGTCATAGGACTCGAACCTCGTAGGGGAGCCAAGGATGAGGAGATAGTCAGGTCCCGGTCCGCTGGACCAGATGACCAATGCATATCCGGGTCCTAGCTCCTGGAGTGTAGTCCCGGACCTGGGGGTCAGGGGCCCCGAGTCCCGGACCTCTTCAAGGAGACACGCCAGACCCCTCCGGGAGAGTCCAAACCATCCAGCGTCTTGTCTACTTCATCAACGAGGTCCTCCACAATGCCAAGACAAGATATCTTGAGGTGCACAAGCTGCTCTACACAGTTCTCGTTGCATCAAGGAAGCTGCGCCAGTACTTCCAAGCTCACAAGATCTCAGTGGTCACTTCATACCCACTGAAAGCCGTCCTCCACAGCCCCAACACAATCGGGAATTTGGCAAAGTGGGCTGCTGAGTTGGCGGAGTTTGAGCTAGACTTATTGCCACACCATGAGGTGAAGAGTCAGGTGCTAGCTGACTTCTAGCAGTGTGGATACCTCCACCATGCCACCCAGGGGGCCAAGACATCTGTGAGCCCGAGTCCAGAGCTCCGATCTTCACCGGACCTCACTGGACTCTCTTCTTTGATGACTCCTCGCGCAAGCAAGGTGCCACAGTGGGGGTACTGCTCCTCACCCCGACTGGAGAGCAGTTCAAGTACATGGTGCGACTTGACTTCAAGGCAACCAACAACAACAACATGGTGGAGTATGAGACTCTCATACTCGGGTTAATGACCGCGTTGTCCCTCGACGTCCAGTAGTTGTTGGTTAAGGGTGATTCTCACCTGATCATCAAGCAAGTCAAGGGAGAATGCTTCTGCAATGACCCTCAGCTTGCAGCCTATCTCCTCCAAGTGCAGAAGTTGGAGAAAAACTTATAAGTCTTGGAACTGTGCCATGTCTCTCGCGCCAACAAAACAATCGCTGACGACCTGTCAACGAAGGCTTCCACCTGGGCTCCGGTGCCTGAGGGAGTCTTCGAAAGGCCTGCCGAACCAAGCAAAGGGGGGGGGGCGAGATCAGCACCTCGAAGTTGGCGGCCTTGCTACCATGGAGCCCGCCAAGGATCATAAGCGTTACTGGGGACCCGTGCAACCTGGCGCTCAAGATCCAAAAGATCAAGTAGGTCCCGACGCATGGATCACAGAGGTGCGGGACTACTTGAAAGACATTATCCTTCCCAATGAACATGTATCCGTTGAATGGATCGTTCAGTTGGCTAAGAAATACATGCTGGTAGAAGGGGATCTCTACCGGCGAACGCCAAAGGCATCCTATTGCGGTGCATAACCCGGGAGGAGGGCTGCTACTTGCTTGCAAAGATCCATGGAGACGAGTGTGGAAACCATGCATCTTCCCGCACGCTGGTCGGTAAAGCCTTCCGACATGGCTTCTACTGGCCGACAGCCCTCCAGGATGCCGTCGAGCTGGTGATGAGATGCAAGGCGTGCCAATTCCAGGCCAAGCAGATCAACACACCTGCGCAGACGCTGTAGATGATCCCGCCCTCATGGCCCTTCGCTGTGTGAGGGCTAGACATCCTAGGGCCATTCCCTAGATCAGTCGCAGGATACCGGTGCCTCTACGTCACCGTACAAAAGTTCACCATGACTGGAAGCTTCCTCTGTAGTAACAATCAACAGGCAGTCAACAATCAAGTTCATCAAGTCAATCATCTGCTGGTTTGGGGTCCCAAACAGAATAGTCATCAACAACGGGACCCAGTTCACGAGTGCAGCATTCTAGAAGTACTGCAAAGACCTCGACATCCATGTTTGCTACGCTTCTGTTACTCATCTAGAGAGCAACGGTCAAGTCGAGAGAGCAAATGCCAAGATACTCAGGGAACTCAAGACGTGCACCTATGACTACTTGAAAAAGCATGGTGCCAATTGAGTAGACGAGCTTCCATGCACAATGTGGGCTAGCCGGACATCTGTCAGCTGCACGACAGGGGAAACACCCTTCTTCCTGGTGTATGAGGCTGAGGTCGTCCTCCCCCCGGAGATCACCATGGGCTCCCCCCCACGTGTCCATGCATAAGATGAAGCCACGCAGTACTAACTAAGGCGTGAAGATATCGACCTTGTCGATGAGAAAAGGTGGCAAGCAGCTACTCGAAACGCATGGTACCCCCAAGCGCTCCGGTGATATCACCAGCGGTTCGTGCGGAGTAGGCAGCTCGAGGTGGGCAACCTGGTGCTCTGGCGTATACTTTCTCGTGAAGGGGCGAACAAACTCTCCCCCAGCTGGGAGGTTCCCTTCTGAGTGATGCAAGTGTGTCGCCTCGGGTGTGTACGCCTTGTCACGGTGTATGGGGTACCTCTACCCAATCCATTGAACATAGATCACCTCCGTAAGTTCTACCTTAGCGCAGCGGTAGGGCTCTTTTTTCTCTGTTAGGGTGTCATAGAGTCTAGGAACAATAATCAGAACAACTAAGCTCTAGAGGAGTCCTGCTACTCTTGTCATCCGGAGCGGCTCGCTGCCTTCTTGTAAAGCCTGTTTCCTCCTATGAATAAACCTGATATGAGAAAAATTGATCTTACCCTGCGTGTCCCTATCCCACTCTCTTTATATTACAGTTTGTGCTTACTCATGCATATCAACTGCATTATGGCATGTCCGGGGTTCGACCTAAACACTTGTTCTAGGTCCTGTGGCGCTGGAAGGTCCCCTCGCTGAAAGGTTAAAGCCTGTGGGAGGTCCAGGGCATGCTGCTTGCTTAGTCGGGTTCCGTACCCTAAGCTTGACCACCCTGTCTCCCCAGCGCTACAACTGGGTATTTGAGGGCCGGATGGCACACGCATATGGACAAGGAAGTAACCGGGCCCGGACATGGCCTCTTTCATTTTCATGCTTACTTTCCGTACCGCTCTTGCCGTGTATCCAGCCACTTTTCCCTGTGCTTACTCATAGTAGGAGCTGTTTTTGCGATTGACTTTAGGAGCATTCTATTCTATATTAGATTGACAATATGGTTATAAATTAGCCTTTATTACTGTTGAACAGGGTGCTAGTGCCTTCAACCATGATTAGGCTTGGTCTCTTCAGTTGTCGTCATTGGTTAACAACATAACTTTACCCTTGGGGCCTTCAAAACATAGAGTCAGACCTGCTTGGGATGGCTACTGTTAGGGGGTGAAGGCAATGCGTGATGAACGGGCTGTGGCAGGAGCTCGACCAACAAAGGCAGGCATGCCCGAGAGCCCGACCTACACCAAGGAGATGACTCTATGTCGTGAAGGCAACGCACTACACGAAATCTAACACATTATGACGGCCAACTTATTTAGGATGGTTAGCCGTCGTAAGTAATCTAATTTACGACGGTCGGTGTGGGCCGTTGTAAGTAAACTAACTTACGACGGCCTTGGGCCCAAGGCCGTCGTGTGTTAGGACCCATCATAAGTTACGTCAAACTTACGACGACCGTAACCTAAGCCGTCGTAAGTTAAGCGGTCGTAAACTAAGAGTAACTTACGACGGCCATAACCTAAGCCGTCGTAAGTTAAGCGGCTGTCGTAAGTTGTGGGTTTTAACCGCCGCCCCGGCCCGAGCTCGGGCTCATTCAGCCCGATCCCGCACCGCCGCCGCGCCACACCTCCATGAGCCGCCCTGCTACCCTACGCTTCCCCGACCGCGGCGCCGCCGCGCGCCTCCCGGCGCCAATCCGCCACCTGAGCCGCCTTGACACCGCGGCCCCGGCTGTCCCGCGCTCCCCCGACCATGCCGCTGCCCCGCACCTCCCCGCGCCGCCGCCCCGGCCTCCCCGCACCACGCCGGCCCCGCCGCCTCCATTTGGCCCCAAGCCCACCCCGCTTCTCCGCCACTTCGAGGTATGTTTAATTTTGTTATTAATTTAGTTAATTTAGTTAGTTTAGTAATTAATTTAGTTTATTTAGTAATTTGTTTAGTTCATTTAGTAATTAATTTAGTTTATTTAGTTCATTTAATAATTAATTTAGTTCATTAGTAAGTAATTTAGTTCATTTAATTCATTTAGTAATTAGTTCAGTTAATTTAGTAAGTAATTTAGTTCATTTAGTAATTAACTAAATTTATTTAGTTTATTTAGTTCTAAATTTAATTTTTTATTAATTAGTTTAGTTAATGATTCAATTTATTAGTTAATTAGATTACATAATTTTGGTTTAGTTGACTATTAAGTTAGTTTAATATTTCTTTTAAAATTTTGAGTTAGTTATTAGTAAGTTAGAAATTTTAGTTTAATTTGATTGCTTGAGTATATAATATCGATATATAAATAAACGGGTTTCGGGCTGGCTCAGCCCGGTACAACCCATATATGGCCTGACACGGCCCATTTAAAGGTCAATGGCCATGACCATGGCCGCCGCTGAGACAACCATCGAGAACCGTGTGGTTTCGATCAAGAAGCGCCGTTGGTGCCGCGGCCACGGCCGCTGCCGCCGTAGACTAGTTTAGCACTTCTTAGGTTTCTGTGAAGCGAACCGATCATGTCAAAAGAATTTTGTCTATCTGTGTCAGAGAAAAAGATCGTCGGAGTTCCTCTGCCGCCTGCCACCGTCGCAGAGTACTCTCCGGCCATTGTTAGCCCTAGTCGCCCTCATTCTTTCCTCCTCCCTCTCGTTCTTACCACTCTCTCTCTCTCTTAAATCACTCCAAAATGTAAGATTAACGTAACCTATACAATATGCATCACCCATTTCGAACCGGCCTGTCTCACATGCGTTACGCATGTGAGGCGTGTAGGTTTGGAATTGTCCCTTTTGGACAGCCTGAGAGTGATCGAGGAGGCGTGCTTATGATGAGACGCGGGGTTTGGACTCGGACGAGATTTCGCCGGCGTAACTCTAATGTTCTCCGCTGCACCATTATCAGGCGTGCAGTTGGAGAACAGAGGGGTTATGCTGCCGAAATTTCGCCTGGATTCGGACCCCGTGTCTCGTTATAAGCACGCTCCTGTCGGTCACTCTTAGGCGGGTTTAGGACCTATCCCTTCCAATAGATGTAAAGTGAACGTAATTTCTCTAGCTTTATACTGCAGAGTAAAACATGAGTGAAGACCGCAGTTAGATGTATAATGGTTGGAAAAGCAGATCTTGTGATCACTCAGATGAGTGGTTTGCTAAGACAGATGCTTTTGTAGATCAAGCATTTTCGTTGTCACATACGAATAAGGTGCGGTGCCCATGTACGAAATGCAGAAATACCATTTTTTTGGACAAAATGGAACTTTTGATACATTTGTGTCGAAACGGTTACACGCCATGTTATGAGTCTGGACCTTCACGGGCAGACAGCTTCTAAAGCTGTACAAGAAGTGGAAGTGGACAATGATGATAACACGGGGGATGATAGGATGGATGAGATGCTAGAAGCTATACAACCAGACCTTACGGAGGATCCACCTACAACGGAGGTTGAAGTGTTCTTCTAGCTTCTCAAAGCTTTAGAACAGCCGCTGCATGAACACACGGAAGTGACCCTCCTCACTTTCATGACTAGACTTATGGCAATTAAGTCTAAGTACTTTTTTTTTCTAATAACTGTTTCAACAACCTCATCAAATTGATCAGTGATATCCTTCCACGGCACCATAAAGTGCCTACGGATATGTATCACGCGAAGAAATTGCTTTCGGTCTCGGTATGAAATATGAGAAGATTGATGTGTGTCCACACAATTGCATGCTTTTCTGGAAAGAACATGCCAAATAGAGGAAATGTTTAAAATATGGTGAATCGAGGTATGCCGAAGTCGTTAATGAAAATGGTAAAAATTTCATGACAGAAGTTGCACATAAGTAGCTTCGATACTTACCCGTTACACCTCAATTGAAGTGTTTGTTTCTTTCGGAAAAACTGCCAGACACATAATATGTCACAAAGAAGGTGTACGTCAGAACAAAGAAGTCATGACACACCCATCTGACGGTGAAGCACTGAAGGCGCTAGACCGGTTTGATCCAGATTTTGGCCATGATGTGAGAAATGTTCGGATTGGGTTGGCGACAGATTGATTCTCGCCGTTCAGTACAAATGCTTCACCATACTCCTGTTGGCCTGTCTTTGTCATTCCATATAATCTACCACCGGCCCTCTGTATGAAGTATGAGTTCATGTTCCTTAGCCTCATTATACCTGGGTCGGATCATCCTGGGCCACGTCTCAACGTGATGTTGAAACTGTTGATCAAAGAATTAAAAATATTGTGGATAGGAGTCGAAGCGTACGACAATTGCAAGAAGCTGCGATTCAACCTTCGAGCTGCTTATTTTTGGTCGGTCCATGATTTTCTGGCGTATGGCATGTTTTCTGGATGGAGCACTCACGATCGTTTGACTTGTCCGATATGTGCTTCTAACACTAATTGTTTTCGACTTACTCATGGAGGAAATATATGTTACTTCGATTGTCACAGACGTTGGCTTCCTCCGAATCACATGTTTAGGCTGCAGAGAAATGTATTCAGAAAGGACACTGTTTTCACTAAAGGACCATTGAAATGTCTTAACGGGTCAGAAATATCTGATATGTTGGATAAACTGTTGCCAGATAAAGATCGTCCTAGATATTTTCTCGGTTTCGGAGATGATCATAATTAGACTCATATATGTGGACTATGGGAGCTACCATATGCGAAGTCGTTGATACAAATGCACAACATTGATGTCATGCATCAAGAGCGTAACATGGGGAAATGTATCATAAGCACATGCATGAACATGACGGGCAAAACGAAAGACAAAATAAAGGCTCGAAAGGATCAGGTTGAGCTTTATAACCGTCAAACTCTTGATCTTTCTGAAAGTGGTGGTAAACCACGTGCTTCCTTCTGTCTTCGACCCAAAGAAAAGAAAGAAGTCCTCGAATGGTTGAAATGTTTGAAATTCCCAGATGGTTACGCAGCTAGTCTAAAACGAGCTGTGAATGTAAAAACGGGAAAACTCACTGGGTTGAAGAGTCATAATTATCACATAATCATGGAAAGACTTCTAGTTGTTATGTTTCGGGGCTGTTTTGATGATGCGGTGTGGAAGGTGCTAGCCGAGCTTAGCCACTTCTATAGACAGCTCCGTGCTAAAGAAACCACAATAGAGATGAGTAAGTTGGAGAAGGAGATACCCGTATTATTATTTAAGATGAAATTTTTTTCCTCCAGGCTCTTCAATCCAATGCAACATCTCCTTATTCATCTTCCATATAAAGCAAAAGTGGGCGGTCCCGTGCAATATAGCTGAATGTATCATATTGAAAGAGCGCTAAGATATCTGAAACCAATGGTTCATAACAGGGCAAGGGTAGAAGGGTGCATCGCCGAAGCATTTACTCTTAAGGAAGTAGGATATTTTTCAAGTGTTTACTTTGTAGAGGAACACAATGTCAATACTTCGACAATGCGTTACAATATGGATGAGCAACCTCCTTGTAGCGATCTCTCCACTTTTGCAACAAGAGACACTACTGTTGGTAGTTACAATTCCTACAACTCTACCGCAGAAGAAATGAAAGCTGCTTTTTTCTACATGTATGCTAGTATAGATGAGATGGACAAATATTTAGAGTAAGTGCTTGTCCTACATTTATGCTACTCATCATAAATGGAACATATCTATTCTAAAATTTTTCTTTTCGTACAGAGAGTTTCACAAACAGAATTGGACATATAAACATCAACCTACGATCAAACAAGTAGAAGTGATGCGACGAGATGGAATAATCGGAAGACCTAACTTCCTATCCTGGTTTCGTGATCATGTAACATTTTCTTATAACTTACGAGTATTTACAATTTTTTTCTTATAACTTACGAGTATTTACAAAATTTTTCTTATGACTTCATATTTTGGACAGTGCATGAAATATGCCAACGTCCATGAAGACTTGCACAATTACCCTATGGATTAGTTAAAGTTAGAAGTTACGGTCGATATGACGTCAATGGTTTCCGATTCCGTACAACTCAATTTGTATCTCATCGTCCACTCGCGGCAACATCAAATACCGGAGTTATGACGAGGGCAATCGACTCTCAAGGACGTGAAACTAATTGTAATGTGTTCATTAAAAAAATCTTGAATTTGCTTTGGTCGATAATAAAGATCTTCGAGCAGTATTCTTTGACTGTGATTGGTTTGAAAACAATCATGGAATTCGACAAAACCAATTTGACAATTGACTCTCAAGGACGTGAAACTAATTATTATGGGATCATTAAAAAAATCTTGAATTTGCTTTGGTCGATAATAAAGATCTTCGAGCAGTATTCTTTGACAGTGATTGGTTTGAAAGCAATCATGGAATTCGACAAAACCAATTTGGCATTGTGGAAGTCAAACATAAGGAATGACTACAAGGATACGATTCATTTGTTCTTGCTCACCAAGTGGAGCAAGTGTATTACCTAACATATCCATGCAAAAAACTCGGTGCTTGGTGGGTGGTACATAAGGTGAATCCTCGTGAGCGGTTATACACTACAAGAGATGATGGATACCATGATACTATTGAAGTTAATGAGGTTTACCAAGAAGAAGAGTTGCGAGACTCGTTCATCATCGAGCCTAGTGTACGACTTGGTTGGAGACACTTAAGATGTCGAGACTTACGATATGCGGAAACAAAAACGAAAACAAAATCTATTCCAAACTCTTAGCAAAGAAGATCGATGGTCTGGTTTAAGGAGTAGGGTACATGATCGTGACGTTGATGAATTTTGAAATTGATGAAGTAATGTTGTCTTCACTATCTTATCATTAATTTTGTATATTATCTTAGTAAATTTATCAATTACTTCTTACATCAGGATGTCATCGTCAAACGGAAAGGGGAAGGGGAGGAAATGGGTGAGAGGGTTCCTCACCCAGCCCCGGGACTTGGTCTTCTTAGGTACCTCGTCAGGTGCCAGCAGATGCTCTCAGCTGATGAGGCACCTTCCATACTTTTGGGACTGAGTTCTGTGCTTTCATCGTATGAAGGTAAATTTTAGTTGTCTATCACGTTATTTGAAATTCCATTTATCAATTATTTTTTCTTATAAATCATTTATTTTTGCAGTCCGACACAGAGTCTTCTAAGTCGGAGCCAGAGGTTGGGGCTACCCAGCCCTCGGAGCCGGCTATGCAGCCCTCAGAGCCTGCTACGCAGCCCTCAGAGCCGGCGAACGTGGATCTTTCAGAATCCATTGTGACTAGCCGTCCGGGTCACCAGACGTGGTGCCGCCGAAGAGGCGACAGATGTGGAGGACCCACTTTGCTGCTCCTCCTCCTATTCCTCGTGAGCGGATCACCATTTGTCCACTCAGAGACAGGTAAACAAATGGTATTGTATCAAATATTGGATGTTGTCTACCGATACATAATAAGTTAACAAATTTTTCACATCTTGGAACGACTGTTCATTCGAGGGCCAGGGACACCACATGCAGGTTAACGGTGTCATCGAGGCTTTAGTGCGGTTGCACTATCCCGGTGTCAGCGACGGTATCCCTTCTTTGTCGTGGGATGACTACGCTTAGTGTCCCTCACGAGGTCTACGGCACCCCATAGATGGCCGTGTGGAACGATTTTATGGTAAGTTTAAATGTTTGTGTTTTTTCCACTTATTTAAATTGTTAATGCGTATTAATCAAATTTTAGTTTTCAAAGCTGCGGTACCGGCTAGAGGAATCAAGCGAGAGCATGATGGAGCATGCGATTGCCGTATTCCACAACAATGCTCGGAAGCTCGTGGTGCAGGCATTGTCGTACGCCCACATCTAGTCCATCAATGAGTACAACAAGCGGCATCGGCAGCAGCAAGGGGATCCATTTAGGAAGGACTCCGACACATACTCGATCGAGGAGTAGTACGCGGAGGTAAGTTATTATTGTTAACTATTTCCAATAATTACTTATGTTAACAGTATTGATGAAATACTAAATATGTGCAGGTTAGTATTAGCTGGTTAGAGAGCCAGCCCGACGCGTACCGAGCTCTTTGTCGGTACTGGGCTAGCCAGGACTTCATCAGTAAGTCCACGAGGGCTCGAGCCTGCAGAGGGACAGACGACCAGCATAACTACGGCGGTGATGGCTGCGTGCGTATGACTAAATGCATGGTAAGTATATTTTAAGTTCGTTTATGTGTTTATAATATATTTCTTCAACTAACATGTACCTACAAGAGCGAGAGACCGGTCAGGAGCCGACACCGACCGAGGTTTGGAAGAGAGGTCACAGGGGAAGTGACCCTTCCCAGCCTGGGCAGTGTAGTCAGGTCGCGGCCGACTGACTCGTAGGTTTTAAAATTCATCAATATAATTATAAATAATACTAGTACTGACATGCTTGCATCATTTATTTGTTTTTTTAGAAAAAGTACGCGCAGGAGGTGAAGAAGATACACGGCGAAGGCTACGATTGGGGAAACGCGCCAATCGAGCCTAGAGCCGTGTACGCAAGCGGTGGCGGGAAGGCCCATGGATGGTGAGTTGGTCAGCTGTTTCATTTTTTTAAACTTCCTTCTTCTACTTATTATTTTTATACCTTTTATAGTTTTGCCATTTTCGATGGAGTTGTCAACTTGAGGGCGGCGCGACCTTTGAGAGGCACTCCATCGACAGAGTCTTCGTCTGTTGGACCATCGAGTGGTCGTCTCTTGCAGAGGGACTTGGAGTTCTGTGCCATGGAGGTTTGGCTTGCACGGACCCAAGAGGAGCTCGACAGGACGAGAGCCGTCTAGGAGTACCACGCCAACCTCATGGCCCAGATGCAGGCAGCGGTGGAGGTAAGAATTCAAATTACTGTATTTTAAATTTTTAGCATTTCAAGAATAAACATGTGTTCTAATATGTTGCAATGACATGCCTTAGCTCGACAGAGTGGCCAGGAGCTTGCGTTTCCTATGTGGTCGCAGCCGCCACAGGCGCCCTCGTCACAGCCACCCCCAGCACAGGTACCCCCGGCACTGTGTAAATCTTTAATACTATTTAATACGGGGAAATGATAAAGAGATAGAGAGAGGGGGAGAGATAGTGAAAGAAATAGAGGGATGGGGAGAGGGAGAGAGAGAGCGGGGGGAAGAGAGAAACAGGGACAGAGAGAGAAAGAGAGAGAGTGAAAGAGGTTAGAGAGAGGGGGAGAGATAGTTATAGAGAGAGAGGGATGGGGAGAGAGTGAAAGAGGAGTAGAGAGAGAGATAAGGGAGAGGGGGATTGGGAGAGGGACAACGAGAGCGAGAGAGAGAATGAGGCAGAGAGAGAGAGAGAGAAGGGAGAGGTGGATGGGGCGAGGGACAACGACAGTGAGAGAGAGAGTGTGAAAGATGAGTACTGAGAGTGAAAGAGAGAGAGAGAGAGAGAGAGAATGAGGGAGACAGAGAGTGAAGGGAGAGGCGGATGGGGCGAGGGATAACGAGAGCCAGAGAAAGAGGGGGGGGTAAGAGGGAGAGATAGGGAAAGAGAGGAATAGGAAGGGAGATAGACATGTCTAACTTTTTTTTACTTTGCAGGGTTTACTGACGGAGGCGCAGACTCCATCTCCGCAGCTACCGGCACCGGGAGGGATGCGCGAAGACGACATTCATGGCTCCGGAGGTAGTCGTGAGGGGAGTGTGTAGCCGTTAGGTGTTTTTAGATTTCTTTGGACTTTATGAATGAACCGTCAATTGTGTATTGTGTTGTTTGTCTGTGTTATATTACTGTGTGATTTGTCTCGGCTGGCAAATGTGCCAGGGCAGCTAGTTTCTGTTTTTTTTAAATTAAAATCATAAATCACGACAGCCTGTATACAGGTCATCGTAAGTAAGCTCAAGTTACTTACGACGGCTGCTGTGGCCGTCGTAAGTAAGCCCAAGTAACTTACGACGCCCTGGGTCGTGGCCGTCGTAAGTAACATGATTACTTACGACAGCCGGGTTCAGGCCGTCGCAAGTGGTAAGGCCCAGCCCACCACGTGGCCCACGCACTTACATACGATGGCTACGGGCGGTCGTAGTAAGTTGTAACGATGGACGTAGTAAGTAACATTACTTACGACCAAATCCTGACGACGGCTACGAACCTTCATAATTGGGCATGAACTATTTTAATTAAGCTAATTACGACGGTTTAGACCTTACTTACGACGGCTTTGGCCATCGTAAGTGAGTCGTATTGCTGTAGTGATGGTGATCAAGTCAAAGGCTACGGGAGACTCGATCAATGCAACAGAGATATTTCTTACCCATTGTCGTCTCTTAATCTCTTTTGTCCAGGGCAAGGCCTTACCCATTGGTTTGATAGAGGTATCATCTTGGGGCAGGCATCAAGGTTCGAGCAAAAGGCACGAGGTCTAGGTGATATTGAATTTATGATGGGTCTACTTGGAGAGGTCAAGATGTCTCCTCCCCCCCCCCACACACACACAAACACACTAGATAGGCCATTAGAACTGTCGTCCAACATACATGTAATGACTATTTTGCCTATGTGGTAAATTAGATTTCTTTTCTTATATAGCATGTTCTCACGAATAACTCCAAATCTAGACATGGAGAAACATTATAACAGCACGGGGTCCTACCCATGGCCAAGGAAGCCTCTTTCACTGAGCTCATGTACCTCCTAACGCTAAGTTTTCCTCTCCTCTTTTCTTCCAAATTAACTTCGGTGCTCGTATTGTTGAGTCCCTGCCCAATTTCATAGGGGGCAGGTCACTGGCCCCAACAATCGGACCCTTAACTGCTCCTAAACATTTAAAATAAGAGTTTGAAGTTTTCTCAAAAATTTACTTTATTAATATGATTTTTTTAATCTGTCAGGACCCATCTTTTCTGGGGCCCACTTGTGCATCCCGTACCAATCTCTGGATCAGTAGTTGGTACGCACAACAGAATGTATCGAGTTTCATACATTAAATTATTCTTAACAGAACCGTTATGGTCTTACAAGCAAGTTTTAGATTACAATCCATGGGCCTCGCAGGGCCACTGAAAACCGAAAGGCAAAAAGTAGGGAGAAAATAAGATGGGCTCAACCCAGGAGAGGAGTTTTGATCTTTTTTTACAGAATTTTTTTAATTCAGATTTGAATTTGGACTTGGCTCGCGTTGGGTAGTCTACTAGTAATTGGAGTTAGCATTTCTCATACACGAGTTGCATACGGATTTAAATTAAAGGTTGCCACATGTATACGCGTATATGCGCGCAAATGCCACCTAGCCCTATTAAACTCATTCATTCTAATTGATTTATTAGTTGGTTATATACACACTCGGATGTATGTTTGTGTGTGTCTTGATATGTATGTATACATACATTCTTATATATATATATATACACAACACATGTCGTTTTACCTTTATTTTATTCCTTAGATTATTGTGCTTGTATGCATGTATTGATGTTTCAGGAAATTTTAATTGAGGCGACTTGCTCTCGATTTCTAGTTGGATTTAGTTTGTAATGGTCATAACATACTCGTATATATACATGTATATGTTACCATTAATTCCCTTTCAAGTTTAGTTATTGAAATATACCAAGTGGTTTGAATTTCTCATGTGTATATGTTGTTTTTAAATTAGCTTTGGTTCAAGATTTGACTCCATGCTCTTGTTCATTGTTTCATGCTGAATCTCTATAGCTCACAAATGCGTATACCTACGTGTAGATGCCTCAGTTTTAATTTGAAGTTAATATATATTCCAAAGATTATCTAAAAAATTGTTTGGACTAATTTTTGTTTGGTTTAAAATTCGGGCGGTGACGGACACTACAGGAAAAAGACTAATTCATGACGCCCAAAATTATATCAACGGTACCGTCCTTAATAAAAATGTTCATGATAGTGGATAAGGGCCATCATGAATAATGTTCTTATTCACGACGGTTGACCTAGACCATCGTGAATAATCACATTATTCACGACGGTAAGCCGTGACCGTCGTGAATACGTTGCTTATTCACGACAGGGCCAATCACCTTCATGAATAAGGATATTATTCACGACGGTTGCCCACACCGTTGTGAACATGTGATTACTAAACTGTCGCGTGGCTGCCAGCCAGCCCCACTCACGCACCCGACACTCGCTCGCCCGCCACCGCAGCTCGTGCCGGCACCCCCTCACCGCCCTGCCCCGGCCCGGCCGCTGCCGCCGGCGCCCCGCCCCAGCGCCCTCCCGTGCCGCCGCGCTTGGATCTCGCCCCGGCCGCCCCTGGCCGGGCTCCTTCCTCTGCCCCAGCCCACCACGCCCCTATAGGTCCCCCACCCTGGCCGCCCAAACAGCACCGCCCCGGCCGTCCCCCTGCCCCGGCTGCCCCTGGCCAGCCCTCCGTCGCCGCCCCGCCCCGCCCTGACTCGGCGCCGCCGTGCCCCAGCCTGTTAAGTTTTTTCTTAATTATTTTTAGTTATTTAATTAGTTTAGTTATTTATTTTAATTGGTTATTTAGTTAAATGTCTATAACTTAATAATAAATGTATGCAGGTCTGTGTAGCCTGGTTAGATGGCCGTCCAGAGGACTACCGTGCCCTGTGTGCACTGTGGGCGAGTCAGGGGTTCCAGGAAGTTTCTAGTTTCCACCGACAGAGCAGAGGGACGGATGGGAAGCACACGTTTGGTGCAGATGGCCACTTACGTCTGGCTAAACGCATGGTAAGTGTGATTACTATTGTTTTCAAATATGTTTAAATTATTCATTGCACTAACACATATATATAAGAGCACGAGAGCGGTCAGGAGCCGACTTCGATTCAGGTCTGGAAGAGGGGATACTGGGGAAGTGACCTGTCACAGCCTGACCAGCTGTGTTCTCGGGCAGCATCAGACGCGTTGGGGAGTTGTTTTGTATTTGTATTGAGTTTTCTTCAATAGTTTTGATGATATTATCTTTTAGTATTTGTAGGCAAGGTATGTGCAGGAGGCGGAGCGGCTTCATGATGAAGGCTTCGATTGGTAGAGCACGCCAAACATTACAGAAGCGGCATATGCAACCGGAGGCGGAAAAACTCACGGTCGGTAAGTTCTCTTTCTTTTAATGTCAATGAATTTGAGATACGAAAATTTAATAATCTTTATTCTTTTGTAGGTTTGCCATCTTTGATGGAGTTGTCGACTCGAGGGAGGCACGACCTTCCTCGAGGGGCTCTTCATCGCGATAGGTAGGATCGAGGCAGGATAGCTCCCGGGAGCTCCAGAGTGTCCGGGAGGAGCTCCGCAAGACACAAAAGTAGCACCGGCTTGAAAGGGAGCATCAAGCCGCGGAAAAGAGGGATCGAGACGAGTATCAAGCCTCTTTCATGCTATGCAAACAGCAATGCAGGTATGTACCAGTCGTTTTACTTAATATTTCTAACATATCAATGACGGTTATGTGATAATGTTTTGTGTTCATGGTCTATGACGGCAGGGCAGCCGGCCGTCTTCCCACAGTGACAGTTCCCACAGAAGCCATAGTTTATCGGAACAGAGGTACAAATTTACTCAATCTTCCACAACATTGCGATATTTGATAAATTTAACCAAATTTCTTAGAATATCACCAAACTTAGTCAAACATAGACAAACCTAGTTTAAATTGATCAATTCTAGGTTATAGTAAGCTAACTTAGGTAAAAATACATTTTTAAACTAATAACTTGTCTAACCGCAGTTATACATAACAGTGCTCCGCGACCGAGGCTCACACGCTATCGCCGCAACTACCGGGAGGACGAAGGCTCGAGGACAACTTCCTGGGTTCTGGAGGTAGCAGACGTGGTAGTGCGTAGTGTGGTGTGTGTGTGTGTCTAGTGTTGATGCATGATTGTGATGTTTATAATGTTTTGACTGCCTGTGTGAGCTAGCCATCGAGCCAGAGCTGCCCTCGAAGCCAGGGCAGAATTTCTCATTTGAAAAAAATTACCAAACTTATTTACGACGGTTTTCTGGTCACAACCATCGTAAATAAGCCAGAATTATTTAGGACGGCCTGCCCCGTCACCAATAGTATCAAACTTATTCATGATGGAGCCATCGTGAATAAAGTGGATTATTCACGACGGCCCTGCCGTGAATAAATCCCCCGCGCCACGTGGAAGCCGGAGAATTTATTCGCGACGGGATTATTTATGTGTCGCAAATAAGCTTATCCATGACGGGGGTCATCGTTAATAGTCTTATTTACGACTAATTATCGCTGAAGGCCAAAAACCGTCGCGAATAAGCCTTCCCGTCGTGAATAACAGTTATTCACGACGGTTTACCCTTTATTACCAACGGTTTCTAGCCGTCGTTAGTTGTTGATATTACTGTAGTGAGAATCACTTGAAATAATCATAAGAACATTAAAAAAGTACATTTTAATATGTAAACTAAAATATTCAAAACTTAATGCAGGCGAAATTCAAATGGACTCAAGATTTCCTTGTGATGATATATAGTGACCAAGATGTTAAGAAATGTGAATTATAGTGTCTGTTCTGTTGCATGGTGATCACTCCTCAGAACTCGGAAATCTAGTGAAATGCAAGGTGGGATGATTGTCTGCAGGATAGCTTGCGACATCATCATCTTAACAAAGCAAAGTTGAGGTAATACGAGTACAGATAGATACAACAAATCAACAATTTCATGGTGTTTATTCTATGAGATAAATTATCAACAGTAAGCATAACGTCATCTCATAATCCTCAACCGTCATCATGATCCCGGCGATCCTTGCCTACTCGACCCACTTCATCATCACCAGCCGCCGACCCTTCACCACCGCGCCCCGCTACTCCCTGTGCCACCCCTGCCATGGGGGATGACCTCAAGACCACTGTCGAGAACCTCGCCAAGGCCGTCCAAGTCCTCCAAGCCACCGCCGAGGCCAACCCCAAGGCAATCCAAGCCCTGTCCACCGATCAGTCATTGTCTGCAGGCCCCCGCCAATCGACTGGCGAGCACCACAATGATCGCCCACCCAGGTTCCAGAAGATGGATTTCCTGCGCTACGCAGGCAAGTCTGATCCGCTGATCTTCATCAACCGTTGTGAGTCCTATTTCCATCAACAGCGACCATGGCGTTGGAGAAGGTCTGGATGGCTTCCTACAACCTCGAGGACATGGCCCAGCTGTGGTACATACAGCTGCAGGAGGACGAAGGAACTCCATGCTGGGGCCGATTCAAGGACCTCGTCAACATGCGGTTTGGGCCGCCCCTCCGCTCGGCACCGTTGTTTGAGCTCGCCGAGTACAAGCGCTCAGGGACCGTGGAAGAGTACTCGAACCGGTTCCAGGCCCTCCTTCCTTGCGCGGGTCGACATGATGAGGCCCAGCGCTTCCAGCTGTTCACCGACGGCCTGCTTCCGCCGCTGAGCCACGTGGTTTGCATCCACAACCTGGAGACGCTCGCGGCGGCGATGAGCATGGCGCGCCAGGTTGAATTGATGGAATTCGACAGGCCGGCGCCGGTTCCAGCTCGTCCAGCCCCGCGTGGTCTTCTTCCGGCTCCGGTGTCACGCCCAGCGCTCACCGCCCCTCCCCCGACCCACGACGTGGGCAGTCAGAGGCGTCTGACTCCGGAGGAACAGGCGTAGCGGCGTCGTCTTGGACTCTTGAAAGTGCATCTAGGCATCCCTTGTGAGTTTTGGTTGATTTATGACAAACAAATGAGACCCTAACAAATTCGTTGAGATGAGCGCAGGTTTTTAAAGAAATTAGGAAGAAAGCGCAAAAAAGAAAGGAGAATAAGGATCTAAAATGATAAGAGCTCAGGAGCTGAAAAGATTAGATTACTTAGTATGGAGTGTATTGGAGAAACACACCCCAAGAGCTTAAGTGAAAGAAATCACACTAACTGCACAAAAATCAGCATGTGCAGACTAGTCCGATATCAACCGGACTAGTCCGATTCCTCTCTGACTAGAAAACGGACAAGTCCTCCAAGTGCGGACTTGTCCTCAGTCCTCACTTTCTCCACTCAGCGGACTAGTCCGATATGGACTGGACTAGTCCGATATGTCTCTGACCACAAAACGGACAAGTCCGCCAAGTCCGGACTTGTCAATAATCTACAAAGTTCTCACCACAGCGGACTAGTCCGATATGGACCGAACTAGTCTGATTTGTCTCTGAGTAGACAACGGACTAGTCCACACTCTTACAGACTAGTCCTGTATCTCACAGCACTTAGGATTTTCCACGCTGCACACCGGTCTAGTCCGGAGTCCACCAAGGACTAGCCCGGACATCGCAAACCCTAACGGTAACCTTTGGAAACCGTAGTATAAATAGAGGTGTACGGCCATACTACAACCACTCTCGACCCCCTGCGCCATCACACCTTCCAAGAGACCAAAATTCACATCTCTCCACACATTCTAACCCTAAAAGGATCAAATCTTTGAGGATTAGAAATTGATCAAAGGAGATACTTGTTCTACACATCTTGAGCTATTGGGTTTGATCTCTCGCACACTCTTGTTCATTTATTGTACATCTTTTGAGTGTGCTTGGTGGTATTCATTCATTGTAATTCTTGGGGAGCCCTCAACTTGTGAGAAGGTCCCTTGAACGATTTATTTGCCCTTTTGTGATTAGTGGAAGAGAATCGGCCTCCGTGGCGATTCGACGAGGGTAGGGTTAGTGAAGACCTGGTCCTTCGTGTACTCCTCAACGGGGACGTAGATTTCCTTCGTGGAATCAAACCTCGGGATAAAATCTTGTCTCTTGCTTGTGTTTTATTGTTCATCATATTCTAGGGTTTACTTAATCTTGTGTAATTCACGTTGAAACATTGAAATTAAAGTTGATCTCTGTCATTCATTGTTTCACTATTGTAATACATCTAAGTTCCTAATTAATTTCCGCTGCATAGGGTACTAGAAATGAAAATATTGATCAACCTTGATCTTTCTAGTCCATGCATACCAGACTAGTCCGCAGAGTACCGGACTAGTCCGATTTCCCTGTATTTGATAAATCTATTAAGTGTTTCAGGGATTAACAAAGAATCGAAAAGCCTATTCACCCCCCTCTAGGCTACATTCAATTGGTATCAGAGCCAAACTCTTCAAAAGAGACTCACTGCTCGAAGAGACGATGTCAGACATCAAGGATGTACACAAGAAGATCGACGATGAAAAGGGTGATGATGAAAGGACTCAAAAGCTAAAGAAGCTACTCGACGCCATTGAAGACAGTGAGGACGATGATGAGGAGGTGCTCCAACTCAAGGCTCTTCTACGGAAGAAGGCACTCTCCCCAAAAGGTAAGAAGAAGATCGATGATGAAAAGAAGAAGAAAGGGGGTAGTCACACAGACTACTCCCGATATCCTTTTGACTATGAACGTTTGAATTCTAACAACAGTCATTACTTATCAGTTCCTCTATGGAAAGCACTTTACTTTGATGGCAATGACTATTCAATGTGGAGATAAAACATGAAAATGCACCTTATATCTCTTAACCCAAGTTTGTGGCATATAGTGTGTACAGGGATAGATATCCCGGATGATGATGAAGAGCTAACTCCAAGCCAAGAACAAGCCGTTCATTGGAATGCTCAAGCTGTAGCTGTGATCACATCATCACTGAGCCGAGACGAGTTCACCAAGGTGGATGGACTCGAAATTGCCAAGGAGATAAGGGACACACTACAAACCACACATGAAGGTGACCGTCATGTACGTAAAGCCAAGATAGAAATGATTGAAGGTGAATTGGGAAGATTCGTGATAGAAGAAGATGAATCACCACAATATATGTACAATCGACTGAAGAATCTTATCAACAAAGTCCGAGCATATGACAGCAAAAAGTGGAATGATCATGAGGTCGTGAAGTTGATTCTCAGAGCATTCATGCCTCGCAACGTGACTCCTTGCTCTATGATTAGAGAAAGCCCTAGGTATCGGAAAATGACCCCAGACGAACTTCTTGGCAAGATCATCAACATTGAAATGATGCAGAAGCAAGCCAAGCATGTCAAGGAAATTGTCGATCTCACCTCGGCAAAGAAGAAAGGAGTTGCTTTGAAGTCAACATGTAAACCCGTATCAAAAGAAGCTCGAGAAGCTCATGGAGAATACGAAAGTGATGATGAAAGTAGTGATATCGATGAAGAAGACATGATTTGTTCATGATGAAGTTCAAGAAAATGATGAGAAGAAGAAAGGGTAGCAGCTCAAACGAAGGAAGACAAAGGGACAAACAAAGACCCAAGATGAGACGGGCGTGCTACAACTGCGGAGAATATGGTCAGTTCATAGTAGACTGTCCATATGAAGAAAATAAGAGGAAGACTAAAGACAACAAGCCTCAACCAAAGAAAATGTTCAAGAAGAAGAAGCAATATGGCCAAGCGCATCTAGGGAAGGAGTGGGACTTCCAATGATGAATCCTTATCCGACGAAGAAGAGGAGATGGCCACCATAGACATAAAGAAGACTACCAAGAAATCCACTCTCTTCCCAACCATGGGTGCATGGAAGGACACCAACAACACTTGTGTAATGGCAAAGGAAGGTAAAAGAAAGGTAACAACTAAATCTTCCTTCTCGCATTTTTTTACTAGTGATAGTGATAATTCTAGTGAGGATGATAGCAGTGATGAAAATGAATATATGCTTAGGGGTTTAGACAAAAAGACAGCTGCTAAGATGAAATTTCTATTTAATAAGCTTGTTGATATGGAGAAGTTAGTCAATCGTCAGGAAGATATGATCATCTCCCAAAAGGAGGAATATATTGAGATTGAAAAGCTTCTTGAACTTGAAAAGGAGCGAAGTAAATCACTAGAACTTGAGTTAGCTTCAAGCAAGGAAGCTTGCCTGAAGTTAAAAGACTCAAACGCCACTGTCGAAGTGTGTTGTCGACACTTCCCCCGGGCCTGCTCTGGGCAGCCCGCGGAGGTTCTTTTTCGGAGGGGCTAGTCACTCATGGATAGCTCACACATTAGGGACGATGGAAGGAGAAGATTGATAGAGATTTTTACGTGGTTCAGGCCGCCGGAGCGTAAAACCCTATGTCCACGGTGAGCAGAGATGCTCGTTGTATTGCTCGGTGCTCAGAACCGGAGTTCTGAGCTTGGGGATGACCTAAGTGCTGGGGTGCGAATGGCTTAGGTGTGAGTGTGTAAAGGGCGAACCGCTAAGGTGCAAACCCTTGCTAACGTCGCCTACCCGAGCCTTTTATAGTCCAAGGCTCGGGCGGCTTACAAGGTGGGCCCGGGACCCGATAGGTGGTCCCGGGGAGATAGCCTACCATCTACCGTATCTGCAGTTACGCCGGCAGTTGTCTCTGGCAAGGGCTTCTAAGTCTTCGTTCTGCCGCCCTGCCCATGCCGCAAGCTAGTCGTAGTGGTTGATGATGGCAGGGGTGGCAGGGGATGTCTTGTCGTTGTGTTTATTGGCGTACAGCCACTGACGCGGCGCGCCAGTCTTCAATGCGATGTGATTGGGTGCAACGGCACCTGACAGAGGCGTTGTAAAAGTCCCAAAAATGTGTATGAATAAAAACTATGGTTTGAGTTCATATGTGTGGCAATGACATGAAAAATAGGACTTGCTAAAACTTTTCTTCATGCAAGGTAATACATGGATGAACATCCAACATGAGGTTCACCTTTTTATTTAAAGGTGTTGAACCAATAAGGAGTTAAATACCTCTTTGCATGTAAGTTTAAAATTCAGATTTGAAATTCAAAGTTCACACATGGGGTGTTCAAGAACTTTGATTAAAAATGCAGCCATATAGTTGGAATTATAGGTAGGAGTTTGATCACCAATTTTCTATTTGTAGGGTGGGCTCAAAAAGGGATCTAAAAAGAAGATATTGCAAATTCTAAACCAAATTCAGATTTAGTCTTGCAAATTGAAACTGAATTTGAGGAATTCAAATTCTAGCCCACCTTTTTAAACTTAGAATTCTGAGGATTAAAGAGATCAGCTTGAACAGATATTTGGGAGGTACATGTGGAGTGGGACCCACATGTCATAGAGCTAAAGGAGGAGACTTACTCACTAAGTTTTGCTCTCGGTGGGAGATTTTCCCGAGCAGCTCGCGAGCACCACAGAGGAGCTTGCCGCGCCAGCTCCTGCTGCCGGTCTCCACGCGCTGGCGCCCCGAGGGCGGTCCTGACCGCGTCTTCAACGTGATCACGTGCCCCCTGGCCGAAGCAAAGCACAGTTGCCTTCTTCTCTCGCGAGCACACCGAGAAACCCGAGCTTCTCCCCCTCCACTCTCGGTCCAATTGGAGGAACGGCAAAACCACCGCGCCTCATCCTCCCCCGAGCTGTTAAACCTCTCCCTGAGGTCAGCCTCCACCTCCCTGACCCGCAAGCAAGCGAGCTGCGGCCTCCGTTGCCCGAGAACAAACGCCGCCGCGGCCACCTAGCTCAAAAACGTGATCGGGCGCTCGTGGACAGCCCTCCACAGCGGGTTTCACGGCCGAGCAATCACACCTATGGACGCGCACAGGTGCGGAGCTGCTCTCAGCCCAAGCTCAGGCCGTGCCGCAAGCTATCGGCGGTGAATTTTGAGGTTTTGCTCCGGCGACCCCATTCCGAGCTTCCGGTATGATTCCTTTGAATTCTTGCTCTCTGATTCTTCTTAAGTCACCAAGTTTGGCACAAAGAAGCTAGACTAGCCGGCGATCGTTTTTTCCTTTTGCATCCAGCGCATGAAAACGCCTCAGACCGGCGAATTTCGAGCTGTTCTTTGGTTGTTCATGGCGGACCCATTCGGTCGCACGGTGACAACCCATTTCCAGCCATTCCCGAGCCACTTTGAGGTCGTGTCGATCCTCCTAGAGGTTGTAGGGCTCGTCGGCACAAGTTTTTGAGGGCTGGAGACCCCGGGCGATGCTGCCGAACTGCCACAGAGGTAGTTACACGTCGCCGGCCATGTTCCTCTCCTCGGCGGCCCTAGCAAACCCCACAGCCATGTTCCTCGAGGCCCTAAACCCCCTTGCTGCGAGTTGTAGCTCCGGTGGTGGCCGGGAAGGCCGGTCCGGCAAGCTTCCGGTTACTCTGGCGAGGGGGAGCGCGCGGGCGCGAGCGAGGAGCGGGAGCTAGAAGAAAGTCGTGGGCCCCGGCTGTCAGCAGCTCAAATTTTTAACCCGGGATCGGGTGTGGCCGGGATCCCGTGTGTTGGCGCGCAGAGGTGCTGTGGCCCGGTGTGGCTTCGTTTCTATTGGCTGGAATTCAAAACTGTGGGTCCAGCCGGATTTTCAATAGGAAAATAATTCCAGACTTAGCTCAATCTTTAGAAATTCATATCTCTCTGTAGAAAACTCCAATTTGAGTGATTCCAATTGGGTTGGATTCATCTCTCTGTGTTCTATCCGAATATGAACTCAGCTTTGTATGAAAGTCAATATTATATTCTGGAAAATTCTTTGAAGGTTTTATGAAAGAGAATTATTGAGGGAGTTTGGTTTATCCAAAAATCCCCAAATTTTGCCAGAATATTCTTTAGCATATTGTTGACCTACTAGCAAATTTTCAGCTCATTTGAAGACCATTTGAGTAGGAATTTGCTAAATGCAAACTACTGTGTTTAAAAGAGTCCCGAAACATTTTCAGAAAATGTTTCCCACTTCAAAAATCTGTTCTGAGCAATCCATAGCTCCAAAAATCATAGGAAGATTTAGGCAATCTCTCTGGGACATACTTGGAATTGTAGTTCGCTTAGTTGGGCATGAAAATGCACATTACTACAGAATTAATTCTGTTGAGTACAAATGCTTAAAGAATTGTTCTGGGAGAACCACCCAAGTAAAAGGGCTGAGTTTTGGACCAGATGACTCTCGTGTGATCAAGAACTCAAATGTAAATTATCAGCCCAAGATGAGTCATGGAACTCCCTGTTATTATTCTCCATACTTGTGTTTATGTGGGAATACATAAGAGATATTGTGAGAATTGGGGAGGACACAATATGACTCCACATTAGCTGCAATTTGGCAAGCTAAATCCTTAGGTAGTATAGAACCTGCTGTAAAAGTTTTGAGGCCATTGGAGTTATTGTTCTTCAGTTGCACTCAAATCTTTTCAGCTTGTCTATTATGATCATTAGGGAAAATGATTAGTGTATAGCTAAGGCCTTAAGGTCAATTTAGTTTATTTCTGTTCTTTGCACAACAGAGGCAAACCAAGCCATGCTTGGCTTTTCCACACAACCTCTGTTCTTAAGAAAGTAATTCTATAACTTATTTCCATTACATTCCATGAAACATATGCATATACATTTCAATAGGAACCACAACGAAGGGGACTCAAAGGAGTGATTCATCGAAGTGGATCAAGCTCCGGAGAGTCAAGGGTGGATCTGCAAGGACACTAACTGTTATATACGACTACCCTGCAAAACAGGCAAGCTCCGGTTTGCATTTAACAGCTGTTAAGTTTTTATTTTGTATTCACTTTCGGTTAAGAATTGAACTGTGCATTAGGTCTAGTGATTGATACTCCTCTTACATAACCAAATGACCCAAGGAGTATTGGGTAGGTGTCTTTTACCGTGTAGAACTGCCATGCTTAAGTACGGTTCGGTAGAAGTCGAGTGGTAGATGCTACTCGCAGTTTCAGGAACAACAGGGGCATACGGGATTGGTTCATAAATGAAGTAGCAAGTTAAAGTTGAGACCGGAAGGTTGTCGGGGCAGCAGGACATAGGGGCCTGGGTGCTATAGACCTGTCCGTGTCGGTCAAGGACCGATCCGTGTGCGGCCCTGTTGAACAAGTTTGAGTTGTGTACCGGACTCGTGCTGGCTATATGGGACCCAGTAAACCGATGTACCTCGGGAAGCTGTCGTTGGGACTTATCAGGTCGACTTAGGCGGACGGCCGGTGTGCAGTATGTGGGGAATATTCTCATGACATCTCACGTCGGAAGGTGCACCATGAGAGTAGCTACTGTACGGGGCGACTTGATCGATTCAGCAGGGGTGAAACGGGGGAAAGGCTGCCACGTACGACGTCAGTGATGGTTGTTGTAGGCAACGTCGAGTACGTGCGTACGTGTCATGTAGTCCGGGTGTTATTGATTCGAATTACCGTCGCTCACGGAATGGACCGAGCATACTTGTTCTCAGAGTCGTGACGTAGTAAGAACTTGCATGAGAAAGGAACTAATCATTTTGATGTGAAGTATTATCCTACCTTTGTATTGGAACTTGATGAATAGGCTAGTGCAAACTCGATTCTTTTATGCCATGAGCAATTTACATCGGGGGAAAGCGTTTCTTGTTTGATTGTGGACTCCCGATGTGGCGTGCCCAAGGCTACTTAAAATGCTGCAATTAATACCTGAAAGTAAGGATTCACTTTTAGGCGAGTTAAATTATGCTTATGCGATCCTATGTTAGGTTCATAACCTCTCTTAGAGTTTCATGTTTAGGGTGACGGTTAAGTCTTGCTGAGCGTTATGCTCACGGATGCTATCCGAGTTGTTTGCAGGTAATTGACTCGATGCTTATGAGAAGGGATGTCGATGAGACTCGGGAACCTCCGCGTGTTTACTCAAAGAGCATCCTCGCCGCTGCAGATTGTTCTTCGTGTTGCTAGTAAGAAACGTCCGCGGGCTGGACCGTTTCTTTGTTGCTAGTTTAGATATGAGCCGTGAGAGTGATAGTCTTCCGCTGTAGTTTACTCTGATATAACTTATTTGTAAAACATTCTTGTACGTTTCCGCTAAACTATTTATGTAATATGATGTGTTTCTGCAACCCGTGTGCTGTTGGGTGCCGCATAACACGGCACCACCCAACGAGGTCCTGTGGTCCCTCACAGCGTGGTATCAGAGCTGTCACAGCGTGGTATCAGAGTTGCGTTGGGAACAGAGCACGGATTGAGCATCATATTATGTCAAAAACTTAGGATACGGTGAGTTAACGGTACTAGACCCACATAAGGACTACTATTAGCATAATATGAAGGTGGCAAGCTAAACTATTTGTTATGTCGGAAAATCGTGCATCTCGGGACGTTTATGTCTTGGGGGGTGCACGTATGCGCTGTCCACCAGTGCGCACAAGTTGAAGGGTGGAGCCCCACGGGTGGCAGGTAACCCGACTCGCTTTAGTATCCTCTATGACTCTTCATGTCGTTTGGGGTATTCGAGCAACGTCTGTCCCGGGCGTGCGTGGTGCAATTTGGGAGACCCCGTCACGTGGTCTGTAACGTGAACACATAGCTCAAGGCGTGTTTGTCTTGAGAACACCTGGGCGAGTGATGACGGCCAGGTGTACGAACTGTATGGATACCGGGTTCGGTGTGCAGCCGAACCTGATGATTGAGTGTGGCTTATGTAGGTACTAACCACGAAAACCTTAGTGCGTGTTGAACACGTTTGCGAGTGACTGTTTTAGTGCCACCTAAGGATATGTATATGCCGGTGTAATCCGGTTAGGTTTTTCTTTGGTGAGGCAACGTAGTACCGTCATATGTCTTACGGTGCATCGTCACCGTACTACACTTAATAGTATTCTTTCCTATGAAGAAATCATTCATGAATAACTTTCAAACTAAAAATGAATGTTGGAAAGCACATAATAGTTACTTAACTCTTTATTTGAACTAAGTTTCAAGAAAGAGAATTGCTAGGTTTCTTTTCATCTCAGAAACAGAGTGCTCTGTTCTGGCAGAAAGTTTGCTGGAATTTGACAGAGCATAACTCTGATTAGCTTGAGCCAATGGAGGTGTTTGATACAGTTCTGGAAAGGCTATTAAGTGCTCTACAACTTTTCTGTAGAACTCCAGAGCCAATTTCGACACCAACTTGGCTGAACGTCCAGATGAATGCAAACTGTTCAGAAAACAGAGCAGCTGCAAACTTCTCTGGATGTTGCTGTAAATTAGCCGTCACAGTCTGTAGAAAAATTTCTAAGGGTCATATGATACACCATTGGAAAGGTTAGGAAACTTGCAACGATTTTATAGTTCATAGTTTGTTCAGAATTGTACTCCATTTGTATGTAAAACTGTGATGAAAACAGCTACATACAAAGGAGATGCTCACAAAATTTAGCCAGAAATTCTGTCAACTTTGAACAATCCTAACTTTTGTTCCAGAAATGATCTAGGGGCATCTGAGTACTCATTGAAAAGATACTAAAGTTAACTTTAACTTTGGTATGCAACTTGAGTTATGAAAATGCTAACAACTGGATCAAATTCTGGGTTAAGTACAGAAAGGTCTGCTCTGTATAGAATGAGGGACTGAATATGTTGGTTTTAGGATGATGTGTAAACATGAAATTTTGTTATGCTTTCATAAAGTTTTAGCATATTCATGTTTTACATACTTTCACATACTGCTGAGATCAAGTTTTGACTTCCCTCAAAAATTATCTTTTTGCAGTATGGCGCGTAATCATTCTCCGAGTAGGGCTGAAAGTTCTCGCCAAGACGGTGATGACTCGACTCCACCACGGGCACCGCCATCAACGGTATGGGCGGATGTCATGGCTCAGATGGTCGAGTCAAGTCAAGAGAACACAAAAATACTCCAAGTCTTGGTACAACAGGGCTTACTCCAACGTTCACAACAGGACGTTCCACCTCGGAACGCCTATTTGAACTTCTTGGCGACACAACCGCCAATCTTCACGGAAACCAATGAACCAGTGGAAGCTGATCAGTGGCTTCGAGTTATGGAGTCCAAGTTTGGAGTGTTTGAGTGCGACGAATATCAGAAGACATCATTTGCAGCTCAACAGCTTCATGGAGCCGCCGGAAATTGGTGGTTCGCTTATCTTGCCACCGTTCCGGAAGGCCATCAAGTGGAATGGACGGAATTTCGTGAAGCATTCCGTGCTCGTCACATTCCTATGGGTTTTATTAAGGCCCAACAGCAAGAATTCAGGAACCTGAAGCAGGGGGACATGAGTGTCCTCGATTATGTCAGACGATTCAACCTTCTGGCACAATATGCTCCTGCTTATGCGACGAGCGAAGCTGCAAGGTGTGACTACTTTTTCTATGGCTTGAGTGCCATACTAAAAGAGAAGCTAGCTTTGTTCAATCAAGGCAGTTACACCGAGTTGATCAGTGCTGCTCTGCTGCAAGAACAAGCGATACTTGAGTGTCAAGCAGAGAAGAGGGACCGAGAGGATGTACTAGAAGAAACACCAGTTGTTCCTCGCAAATACCGTGTGGTGTATCACACACCATCCAATGAGATATGGCAAGCACCAGTGAGATCAACTCCGTACAGATTTCCTGCTCAAGAATCATGTCTTGAAGCAACACCTTTGCTGCAGCAACGAAGGACACCTGTCACATCATTGCTGCAACCGAATACATCAACTTCTCCACCACAAGTCAACGAAGAACTGGGGAAACCTCCTTGTTCTTATTGCCACCGTTCAGGGCATTTTAGGCAGGAATGCCGGGAGAAGTTGGTGAACACTAAACAGCCATCATCGTCAGGTGGTATGCCGCCACCTGCTCAAGTCAACATAACAGCATTGCAATCCGGGAGTGTGCAACATCTTGCGATTGAGGATGTCCCGGAGGGAGCACCGGTGTTAGCGGGCATGTTTACTTTCAAGTATGTGCCCGTACTGGTACTTTTTGATTCCGGTGCAACCCACAATTTCATCAGCAAATCATGCGTGGATCAGCACCAATTATCCACCAATACTCCCACAACGAGATATATTATACATTCACCGGGAGGAAATATCTCTGCCAATCAGATTGTGTCCCGAGCAGCTTTGTGTTTGGGCAGAAAAATATACCCAACATCGCTGATTATGTTGGATAGGCAGAAGATAGACATTATATTGGGGATTTCTTGGTTAAATCGTCATGGTGCCATTCTCAATATCGGTAACCGGACTGTCCAGATTCACTCGCCGATTCACGGACAGCACACGCTGTTTTTAGACAGCGAAGACCCAGATATAGTAGAGGCCTACCACACGGAAGCGCTGAAGCTTGAAGATATTCCGGTGGTATGTGATTATCCCGACATTTTTCCCGATGACTTACCGGGCATGCCGCCCGAACGGGACGTTGAATTCAAGATTGAACTGGCGCCGGGAATGACGCCTATCTCACGAAGGCCTTACAAGATGGCACCTAACGAGCTAGCGGAGTTGAAAGAGCAACTGAATGAACTCATGAGCAAGGGTTTCATACGACCAAGTTCTTCACCTTGGGGTTGCTCAGCGCTGTTCGTTAAGAAGAAGGACGAAACACTACGGCTATGTGTTGATTACCGTCCTCTAAATGCCGTCACGATCAAGAACAAATATCCTTTGCCCCGCATCGACATCCTGTTCGATCAACTTGTGGGTGAAAATGTATTTTCGAAGATGGATCTTCGGTCGGGATATCATCAAATCAAAATCCGACCGGAGGACATACCGAAGACAGCTTTTTCGACGAGATACGGACTCTATAAGTACCTCGTCATGTCATTTGGGTTAACCAACGCTTCGGCACACTTCATGTACTTGATGAATTCTGTATTCATGCCGGAGTTAGACAAGTTCGTCGTGGTATTCATCGACGACATATTGGTTTACTCCAAATCTGAAGAAGAGCATGCTGAACATCTGCGTATCGTGCTACAACGGTTGCGGGAGCACCAATTATATGCCAAGTTTAGCAAGTGTGAATTTTGGATTGATCAAGTGCCTTTCCTACGCCATATTATTTCAGCAGAAGGTATCGCCGTGGACCCCAGCAAGATTGAACAAGTGCTGAAGTGGGAATCTCCCAAATCAGTCCACGAGGTCCGAAGTTTTCTAGGTTTAGCGGGGTATTATCGGAGGTTTATTCTGAGCTTCTCAAAGATTGCTAAACCAATGATGGAGCTGCTGAAGAAGGGCACTAAATACATGTGGAATGCAGCATGTGAAGCCGCATTCAAAACTTTGGTGAAACATCTCACCACAGCTCCAGTTCTTGCTCAGCCAGACACGATGAAGCCATTTGATGTGTACTGTGATGCATCCGACATTGGTCTCGGCTGTGTTCTGATGCAAGAAGGGCGTGTATTCGCCTATAGGTCTCGTCAACTGCGAAACCACGAGCAGCATTATCCAACTCATGATCTTGAGCTTGCTGCAGTGGTGTTGGCGTTAAAAATGTGGAGGCATTACCTACTGGGTAATCTTGTTCACCTCTACACCGACCATAAAAGCTTGAAGTATATCTTCACACAGAAGGAGCTGAACATGAGACAACGGAGATGGTTGGAGCTCATAAAAGATTATGAAATTGATATCCACTATCATCCGGGAAAAGCAAACGTGGTTGCCGACACGCTGAGCCGGAAAGCCCACGTTCATCACTTAGCGGCTATTGATTTGGAAGATGAAGAGCCAAGCCTCCGTGTCATTCCATATGGCGCGCTTTACAATCTCGCGCTCATTCCAACAATCCGTGAAGAGATTGTTGAAGCTCAAAGAAGAGACAGGGGTATGTCTCACATACGGAGAAGAATAGACAACGGAGAGGTGAAGTGTTTCCGGAAGGATGAGAACGGTACGATATGGTTTAACAACCGTATAGTGGTACCGCGCAATATGAAACTCCGGAAGAAGATCTTGGATGAAGCCCACCTGTCTAAGTTTTCCATTCATCCTGGAAGTAACAAGATGTACCAAAATTTGAAACAGAAATTTTGGTGGACGAGGATGAAGAGGGAAATCGCTAAATACGTATCCGAATGCGATACGTGTAGACGGGTCAAGGCTGATCATATGCGGAAAGCCGGACCGCTACAACCTTTGAAGATACCGGCATGGAAATGGGATGATGTGAGTATGGACTTCATCGTCGGATTACCGCTCACATCCAGGAAGCATGACTCGATATGGGTGATCGTCGACCGGTTGACGAAATCAGCTCATTTCATACCGGTGAACACTCATTATCGAGCAAGGCAATATGCGGAGTTATTCATCTCCAGAATTATTTACTCACATGGTGTCCCGAAGACCATCATCTCAGATCGAGGTGCGCTGTTTGTTGCTCGTTTCTGGGAGCAGCTGCATGCCTCGTTGGGCACCAAGCTAATTAGAAGCTCCGCATATCACCCTCAAACCGATGGACAAACTGAGAGGGTGAATCAAGTGCTCGAGGATATGTTGAGAGCATGTGCCATCCACCACGGTAGGAATTGGGATGATCACCTACCGCTGGCGGAGTTTTCATACAACAACGGTTATCAAGCGAGTATTAAAATGGCACCGTATGAAGCTCTCTACGGCCGGAAGTGTCGCACACCACTGAATTGGTGTGAGTCCGGCGAAAGAGTTCTGTTTGGGATTGATCTTGTCAACGAAGCCGGAGACCGAGTTCGGTCGATACAAGAGAACTTAAAGGCTGCACAATCCCGACAGAAGAGCTATGCTGATCAGAGGCGTAGGCCATTACATTTTGACGTCGGAGAACACGTTTATCTTCGTGTATCCCCAATGAAGGGAATTCACCGGTTCGGTGTAAAGGGGAAGCTTGCTCCCCGTTTTATTGGTCCTTTTGCTATCACGGAGAAGTGCAGACCCGTAGCCTACCGGCTGGAATTACCGGCAAGTCTAGCGGGTGTTCATGATGTATTTCATGTTTCACAGCTGCGGAAGTGCCTCAAATTCACCGCTGCTGTTCGCACCAAGGACATCGACGAATTGAAAGCGGACCTGACCTACACCGAGCGACCGGTCCAGATTTTGGATGAAAAGACCCGGGAAACCCGGAACCGGATGATTAGATTCTTCAAGGTGCTGTGGAGTAATCACACCACGGAAGAGGCGATGTGGGAAAGTGAAGATTATCTCCGCACCAACTATCCGGAATTTTTAGCTTTGTACAGTTTGTAACTACCTCTCCCGTCCCGTTCCTCTTTTGTAATCTCGGGACGAGATTCTTTTAAGGGGGGAGGAATGTAAAAGTCCCAAAATGTGTATGAATAAAAACTATGGTTTGAGTTCATATGTGTGGCAATGACATGAAAAATAGGACTTGCTAAAACTTTTCTTCATGCAAGGTAATACATGGATGAACATCCAACATGAGGTTCACCTTTTTATTTAAAAGTGTTGAACCAATAAGGAGTTAAATACCTCTTTGCATGTAAGTTTAAAATTCAGATTTGAAATTCAAAGTTCACACATGGGGTGTTCAAGAACTTAGATTAAAAATGCAGCCATAAAGTTGGAATTATAGGTGTGAGTTTGATCACCAATTTTATATTTGTAGGGTGGGCTCAAAAAGGGAGCTAAAAAGAAGATATTGCAAATTCTAAACCAAATTCAGATTTAGTCTTGCAAATTCAAACTGAATTTGAGGAATTCAAATTCTAGCCCACCTTTTTAAACTTAGAATTCTGGGGATTAAAGAGATCAGCTTGAACAGATATTTGGGAGGTACATGTGGAGTGGGACCCACATGTCGTAGAGCTAAAGGAGGAGACTTACTCACTAAGTTTTGCTCTCGGTGGGATATTTTCCCGAGCAGCTCGCGAGCGCCACAGAGGAGCTTGCTGCGCCAGCTCCTGCTGCCGGTCTCCACGCGCTGGCGCCCCGAGGGCGGTCCTGACCGCGTCTTCAACGTGATCACGTGCCCCTGGCCGAAGCAAAGCGCAGTTGCCTTCTTCTCTCGCGAGCACACCGAGCAACCCGAGCTTCTCCCCCTCCGCTCTCGGTCCAATTGGAGGAACGGCAAAACCACCGCGCCTCATCCTCCCCCGAGCTGTTAAACCTCTCCCTGAGGTCAGCCTCCACCTCCCTGACCCGCAAGCAAGCGAGCTGCGGCCTCCGTTGCCCGAGAACAAACGCCGCCGCGGCGACCTATCTTAAAAACGTGATCGGGCGCTCGTGGACAGCCCTCCACAGCGGGTTTCACGGCCGAGCAATCACACCTACTGACGCGCACGGGTGCAGAGCTGCTCTCAGCCCAAGCTCAGGCCGTGCCGCAAGCTATCGGCGGCGAATTTTGAGGTTTTGCTCAGGCGACCCCATTCCGAGCTTACGGTACGATTTCTTCGAATTCTTGCTCTCTGATTCTTCTTAAGTCACCAAGTTTGGCACAAAGAAGCTAGACTATCCGGCGATCGTTTTTCCTTTTGCATCCAGCGCATGAAAATGCCTCAGACCGGCGAATTTCGAGCTGTTCTTGGGTTGTTCATGGCGGACCCATTCGGTCGCACGGTGACAACCCATTTCCAGCCATTCCCGGGCCACTTTGAGGTCGTGTCGATCCTCCTAGAGGTGCGCTGGTGCTGTAGGGCTCGTCGGCACAAGTTTTTGAGGGCTGGAGACCCCGGGCGATGCTGCCGAACTGCCACAGAGGCAGTTACACGTCGCCGGCCATGTTCCTCTCCTCGGCGGCCCTAGCAAACCCCGCAGCCATGTTCCTCGAGGCCCTAAACCCCCTGGCTGCGAGTTGTAGCTCCGGCGGTGGCCGGAAAGGCCGGTCCGGCGAGCTTCCAGTTACTCCGGCGAGGGGGAGCGCGCGGGCGCGAGCGAGGAGCGGGAGGTAGAAGAAAGCCGTGGGCCCCGGCTGTCAGCAGCTCAAATTTTAAACCTGGGATCGGGTGTGGCCGGGATCCCGTGTGTTGGCGCGCAGAGGTGCTGTGGCCCGGTGTGGCTTCGTTTCTATTGGCTGGAATTCAAAACTGTGGGTCCAGCCAGATTTTCAATAGGAAAATAATTCCAGATTTAGCTCAATCTTTAGAAATTCATATCTCCCTGTAGAAAACTCCAATTTGAGTGATTGTAATTGGGTTGGATTCATCTCTCTGAGTTCTATCCAAATATGAACTCAGCTTTGTATGAAAGTCAATATTATATTCTGGAAAATTCTTTGAAGGTTTTCTGAAAGAGAATTATTGAGGGAGTTTGGGTTATCCAAAAATCCCCAAATTTTGCCAGAATATTCTTTAGCATATTGTTGACCTACTAGAAAATTTTCAGCTCATTTTAAGATCATTTGAGTAGGAATTTGCTAAATGCAAACTACTGTGTTCAAAAGAGTCCAGAAACATTTTCAGAAAATGTTTCCCACTTCAACAATCTGTTCTGAGCAATCCATAGCTCCAAAAATCATAGGAAAATTTAGGCAAGCTCTCTGGGACATACTTGGAATTGTAGTTCGCTTAGTTGGGCATGAAAATGCACATTACTACAGAATTAATTCTGTTGAGTACAAATTCTTAAAGAATTGTTCTGGGAGAACTACCCAAGTAAAAGGGCTGAATTTTGGACCAGATGACTCTCATGTCATCAAGAACTCACATGTAAATTATCAGCCCAAGATGAGTCCTGGAACTCCCTGTTCTTATTCTCCATACTTGTGTATATGTGGGAATACATAAGAGATATTGTGAGAATTGGGGAGGACACAATATGACTCCACATTAGCTGCAATTTGGCAAGCTAAATACTTAGGTAGTATAGAACCTGCTGTAAAAGTTTTGAGGCCATTGGAGTTCTTGTTCTTCAGTTGCACTCAAATCATTTCAGCTTGTCTATTATGATCATTAGGGAAAATGATTAGTGTATAGCTAAGGCCTTAAGGTCAATTTAGTTTATTTCTGTTTTTTGCACAACAGAGGCAAACCAAGCCATGCTTGGCTTTTCCACAAAACCTCTGTTCTTAAGAAAGTAATTCACTTCTTTCCATTACATTCCATGAAACATATGCATATACATTTCAATAGGAACCACAACGAAGGGGACTCAAAGGAGTGATTCATCGAAGTGGATCAAGCTCCGGAGAGTCAAGGGTGGATCTGCAAGGACACTAACTGTTATATACGACTACCCTGCAAAACAGGCAAGCTCTGGTTTGCATTTAACAGCTGTTAAGTTTTTATTTTGTATTCACTTTCAGTTAAGAATTGAACTGTGCATTAGGTCTAGTGATTGATAATCCTCTTACATAACCAAATGACCCATGGAGTATTGGGTAGGTGTCTTTTACCGTGTAGAACTGCCATGCTTAAGTACGGTTCGGTAGAAGTCGAGTGGTAGATGCTACTCGCAGTTTCAGGAACAACAGGGGCATACGGGATTGGTTCATAAATGAAGTAGCAAGTTAAAGTTGAGACCGGAAGATTGTAGGGGCAGCAGGACATAGGGGCCTGGGTGCTATAGACCTGTCCGTGTCGGTCAAGGACCGATCTGTGTGCGGCCCTGTTGAACAAGTTTGAGTTGTGTACCGGACTCATGCTGGCTATATGGGACCCAGTAAACCGATGTACCTCGGGAAGCTATCGTTGGGACTTTTCGGGTCACCTCAGGCGGACGGCCGGTGTGCAGTATGTGGGGAATATTCTCATGACATCTCACGTCGGAAGGTGCAGCATGAGAGTAGCTACTGTACAGGGCGACTTGATCGATTCAGCGGGGGTGAAACGGGGGAAAGGCTGCCACGTACGACGTCAGTGATGGTTGTTGTAGGCAACGTCGAGTACGGGCGTACGTGTCGTGTAGTCCGGGCGTTATTGATTCGAATCACCATCGCTCACGGAATGGACCGAGCATACTTGTTCTCACAGTCGTGACGTAGTAAGAACTTGCATGAGAAAGGAACTAATCATTTTGATGTGAAGTATTATCCTACCTTTGTATTGGAACTTGATGAATAGGCTAGTGCAAACTCGATTCTTTTATGCCATGAGCAATTTACATCGGGGGAAAGCGTTTCTTGTTTGATTGTGGACTCCCGATGTGGCGTGCCCAAGGCTACTTAAATGCTGCAATTAATACCTGAAAGTAAGGATTCACTTTTAGGCGAGTTAAATTATGCTTATGCCATCCTATGTTATGTTCATAACCTCACTTAGAGTTTCATGTTTATGGTGACGGTTAAGTCTTGCTGAGCGTTATGCTCACGGATGCTATCCGAGTTGTTTTGCAGGTAATTGACTCGATGCTTATGAGAAGGGATGTCGATGAGACTCGGGAACCTCCACATGTTTACTCAAAGAGCATCCTCGCCTCTGCAGATTGTTCTTCGTGTTGCTAGTAAGAAACGTTCGCGGGCTGGACCGTTTCTTTGTTGCTAGTTTAGATATGAGCCGTGAGAGTGATAGTCTTCCGCTATAGTTTACTCTGATATAACTTATTTGTAAAACATTCTTGTACGTTTCCTCTAAACTATTTATGTAATATGATGTGTTTCTGCAACCCGTGTGCTGTTGGGTGCCGCATAACACGGCACCACCCAACGAGGTCCTGTGGTCTCTCACAGACGTGCTCCGCGTCTCCGCGCCTTGGGAAGGCGCGGGTCTTGAATACCTTGTACGGGCAAGGTATAGCGCGTCTTTACTCTTGCTGCCTACTGCGCGGGGCAGGCAGCGCTGCTCTGCTGGCCATGTGGTGGGCCCGGAGCTCTCCTCTGAGCAGAGGGAGGTCCGTCCCCACTGGACACGTGGAGCCTTCGGAGATCTCCCCGCGGAGGGGGGAGGTCCGGATCTGCTGACCACGTGGCAGGCCCGGAGCCCTCCTCTAAGGAGAGGGGGGTCTAGCCCCGCTAGACACGTGGAGCCTTCGGAGCTCTCCCCGAGGAGGGGGGAGGTCCGGCTCTGCTGACCATGTGGCGGGCCCGGAGCCCACCTCTGAGGAGAGGGGGGTCCGGCCCCGCTGGACACGTGGAGTCTTCGGAGCCCTCCCCACGGAGGTGGGAGGTCCGGCTCTGTTGGCCACGTGGCGGGCCCGGAGCTCTCCTCTGAGGAGAGGGAGGTTCGGCCCCGTTAGACACGTGGCACCCTCGAAGCTCTCCCCGCGGAGAGGGGCGAGGTCCTTAGGAAGTTTCCCCTGTGCGCGGGGGTACCCCATATTGAGGGTACGGACAGTGGCCCCCGGGCCCATCTTGGGGGAGATAAAGAGCCTGAGGTGGGGCCTCGTCTCTTCCGCTCCGTGCACCTTCTCGAAGACCCGCATTGACCGTTGCCGGAGCACGAACAGTCGCGGGATCGTGGGAGCGTGTGCCCCACTTGATGGCTGCTTTTACTGTGGCGGTTCCCAAGGCTGCCACTTCCGCACGTCGCAACGCCTTTTCGGGAACCGCTGAAGCGTCCTGCCAGCTCATCTTCTTGAGAGACTGACTTCTTGGCCTACCGCTTCAGCTGGACGGCTCGGGTCCACTTGTCATCGAAGCTTGGTATTAGAGCTGAAGTGGTTGTCCCAAGCAGCGTATTCGAAGAGTTTCGAATTGCTTTGAATCGCGCCTGGGAAATTCAAAAGGGGATCTCACCCGCATTGCGGCTTCCGTTCGCACTTCCCTGCGCTTGAATCTTCATTGTTTCCTTGAGCTCTTGCACCCTTGTCTTCCCTGTTCTTGAGCTTCCATCTTCCATGGCTTCCAACTTGCCTCCGCCGCGCTCTACCAGACCAGCCGAGCTCGGGACAGTGCGCAGGCTGCTGGGCTGGCACGCGGAGGAGCAGAAGCACTGGCTCCGGCAGGGATCTCCCCCCTGCTCCTGGAGAAGGGGGAGATAGTCTTCTTCACCGCCTACGCCATGGCGGGGTTTTTCCCGCCGATTTCTTCCTTCTTCGTGACGCTGCTGGATACGTACGTTCTCCAGCTCCATCACCTCTCTCCCAACTCCTTCGCGATGGCCGCCGTCTTCGTGCACTTCTGCGAGATGTTCGTGGGGGTGCGTGCTTCAGTGACGCTCTTTCGCTACTTCTTCGTGTTGCGGACGACCGGGCGCAGCTCGAAGAATCAGCTGGAGGCATACTACTTCCAGCATTGCTGCAAGGATCCGAAGGCCTCTGGGTACCTTCTACCTTTTGGCGCGGCGAGGTGGGAAAACTGGAGGGAGAACTGGGTGATCGTGCAGACCGACGAGCATGATCGCCTGCAGCTGCCAACTGCCGGCCTGACCACCGAGCGTCGCTTCCGGGAGGAGATCCCGGAGCTGGAGCCGGAGCACGTGCCGGTCTTGGAGCGGATCTGGTTCCTGGCCAACGAGGGGCTGACGTCCCTGATGGTGCTGATAGACTTCCTGTCACGCCGTATTGCGCCCTTGCAATAGCGCAACCGCCCGGCGTGGTACTACACCGGCGAGCACGACTGCACCCGGCTGGAGAAGGGTCTTGGCTCTGACCCATCTGAGGAGGTGTTGTACGAGATGGTGGCCAGGGTGAGTGGCGACTTCGTCACCGTCGGAGACCTCACTTTCCCGGCCTCTTGCACTCCCCCTCTTCCTGGAGCCACAGTGGAGGGCGGTGTTGCTGCGGAAGATGCCAAACCTTGACGACATCAGGATCACCGTGCGTCAGGTTGGGGATGCCTTCCGGGGGATCTCGATCCCCGGGGTCGAGCGCTCCGGGGCGGAGCGCGAGGCGTCAGCTGCTGCCCAACCCTCACCGAGGGCCGACGGAGCTCGGACCGTCGACAAGGGGAAGGCAAAGGAGCCGGCCCCCGGGCAGCTGGAGAAGAAATGTGCCTGGTCCCCTCCGAGGGCATCGTTTGCGCCGAGTCAGGGAGCCGGGGTATCCTTGTGCCCATCTCCTGGAGGTTCTGGTTCGTCAGGCGGCGACCCAAAGAGACCTCGGGTCTCCAGCTCGGGCGGGGCTCCTCTCGGACAGCGGCGGTCTGAGGAGCTCCGGGCATCCCGCCTTCCTTCTTCAGGCAGAGGAGCTTCAAGGAGGGACGCCGGTGGGGCGATGCCCGGAGGTGAGCCGAGGGCTAAGGCGCCACAGCCAGCGAGTGTCCCGGATGCAGGCTCGGCAAGCAGCGGCGCCGGAAGGAGCAGTGCTGGGACTTATCCGGGGGCGCAGGTGCCCCGGGCCTCAGGAGCCGGATCGGCGAGTAGCGCTAGGGGCACCACCGACGGGGGCCCTACTGCTCTGCCTCCTACTCCGCCAGTCCGGGTACCTGCGGCACAGGCGCAGGCGCCGGCTGCAGGCTCCGGTGATTCTGTCCCGGCTTGGAAGCCGGGGCTCCATGCCCGTTGGAGCGCTCACGTCCCTCGGTAAGTGTTGCTCTTTCTGGATTTTATAACTAGCGTTCTTTTTTCCTTTCTTAGCCTGAGAGCTTCTTATGTCAGCAGGGACTCATCGGCTGCCGGGGGCAAGTCTGTTCCCCAGCCATCTCCGGCTAGCGGAGGTTCTGCGCTGCAGCGTCCGGGAGCTGTGGCAGCTCCGACGGCCACCAAGTCGGTGGGGGCTTCTTCTGTGCCGGCGGGACAATCCCCCGCAACGGCGGCGGCAGCATCTGCTCGTCCCCCTTCGCCAACTCGGAAGCCGGCGGCTGTCGAGGGCTCGGCGAAGCCGGCTAGCGGTGCCCGACCTTCCGGTGCTGAGGCTGGAGTGGCAGCTACGGGTGCAGCTGCTGGCCCTCTGGCTTCCCCAGATCGGCGGCTCATCTCGGTTGCTGAGGCTCCGGCATCTCCACCGGTCAAGGACGTGATGGAGGAGATAGGTGGTGCGGCTTCAGCCTCCGCCGCCCCGCTACCCCTAGCAGATGCCTTGGGGCTTGCCCAGGCTGGCGTTCGGCAGGTCCAGGCCACCCTAGAGCGAGAGCGGGAGGTGCTGGCTGGAGAGAGGGACCGCCTCCTCAGCTGGGGGCATCTCCTGAAGCAGGGGACTCAGGAAGCTAGGGTAGAGATTGACTCGAGGCAGTCGAGGCTTGATGCCATGGAGGCGCTGCTCGACGCTCAGAAGAGGGCCATCGACCGCCTGGGCTCCGAGACCCGGCGGCTCCGCCAGGAGACCCTGGAAGCTCACGCTAGGGCCGAGGCTCGCTCCACTGCCGTGGAGGAGCTGCGGTTGCAGGTGGCGCGTCGTGAGTGTGCCGTCGTGGATCGAGAGCGCGATGTGGCGGCCGAGGAGAAGAAGGTTGCCGCATGGCTGGAGGCCGGCGAGGGCGAGCTGAAGGCCCGAGCTGAGGAGATGGGGCTTCGGGAGACGGCCCTTGCCGTGAGGGAGGAGCAGGCCTCCCGGGAGCGCCAGGCAGCTGATCTCCGGGCGTCTGAGCTGGAGCGACTCACCCAAGATCTCCAACTTCGGGGGAAGTCGCTGGCAGCCAAGGAGAAGAGATTCTCTGAGGAGGGGCTCGACACCCTGCTGGCAGCCCGCCAAGAGGTGGAGAAGCTTCAGGCTCGGTCCATCGAGGCCCGGGCGGTCTGGAGCTTTGTCGGCAAGGCGGGGTCCGCGCTGGTTCCCCTTGGCTTCAGCCCAGTGAGGACGGAGGCTCCGACACAGGAGGTGGCTGAGGCAATCCCGGTGCTTGAGTCCATCGGCGCCAAGCTGGGCAGGCTCAAAGCTGTGATCGCCGATGAGCTTGAGGCGGAGGGACGGTGCCTGGCAAAGGAGATCGCTACGCACGTGCTGGCGTGCTTCCGGAGTCAAGACCCTTCCTTCTCTCTGGACCCGGCGAGACTTGGCCCCGTCACCGAGAGGGAGGAGGCTGCCAGGGCCGAAGTCGGGGACGTGGCCGCCCTCGTGGCCTCTAGGTTCCAGTGGGAGTCCGGGGACTCTTAGGTAGTCGCCCCTGCGGCCAGAAGGCCCTGTAACTCTTCTTTTTTGCTTTTGTTGAGTCTGTAGTCCAGCTCATGGAGCTTTGAATGAATGAACAGGCTCTTTGTTTTTTGTGTCCGTGCTTATCTTCTTCTTGGCTTGGCCTGGCCGAGCCCTTAGCTCCGCAAGGACCTCAGAGGTCTTCACCAATCTTGAAGTCTTTGCACAGACACCTTCCTCAGGTCCTTATTGTGTTAAGGGCCCAAGGGGTCTTCGGAGCTCGCCCCGTGAGGACGGGGAGGTCCAGATCTGCCGGCCATGTGGCGGGCCCGGAGCTCTCCTCTGAGGAGAGGGAGGTCTGACCCCGCCGGACACGTGGAGCCTTCGGAGCTCACCCCTGCGGAGGGGGCGAGGCTCGGCTCTGCCAGCCACATGGCGGGCCCGGAGCTACCCTCTGAGGAGAGGGGAGCTCCGGCCCTGCCGGACACGTGGGCCCTCCGGAACCCGCCCCTGTGGAGGGGGCGAGGTCTGGATCCTCCGGTCTTGCGTTGGAGCTCCGGTCTTTCCTTGCGCGGTCCCCGTAGTGGCCCCCTGGTAGGTGTGGCCAATGGGTTGGGCACACCTACCATACTCCTGCGGGGGAGCTAAGGCCGGGAGGTCCTGCACACAAGTAAGCGAACCGTAATTCTCCTTGGGGGTCTCCCTTCCCTATCTCATAGTCTTATTTGGCTTACGGTCCTGATCCGGTATACGGGGCTTGGACAATTCAGTGCGCCCGGCGCCGGTGGTCCTGCTCCCTCCGAGGTCAGGGTACGACCGTCCGGCCCCTAGTACTGGACTGTAACGCTGGGGAGCCAGAGTGCACAGGCTTTCGGTACGGAACCATACAAAGCAGGCTGTACTCCCCTAGACCTCCGGAGGGTAGGATGTGCACGCTTTGGGTCGGAACCAGGCAAAGCAGGCTACGCACCCTGGACCTCCCATGCACAGCGCAGGTTTTTCCTGGAGGTGACCAACTAGAATCGCAACACCTGACTGGGGGAGGCCCGAGAGGCCCCCTGGCAATCGGCAGGTACCTCAAGCGCGACCGTCTTCGGTAGGATAGCAAATGCCGACTAGGGATGAGAATGGGAAAAGAGAGCTAAGTGCATGGTGAGCATACACAGAAAGTGCGGTCATAAAAATTAATGCATAATTTAAATGAGCACAAGGGTAAGAGCAAAGCAGGACATGTTTCTTTCCATATAAATATCCATAGGAGGAAGGTAGGCTAAACATGGAGGCAACGACCCGCCCCATTAAGAAGGGAAGCAAGACTCTACGCGCTTAGGGTCGCAACAAGGCCAAGCTGAACGTAGTCCTGGACCGTCCCTTGAGGCTTAGCTGCTACGAGCGCTGTTCCTGGACTCTATGGAATCTATTACAGAAAGAAAAAGAACTGTCCTACTATTGATCTAGGGATAGAACTTACGGAGGTGTTCTATGTTCCAAGGGTTCGGGAGCGGATCCCCATCCTCGGTGGAAAGGCGTACGCACCCGGGACGGCAAACTTTCATGACTCGGAAGGGACCTTCCCACCTGGGGGAGAGTTTGTCGGTCCCTTCGCGAGAAAGTATGCGTCGTAGCACCAGGTCGCCTTCTTGCAGCTCCCGGACACGCACGGACCTTTGGTGGTAGCGCCGGAGCGTTTGCCAGTACCATGCGTTGTGGAGCGCAGTGTGTAATCGAGCCTCGTCGACGAGGTCGATGTCTTCACGCCGGAGGTTGTCCTGCATGGCTTTGTCATAAGCTCGGACATGGAGAGACCCCATGGTGATCTCTGGGAGAAGCAAAACTTTGGCCCCGTATACCATGAAGAAGGGTGTCTCTCCGGTGGCCCGGCTTTGGGATGTCCGGTTAGCCCACAGTGTGCTCGGAAGCTCGTTCACCCACTTGGCGCCATGTTTCTTCAAGCCGACATAGGTGCGAGTCTTGAGGCCCCGAAGGATCTCAGTGTTGGCCCTCTCGACCTGCCCATTGCTCTTTGGGTGAGCAACGGAGGCATAGCACACCTGGATGCCGAGGTCTTCGCAGTAGTCTTGGAACGCTGCGCTGGTGAACTGGGTCCCGTTGTCGGTGATGATTCTGTTCGGGACCCCGAACTGGTAGACGATCGACTTGATGAACTTTACTGCAGAGTGCTCGTTGATGGTGACGACAGTTGTAGCTTCCGGCCACTTGGTGAACTTGTCGATGGCGACGTAGAGGTACCAGAATCCCCCAACGGCTTTGGGGAATGGTCCCAGGATGTCCAACCCCCATACTGCGAACGGCCACGAGAGCGGAATCATCTGAACCGCCTGAGCCGGTGTGTGGATCTGCTTGGCGTGGAACTGGCATGCCTTGCAGCTCTCGACCAGCTTGACGGCATCCCGGAATGCTGTCAGCTAGTAGAATCCATGCCGGAAGGCTTTACCGACGAGCGTGCGTGAGGAAGAGTGACTCCCACATTCGCCTCCATGGATCTCAGCGAGCAAGTCGCAGCCTTCCCCCTAGGTTATGCACCGCAATAGGACGTGGTTGGCGCCACGTCGGTAGAGATCCCCTTCTACCAGCGCATATCTTTTAGCCATGCGCACGATCCGTTCAGCGGATACACGTTCATCAGGGAGGATGTTGTCTTTCAAGTAGTCATGGATCTCTGTGATCCATGCATCAGGTCTGACCTGAGCTTCTGGATCTTGAGCGCCGGGTTGCACGGAGTCCCCAATGACGCTTATGATCCTTGGCGGAGTCCATGGCTGCAGGGCGGCCGGGACCGCCAGCTTCGAGGTGCTGGTCCAGCCCCCTTCGCCCGGCTTGGCAGGCCGGGCTGTGGGCCGCAGCAACGTCCTCTCGAAGACTCCTTCGGGCACAGGGGCTCCGGTGGAGGCCTTCGTTGAGAGGTCGTCGGCCGCGGCATTGCCAGCGCGCAGTACATGGCGCAGGTCCAAGGCGAGGAAGTCTTTCTCCAACATCTGCACGTGGAGCAGATAAGAAGCTAGTTGTGGGTCATTGCAGGAGCATTCACCCTTAACTTGCTTGATGACTAGCTGGGAGTCGCCCTGTGCCAACAACTGGCGAGCGCCCAGAGACAGGGCTGTCTTTAGGCCAAAGATGAGTGCTTCATACTCTGCCATGTTGTTTGTTCCCTTGAAATTGAGACGCACCATGTACCCAAACTGCTCCCCCGATGGCATGAGAAGCAGTACGCCAGCACCGGCCCCCTGCTTTCGTGAGGAGCCGTCGAAGAAGAGCGTCCAGTGAGGCTCGGTGAAGACCAGAGCTCGGGGCTTTGGTTCACCGTCTTCGTGGCCCCCTAGGTTAGTCATTGTTGGCGTCCACTCGGCCACGAATTCAGCCAGTGCTTGGCTCTTGACTGCATGGCGAGGAAGGAAGTACAGCTAAAACTCCGCCATTTCCGCTGCCCATTTAGCGACATTGCCGGTCGCGTTGGGGCTGTGAAGAATGGCCTTCAGCGGGTAGGAGGTGACCACCAAGATCCGGTGGGCTTGAAAGTAGTGGCGGAGCTTCCTGGATGCCACGAGTACCGCATACAGCAGCTTGTGGACCTCCAGGTACCTTGTCTTGGCATTGTGGAGGACTTCGCTGATGTAGCAGACAGGCCTCTGGATGGTCCGGACCCTCTCCCCTAGGCCTGAGATGTCCTCCTCCATTGGCTCAGGCCGACTGGAGGTAGACGGGTCCGGGGGAGCCTCCGGGAGCTGGGGCTCGAAGGCTTCTAGGCCGTCTTAGACCTCCGGGGGGTCCCGCTGGTCTTCCGGGTGGTCATCCTGGACCCTCGGGAGGACGTCTTGTTCTCCTAGGAGGTTCCTTTGGGCCTCCGGGGGTTAACCCGGAGCTCCGGGAGGTCCCGATGGACCTCCAGGGTCTTGGAGCTCCGGGAGGTCGTCTTGAGCCTCCAGGGTCTCCTAGTGCTTGTCTTCTGCTACCGGAGCAGGCTGCGGTGACGAGGGGTCCAGCCGCTCTGCGACGAGAACCATGCTCACCACCTCAGTTGTTGCCACGATGTAGAGCAGCAAGTGCTCTTCGGGCTCGGGGGCTAGCATGATGGGTATGGTCATCAGGAGCTGCTTCAACTCCTGGAAAGTTTCTTCTGCTTCGTTGGTCCAAGCAAATGGACCGGATTTGCGCAGGAGCTTAAAGAAGGGGAGCACCCACTCTGCTAGCCTCGGTATAAACTGACTCAGCACGGCTTGGCATCCCATGAGTTTCTGGACATCTTTGATGCGGGGGGGGGGGGGGGGGGGGCATCAGGTCGATCGCCTTGATCTTCTCTGGGTTAGACTCAATTCCTCGGTGTGAGACCAGGAATCCTAGGAGCTTCCCAGAGGATACGCCGAACACACACTTGTCGGGGTTCAGATTAGTGCGTGTGGAGCGCAGTTTGTCAAAGACTAGGGCTAGGTTATCTAACAAGGATGAGCTCTGCCTGACTTTGACAACGATGTCATCGACATACACCTCGACTAAGTCTCTTATTAGCTCTCCAAAGGTTTTGTGCATAGCACGTACAAAGGTGGGAAGAGCATTCTTTAGACCATAAGGCATAGAGACGTAACAATACGGGCCTTCTACTATGATGAAAGAAGTGTGTTCTTCATCTTCTCTAGACATAGGGATCTGATGAAAGCCCGAGTAGGCGTCTAGGAAGCATAGCATATCACAGCCTGATGTAGAGTCTACTATTTGATCTATTCTAGGGAGGGCGAATGGATCTTTGGGACATGCCTTATTGAGACTGGTGTAGTCGATGCACATCCGGAGCTTCCCGCCAGCCTTCGGGATAACGACGGGGTTCGCCAACCACCGAGGGTGGTGGACTTCCCGTACGAAGCCAGCGTCCAGCAGCTTCTTGATTTCTTCTCGGATGAAGTCCTGCCGCTCGATGGACTGCTTGCGGGGCTTCTGTTGGACTGGCTGGGCGTCAGGGAAGATCTTCAGATGGTGCTCGATCAGCTCCCTAGGGATCCCCGGCATCTGCGACGGCTGCCATGCAAACACGTCGACGTTGTGCCGGAGGAAGGTGATGAGCGCGCCTTCCTATTTGTTGTCCAGGCCCCCGGATACCCGGGTGGTCTGGGCCGCATCGGCGCCGACTTGGACGACCTTCAGGGGGACACCGCCCTCGTCGATGGGTTGCACGCGGGGTGCTGAGGTCGAGGCACGGTGGCGTGCACTCGGGTGGAGCTGGCCCGGTTCTGCACCGCCAGGGGCTGGTGCTTGGGCTGTTGCAAGTGCTTGGAGCTTCTCCAAGGCTGATACTGCAGCAGTGCGGTCTCCACGAATCTTGAGGACGCCTGTTGGTGTGGGCATCTTCAAGACGAGGTAGCCATAATGGGCTACCGCCATAAATCGGTACAGGGCTGGCCTGCCGATTATGGCGTTGAAGGGGAGGTTGATCTCGGCCACGTCGAACAGAATGTACTCTGTTCGATAGTTGTCCGGTGCCCCAAAGGTCACCAGAAGGCTGATGTTGCCGTAGGGGACGACTTGTCCTGGCCCTACCCCTGAGAACGTGCTCGATGGGGTGAGCTTGGCCATCGGGATCTGCAGCTTCTGGAAAGCTGCGCGGCTGATGAGGTTCAGCCCAGCCCGCCATCTACCAGAACGTGGTACATCCTCACGTTGGCAATGGTGGGTGCTACCAAGAGCGGTAGTTGGCCGGCCCCAGCCATGTTCCTGGGGCAGTCGGTGGCGTTGAAGCTGATGGGGGTTCCCATCCACTTGAGGTGCGGCACGGCACTTGGGAGAGAAGCCACCGGCGCTACCGCTCGGCGCAGAGTCTTGACTGCGCTTCGGGACGAGGGGTCAGCGGACCCGCCATAGATGACGTAGAGCGTCTTCCGGCGCTCGTCGTCGCTGGAGCTGGAGTCCTCAAGGTTGTGTACCGCCTTCACGGCGCGCTGAGGCTCCTGGAACTCCGCATTGTGGTCGACGTTGTCTTGGGTGTCGACCTTCTGCTTGCCCTCCCTTTGACGGAAGGGAGGGGCGTCAGCACTCGGTTCCTTCCCCTTGCAGAAGCGCTCCGCGAGCTTCTGAATCTCCCGGCACTCAGCAGCAGTATGGCTGCTGGTGTTGTGCACGGGGCATGCCTCACCTTGGTCACCATCTGGAGCTGGTGACTGTCGCTGCCTCTTGTCGGGGCGTGGCCCCTGAGTTCCACTGGGTGCTGCTGCTGCAGCAACGGGAGCTGCGGTCGGTGGCTTCATATGGCCACCGCTCCGGTTCTTGATCTTCTTTCTGCTTCCATGGGAAGCAGCGCCAGATCCGAGCTGTCCTCCTGATTTGGAGGCTGGCTGTGAGTGCCAGTTCCACCCTTCTGCTGCCCTGGCGCACTTGTCCGCCAGGCTGAAGAGCTCTGAGACGTCACGAACTTCTCTGGTCGCGAGCTTCTCGAGCATCTTCTTATCCCGTACACCCTGCCGGAACGCCACCACCACAGAAGCATTTTGGATATGCGGGATGGTGTTCCGCACCTGGGAGAACCACTGGATGAAGGAGCGCAGCCTCTCTCCAGGTTGTTGTTGGATGGCGTGGAGGTCAATCTCCGTGCCAGGCCGGGTGTAGGAGCTGCCGAAGTTTGCAGTGAACTGCCGGTAGAGCTCTCCCCAGGAGGTTATGGAACCCTGGGGGAGATTCATGAGTCAAGACCGAGCTGGGCCGGTCAAGGCGACGGGGAAGTAGTTGTCCATGACGGCCTCATCCCCTCCTGCAGCAAGGATGGCGGTGGAGTAGATCTGGAGGAACTCCGCCGGGTTTACGCTGCCGTCGTACTTCTCGGGCAGGTGCGGCTGGAACTTGCGTGGCCACTTCGTGAAGCGAAGGTGTGGCGCTAGGGCCGCACATCCTGCTCCTGTTGCTGCAGGTGTTGGTGCCGCGAACGCTTGGTTCGCTGTCGGCACTGTGTACCCCGGTATGGGCAAGGCTGCACCATAGACCTGGGGCACCATTTGCAGGGCATATGGCTGGGGCATATGCTGTGTGGCGTATGCCTGGGGCAGAGATCGCGTAGCAGACATCTGCGGCTCAGGCTGGGTTGAGGCGGTGGACATGCTGTCGCCGGCCTCTTGGTTGCGACGCCTTTCTCGGCGTCGCTCGATGACCACTCGGGCATCCTTGCCCAGGTGGCGTCGTTCCAGCTCCGACCTCAGGTTCGCCGATGGGGGCCTGGTGGAGCGGGAGTCTGCCGTCTGCCCGTCAACCGTTGGCGTGCACGTCAGCGACACAGCCGGTTGACTGGGACGCCGTCCCCGCCGAAGTTGAGGGTTGGTGGCGGTGACGATGAGACGGTCTACATCGCAAATCCACTGTTGGGTCGCTGACTGAGGCGCGTCCTCAGCAGGTGGATTGTGCAGTAGCGCTCGTGCTGCAGCTAGTGCACTCCCGTAAGAGACACTCAGCGCTGCAGTGGATCTTGGGCTCGCTGGAGTCGGCGCTGCCGGAGTCGGCTGCTGGCATGCAGCTTGCACTCGAGACGTAGTCCCCGCTAGTCACCGTTCGTCATGAACATGGGCGGGGAGAGCTTGCCGCTGAAGGAAGCTTCGTCATCTTTGTCTGTAGAAGCTCGTTGCGCAAGGGAAAAGACCCCCTTCCTGGCGCGCCAAATGTCGAAGTGTGTTGTCGACACTTCCCCCGGGCCTGCTCTGGGCAGCCCGCGGAGGTTCTTTTTCGGAGGGGCTAGTCACTCACGGAGAGCTCACGCGTTAGGGACGATGGAAGGAGAAGCTTGACACAGAGATTTTTACGTGGTTCAGGCCGCCGGAGCGTAAAACCCTATGTCCACGGTGAGCAGAGATGCTCGTTGTATTGCTCGGTGCTCAGAACCGGAGTTCTGAGCTTGGGGATGACCTAAGTGCTGGGGTGCGAATGGCTTAGGTGTGAGTGTGTAAAGGGCGAACCATTAAGGTGCGAACCCTTGCTAACGTCGCCTACCCGAGCCTTTTATAGTCCAAGGCTCCGGCGGCTTACAAGGTGGGCCCGGGACCCGACAGGTGGTCCCGGGGAGATTGCCTGCCATCTACCGTATTTGCAGTTACGCCGGCAGTTGTCTCTGGCGAGGGCTTCTAAGTCTTCGTTCTGCCGCCCTGCCCATGCCGCAAGCTAGTCGTAGTGGTTGATGATGGCAGGGGTGGCAGGGGATGTCTTGTCGCTGTGTTTATTGGCGCACAACCACTGACGCGGCACGCCAGTCTTCACTGCGATGTGATTGGGCGCAACGGCACCTGATAGAGGCGTGCTCCACGTCTCCGCGCCTTGGGAAGGCGTGGGTCTTGAATACCTTGTATGGACAAGGCATGGCGCGTCTTTACTCTTGCTGCCTACCGCATGGGGGCAGGGAGCGCTGCTCTGCTGGCCATGTGGCGGGCCCGGAGCTCTCCTCTGAGGAGAGGGAGGTCCGGCCCCGCTGGACATGTGGACCCTTCAGAGATCTCCCCGCGGAGGGGGGAGGTCCGGCTCTGCTGACCACGTGGCGGGCCCGGAGCCCTCCTCTGAGGAGAGGGAGGTCCGGCCCCGCTGGACACGTGGAGCCTTCGGAGCTCTCCCCGCGGAGGGGGGAGGTCCGGCTCTGCTGACCACGTGGCGGGCCCGGAGCCCACCTTTGAGGAGAGGGGGGGTCCGGCCCTGCTGGACACGTGGAGCTTTCGGAGCCCTCCCCGCGGAGGGGGGAGGTCCGGCTCTGTTGGCCACATGGAGGGCCCAGAGCTCTCCTCTGAGGAGAGGGAGGTCCGGCCTCGCTGGATACGTGGCGCCCTCGGAGCTCTCCTCGCGGAGAGGGGCGAGGTCCTTAGGCAGTTTCCCCTGTGCGCGGGGGTACCCCATATTGAGGCTACCGGCAGTGGCCCCCGGGCCCATCTCGGGGGAGATAACAAGCCCGAGGTGGGGCCCCCGTCTCATCCACTTCGACAAACTCATGGAGAAGACGACAGTGATGATGAAAGTAGTGATATCGATGAAGAAGACATGATCTTGTTCATGAAGAAGTTCAAGAAAATGATGAGAAGAAGAAAGGGTAGCAGCTCAAACGAAGGAAGACAAAGGGACAAACAAAGACCCAAGATGAGACGGGCGTGCTACAACTGCGGAGAATATGGTCACTTCATAGCAGACTGTCCATATGAAGAAAATAAGAGGAAGACTAAAGACAACAAGCCTCAACCAAAGAAAATGTTTAAGAAGAAGAAGAAGCAATATGGCCAAGCGCATCTAGGGAAGGAGTGGGACTCCAATGATGAATCCTCATCCGAAGAAGAAGAGGAGATGGCCACCAAAGCCATAAAGAAGACTACCATGAAATCTACTCTCTTCCCAACCATGGGTGCATGGAAGGACACCAACAACACTTGTCTAATGGCAAAGGAAGGTAAAAGAAAGGTAACAACTAAATATTCCTTCTCGCATTCTTTTACTAGTGATAGTGATAATTCTAGTGAGGATGATAGCAGTGATGAAAATGAATATATGCTTAGGGGTTTAGACAAAAAGACAGCTACTAAGATGAAATTTCTATTTGATAAGCTTGTTGATATGGAGAAGTTAGTCAATCGTCAGAAAGATATGATCATCTCCGAAAAGGAGGAATATCTTGAGTTTGAAAAGTTTTTGAACTTGAAAAAGAGCGAAGTAAATCACTAGAACTTGAGTTAGCTTCAAGCAAGGAAGCATGCTTGAAGTGAAAAGACTCAAACGCCACCATCAAGGATGAACTTGCTAACTTAACCAAAGTTAACAAGATCCTTGAGGTACAAGTTGAGTCACTCAAGCAAAGTGGTTCTTCATCCACTTCAAGCTCACCTTCTCAACATATAAAATCTGAAACTAGTATTACTTGTGCTTATGCCAAAAGTGACACTAACTTGAAGAAAAAGCAAAACTCGACAAAGGACAAGCAATCTTCTCAAAGTGGCATATTTGACAAGGAGAAGATCAAGTATGCACACAGTGCATACTCGGTCACAAGACCTGCTAATGTCAAATATGGCATTGGATATTCTTATGGTGAAAAGCAAAATGCTAGAAGCCACAAGAATAATAATGGTTGCATTGCCTTTGTCAAGGGAAACGCTTCTCAAGTTAGAAAACTTAATAATGTTGATAAATTAAACACTGTGAACACATATGAACAACAACTTCTATTTAGAACTTTTGATGCTTCATATGTACTTATGAAAAGTAATTTTGGAAGAGTTTATGCTAAATATGTTGGGCCATGCCATGGGAACACCAAGTCTCATGTGTGGGTTCCCAAATCACTTGTGACTAACATCAAAGGACCCAAGCAAGCTTGGGTACCTAAGACCAAGGCATAATTTGTCTTTGCAGACTTATTCATCCGGTGGAGCAAAATGGGTGCTAGATAGTGGATGCACCAATCACATGACCGTGAAAGAGGAATGTTCGTGGAATATGAAGAAAATGAAGATCCAAGCGAAGGCATTTACTTTGGTGATAATAGTCAAGGAAGAGTGCTTGGTACCGGTAAAATTGCAATTTCATCACAACATACTCTCTCTCATGTTTTACACGTTGACTCCTTGGATTATAACCTTTTGTCCATATCTCAATTATCTGACAAGGGTTATAATTGTTTATTCACTAATGAGGGTTTGGTTGTCTCTAGAAGGAGTGATAACTCAATTGCATTCAACGGTGTGTTAAAGAGAAAACTTTATCTAGTTGACTTCAACAAAGATAAAGCCAAACTTGACACATGCTTGATTGTAAAGACCAACATGGGTTGGCTGTGGCATAGAGGCTAGCACATGTTGGTATGAGGAATCTTCAAAAACTCCTTAAAGGCGATCACATCCGAGGTTTAAAGGATGTTGTTTTTGAGAAAGACAAGCCGTGTAGAGCGTGCCAAGCAGGGAAGCAAGTAGGAGCACCCCATCCCGCGAAGAATGTCATATGACAACAAGACCGCTTGAGCTCCTCCACATGGATCTATTCGGTCCAATTGCTTACATAAGCATCGGCGGTAATAAATACGGTCTAGTCATTGTTGATGATTTTTCACGCTTCACGTGGGTTTTCTTTTTGCATGATAAGATAGAAACTCAAGGAACCCTCAAGAAGTTCATCAAGCATGCCCAAAATGAATTCTCATTGAAGATCAAGAACATACGAAGTGACAATGGGACAGAATTCAAGAACACCCAAGTTGAGGAGTATCTAGACGAAGAAGGGATAAAGCACGAATTTTCAGCACCATATACTCCTCAAAAAAACGGAGTAGCCGAAAGGAACAACAGAACTCTCATTGAGATGACGAGGACAATGCTCGATGAATACAAGACTTCGGACAGGTTTTGGGCTGAAGCGATTAACACCGCTTGTCACGCCATAAACCGACTATATCTTCATCGGTTGCTCAAGAAAACTTCATATGAACTACTCACGGGTAACAAGCCGAATATTTCATATTTTTGAGTTTTTGGTTCAAAATTTTATATTTTAAACAAGAAGCCAAGGTCTTTGAAGTCCGATGAAGCTTTCTTACTTGGCTATGATTCGAACTCCTACGCTTATCGTGTCTTCAACAAAACCTCCGGACTTGTTGAAGTAGCACGTGACGTAGTGTTCGATGAAACTAACGGCTCTCAAGGAGAGCAAGTTGATCAATGTGTGCTAGATCAAGAAGAAGCTCCATGTCAAGCATTGAGAAGAATGGCATTGGGCGATGTTCGACCACAAGTGCACCCTTCAAATGCGAATGAAGAAAATGAACCACAGGTGGAGGAAAATGATCAAGGGGGAGCTTCCATACAAGATCAACCTCAAGAAAATCAAGAAGATCAAAACATCAATGAGGGCAACTATCCAGGGGGGAGAAGAAGATGATAATGAAGATCCAAGACCACAATTGCGACATCCAAGAGTACACCAAAGCATCCAAAGAGATCACCCCGTCGACAACATAATTGGTGACATCCAAAAGGGAGTAATAACTCTATCTCGCATAGCTAATTTTGGTGAACACTATTCTTTTGTATCTTCTTTGGAACCATACAGGGTTGAGGATGCATTATAAGATCCGGATTGGGTGATGGCGATGCAAGAAGAATTGAACAACTTCAAAAGGAACGAAGTGTGGGAGCTTGTTGAAAGACCCAAGTCCAACGTCGTCGGCACTAAATGGGTCTTCCGCAACAAGCAAGACGAACATGGAGTGGTAACAAGGAACAAGGCACGACTTGTGGCAAAAGGGTACTCACAAGTCGAAGGTTTGGATTTCGACGAGACTTCTGCTCCCGTAGCTAGGCTTGAATCGATTCGTATATTACATGCATATGCTACTCACCATGATTTCAAGCTTTATAAAATGGACGTGAAAAGCGCCTTTCTCAACAGACCGATCAAGGAGGAGGTGTATGTGGAGCAACCACCTGTTTTTGAAGATCAAGAGTACCCCGACTATGTGTTCTAACTGCGTAAGGCTCTCTATGGCCTCAAACAAGCTCCTAGAGCTTGGTATGAGTGCCTTAGAGATTTTTTGATTGAAAATGACTTCAAGATTGGAAAAGCTGATTACACTTTGTTTACTAAACACTTTGATGATGATCTCTTCATCTGCCAAATCTATGTTGACGATATTATATTTGGTTCAACTAACAAATCCTTTTGTCAATAATTTAGTAAGATTATGACACATAGATTCGAGATGTCCATGATGGGAGAGTTGAGGAACTTTTTGGGATTCTAAGTGAAGCAACAAAAGGACGGGACGTTCATAAGCCAAACAAAGTACACTCAAGACATTCTCAAGAAGTTTGGAATGGACAAAGCAAAGCCCATAAAGACTCCCATGGCGACAAATGGACACTTGGATCTCAATGAAGACGGACCAAATGTGGATCAAAAGGTATATCGTTCCATGATTGGCTCCTTACTTTATTTATGTGCATCTAGGCCTGATATCATGTTGAGTGTATGTTTGTGTGCAAGGTTTCAAGCCAATCCTAAGGAATGTCATTTGACAACCGTTAAAAGGATCTTGAGATATTTAGTTCATACGCGCAACCTAGGCATTTGGTATCCCAAAGGTTCAAAATTCAATCTCATTGGATACTCCGATGCAGATTATGCCAGATGCAAGGTAGAAGAAAAAGTACTTCCGGTACTTGCCAATTCCTAGGTAGATCCTTAGTTTGTTGGTCCTCCAAGAAACAAAATTCAATTGCCTTATCCACGGCCGAAGCAGAGTATGTTGCAGCCGGGAGTTGTTGTGCACAACTCCTTTGGATGCGACAAACTCTAAGGGATTACGGTTACAATATGAGCCGTATTCCACTCCTTTGTGACAATGAGAGTACAATTAAAATTGCCCATAACCCTGTTGAGCACTCTAGAATCAAACACATAGATATCCGGCATCATTTTTTGAGAGATCACTCAATGAAAGGAGACATAGCCATTTCCCATGTCAACACTGAAAAACATCTAGCCGATATCTTTACCAAGCCACTTGATGAAAAACACTTTTTTGAGCTCCGAAATGAATTAAATATCCTTGATGCTTGGAACGTGGCTTGAAAACTTGCATACATGTATGCCATCCTCAAAATCATGTCAATTGTGTTGAAAAATCATCTCTCTCTATTTTTCTCCTAAAAACTATGTTAGTTACTTGATCTTGATGAATTATGGTCATAGCTTGATTGTTGTATGTTTACTGATCATATTCATCAAGAATATCTGTGTGTCTTTGTCCCCTATTCCTTATTAGGAACCATTGAATACATATATATAAGTGTTTTGTACTTTTCTATACAAGGGACCACGGACTAGTCCGTGGTCACCCTGGACTAGTCGGCACATTGCAGGCTAGTCCGCACTTGGTCCGCTAGTCCGAACTAGTCCGGTTTGACCACAAACTAGTCCGATATTTCGTCTCCATAACCCCAGGGCTGGCTTAGACCTAATCTCCTTCAACCTCACAACTCCTCCCACGTTCTCTCTCCTCACTCAAGTGCTCCCAAGGCGGATTTGCGAGTTCTCCATCAAATCCACTCAAATCTCCGTTGGAATCGATCTCCACTGCAAGGGGATCGAAGACCGCAGACTAGTCCGCATCAAGAACTCCTTCAACACCTCGAATCGAAGGATTTGGTAAATTTCTCTCCAAACCCTAGAACTTTCGATTTTCCTTGTTTTTGCTCAATTAGCTTAGCTCCTCCAGTCAATACAAGCTCTATTGATGTATTCCATGTACCCTAGATCATATTTGCATTAAATAACCTCAAATTTTGACAAGTTAGGGTTTGAGCAGCCTCATGACGGACTAGTCCGTTCTTAGGGCGGACAAGTCCGGTACTCCGGACTAGTCCGACCCTGGACACCGGACAAGTCTGGTATGCCCTGATCAAAACCTTAGCTTATATCAATTCAATGCAATCCCTTGTCATCCTTGCTTATTCATATCCTTTATATCTTCCTTGTCAGAATCATGTCGGGATCGAATGAGAATATCTCCGACTTTGAAGCCGAGATGGATCAAGATGTGATGTCTCATATTCCGGAGTCTCGCTCCAACGAGAGACAAGAGCATGCTGCCGAGCCTTCACCCACCCCACCTAGGGTGCGTCGAAAGGTTACAGTCAAGAGACCAGCTTCAAAAGCTAATATGGCTGGTTCTAGCTCGGCGGCTCAACGCCAAACCAAGGGCAAGGGAAAGGGACTTGCTTCCGGCGCGATTGGTCCCCTTAAGATGAGAGCTCCAAGACAGGGGAATAGGGATCCCTCGGAGGAGAAGTTCAGTGGCAAGGGGAGTGATGTGGCATGGAAGCTGAGGAAGATTGACGCCTATAGCACTGGCAAAAAAGCAGCTGACATGAGATTTTGGAGCAAATTTCACTAGGACTACTAAAGTTTGGTGTACCTCCAAATGAAGACTCTAGTGTTCCGCAGCCAATGGATCGACTGGACATATTTTGAAAGTAAGAGCTGTGAAGCCTTTGAGGAGGTAATAGAGGCTGCAGAGAGACACAGACTCAAGGAATTGCTCTCCTTCAGATACAACTGGAATGATGAGATCATCGCCCAGTTCTTTGCAACTTGCCACTTTGTCCACGATGAAGAAGAGAGAGTGACTTGGATGACACATGGATCCAAGTACATAGTTTCCTATGTTGAGTTTGCCAGACTGCTGCACCTTGAGGACACTGGCAGTAATGAGATTATGATTCACAATCTTGGTGTTGTGGAGAAGGACAAGATGAAATTCCTCTATGATACTCGACTCCCATACAATCCTCCCTCAACCAAGAACATGAAGCCCTTCTTCATTGTTCTCAACAGAGTGCTCCAGAAGACCATTGCTCCAAAGGATGGAGATGCCAGGAGTGTCCAAGGTTACTTGAGAACCTTAACGAAAGTAATCAGTAGGAGAAAATTTGATATCTTCGATTACATTTGGAATGACATGGTGAACATATCCTACACACCAAACCGTTCCTATGGCTATGCACCATACTTGATGTTCATGATTGAAAAAGTCACAGGAATTGAGTTTGTGAAGGATGTGGAGCACACTGCTCTAAGGCCTCAGAAGCCTCCTCAAGCCTCTCTCCCAGCTGCTCCCTCACCTGGCTCACCTGAAGAACATCCAGAGAGAGCTCAAGAAGATGCAAGGCCTTCATCCAAGACTAGGGCCCCTCCTCACAAAGGGTCTCCTAGTGGTATTATGAAGTATTTGGCTGCTATCTTTGGTTCTTGCTGCAAAACTGAGGTGAAGCTTCATAAGATGAACAAGGCAAGAAAAGAAGAAATGAGATACATGAAGGCCAATGTCAAAGCAATACACCAAAAAAACTGGAGATTGAGCCCATTGGATCTCCAGTCATCTCAGAGGACCCTGCATCGGTCTTCACAGAGCTTCCTCCCCTGTCTCCATCAGAGTGTGCCTACTTTGGCTCCTGGGGCACGACGAGTGGTTCTTCTCCTCCTCCACCTCAGCCGGATGATGAAGATGAAGAAAAGACCGACAGCGAGGAGTGAGCCGGCGACAACAAGTAGATCCCTTCCCTCCTTCTTTTTGGTGCCTTGATGCCGAAGGGGGAGAGATTGAGGGGGATTCTTAGGTCGTAGGTTCTTCTTTTTTGTGTCCTAGCTTAAGAAGTGGGCTTTTGTAAGACTTATGTTATCATTATGCTTTTGGACATGTGCTGTGAAATGATGACTATGTTATGCTTATGATTAATGGTGTATGTTTAAAACTGCTATGTAGGCTTGAGACTCTTGATGATATTATGATTATGCTTATTATGATATTTACATCAAAATTATTGCTCACACACATAGTTTTGCACCCCACCATAAAGAGTGCACATATGTCTTATGTCTACATTGCCTATTTTGCTCAAAGCTCATATGTGCACACTTTATGAAAATCTGAATTTTTTATCATATTTGTGTGATCTCAGTTGGTTGTCATCAATCACTAAAAAGGGGGAGATTGGAAGTGCATCTAGGCATCCCTTGTGGGTTTTGGTTGATTTATGACAAACAAATGAGACCCTAACAAAATCGTTGAGATGAGCGCTGGTTTTTAAAGAAATTAGGAAGAAAGCGCAAAAAAGAAAGGAGAATGAGGATCTAGAATGATAAGAGCTCAGGAGCTGAAAAGATTAGATTACTTAGTATGGAGTGTGTTGGAGAAACACACCCCAAGAGCCCAAGTGAAAGAAATCACACTAACTGCACAAAAATCAGCATGTGCGGACTAGTCCGATATCAACCGGACTAGTCCAATTTCTCTCTGACTAGAAAACGGCAAGTCCTCCAAGTGCGGACTTGTCCTCAGTCCTCACTTTGTCCACACAGCGGACTAGTCCGATATGGACTGGACTAGTCCGATATGTCTCAGACTAGAGAACGGACAAGTCCGCAAAGTCCGTACTTGTCAATAATCTACAAAGTTCTCACCACAGCGGACTAGTCCGATATGGACCGGACTAGTCTGATTTGTCTCTGAGAAGACAACGGACTAGTCCGCACTCTTACGGACCAGTCCAGTATCTCACAACACTTAGGGTTTTCCACACGCCGCACACTGGACTAGTCCGGAGTCCACCACGGACTAGTCCGGACATCGCAAACCCTAACGGTAACCTTTGGAAACCCTAGTATAAATAGAGGTGTACGGCCATCTACAACCACTCTCGACCCCCTGTGCCATCACACCTTCCAAGAGCCCAAAATTCACATCTCTCCACACATTTTAACCCTAAAAGTATCAAATCTTTGAGGATTAGCAATTGATCAAAGGAGAGACTTGTTCTACACATCTTGAGCTCTTGGGTTTGATCTCTCGCACACTCTTGTTCATTTATTGTACATCTTTTGAGTGTGCTTGGTGGTATTCATTCATTGTAATTCTTGGGGAGTCCTCAACTTGTGAGAAGGCCCCTTGAACGATTTATTTGCCCTTTGTGATTAGTGGAAAAGAATGGACCTCCATGGCGATTCGACGAGAGTAGGGTTGGTGAAGACCCGGTCCTTCGTGGACTCCTCAACGGGGACGTAGATTTCCTTCGTGGAATCGAACCTCAGGATAAAATCTTGTCTCTTGATCTTGTGTTTTATTGTTCATCATATTCTATGGTTTACTTAATCTTGTGTAATTCACGTTGAAACATTGAAACTAAAGTTGATCTCTGTCATTCATTGTTTCACTGTTATAATACATCTAAGTTCCCAATTAATTTTCGCTGCATAGGGTACTAGAAGTGAAAATATTGATCAACCTTGATCTTTCTAGTCGCGCATATCGGACTAGTTCGCAGAGTACCGGACTAGTCCAATTTCCCTGTATTTGATAAATCCATTAAGTGTTTCAGGGATTAACAAAGAATCGAAAAGCCTATTCACCCCCCTCTGGGCTACATTCAGCTCTGTTTTAACTGCGACGAAAAATACTCTGGTGGCCACAATAGATTTTGCAGGCGAGTTTTCATCATGACGGGGGTGGAGATCGACGACACCGATGACGTCGTGGCCGGGGCTGACAACGAGGCACCTTGCTTCTCTCTGCAGGCTCTGGCCGGGGTGCCCATGGCGGACACCATGCAGATCGCTGTGACACTTGGGGCCACATCCCTCGTCGCGCTCCTCGATTGTGGCAGCACGCACAACTTCATCTCGGAAGAGGTAGCGCGACGCTCTGGGCTGCTGCTCTGACAGCGGCCCCGCCTCACGGCCATGGTCGCCAATGGCGAGAGGATCACCTACGAGGGTGTTATCCGCGACGAACCCCTCCTCATCGCGGGTGCCCTGTTCCTGGTGAACCTCTTCGTCATGCCGCTGGCCGGGTACGATGTTGTCCTCGGTACCAAGTGGCTCGGCGCTAGGGGACCCATCGTCTGGGACCTCGCTCGCCGGCGCATGTCGTTCCAGCACAAGGGCCACACTATCTTCTGGCAAGGCGTCCCGTCGTCAACTGCACCTCGCCTACAGGCAACTGTGGCCATGGCCGCGGACGCCCTCCTCGACGGGGGTCACCACCGCATCATCCTCAAGCCCGACGCTTCCCGGTGGCGGTACGCCCGTACAGGTACCCGATCGCCCACAAGAACGAACTTGAGCGGCAGTTTGCCGCCATGATAGAGCAGGGCATCGTCCACCGCAGAAACTCACTGTTCTCTTCGCCGGTCCTCCTCGTCAGGAAACCAGATGGGCTCGTGGCGATTCTGCGTGGATTACTGCGCCTTGAACGTGCTGACTGTCAAGGACGCTTTTCCCATTCTGGTGGTCGACAAGCTTCTCGACGAGATCCACGGCGCGCGCTTCTTCACCAAGCTCGACTTACTGTCGGGTTATCATCAAGTACGGATGCGGCCTGAGGATGTACACAAGACCGCGTTCCATACCCATGATGTCCTGTACGAGTTCCTGGTGATGGTGTTCAGCCTCTGCAACGCTCCGGCCACATTCCAGGCGCTCATGAACGATATTCTCCGGCCATTCCTCTGCCGGTTCGTCCTCGTCTTCTTTGATGACATTTTAATTTACAGCAGGACATGGGCCGACCACCTACTCCACCTCCGTGCCGTCTTCTCCGAGCCTCGGCACCAGCAACTCTTCGTCAAGCGCACCAAGTGTGCTTTCGGCGCCACCTCAGTCGCATACCTTGGCCACGTCATCTCCAAAGCGGGCGTCGCCATGGACCCGACCAAGGTGCAGGCCATCCATGAGTGGCCGGTTCTACGTTCAGCTCGGGCGGTCCGCGGCTTCCTCGGCTTGGCGGGGTACTATCGCAAGTTCGTCCACAATTATGGGACCATCGCCGCCCCCCTGACTGCCCTTCTTAAGGGGGATGGTTTTGAGTGGACCAAAGCAGCAGCGACGGCCTTCGACGCCGTCAAGGTGGATATCTCCTCAGCTCTGATCCTCACCATGCCGGACTTCACCAAGCATTTCAGCGTTGAATGCGACGCTTCATCGCATGGCTTCGGCGTGGTCCTCGTCCAGGAAGGCCACCCGGTGGCGTTCTTCAGAAGGCCAGTAGCGCCACGCCACTGTGCCCTCACCACTTATGAGCGCGAGCTCATCAGCCTGGTCCAATCCATCCGCAATTGGCACCCGTACCTTTGGGGGCGGCACTTCCTCGTCAAGACCGACCACTACAGCTTGAAGTACCTGCTCGATCAGCACCTCGCGATGATCCCTCAACATCGTTGGGTGGGCAAGCTTCTGGGCTTCGACTTCACCGTCGAGTATAAGACCGGGGTGGAGAACGTGGTGGCTGATGCGCTCTCCCACCACGACACACCGGAGGAAGGGACCGTCTTGGTCCTGTCGGGCTCGCACTTCGACTTCATCGCGCGTCTTCGGCAAGCACAGCTCGCCGACCCAGCCCTCGCCGCCATCCATGATGAAGTCCACACGGGCTCCCATGGGGCCCCATGAGCGGTGGTCGACGGCATGGTGCAGTATGCAGGCCGCCTCTATATCACTCCTGCGTCGCTCCTCCTGCAAGAGATCCTGAGATCCGTGCATGAAGAGGGCCATGAAGGGGTGCAGCGAACTCTCCACAAGATCCAGCGCGATTTTCATTTTCCTAATGAAGCAGGTAGTACAAGATTTTGTTCGCGAGTGCGCCACGTGCCAGCACTACAAGTCAGAGCACCTGCATCCTGCTGGCCTCCTACTCCCTCTGCCAGTACCGCAGGGTGTGTAGGCGGATATCACCATCGACTTCATAGAGGCGCTCCCTCGCGTGCAGGGCAAGTCGGTCATCCTCACCGTGATCGACCGGTTCAGCAAATATTCCCACTTCGTCCCGCTCGCTGACCCATACTCCGCCGAGTCTGTCGCACAAGCTTTCTTCGCTGACATCATCCGTCTTCATGGGCTGCCACAATCCATTGTGTCAGACCGCGACACGATCTTCATGTCGACATTCTGGCGCGAGCTTATGCGCTTGGTGGGCACCAAGTTACACATGACGACTGCCTTCCACCCGCAGTCGGATGGGCAGTCCGAGGCGGCTAACAGAGTCATCATCATGTACCTTCACTGCCTCACGGGCGATCTACCGTGTCACTCGCTGCAGTGGCTCCCATGGGCGGAGTTCGTCTTCAATACGGCGTACCAAAGCTTGCTTCAGGACACCCCATTCCGGGTTGTCTACGGCCGCGATCCACCAACCATCCCGTCCTATGAGCCGGGGGACACACGGGTGATGGCCGTTGCCAAGAACATGGAAGAACGCCAGGAATTCCTCACAGACATCCGCACTCGTCTCGAGCAAGCTCAGGCGGTTCAGAAGCATCACTACGACATGTCCCATCATGGTGTTTCATACAAGGTCGATGATTGGGTGCTGCCTGACTTCGTCAGCGTCCGGTTATGTCGCTTCCCCAGGCCACCTCTGGCAAGCTCAAGCCGTCCTACATCGGGCCCTACTGCATCACCGAGATGATCAACGAGGTTGCTGTCCGCCTCGCTCTCCCGCCTCAGGCTCGCCTGCATGACGTGTTTCATGTAGGTCTAATGAAGAAGTTCCATGGCACTCCACTAGAGGCTCCCCACCACTTCCACCGATCCACCATGGCGCCATTGCTCCAGAGCTGGAACACGCTGTCCGTCGGTGCATCGCTTGTGGCGTCCAACAGATCCTGGTCCAATGGAAGGGTCAGTCCTCTGCATCGGCCACCTGGGAAGATGTCAAGCCGTCCCGCGCCAGGTATCTAGCATTTCAGCTCAAGGACGAGCTGCCTCTCGAGGAGGTGAGAGATGTCATGTCCGGGCATTTCAGCCGCACATACACTAGGCGTCGTCATGCGTAGGATGTGCGACGCACAGCGGAACGAGCGGGGCGCACAGCAGGTGCGCGTGGAGAGGAAGTCACGGCAAGTGGCTAAGATGGAAAGTACAGATAGTTTTCCATAAATAAGCTCCTAAGATGGAAAATAGAGATAGCTTTCCATAAATAAAGTTTCTAAGATGGAAAGTAGAGATAGCTTTCTATTAATAAGTTCCTTCCTATTATTAGGATTTCCTTCCTATTATCAATGGTCTGCTGGCCATATTCTTGTAACCGCACATGGAGAAAGCAAGCAATAAACTATTTCTCAATTCCTCCTTCTCTCACAAAGCCTGCGGTTGAGGGATCTAACCTCACCGGAGAGGACGGACGGCAGCTACGAGCTACGTAGCCGAGGTCCGGCCAGTCAAGGGTTCGGCGCCATTGACAAAAGAAATAGATAATCTATCATGTTCTAAAATGTCAGCCTTATACACAACGGTCTGTATGTACCCATTGATTTTTTAGGTTTTTATTAAATGTGTAGCTCCCCTTGCATCGCAGCATACCACCTCATCACCATTCTGCAGCCAAGGGCACATCTAAAAAAATCCAGTGCATTGAGATCCTCAGGCATATATATCATCTATGGGACAACTGTGATTCCTAACTTTTTACACATACTATATCCCCAAACAATTATCAGCAGCGTATCTTGTTATTCAGGCACGTAAATAGTCTTACATTTACATATCCTCTAAGTGGAGTATTATCTTACGTACTCATTATAATCCTATCAAAAGTCCATCTATATGTAAAATTATATTACCATCAACTTACACACAGTACTTGTTTCAGCCAATATGGATCAAAACTACAAGAATGCTAACATGTGTAAAGTAGTTGGTTGTACGCACTGACACTACAGATAGTATGGTATACTTTTTTATTAACACACTTGATTTTTTGTTTTGAGTCAACATAACCCAAAAATATTAAATTAGATAACAAATAGATGGTTAACTTCAAAATAGCTTCACACCTTGGTCAGGAAACAGTGCTCTTAAAATTTCAGTCGATCAAAATTGAACTAAAAGTAAGGAATGATAAATAGATTGATTTGAAGTATCTGATTCCAAATGTGATCCAGATCCTAACATGTAGGTTTTGAGCCTAAAAACAAGGTCTTAAGAACAAACTAACAAGTATCATGTAAAGGTACCAAAATTTTGAATACAAATGGACTGAAGTTTGAACACCATTTGGTTTCAAGTTTGTGAAAATTGGGACTTGTTTAAACTTTATACATGTGATGATACACATGGATATTCAATCACACAAGCTCTAATGTTTATTGGGATGCTTGGAATCAAAGTTGATTTTAACACCATGTGTAGTGCCCTCATGTGTAAGAGGAAGTTTAAATTCAGCTTTTGAACTAACTTTGTTATACTCAAATTTCAAATGTGGTAGCACGATAGACATGCAAACTGTTGTGGTAAAAATACCATTTTCAGCAACCAAAACAAAAATCAGAATTCATATTTGAATTCCTTAGGTCCAAATTAGAGGGTATGCAAAGTTTCGTGAATTTTAGAGATATTTTGCTATCCATTTTCCAAATGGGCATTAAATTGCATAGGAATTCAAATTCATATTTGAATTTGGTTGAAACATGATCAATTATTTAAATGAGTTTCATAACTTAGCTACAAACAACTTAATTTAGTCAGTGGCCAAATTTTGAGAGCTTTTGAGAGGGGATAAGGGGGACAGTGGGGCCCAATGGTGAGTATACCCTATATATCAATAGCAGTCGGTCTCTGTTTTTCCACTCGAACCACCGAGGAAGCTCGAGCCAGCGCCGTGTGACACCGAGGGGCAACAGGGACACCTCCCCAGCAGCTGAAGCTCCTCGGTGGACTGTTTCAACGTTATCAGCAGCTCGAGCCGTGTTTCTTTTTGGTCACGAACAGAACACCGAAGCACTTTCTCTCTCGCACAGAACAGAGCACCACCGGCACCACCATCTCGGGTTTCCTTGGGAGCCGGCTGTGCTCACTCAAACAGCGCCCTATGAAGAGCAAAACGGCACCCTGTGATTGCCTACTGCCTCTTCGATGCACCACCGAGCGCGCTAAGCCCTCCCTACACCGAGAACACCGTTACCTAGCGGCGGCCGAGAGAAACCGACGGAGGAGGCTCTCGTGGACAGCCTCACCCGGAACCTATCACGGCCGAACAAGGGCACCTTCGGACGCGCTAAACTCTCACGCTGCTCACCTCCACACCTAAAGCCAAACCATGGATCATCACCGGTGAATTCGGGAATTTTGCTCTGGCGTGCACAAACCGAGCGACCGGTACAAAAATCCAAAATTCTCACTCCCTATTCGTTTTTAGATCACCAAATCATGCACGCAGGGGCTGTACTAGCCGACGATCATTTCCATTTTAGCAACCATAGCTTGAAAATGATTCGGAGCGGCGTATTTTGATTTTTCTCGAGCGCGCACATGTCGGCATGAAGCGGGCGCACGGTGAGAACTACTTTGGAGCCGTTTCTGAGCTCAAGTGATGGTGTACCGGTCTACCCTAGTACCCACTGGTGCTCTAGAGCCATTTAGCCGAGCTTTTGGTGGGCTAGGTCGGTCAGCCAACAGCGCCGAAGGTGTACCGAAGCCGCCGCACGCCGCCGACGGTGTTCCGGCCGCCGGTAGCTCTAGCTCGTGCCACAGATGGGTTCCTCACCCTCCCAAACTCACAGGCGGCGATAATTGAGCCGAGAGGTGACTAGAGAAGCAAGTTTCATCGAACTCCAGTGAGGGGGCAGCGCGGGTGCACGCGGGCGCGGAAGGTTGAAGAAGGGACTGTGCGTAGGACCACGTGCAGTCTTTTAAACTTTTCCCCCGATTTTCAGTTTCTAGTTCAACTTCAAACACCCATAAATTTGGCTAGGAAACTCCAAATTGAGTGAACCAAATTTTGTTGGATTCAGCTATCTGAGTACTTTCCAACAAATCAAGTTTGACTCTGTGGAAATTGTTATTTATCCAGAATTAATTCTTCAAAATTTCAAATGTTTAGAATTTTAACTGGAGGACCCTTTAGTGAAAAATTCTGAAATTTGGCCAGGATGTTCCTTGTAATATCCCTGAGCCACCATAAATATTTCAGATCCATCCGAGCTAATTTGATCCACCTAATGGTGTGATTAATTTAACGGTTCCAGAGAAAATGAAAAATGTCCAGAAACATTTTCCAGATTTTCTCTGAACTTATTTAGATCATATCTTTTTGTAGGAATCTTCAAATTAGATGAAACCAATTCCATTAGAACCCTCTGAAAATCTAGTTTCCAGAAAGTCATGGCTTTCTCCATGAAAATCCTTAGAACACCCTAAGAGTTCTATGGAGGGCCAAATACACGATTATTTGTGCAGTGCTCAAATTAGCTTTGCTTCAAATGAAATTTGGCCAAGTCTCTGTTTAGGTTGTATCCAAACCACAGTAAAAATTCAGAGTCACTATACCTGTCTAGCTATACTTATAGACTTCACAATATCAACTTCAAATTCAATTGCATTTAAATTGACACACATTATATGTTTATTCGTGTAGTCGCTAAGTTCTGAGAAGAGCCGGAGGTGTTAGACTTCATATCTCCAGAAGAACAACTAGCATACCACCAGAAGCAAGGCAAGCTCCGGTTTGCATTAGCCGTTTCATAATGTTTTGAGAACTTACTTTAAGTATTTTCTTCAAATGTGCATTAGAGTCTTGTTTGAAAACCCAAATGCATAGCCAAGAGAACCAGGGTTTTGGGCTTAGGTTTTAAACCTCGAGTAGCCACAGAATGCTAAATTAGTGTAGCATTTGGTACAAGACGAGTAATTGGAAATACTCGCGAGAATAGGCTAGAGGCACACAACTCGGTTAGAGATAGTAGATGAATCACATGGCAAGAAAAATGAGACCGAGCGGAGAGTAACGGTAGCAGGACTTTGTGGCCGGGGTGCCATAGCTCCGCTTGTGTCGATTGAGGACCAAGCCATGTGCGGGCCTGTTGAACAATCTAGAACAGTACGGAAGACCTACCGGAAATATGGGAACCAGAAAACTGATGTAATTTCAGTAGCGATCTGTTGAGGCATTTCTTATCGTCCAGAGGGTAGGTTCAGAGCAACGAGGTGTAAATAGGCTGGCGGGCACTGAGGATGCTCCATGCAGAGACCTCCTGCTCAGGACAATAGGACCGATTCAATACTTGGCTGACGGACGAAAGGTGGTTGCGTACGACGTCTGTGGTGGTTGTTGTAGGCAACATCGAGTACGGGCGTACGTGACGGGTTATTCAAGTAATCTTGCAGGTGTAAAGCGATTATGATCGCTGTCCCTCGCGGTCAGTGAGTACCACTTGTTCACTGTACCGTCACGTAGCAAGAATAGGCTAGTTCCATGTTTAAAGATTGCTGATTGAAAGCTGTACTTTGTTTGCTAATGACTTGTTGTAGTTTAGAGCAAATTAAAGTTCTTTTCAACCTTTGGCAAAGCACATGAGAGAAATGCATTTCTTGTTTGATTGTGGCTCTCTTATGTGTCTTAGCACAAGGTTCTCCAACAATTCGTTGCTAAAACTTGAAAGTAAGATTCCACTAATTAGGCGTGTCTTTTGCAATATACATTCCACTATACACTGCAAGCCCAGCATGTAGAGTTCCATGTGTAGGTAAGACGGGTTAGTCTTGCTGAGCCATCGTGCTCACTGCTTGTGTTTGAAGCGTTTGCAGGGTGTTATGAGGAGGAGGCTCCAGAGGAGGAGATGGACCCCCAAAGGGAAACACCGTTGAATGGGAGCCGTGCACGCCGCCGTGTTAGTGTGCTTGTATGCTAGTGGGAACACGTTCACAGGTTGAACATGAACTCTTTTGCTTAGTCTATGCCCATGAGTGTAGACTAGACGTATTTTGGATGTAATTATGTTTATAAACACTTTCATGCAATAAAACTTTGCTTCCGCTTTTGTACCTTTTACGTATGTTATCTGGTGCTGTGCAACGCAGCACCACTCAGTGTGATCCGGGCTAGTCGAGACCGTCGGGTCCTCGCAGCGTGGTATCAGAGCCACACTTGTAATAGCTCAAGGCGTGTTTGTCTTGAGAACACCAGTGCGAGTGATGACGGACGGGTGTATGAAACTGTTATGGAGCTGGGTTCGGTGTGCAGCCGGACCTGATGATTGTGTGTTATGTATGCAAGGTACTAACCATGAAACTGTACTACGAGTAGAACATGTTTGCGAGTGACCGCTCTTAGTGCCACCTAAGGATACGTATACGCCGGTGTAATCCCGTTAGGATTTTCTTTGGTGAGGCAACGTAGTACCGTCATATCTCTTACGGAGTATTGCCACCGTACTACACTTGATAATTTTCTTTCCTACGAGAAATGATTCATGACTAACTTTCAACTAAAAATGGAAGTTGGAAAACACATATTAGTTACTGAGCTCTTCATTTGAACTAAGCTTCAATGGGGAGAATTGATAGGCTTCTATGTTTCTCAAAAACCGAGTACTCTGTTCTGGTAGGAATTTTTACTGGAGTTTGATAGAGCCTAAATCGGAGTAGCCTTACCCAATAGAGATGTATGATACATTTATGGAAAGATTTTTAAGTGCTCTACAACTTATTTCTAGACCTCCAAAGCAAAATCACAAGCCAAATTGGTTGAATGTCCAGTTGAACGCAAACTGTTCAGAAAACAGGACAGATGCAAACCTCTCTGGATGTTTCTGTATAATACTTATAACTCTCCGTAGAAAAATCCCTAAGGGTCATATGATACACTGTTGGAAAGCTTATGTGATATTAAACATTGTTGTAGTTCAAAGTTTGTTCAGATTCATATTGTATTTGATTATACAACTGTGATAAAACCAGCCACATTCAAAGGAGATGCTGGCAAATTTTATCCAGGAATTCTGTCAACTTTGGATGATCATAACTTTTGATTCCGAAATGATATGGAAGCATACGAATGCTCCTTGGAAATATATTGAAGTTAAATTTAACTTTGGTATTCAACTTGAGTTACGAAAATGATTTTAACAGGATCAAAATCTGGATTTAGTGCATCAAGGTCTGTTCTGTACAGAGAAGAGGAAAATGAGTGATATCGTGCAGGCTAGCACAAGTTGTGTGCCCCAAAAGTACCGGTTAGTGTACCGAATACCATCCAGTGAAATATGGAGGCCCCTATACGATTAACTCCTCGGAGGTTGATTGCTGGTCAAGTACCACAACTTGCACCACCTCCACAGCAGCAGCATCAGACGGTGGTTTGTGCTCCATCGCTGCAGTTATATGTACCTAGCTTCCAACCACAAGTTAGCGAAGAACCGGAGAGACATCCGTGCTTCACTTGTGGTCAGATGGACCATTATGATAGGTATTGTCTAGAGGGAATTCAATCCTGCGGGTCATCATATTTTCAATATTCATACCGTACATATATCTGTAGAAAAGAGGGCAGACAAGGGGCAACATTTACTACACAGTGATTGAGGATGTTCCGGAAGGAGAAGCCATGTTAGCAGGGATGTTTTCTCTGAATCAGCTACCAGTGTCAATTCTCTTTGAGTCCAGTGCCACACATAACTTTATTAGCCAACCTTTTGTGGCTTAACATCAGCTCCAAACCATTTTACAAAGAGGCAATATCTCATATCTTCACCCGGTGCAGCATTACAGCAAGCGATGTTGTCTCCCGAGCACCTCTTTGTTTGGGGTTAGACTATAACCAACGACCCTCAATATTCTCGGGGGTCTGAAGATCAATATTATTTTGGGAATGTTGTGGTTAAATTACCACAATGCGGTTCTCAACCTTAGATCTCGAACCGTTAAGCTCAAGTCCCACAGCGCGGTCTTCATACATTAGTTCTGGGCGCCAGTCGGCAACAGATTGCAACACTGAACCACTCGGAAACTGTTAAGATAGAGGACATTCCTGTGGTACGTGAATATCTGGATGTGTTTCCCGATGATTTATCGGGCATGCCACCCGAACGGGACGTAGAGTTCAAGATTGAACTTGCGCCGGGAACACCACCAAGTTCACGAAGGCCGTACAAAATGGCACCCAATGAATGGGAAGAGTGGAAGACACCTCTGAATGACCTTACGAGCCAAGGTTTTATACGACTGAGTTCATGACCTTGGGGTTGTTAAGTATTGTTTGTAAAGAATAAGGACGAAACACAACGGCTTTGGGTTGATTATCGTACGCTTAATACTGTGACAATCAAGAACAAGTACCCGTTTCCACGGACAGACATTTTGTTTGATCAGTTGGTCGAAGCAAGGATCTTTTTCAATATGGATTTAAGATCATGGTACCACTATATTAAAATACGGGATGAGGATATTCCGAAGACAGTTTTCTCGATGAGGTACGGGCTTTATGAGTACCTTGTCAAGTTCCTTGGCCTCACCAACTCTCCAGCTCAGTTCATGTACTTGATGAACTCGGTATTCATGCCGGAGCTGGACAAGTTTGTCATGGTCTTCATCGACGACATACTGGTTTATTACAAGCCGGAGGAAGAACACGAGAATAACCTACATATAGTCTTGCAACGTCTGCTGGATCACAAGCTATACGCGAAAATTCAGCAAGTGCAAATTCTGGATATCGCAAGTACCTTTCCTCGGACATATTATCCTAGCGGAGGGCATCGCTGTAGACCCGAGCAAGATTACACTAGTGCTAAATTGGAAGTCCCCGAGGTCTGTTCACGAGGTACGGAGTTTCCTCGGACCCGCGGGATATTATCAGAGGTTCATTCCGAACTTCTCGAAGATTGCCAAGCCCATGACTGAGCTGCTGAAAAATGCTACCAAATATGTTTGGAGTCCAGCATGTGAAGCAGCGTTTAAGGCATTAGTGAAGCACCTAACATTAGCACCGGCTTTGGCACAGCCAGACACTACAAAACCGTTCGATGTGTACTGTGAGGCATCTGTCATTGGGCTTGGATGTGTGCTGATGCAAGACCGAAGGGTGGTCGTGCATGGATCACGGCAATTATAACACCAAGAAGTATGCTGAACTATACATCTCACAGATTCTTTGCTTATATGGCGTACCCCGTACTATCATCTTGGATCAGGACACTTTATTTGTGTCTCATTTTTGGGAGCAGTTACATGCTTCCTTGGGTACGAAGCTGATCTGTAGTTCAGCGTACCACCCATAGACGGATGGGCAAACCGAGCGGGTTACAAGCTTCCTTGGGTACGAAGCTGATACGTAGTTACGAGCTTGCGCTATCAACCACGGTAAGAATAGGGATGATCACTTACTGTTAGCCGAGTTCTCGTACAATAATGGGTACCAAGCCAGCATTAAAATGGTGCCCTACGAGTGCGCTATCAACCACGGTAAGAATAGGGATGATCACTTACAGTTAGCCGAGTGCTCATACAATAATGGGTACCAAGCCAGCATTAAAATGGCACCCTACAAGGCGCTATACGGAAGAAAATGTCGCACACCGCTAAATTGGTGTGAGTCTGGCGAAAGAGTCACCTTCGGGATTGATCTTGTCAACAATGCGGAAGAAAAAGTTCAGCTGATTCAAGCGAACTTAAAAGCCGCCCAATCCCGACAAAAACAATATGCGGACCGGAGAAGACGTCCTCTCCAATTTGAAGTCGGGGATCACGTATATCTACATGTGTCTCCAATGAAGGGCGTGAACAGATTCGGGGTGAGAGGAAAGTTGGAACCCCGATTCATTGGTCCATTCCATATTATGGAAAGATGAGGATCTGTTGCATACAGGCGGGAATTACCAGGGACACTCTCCAGTGTGCATGACATCTTCCATATTTCTCAGCTGAGGAAGTGCCTCAAGTTTTCAACTACCATTCAACTGGGGAATATCGAGGACTGAAACCAGATCTCACATATCGAGAGGAGCCGGTTCAGATAATCGACATAAAGGACCGAACCACACGCGACCGTACGTTGTGGTTCTATAAAGTCTTATGGAGTAATCACTCCAAAGATGAAGTGGCATGGGAGAGCGAAAGATTTCTTCGCGCCAACTACCCAAACTTTTTAACGTCGCACATCCGGTAATTTTCCACCATCCTCTCTCTCAATTTCCCCTTATAATCTCAGGACGAGATTCTTTTAAGAGGGGGAGGAATGTAAAGGTCCCAAAATTTTGAATACAAATGGACTGAAGTTTGAACACCATTTGTTTTCAAGTTTGTGAAAATTGGGACTTGTTTAAACTTTATACATGTGATGATACACATGGATGTTCAATCACCCAAGCTCTAATGTTTATTGTGATGCTTGGAATCAAAGTTGATTTTAACACCATGTGTAGTGCCCTCATGTGTAAGAGGGAGTTTAAAATCAGCTTTTGAACTAACTTCATTCAACTCAAATTTCAAATGGGGTAGCACGATAGAAATGCAAACTGTTGTGGTACAAATCCCATTTTCAACAACCAAAACAAAAATTAGATTTCATATTTGAATTCCTTAGGTCCAAATTAGTGGGTATGCATAGTTTCATGAATTTTAGAGATATTTTGCTATCCATTTTCCAAATGGGCGTTAAATTGCATAGATATTCAAATTCATATTTGAATTTGGTTGAAACTTGACCAATTATTCAAATGAGTTTCAGAACTTAGCTACACACAACTGAATTTAGTCAGTGGCCAAATTTTGAGAGCTTTTGAGAGGGGATAAGGGGGACAGTTGAGGGGGCCCGACCCCGATCACGGGGCCGTGCCGCCTTGCCCGAGGAATCGCATTGGGTGGTGCCGTGTTATGCGGCACCCAACAGCACACATATAAGGAACACAGTATTACATAAATCAAAGCGGAAGCTTACAACTGTTCTTTGTAAATAATTTACATAAAATAGCTACAGCGGAAGTCTATAAACAGCTCACGATGAATATCTAAGAAGCACTCGAGAAGAGATCCAGCCTGCAGACTCCTCTCGCTAGCAACACGAAGACATGGCAGCGGCTAGGTTCTCCAAGGGTGACATGACTCGGAAGTTCCCGAGTCTCACCGGACAACCTTCTTTATAGCGTCGATGTTTACCTGCAAAACCACTTATATAGCAAGAGTGAGCACAAAGGCTCAGCAAGACTTAACCGTCTCTCCTAAAGCATGGAACTCTATATGAAAGTAACCTAAGACCTAAGCCTGTCCTTTGCGAAAAGACTCGCCTACGAGTTCATCCTTAACTTTCAAATTTTAGCCATATTAATAATGACCTTGCGATCAGCAACATTGGAACTCCACAATCAAACAAGAAACGCTTAATTCCAATGTTACTTGCCCCAAGGTAGAAAATAACTTTAGTTAGCTCTATCTCTACTTCAAACATGGTTTTCATGCAACTTAATATCATCATAGCAGCAATTATACTTTTGCAAACTGTTTCCACGCAAGTTGATTAACTACGTCACAACATGGGAGCAAGCGGTACTCAATAACCGCGAGGGACGGTGATTCGAATCAAACACTACCCGGATAACTCGACACATACGCCCGCCTCTGAAGACCCAACTCTGGTGTCCTTCATTACGTCGTATGTGGCAACCTTTCTCAGGACACTAGACTGTAGAACCGGTCGCGCCGTCTCGGGCTCATAGGTCTAACGAGACGATGTGGTATGCCTCTACAATCCAGTGAACCTGGCACATCGGTTTCCTGGTTCCCATATATCAGTAAGCATCCGGTACACAACTCAATACTTGCTCCTGGACGCGGCATACGCATCGGTCCTTAACCGACACAGGCAGAGCTACTCGACCAAGACCTCGTCTTGTCGCAGCCTAACCCCTCTGCCCGGTCTCATCTTTAGAAATGTAAAGTTTAGTTTGCTTCCTATCCCAACCATACTTATGATATTCTGAACTATAGCTCGCGAGTAGTTTCCAACTACTCGTCTTCTACCGGATGTCCTAGCCTATTTAGCACGGCCTATTTCCGGCTGTAGAGTTTCATCTTCCGAGGTATAACTATATGGTCTTTAAACCATAGAGTACCCTCATTGCCCTTTATAGTGACGGCATTGAGTGAACAAAAATCAACACTTAACCTTAGTGTCTCATCGTTCTTCTTAACGAACAGCGCAGAGCACTCCCAGGTGATAAGCTTGGTTGTGTAAAACCGTTGCTCATAAGTGCACTTAGTTGCTCCTTCAACTCCGCTAGTTCATTGGGTGCCATCTTACACAGCCTCCGTGAAATCGATGTTGTTTCCAGCGTCAGTTCAATATTGAACTTGACGTCCCGTTAGCCGGCATTGCCCGGTAACTCATTGGAAACACATTGGATATTCACGTCCCACCGGAAACTCCTCGAGTTTAATCACTCTCGTGGGATAGGCCTAGCCCGTTCTCTTTGCTGTACCGAATGGACTCTTCTGTCCTCATCCAGATTTTGATCCGTTTAATCAACATTTTCATAACTCATGTTGAATACAAAAGTTAGAGTTAACTTCAGTATCTTTTCAACGAGTATCCATATGCCTTCAGATCATCTCTGGATCCAAAGTTATGATTGTTCAAAGTTGACAGAATTCTTGGATAAAATTTGCCAGCATCCCCTTTGTATGTGGCTATTTTATCACCAGTGTATACGAAGATACAATAAGAACCTGAGCCAACTCTGAACTGCAACAATGTTGCACATCTCATAACCTTTCCAATGGTGTATCATAGGCTCCTTAAGGATTTTTTCTACAGGAAGTTATGGCTTAAAAACAGAAAGGTCCAGAGAGGTTTTTGCTACTGTCCTGGTCTTGAACAGTTTGCCTTCAACTGGACTTTTCACCAACTTACATTGTGATTTTGCTCTGGAGGTCTACAAAGAAATTGTAGAGCACTTGAAAATCTTTCCAGAATTGTATCATACACCTTAATTGGTTAAAGCTACTCAGAGTTATGCTCCGTTAAAGCCCAGCAAGAATTCCTGCCAGAAACAGAGCACTCTGTTTTTTGAAAACTTTGACACCTAATTACACTCTCATTTGAATCTTAGCTCAAAATAAGAGTTCAGTAGCTAATACTTGTTTCAAACTTCCATTTTTAGTTGAAAGTTAGTTCATGAATCATTTCTTCATAGGGACGAGGTTATTATGTGTAGTACGGTGTCGATGCACCGTAAGAACATGTCGGTACTACGTTGCCTCACCAAAAGAAAATCCTAAACCGGATTATACCGGCATATTCGTTTTATCAGTGGCACTAAGACGGTCTCTCGCACACGTGTACTACACGGGATAAGTACGTGGTTAGTACCTGCAGAAAAACACTCAATAATGGTGCACTCAAAGGTTTGTTTCATTTCAGTGAGTTCCATATTTAAAAGTAAATACAAACGCCCGCATCATTGCCATACGGCCGTCCTTGAGTTAAGTCACGTCTCAAGGTACGCGATCGTGTTTCAACACCACACGACGGGGAACCCGAGTATGTCATGAACGGGTCGTCACGGTTGGGAATGTTATCAACCCAACGGATACCACCTACTGCCCTGCAGGGCACGCCGATGGCAAGCGCTGCGTATGTCCTCCTGGGCTACTTCCAGACGAACACACTATCGCGTTACTGACCACGCGATGGGGTCTCCACTTACTTGCCTAATGCACGCTAGGGATCAGCGTTTCATATGAACTCAGGAACATGAAGAGTCCAAGAGTTTCATATTGACGTCTCACACAAAGATGTGAGACCTAACCCTGAACCACTTTCCTCGTCAGGGGAGCTAACCAAAATTGAACCGATTTCGGTGGCGTTCCTTACCATCCTTACCTAAACGTAGTTGCGTTGTTACATAATGAAAATTCCGAATCAAACACATATGTTAGTCTTGCCACTTTATGTAACTATACTACTATAGTCCTTATGTGGGCCTAATATCGTTTCCTCACCGTATCCTAAGTTTTTGTAGCAATACCATCCTTATTTCGTGCGCTATTACCAATGCGGCTCTGATACCACGCTGAGAGGGCCCGACCCCGATCACGGGGCTGTGCCGCCTTGCCCGAGGAATCGCATTGGGTGGTGCCGTGTTATGCGGCACCCAACAGCACACATATAAGGAACACAGTATTACATAAACCAAAGCGGAAGCTTACAACTGTTCTTTGTAAATAATTTACATAAAATAGCTACAGCGGAAGTCTATAAACAGCTCACGATGAATATCTAAGAAGCACTCGAGAAGAGATCCAGCCCGCGGACTCCTCTCGCTAGCAACACGAAGGCATGGCAGCGGCTAGGTTCTCCAAGGGTGACATGACTCGGAAGTTCCCGAGTCTCACCGCACAACCTTCTTTATAGCGTCGATGTTTACCTGCAAAACCACTTATATAGCAAGAGTGAGCACAAAGGCTCAGCAAGACTTAACCGTCTCTCCTAAAGCATGGAACTCTATATGAAAGTAACCTAAGACCTAAGCCTGTCCTTTGCGAAAAGACTCACCTACGAGTTCATCCTTAACTTTCAAATTTTAGCCATATTAATAATGACCTTGCGATCAGCAACATTGGAACTCCACAATCAAACAAGAAACGCTTCATTCCAATGTTACTTACCCCAAGGTAGAAAATAACTTTAGTTAGCTCTATCTCTACTTCAAACATGGTTTTCATGCAACTTAATATCATCATAGCAGCAATTATACTTTTGCAAACTTTTTCACGCAAGTTGATTAACTACGTCACATCATGGGAGCAAGCGGTACTCAATAACCGCGAGGGACGGTGATTCGAATCAAACACTACCCGGATAACTCGACACATACGCCCGCCTCTGAAGACCCAACTCTGGCGTCCTTAATTACGTCGTATGTGGCAACCTTTCTCAAGACACTAGACTGTAGAACCGGTCGCGCCGTCTCGGGCTCATAGGTCTAACGAGACGATGTGGTATGCCTCTACAATCCAGTGAACCTGGTACATCGGTTTCCTGGTTCCCATATATCAGTAAGCATCCGGTACACAACTCAATACTTGCTCCTGGACGCGGCATACGCATCGGTCCTTAACCGACACAGGCAGAGCTACTCGACCAAGACCTCGTCTTGTCGCAGCCTAACCCCTCTGCCCGGTCTCATCTTTAGAAATGTAAAGTTTAGTTTGTTTCCTATCCCAACCATACTTATGATATTCTGAACTATAGCTCGCGAGTAGTTTCCAACTACTCGTCTTCTACCGGATGTCCTAGCCTATTTAGCATGGCCTTATTCTACAGCGATGACACAATGCTACCCTTGACCTCAGGGATTCATGTTTGGTTATGCAAGTGGAGTATCACACATCCTTGACCTAATGCACATACAAACCTTGACCAATAGTAGTGAACAAAGGGGAAACTTTAAAAACAACTTAAGTGCAAACCAGGACTTGCCTTGGTTTTGCAGGTGACTAAAGTCAGTTGAGAGAAAGTCAGTTTCTGATGTATTTAAGTTCACTCCTGCCTTTCTTGTTCCTTGATCCAAGTTCACCTCCTCCTTCTTCACTTTCCACGTTTAATCACTACACGTTAGGAATATGCATACATGTTCAATTATAAAACTTTTGCTAACAATGCTAAAGACAAGTTTGAAACTGGAACTTTGTTTAAGAATTTAAAATGACACTGGGGTGGTGGTTTGGATGTGTGTCTAAGCATTATCCTCAAGTGAGAAGTGAGGTTCATCACTTGGGTGGGGAGATTAACTAATGGTTGAACAGAACACTAATGATCCAGGGCTCCAATGGAGCTGGGAATTTTCTTGGGAGTTCCTTGTCACAAGAATGTTCTCTGGACCAAAATTCAGAACATTTCACTAAGTGGATCACCCAGAACAATTCCTTAAGCATTTAAGCAAAAAGGAATTAATTCTGATTAAATTTGCACTTTCATGCAAATTCAAGTGAACTATAATTTCATACATAGCTCAGAGAGTATGCCTGAATTTTTCCTAGGATTTTTGGAGCTAAGAAATGGCTAGAACTGAATTTCCAAGTTTTGGAAATTCTCTGAAAATGTTTCTGTATTTATTGGAATACAGAAATTTGAAGTTAGAATTACCCTAACTAAATCAACTCCAAATGAGATGAAACTTTTACAGGGGTCTCCTAAAATCCTAAAGAATATCCTGGCAAAATTTGGGCAATTTTGGATGAACCAAGCTCCCTCTAAAATTCTTTTGCTGAAAAGCTTTAAAGAATTTTCCAGAATTTTCTATGGGTTTTCATGCAAATTGGGTTGCATATTTAGATAGAGCATTTCATCCTGAATCCAACCCAATTTGAATTACTAAATTTGGAGCTTCCTAGCAAAAGTTATGCATTTTACAAGTTTGAACAACTCTCTGTTTGATTTTAAACAGCACAGTCACACGTGGGGCCCACGGGTCAGGTGCTTCTTCAACCTCCCGCCAGAGCCCGCGGGTGCACACCGGCTGAAAACTTGACATGGCTCGTTCTCCCTCATTTCTCCACCAAATGAGCTCCGGTTTCGCCCTACATGCTCCTGGGAACGTGGCGCAGCTGCCGGGCAAGGTTTCCCTGCGTGAAAATGGCTGTAGGTGGGTCGGCACCGGCGGAGCGGCTCCGGAGCTCGACATGGACGCGTTCCCGCGTGTCCAAGGCATCTCCCGGCGAGCTTTGATGTCCTACAGCCTCCCTATGGTCCTAGGAACATGGAACGGAGATCAAATCGTGCAGAACATGGCTGCAAACTAGTCGTCACCGTGGACCGTGGCAGTTTTGGCCGCCGGCGACGATTTCTCGTCGCCCGGGGCATAGGGTGGTCGGTTTGCTTCGTGCTTCGGCGTGGAAGGGCGCTAGGAACCCTAGTAGCTGTGGTCTGAATTGTAGAACGAACAATCAATCGATTGGAGCTAATTTTAGAAATTTGCTGAGGTCGGTCCTTCACGTGCGCCGGCGCCAAAAATGAAATTCCGGCTAGCCGGCGTCGGGGGAGAGCAGGGGGACGACGGGATGATGATCAGTACCTCCTGGCGCACCTCTGTGGCCTCTTGAGCACGCCGGAGAAGCGCTGGACTGGCCGGGAGACGATCAGCAATGGAGGTGTCGTAGCTCTGGTTTGGCCGGAAGAAAACTGGCTCTGCAGCAGCGGGGAAAGGCCGGGGACGAGCTGAGCACCTGTTGAGGACGTCGGGGAGACTTTGGCGCAGCTCTGGCATGGTCCAGCCGGCGTTCAACTCGTGGGAATGGCTCAGCGGCGATCAACTGAGGCACAGCAGCGTGTTTGGGGTCGGTTGAGCGCGTGACGAAGAAAAACACTCGTGGCTGCCTCGGCTGTGCGAGAAAATCACGTAGGGAGGGCACCGCCAACCCCCGTGCTGCCAGCAACCGGTGCAAAGAGCAGGAGGTGGCTCGGAGCAGCTCCCGTGGTGTCGCCCGGGGAGTCTTCGGCTCTGTCACGGTGACCAGGGAGTAGAGAACTGAAGACTGCACACTGAGATCTTTTTGGCCATATGACAAGTTGGTCCCACTCTCTCCTTCTTATCCTTCTCCAAATTTTCTCACAATTATCTCCTCAATTTAGCAAATGCTGGACTCAAATGGTGGAAATTTAAATCTGAATTGTGTGTGAACATTTGGACAAGTTTCATCCAAATTCAAATGTATATTTGAATTCCTTGCAAATTTAAGCCCATTTGGAAAATGGATAGCAAATATCTTCCAAAAATTCATGAGACTTTGCCTACCCCCTAATTTGGACCTAAGGAATTCAAATAAGAACTCTGATCTTCGATTTGGCTGCTGCAAATGAGGTTTTTAATACAACAGTTTGAATTTCCTTTTTGGAAAGGGCCTTCTTTGCCTTGAAGTAAACCATCTAATTCAAACTGAAATTTAAGTCCTCTTTGGTGATGACCCATCTGAATTTGGGTAGAAAACTTTGGTTTGCTTCTAGCCCATGCTTGATCAACCTTAGTCTTAATCTGAACTTCACAAGTTCAGTTTGACTAAGCCCCTCAACTTTGAGTTTGAAGGTGATCTCAAATAATGCCTTGAACACATGGTATATGAGCTCAAAATTTCTCCAAATTTAGATCTTAAGCTCTTTTATACCTGGGACTGCAAAGGTCATCTCACATATAGGCCTTTGGACTATCTGAACATGAATGCTTTGCAAGGGTTCAAAAATGGGGTTTAAACTTTCCTCCCTTCTACTCATAGGGAATGTGCATATGAGTTAGGTGTTTGGGAGTGAAATTCTTTCCCGGGTTAACATGTGTTCAACAAGAGTTAAAGGAGATTTTAGCTCTTCCCACATGTCCATGTTTGAGTTTATCATTTTATGTGATATAACTCAGGTCATTCCCTTGTCCTAACATGTTTGAATTCCGCATGAACTCAACATGATCATAGTCCATTCCCTTTTGGCTCACCCTCAAATCAGAAAGTTGCCACCACATTCTCCTCAATTCAAATGTATGAGGCTCCATGTGCATACAAAAGTTTGGCGGCAATTTGAGCTGAGCCTTTGAGACTAAATACCTTATTTTTGTTCTTTCTCATGTTCATGTATGCTTACACATGAGTTTAACTCCACCTTGGTCCAACACTTTCAAAGGCATGCTTGAACCCATGTGGTTGCACCTCATGTGTACCATCCCATGTAAGAAAGTTTTTGTAAGTCCCATTTTTCATGAACAGAAACACAATGACGTTCCATCATCCGTTCCTTTGCATTCACGTTTTTGGGACTTTTACATTCCTCCCCCCTTAAAAAGAATCTCGTCCCGAGATTCCAATAAGGGAACGAGACAGAAGAGGTAATTTCAATCTGCATGATGATAGAAGTTCCGGATCTTTTTATCGATAGTCCGAACCGGTTGTTTGATGTAGGTACGATCCGGCTTCAACTAGTCAAGTTCTTCGGTATGGACGGTAATGGTAGTTTTAAAGTACCTCTGTAGCTGTGACACATGCAATATGTTGTGAATACCAGCAAAGTTTGCCGGTAGTTACAGCCGGTAAGCTACGGGTCCACACTTTTCCGTGACAGCAAGTGGATCTAAGGCTAGGGAAGCAAAATTCCCCCTTTACATTGGACCGGTGAATTCCTTTCCATCGGAGACACGCAAAGACAACGTGTTCTCCTCCGTCCAAATGCAACGGTCTATGCCTTTGACCATCGTGACTTTTCTGTCGGGATTGCACAACCTCCAAGTTTGCTTCTACCGCCTGAACTCGGTCATTGGCTTTGTTGACGAATCAACCCCGGACAGTACTCTTTCACCGTACTCACACCACTTCCGCAGTGTGCGACATTTCCGGCTGTAGAGTTTCATCTTCCGAGGTATAACTATATGGTCTTTAAACCATAGATTACCCTCATTGCCCTTTATAGTGACGGCATTGAGTGAACGAAAATCAACACTTAACCTTAGTGTCTCATCGTTCTTCTTAACGAACAGCGCAGAGCACTCCCAGGTGATAAGCTTGGTTGTGTAAAACCGTTGCTCATAAGTGCACTTAGTTGCTCCTTCAACTCCGCTAGTTCATTGGGTGCCATCTTACACAGCCTCCGTGAAATCGATGTTGTTTCCAGCGTCAGTTCAATCTTGAACTTGACGTCCCGTTAGCCGGAATTGCCCGGTAACTCATTGGAAACACATTGGATATTCACGTTCCACCGGAAACTCCTCGAGTTTAATCACTCTCGTGGGATAGGCCTAGCCCGTTCTCTTTGCTGTACCGAATGGACTCTTCTGTCCTCATCCAGATTTTGATCCGTTTAATCACCATTTTCATAACTCAAGTTGAATACAAAAGTTAAGAGTTAACTTCAGTATCTTTTCAACGAGTATCCATATGCCTTCAGATCATCTCTGGATCCAAAGTTATGATTGTTCAAAGTTGACAGAATTCTTGGATAAAATTTGCCAGCATCCCCTTTGTATGTGGCTATTTTATCACCAGTGTATACGAAGATACAATAAGAACCTGAGCCAACTCTGAACTGCAACAATGTTGCACATCTCATAACCTTTCCAATGGTGTATCATAGGCTCCTTAAGGATTTTTTCTACAGGAAGTTATGGCTTAAAAACAGAAAGGTCCAGAGAGGTTTTTGCTACTGTCATGGTCTTGAACAGTTTGCCTTCAACTGGACTTTTCACCAACTTACATTGTGATTTTGCTCTGGAGGTCTACAAAGAAATTGTAGAGCACTTGAAAATCTTTCCAGAACTGTATCATACACCTTAATTGGTTAAAGCTACTCAGAGTTATGCTCCGGTAAATCCCAGCAAGAATTCCTGCCAGAAACAGAGCACTCTGTTTTTTGAAAACTTTGACACCTAATTATACTCTCATTTGAATCTTAGCTCAAAAAAAGAGTTCAGTAGCTCATACTTGTTTCAAACTTCCATTTTTAGTTGAAAGTTAGTTCATGAATCATTTCTTCATAGGGACGAGGTTATTATGTGTAGTACGGTGTCGATGCACCGTAAGAACATGTCGGTACTACGTTGCCTCACCAAAAGAAAATCCTAAACCGGATTATACCGGCATATTCGTTTTATCAGTGGCACTAAGACGGTCTCTCGCACACGTGTACTACACGGGATAAGTACGTGGTTAGTACCTGCAGAAAAACACTCAATAATGGTGCACTCAAAGGTTTGTTTCATTTCAGGCAGTTCCATATTTAAAAGTAAATACAAACGCCCGCATCATTGCCATACGGCCGTCCTTGAGTTAAGCCACGTCTCAAGGTACGCGATCGTGTTTCAACACCACATGACGGGGAACCCGAGTATGTCATGAACGGGTCGTCACGGTTGGGAATGTTATCAACCCAACGGATACCACCTACTGCCCTGCAGGGCACGCCGATGGCAAGCGCTGCGTATGTCCTCCTGGGCTACTTCCAGACGAACACACTATCGCGTTACTGACCACGCGATGGGGTCTCCACTTACTTGCCTAATGCACGCTAGGGATCAGCGTTTCATATGAACTCAGGAACATGAAGAGTCCAAGAGTTTCATATTGATGTCTCACACAAAGCTGTGAGACCTAACCCTGAACCACTTTCCTCGTCAGGGGAGCTAACCGAAATTGAACCGCTTTCGGTGGCGTTCCTTACCATCCTTACCTGAACGTAGGTGCGTTGTTACATAATGAAAATTCATAATCAAACACATATGTTAGTCTTGCCACTTTATGTAACTATACTACTATAGTCCTTATGTGGGCCTAATATCGTTTCCTCACCGTATCCTAAGTTTTTGTAGCAATACCATCCTTATTCCGTGCGCTATTACCAATGCGGCTCTGATACCACGCTGAGGGGGCCCGACCCCGATCACGGGGCCGTGCCGCCTTGCCCGAGGAATCGCATTGGGTGGTGCCGTGTTATGCGGCACCCAACAGCACACATATAAGGAACACAGTATTACATAAACCAAAGCGGAAGCTTACAACTGTTCTTTGTAAATAATTTACATAAAATAGCTACAGCGGAAGTCTATAAACAGCTCACGATGAATATCTAAGAAGCACTCGAGAAGAGATCCAGCCCGCGGACTCCTCTCGCTAGCAACACGAAGACATGGCAGCGGCTAGGTTCTCCAAGGGTGACATGACTCGGAAGTTCCCGAGTCTCACCGGACAACCTTCTTTATAGCGTCGATGTTTACCTGCAAAACCACTTATATAGCAAGAGTGAGCACAAAGGCTCAGCAAGACTTAACCGTCTCTCCTAAAGCATGGAACTCTATATGAAAGTAACCTAAGACCTAAGCCTGTCCTTTGCGAAAAGACTCGCCTACGAGTTCATCCTTAACTTTCAAATTTTAGCCATATTAATAATGACCTTGCGATCAGCAACATTGGAACTCCACAATCAAACAAGAAACGCTTAATTCCAATGTTACTTGCCCCAAGGTAGAAAATAACTTTAGTTAGCTCTATCTCTACTTCAAACATGGTTTTCATGCAACTTAATATCATCATAGCAGCAATTATACTTTTGCAAACTGTTTCCACGCAAGTTGATTAACTACGTCACAACATGGGAGCAAGCGGTACTCAATAACCGCGAGGGACGGTGATTCGAATCAAACACTACCCGGATAACTCGACACATACGCCCACCTCTGAAGACCCAACTCTGGCGTCCTTCATTACGTCGTATGTGGCAACCTTTCTCAGGACACTAGACTGTAGAATCGGTCGCGCTGTCTCGGGCTCATAGGTCTAACGAGACGATGTGGTATGCCTCTACAATCCAGTGAACCTGGTACATCGGTTTCCTGGTTCCCATATATCAGTAAGCATCCGGTACACAACTCAATACTTGCTCCTGGACGCGGCATACGCATCGGTCCTTAACCGACACAGGCAGAGCTACTCGACCAAGACCTCGTCTTGTCGCAGCCTAACCCCTCTGCCCGGTCTCATCTTTAGAAATGTAAAGTTTAGTTTGCTTCCTATCCCAACCATACTTATGATATTCTGAACTATAGCTCGCGAGTAGTTTCCAACTACTCGTCTTCTACCGGATGTCCTAGCCTATTTAGCACGGCCTTATTCTACAGCGATGACACAATGCTACCCTTGACCTCAGGGATTCATGTTTGGTTATGCAAGTGGAGTATCACACATCCTTGACCTAATGCACATACAAACCTTGACCAATAGTAGTGAACAAAGGGAAAACTTTAAAAACAACTTAAGTGCAAACCGGGGCTTGCCTTGGTTTTGCAGGTGACTAAAGTCAGTTGAGAGAAAGTCAGTTTCTGATGTATTGAAGTTCACTCCTGCCTTTCTTGTTCCTTGATCCAAGTTAACCTCCTCCTTCTTCACTTTCCACGTTTAATCACTACACGTTAGGAATATGCATACATGTTCAATTATAAAACTTTTGCTAACAATGCTAAAGACAAGTTTGAAACTGGAACTTTGTTTAAGAATTTAAAATGACACTGGGGTGGTGGTTTGGATGTGTGTCTAAGCATTATCCTCAAGTGAGAAGTGAGGTTCATCACTTGGGTGGGGAGATCAACTAATGGTTGAACAGAACACTAATGATCCAGGGCTCCAATAGAGCTGGGAATTTTCTTGGGAGTTCCTTGTCACAATAAAGTTCTCTGGACCAAAATTCAGAACATTTCACTAAGTGGATCACCCAGAACAATTCCTTAAGCATTTAAGCAAAAAGGAATTAATTCTGATTAAATTAGCACTTTCATGCAAATTCAAGTGAACTATAATTTCATACATAGCTCAGAGAGTATGCCTGAATTTTTCCTAGGATTTTTGGAGATAAGGAATGGCTAGAACTGAATTTCCAAGTTTTGGAAATTCTCTGAAAATGTTTCTGTATTTATTGGAATACAGAAATTTGAAGTTAGAATTACCCTAACTAAATCAACTCCAAATGAGCTGAAACTTTTACAGGGGTCTCCTAAAATCCTAAAGAATATCCTGGCAAAATTTGGGCAATTTTGGATGAACCAAGCTCCCTCTAAAATTATTTTGCTGAAAAGCTTTAAAGAATTTTCCAGAATTTTCTATGGGTTTTCATGCAAATTGGGTTGCATATTTGGATAGAGCATTTCATCTTGAATCCAACCCAATTTGAATTACTAAATTTGGAGCTTCCTAGCAAAAGTTATGCATTTTACAAGTTTGAACAACTCTCTGTTTGATTTTAAATAGCACAGTCACACGTGGGGCCCATGGGTCAGGTGCTTCTTCAACCTCCCGCCAGAGCCCGCGGGTGCACACCGGCTGAAAACTTGGCATGGCTCGTTCTCCCTCACTTATGCACCAAATGAGCTCCGGTTTCGCCCTACATGCTCCTGGGAACGTGGCGCAGCTGCCGGGCAAGGTTTCCCTGCGTGAAAACGGCTGTAGGTGGGTCGGCACCGTCGGAGCGGCTCCGGAGCTCGACATGGACGCGTTCCCGCGTGTCCAAGGCATCTCCCGGCGAGCTACGATGTCCTACAGCATTCCTATTGTCCTAGGAACATGGAACGGAGATCAAATCGTGCAGAACATGGCTGCAAACTAGTCGTCACCGTGGACCGTGGCAGTTTTGGCCGCCGGCGACGATTTCTGGTTGCCCGGGGCATAGGGTGGTCGGTTTGCTTCGTGCTTCGGCGTGGAAGAGCGCTAGGAACCCTAGTATCTGTGGTCTGAATTGTAGAACGAACAATCAATCGATTGGAGCTAATTTCAGAAATTTGCTGAGGTCGGTCCTTCACGTGCGCCGGCGCCAAAAATGAAATTCCGGCTAGCCGGCGTCGGGGGAGAGCAGGGGGACGACGGGATGATGATAAGTACCTCCTGGCGCACCTCTGTGGCCTCTTGAGCACGCCGGAGAAGCGCTGGACTGGCCGGGAGACGATCAGCAATGGAGGTGTCGTGGCTCTGGTTTGGCCGGAAGAAAACTGGCTCTGCAGCGGCGGGGAAAGGCCGGGCTACGAGCTGAGCACACATTGAGGACGTCAGGGAGACTTTGGCGCAGCTCTGGCATGGTCCATCCGGCGTTCAACTCGTGGGAATGGCTCAGCGGCGATCAACCGAGGCACAGCAGCGTGTTTGGGGTCGGTTGAGCGCGTGAGGAAGAAAAACACTCGTGGCTGCCTCGGCTGTGCGAGAAAATCACGTAGGGAGGGCACCGCCAACCCCCGTGCTGCCAGCAACCGGTGCAAAGAGCAGGAGGTGGCTCGGAGCAGCTCCCATGGTGTCGCCCGGGGAGTCTTCGGCTCTGTCACGGTGACCAGGGAGTAGAGAACTGAAGACTGCACACTGAGATCTTTTTGGCCATATGACAAGTGGGTCCCACTCTCTCCTTCTTATCCTTCTCCAAATTTTCTTACAATTATCTCCTCAATTTAGCAAATGCTGGACTCAAATGGTGGAAATTTAAATCTGAATTGTGTGTGAACATTTGGACAAGTTTCATCCAAATTCAAATGTATATTTGAATTCCTTGCAAATTTAAGCCCATTTGGAAAATGGATAGCAAATATCTTCCAAAAATTCATGAGACTTTGCCTACCCCCTAATTTGGACCTAAGGAATTCAAATATGAACTCTGATCTTCGATTTGGCTGCTGCAAATGAGGTTTTTAATACAACAGTTTGAATTTCCTTTTTGGAAAGGGCCTTCTTTGCCTTGAAGTAAACCATTTAATTCAAACTGAAATTTAAGACCTCTTTGGTGATGACCCATCTGAATTTGGGTAGAAAACTTTGGTTTGCTTCTAGCCCATGCTTGATCAACCTTAGTCTTAATCTGAACTTCACAAGTTCAGTTTGACTAAGCCCCTCAACTTTGAGTTTGAAGGTGATCTCAAATAATGCCTTGAACACATGGTATATGAGCTCAAAATTTCTCCAAATTTAGATCTTAAGCTCTTTTATACCTGGGACTGCAAAGGTCATCTCACATATAGGCCTTTGGACTATCTGAACATGAATGCTTTACAAGGGTTCAAAAATGGGGTTTAAACTTCCCTCCCTTCTACTCATAGGGAATGTGCATATGAGTTAGGTGTTTGGGAGTGAAATTCTTTCCCGGGTTAACATGTGTTCAACAAGAGTTAAAGGAGATTTTAGCTCTTCCCACATGTCCATGTTTGAGTTTATCATTTTATGTGATATAACTCAGGTCATTCCCTTGTCCTAACATGTTTGAATTCCGCATGAACTCAACATGATCATAGTCCATTCCCTTTTGGCTCACCCTCAAATCAGAAAGTTGCCACCACATTCTCCTCAATTCAAATGTATGAGGCTCCATGTGCATACAAAAGTTTGGCGGCAATTTGAGCTGAGCCTTTGAGACTAAATACCTTATTTTTGTTCTTTCTCATGTTCATGTATGCTTACACATGAGTTTAACTCCACCTTGGTCCAACACTTTCAAAGGCATGCTTGAACCCATGTGGTTGCACCTCATGTGTACCATCCCATGTAAGAAAGTTTTTGTAAGTCCCATTTTTCATGAACAGAAACACAATGACGTTCCATCATCCGTTCCTTTGCATTCACGTTTTTGGGACTTTTACAACAGTGGGGCCCATTGGTCAGTATACCCTAAATATCAATAGCAGTCGGTCTCTGTTTTTCCACTCGAACCACCGAGGCAGCTTGAGCCAGCGCCGGGCGACACCGAGGGGCAAAAGGGACACCTCCCCAGCAGCTGAAGCTCCTCGGTGGATTGTTTCAACGTTATCAGCAGCTCGAGCCCTGTTTCTTTTTGCTCACGAACAGAACATCGAAGCACTTTCTCTCACGCACAGAACAGAGCACCTCCGGCACCGCCATCTCGGATTTCCTCAAAAGCCAGCTGTGATCACTCGAACATAACCCGGTGAAGAGCAAAACGGCACCCCATGATCGCCTATTGCTAGGCCCTCCCTACACCGAGAACACCATTACCTAGCGGCGGTCGAGAGAAACCGACAGAGGAGGCTCTCGTGGACAGCCTCACCCGGAACCTCTCACGGCCGAATAAGACCACCTTCAGACGCTCCAATCTCTCACGCTGCTCACCTCCACACCTCAAGCCAAACCGTGGATCATCGACGGCGAATTCGGGAATTTTGCTCTGGCGTGCACAAACCGAGCGACCGGTACAAAAATACAAAATTCTCACTCCCTATTCGTTTTTAGATCACCAAATCTTGCACACAGGGTCCGGACTAGCCGGCGATCATTTCCCTTTTAGCAACCCTAGCTTGAAACCGACTCGGAGCGGCGTATTTTGAGTTTTCCCGAGCGTGCACATGTCGGCATGAAGCGGGCGCACGGTGAGAACTACTTTGGAGCCGTTTCTGAGCTCAAGTGATGGCTTGCCGGTCTACCATAGTATCCACTGGTGCTCTAGAGACGTTTAGCCGAGCTTTTGGTGGGCTAGGTTGGTCGGCCAATGGCGCCAAAGTTGTACCGGAGCCGCAGCACGCCGCCGACGGTGTTCCGGCCGCCGGTAGCTCTAGCTCGTGCGACTGACGGGTTCCTCACCCTCCCAAACTCATAGGTGGCGAGACTTAAGCCGAGAGGTGGCCGAAGAAGCAAGTTTCATCGAACTCTGGCGAGGGGGCGGCGCGGGCGCGCGCAGGCATGGGAGGTTGAAGAAGGGACTGTGCCTGGGACCCACGTGCAGTCTTTTAAACTTTTCAGATTCGAACACCCATAACTTTGGCTAGGAGACTCTAAATCAAGTGAACCAATTTTTTTGTATTCAGATCTCTGAGTACTTTCCAACAAATCAAGTTTCACTCTATGAAAATCTTTATTTCTCCAGAATTAAGTCTTCAAATTTTAAACTGTTAAGAATTTTAACTGGAGGACCCTTTAGTGAAAAATTCTGACATTTGGCCACGATGTTCTTTGTAATATCCTTGACATACCATAAAAATTTTAGATCCATTCGAGCTCATTTGATCCACCTAATGGTGTGATTAATGAAACTGTTCCAGAGAAAATGAAAAATGTCCAGAAACATTTTCCAGATTTTCTCTGAATTATTTAGATCATATCTTTTTGTAGGAATCTTCAAATTAGATGAAACCAATTCCATTAGAACCCTCTGAAAATCTAGTTTCCAGAAAGTCATGGCTTTCTCCATGAAAATCCTTAGAACACCCTAAGAGTTCCAAGGAGGGCCAAATACACGATTATTTGTGCAGTGCTCAAATGAGCTTTGCTTCAAATGAAATTTGGCCAAGTCTCTGTTTAGGTTGTATCCAAACCACAGTAAAATTCAGAGTCATTATACCTGTCTAGCTATACTTATAGACTTCACAATATCAACTTCAAATTCAATTGCATTTAAATTGACACGCATTATATGTTTATTCGTGTAGTTGCTAAGGTCAAAGAAGAGCCGGAGGTATTAGACTTCATAACTCCAGAAGAACAACTAGCATATGACCAGAAGAAAGGCAAGCTCATGTTTGCATTATCCTTTTCATAAATTTTATTGTTTCGAGAACTTACTTTAAGTATTTACTTAAAATGTGCATTAGAGTCTTGTTTGAAAACCCAAATGCATAGCCAAGAGAACCAGGGTTTTGGGCTTAGGTTTTAAACATCATGTAGCCACTACAATGATAGATTAGTGTAGGATTTGGTACAAGTCGAGTAGATGGAACTACTCGCGAGAATAGGCTAGAGGCACACAACTTGGTTAGAGATAGTAAATGAATCACATGGCAAGAAAAATGAGACCGCGCGGAGAGTAAGGGCAGCCGGACTTTGGGGCTTGGGTGCCATAGCTCCGCTTGTGTCGATTGAGGACCAAGCCGTGTGTGGGCCTGTTGAAAAAGCTAGACAATTACCGAAGACCTACCGGATACATGGGAACTGGGAAACGGATGTAATTCAAGTAGCAATCCGTTGAGGCATTGCTTGTCGTCCAGAGGGTAGGTTGAGAGCAGCGAGGTGTAAATCGGCTCGCGGGCACTGCGGATGCTTCGCGCAGAGACCTCCTGCTCAGGACGATAGGACCGGTTTGCGATGGCTCTCTATGATCATAGACTGGCCCTACATACCACCACTCGTCTTTTCTGCGCACTTTGTCCTCACTCGTGCGCACCCGGGAAGACTTCCCGGTCGGTCACCCATCCCCAAATTCCTCCGGGCCAAGCACGCTTAACCCCGGAGGAATTTGGGGATGGGTGACCTACCGGGAAGTCTTCCCGGGTGCGCACGAGTAAGGACAAAGTGCGCAGAAAAGATGAGTGGTGGTATGTGGGGCCAGTCTATGATCCTAGAGAGCCATCACAAATGGTATCAGAGCCGACCCTCACAGTTTAACGGATGCGTACGGGTCAGTGACAAGTATACGGTAGCGTACGGGTCAGGGACGGGGGTACGTACGCATGACGCGTGGGTCCTCTGTGTGGGACACTGTATGGTATGTATGATGCTAACCGGACGTACGGTATGCGTATGCCAGTACTGAACGTACGGACGTGGCTAAGAGGGGACGTTCCTATCTTGGCGTTTACCGACGAGGACGTCGGTCTTCTAAGGGGGGTGGATTGTGTGATATCCTGGCTCCCGGCTTAATAGGATTGATAGAGTACTCATACCACCAAGGTATACCTTCTTTTCCGGAATCCCACCTGCAAAGGACTCCGGGGTTAAGCGTGCTTGGCCCGGAGGAATTTGGGGATGGGTGACCGACCGGGAAGTTTTCCCGAGTGCGCACGAGTGAGGAAAAAGTGCACAGAAAAGACGAGTGGTGGTATGTGGGGCCAGTCTATGATCCTAGAGAGCTATGACACGGTTCAACACTTGGCTGACGGATGAAAGGTGGTTGCGTACGACGTCTGTGGTGATTGCTGTAGCCAACATTGAGTACGGGCGTACGTGACGGGTTATTCGGGTAACCCTGCAGGTGTAAAACGATTATAATCGCCGTCCATCACGGTCAGTGAGTACCACTTGTTCACTGTACCGTGACGTAGAAAGAACAGGCTAGTTCCATGTTAAAAGATTGCTGATTGAAAGGTGTACTTTGTTTGCTAATGACTTGTTGTAGTTTAGAGCTAATTAAAGTTATTTTCAACCTTAGGCAAAGCACATGAGAGAAATGCGTTTCTTGTTTGATTGCGGTTCTCTTATGTGTCTTGGCACAATATTCTCCAACAATTGGTTGCTAAAACTTGAAAGTAAGGTTCCACTAGTTAAGCGTGTCTTTTGCAATATACATTCCATTATACACTGCAAACCCAGCATGTAGAGTTCCATGTGTTGGTAAGATAGGTTAGTCTTGCTGAGCCATCATGCTCACTGCTTGTGTTTGAAGCTTTCGCACGGCGTTATGAGGAGGAGGCTCCAGCGGAGGAGACGGACCCCCAAGAGGGAAACACCGTCGAGTGGGAGCCGTGCACGCCGCCGTGTTAGTGTGCATGTGTGCTAGTGGGAACACGTTCATGGGCTGAACGTGAACTCTTTTGCTTAGTCTACGCTCGTGAGTGTAGAGTTGACGTATTTTGGATGTAATTATGTTTATAAACACATTTATGTAATAAAACTTTGCTTCCGCTTTGTACCTTTTACGTGTGTTATCCGGTGTTGTGCAACGCGTTACCTCTCAGCGTGATCCGAGCTAGTCGAGACCGTCGGGTCCTCGCATACTAGTAAGAAGCAGAGGGTAAACAATAAAGAAAAATACAGGAAAGTAATTTATAAGAAAGATAAATGCACCAGTAAGCTAAAGTTTAGAACAAGCTGTCGATAGAATGATCTTGCTATAGTTGATTTTATCTGCTTCTATTGTTGAATATAGTACTGGATTCTTGTTTCTATCTTAATCTTAGAATGAACATCACTACAGGAATGCAATAAACTTACGACGGCCAACACCGTTGTAAGTAAGGTGTAATCCGTCGTAAGTAGCTTATTTACGATGGTTTATGCTTAATTACGATGGTTGTCAGCCGTCATCAGGGTTTGGTTGTAAGTTACGTAACTTACGATGGCCACCGTCGTAAGTTATGCAACTTTCGACGGCAACCTGTAGCCGTTGTATGTGAGCCCCTGGGCCACGTGGTGGGCTGGTGTAAAAGTCCCAAAATTGTATATGAAATAAACCTAAGCTTCAATGCTATGTGTTTCAAATTCATGAAAACGGGACTTACAAAAACTTTTCTGCACGTAAGGGTGTACATCCACATGGAAAAAGGCTTACATGTTCATTTGAATAGGTTAAACAATTGTGGAGTTAAACCAATGCGTTAGAAATTCATGTGCATGAGAAGGATTACAAATTAGCTTTTCAAACTCAAAGTTCACCTCAAATTCTTGCCAAACTTTTGAATACACATGAAACCGTATGCATTTGAATTTAAGGAAATTCATGGTGGCAACCTTCTAATTTAAGGAAATTCATGGTGGCAACCTTCTAATTTGCAATGCCACATTCAAACTGAATTCGGAGAATTCAAATGCTAGCCCACTTTTAAACTTTAGAACTTTTGAATTGAAGGGATTAACATGAGAAGATCTTTTGTGAAGAGGAAAATGGGTGGACCCCACATGTCATTGGTACACAATGACTTGCACCTGAAGGCTCTCTGTTCAGTGTCAAGCACAGACTGAAGAACCTTCCCCGGGCGCCACCGAGGCTCATGCAGAGGCCACCTCCGGTGTTTCCTCGCGTTGGCGACCAGCTTGGGAGCTTGCTTCGCGTTTGGCGTGATCTGTTACTCGTACACTGACCCAACTCATGTTTTGCTTCCTCCTCGCATACGACACACAGATAACAGAGCAACCACACCGCCGCTGCCTCAGTTCTGATCGGGAAACCGGCAAACCTCACGCACACCGCCCCTCTGAGCTGCAAAACGGCTCTGCGTGATCTAACCTACTTCCTCGGCGCAAAAATGGCTTGAGCTACGGCTTCACGAACCGAGAACACCGTTTCTTCGCGGCGACCTAACATAGCCAACGACCGGACGCACGTGGACAGCTCACACAGGGGCTTTTACGCCCGAGCGAGGATGGCCATAGGAGCGCTGGTGATCCACGCTGCTTCCACCCAAACCTCAAGCCAAGCCGTGAACGACCGAGCGTGAATTCGAGAAATTTTCTTCAGCGGGCACACACCGACATTCCGGTACGAAACCTTCAAATTCATTCTTAATCTTCATTCTTAGGCCACCAATTCTTGCGCACAGGAGCTAGGCTAGCCGGCGATCGTTTACTATTTGCAACCCTAGCTTGAAACTGCACGTAGAACAACAATTTCGAAGTTTTCCGAGCGCACAATCGGCGACCTCGTTCGGGCGCACGATGAAACTCCATTAGCATCCATTCCCGAGCAATTTGGAGGCCAGGCCAAGCTTCACGAGCACCCACTGGTGCTGTAGAGCCTTTTGGCCGAGTCTTTGGCGTGTTAGGTTGGCCGTCCAACGGCGCCGAAGGCGTACCGAAGCCGCCACACGCCGCCGACTGTTTTCCGACCCTTGGCAGCCCAAGCAAACCTCATCAATGCATTCCTCACCTTCCAAAACCCCCAGGCAGCGATCCTCCGGCTGAAAGGCGGCCGGAAACGTGGGGCTGGCGAAGCGCCGCCTCGGTCCGGCGAGGGGGAGCGGCGCGCGCGCGAGAGGAAGGCGGGAGGAGGAAGAAGGGTGTCAGGCCCATGTGTCAGCCGCAGTAAATTTAAATTCGGATCTGTTGTGGCTTGAGATCGAGTGTAGCTGCGCGCGTTGAAACCGTGTAACCCAGTGTGGCCCAAATTCTATTGGCTGCTGTTTAAAATCGTGGGCCCAGTCAATTTTCAGTAGCAAATCAATTCCAGATTTTGCCACAATTTTAAAAATTCATATCTTGGTCTAGGCAACTCCAAATTGGATAATTCAAATTTGGTTGGATTCAGTTTGCAACGATCTATTGAAACATGAAACCCAATTTGTATGAAAGTCAATAATAAATTCTGGAAAATTCTTTGAAATTTTTCTGAAAAAGAATTATTGAGGGAGTTTGGTTCATCCAAAAATCCTCAAATTTTGCTAGAATATTCTTTAGGATATTATTGACCTTCTAGAAAATTTTCATCTCATTGGAAGTTTAATTGCACATGAATTTGCTGAGTGAAATCTGCTGCACTCTAAATGGTCCAGAAACTTTTTCAGAAAAAGTTTCCAATTTATAAAATCCATTCTAGGCTATTCATAGCTCCACAAACCATAGAAAAATTCAGGCATGCTCTATGAATCATACTTGAAATTTTAGTTCACTTGATTGAGCATGGAAATGCACATTACTCCAGAATTAATTCTTTTATTAGAAATGCTTAAAGAATTATTCTGGAGGAACTACTCATGTAAAAGGTCTGAATTTTGGACAAAAGTACTTTATTGTGACCAGGAACTCACATGTAAAGTTTCAGATCAAATTGAGCCTTTGAACTCCTTGTATTGGTTTTCCATGCTTATGTATGTGGGGAAATACATAAGAGTCTTGTGGGAATTCTGGGAAACACAATGTCCTTCCACTTTAGCTGCAATTCGGCAAGCTAAGTCCCTGTGGAGTATAGGACTTCCTGTAAAATTTTCAGAATCATTGGAGTTTAGGTTCTCCAGTTTTCTTCACATTAGTTCAGCTCATCTTATATGCTCATTAGGAAACCTAGTTAGTTTATAACTAAACTGCTAAGGCAGGTTTAGTTTTCCTTGATTTTCTTGCACAACAGAGGCAACCAAATCATTCTTAGCACTTCCACCCAGCTTCTGTTCTTAAAAAGTTCAAGTCTTTAATTCTTTACATTGCATTATAAAAACTTATGCATATACATGTCGATAGCTCATGACGAAGACTACGACGGAGTCATCCCTTGACGTGTGGATCAGTTGAGCAAAGTCAGAAGGATCAAGGGATAGAAGAATACTAAATACTATTATATAATACTTCCCTGCAAAACGGGCAAGCTCCGGTTTGCATTTAACAGCTGTTAAAGTTTTTACTTTGTATTCACTCTTTTGGTTAGGAAATGGAATGTGCATTAGGTCTAGTGGTTTTGATACTCCTCTTGCATGACCAGAGCAACCTATGGAGTATTGGGTAGACGTCTTTTCATCGTGTAGAAACTGCCATGCTTAATTAGGGTTCGGTAGAAGTCGAGTGGTTGGACGCTACTCGCATGAATAGGATAAAAGAGGGCACACGGGATTGGTTCAAAAATTTGTTAGCGAGTTGAATTTGAGACCGGGCAGGTTGTAGGAGCAACAGGACATAGGGGTATGGGTGCATTAGACCTGTCCGTGTCGGTCAAGGACCGATCCGTATGGAGCCCTGTTGAGCAAATTTGAGTTGTGTACCGGACTCATGCTGGCTATATGGGATCCAGTAAACCGATGTACCTCGGGAAGCTTGCGTTGGGACTTTTTCGGTCGCCTCAGTTGATAGGCCGGTGTGCAGTATGTGGGTAACGCTCTCATGGCATCTCATGTTGGTAGGTGTACCATGAGGGTGGCTACTGTACGGGACGATCGGATCGATTCGACATAGGTGAAACAGGGGAAAGGCTGCCACATACGACATCAGTGATGGTTGGTGTAGGCAATGTCGAGTACGGGCGTACATGTCGTGTAGTCCGGGTGTTTTCATATTTCATGTATTTATATTTCATGTAGAGAAACATTTTTGAAAAAAGTGGGAACAGAGAAAATACCGAAAAGATAGCCAATAAGAGCCGAATCCAGTTTCCGGAGAGCGCCGAAGACAACTTTCGCGGCCCGCTGGCCACGTGGCGTGTCTGGAGCTCATCCCTGCGAAGTGGGGAGAGGTCCGCTGCTAAACTGGCTACGTGGCAGGCTCGGGGCTCATCTCCGCAAAAGGAGAGAGGTCCGACCCTGTGGGACACGTGTTGCCCTGAGCTAGCCTCTGCAGAAGAAACAAGGGCATTTTCCGCAGGACACATGTCACCTTCGGAGCTAGTCACCACGGAAATCAGAGGACTAGTCGCACGGGATACGTGTCGATCTTGGAGCTCACCTCCGAGAGGTCCGGTTCTATTAAAAACATGTCACCACCAGAGCTTACCTACGGGAGGTCCGACACTGTTGGACACGTGTCTATCTCGGAGCCATCTTTGAGGAAAAAGGGAGGTCCGGAATGGATACATGGCACACCCGGAGCTACATCCGGAGAGAGGGAAAGACCGGCACTAACACGTGACGTGCGCGGAGCCACCTCCGAATAGAGAGGAGGTCCTGACCGCCAGGATACGTGGCGCACGCGGAGCTCACCTCCGAAGGAGAGGGGAGTCTTGCTCACTTGATATGCGGCACAACCGGAGCTCGTCCCTGCGAAGAGGGAGAGACCAGGACCCGGTGGACACGTGGATCCTCCGGAGCTCATCACCGAGGAGGTAACGAGTTCTAGGAACGGTTTTTGGATTCTGTACGCATAGAAATACCAGAGCAGAAACCGACCTGAATTCCACAATGATACCGCACCAAATCAACTAAAGATAAGTTGTAAGATTCAACGACAAAATTGAATAGAACCCTTATTTGGGATACAATCAGACTAGGACTCTTTTCTTCCCGATTATAAATAGAACCCAGAACCTCTGGCCGAAACCACAAACTTCTTTTCCTACTCCTGAGCCGACGACTTAGAGCCCTAGTCCCAACCCGCCGAGTAAACCATCGCTGGAGTGCAGCAAGGAAGATCGCCGGAGGAAAGCCCAACGATCTGAGGAGGACCTCGAGACCGAGAAGAACGTAAGGTAGGTCTCCAATACCACCTTATGACATCGTTACATTTTCTTTGCATCTGTTCTTTGATTCCTTTTGAACAGAAGCCTTCTCGTGGACAGATCACTTGATGATCAGGTTGATCTAAAGACAAGATCATCGCCACGTCCACCTTTGATCCGAACACCTCTGTTCATCATAAAATCCATGCAAGCCATGCAAGAACACGTACAAAAAATCTAATAAAACTAATCATAGGATAGCATGCATATGCATCATCGCATCTAGTTTAAAGGTTTGTGCATGATATTGATTGTTGTGAATCTTGTATGCACGTGATCCTACATAGCAGGACAAGCTCAGGGAGCTGTCTACGACGAGCTGCAACAACAAGGTTTTGAGATCCAAGAACAATCGGAACCGCAAGAACAAGGCAAGTGCTCCTTGACCATATTGATCCTATGTTTTGGGTGAAACTGTTTTGTTTTGCGAAAAGGTGTGTGTGCTGAGTCAAACATGATGGGAAACCCTTTTTATAGGAGTTTACTAGTTTTGGTTAAACCACCCTTGTCGCCAGGGAAGTTTATGAGTCGGGTATGGTTTTTACTTTTTTGTTTCGCTGAGTCCATGGGATTGGGAAGCGAGATAGATGTGTCTAGCTAACTGAACTCGTAATGATAATGAGAAACAGATGATGTTAATGAACATGAATCGGAGGGAGATCTAGGCAAGCCTGGGTTTGTGAATGAGGTAGCATGAGATGGTGGTTTACTTGCCGTAGATCTAAGGACCGGTTCATGCATGCACATGCCAGGATAACAGTGCCACCACAAGGCCAAGTATGGGTGCGGCTTAGCTGAGTAATTAGGTAAGTTGCTAGAGTGTTATGAACTGTGGAAGGCGCGGGGAATGGGAGTCGAGTGAGGACTGCCTGGGAACTGCATGGCACAAGAGGGGGCCCGTGGGTGGGAGAATTGAAGATTCTAGCCTGCCAGTGAAACCTTAGTGAGTCCATACATCTAGTAGTCCCTTTGTAAAGGCTATTTTGTGATCTCTTGACCATACACCGACGGTTGTGTACTGGTATAATGGAGGTTCTGCAGTAGCCGACGGGTGACGAAATCACAAACTTTTGGGTAAAGAGGTACAAACTCTGCAGGGTTCTTAAAACTATCATGATAGCCGAGCTTACGGTCACGAGCGCCTGACCAACTGTCATGATTAGTTGGGATGGTTATTGGGATGGTTCTTGGTTATAGTTATTGATTTTGGTTATGGTTTGGTTTTGGGACTGTTGAGTCCGGGTGACAAGATGGTTGCTTGACTGTTGAGTCATGGCAACGACATTGGTCTCGGTGTGAGACGAAGTTGTTTATGAGATAAGATGGTAGCGAATACGAGATGGTATTCATGAGATGGTAGCGAATACGAGGAGGTATTCGTGAGCAAGAATAAAGTTGGTCAATGTTCGGATGGAACATGAAAAGTGATGGAGGTATGTTGGTAATTTAATACATGCTGGGATCACATTCATCTAAAGTTAAGTTGCTATTTTATCATGGTTTTTATAAATCTGCTTTTCTGCAAATGAGCCTTTTTTATACCTACCTTGTTATGAGCTACATATCATGTTTTTCCCGCACTTGCTGAGTACATCATTGTACTCAAACTTGCATTATTATTTCATCAGCAGCAGCAGAAGAAGATTTCTATGGAGACCAAGTGGAGCATTAGGCACGTAATCTGTTCTCAACCTTGCCTGTGGGAATGAAATAGAGATGGAGTCATCGCTGCTTAGATTTGCTTCCGCATTAGTTGAATTGCTTCCGCATTAGAATAAAGACTTTCGCTGTATAGAAATAAAGACTTCCGCTGTAAGCTTGAGTCCAAGACTCATGAGATATTGTAATAAACTCTGTAATTCGTGGTAATATATAATCTAAATTCAGTTTGTGGAATGTATTTGTATGTGTGATGAACATCCTGGGCACACATATGCATTAGTTCTCGGTTCCGTGGTTTTCCACAGAATTGAGGGCGTCATAGATTGGTATCAGAGCCACGGGTTGACAGTAGGTTTCACGGCTAGATAGAAATCTCAGATTGATATTAGAGCCACGGGTTGGCAGTAGGTTACACACCTAAATAGGAATCACAACTTGGTATCAGACACAGATTGGTAGCTAAGCCACGCTGACCATAGGAAGTACCATAGGACGCTTAGATTGGCCTTGAAACTACCTTGACATAGGAAACCATCCTTGAATAGGAGTTGTGTGAGCCCTTGTGATGATTATTTGTGATTATATGCTTAGTGTGAGTTGTGGGACGTCTCAAAACGCTGTCCATATCCACACGTAAGTAGAAAGAGGTGTGAGATGTCTCGGCACTTGTTCACATCCTCATATGGACTAGTATATATATATATATCTATATATATATATATATATCTATATATATATATATATATATATATATATATATATATATATATATATAGTCCAACTCACCTTGATGCATATAGTTGAGGAAAACTACCTAACTTTCTAACCTTCTATTCTATTGCAATCTCTCTCACAGATGGTGACAGGAAACGCCGGCCGAAGGAACGCCCGTGACAACCAAGAGGATGGTCACGATGAAGTTCCTGTTAACCCTGGAGCTGGTGAGGACCACCTGGAACGGTTGATGGCCATGGAGAACCAACTTATGCAAACTATGATCCAAACTTTGGGTCAATTGCAGACCAACAACAACAACCCTGTTCCGGCACCACCACCACCACCACCACCACCACCACCGGCTCATAACAGGTTGGGAGAGTTCATGGGGACTCGACCACCCACCTTTGCTCAACCCAACGACCCCATGGAGGCCGACGACTGGTTGAAATCCGTGGAGAAGAAGCTTGCCATAGTGCAGTGTAATGACCGAGAAAAGGTCCTCTTTGCGTCGCACCAACTTACGGGAGCCGCCGCTGACTGGTGGGATGCCCTAAGCAACGCTCATGTCAACCCGGAGACAATCACTTGGACTGAGTTCAAAGTGAGTTTCCGCTCTCATTACATCTCTTCTGGTGTAATTATGCTCAAGAGACGGGAATTTGAAGGTCTCCGCCAAGGACAGAGAAGTGTGAATGAGTACCTCAACAAGTTCACGCAACTGTCCCGGTATGCCCCCGAGGATGTCAACTCAGATCAGAGGAAGCAGTACCTGTTCATGAGAGGGTTGAACAATGAGATCCAGGTTCAGCTCCTCAACAATGACTACGTGAGCTTCCAGAAGCTGGTTGACAAGGCTATAGTGGTCGAAAGCAAGATTAAAGAGATCGAGCGAGAGGGCAAGAGGAAGATGCCATACCAGCACCAAGGGAGCAACGTACGACCTCGGTACATGCCCCCAGCTGCACTGCAGTATGGATCAACCACTCCTTCATACCGCCCTAGTCAGTCACCACAGCAACAACTCGTTGCACCAGCACCTCGCGTGCCCATGCCTCCTGCGCCCCGTCCCAACATGGGCGCCCCTGCTCAAAACCCCCGCCCCAACGTACCTGCTGCCGTGGGCAACAGGGCATGCTTTGCCTGCGGGGAACTGGGACACTTTGAGAACCAGTGCCCGAGGAGAGGCCCTGGACAGCAAGGTAACGTGCCCAAGCAGAACCCGTGACTGAACGGAGGGGACAATCAAGGAAACCGTGGACAGCAGAACTATGCTCGCGGCAACGTGAATCATGTCTCTGCTGAGGAAGCACAACAGGTTGAGGACGTCGTAATTGGTATGTTCCTTGCCAACTCCAACCCAGCCACCATATTATTTGATTCTGGAGCATCACATTCCTTCATATCATCCAAGTATGTTGCCAAACATCACCTACCCGTATCCCACTTAGAATGTACTACGTTAGTTAATTCTCCCGGAGGAGAAATGAGGACTAATATAGTATGTCCGAAAGTAAGCCTTAAAATAAGGGGGGTAGACTTCCTTGCCAACCTTATTGTCTTGAATTCCCAAGGGATTGACATTATACTCGGGATGGATTGGTTCAGCAAACACAACGGGGTAATCCAATGTGCTGAAAGAAGCGTGCAGTTGACAAATGAGCACGGCATCCGTGTCGAGTTTGAGTCAGCCCAATAAACCACTGAAAAGGCAAATTTGAACCACGTTGAAGGAGCAACATTGGACAGCATTCCGGTGGTTCAGGAATTTTCGGACGTGTTCCCGGAAGAGCTTCCAGGTATGCCCCCTGATCAGGACATTGAGTTTGCCATTGATTTGGTACCCGGAACTGCACCCATAGCCAAGAGACCCTATAGGATGCCCGTCAATGAACTAATAGAACTCAAGAAGCAAATTCAAGAGCAGTTGGAGAAAGGTTTTATACGTCCAAGCTCGTCACCATGGGGAGCTCCTGTTCTCTTCGTAGACAAGAAGGATGGAACCCAAAGGATGTGCGTGGACTATAGGTCTCTCAACGAGGTGACAGTCAAGAACAAATGCCCTCTGCCGCATATAGAGGACCTATTCGACCAAATGAAAGGAGCCCAAGTGTTCTCCAAGATTGATCTTCGGTCGGGATATTTCCAGCTGAAGATTAAGCCCTCTGATATACCCAAGACTGCCTTCCGAACACGGTATGGTTCGTATGAATATATCATCATGTCTTTTGGGTTAACAAATGCACCCGCATACTTCATGTACCTCATGAATAAGGTTTTCTTGGAGTACCTAGATAAGTTCGTCATGGTTTTCATCAACGACATTATGGTGTATTCAAAAAGTGAGGAGGAGCATGAAGAACATTTGAAATTGACTTTGTAGAAACTGCGTGAGCATCAATTGTATGCCAAGCTTAACAAGTGTCAATTTTGGCTAAAGGAAATATCGTTCCTAGGCCAAATTATCTCCGAAGAGGGGGTATCGGTTGACCCCGGTAAGGTGAGAGATGTTCTGAAGTGGGACCGACCGCAAAACGTGAGGGGTATTTGGAGTTTTCTTGGGATGTCGGGATACTATCGAAGATTCATCAAAGACTTCTCTAAGATAGCAAAGCCCATGACGGAGTTGCTAACGAAGGGAAAAGCCTTTCAATGGACACCCGCATGCCAAGGAAGCTTTGAGGAACTCAAGAAAAGGCTAACCACAACGCCGGTTATGATATTGCCAGACATAAGTAACAGCTTTGACATATATTGTGACGCATCCAGACAGGGGCTCGGATGCGTGCTCATGCAAGAAGGACAAGAGGTAGCCTATGCCTCACGACAATTAAAGAAGCACGGGATAATTATCCTACACATGACTTGGAGCTAGCAGCAGTAGTTCATGCATTGAATATTTGGAGACATTATATCCTTGGTCATCGATGTGAGATCTATACGGATCATAAAAGCCTCAAGTACATATTTACACAAACGGACTTGAATTTGAGGCAACGTCGATGGTTGGAACTTATCAAGGATTACGATGTTGGAATCAACTATCACCCTGGGAAGGCCAATGTAGTAGCTGATGCATTGAGCCGAAAGGGAGCATGTCACCAACTCATGGTTCGGGAGCTACCACCCGAACTACGTAAGGAGTTCAAACGGTTACACCTCGGATTCTTGAACAACATGGAAATAATGGAGATCCACTCCTCATTGGAGCAAGAGATAAGAGATGGCCAAGCAACGGATGAGGAGATCAAGGAGATCATGGAAAGAATCCGACAAGGAATAGAAAAGGATTTCAAAGAAGATGAGAAGGGTACGCTTTGGCTAGGAAAAAGGATTTGTGTGCCTAACATGAAACACCTCCGCGACATGATATTGAAGGAGGCACATGATTCACCCAATTCTATACATCCCGGAAGTACCAAAATATACAAGGACTTGAAAACTTGTTATTGGTGGGATGGTATGAAGAGGGATATAGCCGAATACGTTGCCCTATGCGACACATGCCAACGGGTGAAGGCCGAACATCAAAAACCCGCTGGATTGTTGCAACCTTTGAAGGTACCAGAGTGGAAGTGGGAGGACATCAGTATGGATTTCATCGTCGGATTTCCACGTACTCAGTCGGGTTACGACTCCATCTAGGTTATGGTGGACCGATTGACGAAAACCGCCCATTTTCTCCCTGTAAGGGCCAAGTACAACGTTGCACAATTAGCCGAGTTGTACATGGAGCAGATCGTGTGCCGTCACAGAGTTCCGAGGAGGATCGCATCAGATCGAGGTTCTCAGTTTACCTCTAGATTCTGGAGGAAGCTGCAGAAAGCCATGGGTACACGACTGGATTTTAGCTCCGCCTATCGCCCACAAACTGATGGACAAACCGAAAGGACAAACCAAATTTTGGAGGACATGTTGAGAGCTTGCGCCTTGAAATGTGGGCGTAGTTGGGATAGGAGTTTACCGTATGCCGAATTCTCCTAAAACAACAGCTATCAAGCTAGCTTGAAGATGTCGCCTTTCGAAGCATTATATGGTAGGCGGTGTAGAACGCCACTGTTCTGGAACGAGACTGGAGAGAACCAGGTGTTTGGACCCGAAGTGCTACAAGAGGCTGAAAAGCAAGTCCAAACGATACGGGAGAACTTAAAGGCTGCTCAGTCACGACAGAAAGGCTATGCGGACAATAGGCGAAGGAAGTTGACTTTCGAAGTAGGAGACTTCGTATACTTTAAGGTGTCGCCTATCCGAGGCCAACGACGTTTCAACGTCAAAGGCAAGCTAGCACCTCGCTACATCGGACCATTTAAGATTTTGGATAAGCGAGGAGAAATAGTCTATCAATTAGAGCTCTCAACATACCTCTCCAACGTACATGACGTGTTTCATGTATCCCAGCTCAAGAAGTGCTTGAGAGTGCCAGAGGAGCAAATACCAATGGAAGAGCTTGAACTTCAGGAAGACCCGACTTATGCGGAACACCCTGTCCGAACTTTGGACGTAAAGGAAAGGATCACCAGGAACAAAGTGATCCGATGGTGCAAGGTACAATGGAGCCATTACACCAAAACCGAAGCCACATAGGAGCGTGAAGAAGACATCAAGGCAGAATTTCCCCATCTGTTCTCTACTAACGAATCTCGAGAGTGAGGTTCAATTTAAGGGGGTAGATTTGTGACACCCTCATCCCTGATTTCTGCATGTATTCATATTTCATGTAGAGAAACATTTTTTAAAAAAGTGGGAACAGAGAAAATACCGAAAAGATAGCCAGCCGAATCCAGTTTCCGGAGAGCGCCGAAGACAACTTCCGCGGCCCGCTGGCCACGTGGCGTGTCCGGAGCTCATACCTGCGAAGTGGGGAGAGGTCCGCTGCTAAACTGGCTACGTGGCAGGCTCGGGGCTCATCTCCGCAAAAGGGGAGAGGTCCGACCCTGTGGGACACGTGTTGCCCTGAGCTAGCCTCTGCGGAAGAAGCAAGGGCATTTTCCGCAGGACACATGTCACCTTCGGAGCTAGTCACCGTGGAAATCAGAGGACCAGTCACACGGGATACGTGTCAATCTCGGAGCTCACCTCCGAGAGGTCCGGTTCTATTAAACACATGTCGCCACCAGATCTTACCTATGGGAGGTCCGACACTGTTGGACACGTGTCTACCTCGGAGCCGTCTTTGAGGAAAAAGGGAGGTCCGGAATGGATACATGGCACACCCAGAGCTACATCCGGAGAGAGGGAAAGACCGACACTAACACGTGGCGTGCGCGGAGCCACCTCCGAATAGAGAGGAGGTCCCGACCGCCAGGATACATGGCGCACACGGAGCTCACCTCCGAAGGAGAGGGGAGTCGTGCTCACTTGACACGCGGCACAACCGGAGCTCGTCCCTGCGGAGAGGGAGAGACTAGGACCCGGTGGACACGTGGAGCCTCCGGAGCTCATCACCCAGGAGGTAACGAGTTCTCGGAACGGTTTTTGGATTCTGTACGCGTAGAAATACCGGAACAGAAACTGACCTGAATTCCACAATGATACCGCACCAAATCAACTAAAGGTAAGTTGTAAGATTCAACTACAAAATTGAACAGGACCCTTATTCGGGATACAATCAGATTAAGACTCTTCTCTTCCCGATTATAAATAGAACCCAGAACCTCTGGCCGAAACCACAAACTTGTTTTCCAACTCCTAAGCCGACGAATTAGGGCCCTAGTCCCAACCCGCCGAGTAAACCATTGCCGGAGTGCAGCAAGGAAGATCGCCGGAGAAAAGCCCAATGATCTGAGGAGGACCTCGAGACCGAGAAGAACGTAAGGTAGGTCCCCAATACCACCTTACGACATCGTTACGTTTTCTTTGCATCTGTTCTTTGATTCCTTTCGAACAGAAGCCTTCTCGTGGACAGATCACTTGACGATCAGGTTGATCTAAATACAAGATCATCGCCACGTCCACCTTTGATCCGATCACCTCTGTTCATCATAAAATCCATGCAAGCCATGCAAGAACACGTACAAACCAATCTAATAAAACTAATCATAGGATAGCATGCATATGCGTCATCGCATCTAGTTTAAAGGTTTGTGCATGATATTGATTGCTGTGAATCTTGGTTGCACGTGATCCTACATAGCAGGACAAGATCAGGGAGCTGTCTACGACGAGCTGCAACAACAAGGTTTTGAGATCCAAGAACAACCGGAACCGCAAGAACAAGGCAAGTGCTCCTTGACCATATTGATCCTATGTTTTGGGTGAAACTATTTTGTTTTGCGAAAAGGTGTTTGTGCTGAGTCAAAAATGATGGGAAACCCTTTTTATAGGAGTTTACTAGTTTTGGTTAAACCACCCTTGTCGTCAGGGAAGTTTATGAGTCAGGTATGGTTTTTACTTTTATGCTTCGCTGAGTCCATGGGATTGGGAAGCAAGATAGATGTGTCTAGCTAACAGAACTCGTAATGATAATGATAAACTGATGATGTTAATTAACATGGATCAGAGAGAGATCTAGGCAAGCCTGGGTTTGTGAATGAGGTAGCATGAGATGGTGGTTTACTTGCCGTAGATCTAAGGACCGGTTCATGCATGCACATGCCAGGATAACAGTTCCACCACAAGGCCAAGTATGGATGCGGCTTAGCTGAGTAATTAGGTAAGTTGCTAGAGTGTTATGGACTGTGGAAGGCGCGAGGAATGGGAGTTGAGTGAGGACTGCTCTGAGAACTGCATGGCACAAGAGGGGGCCCGTGGGTGGGAGAATTGGAGATTCTAGCCTGCCGGTGAAACCTTAGTGAGTCCATACATCCAGTAGCCCATTTGTAAAGGCTATTTTGTGATCTCTTGACCATACACCGACGGTTGTGTACTGGTATAATGGAGGTTCTGCAGTCGCCGACAGGTGACGAAATCACAAACTTGTGGGTAAAGAGGTACAAACTCTGCAGGGTTCTTAAAACTATCATGATAGCCGAGCTTACGGTCACGAGCGCCTGGCCAACTGCCATGATTAGTTGGGATGGTTATTGGGATGGTTCTTGGTTATGGTTATTGATTTTGGTTATGGTTTGGTTTTGGGACTGTTGAGTCCGGGTGACAAGATGGTTGCGTGACTGTTGAGTCATGGCAACGAGATTGGTCTCGGTGTGAGACGAAGTTGTTTATGAGATAAGATGGTAGCGAATACGAGAAGGTATTTGTGAGGTGGTAGCGAATACGAGGAGGTATTCGTGAGCAAGAATAAAGTTGGTTAATGTTCGGATGGAACATGGAAAGTGATGGAGGTATGTTGGTAATTTAATACATGCTGGGATCACATTCATCTAAAGTTAAGTTGCTGTTTTATCATGGTTTTTACAAATCTGCTTTTCTGCAAATGAGCCTTTTTTATACCTACCTTGTTATGAGCTACATATCATGTTTTCTCCGCACTTGCTGAGTACATCATTGTACTCAAACTTGCATTATTATTTCATCATCAGCAGCAGAAAAAGATTTCTATGGAGACCAAGTGGAGCATTAGGCGCGTAATCTGTTCTCAACCTTGCCTGTGGGAATGAAATAGAGATGGAGTCATCGCTGCTTAGATTTGCTTCCGCATTAGTTGAATTGCTTCCGCATTAGAATAAAGACTTCCGCTGTATAGAAATAAAGACTTCCGCTGTAAGCATGAGTCCAAGACTCATGAGATATTGTAATATACTCTGTTATTCGTGGTAATATATAATCTGAATTCAGTTTGTGGAACGTATGTGTATGTGTGATGAACATCCTGGGCACACATATGCATTAGTTCTCGGTTCCGTGGTTTTCCACAGAATTGAGGGCGTCACACCAGCTAATACTAACATGCACATATTTAATATTTCATAAATACTGTTAACAAAAGTAATTATTGGAAATAGTTAACAATAACTTACCACAGTGTACTTATCCTCGGTCAAGTACAGGTAAGAACGAGAGATGGGTGACACATATTGTATAGGTTACGTTAATCTTACATTTTGGAGTAATTTACAAGAGAGAGGAGGAAAGAAAAAGGGCGATTAGGGCTAAAAATAGCCAGAGAGTACTCGGCGACGGCGGCGGGCAGCGGAGGAACTCCGACGAGCTTGTTCTCCGACACATATGGACAAAAAAGCTTGGTACATGATCGGTTGGCTTCACCGAAACCTAAGAAACGCTAAATTGAATCACAGAGTTGGCGACGGCGGCGGCGGCGATGGCCATGGCACTGACAGCGCTTCTGGATCAGAATCATGAAGAAAATGATTCCACAGTGTTCTCGGCGGTGCTCTACTCTTTTTAAGCGCGACAATGGAGAAAATTGACTTTTAAATGGGCCATGTCGGGCCATAAATGGGCTATGCTAGGCAGAGCCGGCCCGAAGGCCGTTTATTTATATATTGATATTATACACTCAAGCAATCAAATTAAACTCAAATTTCTAACAAATTTCAACTAAATAATAAAATAAAACAAATAATTAACAAATAAACACACTAAATAATAAACAAAGACAATTTACACAAAAATAATCAAATAGGGAAACTAATTAATGATCTAAGTAATATAACTAACTAATTAAACAGCTAAACTATCTCCAAGATGAAACAAGTAACAAAACTATAAAATAAATATTAAACTAACTTAATAATCAACTAAACCAAAATCAAGGAACTAATTAAGTAATAAATTAACTCATTAACTAAAAAATTTAATAAAATAACTAAATTAATTAATAAATGAACTAAATAAATAATGTATACAATTAATAAAACTTACCTCGAAATGGCGGCGAAGCGGAGCGGGCTCGGGGCCGAGTGGCGGCGGCGGCAACGGGCTCGAGCTTGGGCGGCGGCTGGGTCGGGCGGCGCGGGGCCGAAGCGGCGGCGGCGCGGGGGCGGCACGGCGGCGGGGTTGGGGCGGCGCGGGGGTGGCGCGGCGGCGCATGTTGCGGCAGCAAAGTCGGTCGGCGCGGGAAGAGGTGGCGCGGCGGCGGGGCTGGTCTGGCAGCAGCGGCGGGGGCTCGGACGGAATAGCCCGAGCCCGGGGCCGTTGCGGCGGATATAATTGATTATTTACGACGACCCAATAACTTATGACGGCCCAACTGTTAGGCCGTCATAAGTTATGTGTAATTTACGACAGACCTTTAACTTACGACGGCTTAGTGTTTTGGCCGTCGTAAGTTATGTGTAACTGACAACGGACCTCTAACTTTTGATGGCCATGGGCCCATGGCCGTTGTAAGTCAGTTTACTTACGACGGCCGACCAGGACTGTCTTAAGTTATATTACTTACGACGGCTAGCCGTCAAAAGTAATTTGCCCGTCGTAAGGTGTCGTGTTTCCTGTATTGCATGAGTAATTCTATGTTTATTCTAAAATATGCCTATGCATCACTACTATAAAAGTTGCCTGCAATGACGGACCTAAATGTACTGTAGTGGCGGGCTCCCTGCCAAAAATCATTTTTGTTGTAGTAGTGAAGGTTGCATATAGATTTAGACTCAAACCTAGACGAGTAAAGTAAATCATAATGTCTTATCCCAAATCTATCAGCAAAATCAAGACATGTTACGATGACACTACTCTAACGTAGAAGCATGTTGCATGAAAATCAAGCATAAGGAAGATATATACTATCGTGAAGCCATAAGGACTTTGCAGAATAATCACCAAAATAGTGAGCTTTCAGCACTGTTAAGTACAAATGAAAAGGATATTATCTTATGGTTCAAATATAGCATGTGGGAATGTGGGCACAAAGGAAAGACCCTCCCATCGCGCAGCCTCCGGCTCCTTCCTTTGGGGCGGCTACTGTCTACTAGACGACTAACGACGGTCCAAAACTGTCGTAAATAAGCGACTTACCGTAGTAAACAGCTTATTTACGATGACAATGGTTTATTTATGATGGTTTATAGCTGTCACCAGTCAAAAGTCATAAATAACATATTTATGATAGGCTAGCGTAGCCGTCATAAATAATGAGGCTGTGCCATGTGGAACTCTTGGTATCTTTATTTATGACGGTCCGGCTCTAGGCCGTCGTAATTAAGGTTCTTACTTATGACGGCCCGGACCTCACCGTCTTCAATATGGATGGACACTTATGACGGTTATCCTAGCCGTCGTAAATAATAATTGATTATTTATAACGGCCTTGCTCTTGGCCCTCGTAAATAAGGGATTTCAATTTAAAAAACAGAAAACTGCTAACCTAGCACGATGGCCAGCTCACGGGTAAATATATAACAATATAACAAACATCACAAACCGTTTACATAAAAATAATATCAAATATTACCCAACACTAAATTCTCTCGCGTTGTGGTCCAGGTGCTGGTAGCTGAGGCGATGGAGTCTGAGCCTCCGTTGCCGATCCTGTAATGTACAAGTGTAGTTAGAAAAATTTCATCTTAAAAAATGTAGTTTCACTAAATTTGCTTGTGACGAGGTAGAATTGAGCAAGTCTGCCTATGTTTGGCTAAATCAGCCTAGTTTTAACTAAGTTTCCCTATGTTTGGATACGTTTGGCTATATTTGACTAATTTTAACTCAGTTTGCTATTTTATCTAATTTTTCTTCATTTCAATAATTGTTTCTTACTTGTGCCACTGAAGAATGTATCTGTGGCTCTAACGGCACATGTGGCTCCATCGACGGCTGCCATGAGGGAATGGAAACCAGTCGCCCATGCTGCTGGGCTAAGGCTAGTGATAGAAAAATATTAGCACATGCATAATAATAAAATGGTATGGATGTTTACTAATTTAGATTCTTACCTGTACCGTTCGGTGCTCACGTGGGCAGCCCAGCTCAAGAAGCTTTCACACGATCAAGGACGTCCAGAGGAGTGTTGGGCTTCCACTTTGATCCTCCCCAACTCACTGATCAAGCCATGCACCGTCGCCCGTGAATTCACCGATTTTCTTCCGGTGTGTGCAAAAGAATCTCCGGGTAAGAATCTGTCGAATTCCACTTCGATTCTAGTTTAGATGTCACCAAATCGTGCACGAAGGAGCTAGACTGGCTAACGGTCAGTTCCTCTTCACAACCCTAGTGGGAAACCAACTGTAGATAGACTATTTCTAAGTTTTCCGATCGCCACCGTGTCGGGTAACCTAGGTCACACGGTGACATGCTATTTAGAGCCATTTCTGAGCTCATTGTGACCACGCCGATCGTCCCTAGAGTCCATTGATGATTTAGGACCCTTTGCTCGAGCTTTTGGGGTGCTAGGGAGGCCGGCTGATGAAGCCGATCTTCTCCCGAAGCCGCCTCACGTTGCCCGGCCATGTTCCGGTCATCAGCAGCATGAGTTCACATCACAAACGGATTGCTCAGGTCTGTAAACCCCCAGGTGGCGAAAATGAGGAAGTTTGATGCCCTGCAGAGCCATGCCGGCAAGCGGGGCGACAGGCCGGCGCGGGAGCGCGAAGTTGAAGATGACCTGCGGGCCCCATGTGTCAGTCTCTGTTTTTTGGGGGCCAGATCTTCTGTGGCTCGAGATCACTCTGTGACAACGTGCGATTAAGTCTGTAGCCCCGTGTATCCTGTATTCCGGTGGCGCCACGTCACCAGTGGACCCCGCGGTCAGAATTTAAACATTTCACGGGTTTTCATTTTTCCAGAATTTCCCCAAACTTCAAACACACATAACTTTGGTTAGGATTGTCCAAATCGAGTGAACCAAATTTTGTTGGATTCAGCTCTCTGAGTAATTTCTATCAAAACAAGTTTCAGCCTTTGAAAGTCTTTATTTCTGCAGAACTAATTCTTCAGAATTTAAAATATTGGGAATTTTGACTGGAGATTTCCTTTGTGGAAAATTCTAAAATTGTACCAGGATGTTCATTTTAACATCCTTGCATCTCATAAAAAAATCAGATCCATACAAGTTCATTGAGTCCCCTAATTGTTTGATTAAGTGAGCTGACCCAGAGAAAAAGAAAAATATCTAGAAACATTTTCTAGAATTTTCTCTGAATTTCATTAGCTCAAACTTTCTCTAGCATTCCCCAAATTAGATGAAACCAATTTTATAACCATCTCAAACTCTAGTTTCTAAAAAGTAATAGCTTGCTCCATGAAAATCCCTAGGGAACCTTAGAAGCTCTAATTATGGCCAAATATACATTTATTTGCGCAGGGCTGAAATGAGCTTTGCTTCAGATGAAATTTGGCCAAGTCTCTGTTTAGGTTCTCACCAAACTACAGTAAAAATTTCAGAGTCAAAAGGGATGTATAGATATACTTATAGTCTTCACACTTTCCATTCAAACATGTGCATTTAAATTGACATACATTTGTTATTTCTTTTTTGTGTAGTCACTAAAGTCGAGGAAGACCCGGAATATTGGATTTTATCCCTCCCGAAGAACCTTTAGTCGACGACCAGAAGCAAGGCAAGCTATTTATAAAGTCTTATGATTTGATCACTTACATTATGAATTTCATACTATGTACATCAGAGTCATGATTTGAAACCCAATTGCATAGCAAAGAGAACCAGGGGACTGAGACTACGATTTGAACCTTGAGTAGCCACTACAATGCTCAAATGGTATAGGATTTGGTACAAGTCGAGTAGTTGGAACTACTCACAAGAATAGGCTTAGAGGCACACCACTCGATGAGAAGGATCGACAATGACTCACATGGCATAAAAATGAGACCGAGCAGAGAGTAAGGGCAGCAGGATGTTGGGGGCCTGTGTGTCACAGCTCTGCTTGTGTCGATTAAGGACCGAGCCATGTGCGGGTCTGTTGAACAAGCTAGAACTGTACCGAAGACCTACCGGCTATATGGGAACCGGGAAACTTATGTAATTCGGTAGCGATATGTTGAGGCATTGCTTGTTGTCTAGAGGGTTGTTGAGAGCAGCGAGGTGTAAATCAGCTAGCGGAACCATAGGATGCTCCATATAGAGACGTCCTGCTCAGGACGATAGGACCGGTTCAACACTTGGCTAACGAGAGAAAGGTTGTTGCGTATGACGTCCGGGATGGTTGCTGTAGGCAACATCGAGTACGGGCGCACGAGATGGGTTATTCGGGTAACCATGTAGGTGTAAATCGATTATAATAGCTGTCCCTCACAGTCAGTGAGTACCACTTGTTCACTGTACCGTGACGTAGAAAGAACATGCCAGATGTCATGATTAAAAGTTGCTGTTTGAAAATCTTACGTTGAATGTCAATGAAGTGCATTAGATTGGAGCAAATAAAAGTTCTATTTCAACCTTAGGCAAGTCACATAAGAGGGATGCATTTCTTGTTTGATTGCGGACTTCCTATGTGGCTTAGCACAAGGTTTTCCACTAATCTGAGGCTAAAACTTGAAAGTAAGGGTCAACTAATTAGGCGAGTCCTTATGCAAAGTACTTCCTAGTGTACACTTCAGTTCCAGCATGTAGAGTTGCATGTTTATATGACACGGGTTAGTCTTGCTAAGCCATCGTGCTCACTGCTTGTTGTTGAAGCGTTTGCCGGGTCTTATGAGGAGGAGGCTGCTAAGGAGAGGGATCCCCCAGAGGGAACCACCATCGAGTGGGAGACGTGCATGCCGCGCGTGTTAGTGTGGTGTGTGTAGCTAGTGGGATCATGTCCACGGATTGAAAGTGAGACCTTTTGTGTAGTCTACGCCCGTGAGTGTAGACTATAACGTTATTTTGTTGTAATTATCTTTATAAACAAGTTTATATAATAAAATTAAGCTTCCTCTATGATGTTGTTGATGTGTGTTATCCGGTGCTGTCTATCACAGCATCCCTTAGCGAATTCCTGGATGTTGGGACCATCGGGTCCTCACATCGTGGTATCAGAGCTCCATTGAGGTTTAACAGACTGAGGAAGACTAGATTTTCAAAAACTCGGTGAGGAACGAGTTATTAGCCCACATAAGGATGTTATTAGTTAGAAAGTGGCACACTAACCTACTTGTTATGTCGGAAAATCATGCATCTCGGGACTCTCTATGTCTTGGGGGTGCATGTAAGCGCTGTCCACCAGTGCGCACAAGATTAAGTGTGGAGCCTCACGGGTGGCAGGTAACCCGGCCTGCTTAGGTATGCTCTGCGACTCTTCATGTCGTTTGGAGTATTCAAGCAACACCAGTCCCCGGCGTGCTACGGGCAAGTAGGTGGAGACCCCGTCACGTGGTTGGTAACGTGAACACGTAGCTCATGGCGTATTTGGCTTGAGAACATCCGTGCGACTGACGACGGACGGGTGTATGAAACTGTTATGGAGCCGGGTTCAGTGTGCAGCTGAACCCGATGATTGTGTGGTTTATGCAGGTAGTCTAAACACAAATCAGTAGCCGAGTAGAACACGTGTGCGAGAGTCACTTAGTGCCACAGAATTAATGAAGCCGGTTAATCCGGTATAGGTTTTCTTTGTGAGGGACTTAGTACCGGCATGACTTGGGTGACACTTCGACGTCACACTCCATTAAATGTTCAAACTCATTGTAAAAGTTAAAATTTTTGATCCAGAGCACTAAAATCTTGATTAAACTCAGCATTTCCAAATTAAGCAAGTTTCAACTTATGTAATACTAGGAACAAAGTCCTCTGTTTTTCAGTCGAAATAATGCTGAAGTTGTACAGAGTGTAGAGGTTGAGTTCTTTCGATGTTTAGGTGGTATGATACATTTCTGGAAAGCTTTGGAAGACTTCTACAACCTTTCTTTTGACCTATAGAGGTGTTTCATCCATTAACTTGTCGAAATATGCAGTAGAGATGAAACTGTCCAGAAAACAGGGCAGAGTAAAAACTCTCTGGAACTCTCTGTAAAATGAGCATAACTTCCGGCATAAAAATCCAAAAATATAAAATGATACAGTTCTGAAAAGTTCATGAGGTATGTTACAACTTTGTAACAGAAAATTCAGTATATAATTAACTGGAATTCTTGAATATATCAGTACATCAAGCAGGGAGGTGCTGCCCAATTTTCTTCAGAAATTCTGTCAACTTTGACATCTCCTAACTTTTGATTCAGAACAGATATAAGGGCAAATAAATACATTATGGAAAGATATTGAAGTTAACTTTAACGTTGATGTTGAACTCTAGAACTGATTTTCCCTGTAGCAGCATCTAATTCTGAGTAGAAAGGGAAACTGATCAGTACTGTCAATTTGGACAGCAGACCAGAAATCAAATTTGTTCTAAGTTCGATTTATGTTTCCATTTTTATGAGTTCAATGACATGTTTTATGTTATAACTCAGTGTTTTACTGTGGATATGTGGATACGCCATGATTCCTTGCCAAGGAAGAAGGCCAAGAGGGGAACAAGACATGGACTATTCATGTCGATGTTCCAGCAGGACCACGCCACCGGGTTGGGCACTGTTCACCGTCACGGTGGAAGGGAGACACCCGGAGGATATGTGGCAAGTGGAAGCCCGCGACGCTATGTCGCGTTTCTGCCAACTGCATGTGAGAGATATGGAGGGCACTCCATATGCGCTTATCCCAGTGGAGGGACGAGCTAACCACGTGTGGTGGGAGTGGTACTTTGCGTCGACTGATCCAGGTTGCCCAAGGTGCAATCCAGCGGAGGCGAATCTCAGCATCCATCTTACGGAAGAAAAGGATGTGATGGACAGCCAAGCTGTCCATACGCCTCGACTTTCCGTGGAGCTCCAGAAGAGCACCAGCCGCCATGATCATTTCGAGAGTGCCAACAACGCACTTCGTAATGTACCTCCTCTGACGATAAAGCGACTGAGTCATCATCATAATCAGTTGCGTCATTTGAAGAAGGTGGGGAAAAAAGCCGTGTCGACATCACGGCTTTGCAGCAACAAGTCCAAGCTTTGACCCAGCAGAACGAGGTCCTTACTCAGGAGCGTGATGACGCGATTGAGGAAGGGCAGAACTGGGAGATGGACTACAACCAGGCCATGGATGAGGTGCATGCTTTGCAGGACCTTGTAACTCTGGTAGTGGGCCTACCTATGGTAGGTGCAGTACATGTGGTTCTCGGCATTCCAGCGATACCGGAACCTGAACCCGAAGAGGAGGTCATGGACCCTGAGCCACCAGCAGTACCAGCGGAGGAGGAAGACCCACAGGAGGTCGACTTCTACTCCGACTAGGGAGTTACCGTTGCCGAGTAGGGCAGCGAGGGTGGTTGTATGTAATAACTTTTGTAACAGCGACATATCATGTAAACAGTAGCGTGTGTATATGTAGTGACGACTTGAGCACGACTTCTCGGTGGTCCGAGAATAATGTATCTTGTATACAGTTTTTGCTTTATCAATATATGTGAATGTTGTGCGACTTTATCCATGTATCACTGCAATACCTGCAGTTTTTCATGGATTTTTTAGTATGACATGTGCTGATCAACGCTGTTTTGAATTTTAGAATTACTCGCACTCGTGCCAACCCTGAGGTTGGGAGTTCTAGTCAGAAACGAGATGCCTCCCAACAGCCTCCTGAGACATCCTTGGGACAGCAGCAGCAGCAACCACCACCACCAACGGTCACGTTGGCTAATATAGTTACGGCCATGGCGGGCTCGCACCAACAGCACACCGAGTTGCTGCGTACACTTATCTAGAATACGTCTTGTCCAGAGAGATGTCAAGACCGAGAGGAACGACAACAGAGTTCCTACTAGGATTTTCTGGCTACACATCCCCCGGTATTCTCGCGGGCAGATAAGCCCATCGATGCGGACAATTGGCTCCGCATGATAGAGATGAAATTCATGCTGCCCCACGTGAGTGAGCAGCATAAGACACAATTCACAGCCCAGCAACTTATGGTGTCCGCGAGGGCTTGGTGGGTGAACTTCTGCGCCTGCCAACCCACCGAGCGAGTATTTACTTGGACGGAGTTCTGGATGGCTTTCAGGGCCTATCACATTCCGCCAGGTCTCATGAAGAGGAAGATGCAAGACTTCCTCCATCTGCAGCAAGGCAACAGGAACGCGCTGGAATATGCCCGTGCGTTCAACGATCTCGCCCTCTATGCTTCCCATCACGCCAATACGGATGAGAAGAGGCGAGATTTCTTTTACCAGGGGCTGAAACCGCTCATGAAGGACAAGTTGGCCATGTTCAATCGTGGACGCCTCAACGATATGATTGATGCTGCGATTGTTCAGGAGGACTCCGGCAAGGAGTTAGCAGTGGCAGAAAAGAAGTGAAGCATGCCGCAGAGCAGCAGAGAGGGAGGTGGTCCTCCCCAAAAAGATAGGATTGTGTATCGCACACCATCGGGTCAACGCCAGCCACCACAGCGACCGATGCAATTTCGCAATCGCCCGTACCCACAGCCGGCATTCCGACCGGTATTACCAGCACCTCCGCAGCAGCAACAGCAGCAGCGGGCGATGCCGCTTGTGTTTGCACCTCAGCAGCGCATGCCGGGCTTTCGTCTCCCAAGTACTGGCCAGCCACCGTACGCATGCTTCACGTGCGGTCGCCAGGGGCACTTTACAAACAATTGCCTCAAGAAGCACGGCAGCAGAGTGGCACCACCATTCCCGGGGAGAAATCAGCCCTGAACCAACAACAACGCATGCCATGCGAACCCCAAACCCGGCAACGTCCACCAGCTAGCCATTGAGGACGTACCGTTCCAACTACACAAACACCCTGCCATAGTTTTATTTGATTCGGATGCCACGCATAATTTCATTAGCCAAGCTTATATTGCTAAGCGTAGTTTGCAAATACTACCCACCGAGAGTCCTTACTTGATTTGTTCACCGGGTGGGAGAATTTCAGCAAGCATGATGGTTCCAAAAGCACCATTATGCCTAGGGGGTAGAGTATACCCTACATCTCCCATAGTTTTAGAGGGACAAAAGGTCGATGAAATCCTAGGAATGTCGTGGATAAACCGCCACGGTGCTATTTTAGACACTGTCCTTCGAGTCGTACATTTGCACCTAGAGATGCACGAGTCTCATTCTTTATTTTTGGACAGTCCAGAAATAAAACTTCCAGCCGTATACCAATCCACCACCATCAGTCTGGAAGATATTCTAGTAGTCCGTGAGTTCCCTGACGTATTCCCGGATGATCTACCGGGTATGCCACCCGATCGGGAGGTGGAGTTCAAGATTGAGCTTGTACCGGAAACAATGCCAATATCCCGACGGTCGTACAAGATGGCGCCAAATGAATTGGCGGAATTGAAAATGCAATTGACGGACCTTCTGGACAAGGGGTTTATTAGGCCGAGCTCCTCGCCAGGGGGCTGTTAGGCATTATTCATCAAGAAGAAGGACGGAACATTGCGGCTCTATGTAGACTATCATCCACTAAACGCCGTTACGATCAAGAACAATTACCCATTGCCCTGCATCGACATGTTATTTGATCAATTAGTCGAAGCAAGGATCTTTTCCAAGATGGATTTAATATCAGGGTAATCAGATTAAGACGGCTTTCTCGACGAGTACGGACTCTATGAGTACCTTGCAATGTCCTTTGGCCTCACCAACGCTCCAGCTCATTTCATGTACTTGATGAACTCGGTATTCATGCCGGAGCTGGACAAGTTTGTCATGGTCTTCATCAATGACATATTGGTATATTCCAAGTCGGAGGAAGAACGCGCGATTAACCTGTGTATAGTCTTGAAACATTACGAGATCACAAAATATACGCTAAATTCAGCAAGTGCGAATTCTGGATATCGCAAGTACCCTTCCTCGGACATATTATCTCAGCGTAGTGCATTGCTGTAGACCCGAGCAAGATTGTACAAGTGTTGAATTGGAAGTCCCTGAGGTCTGTCCACGAGGTGCGGAGTTTCCTAGGACTCGTGGGATATTATCGGAGGTTCCTTCTAAACTTCTCGAAGATTGCAAAGCCTATGACCGAACTGCTGAAGAAGGCTACCAAATATGTTTGGAGTCCAGCATGTAAATAGGCATTCAAGGCTTTAATGAAGCACCTCACATCAGCACCGGTTTTGGAGCAGCCAGATACAACAAAACCATTCGATGTGTGCTGCGATGCATCAGGCATTGGGCTCATATGTGTGCTGATGCAAGACCGAAGACTGATCGCGTATGGATCACTGCAGCTCCGGAATCATGAGCAAAATTATCCAACTCATGACTTAGAACTCGCTGCCGTGGTACTCGCACTCAAGATGTGGAGGCGTTACCTACTCGGTAACCTCGTATATCTATATACCCACCACAAGAGCCTCAAGTACATATTCACTCAGAAGGAGTTGAACATGAGGCAGACAAGATGGTTAGAGCTGATAAAGGATTATGAAATAAAGATACATTATCATCCCGGCAAGGCAAACGTGGTGGCGGATGCGCTGCGTCGCAAATCACACATTCATAATCTGACCATCACACCGGTTGAAGAGAGTGAACCAATATTTTATGTGGTTCCACATAGACCTTCCTACAACCTAGCTCTTACCCACACCATACGTGAAGAGATAGCGGCAGCCCAGAAAAATGACAAGGGAATGTCGCATTTGCAGAGACGTGTAGACAGTGGGGAGCTGAAATGCTTCCGGGAGGAAAGAGACGGCGTTCTGTGGTTCAAAAAACTGAATAGTCGTACCCCATAACCCAAAATTGAGGAAGGAAACTTTTGACGAGGCTCACTTGTCAAAGTTTTCTATTTACCCCGGCAGAAACAAGATGTATCAGGAACTCAAGAGCAAAATTTTGTGGACATGGATGAAGCGAGAGATCGCTATGTGTCCGAGTGTGATACATGCCGAAGGGTGAAGGCGGATCACATGAAGAAACCGGGATTGCTGCAACCATTAGGCATTCCTGCCTGGAAGTGGGAGGATGTGAGCATGGATTTCATTGTCAGTTTACCCACTATATTTCAGAAACATGATTCAGTGTGGGTGATCGTCGAACGGCTCACGAAATCTGCCCATTTTGTCTCGGTTGACACAAATTACAATGCCAAAAAGTATGCTGAATTGTACATCTCATGGATTCTATGTTTACATGGCGTACCCCGCACTATCATCTCAGATCGTGGCACTTTATATGTGTCTCTTTTTTTGGAGCAGTTACAGGCAGCGTTGGGTAAGAAATTGATCCGTAGTTCAGCGTACCAACCGCAGACGGATGGGGTAACCGAGCGGGTAAACCAAATCCTGGATGATATGTTACGGGCCTGTGCTATCAACCACGGTAAGAACTGGGATGATCACTTACTGTTAGCCGAGTTCATGTATAACAATGGATACCAGGCCAGCATTAAGATAGCGCCCTACGAGGCGCTATACGGGAGGAAATGCCGCACACCGCTGAATTGGTGTGAGTCCGGCGAAAGGATCACCTTCGGGATTGATCCTGTCAACGACGCAGAAGAGAAAGTTCGGACGATTCAGTGGAACTTGAAAGCCGCTCAATCCCGACAAAAGCAATATGTGGACTGTAGAAGACGTCCTCTACAATTTGAGGTCGGGGATCACGTTTATTTACGTGTGTCCCCGATTAAGGGTGTGAACAGATTCAGGGTCAGAGGAAAGTTGGCACCCCGGTTCATCGGTCCATTCAAGGTTATGGAAATGTGTGGATCAGTTGCATACCGGCTGGAGTTACCAGCGACACTCTCCGGTTTGCATGATATCTTCCACATTTCTCAGCTGAGGAAGTGACTCAAGTTTTCAACCACCGTTCAGCTGGAGGAATATCGAGGAACTGAAACCAGATCTCACATATCGGGAGGAACCGGTTCAGATCATCGACAAAAAGGCCCGAACCACACGCAACCGAACGTTGTGGTTCTATAAAGTTGTATGGAGTAATAACTCTGAGGATGAAGCGACATGGGAGAGCGAAGAATTTCTTCGCGCTAATTATCCGGAATATTTAACGTCGCACATCCGGTAATTTTCCACCATCCTCTCTCTCTCATTTTCACCTTATAATTTTGGGACGAGATTCTTTTAAGGGGGGAGGAATGTAAGGGCCCAAGTTTTTCACTTGTTAAAAGTGTTCATCACCCCACTCACCTCAGCTCATTTGTGGTAAACACATGAACACATTTGAAGAGCAAGTAACCACCATAATAGAATTATTAAGAGATGAACTCACAAAATCCAAAAGTGGTATTTCAGACATGCATCATATAGGGGATGAACACACTGTTAACTCCTAAACTTTGTTAGGAATGCTCATGCAAATTTTCACACAAATCCAAAACTCTTTTAGGTACTTTTGGATACAATCATTACAAGGTCTACTTTGAAATTAAATTCAAATTCAATCTAATTCCATCACATGAATTCACAAGAAGGACTCATATTCACACTCAGCACATTTTTATGAGATCATCCATCAAATTTCATCCCATTTGGGGTTGATCTTGACATGAGCTACTTGTTGCCAATTCAAACTAAATTTGAATTTCAATGTGCACCTTTGCTGCAAATTCATCCAAACCATTTCATACTTTGAATTGTTCAAATTCAAATGGCCAACATGTGGTTTGATCAAATTACCAAGGACAGTGTGGTCACAATATTTAGAGCAGTAGGAATTCAATTTTTTGGGACAAAATTGGAGAGGTGGGACCCTTCTGTCAGTGAACCATTTGTTCTAAACCGACTGAACTCGGTTTGCTCTGTTCTTCGGGCCAGTTACAAGCGCGCCAGCGAGCGGAATCGATCGCCACCTCTTGCTTCGCCCAATCACGCTGGATCCCTCAGAGGGAACCACCGTCGAGTGCGATCTGTGCACGCCACCGTGTTAGTGTGGTGTGTGTAGCTAGTGGGATCACGTCCACGGGCTGAACGTGAGACCTTTTACGTAGTCTACGCCCGTGAGTGTAGACTATAACGTTATTTTTCTGAAATTATGTTTATAAACAACTTTATGTAATAAAATTAAGCTTCCGCTATGATGTCTTTGATGTGTGTTATCCGGTGCTGTCTATCGCAGCATCCCTCAGCGAGATCCTGGATGTCGGGACCATCGGGTCCTCACAGGACCACAGGTGGCAGACAACACGGTAAGCTTCTGGACGGTCTTCCAACCAAAAAATACTAACTTGCGCACATTTTGTAATTGATTAAAATAATGTTAACATCGCAAAATAAGAAATCCATTAAAATATTACAACTTTACCTCCGCATGCTGCTCCTTCGTCAAGTACGTGTCGAAGCCGTCTCTGAACGCCGCTAGATCCTGCCATTCATGCTTTTTCAAGTATTCGTTTGTTGCTTGAATCTAGGCATAGGAGATCGCTTACGTAACAAGCTTTATCACGTTCTTGTTGAAGACGACTCTCGCGTGCTCAACATCCATCCAATCCGCCAAACGAAACCGTCTCTACAAGAACACAAAACACATAAATGATATTAAACAACCTAGTTATTGAAGAATTAAAATTCTAATAATGTATTAAACATACTTACCTAGAAGTCGGCCCACACTGCACCCTGAGCAGTGCCGCATGTCACGTCAGTAGCACGAGCTTAATTATTTCATGACTTGGCACGGATATGCTCATAACCGCTGTTAGGGATCTCACCAGGATAGTGCAAACGCACGAGGTTCCCTAAGACAATGTTGACTTGTCTCTGATGTTCTCTACCCTTGAAGGTAGTGTCCTCCCATCCGCTGCAAGAACAGTTATGAATGAAAGAGTGTTAATACTACGTTATTGTCTAAAGTTACAACGTAATGGTTTCCTACCTATCGCCAATAAAGCGAATAGCCAGCAGAGCTGCTTTGTCACTAGGAACTGTAGGAGGAGATACATAATGGCTCCTCCTAGTCTGTCGCCTTCTTTGCTCCTCCATGTCCTCAGACGACCCGGAAGGGTGGTCAACTGACCCGAAATGATGGTCAACCGACTATGGCGCAGGAGGCGCCGCAGCCTCTGACTCTAACACTGCGTCATCCGGCAACCTTATGGAAGTTTTAAGATAGATAAATAAATTATTTTTAAAATCTAATAAAATATGATTGGTAAGTCAAATTTACCTCTGTCTGCTAAAAGGCAACACGTATGTATGCCAGCTCTAAGGGCACATGTTTTGGCTGTCCATGTGCGAACGCTTGGCGTCCTCACCGGCACCATTCGCCTACATGCCCGGCTCGACCTCCTCGAGCCATAGGGGCTCAAGGGATTAGTGTCGTCCTAAATAAGAAAATTGGCGTACTTATGATGGTCGTACTACTTGCGACGGACCAGTCCAAAGCTGTCTTAAATAACATATTTAATATGCTTTCACGACGGTTGACGGGGTGACGTACCCCGGGTACCTAAGAGACAACCGATCAGCCCATTGTACGGAGCCACGTGGCTCCACGGGCCACAGTAAAACTAGCAGGAAGCGCCAGCATAGGGTCCAAACTCGGGACCTAGGTACAGAATGGCGCCACTATGAGTCCCAACCCTGAGGTCGGGACATAAGCGACCCTACGACTGACCCTTGCCCACCAGGGTCAGGGCGCAGCAGCCAACCCCTAAGGTCAGTTGGCGACGTCCGACCCAGCCACCGAAGCCAGGAGAAGGAACGACCCGGTCCCGAGCCCGGGCTGGAGGCAAGTGGAAAACTTCAATGCTGACGTGAAGGCGGATCAGAGGTACTTCAAGACGGATTTGGAGACCACGCGCGACAAGACAAGCACGGCACAGGCCATCATCACCTCCCTTCCCGTCCTGTTCCGCACGGGTGTACAGGTGCTGAAACTAGACGTAGACCATAGATGAGACAGGAGCAAGTGTACTTATCGCTCCTGTGCCTTATCAGACAAAATTGTGCGCTGACACATGTAAACCCATGCCCCATTTATGAGGAGCCGGTGGGTAGGTGGAAGTGCCCACTCTACAAAAGGGGAGGAGCGGAACCTCCATGGGGAGACGCTTCCGCGCACTACACATCAAACTTAATCTCTCTTGCATCCTCACGCACGAGGAAGCTTCGCTAGTAACCCCGGTTCTAGGAACTAAAGACTAATACAAGATCGATGAAAACACACACTGGACAAAGAACATTCAGTCTGAACCAGTATAAATCTCTATCTTTGTTAGCTAGCCATCCAGACACAAAACGCGCATCATTCGATTACTAGTCAGTGGAAAGAACAACAACAGTTGGTGCGCCAGGTTGGGGGACGTTTCACGTTTCCATTTCTTATAGATGGCTTTCATGAGCTCAAGCCTCTGCGCCGCCAATAAGCTCCGTTTTGGAAGCCTCGAGTTCACTATCGCCCACAACAGCGGGCTTGATGCTGACATCGCCCCCACACCATGCAGGCTTTCCTTTTCAGAAGCCTGGACTTCATCACCGACAATGGCGGCGTGCTCCGCTTGATCGACTACCTGGCCATCAACATCATCAATGACGCCCCTGAAGAGAACTTCATGGGCATGGTCGACGATAAGAAGCGGCGGGCCATCGGCGAAGGAATCACTAAGATTCTGGTGGCTGGCTTCGTCAAGGAAGTTCAGCATCCTGAGTGGCTGGCCAACCTGGTCCTCGTCAGAAAGAAGACTGGGAAGTGGAGGATGTGCATGGACTATACCGGCCTCAACAAGGCGTGTTCCAAAGATCCCTTCCTGTTGCCAAAGATCGACTAGGTAATCGATCTGACCTCAGGGAGTGAATCTCTGAGCTTTTTGGACGTGTACTCAGGCTACCACCAGATCGCTAACAGCAAAGAGGGGCATTTGGCGACAGCGTTCGTCACCCCTTTCAGCTCTTACTGCTACGTAAGGATTCTGTTCAGGCTCAACAACACGGGAGCCACTGTAAAATCCCCAAAAAAGCGGTAGCAAGAAAATTCAGCTCATGTACACCTAGAAAAAATGAGGGGAATTAAAACTTTGATTATTAATGGTGTGAGTTCAAAGTGGTGATTCAAACTTCCCAAAAACTTCCAAACATGGAGATCTAAATTCATAACTTGGGTCTTCATATTTCAAATGATGAGTTGTTTAGGCCCGATCTTCCGAAAGGTAGGTCGATTGAAGTGGAGATCTCGACTTTGATGATCCGGGGAACTCGAGCAGACCTGACCCCTGCAATCACTACACCACTGCTCCATTGGTTATCAACCGTGCTTCACACGCTTGACCTCGCCAAGAAGGCTATCCCTGCAGGTGCAACCGAGAACACAAGCAAGAACGACGAAGATGCAATCTGAAATTGCGAAATTGGGGTCTCACAAACCGTAGAACGGCAAAAGTGTTTAATATAAGCAAAACCCACCAAATATGGCCGGCGGTTGCAGTATTTAAAGGCTAGGGTTCAACCATAAGACACTTAGACACGTCCCTAATGGACTCATACGGGATACAAGGCCCAAAAGCCCAATACGATGGTGCAACACCGGACAGAATTCCGAATTTAACTTGTTTCGACAACTCCCAACGACTCCGGGCAAATTTTAATGTGGGACCAGAACCATTGCAAAGTTTGTTTTCTCATATTTTCATGCATATGTGGAACGTCAAAAACGGAGTCCATATGCATCCTGGGCGTCCGTTTTATGATGTACTGCTCCTGGACTCCGAATTGAACTCGAGTCCGAGTTGGTGACTGTTTCCATCAACTTGTGGACGTCCCATCTGATTCTCCACGTCCCCAAATCCTCCTCCCTTTACTTGTTGATCATGTCCATGGTTCCTAATAACAATTAAATCATTCAATAGCAATCCATTCTCAAAATCACATGGGTAGGAAGTTAGGAACGAGTTCACCTGCTGATTTAGTAACCGTGCTCGTCCTCTTGTGATTGGTCCTTGTATATCAATGTGAGTATCCACAGTTGTGATGTCCTCATCATCCTCCCCCTATTGAATCGGAGTCGTCCTCGACTCAAGATCATCTTCTTCCCCCAAGTATGGTCGTAAATCTGAAATGTTAAATGTGGGACTAACCCCAAAATCGGGAGGCAACTAAAGCTTATATGCATTGTCATTGATCTTTTCAACAATCTTAAAAGGACCAGCAGCTCGTGGCATAAGTTTAGATTTTCTCAAGTGAGGGAATCATTCTTTTCTCAAATGTAGCCATACCAAGTCCCCTGGTTCAAGTTTTACTTCTTTTCTACCTTTACTACCAGAAATTCTATACTTCTCATTCATCCTTTCAATATTTTTCTTTGTAGTTTCATGCATCTTAAGAATGAATTCAAATCGTTGTGTAGCATCCAAATTTATAGTTTCAGAAGGAGGAGAAGGTAATAAATCAATAGGAGCACGGGGATTGAAACCATACACTACCTGGAATGGGCTTACCTTTGTAGTAGAGTGAACTGACCTGTTGTAAGCAAATTCTATATGTGGTAAACAATCCTCCCAACCCTTTAAATTTGTTTTTAAAACAGCCCGCAACATAGTGGATAGAGTACAATTTACTACCTCAGTTTGTCCATCGGTTTGTGGGTGACATGTGGTTGAAAACAGCAGCTTGGTTCCCAATTTATACCACAAAGTACTCCAAAAATAACTTCAAAATTTTGCATCACGATCAGAAACAATGGTATTTGGCACACCATGTAAACGAATAATTTCCGTCATAAACAAATCAGCAATGTGTGAGGCATTATCATTCTTATGACAAGGTATGAAATGTGCTATTTTGGAGAAACGATCAACAACCACAAAAATACTATCCCTCCCCCTCTTAGTACTAGGCAATCCCAAAACAAAATCCATGGAAATATCCTGCCAAGGTACACTAGGAACAGGAAGAGGCATATAAAGACCATGTGGGTTAAGTCGAGACTTAGCTTTATTGCAAGTAGTGCATCGTGACACATAGCGCTCGACATCACGTCTCATCTTTGGCCAAAAGAAGTGTGTGGCCAGCACGTACTCCATTTTCTTCACTCCAAAATGTCCCATCAAACCTCCTCCATGTGCTTCCTGCAAAAGTAATAGGCGAACGAAACTAGCAGGAACACATAGCTTGTTAGAACGATACAGGAGGCCCTCCCGTAGTACATATTTATTCCATGTTCTTCCTTCTCTACAATTTTCAAAGGCATCTTTGAAGTCCAAATCTGTAGGATATAATCCTTTTATTGTTTCTAAACCAAATATTTTATGATCAAGTTGGGACAGCATGGTGTAACGTCTAGATAATGCATCTGCAATAACATTCTCCTTCCCTTTCTTATGCTTAATGATGTATGGAAATGATTCTATGAACTCAATCCATTTAGCATGTCGTTTATTCAGACTGTTTCGACACTTAAGATACTTCAAAGATTCATCATCAGAATGTATGGCGAACTCCTTAGACCACAGGTAATGTTGACAAGTTTGTAGAACTCGCACTAAGGCATACAATTCCTTATCATAAGTAGAATAATTCAGAGAAGGACCATGCAATTTTTCACTAAAGAATGCAACGGGTTTACCTCCTTGTATGAGAACACCTCCAATACCAATACCGCTTGCATCACATTCTAGCTCAAATGTCTTGTCAAAATCAGTAAGTTGTAGCAATGATGCTTGTGTAAGCTTTGATTTGAGAACATCAAAATCTTGTTGCTGCTGTTCGCCCCATCGAAACTGCACTCCCTTCTTCGTCAGTTCATGAAGAGGTGCTGCAATGGTGCTGAAATCCCGCACAAAGCGTCGATAAAAACCTGCAAGACCAAGAAAACTACACACCTGTGTGACGGTCGATGGAGTTGGCCAGCTAGTGATCGCCGCAATTTTTGTCTCATCCATCTCAATTCCCTGTGATGAAACGACATATCCAAGAAACGAAACTCGATTGGTGCAAAAGACACACTTTTCGAGGTTACCAAACAAACGTGCATCTCTCAAGACACTGAAAACAGCACATAAGTGATTAAGATATTTGTCATATGACTTGCTGTAAATGAGGATATCATCTAAGTAAACCATCACAAATTTTCCAATAAAAGGACGTAAAACCTCGTTCATTAATCGCATAAAAGTGCTAGGTGCATTAGTTAAACCAAAAGGCATTACTAACCACTCATAAAGTCCAAACTTGGTTTTAAATGCAGTTTTCCATTCATCTCCTAGTGCTATTCTAATTTGGTAGTAACCACTACGCAAGTAAATTTTTGTGAAAATAATAGCACCACTCAATTCACCAAGCATGTCATCTAAGCGAGGAATAGGATAACGATATCGAATAGTGATGTTATTAATCGCTCTACAATCAACACACATACGCCAGCTACCATCTTTCTTAGGAATCAAAAGAACAGGAACAGAACAAGGACTAAGACTTTCATGAATATACCCACAGTTCAAAAGATCTTGAACTTGTCGCTGAATTTCCCTTGTCTCTTCCGTATTCGCCCTGTATGCCGCACGATTTGGCAAACTTGCCCCTGGAATCAAGTCGATCTTATGTTCAATGCCCCTCATAGGTAGTAATCCAGGGGGTATTTGTAACACCCCAAATTTTGATTCAAAACTCTAAACCATGTTCAGAGGGGAATTTAAAAATTTTTGGACGTGTTGCATGTTTTGCAAAAATTCAAATTCAAACTGGAATTCAAATTATACTCAAAACAGAAAAGAAATGGAAAAAGAAAAAGAGAAACGGGAAAAAAACCGGCCAGTGGGCCGAAACCTGCCAGCCGGCCCAATTTTCCCCGCGCCAGCCCGCCCCCGCGCGCCCGCGCTATCTCTCACAGACAGGTGGGACCCACCTGTCATCCCTAACCCCGCGACCCCGGACTCTCCCGCGCGCGCGCGATCTTAACCGCCCGGAAACCACGTCCCTCAGCCCGAATTCTGATCCCAGAAGACTTCAACTCGATCACAACCGACCCACCGCCCTTCCCCGGCTATAAAAACCCCAGCCCCGATCGGTTTTTCCCACGCGATCGCCGATTTTTACTCCGGTGAGCACTGAGACTTCGCCGGTGAATTCTGGCCGATCTAAGCTCGGAAACTCTGATCTAACTCGCTGGTTTTGATCCACCGCCTCCGGGGAGCTTTGCAGGTGCAGAAAACTCGGAGACTTACTGTGTAAACACAGCGCCGACGAGCTTCGCCGTGGTTTTGCCTCGGACCTCGCCGCCGATCACTTTCCAGGACCCCCGAGCTCAAGAAAACCCCCGAGGTGAGATCCCTGACCTCCCCTCTACCGGTCTAGGCCATAAGATCACAGTTTTAGGCAGAATTCTCGAGGATCCGAAACTTTCCGGCGAGATCGCCGCTTCCCGCCGCCGTGCGCCGCCGGCAGCGCCGCCCGCGCTCGGTCAGAGCGACGTGGCCGTTTGTGCGCCGTTTATTTTAAATCGCACGGTAGACTTTAAAACCCCGCGTACCGGTTCGATGTTATAATCTCAGCCGTCAGTTTAAAATCGGACGGTCCACGTCAGCCCCGCATTATAAAGACTGGAATTCTTACGTGCTACCCCCTGGGGTTCTCTGGAAATTGAGAGCTAGCCCCGGAAACTTCAGATCTAGCCCCTGGAACTCCAGAAAATCATGTAAATTCATTTAAAAATCAGTTTTAGCCCCTGGACTTAATAAAAATTAGGAAAAACACCTCTGATAAGTGTAGCTAGACCCCTGGAAATTATGAAAATAATATTATAGACCCTGTAATGGGGTGAATTCATTATTTTAGCCCTGTTTAGTATTTAATTTAGAAAATTGAATGTGTAACTAGTGTTTAAAAATTAAAAAGGGGGACAAACATAATTGTCAAAATTAATTAAAAACTTTCTCAGTACTTAGAAAACTTTGGAGTGAGATAAAAATATATTTTTGGGCTGAAATGAATCTGTTTCATCTATTATTCACATTTATTAGTATAGGGACACATTTTTAAGTAAAGAATAGTTATAGAAAAATAGGGAAAATAATTATGAAATAGTCTACATCAGAAGCCAAGGTCAAAATATGTTACTAAATCATTTAGGACCAGAACCTATACTGTTTAGATGATGTGTATTACTAATTTCATAATAAAATACACAATTATGCATATGAATGTAAATCTGAAAATATAGCAACTAGTAAATGATAAATGGAGTTTCTAAAATACAAAGAATTCAGTTTAGGGTTGGTAGAAATTCTGAAGGCACATATGGAGAAGAAAAATACTTTTCATACATACTTGGTAGTAAAAAGGTGTAGTAGTTCAATATAAGGAATTTATTTAAAAACTGAAACACACATGTATATATATATAGTAAGTAAGTATAAATATGGACACCAAAGTAGGAATCATATACATATAAATAAAAGTGTATGCAAGCCACAGATCAACACACACACAGAGTAACCACAACACATATAATGGTGAATGAATTTCATAAATATGAATGTGTGGTTTGTATGAAGTGTAAGTGTGAACTATGTCTTATGGATTGTTGTTTTTCTTTTGCTATGTGTGATGTTGTGATGTAGAACCTGCTCAAGAGCAAGTTATTCCTTTCTAAGACCAGGACTACCAATTTCAAGAGCAGCAAGAAGGAGGCAAGTGTCCTTGACCACTTTGATCCTATGCTAGGATGTGTAGATAGAATTATTTGCATTGTCAATTGAAATATGAAACCCATGCTAGGAAAGTTTCCCTAGAATTGCATTACCTTGTTTCCTTGTAGCTTGGGTTGGGATTCATTTTGTCATGTCATTTATTTACATGCATATGCTTAGCCATGCTTAGAATGGGATATTTGGGACATGAGATCATCAGTTTACTATACCATACTCTTGAATGAGCTATTGGGAGTTATGTAGAGGTAGGGATCAAGGCAAGTTGGATGTTTTGGTTGTGTGCTGGGTGCACGAGACTTGGGTTTGTGTTTAGTACTTCCCTGGATCCTAAGGACCGGTTCATGGAGCATGTAACCCGGCTTTACAGTGCCAACCACATGCTGAGATGGGGCAGCTTGGCCAATTAATTAGGTGTATCCCCGGCGTAGTATGGGTGTGTTGGATGGTGCGGGGAGTAGGTGTCAGCTGGACTACCATATGAACCGCAAGGCTCAAGAGGGGGCCACTGCAGCGGGGTTGGAGCCTCTTGTATGCTGTTAGGGGTGAAACCTCAGTGGGCCCACGCTTGTCGGGAATCCCTTTGTAAAGGCTTCGTAGTGATCTCCTGGCTGCACACCTGGGAAGTGTGAATGTGGATCGTAGCCACTGGCATAATGGAGGTTCTTTTAGTCCACCCGGCAACGGGGGATGAAATCACTACATGTGGGTACAGTGGTACAAACTCTGCAGAGTCAAAACTGTCTTGACAGCCGTGCTCACGGTCAAGAGCGGCCTGGACTTATTCATGATTAGAGGAGTGATGGTTTTGGAAATTGTGGAAGTTAAGCGGGGAGCTTAACATTGGAAATGATGTTATGGTTATTGGATTATGATAATGGGTTGGGAGATTGGGACCATTTCACCTGTGTAGTAATGTAGGTGCTTAATAAGCTAAGGTGATAGGTATTAATTGCGTAGTGCTTTAACCATGAGTTCAACCTCTCCTTGTTCTAGCCATGCATGATATAATTTTCCCACACTTGCTGAGTACCATTGGTACTAAACCTTGCATATTTGTTGGTTTATATTGCTGCTCAGGTCAAGATAATGAGGTGGTGTATAATGACCAAGATTTTGGACCCGAGGAAGGATTTTAGGTTCATGAAGACCCCCGGGCAACGCCTGTGATGGAGCCCTAAAAGAATAATATTCCGCTGCTAGTTTATTTACTTGTGATGAAGCATTAGTGTCCATTGAGACATTTGCAAGGTAAGACTTATTTATATTCGACACCTGGCTTGTAATAAATGATGCTTCACTATTTGTCATCACATGTATGAGAAAATGATCCTGGCATACATGTGATATTCACTTGGTTGTTTCTTCGGAAAAACTGGGTGTGACAGAGGTGGTATCAGAGCCAAGGTTGCCCGTAGGAACGTGGACCTAGGTAGAAATGGACGTATTTAAGGGCCCTATTTTCTTAAAAACTATTTTCCAAAGTGTGGGTGGAAAAGTGTTATTAAAGGAGTCATTTTCTTCATCTTACCCCAACTTTCATTCAAAATAGGATTTTTGTTTGAGAATTTATCTAACCTAATTTTAAATTCTTTTGTTTTAGATGGTTCGCATGATTCGCACCGCTCGTAAGTCCACAGGAGGTAGAGTTCCCGTAGTTGCCCTTGCCGAAAGAGAGGAGAGTCGTCCAGTGACGTACCTTTCCTACGGATTGGCAGTAGGAGATTTGTTGCGCCGTCTTCGACGTATGCTCGAAGCCGCCGGCAATACGGGCAAGCTAATCATCCACTATAACTCCACCAGGACCATCCGTGAGAAGAGGGAAGAATGGAGTTCGGAGATGAGGATTATACACGAGAATCAGCTGCTTAAGATTCACCACTCTCCAGCTTGTCGAGCAACACAAGTTGATGCGGAGAAAGATGTCACCTGGGAGGCCATCACCTGCCAGAGTCACATCTATCGTCGCCACTTGGACAAAACTGAGTACATGTATGTTCTCCAACGTGAGAGTGGTACCACGGAGTACAAGTACCCACCGGTGCAGCAAGGGACTTCCCATGAGCACATGGACTTGTGCTTGGAGGATGCTGCTATGCTCAGCACTCGACTGCAGGAGTGTCAACAAGAGCTTCAGGATGTTCGAGACACCCTGAAGGAAACGGAGGCGTTGCTGCGAGCTTGCTTAAAGGCGAGAGAAAGAGGAGATGGGAATGAACTGTGTGTCACCGTGAATGATACATGGACTCCTGACTCCCCGGATCGCCGAGCGATCAGGCGGCGTCGCACTTCTCCACCAGCAGCCTCCCCACCCAAAGCAGAGTCAAAAGGTAGCCGAAATGAGGAGGAAGATCCCGAGGAGCCAGCTCAGGAGGACGAGTAGTGTAGAGTCTTTCCCCTAGCTAGCAAGAGGTCGAGTAGTCGAGTCGTTACGTAGTTAATGGTGTGATGGTGCTTGGTGTGTGATGTGAGTTGTGGAAGCCATGAGCAATTGTCCACAGCCTCGTCTTCAGATTGTTTTGCTTTGGTGTGTAAACCCACAGGAAATAATAGTGCATTTATTTGGTGTGAGATATAAACCCTCGTAAAATTTCAACAAAGCCTCAACACCTTAAAGTACCAACAAATGAAAGTAGTAAGATGATACTAAATGGTATCAAATTAACATCTGTTGATTCTGCCAGATGGCCGGAAGAGGAAAAGGACGTGCTGCCAACCCCGCCAACAACAATGATGAGGCATGCAACCCTCATCTTTCTGGAGGCCAGGACAGGGGTGGTCGCCGTGAAGAAGTTGATCCTCTCCACCAAATGCTGGAGAATCAAAATCAGCTCATCCAGAACTTGACTCAAGTGGTGGCCAACTTGCATCAAGTTCCACCTCCACAAGCGGCACCACGCCAACCAAGGTTGAGTGAGTTTCTAGGAACTCGACCTCCAAAGTTTGCAAGTGCTGCTGAACCTCTGGAGGCAGATGATTGGCTGAAGACCATTGAAAGTAAGATGAGGATAATACAATGCCAAGGGTATGAGAGGGTGCTGTTTGCCTCTCATCAATTGCATGGACCTGCTGCTGATTGGTGGACCGCCTACGTGGCCGCCCATCATGACCCTGAGAGCATCACTTGGGAAGAGTTCAAGCGTAGCTTCCGCAACCATTACATCCCAAGAGGTGAACTCAAAAACAAGAGGAAAGAGTTTCTGGGGTTGCAGCAGGGAAACATGACGGTGAGGGAATACCTCACTAAATTTACTCAACTATCCCGTTATGCCCCACGGGACATAGAGACTGATGAGCAGAAACAAGATTGTTTCGTGGAAGGACTTACCGCAGAGATGCAGTGTGCAATGTCCTCCAATGAGTATGAAAGCTTTCAAAAGATGGTGGACAGAGCGTTTGTGGTGGAATGGAAGCTAAAGGCCCTGGAAAATGAGAATAAGAGGAAGGCGGGGTGGTCACATCAGGCCTCAGGGAGCAACACCCGCCCACGTATGATGCAGCAACCTACGGGGCAGACGAGCCGTGCTGCGGTATCCTATTCAGCACCAAGAGGGTACAACCCAAACTACAGGCCTCCCGCAACATCAGCACAGCCACAACGTCAGTTTGTACAGCAGCCTCGCCCCCCATATCCACCTCGACCAGCAGTGCAAGGACCCCCAAACCAACCCCAGGACAACAAAGGCCAGGCGTCTAAGATTGGGGTGCAATGTTTCAGCTGTGGCGAAGTGGGGCACTACGCCCATAAATGCCCAAAGAAGAAGCCTGCGCCGCCACAACAGCAGAATGTATTGAGAGGACGGGTGAACCATGTCACTATGGAGGAAGCACAAGAGGCACCCGACGTGGTAGTTGGTAAGTTTCCTGCCAATTTACACCTTGCAACTCTGCTGTTTGATTCTGGTGCTACCCACTCGTTCATTGCTCAAGGGTTTGTTAAGAAGTATGACCTAGCAACCACACAAATGAACCATATGCTAGCCGTAAACTCTCCAGGTGGAGAAATAAGGACAAGACAAGTGTGTCCCAAAGTGAGCCTAGACATTAATGGGGTAGTATTTACTGCTAACCTCATAGTGATAGATTCACAAGGGATAGATATTATTTTGAGTATGGATTGGTTGACCAAACATAAAGGAATCATCCATTGTTCGACCAGAACGGTGGAACTAACTCACCCCAGTGGTACCAGAGTAAAGTTCATAACAATACACGAGCCTAGGAGGGACATTAAATTAAATCAAGTGGAGGTGAAAGTGGAGGAAATCAGGACCATCAGGGAATATCCAGATGTTTTTCCGGAGGAGTTGCCAGGTATGCCTCCCGACCGTGACGTGGAATTCGCAATTGAGCTAGTACCGGGAACAGCCCCGATATACAAGAGACCTTATCGAATGGACTCCAAGCAGCTAGAAGAGCTCAAGGATCATTTGAGAGAATTGACGGAGAAGGGGTATATTCGCCCTAGTTCCTCACCATGGGGAGCTCCGGTGATATTTGTGCCCAAGAAAGACGGAACCCAAAGGCTATGCGTGGATTACCGTGCCTTGAATGAGGTAACCATCAAGAACAAGTACCCATTACCCCGCATTGAAGACTTGTTTGATCAGTTGAGGGGAGCTTGTGTGTTCTCGAAAATTGATCTCAGGTCGGGATACCACCAACTCAAGATAAGGCAATCTGATATTCCCAAGACAGCTTTCGTATCTCGGTACGGACTGTATGAATACACTGTCATGTCTTTCGGGCTAACCAATGCCCCGGCATATTTCATGTATCTCATGAACAAGGTATTCATGGAATATCTGGACAAATTTGTGGTGGTTTTCATAGATGATATTCTCGTCTTCTCCAAAGATGAAGAAGAACATGAGAAACATCTAAGGTTGGTGTTACAGAGGCTGAGAGAACACCAACTATATGCCAAGTTGAGCAAGTGTGAGTTTTGGCTGAATAGAGTTCCCTTTTTAGGACATATAATCTCGGAGGGAGGAATCTCCGTAGATCCCGCCAAAATCGAGGATATCCAGAAGTGGAAGACCCCTGAAAATGTCGGGGAAGTTCGAAGCTTTTTGGGATTGGCTGGATACTATCGACGGTTTATTGAGGGATTCTCCAAGATCTCGAGACCTCTCACCAAACTGTTGGAAAAGGGAATCACATTCACCTGGACGCCACAGTGCGATACGAGCTTTTAGGAGCTAAAGAAAAGATTGACAACAGCCCCAGTGTTGGTTATGCCAGATATGCAGAAGAATTTCACAGTGTACTGCGATGCCTCTGGAAATGGGTTGGGATGTGTTCTCATGCAAGAAGGACATGTCGTGGCTTATGCGTCCCGGCAGCTTCGGAAGCACGAGAAGAACTATCCTACACATGACCTAGAACTAGCCGCAGTGGTACACGCGTTGAAAATTTGGCGGCACTATTTGATGGGGAAGAGGACAGAGATATATACGGATCATAAGAGTTTGAAGTACATATTCACACAGCCAGATCTCAACCTCAGACAAAGGAGATGGTTAGAGCTAATCAATGACTTTGATGTGGGCATCAACTATCATCCCGGGAAAGCAAACGTCGTGGCCGATGCTTTGAGTCGGAAAGTGCAGGTCAATAAGTTGAGTTTGAAGGACATGCCTGCAGAATTGAAGGACGAGGTTATAAGACTCAATCTATGTCTAGTAAATAGTGGTGAAGCCATCGCCATGGAAGTGGACTCCACACTCGAGCGAGACATACGCGAGGGCCAAAAGAATGATGAGAAGATACAAGAGATCAGACAGCTTATCAAGGAAAATAAAGCTCCTGGTTTTAGAGAGGATGAACAAGGAACGGTGTGGCACGGGAAAAGGATTTGTGTGCCAGAAGTAAAAGAGATCCGTGAATTAATTTTGAAGGAGGCTCACGATTCCGACTATTCCATTCATCCTGGGAGTACGAAGATGTACCAGGACCTCAAAAGCAGGTATTGGTGGTATGGCATGAAGCGAGATGTCGCGGAACATGTTGCCCTATGTGACACATGTCAGTTGGTGAAAGCTGAACATCAACGACCCGCGGGATTATTGCAACCACTCAAAGTGCCTGAATGGAAGTGGGAAGAAATCAGCATGGATTTTGTCGTGGGATTGCCTAGGACCCAATCCGGGTATGATTCAATATGGGTCATTATTGATAGGCTAACCAAGGTAGCTCATTTCATCCCTGTGAAAGAAAGCTACAGTGGATCTAAATTGGCAGAATTGTACATGTCAAGGATTGTGTGTTACCATGGAGTGCCAAATAAGATAGTGTCGGACCGAGGGACACAGTTCACCTCGAGGTTTTGGCAAAAGTTGCATGAAACCATGGGAACCCATCTGAACTTCAGCTCTGCCTATCATCCCCAAACTGACGGGCAGACGGAGAGAACCAATCAGATCCTTGAAGATATGTTAAGGGCATGTGCACTCAAAAACAACAGGAGTTGGGACAAGAACTTACCGTATGCGGAGTTTTCCTATAACAACAGTTATCAAGCTAGTATGAAGATGTCACCGTTTGAAGCTTTGTATGGAAGAAAGTGCAGAACTCCCCTATTTTGGAACCAAACAGGAGAAAGTAAAGTGTTTGGTCCAGAAGTGCTACAAGAAGCCGAGGCAAAGGTGAGGGAGATTCGCAACAACTTGAGGATAGCACAAACACGCCAAAAGAGCTATGCCGATGTACGAAGAAGAGAGCTCGTTTTCAACGTGGGAGACTATGTTTATCTCAAGGTGTCCCCTATCAGAGGACTTCGTCGGTTCAAGGTGAAAGGGAAGTTGTCACCTCGATACATCGGACCCTTTCAAGTTTTGGAAAGAAAAGGCGAAGTGGCGTACCAACTAGAGTTACCGGTTCATCTATCAGATGTACACGATGTATTCCATGTGTCACAACTCAAGAAATGTATGAGGACGCCTGAGGAGGTTTTACCCATGAATGAAGTGGATGTAGCTGAAGATTTGTCTTATGCCGAACAACCATACAAGATTTTGGAGACAATGGAACGCCTCACCAGAAATAAAAGAATCCGGATGTGCAAGGTGCAGTGAAAGCATCACTCAGAAGAGGAAGCCACCTGGGAACGGGAAGATGAGCTCAAGGCACAATTTCCGGAATTGTTTTCTTAGAAACACCAATCTCGAGGACGAGATTTCTTTTAAGGGGGTTAGAGCTGTAACACCCCAAATTTTGATTCAAAACTCTAAACCATGTTCAGAGGGGAATTTAAAAATTTTTGGACGTGTTGCATGTTTTGCAAAAATTCAAATTCAAACTGGAATTCAAATTATACTCAAAACAGAAAAGAAATGGAAAAAGAAAAAGAGAAACGGGAAAAAAACCGGCCAGTGGGCCGAAACCCGCCAGCCGGCCCAATTTTCCCCGCGCCAGCCCGCCCCGCGCGCCCGCGCTGTCTCTCACAGACAGGTGGGACCCACCTGTCATCCCTAACCCCGCGACCCCGGACTCTCCCGCGCGCGCGCGATCTTAACCGCCCGGAAACCGCGTCCCTCAGCCCGAATTCTGATCCCAGAAGACTCCAACTCGATCACAACCGACCCACCGCCCTTCCCCGGCTATAAAAACCCCAGCCCCGATCGGTTTTTCCCACGCGATCGCCGATTTTTACTCCGGTGAGCACCGAGACTTCGCCGGTGAATTCTGGTCGATCTAAGCTCGGAAACTCTGATCTAACTCGCTGGTTTTGATCCACCGCCTCCGGGGAGCTTTGCAGGTGCAGAAAACTCGGAGACTTACGGTGTAAACACAGCGCCGACGAGCTTCGCCGTGGTTTTGCCTCGGACCTCGCCGCCGATCACTTTCCAGGACCCCCGAGCTCAAGAAAACCCCCGAGGTGAGATCCCTGACCTCCCCTCTACCGGTCTAGGCCATAAGATCACAGTTTTAGGCAGAATTCTCGAGGATCCGAAACTTTCCGGCGAGATCGACGCTTCCCGCCGCCGTGCGCCGCCAGCAGCGGCGCCCGCGCTCGGTCAGAGCGACGTGGCCGTTTGTGCGCCGTTTATTTTAAATCACACGGTAGACTTTAAAACCCCGCGTACCGGTTCGATGTTATAATCTCAGCCGTCAGTTTAAAATCGGACGGTCCACGTCAGCCCCGCGTTATAAAGACTGGAATTCTTACGTGCTACCCCCTGGGGTTCTCTGGAAATTGAGAGCTAGCCCCGGAAACTTCAGATCTAGCCCCTGGAACTCCAGAAAATCATGTAAATTCATTTAAAAATCAGTTTTAGCCCCTGGACTTAATAAAAATTAGGAAAAACACCTCTGATAAGTGTAGCTAGACCTCTGGAAATTATGAAAATAATATTATAGACCCTGTAATGGGGTGAATTCATTATTTTAGCCCTGTTTAGTATTTAATTTAGAAAATTGAATGTGTAACTAGTGTTTAAAAATTAAAAAGGGGGACAAACATAATTGTCAAAATTAATTAAAAACTTTCTCAGTACTTAGAAAACTTTGGAGTGAGATAAAAATATATTTTTGGGCTGAAATGAATCTGTTTCATCTATTATTCACATTTATTAGTATAGGGACACATTTTTAAGTAAAGAATAGTTATAGAAAAATAGGGAAAATAATTATGAAATAGTCTACATCAGAAGCCAAGGTCAAAATATGTTATTAAATCATTTAGGACCAGAACCTATACTGTTTAGATGATGTGTATTACTAATTTCATAATAAAATACACAATTATGCATAGGAATGTAAATCTGAAAATATAGCAACTAGTAAATGATAAATGGAGTTTCTAAAATACAAAGAATTCAGTTTAGGGTTGGTAGAAATTCTGAAGGCACATATGGAGAAGAAAAATACTTTTCATACATACTTGGTAGTAAAAAGGTGTAGTAGTTCAATATAAGGAATTTATTTAAAAACTGAAACACACATGTATATATATATATATATATATATATATATATATATATAGTAAGTAAGTAAGTATAAATATGGACACCAAAGTAGGAATCATATACATATAAATAAAAGTGTATGCAAGCCACAGATCAACACACACACAGAGTAACCACAACACATATAATGGTGAATGAATTTCATAAATATGAATGTGTGGTTTGTATGAAGTGTAAGTGTGAACTATGTCTTATGGATTGTTGTTTTTCTTTTGCTATGTGTGATGGTGTGATGTAGAACCTGCTCAAGAGCAAGTTATTCCTTTCCAAGACCAGGACTACCAATTTCAAGAGCAGCAAGAAGGAGGCAAGTGTCCTTGACCACTTTGATCCTATGCTAGGATGTGTAGATAGAATTATTTGCATTGTCAATTGAAATATGAAACCCATGCTAGGAAAGTTTCCCTAGAATTGCATTACCTTGTTTCCTTGTAGCTTGGGTTGGGATTCATTTTGTCATGTCATTTATTTACATGCATATGCTTAGCCATGCTTAGAATGGGATATTTGGGACATGAGATCATCAGTTTACTATACCATACTCTTGAATGAGCTATTGGGAGTTATGTAGAGGTAGGGATCAAGGCAAGTTGGATGTTTTGGTTGTGTGCTGGGTGCACGAGACTTGGGTTTGTGTTTAGTACTTGCCTGGATCCTAAGGACCGGTTCATGGAGCATGTAACCCGGCTTTACAGTGCCAACCACATGCTGAGATGGGGCAGCTTGGCCAATTAATTAGGTGTATCCCCGGCGTAGTATGGGTGTGTTGGATGGTGCGGGGAGTAGGTGTCAGCTGGACTACCATATGAACCGCAAGGCTCAAGAGGGGGCCACTGCAGCGGGGTTGGAGCCTCTTGTATGCTGTTAGGGGTGAAACCTCAGTGGGCCCACGCTTGTCGGGAATCCCTTTGTAAAGGCTTCGTAGTGATCTCCTGGCTGCACACCTGGGAAGTGTGAATGTGGATCGTAGCCACTGGCATAATGGAGGTTCTTTTAGTCCACCTGGCAACGGGGGATGAAATCACTACATGTGGGTACAGTGGTTCAAACTCTGCAGAGTCAAAACTGTCTTGACAGCCGTGCTCACGGTCAAGAGCGGCCTGGACTTATTCATGATTAGAGGAGTGATGGTTTTGGAAATTGTGGAAGTTAAGCGGGGAGCTTAACATTGGAAATGATGTTATGGTTATTGGATTATGATAATGGGTTGGGAGATTGGGACCATTTCACCTGTGTAGTAATGTAGGTGCTTAATAAGCTAAGGTGATAGGTATTAATTGCGTAGTGCTTTAACCATGAGTTCAACCTCTCCTTGTTCTAGCCATGCATGATATAATTTTCCCACACTTGCTGAGTACCATTGGTACTCAACCTTGCATATTTGTTGGTTTATATTGCTGCTCAGGTCAAGCTAATGAGGTGGTGTATAATGACCAAGATTTTGGACCGAGGAAGGATTTTAGGTTCATGAAGACCCCCGGGCAACGCCTGTGATGGAGCCCTAAAAGAATAATATTCCGCTGCTAGTTTATTTACTTGTGATGAAGCATTAGTGTCCATTGAGACATTTGCAATGTAAGACTTATTTATATTCGACACCTGGCTTGTAATAAATGATGCTTCACTATTTGTCATCACATGTATGAGAAAATGATCCTGGCATACATGTGATATTCACTTGGTTGTTTCTTCGGAAAAACTGGGTGTGACAGTATTTCGGGGAAACAGATCCGCAAAATCCTGCAAAAGGTTAGCAACAGAAGGGGGCAATGCAATGGACACTTCATGAATTGAAAACACGGCTTCTTTGCATACTAAAGCGTAGTACATCCCCTTGGTATTAAATAAATCAGCAAGGTCAGATTTAGTTGTGAGCAACGAAGGTGATTTTAACTTAATTACTTGCTGTTTTTCAGAGTCTAGTGATTTTGTTGCCTTATCATCACGTGTTTTACTTTTCTCAAAATGTACAATTTCAGCAGGAGTTATAGGAAGCAAAGTGATTTTCTTTCCTTTATGCATCAGAGTATATTTATTAGTTCTACCATGATGAATAGCATCCGTATCAAATTCCCAAGGACGTCCCAACAAAAGAGAACAAGCATCCATAGGTATGACATCAAAATCAGCAAAATCATGGTAAGAACCAATCAAAAAATGTACCATCGCTGTTTGTGTTACCCTAACCTTACCGCTGTTGTTGAACCACTTAATGTGGTATGGATGAGGGTGTGCTCTTGTTATCAACCCAAGTTTCTTGACAACATACGTGTTCACCAAGTTGTTGCAGCTGCCTCCATCAATTATAGTGTGCACGCGGCAGTCCTTGACGATGAGAAACATGTGAAAAAGATTGTGTCGTTGTAGCTTGTCATCCGCCTCAACTTTGGAGCTCAAAGCACGCTGCACAATTATGCTTCTATAATTTTCCGTTGCTGCAGTACCAAGTACCTCTTCATCTGTGCTATAGTGGCCATCTTTTGGTCCTGCAACATTAGTAGAGAATATTCATCTTCAACATCCGAAGTACTATCATACCCGCCATCATCTCGTGCTATGTATGCTCGTTTGCTAGGGCAATCTTTCATCACATGACCAACTCCCTGGCAGCGGTGACACTTAATGTTGGAAGTTTGACTTGTGGAAGGAGTGGAAGACGTAGGCTTGAATGATGTCATCTTGCTGCCCTCCGGCGCGCGAGGAAATGGAGCAGTAGATGAAGTTCGTTGGCCACCATTGGATGGTGTAGTGGCAGTAGGAAAACTCGAAGATGGTGCTGTTTTGAATGGTGTAAATGTCGTACGCGGTGTAAATGTGCTCCTCATGCGTTGGTGCTGCTGCTGTTGGCGGCCCTGCAATTCTTTTTCTGCCAACATAGCCAGCTGAAATAATCTGTTAACAGTATCATATTCCTTATAATCAACCATGTCCTGAATTTCACAGCTCAACCCCCCATAAAAACGAGCTATTTTATCATCCATGTCCTCTACTACCCGACAGCACAACATACCCTTTTGTAACTCTTGATAATACTCCTCTACGGACATGTTACCTTGGTCTAAGCACTGCAATTTTTTGCGAAGGTCTCGCTGAAAAGAAGGAGGAACAAAACGAATATGCATAGCTTCCTTTAATCTATCCCATGTTGGAGGATCAGTTCTAGTTTTAACAAGTTCATTCCACCATATGATAGCAAAATCCTTAAACTCACTAGTGGCTTGACGAACTCTATGTTGTTCAGGAACAAGGTGGGCATTAAATTTCTGCTCTACTGTCATCTCCCAATCAAGATATGCCTCAGCATCATAAGCACCAGAAAAAGAGGGTGTAGTAAATTTGACTTTAGCAAAAGGATCATCAAGAGGGCGATTAAAATTGTTATGACGATCATTGTAATTATAACGATTATTACCTCCCATACCTCGTAGATAACGTGGAAGTCGTGGTTGATTGTTATGATCTTCCATATTATAAGCATCGTCTTCACGATCTTCACCGAGAGGCAGCCGCGCCTCAAGAGTATCCATCCGAACAACAAGATCAGCAAGTTGGCGATTCAAGGTCGTCAATGACGCCTCTGTCGATGCTTGGGTTTTGGTGAACATATCTGTTATTTCCCTCATCATGTCATGCAACTCAGCATGTTGAACACATTCATCATCCCTTTTATCTTCGACCATTGTTAGTAGTAAACAAAAGACAATAAAAAGATGTTATCCCTATCAACTACAAAGGATAGTGGCAATGTGAAAAGTGGAAGGAAGGAAACAATCTCTCTCTCTCTCAAGCGTATTACCACGTTCTTACAAGTGTTCTTACCGACACAGCAGGTGGTAAACGGTGGACGGTGAGAACCAATGAAGCGTGGAGTGATTGCAAAGGCACCTGTTCTGCTCAAGAGGAAAAGTGGAGCTTGGATGGCACAATATAGTGGCTAATAGGCAAAGAAAATCGTTAACAGCAAAACAAAGTTGAATAAGTATTCAATGTAGGAACTGTTGCTGGTTAACAAGTGTTCTAGGCCTAGCACAACACAGGGCGGTAGAGAGGCAAATATAAGATCAGGAAGATATAAGCAACAAGTACAACACAAGTGTATAGGCCAACTGTTTGAAGTGTGTGCTGTCAATGCTTTAATACCTGTGCTCTCTTCACTTTTTTTTCTTTTTTTAATATTTTTCTGATATTTTTTGTTTTACTTGAGAGCACAAAAATAGCAAGCACACAACTTTGCAGCTCAATTGGATGTAAGATGTGGCCTATAGAAAATCAGGAAGATTCTTTAAAATTTGTGCTTAAACTTCGGAGGCCGGATAGTCTATCTTCTGAGGGGAATTTGGCCCAAACAAATTTCGCCGAACATGGCGAAGCAGTGGAGAATCGGTTGTGAAATTTCGAGTACATCAATTTGAAAAAAAATCACCCGATTTCGAGTTCGTATGCGAAAGTTATGGCCGTTTTAAGGTAGACTACCCGAGTTACTGTTTTTTTATGTTGATTCAAACTCGGTTTTGAAAAGGATCTCGCAATAGGATGTGAAAAACAATCGGAATTTAGCAATGACGGCTGATGGGATGTTGTGTGATGAATTAAGGAGGATTGGCACAATGGTTTGTCATCTGTTCTAGGTCTGGCGATGCGGGAGTTCATGCAAGGCGGCTAGCTAGGGCAAACCGATGATCTTGGTGGCTCGGTTTGTTGTTTAGGGATTGTGGAATAGGTGAGCAGCAAGAAAAACAAGTAAGAAAAACGATAACTACGACCCAAAAACACAAAGCTAAACCAGCAACAAGACTCGACCATACGAATGCAAGCTCAACAATGCAAACTGAAAAACGAAAACTTGCAGGCACTATAGTCTAGGAATCGGTAACACGATATGTTTTTTTGTGGATTTTTCTGTGGACTCTAGGTATGAGAAACAAAAACAATCTGATACCAAATTATGAGTTGTTTAGGCCCGATCTTTCGAAAGGTAGGTCGATTGAAGTGGAGATCTCGACGTTGATGATCCGTTGAACTCGAGCAGACCCGAACACCCCTGCAATTACTACACCACTGCTCCGTTGGTTATCAACCGTGCTTCACATGCTTGAGCCAAGAAGGCTATCCCTGCAGGTGCAACCGAGAACACAAGCAAGAACGACGAAGATGCAATCTGAAATTGCGGAATTGGGGTCTCACAAACCATAGAACGGCAAAAGTGTTTAATCTAAGCAAAGCCCACCAAATATGGCCGGCGGCTGCAGTATTTAAAAGCTAGGGTTCGACCATAAGACCCTTAGACGCGTCCCTAATGGACTCATACGGGATACAAGGCCCAAAAGCCCAATACGGTGGTGCAACACCGGACGGAACTCCGAATTCAAATTGTTTCGACAACTTCCAACGACTCCTGGCGAATTTCAATGTGGGACCAGAACCATTGCAAAGTTTATCTTCTCATCTTTCCGTGCATATGTGGAACGTCAAAAACGGAGTCCGTATGCATCCTGGGCGTCCGTTTTAAGATGTACTGCTCCTGGACTCCGAGTTGAACTCGAGTCCGAGTTGGTGACTGTTTCCATCAACTTGTGGACGTCCCATCTGATTCTCCACGTCCCCCAATCCTCCTCCCTTTACTTGTTGATCATGTCCATGGTTCCTAATAACAATTAAATCATTCAATAGCAATCCATTCTCAAAATCACATGGGTAGGAAGTTAGGAACGAGTTCACCTGCTGATTTAGTAACCGTGCTCGTCCTCTTGTGATTGGTCCTTGTATATCAATGTGAGTATCCACTGTTGTGATGTCCTCATCATCAAATATTTAACCTTCCAAATTTCAGCTCATTTGGAGGAGTTTTAGTATTTGTTTGGGATTAGAAGAGGAAGCCCTCTAATCTGAATTTTAAATTCAGTTTCAAATTCCAATTTCCTCAATTTGCAAATTTGGTTCCACAAATGTGTTCTCCACATTTGAATTAGCAGCCATGCCAAAAATCAGAAGTTTTGGAGTTGGTTTACTATGTTTTTGGAACAATTCAAAAGGGATAATTCAAATTTCATTTCAAATTCAAATCATCAAACTTAATTCAAACTCCACACCAGAATTCAAACTATTTGAATTTAGCAAATTTGAACCATGACTTGGTGTGGAAGTATAGGCTTTAATTCTGAGTAGCTGTGGTAAAAATCTCAGTGGAAAATTTTGATTAAAAGAGGAGGAGGTGGGACCCATTTGTTAGCCACACAGAAGTGTTTAACCGACCCTGTTTTTCCCCTTGGCTGTTCACCGCGCGCCACCGAGCGACGGCTGCCTCCACCGAGCTGCTTCCTCGCTGCTCCCAACATCGGCTCGTGCAGTGGGTGCTTAAAGCGGCAGCCCGAGTGCCAGTTCCCTCTTCTCCATGTTACACCGCAGCCTCCCCAGCCATCTGCTCGAGCGGACGACCGAAACCTCGAGCTACACCTCCGCTGGTTTCTCCCCCGATCAACCACAGCACCCGAGCTCGGTTGATAGGGCCTTCCACAGCAAAAACCATCACCAACACGTGCTCTATCACCTCCCAAAATTCCTCCAAGGTTTACTGATCGGAGCTGCTCACAAAACACGGATTGACGCCAAAGCTTTGAGGTGCCCCGGACCTCACCGTTTCGGCTCACCGTTGTGACACCCTCATTTTTTCGATTTCTGCATATATTCATGATTCGTAAACATTTTTATAAGATTGAAACCAAGAAAGAGTCAAAAAGTTAGCTAAAAGGGGCAAATTCCAATTTACAGAAAGCGCCAAAAAAAACTCCCGCCACTAAATTGGCTACGTGGCAGACTCGGGGCTCATCCCCGCAAAAAAGGGGAGAGGTCCGACCCCGTGGGACACTTGTTGCCCCCGGAGCTAGCCTCTGCAGAGGAGCGAGGCCAGTCCCGAAGGACACGTGTTGACTGCGGAGCTAGTCACCACGGAAAAGAGAGGACCAGCCGTGCGGGACACGTGTCGCTCTCGGAGCTCACCTCCGGGAGGTCCGTCACTATTGGACACATGTCAACCTCGGAGCCTGTCTCTGAGGAGAAAGGAAGTCTGGAGCAGCTAGGACACGTGGCAATATCGGAGCTCACCTCCAAAGAGAAGGGAGGTCCGGAAACTGACATGTGGCGTTCGCGGAGCTCGCCTCTGTTGAGAGGGGAGGTCCCGACCCACCAGACACGTGGCGCACGCGGAGCTCACCTCTGAAGAATAGGGAGGTCTCGTCCGCCTGACACGCGGCACAACCAGAGCTCGTCTCTGCGGAAAAAGGGAGCCCAGGTTCCCGCAGGACACGTGGAGCTTCCGGAGCTCATCACCGCGGAGGTAACGAGTTCTGGAGCGGTTTTTGCTTCTGTACGCGTGGGAATACCGGTACGGGAGGAAACCGGCACGAATTCCACAATGTTACCGTACCAAATCAACTAAAGATAAGTTGTTAAGATTAAACAACAATTTGAATAAAACTCTTATTCGAAATACAATCAGATTAGGACTCTTCTCATCCCGATTATAAATAGAACCCAGAACCTTTGGCCGAAACTACAGACTTCTTATCCACCTCCTGAGCCGACGACTTAGAGCCCTAGCCCCAGCTCGCCGAATAAACCCTTCGCCGGAGTTCGGTCGAGGGAGATCGCCGGAAGAGAGCCCCAACGATCTGTCTAGATAGGAGGACCCCGAGACTAAGAAAAACGTAAGGTAGGCCTCCAATACCACCTTACGACATCATCGCGTTTTCTTTGCATATGTTCTTTGATTCCTTTCGAACAGAAGTTTTTTTTTCGTGGACAGATTACATGTTGATCAGTTTGATCTAGAGTCAATATCATTGTCACGTCCACATTTGATCCGAACACCTCTGTTCATCGTAAAACCCATGCAAACCATGCAAGAACATGTATAAACTAATCTAATAGAAACTGATCGTAGGATTGCATGCATATGCATCATCGCATCTAGTTAAAGTTTGTGCATGATATTGATTGTTGTGAATCTTGTATGTGCGTGATCATGTATAGAAGGACAAGCATAGGGAGCTACCTACGACGGGCTACAACAACAAGATTTTGAGCAACCGGAACAGCCAGAACAAGGCAAGTGCCCCTTGACCATATTGATCCTATGTTTTGAAAAACTGTTTTGTTTGAAAAAGGGTGTGGGTGCTGAGTCAAACATGATGGGAAACCCTTTTATAGGATTTTACTAGTTTTGGTTAAACCACCCTTGTCGCCAGGGAAGTTTATGAGTCAGGTATGGTTTTTACTTTTATGCTTCGCTGAGTCCATGGGATTACGGGAAGCGACATAGATGTGTCTAGCTAACTGCACTCGTAAGAATATTGAGGAACTGATGTTGTTAATGAACATGGATCGGAGGGAGATCTAGGCAAGCCTAGGTTTGTGAATGAGGTAGAATGAGATGGTGGTTTACTTGCCGTAGATCTAAGGACGGTTCATGCGAGCACATGCCAGGATAACAGTGCCACCACAAGGCCAAGTATGGGTGCGGCTTAGCTGAGTAATTAGGTAAGTTGCTGGATTGTTATGGACCGTGGAAGGCGCGGGGAATGGGAGTCAAGTGAGGACTGCCCTGGGAACTGCATGGCACAAGAGGGGGCCCATGGATGGGAGAATTGGAGATTCTAGCCTGCAGGTGAAACCTTAGTGAGTCCATACATCTTGTAGCTCCTTTGTAAAGGCTATTTTGTGATCTCTTGGCCATACACCGACGGTTTTGTACTGGTATAATGGAGGTTCTGCAGTCGCCGACGGGTGACGAAATAACAAACTTGTGGGTAAAGTGGTACAAACTCTGCAGAGTTTAAAACTATCATGATAGCCGAGCTTACGGTCATGAGCGCCTAGCCAACTTCCATGATTAGTTAGATGGTTATTTTGGAATGGTTTTGGTTATGGTTTGGTTTTGGTTTTCGGGACTGTTGAGTCCGGGTGACAAGATTTCGTTACATGACTGTTGAGTCGTGGCAACGAGATTGGTCTCGGTGTGAGACGGTATTGTTTATGAGATAAAATGGTATCGAATACGAGATGGTATTCGTGAGATGGTAGCGAATATGAGAAGGTATTCGTGAGCAAGAATGAAGTTGATTAATGTCTTGTTGGACATGGAAAGTAATGAACATAATGGAGGTATGATTGATATTTTAATACATGTTGGAATTACGTTCACTTAAAGTTAAGTTGCTGTTTTATTGTGGTTTTCATAAATAACTTTGCTTTCTGCAAATGAGCCTTTTTATACTTACCTTGTTGCGAGCTACATATCATATTTTCCGCACTTGCTGAGTACATCATTGTATTCAAACTTGCATTATTATTTCATCATCAGCAACAGGGGAAGATTACTATGAAGACCAGGTGGAGCATTAGGCGTGTAATCTGTCCTCAACCTTGCCTGTGGGGAATGGAGCAGAGATGGAGCTGCTGCTTAGATTGCTTCTGCATTAGTTAGAAGACTTCCGCTGCTAGAATAAAGACTTCCACTGTTAGATTATGACTTTCGCTGTTAGCATGAGTCCAAGACTCATGAGACATTGAAATAAACTCTGCTATTCGTGGTTATATATATATTCTGAAATTCAGTTTGTGGATGATGTGTATATGTGTGATGAACATCCTGGGCACACATATGCATCAGTTCTCAGTTCCGTGGTTTTTCCACAGAATTGAGGGCGTCACAGATTGGTACCAGAGCCACGGGTTGACGGTAGGTTATACACTTAGATAGAAGTGACAAGTTGGTATCAGGCACAGATTGGTATCAACCTGCCACGAGTTAATCGAAGATCACACAACCTAGATAGGTCACAGATTGATATTAAAACCGCCATGCCTAGTCATAGATTTGGTAGCTGAGCCACGCTGACCATAGGATGCAAACCTAGGATGCATAGATTGGCATTGGAACTACCTTGATATAGGATACAAACCTAGGAGAAGCTGTAGTTGAATCACAAATTTGCATCACCCTAAGCCATATAGGACCCCCATTGAATAAAGCCTTGAATAGGAGTTGTGTGAGCCCTTGTGATGATTGTTGTGATTGTATGTTGGATGTGAGTTGTGGGACGTCTCAAGCGTTGTCCGTACCCACACATAAGTAGAAAGGAGGTGTGAGATGCCTCGGCACTTGTTCACATCCTCATATGGGCTAATACATATAGTCCAATCCACCTTGATGCATATAGTTAGGGGGACCCATCTAATCTTCTAACCTATATTCTATTTCGTTCTTTCTCACAGATGGTGAGAGGAAACGCCGGCCGCCAAGGAAGGAACGTCCGTGGCAACCAAGAGGATGGCCACAATGAAGTTCTTGTTAACCCTGGAGCTGGTGAGAACAACCTGGAACGGTTGATGACCTTGCAGAATCAACTTATGCAAACCATGATCCAAACTTTGAGTCAGTTGCAGGCCAACAACAACAACCCCGTTCCGGCACCACCGCCACCACCACCGTCGGCTCAAAACAGACTGGGAGAGTTCATGAGGACTTGACCACCCACCTTTGCTCAAGCTAACGACCCCATGGAGGCCGACGATTGGTCAAAATCCATGGAGAAGAAGCTTGCCATAGTGCAGTGCAATGACCGAGAGAAGGTTCTTTTTTCGTCGCACCAACTCATGTGAGCTGCCGCTGACTGGTGGGATGCCCTATGCAACGCTCATGTTGACCAGGAGACGATCACTTGGACTGAGTTCAAGGAGAGTTTCTGCTCTCATTACATCCCTGCTAGTGTAATGATTCTCAAGAGACAGGAGTTCGAAGGTCTCTGCCAAGGACAGAGAAGCGTGAATGAGTATCTCAACAAGTTCACGCAACTGTCCCGGTATGGCCCCGAAGATGTCAACTCAGACCAACGGAAGCAGTACATATTTATGATAGGGTTGAACAATGAGATCCAGGTTCAGCTCCTCAATAATGACTACGCGAGCTTCCAGAAGCTGGTTGACAAGGCTATAGTGGTTGAAAGCAAGATCCGAGAGATCGAGCGAGAGGGACAGAGGAAGATGCCATACCAGCCACCAGGGAGCAACGTACGACCTTGGTACATGCCCCCATCTGCACCACAGTATGGATCGACCACTCCTGCATACCGCCCTAGTCAGCCACCACAACAATGACCCGTTGCACAAGCACCTCATGTGCCCTTGCCTCCTGTGCTCCGACCCAACATGGGCGCTCCTGTTCAAAGCCCCGCCCCAACGTACCTGCTGCCGTGGGCAATAGAGCATGCTTTGCATGCGGGGAAACAGGACACTTTGCGAGCCGGTGCCCGAGGAGAGGTCCTGGACAGCAAGGCAACGTGCCCAAGCAGAACCCGCGACCGAACGGAGGAGACAATCAAGGAAACAATGGACAGCAGTACTATGCTCGCGGCAACGTGAACCATGTCTCTGCTGAGGAAGCACAACAGGCTGAGGACGTCGTAATTGGTATGTTCCTTGCCAATTCCAACCCAGCCACCATTTTATTTGATTCTGGAGCATCACATTCCTTCATATCATCCAAGTATGTTGCCAAGCATAATCTACCGATATCACAATTAAAATGTGCTATGTTAGTTAATTCTCGCGGTGGAGAAATGAGGACTAATATAGTATGTCTGAAAGTAAGCCTTAAATTAAGGGGGTAGACTTCCTTGCCAACCTCATTGTCTTGGATTCCCAAGGGCTTGACATAATACTCGGGATGGATTGGTTAAGCAAGCACAACGGAGTAATCCAGTGTGCTGAGAGGAGCGTGCAGTTGACAAACAAGCACGGTATTCGTATCAAGTTTAAGTTAGCCAAACAAACAACCAATAAGGCAAGTTTGAACCACGTCGAAGGAGCGACGTTGGAAAGCATTCCAGTGTTCAGGAATTCTCGGACGTGTTTCCAGAAGAGCTTCCAGGTATGCCACCTGACCAGGACATTGAGCTTGCCATTGATTTGGTACCCGTAACTGCACCAATAGCAAAGAGACCCTATAGGATGTCCACCAATGAACTAGTGGAACTCAAGAAGCAAATTCTGGAGCAGTTGGAGAAGGGTTTTATACGTCCAAGCTTGTCACCATGGGGAGCCCCCGTGCTCTTCATAGACAAGAAGGATGGGACCCAAAGGATGTGCGTGGACTATAGGTCTCTCAACGAGGTGAAAATCAAGAACAAATACCCTCTGCCCCGTATAGAAGACCTATTCGATCAAATGAAAGGAGCCCGATTGTTCTCCAAGATTGATCTTCGGTCGGGATACTTCCAGCTAAAAATTAAGCCCTTCGATATACCCAAGACCGCCTTTCGGACACGGTATGGTTCATATGAATATACCGTCATGTCTTTTGGGTTAACAAATGCACCCGCATACTTCATGTACCTTATGAACAAGGTTTTCATGGAGTACTTGGATAAATTCGTCGTGGTTTTCATCGACGACATTATGGTTTATTCAAAAAGTGAGGAGGAGCATAAAGAACATTTAAGATTGACCTTGCAAAAAATGCGCGAGCATCAATTGTATGCCAAGCTTAACAAGCGTCAATTTTGGCTAAAGGAGATATCGTTCCTAGGCCACATTATCTCCGAGGAAGGAGTATCGGTTGATCCCCGAAAAGTGGGATATGTTCTGAAGTGGAACAAACAGCAAAACGTGAAAGACATTCGGAGTTTTCTTGGGATGGCTGGATACTACCGACGCTTCATCAAGGACTTCTCTAATATAGCAAAACCTATGACGGAGTTGCTAACGAAGGGAAAAGCGTTCCAGTGGACATCAGCGTGCCAAGAGAGCTTTGAGGAACTCAAGAAAAGGCTAACCACGGCGCCAGTTTTGGTATTGCCAGACGTAGGCAAGAGTTTTGACATATATTGTGACGCATCAAGACAAGGGATCGGATGTGTGCTCATGCAAGAAGGACAAGTGGTAGCCTATGCCTCACGACAATTGAAGAACCACGAGCTTAATTATCCTACACATTACTTGGAGCTAGCAGCAGTAGTGCATGCATTGAAGATTTGGAGACATTATATCCTTGGTCATCGATGCGAGATCTATAAGGATCATAAAAGCCTCAAGTACATATTTACACAAATAGACTTGAATTTGAGGCAACGTTGATGGTTGGAACTCATCAAGGATTACAATGTTGGAATCAACTACCATCCTGGAAGGGTCAATGTAGTAGCTGATGCATTGAGCCGGAAGGGAGCATGTCACCAACTCACGGTTCGGGAGCTACCACCCGAAGTATGTAAGGAGTTCGAACGGTTACACCTCGGATTCTTGAACAAGATGGAAGTGATGGAACTCCACTCTTCATTGGAGCAAGAGATAAGAGATGGCCAAGCAACGGATGAGGAGATCAAGGAAAGGATCCGACAAGGGATAGAGAAGGATTTCAAGGAAGATGAGAAGGGTACATTTTGGCTAGGAAAAAGGATTTGTGTGCCTACGTAAAGCACATCCGCGACATGATATTAAAAGAGGCACATGATTCACCTTATTCCATACATCTCGGGAAGTACCAAGATGTACAAGGACCTGAAGACTTGTTATTGGTGGGATGGTATGAAGAGGAATATAGCTGAATATGTTGCACTATGCGACACATGCCAACAGGTGAAGGCCGAACATAAAAGACCCGCTGGATTGTTGCAACCCTTGAAGGTACCCGAGTGGAAGTGGGAAGACATCAGTATGGATTTCATCGTCGGATTGCCACGTACTCAGTCGTGTTATGACTCCATCTGGGTTATCGTGGACCGATTGACGAAAACAGCCCATTTTCTCCCTGTAAGGGCCAAGTACAACGTTGCACAATTAGCTGAGTTGTACATGGAGCAGATCGTGTGCCGTCATGGAGTCCTGAGGAGGATAGTCTCAGATCGAGGTTCTCAGTTTACCTCGAGATTTTGGAGTAAGCTGCAGAAAGCTATGGGTACACGACTGGATTTTAGCTCCGCCTATCACCCACAAACCGATGGACAAACCAAATTTTGGAGGACATGTTGAGAGCTTGCGCCTTGAAACATGGGCGTAGTTGGGATAGGAGTTTACCGTACGCCGTATTCTCCTATAACAACAGCTATCAAGCTAGCTTGAAGATGTCTCCTTTCGAAGCATTGTACAGTAGACGGTGTAGAACGCCGCTGTTTTGGAACAAGACCGGAGAGAACCAAGTGTTTGGACCCGAAGTGCTACAAGAGGCTGAGAAGCAAGTCCAAACGATATGGGAAAACTTAAAGGCTGCTCAGTCATGACAGAAAGGCTATGCGGACAATAGGCAAAGGAAGTTCACTTTCGAAGTAGGAGACTTCGTATACCTTAAGGTATCACCAATCCGTGGCCAATGACGTTTCAACGTAAAAGGCAAGCTAGCACCTCGCTACATCGGGCCATTTAAGATTTTGGACAAGCGAGGATAAGTAGCATATCAACTAGAGCTCCCAACGCACCTCTCCAACGTACATGACGTGTTTCATGTATCCTAGCTCAAGAAGTGCTTGAGGATACCAGAAGAGCAAGTACCGATGGATAAACTTGAACTTCAAGAGGATCTGACCTACGTAGAGCACCCTGTCCGAATTTTGGACGTAAAGGAAAGGGTCACGAGGAACAAAGTGATCCGATGGTGCAAGGTACAATGGAGCCATCACACCGAAGCTGAAGCCACATGGGAGCGTGAAAAAGACCTTAAGATAGAATTACCTCATTTATTCTCTACTATCGAATCTCGAGGGCGAGATTGAATTTAAGGGGGGTAGATTTGTGACACCCTCATTTTTTCGATTTCTGCATATATTCACGATTCATAAACATTTTTAAAAGATTGAAACCAAGAAAGAGTCAAAAAGTTAGCCAAAACGGGCAAATTCCAGTTTACAGAAAGCGCCGGAGACAACTCCCGCCGCTACGTGGAAGACTCGGGGCTCATCCCCGCAAAAAGGGAGAGAGGTCCGACCCCGTGGGACACGTGTTGCCCCCGGAGCTAGCCTCTGCAGAGGAGCGAGGCCGGTCCCGAAGGACACGTGTCGACTGCGGAGCTAGTCACCGCGGAAAAGAGAGGACCAGCCGCGCGGGACACGTGTCGCTCTCGGAGCTCACCTCTGGGAGGTCCGTCACTATTGGACATGTGTCAACCTCAGAGCCTGTCTCTGAGGAGAAAGGAAGTCTGGAGCAGCTAGGACACGTGGCAATATCGGAGCTCACCTCCGAAGAGGAGGGAGGTCCAGAAACTGACACGTGGCATTCGCGGAGCTCGCCTCTGTTGAAAGGGGAGGTCCCGACCCACCAGACACGTGGCGCACGCGGAGCTCACCTCTGAAGAAGAGGGAGGTCTCGTCCGCCTGATACGCGGCACAACCGGAGCTCGTCTCTGCGGAAAAAGGGAGCTCGGGTTCCCGCAGGACACGTGGAGCTTCCGGAGCTCATCACCGCGGAGGTAACATGTTCTGGAGTGGTTTTTGCTTCTGTATGCGTGGGAATACCGATACGGGAGGAAACCGACACGAATTCCACAATGTT